>CM061349.1:1319128-2630756 GCA_030867105.1 Liasis olivaceus | reverse complement strand
AGGCGAAGCTCTTGGGCTCGGCGTGTCAAAAATTCGGAAAATGTCTATCTTGACTCTGCTGGCGTGTCACACACACAGACACACCCCGGAACAACAGAGAAACAATTCTTTACATATTCACGTATGTTTAAAAAATACAGTCTGGCCATGTGGCGCTATGCATTATATAAAGAGACGTCAAATAATTACCAAAACGAAATATGACTCAAACAAACTCAGTTTCTTTTGTAACCCAGGGAGAATACTTGTTGCTGGGTGTTGGTGAACGCTGGCATGTCCCCAAAACATCGTGGCGTGTCACCCTTGACACGCGTGTCGTAGGTTCCCCGTCACTGGAATAGAGGCCGGCCGGCCATCTCTGGGGGTGTTGTGATAGTCTATTCCGGCCCTGGACCGGTGGTGGGACCGGATGACCTGCAGGGTCCCTCCAAGCCTGATATTTCATGGTTCTGCATCCGAGCACTTTCCTGATGCAAGAAATCCTTTTATTATGCGCTTGGTGTATCGTGTATAGTGCAATGGCAATAAAGTTATCACTCTATTCTGTGCTATTTGTGAGACTAAAACCAGAAAGAAAAAAAAGCAAAAGTAAAGCGACTGTAAAATTTGAACTGCGGGCACCAAGTTCTCTTTCATACTTTGGAAATAGACGAGCTTGTAAAGTGATTTGGTGGAGAAAAGCTAATTCTTCTTCTTCGGTTGCAAAAGGGGCAAAAAAGGCCTCTTCCCCCCCAGACGTTTGAGGAGGTTACCCGAGGAGGACGAGAGGAGTCAGCGGCCTCGGTGGCCATCGCTCTGGCTAGCGGCGGAAGGGACCGCGGGAGGGAGGACGGTTGCCGTGGCAACTGGCAGGGTTAGGCCTGGCCGAGCGCGACAGGCCGGAAGCCTCGACCTTGGCTTGTTCATGAAGTAACCGGGTTGGGGACAAGAACCGGCTTGCGGAGAGGATATTCATTCATTCATTCATTCATTCATTCATTCATTCATTCATTCATTTATTCAGCTTGTATGCCGCCCATCTCCCCCAACGGGTGACTCTGGGCGGCTCACAATAAAAACACAGCTCTCACCGAGATGGCTAAAAACTATAAATAATTAAAAACATATTAAAAAACCCTAAAAGACCCCCTCTGGTTTATGGCCCTAAAAAACCTGTGACATGCTGGGGGGGAGACAACCCCTCACCCCACCAGCCATCTCCACAGCTGCGGGCCCCCCTCTGGCCCCCAGGCCTTCTGGCAGAGCCAGGATTGATCCCTTTCCTGAAGGCCATGAGGGAGGGGCACACCGGACCTCAGGAGGCAGGATGCTCCATAGGGCGGGCGCTGCAGCAGACAAGGCCCTCTGCCCCGACCCCCCCAATCGAAATTCCCTGACTGGTGGGGTCTGCAACCTGCCCCTTCTGCTGGACCGAGTGGGACGGGATGGAGTGACCGGGGCGAGGCGGTTCCTCAGATAACCTGGTCCCGTGCCATGAAGGGCTTTAAAGGTGATGACCAACACCTTGAATTGGACCCGGAAACAAACCGGTAACCGATGCAGCTCGCGCAACAGCGGTGTTATATGTGCCCTCCTAGGGGCATTGAGAACTGTCCGCGCCGCCGCATTCTGCACCAGCTGTAGCTTCCGGATACTCTTCAAGGGTAGCCCCATGTAGAGCGCGTTACAGTAGTCCAACCCGGAGGTGACCAGGGCATGAGTGGCCGTGCGGAGGTCCCCCCGATCCAGGAAGGGGCGTAACTGGCGCACCACACGGAGTCGTGCAAAGGCCCTCCTGGCCACGACTGCCACCTGCTATTCGAGCAGGAGTCGTGAGTCCAGGAGAACCCCCAGATTATGCACCGGGTCTGTCTGGCGTAGTGCAACCCCGTCAAGAAGCAACGATGACAAGTCTGGGGAACTCCACTGCCAACCCCGAGATGGCCTCCAGCAGCCCAGGCAGGGAGGCTGCCATGCAGCAGGGAGGCTGGTACACTAGCAGCACTCCCAACTGATCCCGTGTGCCCAACCTCAGGAACAGGGTCTCGCATCCAGCAACTTGTGGAGCAGGGCCCCTGAAGGCCAACAGGGATTCCCAGATGACTACCCGGGCCTCTGTAGGCCTGCTGACCAGGGTCTGGGCTTGAGCTCTGAGGGCCGCAATACACCACCGATGTAACGCATCGGGGGTGTCTTCCCCTGAAACGGCCTGCCCTCTGGCTTCCACCATACCGCCCCATGCCCGTTACCACCTGAATTTAGCCACAAAACCCCAGAGGGGAAAGGGGCATCTACAGGGAGCCCCGGGCTAAGAACGCCCGGTATGCGGACCAGCCGTAGTGAAGAACGGAGCCTCCGGTAGCAAAATTCAGGTTTAATGCACAACACTTTCAGTTCATGACACAATACTACTGATACGGTATTATACGATAATCCTGTTCCGGCTTCCTTACAAATTCTACCCGAGGACAGACCGTGGGAACGGAAGTCGGTCTTCAACTAAGGACTACCTGTAGGTTTTTCTGCACCGAGTCCTGGCCTATGATTGCTATTTTCCCACATCTACCAGAAAGTTCTCATTGAATCTGGATCCTTCCCAAAGACCCAGGATACGTATTTATGGATTTATCCATCCAATTTGGATAAACCCCATCTCACTTTTACAAGCGACTCTGGGCGGTTTACAAGAAAGAGGGAAGGTAGAGCACCCGTTTTGCACACAGAAGACACCCCATGACAATCCCGGTGTTTTCACGCAGGGTTGGAGGGTCTGGGGGCTTATGCAGGTGATGATCACCGATTATGCAGACAAAGGTCGTTATGCAGACCAGGATATATTTTTCCACTCCAACCGGAGCTTTGTGAATGGCCACTGCCTATAGATCATGATAGATGATGATCACTGTCTGCCTGATGATGTTCAGGGAAGGCTCCATGAGTTTAAGGAACTGGACCGTGGGCTATGCAAACGTAGGGCATGATTGAACAGTTAGTCTTTTAAAGCAAAACTCTGTCCTGTTCATAACATATCTCTCCCTCTCTGCTCCGTGTCAATGCAACTTATGCCCGATGGCTGCTGCCTCGCCATAGCAACCCAGGGGCTCTCTGTCTGTCTGTCTGTCCGGTTGCCGTGGTTTCTTCCGTGTCACAATGACAGTGAGCCAAGGTGTTGGCAAGAAAAGCTGAGTGGGAGCCAGACCAGGCCTGGAGGTTGGACAGGAGCCATCAAAGCTCTCCAGTTGCCATTCCCTGCCCTCCTTCCTGCCCCTCCGTCCTTCCTTCCTTCCTGTCTGGCCTTCCTTCCATCCTTCTTTCCTGTCCTGCCTTCATTCCTGCCTTCCTTCCTTCCTTCCTGCCCTTCCTTCCTTCCCTCCTTCCTTCCCTCCTTCCTTCAGGTCTGTTCTTACTTCTTTCTTGTACTTCCTTCCACTCTTCCGCCTCCTCCTTTCTTTCCTTCCTTTCCTTCTTTCCTTCCTGTTTCTTCCTCCCTCCCTCCTGTCTTTCCTCTCCTCTCCTCTCCTCTCCTCTCCTCTCCTCTCCTCTCCTCTCCTCTCCTCTCCTTTCTAACCGTAACCCTGTCCTCTCCTATCTTTCCTAATCCAACACTGTTGTTGTTGTTGTTCAGTCGTTAAGTCGTGTCCGACTCTTCGTGACCCCATGAACCATATTGCGCCAGGCCTTCCTGTCCTTCACTGCCTCCCTGAGTTTACTCAATTTCATGCTCATTGCTTCAGTGATGCTATCTAACCATCTCATCCTCTGCCGTCCTCTTCTCCTTTTGCCTTCAATCTTTCCCAGCATCAGGGTCTTTTCCAAAGAGTCCTCTCTTCGCATTAGGTGACCAAAGTATCTGAGCTTGAGCTTCATTATCAATCCTTCCAATGAGCAATCAGGGTTGATTTCCTTTAAGATTGACTGGTTTGACCTCCTAGCAGTCCAGGGGACTCTTAAGAGTCTTCTCCAGCACCACAGTTCAAAGGCATCAATTCTTCGGCGCTCAGCCTTCTTTATGGTCCAGCTCTCACAGCCATACATTACTACTGGAAAAACCATAGCTTTGACTATGCGGATCTTTGTCGGCAAGGTGACATCTCTGCTTTTTAATATGCTATCTAGGTTTGCCATAGCTTTCCTCCCAAGGAGCAAGCGTCTCTTAATTTCATGGCTGCAGTCTCCATCTGCGGTGATCTTCGAGCCCAAATAAATGAAGTCTGTTACTGCTTCCATTTCTACCCCTTCTATTTGCCAGGAATTGATGGGCCCAGATGCCATGATCTTAGTTTTTTTTAATGTTGAGTTTCAAGCCAGCTTTTGCACTCTCCTCTTTCACCCTCATCAAGAGGCTCTTTAGTTCTTCTTCACTTTCTGCCATTAGGGTGGTATCATCTGCATATCTGAGGTTGTTGATATTTCTCCCTGCAATCTTTATTCCAGCTTTTGATTCTTCCAGCCTGGCATTTCTCATGATGTACTCTGCATATAGGTTAAATAAGCAGGGTGACAGTATACAGCCTTGTCGTACTCCTTTCCCTATTTTGAACCAATCTGTTGTTCCATGACCGGTTCTAACTGTTGCTTCTTGGCCCGCGTACAGATTTCTCAGGAGACAGGTAAGGTGGTCTGGTACCCCCATCTCTTTAAGAATTTGCCACAGTTTGTTGTGATCCACACAATCAAAGGCTTTTGCATAGTCAATGAAATCCAACACTGACACTAACACTAACCCTAACACGAACACGAACACAAACACTGACACTAACATTAACCCTTTCCTGTCCTGTCCTGTCCTGTCCTTTCCCTCCCCCTCTTTCCGTTCTCTTCCCTTCCTTCGCCTCAGAGAGAAACACCTTCTGGGGTAGCCTGCTCCTGAACGTGGAGTCTCCATCTTGCTGCTGGTACCTTTTTTTTGCTCAGGAATAGTAGGTTTGGCCCTTTCCGGTTATCTGCTAAGTCAGTAGATCTTCAGGTCACTTCTACAGCTGTGTTTTTCTGCAACGATCAGCTGGGAGTGTTGAACTGTGGTTTGTTGACTAAGCCATCATGGTCTGGTTTGTGCATAATCTTGAACTGTTACAGGTGGTTTTCCTCATCATGCCCGACAGGGAAGAAGCACACTGTGGCTTAACATAATGGGTGAAGCCAACTCTATACTGTAGAAACAGACATAAGTATGAATGATAGATGCAGAGATAGAATATGGATATATGTGTGTTTGTGTGTATAGACACACTATATCTCTAATAGACACACACTATAGTTCCTCTAAACTGCCCGTCCACCAGACCCCACGTGGTTTAATAGCACGCGGGATCCCAACCCAGATGATCCCCTTCCTGCCTCCTTGTTCTCTATCTTGCTTTTAGAGTCTGTTGCCATTTTTTGCTATTCCAGTCTTCCAGCTGCACCGTTTGCCCTCGGTGAGCCCGAATCAGACCCTCATAAACTAAGGTGATCTTAGGATCTGCAGGACAACACTCAAAGCTTTTGCCAATTGGTGATTTCTCCCAGCGGAGATGCATTGCTTTGGGAACGTGTCATGGTATGTGGGAATGGCCTTGGGAGACAGGAGGAAGAGCCGCAGACGCGGCGACCGGCACGTAAAAGATGCCTCAGCCCGCAGAAGGAGGGAGAGCGTGAGCCACGTTTCGGAAGGGACCCTCCCTAGTTTTCTTGAGAATAACAGGAGAGGGGAAGAAATACTTTCAGTCTTGCGAGATTCTGCGGATGGAGCCTCGCAATCAAGGCCGAGCGAGTCCTCGCGGCTGTGATTCTTGTCTGGACTAACTCGCAGGGCTAACGGCATGAGACTCCCCTCTCGCAATCCTGGCGTAAACACCAGGGAGATTTGCAAGTTTCTGTTAGGTCTGCGACACTACGATAGGAGCCCGCGGATCGGAGTCTGTTCTGACGGAGCCTCTGCGTTGCAGGCGCCCAGTCGAGCGGCTGGAGAACATGCGGAAGAATGTTGTGGGCAACGGTTTGTCTGAATGCCTTCTCTGCGGGGCAGCCCTGGGGTTTCTGGGTAGTACTGCTGTGCTTTGCCAAGACTGCGAAAAGGTAAGCCCCCTTTTCCTCTGGCTTGAGCTGCGATCCTGGGAAGCCGAGCTTTTACGTGGCTCTTTCGTGCTTTTGAAACCTCTTCTGGAGTTTTTTGCCATCAAAGCCACCCACTTCTCCAGCTCCTGGAATTCCTCTTTCCTCCCATCCTCTAATGTTGCGGATTTCTGTGCCCAGCTCCACACTTCTGACGTTGGCTTTGGCAGCCCGGAAGCACCTTTTGGCAGCCCCAAGTCTGCCAATTGCACATTTCCCAGGTGCTTTGGGAAAACCTTGATGGATTGATTCGGTGCCATCCAGTCGTTTTCAACTCTTAGCCACCACGTAGATAGTTTTTTCGATGACAATCTGTCCCTAATCTGTTCTTTCAGTCCTTTCAGCTAGCCAAAGTTGGCATTGTTTTCCTGGCACAACTTAGCTGACCCGAAAAAGCAAAGCAGTATGTAACCCGGTTAACTCTCCGATGGTAGATCGCGAGGAAACCCCAGGGTGCTCGACTGGATTGGAAAGTCGAGAAGACCTCCGAGAAGAAGGCACGGGGCAAATCGTGGATGTCCCATGCATTCGTAACCTTGACCGAAGGCCTGGTTATCTTAGAGAGACGCGGACAGCAAGCAAAGAGAGAGAGCTGTATGTTGGACCCGTAGCCACACGAGCTTCTGCCTGCAGGGAGCCGTCTTCCAACGGACGTGTCTCCTTTGGCGGTCAGAGTCTTGCGGACAGCACTGAAGGAACGGATGGTCGTGGCGGGTCTGCAGGACTATCCCCTTGAGCCTTGGAGTAATAAAATGGTTCTCAAGAAGCCTTGCTTTTATTTCACATAGCTGCTGATCGTTGGCCCTTCGTGGTGAAAGGCCTGGGGAAAGGTTTTCGTGCTGTCAGATTATCGAGAGAGTTGCCAACCCAAATGGCCAGCTCCGTACGGTTTTTCTGGGAATTTTTGCAGCTTCATTGCAGCAGAGGAGGAATGAGAGAGAGAGAGAGGGAGGTTTTCATTGGTGGGATTCAAAGCCAGGGGACAAAAATCAGCTCAATTGATCAGATTGCCGTGGCTCCTTCCCTTATTTAATTTGCTCCCTTAACATAAATAACTAAAGAAACCATGAATATGTAGAGGGACAGGAAAGAGAATAAGGGAGAAATTTATCACATTGCCAACTTTCACATAACATTTTTGATCATAATTTATTCATTTATTCGCTTATATGGCAGCCCCTTTTGTGATACACAACTCTGTGCGGCTCACAACAGTAATAAAAACAAACATGCCTTAAGATTGTGTGGACTTCAACTCCCAGAATTCCCCAGCCAGCATGGGGAGTTGAAGTCCACACATCTTAAACCATGTTGGCTGGGAATTCTGGGAGTTGAAGTCCGCACGTCTTAAAGCGGCCAAGTTTGAAAAAGACTGATCTGAACCCAGCAATTCTGGCTCCTCAGTGGTTTCTGGCTGGCACGTACTCGAGCCCAAACGATTCTGAATTTGATTTATATCCCGCTCTTGGTCCTAAAGAGACCTGGACACAAAGGATGAGGAAAAGCAGCAGAACACTGAGCTGCGAATGGATAGACGCTCCTACGGACGACGCTATTCCTCTTTGGAGGAAGCAGCCTTACGCAGAGCGAGGAGGGAGTAAGACATAGGAAGCCGAACGAACGAAAGGCACAAGAGGAGGAAAAGTAAACGATGTGCCGTTTTACGCCCAAATCATTCACTCTCCTGCTCCGGACCTTTCTGTCCTTGCAATCCATCCCTGTTTCCACCACATCCGTCCACCATTCCATGCAATCCCTCCTGTGTTTGGAGCTCCTCCCCTCTCTTTGTCACACAATCTCATCCACCGGCAGCTTCTTCCGTCTTCCTCTCCACCCGTTCGCTCTTTCTTCCTATCCTGGTTTCCTTTTGTACCGGTTACTCAGTTTTGTATCTGATTCCCGTTCATTCATCATGCAGCCGTGTCGCGCTGTCCCTTCTTGCTTGCTCACAGCCCCTCCTGAAACCCCCCATTCTCCCTGCCTTCAATAGGGATGTCCTCCTGATTTCCAGGTCTCCCCTACAATCCTGGGACCTCTTTCTGGCCTCCCATCAAACCACTAACGAGGCTCGATCCTGACTGGCTTTTCAGGATCAGCCAAGGTGGGCCAGCTGCAGGTGAAATATCCTAATTTGCAGCGAGGAGGCATTGTGTAAGGCAGGGGTGGGAAATTAATTTCTATAGGGGCCACATGAAAATCTGAATTGTGTTCGGGGGCCGAACCAACTTTACTTAAAAATAAAATGAAACAGTGATGGTATGATTGTTTTTATTTTAAACTTGTTAATCTTCACAAATACTAAAGAGGTTTTTTGCGGTATGTTAAAGATAAGCAACTGATCAACTTTAGACAAAAAGCTATATATGGTTTTGATGGTCAACTTGTTCAGTGAGAGAAATCCAGTCTGACTTGGGCTTGGATAAGTGCACTGAAATCTTGCTGAATGTCTGAGGTGGCTATGCGAAGGACAGCTGAGAGGTGTTCCTCAGTGATAGAGGATCTGTATCTGGATTTGTGGAACTTAATCACTGAGAATGTCCGTTCACATATGTAGGTAGATCCAAAGAGGACTAGAATCCTCAGAGCATGTCTCCTCATGTGTGGAAAGTTCTCCTCTTTGAGTGAAGAGTCAAACTCAAGCAGTGGGACTGACCTAAACTGCTCTGCCAGAAGTGTGTCAGACTGCAAGTCAATGAGTTCCATATGAACATCACTAGGTGCATTATCAACACTGCAAGTGAAGGGAGAAGAAACCATGTTCATTTCACTCTCAAGTGTTTTGAAGTCTTGAAATCACCTTGAAAACTCACCATGCAGTGCTTTTAACATGGATGAGTACCTGTGGAGGTGATCAGCTGATGGTGTGGCTTCCTTTAGTGTTGGCATGTGAGTGAGAGTATTATTCCCCATTTGGCTTGCGGGAAGCTGCAACTTTCTCATGAAAGCCTTCACTGCGCTGTACATTTGATGCACGAAAAGGCCCTTGCACTGCAGTTTGACATTCAGTTCCTTCATCCGAGCAGTCACATCTACAGCAAAACTAAGGTCTACCAGCCAGTCTGCATCTGAAAGCTGAGGGATGTCATTTCCCTTCTTCACACTGAACTCCCAGATCTGCTCTCTCAAGTCCCAGAACATTTTCAGCACTTTTCCCAGGCTGAGCCACCTGACAGTTGGGTGGTAGCTGATGTCACGATGTTCAGACTCATTTTCCTCCAAAAGTGCAACAAACTGTCTGTGATTCAGTGCTCTTGCTCTGATGAAGTTAACTGTTTTAGTTACAACATCAACAACATGGTTCATTTTTAATACTGACCTATACAACACTTCCTGATGGATAATACAATGCAAAAATGTTAATTTCTGCTCAGGGTTGATTTCTGTCACTTTATCCTGCATTCTCTTCAAAAGTCCAACATTTTTCCCCGTCAGATTTGGACAACCATCTGTTGTCACACCTACAAGTTTGTCCCATTTCAGTCCCAACTTGTCCAAACATGCATCTACCTCCGTTAGGAAATCACTCCCTGTTGTTGTCCCTTTCATTGACTGCACGTACATCGCAGCTCTCATCCAGAGCCACTGTAAAACAGTAAAATTTAACTGCTCTGTTCTTCAGCTGAAAGTCCAGATTTTCCGCAATGTCCTCAACCCTTCTCGTTACAGTGCGCCGGGAGAGGGGGATGTTCTCAAATGCGCCCTTTTTCTCTGGGCATATTAGTGCAGCAGAGTCCACCAAACACTCCTTAATAAACTCTCCCTCAGAAAACGGTTTGCTTTTTCTAGCTATTTTATGAGATATGACATAACGTGTCTTGGCACCTGTATCTCTGGATGTGCTAAGTTTTGTAAAAAGCGTTTGTTGACTTTGCAGCTTGGCTAGCAAAGCCTCAGACTACTTTGCGCACTCTTGGTCAGATAAGTTCTCATATTTATCCTCGTGTTTGGTCACATAGTGGCGGTTCAGATTGTAATCCTTCAACACAGCGACCACTGTACCACAAACTAAGCACACAGCTTTACCTTTGACTTCTCTAAATAAATATTGAGCAGTCCATGTCTTGTTGAAAATGCGGCATTCGGATTCAACTTTTCTTTTTTTAATGTGAGCACACATTTTTCGGGGGCCCGGAGCAGCTGGCTATGCAAACAAACAAACACAAGCACAATAGTAACTGTGGCTCAAGAGTAACAGTCAAAACTCGCGAGATCCCAGCGTCGGATCTCGCGACTTTTGCTTACTGCCGTGCTGGGTGACCGGAGCCGGAGCTCCGGCTCACTCAGCGGCGACGGGCGGGCCGGACAGGAGCGACAACAGGCGGGCCGGGCATGAGTGATGATGGGCGGGCCAGACAGGAGCGGCTCGCGGGCCGTATGTGGCCCACGGGCCGCACTTTGCCCAGGTCTGGTGTAAGGAGTAGAAGTTTACCTTTCAACAAAACTTCCTGGTAACAAGGCTTTCTGATACTTGATGGTTCAAGTGATCCGGCTTGAAATTTGAATGTGTTTACAAAAAGGAAGGGGTCACACCAAGGGGAGACCTGGGAATGAAAGATAATGAAACAAGTGTTGCCTTTTGTTAGTAAGAATGTGTGAATCAGGGTAGATAGGAAGATAACAAAACACAAAGGACAGTGATTTAGTGGAGACCGGACGGTCCTGGGCCTTGACACTTATCTCAGGAAAATTATGAACTGTGAACAAGAAAGGGGGTCTGGGAATCATAAAAGAAATAGTGTATTATTTCAGGCGTCTCGGATAGGTGGTGAACTCGGATTTGCCTACCCCAAGGCAAAAACGAGGCAGGACCAACGCGACGTGTGAAGGGATGCGTAAAAACCTTGCTGAAATCTCTAATGGTGCCCTTCTTGCAGCCTGTGAGCTGAGAAGCGGCAGCCTTCGCAAACGCTTAGAAATAAACTTTTCCTTTCCAAATCCAAGAAGGATTATTTCTACAGTTTTGTTTCTCACAGTTAGGGTGGATGGCCATAAGTCCCCTCAACCCAACCCCACCTCTGCCATCTCAGCTCCCTCCAGGCCACCTCTGAAGGTCCCATTAAAGCTCCACAGTGGGGAGATAGTCCTCCCCAGAAAATGGAAGTCCACGAGGCTCCTCCACTGGGAAAGGAGACCCTGTTGCACCTCTTCATCCTTGATCGCTGTAGAAGGGACCACCACCTGAAGGAAGGAGTGGACCTAGGTCTTTCATACCTCTGATGCCATCTCCTGAAAGTGGCTCCCGGCCCAGCTGACCGGCCTCCCCAGCGAGAAGATGGGGCCGTGAGGTTGCTCTGCTCCGTAGCGACACGTTTTCAGATAGGCCTCGTCTTTGGTGTCAAGAACGTTGCTTCTGCGTCAGAAAGGTAGGGAAGTGAGAAGTTCAGGAAGCTGGTCAGGCAAAAATGCAGTGTCCGTGAGCAACGTAGGCTCCCTCATTGTCGTAATTGAGGACAGTATCGCATACCATTCTAACACCTACTCACAGGCACATGAGTCACTGACATCCTGCTGTTTTGGTTAAAAATCCAAGGGTCTGTTTCTCCGCAGAGGGGCTTATCCGCAAGTATATACTGGAAATACGGGTCCTTTAAAAACAGTATTCCTGTATATACTTTTATAAGCAGACCCTCGAATTTTCAGCCAGATCACCAAAACAGAAGGCGCATTTTGATGGAATTTTGGTTACCGTGATTTTGGAACCTGATTTTTGGGGTGCATTTTGGCACCTAAAATGCTTGGCTTATCTGTGAGTCTCTACGGTAAGTGAAAAGGAATTGTGTGCCGATTTTGCAACTGAGTTAGGACACCAGTCACACACGGTACACACAATACATCAATAGAGCTCAAAGTTGCTGGCTGACACCAACCCCATTTAGATGTCTGCACATCACCGCTGTGCCCCTGAGGATATTTAGCCATTTAGAGGACTATTCAAAATAAGTGTTAAAGTATTTAAAGGAATATTACAAGCAAGGCAGCTTCTGGCCGTGAAACAAGCGGGATCCGTACCGTTCCCATACTGGTGATGTCTAAGAAGTCGGTGAAAGCTGGTCTGTTTCCCAGACCTTGGGCTAGGTGGGTGCTGCGTCACGGAGAGGACTTCAGCTGTGAGTAAGAATGTTTCTCCTGGGGCACGTTGCTCTTCTTTCACTTTTGCACGGTTTTTATAATTTTAATGTTGCATGCTGCCCAGAGTCTTAGGGAGTTGGGCGGCCTTCTAAATCTAACTAAAAAATAAGTTAACCCATGGGACACACCCCTGAGAATTTCGGCCCTGGGTCAGCACACGCCACTCCCAGCAGCGCTGGAACGGAGCGTCCTGGAAAAGCTAAAATCCTTTTTTGCTCTCCTTGAGGTTGTTCCCGACTTTTATACACAGCCCGGCCTTGATCCCTGTAGGAGCAAACAAGATGATGAGAACAATGTCAGCCAGCCTGTAAGTTTGTGGCTCGCTGGAATCATTTTCAGGTGGGTTCGCGAAGAGGGATAATGACAGGCATGACTGTGGATGGGGGGTGGTCAAACAGTCAAGATGGCAGTCACAACCAAAGATGATGCAGATAGCAAACAGGTAGGGTTGCAATCACACAGTTGTAACCTCCATTTTGACTTTTTTGACCCCCCTTCAGATGCCACTATGTAATGGTGGAGGCTATCATGAAAAGAGCAATTTAACAATTATTCTGCATGGAATTTCTTGGCTTCACTCATTCATTTTGATGAAGGCGCATTTCAGAGGAGAAGGAAAAATCGCCAACAACTTGGGCGGGGGGTCCATAAAAGGGAAATAAACTCTAGAATGCCCACCCCCTGGATACAAATTCACAATCAATTCCCTGAAACTATTTACCAAAAAGAAAAAAGCAGATACCCCTGCTGGCTGGGGAATTCTGGGAGTTGAACTCCACCCATCTTACAGTTGGTGAGGTTGGGAAACACTGCACCAAACACTGAATTTCAGCGGTGCTTAAACGTTTGTGAACCCTTTTAAATTATCAGTATTTCTGCATAAATACGACCTAAAATGTGATCTGTTCTCCACACAAGTCCTACAAGCAAATGAAGAAGACCCAGTTAAACAAATGAGTCAAAAGCTTTATACTTGTTCCTTTATTTGTGGAGGAAAGTGGTTCGAAGCTACCTATTTGTGTGTGGCAAAAGTGCACTGAAAATTCAAAAGCGTTCGCAAACTTTCAAGCCCCACCGAATTCGGGAGGGTGTCCAAGCCTTGGCTGTTAATTATCCTCCTACCTTATAATATGAATGTGGGGGACCATAGAGTGCTTGATTTTAAATCGTTACGTGATTTAGAGATGTTGCTTGATTTTTATTTGGGATTTCTTTGGAGTTTTTAATCTCGTTAGAAAGCTTGTATCGTCTCTAATCATCAGGAACGTGGCACGGCTTACACTGATGCTTTAATCATGCACATCTAAGCCGCCATGACTGAATGCAGTGGGTGACAAGAATTCCCCAGCCTGCATGCTTTAAGATGGGTGGAATTCTGGGAGCTGAAATACCACATCTTAAAGCATGCTGGGTGGGGAATTCTGGGAGTTGAAGTCCCACATCTTAGAGTCACTAAGGTTGAGAAACTCCGCACCAGAGTATCAGAATCTTCTTTACTGCATGCTCTGCACTGCTTGCACACTCACTCCTTGTACTTGCACACACTCCTTACACACATGCCGCCCTTGTCACTTTTAATGCAGTCCTACCTCAGCGCAGGTATCTTGCCGCTGGTTGGGGGTGATGATCAAATTGGTCATTACGAAAACAACACTTTCGCCCTAAGATGGGGGAAAGAATCAGAAAAAGACTGTTTCAGAATTAGCTGGTGGCCTCTCCTTTGGAAGTATTTAAATAGAGCAGGGAAGGCGAAGCTCTTGGGCTCCGCTTGTCAAAAATTCGGAAAATGCCAATCTTGACTCTGCTGGCGTGTCACACACACACACACACCCCCCGGAACAACAGAGAAACAATTCTTTGCATATTCACGTATCTTTAAAAAATACAGTCTGGGCATGTGGCGCTATGCATTATATAAAGAGACGTCAAATAATTACCAAAACGAAATATGACTAAAACAAACTCAGTTTCTTTGGTAACCCAGGGAGAATGCTTCTTGTCGGGGGTTGGTGAACGCTGGCATGTCCCCAAAACATCATGGCGTGTCACCCTTGACACGCGTGTCGTAGGTTCGCCACCACTGAAATACAGGTGAAACTCGAAAAATTAGAATATCGTGCAAATGTTCATTTATGTCAGTATGGCAACTCAAAAGGTGAAACCGATATGTGAGATAGACGCATTACAGGCAAACGAGATATGTCAAGCCTTACTTTGGAATAATTGTGATGATTATGGCGTACAGCTTATGAAAACCCCAAATTCAGAATCTCAGAAAATTAGAATAGTGTGAAAAGGTTCAATATTCTAGGCTCAAAGTGTCCCCCTCTAATCAGCTAATGAATCCATAACACCTGCAAAGGGATCCTGAGCCTTTCAATGGTCTCTCAGGCTGGTTCAGTAGGAATCACAAGCATGGGAAAGACTGCTGACCTGACAGTTGTGCAGAAAACCATCACTGACACCCTCCATAAGGAGGGAAAGCCCCAAAAGGGAATTGCAAAAGAGGTTGGATGTTCCCAAAGTGCTGTATCAAAGCACGTCAATAGAAGGTTATGTGGAAGGGAAAAGTGTGGTAGAAAAAGGTGCACAAGCAGCAGGGATGACCGCAGCCTGGAGAGGATTGTCAGGAAAAGGCCATTCAAAAGTGTTGGGGACTTTCACAAGGAGTGGACCGAGGCTGGAGTTAGTGCATCAAGAGCCACCACACACAGACGGATCCTGGACATGGGCTTCAAATGTCGTATTCCTCTTGTCAAGCCGCTCCTGAACAACAAACAACGTCAGAAACGTCTTACCTGGGCCACAGAAAAAAAGAACTGGTCTGTTGCCCAGTGGTCCAAAGCCCTCTTTTCTGATGAGAGCAACTTTTGCATCTCATTTGGGAACCAAGGACCCAGAGTCTGGAGGAAGAATGGAGAGGCACACAATGCACGATGCTTGAAGTCCAGTGTGAAGTTTCCACAGTCTGTGTTGATTTGGGGAGCCATGTCATCTGCCGGGGTTGGTCCACTGTGCTTCATTAAGTCCAGGGTCAACGCAGCCGTCTACCGGGAGATTTTGGAGCACTTCATGCTTCCTTCCGCAGACGAGCTTTATGGGGATGCTGACTTCATTTTCCAGCAGGACGTGGCACCTGCCCACACTGCCAAAAGTACCAAAACCTGGTTCAATGACCATGGGATTACTGTGCTTGATTGGCCAGCAAACTCACCTGACCTGAACCCCATAGAGAAGCTACGGGGCATTGCCAAGAGAAAGATGAGGAACATGAGACCGAACAATGCAGCGGAGCCGAAGGCCGCTATTGAAGCATCCTGGTCTTCCATAACACCTCAGCAGTGCCACAGGCTGATAGCATCCATGCCACGCCGCATTGCGGCAGTCGTTGCTACAAAAGGGCCCCAAACCAAGTACTGAGTACATATGCATGCTTATACTTCGCAGAGGTCCGATATTGTTCTATTTCCAATCCTTGAGTTATTGATGTCATGTCATATTCTAATTTTCTGAGATTGTGAATGTGGGGTTTTCATAAGCTGTACGCCATAATCATCACAATTATACCAAAGTAAGGCTTGACATATCTCGCTTTGCCTGTAATGCGTCTATCTCATATATTGGTTTCACCTTTTGAGTTGCCATACTGACATAAATGAACATTTGCACGATATTCTAATTTTTCGAGTTTCACCTGTATGTTTGTAGAACATCTAGATGTTAAAACTGCTTTTCTTAATGGAGATCTTTTAGAAGAAATGTATATGGTGCAGCCTGAAGGATTTCAAAAAATTGGACAAGAAAATCGTGTTTGTAAACTTAATAAGAGTATGTATGGGCTTAAACAATCAGCCAAAAGTTGGTATGAGAAGTTAACAGACCTTTTATATCATCAAGGATTTAAGCAAGGAAAGGCTGATCCCTGCTTCTATATGAGACTTAAGAATGGGCAATATCAATATATCCTGACTTCTGTAGATGATTTGTTAATATATTGTCAACACAAGGAGGATATGAATGAAATAGCTAATAAATTAAAGACTGAAATAGAAATTAAACAGCTTGGAGAAGTAAAATATTATCTAGGAATGGAAATTGATAAACATAATGATGGAAGTTTTCTCTTAAGTCAAAAGCAAAAGATCGTGGACTTTATAGAATCTGTTGGCATGAAAAATTGTAAACCTGTAAGTCCTCCATTAGAATTAACTTCTTTAAACTTGAAGGACGGACAGTTTTTTACAAATCGTGGTAAATACCAAGAAGCTATAGGTAAACCTCTTTATTTGAGTAACACCACGAGACCTGATATTGCAGCAGCCGTTAATCCTTTAAGTAGAGAAGTGAGTTCACCAAACCATCGTGATTGGAATGCTATGAAGAGAGTGGCGAGATACTTGAAAGGAACTGAGGATTTAAGATTGAAGATGTCGTCTGGTGAAAACCCCAGATTAGTTTTTCTTCTTCCTTGCTCTGCTTTTCTGCTTTTTCCTTGTAGGCTCATGGCTTAATTCCCTGCTGTCTTGGTATATTTGTATTATATCATGTATTTGTTTCTTGTTACTTTTATGCATAGTTGAAGATATGTGTTATGCCTAATTTCTCCCTTTTGTATCTTTTGAAATAGATGTAAAGGTTGATATTTATATTTCTTGTCTTCTCTTCATCTTATTACACAACAGTAACAACAGTCATAGTGGCAATTATGCCATTGCCGGATGTCACTGATTCTCCGGGAGCGCAGTCTTGGTCACAGGAACACAAAGCATCTGGATTGCCCGGGTTCTGGAAGAGAAGGAAAGGACGGAGTCTTCTTCCCAAAAACCAAACTCAAGGCTGGAAGCCGACCGGCGTTCTTCCAGAGTAATCCTGAAACTGACTGTGACGCAAGGGAGAAGGGGGTCGAAGCATGACGCTCCACGTGGCCTTCTTCCCGTGAAGAACCATGGAAGGAACGGGGTTTGTTTAGCCCAGGGTTTCTCAAGCTTGGCCACTGGAAGATGGGTGGACTTCAACTCCCAGAATTCCCCAGCCTGCATGCTTTAAGATGGGTGGAATTCTGGGAGCTGAAGTACTACGTCCTAAAGCATGCTGGGTGGGGAATTCTGGGAGTTGAAGTCCCACATCTTAGAGTCGGTAAGGTTGAGAAACTCCGCACCAGAGTATCAAAATCTTCTTTACTGCATGCTCTGCACTGCTTGCACACTCACTCCTTGTACTTGCACACACTCCTTACACACATGCCGCCCTTGTCACTTTTAATGCAGTCCTACCTCAGCGCAGGTATCTTGCCGCTGGTTGGGGGTGATGATCAAATTGGTCATTACGAAAACAACACTTTCGCCCTAAGATGGGGGAAAGAATAAGAAAAAGACTGTTTCAGAATTAGCTGGTGGCCTCTCCTTTGGAAGTATTTAAATAGAGCAGGGAAGGCGAAGCTCTTGGGCTCCGCGTGTCAAAAATTCGGAAAATGCCAATCTTGACTCTGCTGGCGGGTCACACACACACACACCCCCCCCGGAACAACAGAGAAACAATTCTTTGCATATTCACGTATCTTTAAAAAATACAGTCTGGGCATGTGGCGCTATGCATTATATAAAGAGACGTCAAATAATTACCAAAACGAAATATGACTAAAACAAACTCAGTTTCTTTGGTAACCCAGGGAGAATGCTTCTTGTCGGGGGTTGGTGAACGCTGGCATGTCCCCAAAACATCATGGCGTGTCACCCTTGACACGCGTGTCGTAGGTTCGCCACCACTGAAATACAGGTGAAACTCGAAAAATTAGAATATCGTGCAAATGTTCATTTATGTCAGTATGGCAACTCAAAAGGTGAAACCGATATGTGAGATAGACGCATTACAGGCAAACGAGATATGTCAAGCCTTACTTTGGAATAATTGTGATGATTATGGCGTACAGCTTATGAAAACCCCAAATTCAGAATCTCAGAAAATTAGAATAGTGTGAAAAGGTTCAATATTCTAGGCTCAAAGTGTCCCCCTCTAATCAGCTAATGAATCCATAACACCTGCAAAGGGATCCTGAGCCTTTCAATGGTCTCTCAGGCTGGTTCAGTAGGAATCACAAGCATGGGAAAGACTGCTGACCTGACAGTTGTGCAGAAAACCATCACTGACACCCTCCATACGGAGGGAAAGCCCCAAAAGGGAATTGCAAAAGAGGTTGGATGTTCCCAAAGTGCTGTATCAAAGCACGTCAATAGAAGGTTATGTGGAAGGGAAAAGTGTGGTAGAAAAAGGTGCACAAGCAGCAGGGATGACCGCAGCCTGGAGAGGATTGTCAGGAAAAGGCCATTCAAAAGTGTTGGGGACTTTCACAAGGAGTGGACCGAGGCTGGAGTTAGTGCATCAAGAGCCACCACACACAGACGGATCCTGGACATGGGCTTCAAATGTCGTATTCCTCTTGTCAAGCCGCTCCTGAACAACAAACAACGTCAGAAACGTCTTACCTGGGCCACAGAAAAAAAGAACTGGTCTGTTGCCCAGTGGTCCAAAGCCCTCTTTTCTGATGAGAGCAACTTTTGCATCTCATTTGGGAACCAAGGACCCAGAGTCTGGAGGAAGAATGGAGAGGCACACAATGCACGATGCTTGAAGTCCAGTGTGAAGTTTCCACAGTCTGTGTTGATTTGGGGAGCCATGTCATCTGCCGGGGTTGGTCCACTGTGCTTCATTAAGTCCAGGGTCAACGCAGCCGTCTACCGGGAGATTTTAGAGCACTTCATGCTTCCTTCCGCAGACGAGCTTTATGGGGATGCTGACTTCATTTTCCAGCAGGACGTGGCACCTGCCCACACTGCCAAAAGTACCAAAACCTGGTTCAATGACCATGGGATTACTGTGCTTGATTGGCCAGCAAACTCACCTGACCTGAACCCCATAGAGAATCTACGGGGCATTGCCAAGAGAAAGATGAGGAACATGAGACCGAACAATGCAGCGGAGCCGAAGGCCGCTATTGAAGCATCCTGGTCTTCCATAACACCTCAGCAGTGCCACAGGCTGATAGCATCCATGCCACGCCGCATTGCGGCAGTCGTTGCTGCAAAAGGGGCCCAAACCAAGTACTGAGTACATATGCATGCTTATACTTTGCAGAGGTCCGATATTGTTCTATTTCCAATCCTTGAGTTATTGATGTCATGTCATATTCTAATTTTCTGAGATTGTGAATGTGGGGTTTTCATAAGCTGTACGCCATAATCATCACAATTATACCAAAGTAAGGCTTGACATATCTCGCTTTGCCTGTAATGCGTCTATCTCATATATTGGTTTCACCTTTTGAGTTGCCATACTGACATAAATGAACATTTGCACGATATTCTAATTTTTCGAGTTTCACCTGTATGTTTGTAGAACATCTAGATGTTAAAACTGCTTTTCTTAATGGAGATCTTTTAGAAGAAATGTATATGGTGCAGCCTGAAGGATTTCAAAAAATTGGACAAGAAAATCGTGTTTGTAAACTTAATAAGAGTATGTATGGGCTTAAACAATCAGCCAAAAGTTGGTATGAGAAGTTAACAGACCTTTTATATCATCAAGGATTTAAGCAAGGAAAGGCTGATCCCTGCTTCTATATGAGACTTAAGAATGGGCAATATCAATATATCCTGACTTCTGTAGATGATTTGTTAATATATTGTCAACACAAGGAGGATATGAATGAAATAGCTAATAAATTAAAGACTGAAATAGAAATTAAACAGCTTGGAGAAGTAAAATATTATCTAGGAATGGAAATTGATAAACATAATGATGGAAGTTTTCTCTTAAGTCAAAAGCAAAAGATCGTGGACTTTATAGAATCTGTTGGCATGAAAAATTGTAAACCTGTAAGTCCTCCATTAGAATTAACTTCTTTAAACTTGAAGGACGGACAGTTTTTTACAAATCGTGGTAAATACCAAGAAGCTATAGGTAAACCTCTTTATTTGAGTAACACCACGAGACCTGATATTGCAGCAGCCGTTAATCCTTTAAGTAGAGAAGTGAGTTCACCAAACCATCGTGATTGGAATGCTATGAAGAGAGTGGCGAGATACTTGAAAGGAACTGAGGATTTAAGATTGAAGATGTCGTCTGGTGAAAACCCCAGATTAGTTTTTCTTCTTACTTGCTCTGCTTTTCTGCTTTTTCCTTGTAGGCTCATGGCTTAATTCCCTGCTGTCTTGGTATATTTGTATTATATCATGTATTTGTTTCTTGTTACTTTTCTGCAAAGTTGAAGATATGTGTTATGCCTAATTTCTCCCTTTTGTATCTTTTGAAATAGATGTAAAGGTTGATATTTATATTTCTTGTCTTCTCTTCATCTTATTACACAACAGTAACAACAGTCATAATGGCAATTATGCCATTGCCGGATGTCACTGATTCTCCGGGAGCGCAGTCTTGGTCACAGGAACACAAAGCATCTGGATTGCCCGGGTTCTGGAAGAGAAGGAAAGGACGGAGTCTTCTTCCCAAAAACCGAACTCAAGGCTGGAAGCCGACCGGCGTTCTTCCAGAGTAATCCTGAAACTGACCGTGACGCAAGGGAGAAGGGGGTCGAAGCATGACGCTCCCCGTGGCCTTCTTCCCGTGAAGAACCATGGAAGGAACGGGGTTTGTTTAGCCCAGGGTTTCTCAAGCTTGGCCACTGGAAGATGGGTGGACTTCAACTCCCAGAATTCCCCAGCCTGCATGCTTTAAGATGGGTGGAATTCTGGGAGCTGAAGTACCACGTCCTAAAGCATGCTGGGTGGGGAATTCTGGGAGTTGAAGTCCCACATCTTAGAGTCGGTAAGGTTGAGAAACTCCGCACCAGAGTATCAAAATCTTCTTTACTGCATGCTCTGCACTGCTTGCACACTCACTCCTTGTACTTGCACACACTCCTTACACACATGCCGCCCTTGTCACTTTTAATGCCGTCCTACCTCAGTGCAGGTATCTTGCCGCTGGTTGGGGGTGATGATCAAATTGGTCATTACGAAAACAACACTTTCGCCCTAAGATGGGGGAAAGAATCAGAAAAAGACTGTTTCAGAATTAGCTGGTGGCCTCTCCTTTGGAAGTATTTAAATAGAGCAGGGAAGGCGAAGCTCTTGGGCTCGGCGTGTCAAAAATTCGGAAAATGCCTATCTTGACTCTGCTGGCGTGTCACACCCCCCCCCCCCCAGAACAACAGAGAAACAATTCTTTGCATATTCACGTATCTTTAAAAAATACAGTCTGGGCATGTGGCGCTATGCATTATATAAAGAGACGTCAAATAATTACCAAAACGAAATATGACTCAAACAAACTCAGTTTCTTTGGTAACCCAGGGAGAATGCTTCTTGTCGGGGGTTGGTGAACGCTGGCATGTCCCCAAAACATCGTGGCGTGTCACCCTTGACACGCGTGTCGTAGGTTCGCCATCACTGAAATACAGGTGAAACTCGAAAAATTAGAATATCGTGCAAATGTTCATTTATGTCAGTATGGCAACTCAAAAGGTGAAACCAATATATGAGATAGACGCATTACAGGCAAACGAGATATGTCAAGCCTTACTTTGGAATAATTGTGATGATTATGGCGTACAGCTTATGAAAACCCCAAATTCAGAATCTCAGAAAATTAGAATAGTGTGAAAAGGTTCAATATTCTAGGCTCAAAGTGTCCCCCTCTAATCAGCTAATGAATCCATAACACCTGCAAAGGGATCCTGAGCCTTTCAATGGTCTCTCAGGCTGGTTCAGTAGGAATCACAAGCATGGGAAAGACTGCTGACCTGACAGTTGTGCAGAAAACCATCACTGACACCCTCCATAAGGAGGGAAAGCCCCAAAAGGGAATTGCAAAAGAGGTTGGATGTTCCCAAAGTGCTGTATCAAAGCACGTCAATAGAAGGTTATGTGGAAGGGAAAAGTGTGGTAGAAAAAGGTGCACAAGCAGCAGGGATGACCGCAGCCTGGAGAGGATTGTCAGGAAAAGGCCATTCAAAAGTGTTGGGGACTTTCACAAGGAGTGGACCGAGGCTGGAGTTAGTGCATCAAGAGCCACCACACACAGACGGATCCTGGACATGGGCTTCAAATGTCGTATTCCTCTTGTCAAGCCGCTCCTGAACAACAAACAACGTCAGAAACGTCTTACCTGGGCCACAGAAAAAAAGAACTGGTCTGTTGCCCAGTGGTCCAAAGCCCTCTTTTCTGATGAGAGCAACTTTTGCATCTCATTTGGGAACCAAGGACCCAGAGTCTGGAGGAAGAATGGAGAGGCACACAATGCACGATGCTTGAAGTCCAGTGTGAAGTTTCCACAGTCTGTGTTGATTTGGGGAGCCATGTCATCTGCCGGGGTTGGTCCACTGTGCTTCATTAAGTCCAGGGTCAACGCAGCCGTCTACCGGGAGATTTTGGAGCACTTCATGCTTCCTTCCGCAGACGAGCTTTATGGGGATGCTGACTTCATTTTCCAGCAGGACGTGGCACCTGCCCACACTGCCAAAAGTACCAAAACCTGGTTCAATGACCATGGGATTACTGTGCCTGATTGGCCAGCAAACTCACCTGACCTGAACCCCATAGAGAATCTACGGGGCATTGGCAAGAGAAAGATGAGGAACATGAGACCGAACAATGCAGCGGAGCCGAAGGCCGCTATTGAAGCATCCTGGTCTTCCATAACACCTCAGCAGTGCCACAGGCTGATAGCATCCATGCCACGCCGCATTGCGGCAGTCGTTGCTGCAAAAGGGGCCCAAACCAAGTACTGAGTACATATGCATGCTTATACTTCGCAGAGGTCCGATATTGTTCTATTTCCAATCCTTGAGTTATTGATGTCATGTCATATTCTAATTTTCTGAGATTGTGAATGTGGGGTTTTCATAAGCTGTACACCATAATCATCACAATTATACCAAAGTAAGGCTTGACATATCTCGTTTGCCTGTAATGCGTCTATCTCATATATTGGTTTCACCTTTTGAGTTGCCGTACTGACATAAATGAACATTTGCACGATATTCTAATTTTTCGAGTTTCACCTGTATTTGTCGCAGTCGCAGCGTCACGTAGGGCACCTGGGATGGAGATGTATAGTTGGGTATCATCAGCATACTGATGATACCTCACCCCGTGGTGCCGGATGATCTCACCCAGCGGTTTCATGTAGATATTAAATAGGAGCGGTGAAAGCACTGACCCCTGTGGCACCCCACAAAGTAGGGCCGGGGGCTGGACCTCTCGCTCCCTATCGACACCGATTGGGTTCGGCCTTGGAGAAAGGAGCTGAACCAGCACAACATTGTGCCACCCAACCCCGACTCCCGCAGCCGACCCAAAAGGATACCGTGGTCGATGGTATCGAACGCCGCCGAGAAGTCAAGAAGAGCAAGGATGGATGCACTCCCCCCATCCCACTCTCGCCAGTGATCATCTACAAGTGCGACCAATGCTGTTTCTGTCCCATAACCGGGCCTGAATCCTGACTGATAGGGGTCCAGATAATCCGTTTCCTCCAGGATCCTCTGAAGCTGCCGCGCGACCACCTTTTCTACCACCTTCCCTAAAAAGGGGAGGTGGGAGACTGGACGAAAGTTGTCCAGAATGGTGGGGTCTAGCGACGGCTTCTTGAGGAGTGGGCGGACCAAAGCCTCTTTGAAAGGCTTCGGGAACACCCCCTCCTGCAAGGATGAATTAACCATCGCCAGGACCCACCCTAAGGTCACCTCCTTGGTAGATTTAACTAACCAGGAGGGACACGGATCTAAATCACAGGTGGTCGCACTGACAGCCCCGAGGACCCTGTCCACTTCCTCAGGGACAACGGGATCAAACCGTTCCCAGATAACTGGGCAAGAACGCTCCCCGGGCAACTCCTCAGCACCCACTCCACGCTTGGCTTCCAACTGGGAACGGATCTGAGCAATTTTATCCATCAGGTGTTCAGCAAATTCCTCTGCACGACCCTGCAAGTGGTCCTCCGCCCCCCCTTTTCCCAGGAGGGCCCGGGTGACCCTAAACAGGGCTGCAGGGCGACACTCTGAGGATGCAATAAGAGCGGAGAAATATTGACGTTTCGCCGCCCTTACCGCCACTAGCTAGGCCTTAATAGCAGCTCTAACCCGTGTTCGGTCTGATTCGTCCCCAGTTTTCCGCCAGCGGCGCTCTAGCTGTCTCTTGGCCCTTTTCAGCTCCCTCAGCTCCTCCGTGAACCACGGGGAGTGCCGGGAGTGATGGGCCAAGAGAGGACGCACAGGTGCGATCCTGTCCAAGGCCCAGCCGCCTCCTTGTTCCAGGCTGCGGCCAGAGCCTCCACTGGACCGTGCAGCGAGGCCTCAGGAACACCCCCCAGCTCCCTTTGGAACCCGTGCGGGTCCATCAGGCGCCGGGGGCGGACCGTTCGAATAGGTCCCACCTCCCTGCGGAGGGGGGCAGCATAGGAGGATCCTGCTGCCACCAGGGACTGATCTGACCATGACAGGGGGGATCATATAAAATCCCCCACCAGATCACGCTGCCACTGCTCCGACAAGAAAACCATGTCTGGAGTGTGACCACTGTCCCGGGTCGGGCCATTGATGACCTGGGATAGGCCCATGGCTGCCATGGTAGCCATGAACTCCCGAGCCGCTTCCGAGGCCAATCCCAGGGAAGGCAGATTAAAGTCCCCCAAGACCATAAGTCTGGGGAACTCCACTGCCAACCCCGAGATGGCCTCCAGCAGCCCAGGCAGGGAGGCTGCCATGCAGCAGGGAGGCTGGTACACTAGCAGCACTCCCAACTGATCCCGTGTGCCCAACCTCAGGAACAGGGTCTCGCATCCAGCAACTTGTGGAGCAGGGCCCCTGAAGGCCAACAGGGATTCCCAGATGACTACCCGGGCCTCTGTAGGCCTGCTGACCAGGGTCTGGGCTTGAGCTCTGAGGGCCGGAATACACCACCGATGTAACGCATCGGGGGTGTCTTCCCCTGAAAGGGCCTGCCCTCTGGCTCCCACCATACCAACCCATGCCCGTTACCACCTGAATTTAGCCACAAAACCCCAGAGGGGAAAGGGGCATCTACAGGGAGCCCCGGGCTAAGAACGCCCGGTTTGCGGACCAGCCGTAGTGAAGAACGGAGCCTCCGGTAGCAAAATTCAGGTTAAATGCACAAGACTTTCAGTTTATGACCCAATACTACTGATACGGTATTATACGATAATCCTGTTCCGGCTTCCTTACAAATTCTACCCGAGGACAGACCGTGGGAACGGAAGTCGGTCTTCAACTGAGGACTACCTGTAGGTCTTTCTGCACCGAGTCCTGGCCTATGATTGCTATTTTCCCACATCTACCAGAAAGTTCTCATTGAATCTGGATCCTTCCCAAAGACCCAGGATACGTGTTTATGGATTTATCCATCCAATTTGGATAACCCCCATCTCACTTCTAGAAGCGACTCTGGGCGGTTTACAAGAAAGAGGGAAGGTAAAGCACCCGTTTTGCACACAGAGGACGCCCCGTGACAATCCCAGCGTTTTCACGCAGGGTTGGAGGGTCTGGGGGCTTATGCAGGCGATGATCACCGATTATGCAGACAAGGGTCGTTATGCAGATCAGGATATATTTTTCCACTCCAACCGGAGCTTTGTGAATGGCCACTGCCTATAGATCATGATAGATGATGATCACTGTCTGCCTGATGATGTTCAGGGAAGGCTCCATGAGTTTAAGGAACTGGACCGTGGGCTATGCAAACGTAGGGCATGATTGAACAGTTAGTCTTTTAAAGCAAAACTCTGTCCTGTTCATAACAGATCTCTCCCTCTCTGCTCCGTGTCAATGAAACTTATGCCCGATGGCTGCTGCCTCGCCATAGCAACCCAGGGGCTCTCTGTCTGTCTGTCTGTCTGTCCGGTTGCCGTGGTTTCTTCCGTGGCACAATGACAGTGAGTCAAGGTGTTGGCAAGAAAAGCTGGGTGGGAGCCAGACCAGGCCTGGAGGTTCGACAGGAGCCATCAAAGCTCTCCAGTTGCCATTCCCTGCCCTCCTTCCTGTCCCTCCGTCCTTCCTTCCTTCCTGTCTGGCCTTCCTTCCATCCTTCTTTCCTGTCCTGCCTTCATTCCTGCCTTCCTTCCTTCCTTCCTGCCCTTCCTTCCTTCCCTCCTTCCTTCCCTCCTTCCTTCAGGTCTGTTCTTACTTCTTTTCTTGTACTTCCTTCCACTCTTCCGCCTCCTCCTTTCTTTCCTTCCTTTCCTTCTTTCCTTCCTTTTTCTTCCTCCCTCCCTCCTGTCTCTCCTCTCCTCTCCTCTCCTCTCCTCTCCTCTCCTTTCCTTTCTAACCGTAACCCTGTCCTCTCCTATCTTTCCTAATCCAACACTGACACTAACACTAACCCTAACATGAACACGAACACAAACACTGACACTAACATTAACCCTTTCCTGTCCTGTCCTGTCCTGTCCTTTCCCTCCCCCTCTTTCCGTTCTCTTCCCTTCCCTTCGCCTCAGAGAGAAACACCTTCTGGGGTAGTCTGTTCCTGAACGTGGAGTCTCCATCTTCCTGCTGGTACCTTTTTTTTGCTCAGGAATAGTAGGTTTGGCCCTTTCCGGTTACCTGCTAATCAGTAGATCTTCAGGTGACTTCTACAGCCGTGTTTTTCTGCAACGATCAGCTGGGAGTGTTGAACTGTGGTTTGTTGACTAAGCCATCATGGTCTGGTTTGTGCATAATCTTGAGCCGTTACAGGTGGTTTTCCTCATCATGCCCGACAGGGAAGAAGCACACTGTGGCTTAACATAATGGGTGAAGCCAACTCTATACTGTAGAAACAGACATAAGTATGAATGATAGATGCAGAGATAGAATGTGGATATATGTGTGTTTGTGTGTATAGACACACTATATCTCTAATAGACACACACTATAGTTCCTCTAAACTGCCCGTCCACCAGACCCCACGTGGTTTAATAGCACGCGGGATCCCAACCCAGATGATCCCCTTCCTGCCTCCTTGTTCTCTATCTTGCTTTTAGAGTCTGTTGCCATTTTTTGCTATTCCAGTCTTCCAGCTGCACCGTTTGCCCTCGGTGAGCCCGAATCAGACCCTCATAAACTAAGGTGATCTTAGGATCTGCAGGACAACACTCAAAGCTTTTGCCAATTGGTGATTTCTCCCAGCGGAGATGCATTGCTTTGGGAACGTGTCATGGTATGTGGGAATGGCCTTGGGAGACAGGAGGAAGAGCCGCAGACGCGGCGACCGGCACGTAAAAGATGCCTCAGCCCGCAGAAGGAGGGAGGGCGTGAGCCACGTTTCGGAAGGGACCCTCCCTAGTTTTCTTGAGAATAACAGGAGAGGGGAAGAAATACTTTCAGTCTTGCGAGATTCTGTGGATGGAGCCTCGCAATCAAGGCCGAGCGAGTCCTCGCGGCTGTGATTCTTGTCTGGACTAACTCGCAGGGCTAACGGCATGAGACTCCCCTCTCGCAATCCTGGCGTAAACACCAGGGAGATTTGCAAGTTTCTGTTAGGTCTGCGACACTACGATAGGAGCCCGCGGATCGGAGTCTCTTCTGACGGAGCCTCTGCGTTGCAGGCGCCCGGTCGAGCGGCTGGAGAACATGCGGAAGAATGTTGTGGGCAATGGTTTGTCTGAATGCCTTCTCTGCGGGGCAGCCCTGGGGTTTCTGGGTAGTACTGCTGTGCTTTGCCAAGACTGCGAAAAGGTAAGCCCCCTTTTCCTCTGGCTTGAGCTGCGATCCCGGGAAGCCGAGCTTTTACGTGGCTCTTTCGTGCTTTTGAAACCTCTTCTGGAGTTTTTTGCCATCAAAGCCACCCACTTCTCCAGCTCCTGGAATTCCTCTTTCCTCCCATCCTCTAATGTTGCGGATTTCTGTGCCCAGCTCCACACTTCTGACGTTGGCTTTGCCAGCCCGAAAGCACCTTTTGGCAGCCCCAAGTCTGCCAATTGCACATTTCCCAGATGCTTTGGGAAAACCTTGATGGATTGATTCGGTGCCATCCAGTCGTTTTCAACTCTTAGCCACCACGTAGATAGTTTTTTCGATGACAATCTGTCCCTAATCTGTTCTTTCGGTCCTTTCAGCTAGCCAAAGTTGGCATTGTTTTCCTGGCACAACTTAGCTGACCCGAAAAAGCAAAGCAGTATGTAACCCGGTTAACTCTCCGATGGGAGATCGCGAGGAAACCCCAGGGTGCTCGACTGGATTGGAAAGTCGAGAAGACCTCCGAGAAGAAGGCACGGGGCAAATCGTGGACGTCCCATGCATTCGCAACCTTGACCGAAGGCCTGGTTATCTTAGAGAGACGCGGACAGCAAGCAAAGAGAGAGAGCTGTATGTTGGATCTGTAGCCATGCGAGCTTCTGCCTGCAGGGAGCCGTCTTCCAACGGACGTGTCTCCTTTGGCGTTCAGAGTCTTCCGGACGGCACTGAAGGAACGGATGGTCGTGGCGGGTCTGCAGGACTATCCCCTTGAGCCTTGGAGTAATAAAACGCTTCTCAAGAAGCCTTGCTTTTATTTCACATAGCTGCTGATCATTGGCCCTTCGTGGTGAAAGGCCTGGGGAAAAGTTTTCGTGCTGTCAGATTATCGAGAGAGTTGCCAACCCAAATGGCCAGCTCCGTATGGTTTTTCTGGGATTTTTTGCAGTTTCATTGCAGCAGAGGAGGAATGAGAGAGAGAGAGAGGGAGGTTTTCATTGGTGGGATTCAAAGCCAGGGGACAAAAATCAGCTCAATTGATCAGATTGCCGTGGCTCCTTCCCTTATTTTAATTTGCTCCCTTAACATAAATAACTAAAGAAACAATGAATATGTGGAGGGACAGGAAAGAGAATAAGGGAGAAATTTATCACATTGCCAACTTTCACGTAACATTTTTGATCATAATTTATTCATTCATTCGCTTATATGGCAGCCCCTTTTGTGATACACAACTCTGTGCGGCTCACAACAGTAATAAAAACAAACATGCCTTAAGATTGTGTGGATTTCAACTCCCAGAATTCCCCAGCCAGCATGGGGAGGTGAAGTCCACACATCTTAAACCATGTTGGCTGGGAATTCTGGGAGTTGAAGCCCTCACGTCTTAAACCTGCCAAGTTTGAAAAACACTGATCTGAACCCAGCAATTCTGGCTCCTCAGTGGTTTCTGGCTGGCACGTACTCGAGCCCAAAGGATTCTGAATTTGATTTATATCCCGCTCTTGGTCCTAAAGAGACCTGGACACAAAGGATGAGGAGAAGCAGCAGAACATTGAGCTGCGAATGGATTGACGCTCCTACGGATGACGCTATTCCTCTTTGGAGGAAGCAGCCTTATGCAGAGCGAGGAGGGAGTAAGACATAGGAAGCCGAATGAACGAAAGGCACAAGAGGAGGAAAAGTAAACGATGTGCCGTTTTACGCCCAAATCATTCACTCTCCTGCTCCGGACCTTTCTGTCCTTGCAATCCATCCCTGTTTCCACCACATCCGTCCACCATTCCATGCAATCCCTCCTGTTCTTGGAGCTCCTCCCCTCTCTTTGTCACACAATCTCATCCACCGGCAGCTTCTTCCGTCTTCCTCTCCACCCGTTCGCTCTTTCTTCCTATCCTGGTTTCCTTTTGTACCGGTTACTCAGTTTTGTGTCTGATTCCCGTTCATTCATCATGCAGCCGTGTCACGCTCTCCCTTCTTGCTTGGTCACAGCCCCTCCTGAAACCCCCCATTCTCCCTGCCTTCAATAGGGATGTCCTCCTGATTTCCAGGTCTGCCCTACAATCCTGGGACCTCTTTCTGGCCTCCCATCTAACCACTAACGAGGCTCCATACTGACTGGCTTTTCAGGATCAGCCAAGGTGGGCCAGCTGCAGGTGAAATATCCTAATTTGCAGCGAGGAGGCATTGTGTAAGGAGTAGAAGTTTACCTTTTAACAAAACTTCCTTCTAACAGGGCTTTCTGATACTTGATGGTTAAAGTGATCAGGCTTGGAATTCGAATGTGTTTACAAAAAGGAAGGGGTCACACCAAGGGGAGACCTGGGAATGAAAGATAATGAAACAAGTGTTGCCTTTTGTTAGTAAGAAAAGGGGGTCTGGGAATCATAAAAGAAATAGCGTATTATTTTAGGCGAATATGCCTTGTACTTCCTCAAGTTACCATTCACCTCTGAAGGTCCCATTAAAGCTCCACAGTGGGGAGATAGTCCTCCCCAGAAAATGGAAGTCCACGAGGCTCCTCCACTGGGAAAGGAGACCCTGTTGCACCTCTTCATCCTTGATCGCTGTAGAAGGGACCACCACCTGAAGGAAGGAGTGGACCTAGTTCTTTCATACCTCTGATGCCATCTCCTGAAAGTGGCTCCCGGCCCAGCTGACCGGCCTCCCCAGCGAGAAGATGGGGCCGTGAGGTTGCTCTGCTCCGTAGCGACACGTTTTCAGATAGGCGTCGTCTTTCGTGTCAAGAACGTTGCTTCTGTGTCAGAAAGGCAGGGAAGTGAGAAGTTCAGGAAGCTGGTCATGCAAAAATGCAGTGTCCGTGAGCAACGTAGGCTGCCTCGTTGTCGTAATTGAGGAAACTATCACATCCCGTTATAACACCTACTCACAGGCACATGAGTCACTGACATCCTGCTGTTTTGGTTAAAAATCCCAGGGTCTGTTTCTCCGCAGAGGGGCTTATCCGCAAGTATATACTGGAAATACGGGTCCTTTAAAAACAGTATTCCTGTATATACTTTTATAAGCAGACCCTCGAATTTTCAGCCAGATCACCAAAACAGAAGGCGCATTTTGATGGAATTTTGGTTACCGTGATTTTGGAACCTGATTTTTGGGGTGCATTTTGGCACCTAAAATGCTTGGCTTATCTGGAGTCTCTATGGTAAGTGAAAAGGAATTGCGTGCCGATTCTGCAACTGATTTAGGACACCAGTCACACACGGTACACACAATACATCAATAGAGCTCAAAGTTGCTGGCTGACACCACCCCAAGGAGATGTCTGGACATCCCCGCTGTACCCCTGAGGATATTTAGCCATTTAGAGGACTATTCAAAATAAGTGTTAAAGTATTTAAAGGAGTATTACAAGTAAGGCAGCTTCTGACTGTGAAACAAGCAGGATCCGTACGGTTCCCATCCTGGTGATGTTTAAGAAGTCCGTGAAAGCTGGTCTGTACGGTTCCCATCCTGGTGATGTTTAAGAAGTCCGTGAAAGCTGGTCTGTTTCCCAGACCTTGGGCTAGGTGGGTGCTGCGTCACGGAGAGGACTTCAGCTGTGAGTAAGAATGTTTGTCCTGGGGCACGTTGCTCTTCTTTCACTTTTGCACAGTCTTTATCATTTTAATGCTGCATGCTGCCCAGAGTCTTAGGGAGTTGGGCAGCCTTCTAAATCTAACTAGAAAATAAGTCAAACCATGGGACACACCTCTGAGAATTTCGGCCCTGGGTCAGCACACGCCACTCCCAGCAGCGCTGGAACGGAGCGTCCTGGAAAAGCTGAAATCCTTTTTTCCTCTCCTTGAGGTTGTTCCCGACTTTTATACACAGCCCGGCCTTGATCCCTGTAGGAGCAAACAATGTCAGCCAGCCTGTAATTTTGTGGCTCGCTGGAATCATTTTCAGGTGGGTTCGGGAAGAGGGATAATGACAGGCATGACTGTGGATGGAGGGTGGTCAAACAGTCAAGATGGCAGTCACAACCAAACATGATGCAGATAGTAAACAGGTAGGGTTGCAATCACACAGTTGTAACCTCCATTTTGACTTTTTTGACCCCCCTTCATATGCCACTATGTAATGGTGGAGGCTATCATGAAAAGAGGAATTTAACAATTATCCTGCATGGAATTTCTTGGCTGCACTCATTCATTTTGATGAAGGCGCATTTCAGAGGAGAAGGAAAAATTGCCAACAACTTGGGCGGGGGGTCCATAAAAGTGAAATAAACTCTAGAATTCCCACCCCCTGCATACAAATTCAAAATCAATTCCCTGAAACTATTTACCAAAAAGAAAAAAGCAAAAAGCAGATACCCCTGCTGGCTGGGGAATTCTGGGAGTTGAACTCCACCCATCTTAAACTTGGTGAGGTTGGCAAACACTGCAGGAAACACTGAATTTCAGCGGTGCTTAAACATTTTTGAACCCTTCTAAATTATCAGTATTTCTGGATAATTACGACCTAAAATGGGATCTGTTCTGCACACAAGTCCTACAAGCAGATGAAGAGGACCCAGTTAAACAAATGAGTCAAAAGCATTATACTTGTTCCTTTATTTGTGGAGGAAAGTGGTCCAAAGCTACGTATTTGTGTGTGGCAAAAGTACACTGAAAATTCAAAAGCGTTCGCAAACTTTCAAGCCCCACCGAATTCCGGCGGGTCTCCAAGCCTTGGCTGTTAATGATCCTCCTACCTTATAATATGAACGTGGGGGACCATAGAGTGCTTGATTTTAAATCGTTACGTGATTTAGAGATGTTGCTTGATTTTTATTCGGGATTTCTTTGGAGTTTTTAATCTCGTTAGAAAGCTTGTATCGTCTCTAATCATCAGGAACGTGGCACGGCTTACACTGATGTTTTGATCATGCACATCTAAGCCACCAGGACTGAATGCAGTGGGTGACACCTTAACTCCATAGAGGGTGACGGTGGGATATTTGCAAGATCTGCAGCTTTAGTAGAGTTAACTACAGAGTGAACAAGAGGTGGCTTTGTGGCTGCGAACATAACTGAATCAGCTGGCGAACTCTGTAGAAGAGGAGAATTCTTCTTCTTGCTCGCTCTGCTTTTCTGCTTTTCCTTGTAGGCTCAGGGCTTAATTCCCTGCCGTCTTGGTATATTTGTATTGTATTATTTATTTCTTTGTTGTTACTTTTAGGCATAGTTGAAGATATGTGTTATGCCTAATTTTTCTCTTTCGTATGTTTTGAAATAGATATAAAGGGTGATATTTACATTTCTTGTCTTCTCTTCATCTTATTACCCAACAAATTGGTAGCAGAGGATGGTTGGGCTTGGGAAGCTGATAAGCTTTTTTTTAAGAGAAGACATTAAAACTTATTAAGTTGGGTGGTTGTTGTTGTTGTTGTTGTTGTTTTACTCCAGATGGCAAAGCAAAGAGCCTTTTTCCCTTTTTTTCCCTTTTTGATGGCAAGAAACTTTTAAAGAGATAAGGAGATTTATGTCAGTGAAATATTGATCGTGTGAGAAACAAGCACTCACTAGCCTTTCTCTGGGTTCGTCAGAAGTAAGGTTTATTGCAGCGTTTGCAAAGGCTGGTGGAACTCAAAAGCCGCAAGCCGGAGTCCACCCGAAACACGGATCTCCGCAATTTTTAAGCATCTCTCCCCCCGGCCGTAAATCCCTTCTCGTTTCCTCATTGGCTGAAGTACTCCAAGTTACACTCTACCCGACCGCCTACTTCATATTAACCCCCTTCTATAGACCCCTACATACTACATACTACATACATTGCATGTTCATGGTAAATAGGAGATTAGCTATGCGGGGTGTGGTTTTTGTTATGGTAATGAAGGCTGGCATGGCAAGAGTTCACTCATTCCTAAAAGATCTCTGCTAAGTGTCACTTTGGACAGGTCAAGCCACCCCAGACTGGCTCTGTCTTACCTTGTCTCACCCCAGAGAGGTTTCCCCCTCCCGATTTCCTGTGCCCCTGGGTTGGCGATGTCTCCTAGCTCGAGGTAGTTTCCAAAACAAAGGCATGGGCAGCCAGGTACTTAGTATTGCAGCTACACCCTTAGCATGCTCAAGTTACTATTTCTTTGCCAATAATAACAGATATTTTATCTATCTCTCACAACGGTAAATCTTTTAAACTAAAGGAGAATTTAGCAAAGGAGCTTCCGTTTCTGTGACCTTAGGCACTTTAACAGACGAAGCTATTATATCTACTCAAAGTTCCCAACAGGGTGTAAGTAATAACAACAGTGTGTTTGTAATTCCAAAGTTAAAGAGGAATAACTTTCAAAAGTGGGGTGCAAGGTTAAGAGTTTCCCTTCAAGTACAGGACTCTAGATATCATAGATGAAGATATGCCTGAAAGCCAACGAGAGTATAAAATGAAAGAAGCCAAAGTCGTAATGATATTATGTGCCTGTAGAGAAGACCATGAAAGTCCACAGAAACTAAATATAGAACAGCTAAAGGTTTATATAATGCTCTTAAGGGAAAATGTTTTATTAGATCAAATAAGAATGTGATATCTTTGAAAGAAAGATTGCATAGTACGTGGATGACAGAAGGAACCAGTATTGATAAGCACTGAGAGGAAACGTTAAAGCTTGTTTCAGAGCTTCAGTCTGCAGGAGCAGAGATATCTGACTCTGAGTTTCACTCCTGTATATTACGTAGTCTGCCCCAGTCCTTTGCAAACCAAAAGGCTATGCTTGAGTCTATTGCAAAAGTGGATTTAGATTCTACAATTGCTCATTTGAGAGACTCTGGCCTGAAAAGGGTAATGGATAACACACCTGGAGAAAAGTCAGTATTAAGAACAAGACCTGATCTTAAGGAAAGGAGACGTTATGTGTGCTCGAAGATTGGGCATGTTGCAATGAGCTGCCACCTGTTGATCCCAAATCCAGTAACTTTCCTTGCAACCAATATGATTCAAAAGAAAGATCATTTATTGAGAATAAGTGTACAGATCCAAAGCATTGCTAAGACTGAGCAACAGCGCGGCAAAAGCTGTTTTCTTACTTTCTCCCCCCCTTCATCGCCCTTAGTTCTTGGTCCTCTGATTTCCTTGCTGGCATGGCCTTGAGCATGCCAGAGCCTGTGATAAGGAGCCATCGGCTTTAAACGGTTTCTCAGTCCTACTCCCCCCGCCTCCTTTTACAATGGCGGAACCGCAGCATGTAAAAAGCCATTTTTTTAAACTAGCCATATAATCATCTATTATGAAATCTTGCAAGGATTCTGACACATATTGCTAAGTATTGTAGATTTAAAGGAGTAGAAGGTGGAAAGTCAGAGGAGTAAATGTTCCTACAGAAAGAATGTCTTTTAGTAAACAAGGACATTTTAATAGCCTCAGAGACTTTAAACCCTTAAATGATAGATCAAATAAGAGATATAAACAAAGGTTTAATCATGGCATGAATGCTTGCAATGATAATCAAGTGTTTCAAATATCTGATTATCGAGGTATAAATGATAGAAGGCACTTTCTCCTTGATAGTGGTAGTTTGATCCATATTTGTCCGTTTAGAGAAAGTTTCAGTGAACGTGATACAGAAAATAGACAGAGATATTGCAAGTAAGTCAAGAAGGACTCAAGGTTCTTGGAATTGGAACTGCACGTTTACGAGTTTTTATTCTAGAGGGGAGGTAATGAACCCGACATTAACAGATGTGGCTTTTGTTCCTGAAGCCTCGGATGATTTGCTCAGGACTAAAAGGATCGTAAAGAATGGCTATCCTGTAATACTTAAATCTAATACAGGAAAAATTATGAATGATAGAACTGGTCTTGTGCTTAAAGTTGATGAAAAAGATGGATTTCATTATGTCATTGATGTTACTGATAATATTACAATAAATGAGGGGAGGCCTATCTGTCAAACTAGGCAAGATACTTGTGATCATAAAACTTGTCTTTATTCATGGCATGTGAAGTTAGCCCATAGGAACTTGAAAAGGATTGAAAAATGATAGACAGAAAGTGGAGTTAATGCCGTTAAATGTGATAAAGCAAAAGAAAGGGGCGAAATCTGTATAAAAGCAAAGGGAACGGCTCCTAGTTATTCAGGACAATCCAATATACAAGATAAGGATTTTTTGGAAGAGGTTGATTCAGATCTAGTGGGCCCTCTGCCATTATCTGCAGGCAAGAACAGGTATTTTCTTACTTTTACTGAATTTAAGAGTAGATATAGTTATGTATATATCCTTGAAAACCAGGAGAGACCCTTGAAAGGTTGAAGTGCTATGTAGCCGCAAATAGGAACCGATTTGGGAAGGCGCCTTAACGCTACGTACTGATGGAGGTGCAGAATATTGTCATGCAGATTTTGAGAGGTTTGTGGAACAGGAGGGCACAGGACATAGAGGGACCATACCTTATTCTCCTCCACAGAAGGGATGTCTGAGAAACTGAATCGAACGTTACAGGAGATGTCTAGATCTATGTTGATGCAAGCTGGACTCCCTGACTCTTCATGGGCTGAAGCGGTCGTTACAGCAGCTTATTTGCACCACAGCATTCCTAGTAAAGTGACAGGTGAACTATGGTTTGGAAAGAAACCAAGTTTAAAGCATATAGAAGCTTTTGGTGCTAAAGCATATTCTTATGTTCCAAAAGAAAAAAGGGGGAAGCTTGATCCACGAGCTGAAGTTGGAATTATGGTTGGATATCCCTCTGGGAGGAAGGGGTATAGAGTCCTCGATCCTAAACCTCTTGAAGTTAAATGTTGCAGTGTTGTATATGTGGACGGGAGAACTAGAATGCAAAAGACAGCTGAGGCTATGCTAACAACTGATCTAGAGAGTATAGATACCGTTCCACAAGAATTGGTCACCGGGTTACCTATAGAGATCATTGATCAAGCGGTAGGTCCATCTTTGGGAGATGTTGTTATAACAGAAGGGGAAGTAAGAATTAAACCGTGTCAAACAGGAACAGTGTCAGAATCCTCGCAAGATTTTAGAATAGATTATTATATGGCTTGTTTAAAAAATGGCTTTTGACATGCTGCGGTTCTGCCATTGTAATAGGGGAGGGGGAGAAGGAAGGAGAAACCGTTTGAAGCAGATGGCTCCTTATCACAGGCTCTGGCATGCTCAAGGCCAGGCCAGCGAGGGAATCAGAAGACCAAGAACTAAGGGCGATGTAAGGGGAGGAAAGTAAGAAAAGCAGTTTTTGGCGCGCTTTTGCTCAGTCTCAGCAATGCTTTGGATCTGTACACTTATTCTTAATAAATGAACTTTCTTTTGAATCAATATTGGTTGCAAGGAAAGTTACTGGATTTGAGATCAACAGGCGGCAGTTCGTTACATTTTGCTGAGACTCACTGTACAGACTTCTACCGGGGAGATTGCCCTGAGGGGAGTCCCAAGCCTCACGTTGACCGGGACCAACCGAGCAGCGGGATGGCTGACGATGTAATTGAGGAAGAGGAAGAAAGACCAGTCCCTCCTCCATTGGAAGTGAAGGTGATAACCCAGGGGGAGCCGGTACAATCATCACGCCCAGACCGGACGGGGGTGAAAGCAACGGCGACGAAGGGACGGGCTCCTTCGTTGAAAGATCGCATGGGGAAATTGGAAGGGCAGATTGGGTCCCTATCCGATGATATGCGAGCGCTAAAGGCAGCGGTGGACCAACTGCTTGGAAGGGGATTTACGCCTCCCACGCGAGAGTCGGCAGCCACACCGGGAGGAACGGAGGCGGCAGAGCAGTCAGCCGAAGGTGAAACCTCCAGCGAGGAGGAAGAGGAGGATCTCCCACCTAGCAGAGCCAAGAAGAGCCCGATGCAGCAGCGGGGCATCTCCATGAAATTCGGGGGCGATGCTGAGCAGCTGGCTTGCTTTATCACCCAGGTCCGGATCTACATGGAGGGCAACGGGGGTCTGTTCCGCAGCGAGGAGGAGAAGGTCTCCTATGTGTCCAGTTTTTTTGAGGGTACGGCTGCGGAATGGGTGGTTGGCCTGCATAGGGCGAAGGACCGGGCTTTAAGAAAATTGGAGGAGTTCATGGCGGCTCTCTGCACGCGCTTTGAAGACCCGTGCGTGGCGCTCAAAGCACGACGCGACCTGGAAAGGCTGAAGCAGGGGTCCAAGTCGGTATCAGAGTACGCCTACGAATTTCGGGGCTTGGCTCAAAGGCTGCCTCACGTGCCGGAGGAGCTCCCGATCGAGTTCTTCCAGAGAGGCTTGAAACCCGAATTGCTGCAGCGCGTGCTGTGCCGGGGTTTCCCCAAAACCTTTAATGGATGGGTCGCTATGGCCGGCGAAGTGGAGGAGCAGTGGCGCACCATTGAAGCAAGAGCCCGACTTCCGCCCTTACCCGGCGCAAAGAAGGCGGCGCCCAAGGCGAAGACCAGCGCTCCGAAAAGTAGCGGGGGCCGGCGCGTCTGTTTCAACTGCGGGGAGCCGGGGCACTTTGCCGCTGCGTGCCCTAAAGCGAAGACGGAGCGGAAGGGGCCGAGGTCTCCGAAGCCCGGCAGGAAGGAGTCAGCGGCAGCAGGCAGCGAGACGGGAGCTAGAGCGGCAACACGCGGCGGTGGCAAAACCCGGAAGTTGTCAGCTCCGCTCTCTCTCCGACAGGCGGCTGCTCTTCCGGAGAAAGAAAGCAGCTCACGGGAGGACTCGGACAGCGAAGAGATGGGGGGAGTCCCATTAAAACGTGGGTGGAACTAAGGGTGGTGAGGACTAATCGGAGGGCAGAGATACGGGCGCTGATAGACTCCGGCTGCTCCCGAAATCTGATTAACCCCGCCCTTGCCCGGGGCTTGGGACTGCGCTTAAAGAGACTCAAAACCCCTGTGATTTTTACCCAGCTGGACGGATCCCCGGCGGGGGGAGGGCCGGTGGAGTATCGTACTGAAGAGCTTGAGCTAACTATGGGGGACCATAGAGAGACTATTAAATTCCTAGTGACTCCCATGGCATGCAACCCAGTGCTTCTGGGCATGAACTGGTTAAAAAGGAAGAACCCAGAAGTGAACTGGGAGGAGAAGATCTTGCGTTTCCCGAAGGGGGGGGGGTGGAAGTTGAAGGGATTACCGAAACGTTGTCAGATGGAGAGATGGGCGCTGTGAGTGGGGAAAAGGCAGCGGAGGCTGCAACCCAGATTCCCAAGCAATACCGAGACCTGCAGGAGGTGTTTAGCGAAAGGGAGTCAGATCAGCTACCCCCCCATCGTGCCAGTGACTGTGCCATAGAGATTGAGCCGGGGGCTAAATTTCCAAGGAAGAAAATGTATCCACTGACACCCAAAGAGTTGGAAGCATTGCGGGAGTTCATTGACAAGAATCTAAAGAGGGCCTTTATTCTACCTACGCATTCTCAAATTGCTGCACCGGTGCTATTTAGGGAAAAGAAGGATGGCTCCCTACGTTTGTGCATGGATTATAGAGGGCTAAATGCCATTTCTGCTGACAACAGGTACCCACTCCCCTTAATGAAAGACCTGTTGGCCCATTTATCCAAAGGGAAAATTTTCACAAAGCTGGATTTAAGGGAGGCGTACTTCAGGGTGCGAATCCGGGAAGGAGACCAATGGAAGTCCGCCTTTAACACGCCTCTGGGGTGCTTCCGTTATGAAATAATGCCGTTCGGATTAAAAGGAGTTGCGGGGGTGTTTATTCAACTTATAAATGAGGTGTTACAAGAGCATTTATACCAGGGGGTGTTGGTTTATCTGGACGATATCCTGATTTACACTGAGACCATGGAGCAACATGTGCAATTGGTCAGGAAGGTACTAAAAAAGCTACTGGAAGCTGAATTGTATGCCAAGCTCTCCAAATGTGAATTTCATAAACAGCAAATTGACTATTTGGGGTATAGAATTTCGCATCAGGGAATTGAAATGGACCCGGCAAAGGTGAGGGACGTTACAGGTTGGGAGACTCCCAAAACCAGGCGTCAGCTTCAAAGTTTCCTGGGCTTTGCTAACTTCTATCGGCAATTCATACCCAACTTTGCCCAAGTAGCACTCCCACTCACCGATTTGTTGAAAACCAAGGGCAGGGACAAAGCGAAGGCATCAAAACCTGGAGCCCCCTTGGCCTCGACTAAGGAGTGCCAGGAGGCATTTCAAAGTTTAAAGCGTCTGTTTACGGCTGAAACGATCTTAAAACACCCTGATCCAGAACAGCCATTTGTTATACAGGCAGACGCTTCGGATGTGGCAGTGGGAGCTGTGTTGTTACAGAAGGGGGCAGGGGGGGAGCTGTTTCCATGTGCGTACATATCCCGGAAATTTTCAGAGACTCAGAGACGCTGGTTGGGTTGGGAAAAGGAAGCGTTCGCAGTACGCTGGGCGTTAGTTTGCTGGAGGCATTTGTTAGAGGGGTCACCCCATCCCTTTGAAATTTGGACTGATCACAAGAATCTAGAGGCTTTGACTGCACCGAGGAAGCTGTCACCAAAGCAAATGAGATGGGCACAATATTTTCATCGATTTAACTTCTCCCTGAAGTATATTCCTGGGGGTAAAAATTTTCTGGCAGATGCTCTGTCTCGATTGCCTCAACACAATAGCAAGCGGGAGGAAGTAGTCGCTCCAGTAATTCCATGTACCCAAGCAGCCCTAAGAGTGGTCACTAGAGCTGAGAAAAAAAAGGGTGAAGGACAACCAGAAGGAGAGTTATTGAAAAAATTGAATGCCCAGATTGCTCAGGATGAGTGGTTCAAAAGCAACAGCCAGTTGCTAGTGAACAAACAAGGGGCATGGAGGTGGCAAGACAATCTATATGTCCCCGCAGATGCTAGAAAGTGGGTTTTGCAAAGAAGTCACGACAGCAAAACAGCTGGACACTTTGGTTTTGTAAAAACATTACATCTAATCAGACGTCAGTTTTGGTGGCCAACAATGAGAAAAGATGTAGGGGAATATGTAGACACATGTCCCACGTGGGCCATAGCCAAAAAGAGAGGGGGCAAACCAATGGGGCTTCTACAGACAGTAGCAAACCCTGGAGCTCCTTGGAAGCAAATATGCATGGACTTTATTGTAGACCTGCCTGAAAGCAACAAAAAGACAGTTATTTCGGTAGTTACAGACCTTTTTTCCAAACAAGCACATTTTGTGGCATGCCAAGCCATTCCATCAGCACCCAAATTGGCTAAATTATTCATACAACACGTCTACCGAGCTCATGGGGTCCCAGAACGAATAATTTCGGATCGCGGGGTCCAGTTTACTGCCAAATTCTGGAGAGCGTTCCTAAAACTACTGGGGGCATCGCAAGGCTTGAGTTCGGGGTACCACCCCCAGACGGCAGGATCATGCGAACGTCTGAACTCAGTATTGGAACAATATTTGAGATGTTTCATTAACTACCAACAAGACAATTGGGATGAACTGTTACCATTCGCTGAAGTAGCTTATAATAATGCAGTGCACCAAAGCACTGGTCTCACCCCTTTTAAAATAGCTACAGGACAAGACTTTGTACCCATCCCAGAACTGCCTAAGCAGACCACTCAAGTCGCTTCAGTTGATGAGTGGATCCAACAGATGACACAAGTGTGGCCTCAGATTGCTGCCTCATTGCAGGAGGCCAGAGCTACATACAAGAAATTTGCAGATGCTAAGAGAACCCCAGAAAAAGACTGGAAAGTAGGAGATAAGGTTCTTTTATCTACCAAACATCTTAAATCATTACAACCTTCCAGAAAGCTCGCTCCAAGATTCGTAGGGCCTTTTGCCATCGATAAAGTAATTAATCCAGTTTCACTACGATTACAGATGCCTGCCACCTTTAAAAGAATCCATCCAGTATTCCACTGCGACCTGCTTAAACCATATAAGGAGTCTTCTCAGTGGCATCCCTCTCCAGTACCTCCTAAACCATTGATGGTTGAAGGAGAACAACATTTTGAAGTTAAAGAAATACTGGACAGTAGAAAGCACGGGGGGGGGGGGGAGGGGGGTTCAATTTTTAATTCAGTGGAAACATTTTCCCAAATCAATGGCTGAATGGGTTGACAAGAAACATGTAAAGGCTCCACATTTAGTTAAAAAATTTTATGATGCTTATCCTACGAAGCCTTAACAATTAGATTGGTTATTGTATTATGTTTCTCTTTGCTTTTTCTTTTAGAGTGAAGAAGAGGAATCATCTGACTGACATCCTTTTCTGTGGAGGGGCAGTATGTCAGAATCCTCGCAAGATTTTAGAATAGATTATTATATGGCTAGTTAAAAAAAAAATGGGTTCTTTTTTCCATGCTGCGGTTCTGCCATTGTAAAAGGGGAGGGGGAGCAGGAAGGAGAAACCGTTTGAAGCAGATGGCTCCTTATCACGGGCTCTGGAATGTTCAAGGCTATGCCAGCAAGGGAATCAGAAGACAAGAACTAAGGGCGATGGAAGGGGAGGGAGAGTAAGAAGGGCAATGTCAGGGGGGGAAAGAAAGAAAAGCGGTTTTTGGCGCGCTTTTGCTCAGTCTCAGCAATGCTTTGGATCTGTACACTTATTCTTAATAAATGAACTTTCTTTTGAATCAATATTGGTTGCAAGGAAAGTTACTGCTTTTAAGATCAACAGGTGGCAGTTCGTTACACCTAGTTCTTTCATACCTCTGATGCCATCTCCTGAAAGAGGCTCCCGGCCCAGCTGACCAGCCTCCCCAGCGAGAAGATGGGGCCATGAGGTTGCTCTGCTCCGTAGCGACACGTTTTCAGATAGGCGTCGTCTTTGGTGTCAAGAACGTTGGTTCTGCGTCAGAAAGGCAGGGAAGTGAGAAGTTCAGGAAGCTGGTCATGCAAAAATGCAGTGTCCGTGAGCAACGTAGGCTCCCTCATTGTCGTAATTGAGGACAGTAGCACATCCCATTCTAACACCTACTCACAGGCACATGAGTCACTGACATCCTGCTGTTTTGGTTAAAAATCCCAGGGTCTGTTTCTCCGCAGAGGGGCTTATCCGCAAGTATATACTGGAAATACGGGTCCTTTAAAAACACTATTCCTGTATATACCTTTTTAAGTAGACCCTCGAATTTTCAGCCAGATCACCAAAACAAAAGGCGCATTTTGGTGGTATTTTGGTTACCGTGATTTTGGAACCTGATTTTTGGGGTGCATTTTGGCACCTAAAATGCTTGGCTTATCTGTGAGTCTCTACGGTAAGTGAAAAGGAATTGTGTGCCGATTCTGCAACTGAGTTAGGACACCAGTCACACACGGTACACACAATACATCAATAGAGCTCAAAGTTGCTGGCTGACACCACCCCATGGAGATGTCTGCACATCACCGCTGTACCCCTGAGGATATTTAGCCATTTAGAGGACTATGCAAAATAAGTGTTAAAGTATTTAAAGGAGTATTACAAGTAAGGCAGCTTCTGGCCGTGAAACAAGCGGGATCCGTACCGTTCCCATACTGGTGATGTTTAAGAAGTCCGTGAAAGCTGGTCTGTTTCCCAGACCTTGGGCTAGGTGGGTGCTGCGTCACGGAGAGGACTTCAGCTGTGAGTAAGAATGTTTGTCCTGGGGCACGTTGCTCTTCTTTCACTTTTGCACGGTTTTTATAATTTTAATGTTGCATGCTGCCCAGAGTCTTAGGGAGTTGGGCAGCCTTCTAAATCTAACTAGAGAATAAATCAAACCATAGGACACACCCCTGAGAATTTCGGCCCTGGGTCAGGACACGCCACTCCCAGCAGCGCTGGAACGGAGCGTCCTGGAAAAGCTGAAGTCCTTTTTTCCTCTCCTACAGGTTGTTCCCGACTTTTATACACAGCCAGGCCTTGATCCCTGTAGGAGCAAACAAGATGATGAGAACAATGTCAGCCAGCCTGTAATTCAAGTACAGGACTCTAGATATCATAGATGAAGATATGCCTGAAAGCCAACGAGAGTATAAAATGAAAGAAGCCAAAGTCGTAATGATATTAGATGCCTGCAGAGAAGACCATGAAAGTCCACAGAAACTAAATATAGAACAGCTAAAGGTTTATATAATGCTCTTAAGGGAAAATATTTTATTAGATCAAATAAGAATGTGATATCTTTGAAAGAAAGATTGCATAGTACGTGGATGACAGAAGGAACCAGTATTGATAAGCACTGAGAGGAAACGTTAAAGCTTGTTTCAGAGCTTCAGTCTGCAGGAGCAGAGATATCTGACTCTGAGTTTCACTCCTGTATATTACGTAGTCTGCCCCAGTCCTTTGCAAACCAAAAGGCTATGCTTGAGTCTATTGCAAAAGTGGATTTAGATTCTACAATTGCTCATTTGAGAGACTCTGGCCTGAAAAGGGTAATGGATAACACACCTGGAGAAAAGTCAGTATTAAGAAGAAGACCTGATCTTAAGGAAAGGAGATGTTATGTGTGCTCAAAGATTGGGCATATTGTAACAAGCTGCCACCTGTTGATCCCAAATCCAGTAACTTTCCTTGAAACCAATATTGATTCAAAAGAAAGTTCATTTATTGAGAATAAGTGTACAGATCCAAAGCATTGCTAAGACTGAGCAAAAGACTGAGCAAAAGATTGGGCATATTGCTAAGTATTGTAGATTTAAAGGAATAGAAGGTGAAAAGTCAGAGGAGTAAATGTTCCTACAGAAAGAATGTCTTTTAGTAAACAAGGACATTTTAATAGCCACACAGACTTTAAACCCTTAAGTGATAGATCAAATAAGAGATATAACCAAACGTTTAATCATGGCATGAATGCGTGCAATGATAATCAAGTGTTTCAAATATCTGATTTTCGAGGTGTAAATGATAGAAGGCATTTTCTCCTTGATAGTGGTAGTTTGATCCATATTTGTCCATTCAGAGAAAGTTTCAGTGAACGTGATACAGAAAATAGACAGAGATATTGCAAGTAAGTCAAGAAGGACTCAAGGTTCTTGGAATTGGAACTGCACCTTTAAGAGTTTTTATTCTAGAGGGGAGGTAATGAACCCGACATTAACAGATGTGGCTTTTGTTCCTGAAGCCTCGGATGATTTGCTCAGGACTAAAAGGATCGTGAAGAATGGCTATCCTGTAATACTTAAATCTAATACAGGAAAAATTATGAATGATAGAACTGGTCTTGTGCTTAAAGTTGATGAAAAAGATGGATTTCATTATGTCATTGATGTTACTGATAATATTACAATAAATGAGGGGAGGCCTATCTGTCAAACTAGGCAAGATACTTGTGATCATAAAACTCGTCTTTATTCATGGCATGTGAAGTTAGCCCATAGGAACATGCAAAGTATTGAAAGATGATAGACAGAAAGTGGAGTTAATGCCGTTAAATGTGATAAAGCAAAAGAAAGGGGCGAAATCTGTATAAAAGCAAAGGGAATGGCTCCTAGTTATTCAGGACAATCCAATGTACAAGATCAGGATTTTTTGGAAGAGGTTGATTCAGATCTAGTGGGCCCTCTGCCATTATCTGCAGGCAAGAACAGGTATTTCCTTACTTCTACTGAATTTAAGAGTAGATATTGTTACATATACATACTTAAAAACCAGGATGAGACCCTTGAAAGGTTGAAGTGCTATGTAGCCGCAATTAGGAATCGATTTGGGAAGGCGCCTTAATGCTACGTACTGATGGAGGTGCAGAATATTGTCATGCAGATTTTGAGAGGTTTGTGGAACAGGAGGGCACAGGACGTACAGGAACCAGACCTTATTCTGCACCACAGAATGGATGTTCTGAGAAACTGAATCGAACGTTACAGGAGATGTCTAGATCTATGTTGATGCAAGCTGGACTCCCTGACTCTTCATGGGCTGAAGCGGTCGTTACAGCAGCTTATTTGCACAACAGAATTCCTAGTAAAGTGACAGGTGAACTATGGTTTGAAAAGAAACCAAGTTTAAAGCATATAAAAGCTTTTGGTGCTAAAGCATATTATGTTATATTATGTTATATTATGTTCCAAAAGAAAAAAGGGGGAAGCTTGATCCACGAGCTGAAGTTGGAATTATGGTTGTATATCCCTCTGGGAGGAAGGGGTATAGAGTCCTCGATCCTAAACCTCTTGAAGTTAAATGTTGCAGTGTTGTATATGTGGACGGGAGATCTAGAATGCAAAAGACAGTTGAGGCTATGCTAACAACTGATCTACAGAGCATAGATACCGTTCCACAAGAATTGGTCACCGGGTTACCTATAGAGATCATTGATCAAGCGGTAGGTCCATCTTTGGGAGATGTTGTTATAACAGAAGGGGAAGTAAGAATTAAACCGTGTCAAACAGGAACAGAACAAACAACTAAACTAAGACGATCAGAGAGAAGTAATAAAGGTAACCCTCCGGAAAGATACGGATTTTGTGAAAATTTGCAAGAACCAGCAGACTGGGAAGAAATTAGTAAGTTACCTATCTTAGAAAGAGAAAAATGTATAGAGGCTATGGAGGAGGAATATCAGTCTTTACAACTAAATCATCTTTGGACTCTTATTGAATTACTTCCTAATACACAGGCTATTGGAAATAAATGGGTATATCAAATCAAATATAATTCAGATGGAAGTATAGATAAATATAAGGCATGTTTGGTTGTGAAAGGTTTTTCCCAGAGATATGGAGTTGACTATTTTGATACATTTGCACGAGTGGTCAATGATACACCATTTAGGACATTTCTTCATGTTGCTTGTTCAAGAAATATGTTTGTAGAACATCTAGATGTTGAAACAGCTTTTCTTAATGGAGATCTTTTAGAAGAAATGTATATGGTGCAGGCTGAAGGATTTCAAAAAATTGGACAAGAAAATCTTGTTTGTAAACTTAAAAAGAGTATGTATGGGCTTAAACAATCAGCCAAAAGTTGGTATGATAAGTTAACAAACCTTTTATATCATCAAGGATTTAAGCAAGGAAAGGCTGATCCCTGCTTCTATATGAGACTTAAGAATGGACAATATCAATATATCCTGACTTATGTAGATGATTTGTTAATATGTTGTCAACACAAGGAGGATATGAATGAAATAGCTAATAAATTAAAGACTGAAATAGAAATTAAACAGCTTGGAGAAGTAAAGTATTATCTAGCAATGGAAATTGATAAACTTAATGACGGACGTTTTCTCTTAAGTCAAAAGCAAAAGATCGTGGACTTTATAGAATCTGTTGGCATGAAAAATTGTAAACCTGTAAGTACTCCATTAGAATTAACTTCTCTAAACTTGAAGGCCGGACAGTTTTCTACAAATCGTGGTAAATAGCAAGAAGCTATAGGTAAACCTCTTTATTTGAGTAACACCACGAGACCTGATATTGCAGCAGCCGTTAATCTTTTAAGTAGAAAAGTGAGTTCACCAAACCATCGTGATTGGAATGCTATGAAGAGAGTGGCGAGATACTTGAAAGGAACTGAGGACTTAAGATTGAAGATGTCGTCTTGTGAAAATCCCAGATTAGTTGCATACATGGATGCTAGCTGGGGAGAAGAATCCATGGAATATAAGTCAACTAGTGGATATCTGTTTTATTTTGGAAATAATCCTGTTGACTGGACTAGGAGGAAACGGACGGTTGTGGCTCAATCCTCAGCGGAAGCACAATGTAGATCAGCAGCGAATGCGTGCAACGATTTGGAATGGATTCTCCACTTATTCAAGGACTTTGGTATTAATGAACCTACACCAGCTGTGATGTTTGAAGACAACCAAGCCTGTATTACTATATGTAAAGGAGAAAGTATTAAGGCGAGAAGTAGAGCGATTGGATTAAGGTGTCGATTTGTAAAGGATTGATACCAGAAGGGACTAATAGATATTGTATATTGTCCTACTGATGAAATGGTCGCTGACATTTCAACCAAGCCATTAACGAGAGAAGAGTTTGTACATTTTCGTGAAATGTTGAATATGTTTAATTCTACTTAACAATGATTATGCTGATAAGATCTTGAGAAGGGGTGTTGGATATTTGCAAGATCTACTGCTTTAAATGAGTTAACTATAGAGTGAACAAGAGGTGGCTTTGTGGCTGTGAACATAACTGAATCAGGTGGCGAACACTGTGGAAGAAAAGAATTTTTCTTCTTCCTTCCTCTGCTTTTCTGCTTTTTCCTTGTAGGCTCATGGCTTAATTCCCTGCTGTCTTGATATATTTGTATTCTATCATGTATTTGTTTGTTGTTACTTTTATGCATAGCTGAAGATATGTGTTATGCCTAATTTTTCCCTTTTGTATCTTTTGAAATAGATGTAAATGTTGATATTTATATTTCTTGTCTTCTCTTCATCTTATTACACAACAGTAACAACAGTCATAATGGCAATTATGCCATTGCCGGATGTCACTGATTCTCCGGGAGCGCAGTCTTGGTCACAGGAACACAAAGCATCTGGATTGCCCGGGTTCTGGAAGAGAAGGAAAGGACGGAGTCTTCTTCCCAAAAACCGAACTCAAGGCTGGAAGCCGACCGGCGTTCTTCCAGAGTAATCCTGAAACTGACCACGATGCAAGTGAGAAGGGGGTCGAAGCATGACGCTCCATGTGGCCTTCTTCCCGTGAAGAACCATGAAAGGAACGGGGTTTGTTTAGCCCAGGGTTTCTCAAGCTTGGCCACTGTAAGATGGGTGGACTTCAACTCCCAGAATTCCCCAGCCTGCATGCTTTAAGATGGGTGTAATTCTGGCAGCTGAAGTACCACGTCCTAAAGCATTCTGGGTGGGGAATTCTGGGAGTTGAAGTCCCACATCTTAGAGTCGCTAAGGTTGAGAAACTCCGCACCAGAGTATCAGAATCTTCTTTACTGTATGCTCTGCACTGCTTGCACACTCACTCTTTGTACTTGCACACACTCCTTGCACACATGCCGCCCTTGTCACTTTTAATGCCGTCCTACCTCAGCGCAGGTATCTTGCCGCTGGTTGGGGGTGATGATCAAATTGGTCATTACGAAAACAACACTTTCGCCCTAAGATGGGGGAAAGAATTAGAAAAAGACTGTTTCAGAATTTTGCTAGACAAAGCAGAAGGAAGATGAAGGAAGGAGGGAAGGAGGGAAGGAAAGGAGATTATTGCTCTATTTAAACCATGGGCAGAGTTTATCCCTCCACCCCTTTCCCTGAAATTACAATATTCCCAAATCTGATGTCCAGTCTGGGAGGGTGGGGGGATTTGAATAGGTATATAGCAGTCGGTTTTAATACATCCTGGCTAGTCATTGCTGATTCCATGAAAGCTAAGCAGGGTTGATTTAGCGGGATGGGAGACCACCAGGGGATCCCAGGGTTGTAGGCTGGACTCAGAAGCTGACATTCCAGAAGAAGGTTACTGCAAACCAATTCTCTACGGTGGCCAAGAAGTCCCCAGGAGTGGTTTTGAGGGCATCTGTGACATTTCATGAGAAGTCTGGAAATTGTTCTCCTCTACCTGAACTATCAGAGACCTCTGCCAGTCCAAAGGACACCACCCATCCCCAAACCTGGGCCTTTTAAATGGATTGGGCCACTACCCCCGCATCTCCAGCATTGAGTTACTGGCTGGGGATGATGGGCCCTGAAGCCCAAGCCTTCAAGGGCCATTCGTTTGGGGAGGTCTGGAGGAGACAACGCAGAGGAGGTGAACCGGGTTCTCGAAGCAAACGGGTTGGACCCGGGAGGACAGCCCGGTACCTGCGGGGGCATGACGTAGTCCACCACGTCCCAGATCCTCTTGCCCATCTCCAACATGCTGCTGAAGGCGACCCCTTCACCTTGGTGATCACCGGACTCTGGATCGAGGGATCCACTTCCTGGTACCCCTTCTTGACCAGAAAGACCCACCTGGTTATGCAGCCAGAGGAAAGAGGTCAAGCGGTGAAAAAAGGGCACGGGGTGTGTTTGAATCGGAGCGGATTTAGTCAGGTTTTAAATACCAGGAGTGCAGGTTTAGGGGGGCTTCAGGAAGGGCTTCCTACGTTCAGCCGCAAGCTGGTGGCATCTCCTTTGGGAGTATTTAAATAGAGTAGGGAAGGCGAAGCTCTTGGGCTCGGCGTGTCAAAAATTCGGAAAATGTCTATCTTGACTCTGCTGGCGTGTCACACACACAGACACACCCCGGAACAACAGAGAAACAATTCTTTACATATTCACGTATGTTTAAAAAATACAGTCTGGCCATGTGGCGCTATGCATTATATAAAGAGACGTCAAATAATTACCAAAACGAAATATGACTCAAACAAACTCAGTTTCTTTTGTAACCCAGGGAGAATACTTGTTGCTGGGTGTTGGTGAACGCTGGCATGTCCCCAAAACATCGTGGCGGGTCACCCTTGACACGCGTGTCGTAGGTTCCCCGTCACTGGAATAGAGGCCGGCCGGCCATCTCTGGGGGTGTTGTGATAGTCTATTCCGGCCCTGGACCGGTGGTGGGACCGGATGACCTGCAGGGTCCCTCCAAGCCTGATATTTCATGGTTCTGCATCCGAGCACTTTCCTGATGCAAGAAATCCTTTTATTATGCGCTTGGTGTATCGTGTATAGTGCAATGGCAATAAAGTTATCACTCTATTCTGTGCTATTTGTGAGACTAAAACGAGAAAGAAAAAAACCCGAAAGTAAAGCGACTGCAAGATTTGAACTGCGGGCACCAAGTTCTCTTTCATACCTTGGAAATAGACCAGCTTGTAAAGTGATTTGGTGGAGAAAAGCTGATTCTTCTTCTTCGGTTGCAAAAGGGGCAAAAAAGGCCTCTTCCCCCCCAGACGTTTGAGGAGGTTACCCGAGGAGGACGGGAGGAGTCAGCGGCCTCGGTGGCCATCGCTCTGGCTAGCGGCGGAAGGGACCGCGCGAGGGAGGACGGTTGCCGTGGCAACTGGCAGGGTTAGGCCTGGCCGAGCGCGACAGGCCGGAAGCCTCGACCTTGGCTTGTTGATGAAGTAACCGGGTTGGGGACAAGAACCGGCTTGCGGAGAGGATATTCATTCATTCATTCATTCATTCATTCATTCATTCATTCATTCAGCTTGTATGCCGCCCATCTCCCCCAATGGGTGACTCTGGGCGGCTCACAATAAAAACACAGCTCTCACCGAGATGGCTAAAAACTATAAATAATTAAAAACATATTAAAAAACCCTAAAAGACCCCCTCTGGTTTATGGCCCTAAAAAACCTGTGAGATGCTGGGGGGGAGACAACCCCTCATCCCACTAGCCATCTCCACAGCTGCGGGCCCCCCTCTGGCCCCCAGGCCTTCTGGCAGAGCCAGGATTGATCCCTTTCCTGAGGGCCATGAGGGAGGGGCACACCGGACCTCGGGGGCAGGATGTTCCATAGGGCGGGCGCTGCAGCAGACAAGGCCCTCTGCCCCGACCCCCCCAATCGAAATTCCCTGACTGGTGGGGTCTGCAACCTGCCCCTTCTGCTGGACCGAGTGGGACGGGCTGGAGTGACCGGGGCGAGGCGGTTCCTCAGATAACCTGGTCCCGTGCCATGAAGGGCTTTAAAGGTGATGACCAACACGTTGAATTGGACCCGGAAAGAAACCGGTAACCGATGCAGCTCGCGCAACAGCGGTGTTATATGTGCCCTCCTAGGGGCATTGAGAACTGTCCGCGCCGCCGCATTCTGCACCAGCTGTAGCTTCCGGATACTCTTCAAGGGTAGCCCCATGTAGAGCGCGTTACAGTAGTCCAACCCGGAGGTGACCAGGGCATGAGTGACCGTGCGGAGGTCCCCCCGATCCAGGAAGGGGCGTAGCTGGCGCACCAGACGGAGTCGTGCAAAGGCCCTCCTGGCCACGACTGCCACCTGCTCTTCGAGCAGGAGTCGTGAGTCCAGGAGAACCCCCAGATTACGCACCGGGTCTGTCTGGGGTAGTGCAACCCCGTCAAGAAGCAACGATGACAAGGTCCTAGATCTTGAGGCTCCCCGTATCCACAGCCACTCCGTCTTACCGGGGTTCAGCTGCAGCCTGTTGTCCCCCATCCAGGCCCCCACAGCCTCCAGGCACCGCGTCAGGGCAGTCGCAGCGTCACTTAGGGCACCTGGGATGGAGATGTATAGTTGGGTATCATCGGCATACTGATGATACCCCACCCCGTGGTGCCGGATGATCTCACCCAGCGGTTTCATGTAGATATTAAATAGGAGCGGTGAAAGCACTGACCCCTGTGGCACCCCACAAAGTAGGGCCGGGGGCTGGACCTCTCGCTCCCTATCGACACCGATTGGGTTCGGCCTTGGAGAAAGGAGCTGAACCAGCACAACATTGTGCCACCCAACCCCGACTCCCGCAGCCGACCCAAAAGGATACCGTGGTCGATGGTATCGAACGCCGCCGAGAGGTCAAGAAGAGCAAGGATGGATGCACTCCCCCCATCCCGCTCTCGCCAGAGATCATCTACAAGTGCGACCAATGCTGTTTCTGTCCCATAACCGGGCCTGAATCCTGACTGATAGGGGTCCAGATAATCCGTTTCCTCCAGGATCCTCTGAAGCTGCCGCGCGACCACCTTTTCTACCACCTTCCCTAAAAGGGGAGGTGGGAGACTGGACGAACGTTGTCCAGAAGGGTGGGGTCTAGCGACGGCTTCTTGAGGAGTGGGCGGACCAAAGCCTCTTTGAAAGGCTTCGGGAACACCCCCTCCTGCAAGGATGAATTAACCATCGCCAGGACCCACCCTAAGGTCACCTCCTTGGTAGATTTAACTAACCAGGAGGGACACGGATCTAAATCACAGGTGGTCGCACTGACAGCCCCGAGGACCCTGTCCACTTCCTCAGGGACAACGGGATCAAACCGTTCCCAGATAACTGGGCAAGAACGCTCCCCGGGCAACTCCTCAGCACCCACTCCACGCTTGGCTTCTAACTGGGAACGGATCTGAGCAATTTTATCCATCAGGTGTTCAGCAAATTCCTCTGCACGACCCTGCAAGTGGTCCTCCGCCCCCCCCCTTTTCCCAGGAGGGCCCAGGTGACCCTAAACAGGGCTGCAGGGCGACACTCTGAGGATGCAATAAGAGCGGAGAAATATTGACGTTTCGCCGCCCTTACCGCCACTAGCTAGGCCTTAATAGCAGCTCTAACCCGTGTTCGGTCTGATTCGTCCCCAGTTTTCCGCCAGCGGCGCTCTAGCCGTCTCTTGGCCCTTTTCAGCTCCCTCAGCTCCTCCGTGAACCACGGGGAGTGCCGGGAGTGATGGGCCAAGAGAGGACGCACAGGCGCGATCCTGTCCAAGGCCCAGCCGCCTCCTTGTTCCAGGCTGCGGCCAGAGCCTCCGCTGGACCGTGCAGCGAGGCCTCAGGAACACCCCCCGGTTCCCTTTGGAACCCGTGCGGGTCCATCAGGCGCCGGGGGCGGACCGTTCGAATAGGTCCCACCTCCCTGCGGAGGGGGGCAGCATAGGAGGATCCTGCTGCCACCAGGGACTGATCTGACCATGACAGGGGGGATCATATAAAATCCCCCACCAGATCACGCTGCCACTGCTCTGACAAGAAAACCATGTCTGGAGTGTGACCACTGTCCCGGGTCGGGCCATTGATGACCTGGGATAGGCCCATGGCTGCCATGGTAGCCATGAACTCCCGAGCCGCTTCCGAGGCCAATCCCAGGGAAGGCAGATTAAAGTCCCCCAAGACCATAAGTCTGGGGAACTCCACTGCCAACCCCGAGATGGCCTCCAGCAGCCCAGGCAGGGAGGCTGCCATGCAGCAGGGAGGCTGGTACACTAGCAGCACTCCCAACTGATCCCGTGTGCCCAACCTCAGGAACAGGGTCTCGCATCCAGCAACTTGTGGAGCAGGGCCCCTGAAGGCCAACAGGGATTCCCAGATGACTACCCGGGCCTCTGTAGGCCTGCTGACCAGGGTCTGGGCTTGAGCTCTGAGGGCCGGAATACACCACCGATGTAACGCATCGGGGGTGTCTTCCCCTGAAAGTGCCTGCCCTCTGGCTTCCACCATACCGCCCCATGCCCGTTACCACCTGAATTTAGCCACAAAACCCCAGAGGGGAAAGGGGCATCTACAGGGAGCCCCGGGCTAAGAACGCCCGGTATGCGGACCAGCCGTAGTGAAGAACGGAGCCTCCGGTAGCAAAATTCAGGTTAAATGCACAACACTTTCAGTTCATGACACAATACTACTGATACGGTATTATACGATAATCCTGTTCCGGCTTCCTTACAAATTCTACCCGAGGACAGACCGTGGGAACGGAAGTCGGTCTTCAACTGAGGACTACCTGTAGGTTTTTCTGCACCGAGTCCTGGCCTATGATTGCTATTTTCCCACATCTACCAGAAAGTTCTCATTGAATCTGGATCCTTCCCAAAGACCCAGGATACGTATTTATGGATTTATCCATCCAATTTGGATAAACCCCATCTCACTTTTACAAGCGACTCTGGGCGGTTTACAAGAAAGAGGGAAGGTAGAGCACCCGTTTTGCACACAGAAGACACCCCATGACAATCCCGGCGTTTTCACGCAGGGTTGGAGGGTCTGGGGGCTTATGCAGGTGATGATCACCGATTATGCAGACAAAGGTCGTTATGCAGACCAGGATATATTTTTCCACTCCAACCGGAGCTTTGTGAATGGCCACTGCCTATAGATCATGATAGATGATGATCACTGTCTGCCTGATGATGTTCAGGGAAGGCTCCATGAGTTTAAGGAACTGGACCGTGGGCTATGCAAACGTAGGGCATGATTGAACAGTTAGTCTTTTAAAGCAAAACTCTGTCCTGTTCATAACATATCTCTCCCTCTCTGCTCCGTGTCAATGCAACTTATGCCCGATGGCTGCTGCCTCGCCATAGCAACCCAGGGGCTCTCTGTCTGTCTGTTTGTCCGGTTGCCGTGGTTTCTTCCGTGTCACAATGACAGTGAGCCAAGGTGTTGGCAAGAAAAGCTGAGTGGGAGCCAGACCAGGCCTGGAGGTTGGACAGGAGCCATCAAAGCTCTCCAGTTGCCATTCCCTGCCCTCCTTCCTGTCCCTCCGTCCTTCCTTCCTTCCTGTCTGGCCTTCCTTCCATCCTTCTTTCCTGTCCTGCCTTCATTCCTGCCTTCCTTCCTTCCTTCCTGCCCTTCCTTCCTTCCCTCCTTCCTTCCCTCCTTCCTTCAGGTCTGTTCCTACTTCTTTCTTGTACTTCCTTCCACTCTTCCGCCTCCTCCTTTCTTTCCTTCCTTTCCTTCTTTCCTTCCTGTTTCTTCCTCCCTCCCTCCTGTTTTTCCTCTCCTCTCCTCTCCTCTCCTCTCCTCTCCTCTCCTCTCCTCTCCTCTCCTCTCCTCTCCTTTCCTTTCTAACCGTAACCCTGTCCTCTCCTATCTTTCCTAATCCAACACTGACACTAACACTAACCCTAACACGAACACGAACACAAACACTGACACTAACATTAACCCTTTCCTGTCCTGTCCTGTCCTGTCCTTTCCCTCCCCCTCTTTCCGTTCTCTTCCCTTCCCTTCGCCTCAGAGAGAAACACCTTCTGGGGTAGCCTGCTCCTGAACGTGGAGTCTCCATCTTGCTGCTGGTACCTTTTTTTTGCTCAGGAATAGTAGGTTTGGCCCTTTCCGGTTATCTGCTAAGTCAGTAGATCTTCAGGTCACTTCTACAGCTGTGTTTTTCTGCAACGATCAGCTGGGAGTGTTGAACTGTGGTTTGTTGACTAAGCCATCATGGTCTGGTTTGTGCATAATCTTGAACCGTTACAGGTGGTTTTCCTCATCATGCCCGACAGGGAAGAAGCACACTGTGGCTTAACATAATGGGTGAAGCCAACTCTATACTGTAGAAACAGACATAAGTATGAATGATAGATGCAGAGATAGAATATGGATATATGTGTGTTTGTGTGTATAGACACATTATATCTCTATTAGACACACACTATACTTCCTCTAAACTGCCCGTCCACCAGACCCCACGTGGTTTAATAGCACGCGGGATCCCAACCCAGATGTTCCCTTCCTGCCTCCTTGTTCTCTATCTTGCTTTTAGAGTCTGTTGCCATTTTTTGCTATTCCAGTCTTCCAGCTGCACCGTTTGCCCTCGGTGAGCCCGAATCAGACCCTCATAAACTAAGGTGATCTTAGGATCTGCAGGACAACACTCAAAGCTTTTGCCAATTGGTGATTTCTCCCAGCGGAGATGCATTGCTTTGGGAACGTGTCATGGTATGTGGGAATGGCCTTGGGAGACAGGAGGAAGAGCCGCAGACGCGGCGACCGGCACGTAAAAGATGCCTCAGCCCGCAGAAGGAGGGAGAGCGTGAGCCACGTTTCGGAAGGGACCCTCCCTAGTTTTCTTGAGAATAACAGGAGAGGGGAAGAAATACTTTCAGTCTTGCGAGATTCTGCGGATGGAGCCTCGCAATCAAGGCCGAGCGAGTCCTCGCGGCTGTGATTCTTGTCTGGACTAACTCGCAGGGCTAACGGCATGAGACTCCCCTCTCGCAATCCTGGCGTAAACACCAGGGAGATTTGCAAGTTTCTGTTAGGTCTGCGACACTACGATAGGAGCCCGCGGATCGGAGTCTGTTCTGACGGAGCCTCTGCGTTGCAGGCGCCCAGTCGAGCGGCTGGAGAACATGCGGAAGAATGTTGTGGGCAACGGTTTGTCTGAATGCCTTCTCTGCGGGGCAGCCCTGGGGTTTCTGGGTAGTACTGCTGTGCTTTGCCAAGACTGCGAAAAGGTAAGCCCCCTTTTCCTCTGGCTTGAGCTGCGATCCCAGGAAGCCGAGCTTTTACGTGCCTCTTTCGTGCTTTTGAAACCTCTTCTGGAGTTTTTTGCCATCAAAGCCACCCACTTCTCCAGCTCCTGGAATTCCTCTTTCCTCCCATCCTCTAATGTTGCGGATTTCTTTGCCCAGCTCCACACTTCTGACGTTGGCTTTGCCAGCCCGGAAGCACCTTTTGGCAGCCCCAAGTCTGCCAATTGCACATTTCCCAGGTGCTTTGGGAAAACCTTGATGGATTGATTCGGTGCCATCCAGTCGTTTTCAACTCTTAGCCACCACGTAGATAGTTTTTTCGATGACAATCTGTCCCTAATCTGTTCTTTCAGTCCTTTCAGCTAGCCAAAGTTGGCATTGTTTTCCTGGCACAACTTAGCTGACCCGAAAAAGCAAAGCAGTATGTAACCCGGTTAACTCTCCGATGGTAGATCGCGAGGAAACCCCAGGGTGCTCGACTGGATTGGAAAGTCGAGAAGACCTCCGAGAAGAAGGCACGGGGCAAATCGTGGATGTCCCATGCATTCGTAACCTTGACCGAAGGCCTGGTTATCTTAGAGAGACGCGGACAGCAAGCAAAGAGAGAGAGCTGTATGTTGGACCCGTAGCCGCACGAGCTTCTGCCTGCAGGGAGCCGTCTTCCAACGGACGTGTCTCCTTTGGCGGTCAGAGTCTTGCGGACAGCACTGAAGGAACGGATGGTCATGGCGGGTCTGCAGGACTATCCCCTTGAGCCTTGGAGTAATAAAGTGGTTCTCAAGAAGCCTTGCTTTTATTTCACATAGCTGCTGATCATTGGCCCTTCGTGGTGAAAGGCCTGGGGAAAAGTTTTCGTGCTGTCAGATTATCGAGAGAGTTGCCAACCCAAATGGCCAGCTCCGTACGGTTTTTCTGGGAATTTTTGCAGTTTCATTGCAGCAGAGGAGGAATGAGAGAGAGAGAGAGGGAGGTTTTCATTGGTGGGATTCAAAGCCAGGGGACAAAAATCAGCTCAATTGATCAGATTGCCGTGGCTCCTTCCCTTATTTTAATTTGCTCCCTTAACATAAATAACTAAAGAAACCATGAATATGTAGAGGGACAGGAAAGAGAATAAGGGAGAAATTTATCACATTGCCAACTTTCACATAACATTTTTGATCATAATTTATTCATTTATTCGCTTATATGGCAGCCCCTTTTGTGATACACAACTCTGTGCGGCTCACAACAGTAATAAAAACAAACATGCCTTAAGATTGTGTGGACTTCAACTCCCAGAATTCCCCAGCCAGCATGGGGAGTTGAAGTCCACACATCTTAAACCATGTTGGCTGGGAATTCTGGGAGTTGAAGTCCGCACGTCTTAAAGCGGCCAAGTTTGAAAAAGACTGATCTGAACCCAGCAATTCTGGCTCCTCAGTGGTTTCTGGCTGGCACGTACTCGAGCCCAAACGATTCTGAATTTGATTTATATCCCGCTCTTGGTCCTAAAGAGACCTGGACACAAAGGATGAGGAAAAGCAGCAGAACACTGAGCTGCGAATGGATAGACGCTCCTACGGACGACGCTATTCCTCTTTGGAGGAAGCAGCCTTACGCAGAGCGAGGAGGGAGTAAGACATAGGAAGCCGAACGAACGAAAGGCACAAGAGGAGGAAAAGTAAACGATGTGCCGTTTTACGCCCAAATCATTCACTCTCCTGCTCCGGACCTTTCTGTCCTTGCAATCCATCCCTGTTTCCACCACATCCGTCCACCATTCCATGCAATCCCTCCTGTTCTTGGAGCTCCTCCCCTCTCTTTGTCACACAATCTCATCCACCGGCAGCTTCTTCCGTCTTCCTCTCCACCCGTTCGCTCTTTCTTCCTATCCTGGTTTCCTTTTGTACCGGTTACTCAGTTTTGTATCTGATTCCCGTTCATTCATCATGCAGCCGTGTCGCGCTGTCCCTTCTTGCTTGCTCACAGCCCCTCCTGAAACCCCCCATTCTCCCTGCCTTCAATAGGGATGTCCTCCTGATTTCCAGGTCTCCCCTACAATCCTGGGACCTCTTTCTGGCCTCCCATCAAACCACTAACGAGGCTCGATCCTGACTGGCTTTTCAGGATCAGCCAAGGTGGGCCAGCTACAGGTGAAATATCCTAATTTGCAGCGAGGAGGCATTGTGTAAGGCAGGGGTGGGAAATTAATTTCTATAGGGGCCACATGAAAATCTGAATTGTGTTCGGGGGCCGAACCAACTTTACTTAAAAATAAAATGAAACAGTGATGGTATGATTGTTTTTATTTTAAACTTGTTAATCTTCACAAATACTAAAGAGGTTTTTTGCGGTATGTTAAAGATAAGCAACTGATCAACTTTAGACAAAAAGCTATATATGGTTTTGATGGTCAACTTGTTCAGTGAGAGAAATCCAGTCTGACTTGGGCTTGGATAAGTGCACTGAAATCTTGCTGAATGTCTGAGGTGGCTATGCGAAGGACAGCTGAGAGGTGTTCCTCAGTGATAGAGGATCTGTATCTGGATTTGTGGAACTTAATCACTGAGAATGTCCGTTCACATATGTAGGTAGATCCAAAGAGGACTAGAATCCTCAGAGCATGTCTCCTCATGTGTGGAAAGTTCTCCTCTTTGAGTGAAGAGTCAAACTCAAGCAGTGGGACTGACCTAAAGTGCTCTGCCAGAAGTGTGTCAGACTGCAAGTCAATGAGTTCCATATGAACATCACTAGGTGCATTATCAACACTGCAAGTGAAGGGAGAAGAAACCATGTTCATTTCACTCTCAAGTGTTTTGAAGTCTTGAAATCGCCTTGAAAACTCACCATGCACTGCTTTTAACATGGATGAGTACCTGTGGAGGTGATCAGCTGATGGTGTGGCTTCCTTTAGTGTTGGCATGTGAGTGAGAGTATTATTCCCCATTTGGCTTGCGGGAAGCTGCAACTTTCTCATGAAAGCCTTCACTGCGCTGTACATTTGATGCACGAAAAGGCCCTTGCACTGCAGTTTGACATTCAGTTCCTTCATCCGAGCAGTCACATCTACAGCAAAACTAAGGTCTACCAGCCAGTCTGCATCTGAAAGCTGAGGGATGTCATTTCCCTTCTTCACACTGAACTCCCAGATCTGCTCTCTCAAGTCCCAGAACATTTTCAGCACTTTTCCCAGGCTGAGCCACCTGACAGTTGGGTGGTAGCTGATGTCACGATGTTCAGACTCATTTTCCTCCAAAAGTGCAACAAACTGTCTGTGATTCAGTGCTCTTGCTCTGATGAAGTTAACTGTTTTAGTTACAACATCAACAACATGGTTCATTTTTAATACTGACCTATACAACACTTCCTGATGTATAATACAATGCAAAAATGTTAATTTCTGCTCAGGGTTGATTTCTGTCACTTTATCCTGCATTCTCTTCAAAAGTCCAACATTTTTCCCCGTCAGATTTGGACAACCATCTGTTGTCACACCTACAAGTTTGTCCCATTTCAGTCCCAACTTGTCCAAACATGCATCTACCTCCGTTAGGAAATCACTCCCTGTTGTTGTCCCTTTCATTGACTGCACGTACATCGCAGCTCTCATCCAGAGCCAGTGTAAAACAGTAAAATTTAACTGCTCTGTTCTTCAGCTGAAAGTCCAGATTTTCCGCAATGTCCTCAACCCTTCTCGTTACAGTGCGCCGGGAGAGGGGGATGTTCTCAAATGCGCCCTTTTTCTCTGGGCATATTAGTGCAGCAGAGTCCACCAAACACTCCTTAATAAACTCTCCCTCAGAAAACGGTTTGCTTTTTCTAGCTATTTTATGAGATATGACATAACGTGTCTTGGCACCTGTATCTCTGGATGTGCTAAGTTTTGTAAAAAGCGTTTGTTGACTTTGCAGCTTGGCTAGCAAAGCCTCAGACTCCTTTGCGCGCTCTTGGTCAGATAAGTTCTCATATTTATCCTCGTGTTTGGTCACATAGTGGCGGTTCAGATTGTAATCCTTCAACACAGCGACCACTGTACCACAAACTAAGCACACAGCTTTACCTTTGACTTCTCTAAATAAATATTGAGCAGTCCATGTCTTGTTGAAAATGCGGCATTCGGATTCAACTTTTCTTTTTTTAATGTGAGCACACATTTTTCGGGGGCCCGGAGCAGCTGGCTATGCAAACAAACAAACACAAGCACAATAGTAACTGTGGCTCAAGAGTAACAGTCAAAACTCGCGAGATCCCAGCGTCGGATCTCGCGACTTTTGCTTACTGCCGTGCTGGGTGACCGGAGCCGGAGCTCCGGCTCACTCAGCGGCGACGGGCGGGCCGGACAGGAGCGACAACAGGCGGGCCGGGCATGAGTGATGATGGGCGGGCCAGACAGGAGCGGCTCGCGGGCCGTATGTGGCCCACGGGCCGCACTTTGCCCAGGTCTGGTGTAAGGAGTAGAAGTTACCATTTAACAAAACTTCCTGGTAACAAGGCTTTCTGATACTTGATGGTTCAAGTGATCCGGCTTGAAATTTCAATGTGTTTACAAAAAGGAAGGGGTCACACCAAGGGGAGACCTGGGAATGAAAGATAATGAAACAAGTGTTGCCTTTTGTTAGTAAGAATGTGTGAATCAGGGTAGATAGGAAGATAACAAAACACAAAGGACAGTGATTTAGTGGAGACCGGACGGTCCTGGGCCTTGACACTTATCTCAGGAAAATTATGAACTGTGAACAAGAAAGGGGGTCTGGGAATCATAAAAGAAATAGTGTATTATTTCAGGCGTCTCGGATAGGTGGTGAACTCGGATTTGCCTACCCCAAGGCAAAAACGAGGCAGGACCAACGCGACGTGTGAAGGGATGCGTAAAAACCTTGCTGAAATCTCTAATGGTGCCCTTCTTGCAGCCTGTGAGCTGAGAAGCGGCAGCCTTCGCAAACGCTTAGAAATAAACTTTTCCTTTCCAAATCCAAGAAGGATTATTTCTACAGCTTTGTTTCTCACAGTTAGGGTGGATGGCCACAAGTCCCCTCAACCCAACCCCACCTCTGCCATCTCAGCTCCCTCCACGCCACCTCTGAAGGTCCCATTAAAGCTCCACAGTGGGGAGATAGTCCTCCCCAGAAAATGGAAGTCCACGAGGCTCCTCCACTGGGAAAGGAGACCCTGTTGCACCTCTTCATCCTTGATCGCTGTAGAAGGGACCACCACCTGAAGGAAGGAGTGGACCTAGTTCTTTCATACCTCTGATGCCATCTCCTGAAAGTGGCTCCCGGCCCAGCTGACCAGCCTCCCCAGCGAGAAGATGGGGCAGTGAGGTATCTCTGCTCCGTAGCGACACGTTTTCAGATAGGCCTCGTCTTTGGTGTCAAGAACGTTGCTTCTGCGTCAGAAAGGCAGGGAAGTGAGAAGTTCAGGAAGCTGGTCAGGCAAAAATGCAGTGTCCGAGAGCAACGTAGGCTCCCTCGTTGTCGTAATTGAGCACAGAATCGCATCCCATTCTAACACCTACTCACAGGCACATGAGTCACTGACATCCTGCTGTTTTGGTTAAAAATCCAAGGGTCTGTTTCTCCGCAGAGGGGCTTATCCGCAAGTATATACTGGAAATACGGGTCCTTTAAAAACAGTATTCCTGTATATACTTTTATAAGCAGACCCTCGAATTTTCAGCCAGATCACCAAAACAGAAGGCGCATTTTGATGGAATTTTGGTTACCGTGATTTTGGAACCTGATTTTTGGGGTGCATTTTGGCACCTAAAATGCTTGGCTTATCTGGAGTCTCCATGGTAAGTGAAAAGGAATTGCGTGCCGATTCTGCAACTGATTTAGGACACCAGTCACACACGGTACACACAATACATCAATAGAGCTCAAAGTTGCTGGCTGACACCACCCCAAGGAGATGTCTGGACATCCCCGCTGTACCCCTGAGGATATTTAGCCATTTAGAGGACTATTCAAAATAAGTGTTAAAGTATTTAAAGGAGTATTACAAGTAAGGCAGCTTCTGGCTGTGAAACAAGCAGGATCCGTACGGTTCCCATCCTGGTGATGTTTAAGAAGTCCGTGAAAGCTGGTCTGTACGGTTCCCATCCTGGTGATGTTTAAGAAGTCCGTGAAAGCTGGTCTGTTTCCCAGACCTTGGGCTAGGTGGGTGCTGCGTCATGGAGAGGACTTCAGCTGTGAGTAAGAATGTTTGTCCTGGGGCACGTTGCTCTTCTTTCACTTTTGCACAGTCTTTATCATTTTAATGCTGCATGCTGCCCAGAGTCTTAGGGAGTTGGGCAGCCTTCTAAATCTAACTAGAAAATAAGTCAAACCATGGGACACACCTCTGAGAATTTCAGCCCTGGGTCAGCACACGCCACTCCCAGCAGCGCTGGAACGGAGCGTCCTGGAAAAGCTGAAATCCTTTTTTGCTCTCCTTGAGGTTGTTCCCGACTTTTATACACAGCCCGGCCTTGATCCCTGTAGGAGCAAACAAGATGATGAGAACAATGTCAGCCAGCCTGTAATTTTGTGGCTCGCTGGAATCATTTTCAGGTGGGTTCGGGAAGAGGGATAATGACAGGCATGACTGTGGATGGGGGGTGGTCAAACAGTCAAGATGGCAGTCACAACCAAACATGATGCAGATAGTAAACAGGTAGGGTTGCAATCACACAGTTGTAACCTCCATTTTGACTTTTTTGACCCCCCTTCATATGCCACTATGTAATGGTGGAGGCTATCATGAAAAGAGCAATTTAACAATTATCCTGCATGGAATTTCTTGGCTGCACTCATTCATTTTGATGAAGGCGCATTTCAGAGGAGAAGGAAAAATTGCCAACAACTTGGGCGGGGGGTCCATAAAAGTGAAATAAACTCTAGAATTCCCACCCCCTGCATACAAATTCAAAATCAATTCCCTGAAACTATTTACCAAAAAGAAAAAAGAAAAAAGCAGATACCCCTGCTGGCTGGGGAATTCTGGGAGTTGAACTCCACCCATCTTAAAGTTGGTGAGGTTGGCAAACACTGCAGGAAACACTGAATTTCAGCGTTGCTTAAACATTTTTGAACCCTTCTAAATTATCAGTATTTATGGATAATTACGACCTAAAATGGGATCTGTTCTGCACACAAGTCCTACAAGCAGATGAAGAGGACCCAGTTAAACAAATGAGTCAAAAGCATTATACTTGTTCCTTTATTTGTGGAGGAAAGTGGTCCAAAGCTACATATTTGTGTGTGGCAAAAGTACACTGAAAATTCAAAAGCGTTCGCAAACTTTCAAGCCCCACCGAATTCCGAAGGGTCTCCGAGCCTTGCCTGTTAATTATCCTCCTACCTTATAATATGAACGTGGGGGACCATAGAGTGCTTGATTTTAAATCGTTACGTGATTTAGAGATGTTGCTTGATTTTTATTCGGGATTTCTTTGGCGTTTTTAATCTCGTTAGAAAGCTTGTATCGTCTCTAATCGTCACGAACGTGGCACGGCTTACGCTGATGTTTTGATCATGCACATCTAAGCCACCAGGACTGAATGCAGTGGGTGACACCTTAACTCCATAGAGGGTGACGGTGGGATATTTGCAAGATCTGCAGCTTTAGTAGAGTTAACTACAGAGTGAACAAGAGGTGGCTTTGTGGCTGCGAACAAAACTGAAATAGCTGGCGAACTCTGTAGAAGAGGAGAATTCTTCTTCTTGCTCGCTCTGCTTTTCTGCTTTTCCTTGTAGGCTCAGGGCTTAATTCCCTGCCGTCTTGGTATATTTGTATTGTATTATTTATTTGTTTGTTGTTACTTTTAGGCATAGTTGAAGATATGTGTTATGCCTAATTTTTCTCTTTCGTATGTTTTGAAATAGATATAAAGGTTGATATTTATATTTCTTGTCTTCTCTTCATCTTATTACCCAACAAATTGGTAGCAGAGGATGGTTGGGCTTGGGAAGCTGATAAGCTTTTTTTTAAGAGAAGACATTAAAACTTATTAAGTTGGGTGGTTGTTGTTGTTGTTGTTGTTGTTTTACTCCAGATGGCAAAGCAAAGAGCCTTTTTCCCTTTTTTTCCCTTTTTGATGGCAAGAAACCTTTAAAGAGATATGGCGATTTATGTCAGTGAAATATTGATCGTGTGAGAAACAAGCACTCACTAGCCTTTCTCTGGGTTTGTCAGAAGTAAAGTTTATTGCAGCGTTTGCAAAGGCTGGTGGAACTCAAAAGCAGCAAGCCGGAGTCCACCCGAAACACGGATCTCCGCAATTTTTAAGCATCTCTCCCCCCGGCCGTAAATCCCTTCTCGTTTCCTCATTGGCTGAAGTACTCCAAGTTACACTCTATCCGACCGCCTACTTCGTATTAACCCCCTTCTATAGACCCCTACATACTACATACTACATACATTGCATGTTCATGGTAAATAGGAGATTAGCTATGCGGGGTGTGGTTTCTGTTATGGTAATGAAGGCTGGCATGGCAAGAGTTTCCTCATTCCTAAAAGATCTCTGCTAAGTGTCACTTTGGACAGGTCAAGCCACCCCAGACTGGCTCTTTCTTACCTTGTCTCACCCCAGAGAGGTTTCCCCCTCCCGATTTCCTGTGCCCCTGGGTTGGCGATGTCTCCTAGCTCGAGGTAGTTTCCAAAACAAAGGCATGGGCAGCCAGGTACTTAGTATTGCAGCTACACCCTTAGCATGCTCAAGTTACTATTTCTTTGCCAATAATAACAGATATTTTATCCATCTCTCACAACAGTCAATCTTTTAAACTAAAGGAGAATTTAGCAAAGGAGCTTCCGTTTCTGTGACCTTAGGCACTTTAACAGACGAAGCTATTATATCTACTCAAAGTTCCCAACAGGGTGTAAGTAATAACAACAGTGTGTTTGTAATTCCAAAGTTAAAGAGGAATAACTTTCAAAAGTGGGGTGCAAGGTTAAGAGTTTCCCTTCAAGTACAGGACTCTAGATATCATAGATGAAGATATGCCTGAAAGCCAACGAGAGTATAAAATGAAAGAAGCCAAAGTCGTAATGATATTATGTGCCTGTAGAGAAGACCATGAAAGTCCACAGAAACTAAATATAGAACAGCTAAAGGTTTATATAATGCTCTTAAGGGAAAATATTTTATTAGATCAAATAAGAATGTGATATCTTTGAAAGAAAGATTGCATAGTACGTGGATGACAGAAGGAACCAGTATTGATAAGCACTGAGAGGAAACGTTAAAGCTTGTTTCAGAGCTTCAGTCTGCAGGAGCAGAGATATCTGACTCTGAGTTTCACTCCTGTATATTACGTAGTCTGCCCCAGTCCTTTGCAAACCAAAAGGCTATGCTTGAGTCTATTGCAAAAGTGGATTTAGATTCTACAATTGCTCATTTGAGAGACTCTGGCCTGAAAAGGGTAATGGATAACACACCTGGAGAAAAGTCAGTATTAAGAACAAGACCTGATCTTAAGGAAAGGAGACGTTATGTGTGCTCGAAGATTGGGCATGTTGTAATGAGCTGCCACCTGTTGATCCCAAATCCAGTAACTTTCCTTGCAACCAATATGATTCAAAAGAAAGATCATTTATTGAGAATAAGTGTACAGATCCAAAGCATTGCTAAGACTGAGCAACAGCGCGCCAAAAGCTGTTTTCTTACTTTCTCCCCCCCTTCATCGCCCTTAGTTCTTGGTCCTCTGATTTCCTTGCTGGCATGGCCTTGAGCATGCCAGAGCCTGTGATAAGGAGCCATCGGCTTTAAACGGTTTCTCAGTCCTACTCCCCCCGCCTCCTTTTACAATGGCGGAACCGCAGCATGTAAAAAGCCATTTTTTTAAACTAGCCATATAATCATCTATTATGAAATCTTGCAAGGATTCTGACACATATTGCTAAGTATTGTAGATTTAAAGGAGTAGAAGGTGAAAAGTCAGAGGAGTAAATGTTCCTACAGAAAGAATGTCTTTTAGTAAACAAGGACATTTTAATAGCCTCAGAGACTTTAAACCCTTAAATGATAGATCAAATAAGAGATATAAACAAAGGTTTAATCATGGCAGGAATGCTTGCAATGATAATCAAGTGTTTCAAATATCTGATTATCGAGGTATAAATGATAGAAGGCATTTTCTCCTTGATAGTGGTAGTTTGATCCATATTTGTCCGTTTAGAGAAAGTTTCAGTGAACGTGATACAGAAAATAGACAGAGATATTGCAAGTAAGTCAAGAAGGACTCAAGGTTCTTGGAATTGGAACTGCACCTTTAAGAGTTTTTATTCTAGAGGGGAGGTAATGAACCCGACATTAACAGATGTGGCTTTTGTTTCTGAAGCCTCGGATGATTTGCTCAGGACTAAAAGGATCGTGAAGAATGGCTATCCTGTAATACTTAAATCTAATACAGGAAAAATTATGAATGATAGAACTGGTCTTGTGCTTAAAGTTGATGAAAAAGATGGATTTCATTATGTCATTGATGTTACTGATAATATTACAATAAATGAGGGGAGGCCTATCTGTCAAACTAGGCAAGATACTTGTGATCATAAAACTTGTCTTTATTCATGGCATGTGAAGTTAGCCCATAGGAACTTGAAAAGGATTGAAAAATGATAGACAGAAAGTGGAGTTAATGCCGTTAAATGTGATAAAGCAAAAGAAACGGGCGAAATCTGTATAAAAGCAAAGGGAACGGCTCCTAGTTATTCAGGACAATCCAATATACAAGATAAGGATTTTTTGGAAGAGGTTGATTCAGATCTAGTGGGCCCTCTGCCATTATCTGCAGGCAAGAACAGGTATTTTCTTACTTTTACTGAATTTAAGAGTAGATATAGTTATGTATATATCCTTGAAAACCAGTAGAGACCCTTGAAAGGTTGAAGTGCTATGTAGCCGCAATTAGGAACCGATTTGGGAAGGCGCCTTAACGCTACGTACTGATGGAGGTGCAGAATATTGTCATGCAGATTTTGAGAGGTTTGTGGAACAGGAGGGCACAGGACATAGAGGGACCATACCTTATTCTCCTCCACAGAAGGGATGTCTGAGAAACTGAATCGAACGTTACAGGAGATGTCTAGATCTATGTTGATGCAAGCTGGACTCCCTGACTCTTCATGGGCTGAAGCGGTCGTTACAGCAGCTTATTTGCACCACAGCATTCCTAGTAAAGTGACAGGTGAACTATGGTTTGGAAAGAAACCAAGTTTAAAGCATATAGAAGCTTTTGGTGCTAAAGCATATTCTTATGTTCCAAAAGAAAAAAGGGGGAAGCTTGATCCACGAGCTGAAGTTGGAATTATGGTTGGATATCCCTCTGGGAGGAAGGGGTATAGAGTCCTCGATCCTAAACCTCTTGAAGTTAAATGTTGCAGTGTTGTATATGTGGACGGGAGAACTAGAATGCAAAAGACAGCTGAGGCTATGCTAACAACTGATCTAGAGAGCATAGATACCGTTCCACAAGAATTGGTCACCGGGTTACCTATAGAGATCATTGATCAAGCGGTAGGTCCATCTTTGGGAGATGTTGTTATAACAGAAAGGAAAGTAAGAATTAAACCGTGTCAAACAGGAACAGTGTCAGAATCCTCGCAAGATTTTAGAATAGATTATTATATGGCTAGTTTAAAAAATGGCTTTTGACATGCTGCGGTTCTGCCATTGTAATAGGGGAGGGGGAGAAGGAAGGAGAAACCGTTTGAAGCAGATGGCTCCTTATCACAGGCTCTGGCATGCTCAAGGCCAGGCCAGGCCAGCGAGGGAATCAGAAGACCAAGAACTAAGGGCGATGTAAGGGGGGGAAAGTAAGAAAAGCAGTTTTTGGCGCGCTTTTGCTCAGTCTCAGCAATGCTTTGGATCTGTACACTTATTCTTAATAAATGAACTTTCTTTTGAATCAATATTGGTTGCAAGGAAAGTTACTGGATTTGAGATCAACAGGCGGCAGTTCGTTACATTTTGCTGAGACCCCCAGTGCAGACTTCTACCAGGGAGATTGCCCTGAGGGGAGTCCCAAGCCTCACGTTGACCGGGACCAACCGAGCAGCGGGATGGCTGACGATGTAATTGAGGAAGAGGAAGAAAGACCAGTCCCTCCTCCATTGGAAGTGAAGGTGATAACCCAGGGGGAGCCGGTACAATCATCACGCCCAGACCGGACGGGGGTGAAAGCAACGGCGACGAAGGGACGGGCTCCTTCGTTGAAAGATCGCATGGGGAAATTGGAAGGGCAGATGGGGTCCCTATCCGATGATATGCGAGCGCTAAAGGCAGCGGTGGACCAACTGCTTGGAAGGGGATTTACGCCTCCCACGCGAGAGTCGGCAGCCACACCGGGAGGAACGGAGGCTGCAGAGCAGTCAGCCGAAGGTGACACCTCCAGCGAGGAGGAAGAGGAGGATCTCCCACCTAGCAGAGCCAAGAAGAGCCCGATGCAGCAGCGGGGCATCTCCATGAAATTCGGGGGCGATGCTGAGCAGCTGGCTTGCTTTATCACCCAGGTCCAGATCTACATGGAGGGCTACGGGGGTCTGTTCCGCAGCGAGGAGGAGAAGGTCTCCTATGTCTCCAGTTTTTTTGAGGGTACGGCTGCGGAATGGGTGGTTGGCCTGCATAGGGCGAAGGACCGGGCTTTAAGAAAATTGGAGGAGTTCATGGCGGCTCTCTGCACGCGCTTTGAAGACCCGTGCGTGGCGCTCAAAGCACGACGCGACCTGGAAAGGCTGAAGCAGGGGTCCAAGTCGGTATCAGAGTACGCCTACGAATTTCGGGGCTTGGTCAAAGGCTGCCTCACGTGCCGGAGGAGCTCCCGATCGAGTTCTTCCAGAGAGGCTTGCAACCCGAATTGCTGCAGCGCGTGCTGTGCCGGGGTTTCCCCAAAACCTTTAATGGATGGGTCGCTATGGCCGGCGAAGTGGAGGAGCAGTGGCGCACCACTGAAGCAAGAACCCGACTTCCGCCCTTACCCGGCGCAAAGAAGGCGGCGCCCAAGGCGAAGACCAGCGCTCCGAAAAGTAGCGGGGGCCGGCGCGTCTGTTTCAACTGCGGGGAGCCGGGGCACTTTGCCGCTGCGTGCCCTAAAGCGAAGACGGAGCGGAAGGGGCCGAGGTCTCCGAAGCCCGGCAGGAAGGAGTCAGCGGCAGCAGGCAGCGAGACGGGAGCTAGAGCGGCAACACGCGGCGGTGGCAAAACCCGGAAGTTGTCAGCTCCGCTCTCTCTCCGACAGGCGGCTGCTCTTCCGGAGGAAGAAAGCAGCTCACGGGAGGACTCGGACAGCGAAGAGATGGGGTGAGTCCCATTAAAACTTGGGTGGAACTAAGGGTGGTGAGGACTAATCGGAGGGCAGAGATACGGGCGCCGATAGACTCCGGCTGCTCCCGAAATCTGATTAACCCCGCCCTTGCCCGGGGCTTGGGACTGCGCTTAAAGAGACTCAAAACCCCTGTGATTTTTACCCAGCTGGACGGATCCCCGGCGGGGGGAGGGCCGGTGGAGTATAGCACTGAAGAGCTTGAGCTAACTATGGGGGACCATAGAGAGACTATTAAATTCCTAGTGACTCCCATGGCATGCAACCCAGTGCTTCTGGGCATGAACTGGTTAAAAAGGAAGAACCCAGAAGTGAACTGGGAGGAGAAGATCTTGCGTTTCCCGAAGGAGGGGGAAGCGGAAGTTGAAGGAATTACCGAAACGTTGTCAGATGAAGAGATGGGTGCTGTGAGTGGGGAAAAGGCAGCGGAGGCTGCAACCCAGATTCCCAAGCAATACCGAGACCTGCAGGAGGTGTTTAGCGAAAGGGAGTCAGATCAGCTACCCCCCCATCGTGCCAGTGACTGTGCCATAGAGATTGAGCCGGGGGCTAAATTTCCAAGGAAGAAAATGTATCCAGTGACACCCAAAGAGTTGGAAGCATTGCGGGAGTTCATTGACAAGAATCTAAAGAGGGCCTTTATTCTACCTACGCATTCTCAAATTGCTGCACCGGTGCTATTTAGGGAAAAGAAGGATGGCTCCCTACGTTTGTGCATGGAGTATAGAGGGCTAAATGCCATTTCTGCTGACAACAGGTACCCACTCCCCTTAATGAAAGACCTGTTGGCCCTTTATCCAAAGGGAAAATTTTCACAAAGCTGGATTTAAGGGAGGCGTACTTCAGGGTGCGAATCCGGGAAGGAGATCAAGGGAAATCCGCCTTTAACACGCCTCTGGGGTGCTTCCGTTATGAAATAATGCCGTTCTGATTAAAAGGAGCGGCGGGGGTGTTTATCCAAGTTATAAATGAGGTGTTACAAGAGGATTTATACCAGGGGGTGTTGGTTTATCTGGACGATATCCTGATTTACACTGAGACCATGGAGCAACATGTACAATTGGTCAGGAAGGTACTAAAAAAGCTACTGGAAGCTCAATTGTATGCCGAGCTCTCCAAATGTGAATTTCATAAACAGCAAATTGACTATTTGGGGTATAGAATTTCGCATCAGGGAATTGAAATGGACCCGGTCAAGGTGAGGGACGTCCTGGGTTGGGAGGATCCCAAAACCAGGCATCAGCTTCAAAGTTTCCTGGGCTTTGCTAACTTCTATCGGCAATTCATACCCAACTTTGCCCAAGTAGCACTCCCACTCACCGATTTGTTGAAAACCAAGGGCAGGGACAAAGCGAAGGCATCAAAACCTGGAGCCCCCTTGGCCTGGACTAAGGAGTGCCAGGAGGCGTTTCAAAGTTTAAAGCGTCTGTTTACGGCTGAACCGATCTTAAAACACCCTGATCCAGAACAGCCATTTGTCATACAGGCAGACGCTTTGGATGTGGCAGTGGGAGCTGTGTTGTTACAGAAGGGGGCAGGGGGGGAGCTGTTTCCATGTGCGTACATATCCCGGAAATTTTCAGAGACTCAGAGACGCTGGTTGGTGTGGGAAAAGGAAGCGTTCGCAGTACGCTGGGCGTTAGTTTGCTGGAGGCACTTGTTAGAGGGGTCACCCCATCCCTTTGAAATTTGGACTGATCACAAGAATCTAGACTCTTTGACTGCACTGAGGAAGCTGTCACCAAAGCAAATGAGATGGGCACAATATTTTCATCGATTGAACTTCTCCCTGAAGTATATTCCTGGGGGGAAATATTTTCTGGCAGATGCTCTGTCTCGATTGCCTCAACACAATAGCAAGCGGGAGGAAGTAGTCGCTCCAGTAATTCCATGTACCTAAGCAGCCCTAAGAGTGGTCACTAGAGCTCAGAAAAAAAAGGGTGAAGGACAACCAGAAGGAGAGTTATTGGTAAAATTAAATGCCCAGATTGCTCAGGATGAGTGGTTCAAAAGCAACAGCCAGTTGCTAGTGAACAAACAAGGGGCATGGTGGTGGCAAGACAAGCTATATGTCCCTGCAGACGCTAGAAAGTGGGTTTTGCAAAGAAGTCACGACAGCAAAACAGCTGGGCACTTTGGTTTTGTAAAAACATTACATCTAATCAGACGTCAGTTTTGGTGGCCAACAATGAGAAAAGATGTAGGGGAATATGTAGCCACATGTCCCACGTGTGCCATAGCCAAAAAGAGAGGGGGTAAACCAATGGGGCTTCTACAGACAGTAGCAAACCCTGGAGCTCCTTGGAAGCAAATATGCATGGACTTTATTGTAGACCTGCCTGAAAGCAACAAAAAGACAGTTATTTGGGTAGTTACAGACCTTTTTTCCAAACAAGCACATTTTGTGGCATGCCAAGCCATTCCATCAGCACCCAAATTGGCTAAATTATTCATACAACACGTCTACCGAGCTCATGGGGTCCCAGAACGAATAATTTCGGATCGCGGGGTCCAGTTTACTGCCAAATTCTGGAGAGCGTTCCTAAAACTACTGGGGGCATCGCAAGGCTTGAGTTCGGGGTACCACCCCCAGACAGCGGGATCATGTGAACGTCTGAACTCAGTATTGGAACAATATTTGAGATGTTTCATTAACTACCAACAAGACAATTGGGATGAACTGTTACCATTCGCTGAAGTAGCTTATAATAATGCAGTGCACCAAAGCACTGGTCTCACCCCTTTTAAAATAGCTACGGGACAAGACTTTGTACCCATCCCAGAACTGCCTAAGCAGACCACTCAAGTCGCTTCAGTTGATGAGTGGATCCAACAGATGACACAAGTGTGGCCTCAGATTGCTGCCTCGTTGGAGGAGGCCAGAGCTACATACAAGAAATTTGCAGATGCTAAGAGAACCCCAGAAAAAGACTGGAAAGTAGGAGATAAGGTTCTTTTATCTACCAAACATCTTAAATCATTACAACCTTCCAGAAAGCTCGCTCCAAGATTCGTAGGGCCTTTTGTCATCGATAAAGTAATTAATCCAGTTTCACTACGATTACAGATGCCTGCCACCTTTAAAAGAATCCATCCAGTATTCCACTGCGACCTGCTTAAACCATATAAGGAGTCTTCTCAGTGGCATCCCTCTCCAGTACCTCCTAAACCATTGATGGTTGAAGGAGAACAACATTTTGAAGTTAAAGAAATACTGGACAGTAGAAAGCACGGGGGGGGGGGGGGGGTTCAATTTTTAATTCAGTGGAAACATTTTCCCAAATCAATGGCTGAATGGGTTGACAAGAAACATGTAAAGGCTCCACATTTAGTTAAAAAATTTTATGATGCTTATCCTACGAAGCCTTAACAATTAGATTGGTTATTGTATTATGTTTCTCTTTGCTTTTTCTTTTAGAGTGAAGAAGAGGAATCATCTGACTGACATCCTTTTCTGTGGAGGGGCAGTATGTCAGAATCCTCGCAAGATTTTAGAATAGATTATTATATGGCTAGTTAAAAAAAAAAATGGGTTCTTTTTTCCATGCTGCGGTTCTGCCATTGTAAAAGGGGAGGGGGAGCAGGAAGGAGAAACCGTTTGAAGCAGATGGCTCCTTATCACGGGCTCTGGAATGTTCAAGGCTATGCCAGCAAGGGAATCAGAAGACAAGAACTAAGGGCGATGGAAGGGGAGGGAGAGTAAGAAGGGCAATGTCAGGGGGGGAAAGAAAGAAAAGCGGTTTTTGGCGCGCTTTTGCTCAGTCTCAGCAATGCTTTGGATCTGTACACTTATTCTTAATAAATGAACTTTCTTTTGAATCAATATTGGTTGCAAGGAAAGTTACTGGTTTTAAGATCAACAGGTGGCAGTTCGTTACACCTAGTTCTTTCATACCTCTGATGCCATCTCCTGAAAGAGGCTCCCGGCCCAGCTGACCAGCCTCCCCAGCGAGAAGATGGGGCAGTGAGGTTGCTGTGCTCCGTAGCGACACGTTTTCAGATAGGCGTCGTCTTTGGTGTCAAGAACGTTGGTTCTGCATCAGAAAGGCAGGGAAGTGAGAAGTTCAGGAAGCTGGTCATGCAAAAATGCAGTGTCCGTGAGCAACGTAGGCTCCCTCATTGTCGTAATTGAGGACAGTAGCACATCCCATTCTAACACCTACTCACAGGCACATGAGTCACTGACATCCTGCTGTTTTGGTTAAAAATCCAAGGGTCTGTTTCTCCGCAGAGGGGCTTATCCGCAAGTATATACTAGAAATACGGGTCCTTTAAAAACACTATTCCTGTATATACTTTTTTAAGTAGACCCTCGAATTTTCAGCCAGATCACCAAAGGCGCATTTTGGTGGTATTTTGGTTACCGTGATTTTGGAACCTGATTTTTGGGGTGCATTTTGGCACCTAAAATGCTTGGCTTATCTGTGAGTCTCTACGGTAAGTGAAAAGGAATTGCGTGCCGATTCTGGAACTGAGTTAGGACACCAGTCACACACGGTACACACAATACATCAATAGAGCTCAAAGTTGCTGGCTGACACCACCCCATGGAGATGTCTGCACATCACCGCTGTGCCCCTGAGGATATTTAGCTTTTTAGAGGACTATGCAAAATAAGTGTTAAAGTATTTAAAGGAGTATTACAAGTAAGGCAGCTTCTGGCCGTGAAACAAGCGGGATCCGTACCGTTCCCATACTGGTGATGTTTCAGAAGTCGGTGAAAGCTGGTCTGTTTCCCAGACCTTGGGCTAGGTGGGTGCTGCGTCACGGAGAGGACTTCAGCTGTGAGTAAGAATGTTTCTCCTGGGGCACGTTGCTCTTCTTTCACTTTTGCACGGTTTTTATAATTTTAATGTTGCATGCTGCCCAGAGTCTTAGGGAGTTGGGCGGCCTTCTAAATCTAACTAAAAAATAAGTTAACCCATGGGACACACCCCTGAGAATTTCGGCCCTGGGTCAGCACACGCCACTCCCAGCAGCGCTGGAACGGAGCGTCCTGGAAAAGCTGAAATCCTTTTTTCCTCTCCTTGAGGTTGTTCCCAACTTTTATACACAGCCCGGCCTTGATCCCTGTAGGAGCAAACAAGATGATGAGAACAATGTCAGCCAGCCTGTAATTTTGTGGCTCGCTGGAATCATTTTCAGGTGGGTTCGGGAAGAGGGATAATGACAGGCATGACTGTGGATGGGGGGTGGTCAAACAGTCAAGATGGCAGTCACAACCAAACATGATGCAGAGAGCAAACAGGTAGGGTTGCAATCACACAGTTGTAACCTCCATTTTGACTTTTTTGCCCCGCCTTCAGATGCCACCATGTAATGGTGGAGGCTATCATGAAAAGAGCAATTTAACAATTATCCTGCATGGAATTTCTTGGCTGCACTCATTCATTTTGATGAAGGCGCATTTCAGAGGAGAAGGAAAAATCGCCAACAAGTTGGGGGGGGGGTCCATAAAAGCGAAATAAACTCTAGTATGCCCACCCCCTGCATACAAATTCAAAATCAATTCCCTGAAACTCTTTGCCAAAAAGAAAAAAGAAAAAAGCAGATACCCCTGCTGGCTGGGGAATTCTGGGAGTTGAACTCCACCCATCTTACAGTTGGTGAGGTTGGGAAAAACTGCACGAAACACTGAATTTCAGCGGTGCTTAAATGTTTTTGAACCCTTCTAAATTATCAGTATTTCTGGATAATTACGACCTAAAATGTGATCTGTTCTCCACACAAGTCCTACAAGCAGATGAAGAGGACCCAGTTAAACAAATGAGTCAAAAGCTTTATACTTGTTCCTTTATTTGTGGAGGAAAGTGGTTCGAAGCTACATATTTGTGTGTGGCAAAAGTACACTGAAAATTCAAAAGCGTTCGCAAACTTTCAAGCCCCACCGAATTTATCAGGATTTTCTCATGGGAAGAAGGTCATCCCGATTAGCTATACAAAACAAGTGTTGAGATTACAAAGTATCTTGTGATTCTGCTATGATTTTCACTGCCACCTACTGAAATCTGTGTTCGTTATTCAGTGGGGGGTGTTATACTAGCAATATATGGGAGTGAAATGCCCAGTAAGTTAGAGAGTGTGTTTTACTTTGTTCAGTTAACCATGTAGGTTTTATAGGTTATGTAGTCCTAACTAGTAAACAAGTAGTGAACCTCTTCTCTGAGAGTGTTTTTTTAGCTAGAGGCTTTGTAGTGATAAGTCTTGGAAGCTAATATGAGAAGAAGTCTTTGTTATATTCTATATTTTGTATGCAACTTGTATTTTGTGAAGTTTTGCATTTTTATCAATAAAAACCAGTTAGTCTATATTTTCTGACTGGATTTTCTTTGGATAGCAAAATATGGACATTGCATTTTGCAAGCTCTCATGCTGATGTGTACTTTTCCTGAGAGCAGGATTTATGGGATTTTTTGCTGCACTCTGCGCAACAGAATTCCGGAGGGTCTCCAAGCCTTGGCTGTTAATTATCCTCCTACCTTATAATATGAACGTGGGGGACCATAGAGTGCTTGATTTTAAATCGTTACGTGATTTAGAGATGTTGCTTGATTTTTATTCGGGATTTCTTTGGCGTTTTTAATCTCGTTAGAAAGCTTGTATCGTCTCTTATCATCAGGAACGTGGCACGGCTTACGCTGATGTTTTAATCATGCACATCTAAGCCGCCATGACTGAATGCAGTGGGTGACAAGAATTCCCCAGCCTGCATGCTTTAAGATGGGTGGAATTCTGGGAGCTGAAGTACCACGTCTTAAAGCATGCTGGGTGGGGAATTCTGGGAGTTGAAGTCCCACATCTTAGAGTCACTAAGGTTGAGAAACTCCGCACCAGAGTATCAGAATCTTCTTTACTGCATGCTCTGCACTGCTTGCACACTCACTCCTTGTACTTGCACACACTCCTTACACACATGCCGCCCTTGTCACTTTTAATGCCGTCCTACCTCAGCGCAGGTATCTTGCCGCTGGTTGGGGGTGATGATCAAATTGGTCATTACGAAAACAACACTTTCGCCCTAAGATGGGGGAAAGAATCAGAAAAAGACTGTTTCAGAATTAGCTGGTGGCATCTCCTTTGGAAGTATTTAAATAGAGCAGGGAAGGCGAAGCTCTTGGGCTCGGCGTGTCAAAAATTCGGAAAATGCCTATCTTGACTCTGCTGGCGTGTCACACACACACCACACACCCCCCGGAACAACAGAGAAACAATTCTTTGCATATTCATGTATCTTTAAAAAATACAGTCTGGGCATGTGGCGCTATGCATTATATAAAGAGACATCAAATAATTACCAAAACGAAATATGACTAAAACAAACTCAGTTTCTTTGGTAACCCAGGGAGGATACTTCTTGTCGGGGGTTGGTGAACGCTGGCATGTCCCCAAAACATCGTGGCGTGTCACCCTTGACACGCGTGTCGTAGGTTCGCCATCACTGAAATACAGATGAAATTCGAAAAATTAGAATATCGTGCAAATGTTCATTTATGTCAGTATGGCAACTCAAAAGGTGAAACCAATATATGAGATAGACGCATTACATGCAAAGCGAGATATGTCAAGCCTTACTTTGGTATAATTGTGATGATTATGGCGTACAGCTTATGAAAACCCCAAATTCACAATCTCAGAAAATTAGAATAGTGTGAAAAGGTTCAATATTCTAGGCTCAAAGTGTCCCCCTCTAAGCAGCTAATGAATCCATAACACCTGCAAAGGGTTCCTGAGCCTTTCAATGGTCTCTCAGGCTGGTTCAGTAGGAATCACAAGCATGGGAAAGACTGCTGACCTGACAGTTGTGCAGAAAACCATCACTGACACCCTCCATAAGGAGGGAAAGCCCCAAAAGGGAATTGCAAAAGAGGTTGGATGTTCCCAAATTGCTGTATCAAAGCACGTCAATAGAAGGTTATGTGGAAGGGAAAAGTGTGGTAGAAAAAGGTGCACCAGCAGCAGGGATGACCGCAGCCTGGAGAGGATTGTCAGGAAAAGGCCATTCAAAAGTGTTGGGAACTTTCACAAGGAGTGGACCGAGGCTGGAGTTAGTGCATCAAGAGCCACCACACACAGACGGATCCTGGACATGGGCTTCAAATGTCGTATTCCTCTTGTCAAGCCGCTCCTGAACAACAAACAACGTCAGAAACGTCTTACCTGGGCCACAGAAAAAAAGAACTGGTCTGTTGCCCAGTGGTCCAAAGCCCTCTTTTCTGATGAGAGCAACTTTTGCATCTCATTTGGGAACCAAGGACCCAGAGTCTGGAGGAAGAATGGAGAGGCACACAATGCACGATGCTTGAAGTCCAGTGTGAAGTTTCCACAGTCTGTGTTGATTTGGGGAGCCATGTCATCTGCAGGGGTTGGTCCACTGTGCTTCATGAAGTCCAGGGTCAATGCAGCCGTCTACCAGGGATTTTGGAGCACTTCATGCTTCCTTCCGCAGACGAGCTTTATGGGGATGCTGACTTCATTTTCCAGCAGGACGTGGCACCTGCCCACACTGCCAAAAGTACCAAAACCTGGTTCAATGACCATGGGATTACTGTGCTTGATTGGCCAGCAAACTCACCTGACCTGAACCCCATAGAGAATCTACGGGGCATTGCCAAGAGAAAGATGAGGAACATGAGACCGAACAATGCAGCGGAGCCGAAGGCTGCTATTGAAGCATCCTGGTCTTCCATAACACCTCAGCAGTGCCACAGGCTGATAGCATCCATGCCACGTCGCATTGCGGCAGTCGTTGCTGCAAAAGGAGCCCAAACCAAGTACTGAGTACATATGCATGCTTATACTTTGCAGAGGTCCGATATTGTTCTATTTCCAATCCTTGAGTTATTGATGTCATGTCATATTCTAATTTTCGGAGATTGTGAATGTGGGGTTTTCATAAGCTGTACGCCATAATCATCACAATTATACCAAAGTAAGGCTTGACATATCTCGCTTTGCATGTAATGCGTCTATCTCATATATTGGTTTCACCTTTTGAGTTGCCATACTGACATAAATGAACATTTGCACGATATTCTAATTTTTCGAGTTTCACCTGTATGTTTGTAGAACATCTAGATGTTAAAACTGCTTTTCTTAATGGAGATCTTTTAGAAGAAATGTATATGGTGCAGCCTGAAGGATTTCAAAAAATTGGACAAGAAAATCGTGTTTGTAAACTTAATAAGAGTATGTATGGGCTTAAACAATCAGCCAAAAGTTGGTATGAGAAGTTAACAGACCTTTTATATCATCAAGGATTTAAGCAAGGAAAGGCTGATCCCTGCTTCTATATGAGACTTAAGAATGGACAATATCAATATATCCTGACTTATGTAGATGATTTGTTAATATGTTGTCAACACAAGGAGGATATGAATGAAATAGCTAATAAATTAAAGACTGAAATAGAAATTAAACAGCTTGGAGAAGTAAAATATTATCTAGGAATGGAAATTGATAAACATAATGATGGAAGTTTTCTCTTAAGTCAAAAGCAAAAGATCGTGGACTTTATAGAATCTGTTGGCATGAAAAATTGTAAACCTGTAAGTACTCCATTAGAATTAACTTCTTTAAACTTGAAGGACGGACAGTTTTTTACAAATCGTGGTAAATGCCAAGAAGCTATAGGTAAACCTCTTTATTTGAGTAACACCACGAGACCTGATATTGCAGCAGCCGTTAATCCTTTAAGTAGAGAAGTGAGTTCACCAAACCATCGTGATTGGAAAGCTATGAAGAGAGTGGCGAGATACTTGAAAGGAACTGAGGACTTAAGATTGAAGATGTCGTCTGGTGAAAACCCCAGATTAGTTTTTCTTCTTCCTTGCTCTGCTTTTCTGCTTTTTCCTTGTAGGCTCATGGCTTAATTCCCTGCTGTCTTGGTATATTTGTATTATATCATGTATTTGTTTCTTGTTACTTTTCTGCATAGTTGAAGATATGTGTTATGCCTAATTTCTCCCTTTTGTGTCTTTTGAAATAGATGTAAAGGTTGATATTTATATTTCTTGTCTTCTCTTCATCTTATTACACAACAGTAACAACAGTCATAATGGCAATTATGCCATTGCCGAATGTCACTGATTCTCCGGGAGCGCAGTCTTGGTCACAGGAACACAAAGCACCTGGATTGCCCGGGTTCTGGAAGAGAAGGAAAGGACGGAGTCTTCTTCCCAAAAACCGAACTCAAGGCTGGAAGCCGACCGGCGTTCTTCCAGAGTAATCCTGAAACTGACCGTGACGCAAGGGAGAAGGGGGTCGAAGCATGACGCTCCACGTGGCCTTCTTCCTGTGAAGAACCATGGAAGGAACGGGGTTTGTTTAGCCCAGGGTTTCTCAAGCTTGGCCACTGGAAGATGGGTGGACTTCAACTCCCAGAATTCCCCAGCCTGCATGCTTTAAGATGGGTGGAATTCTGGGAGCTGAAGTACCACGTCCTAAAGCATGCTGGGTGGGGAATTCTGGGAGTTGAAGTCCCACATCTTAGAGTCACTAAGGTTGAGAAACTCCGCACCAGAGTATCAGAATCTTCTTTACTGCATGCTCTGCACTGCTTGCACACTCACTCCTTGTACTTGCACACACTCCTTACACACATGCCGCCCTTGTCACTTTTAATGCCGTCCTACCTCAGCGCAGGTATCTTGCCGCTGGTTGGGGGTGATGATCAAATTGGTCATTACGAAAACAACACTTTCGCCCTAAGATGGGGGAAAGAATTAGAAAAAGACTGTTTCAGAATTTTGCTAGACAAAGCAGAAGGAAGATGAAGGAAGGAGGGAAGGAGGGAAGGAAAGGAGATTATTGCTCTATTTAAACCATGGGCAGAGTTTATCCCCCCACCCCTTTCCCTGAAATTACAATATTCCCAAATCTGATCTCCAGTGTGGGAGGGTGGGGGGATTTGAATAGATATATAGCAGTCAGTTTTAATACATCCTGGCTAGTCATTGCTGATTCCATGAAAGCTAAGCAGGGTTGATTTAGCGGGATGGGAGACCACCAGGGGATCCCAGGGTTGTAGGCTAGACTCAGAAGCTGACATTCCAGAAGAAGGTCACTGCAAACCAATTCTCTATGGTGGCCAAGAAGTCCCCAGGAGTGGTTTTGAGGGCATCTGTGACATTTCGTGAGAAGTCTGGAAATTGTTCTCCTCTACCTGAACTATCAGAGACCTCTGCCAGCCCAAAGGACACCACCCATCCCCAAACCTGGGCCTTTTAAATGCATTGGGCCGCTACCCCCCAATCTCCAGCATTGAGTTACTGGCTGGGGATGATGGGCCCTGCAGCCCAAGCCTTCTAGGGCCCACCCGTTTGGGGAGGTCTAGAGGAGACAACGCAGAGGAGGTAAACCGGGTTCTCGAAGCAAAAGGGTTGGACCCGGGAGGTCAGTCCGGTACCTGCGGGGGCATGACGTAGTCCACCATGTCCCAGATCCTCTTGCCCATCTCCGAGGTGCTGCTGAAGGCGACGCCTTCACCTTGGTGATCACCGGACTCTGGATCGAGGGATCCACTTCCTGGTACCCCTTCTTGACCAGAAAGACCCACCTGGTTATGCAGCCAGAGGAAAAAAGGGCACGGGGTGTGTGTGAATCGGGGCGGATTTAGTCAGGTTTTAAATACCAGGAGTGCAGGTTTAGGGGGGCTTCAGGAAGGGCTTCCTACGTTCAGCCGCAAGCTGGTGGCATCTCCTTTGGAAGTATTTAAATAGAGCAGGGAAGGCGAAGCTCTTGGGCTCGGCGTGTCAAAAATTTGGAAAATGCCTATCTTGACTCTGCTGGCGTGTCACACACACACACACACCCCGGAACAACAGAGAAACAATTCTTTACATATTCACGTATGTTTAAAAAATACAGTCTGGCCATGTGGCGCTATGCATTATATAAAGAGACGTCAAATAATTACGAAAATGAAATATGACTCAAACAAACTCAGTTTCTTTTGTAACCCAGGGAGAATACTTGTTGCTGGTGGTTGGTGAACGCTGGCATGTCCCCAAAACATCGTGGCGTGTCACCCTTGACACGCGTGTTGTAGGTTCGCCGTGACTGGAATAGAGGCCGGCCGGCCATCTCTGGGGGTGTTGTGATAGTCTATTCCGGCCCTGGACCGGTGGTGGGACCGGATGACCTGCAGGGTCCCTCCAAGCCTGATATTTCATGGTTCTGCATCCGAGCACTTTCCTGATGCAAGAAATCCTTTTATTATGCGCTTGGTGTATCGTGTATAGTGCAATGGCAATAAAGTTATCACTCTATTCTGTGCTATTTGTGAGACTAAAACCAGAAAGAAAAAAAAGCAAAAGTAAAGCGACTGCAAGATTTGAACTGCGGGCACCAAGTTCTCTTTCATACTTTGGAAATAGACCAGCTTGTAAACTGATTTGGTGGAGAAAAGCTAATTCTTCTTCTTCGGTTGCAAAAGGGGCAAAAAAGGCCTCTTCCCCCCCAGACGTTTGAGGAGGTTACCCGAGGAGGACGAGAGGAGTCAGCGGCCTCGGTGGCCATCGCTCTGGCTAGCGGCGGAAGGGACCGCGGGAGGGAGGACGGTTGCCGTGGCAACTGGCAGGGTTAGGCCTGGCCGAGCGCGACAGGCCGGAAGCCTCGACCTTGGCTTGTTCATGAAGTAACCGGGTTGGGGACAAGAACCGGCTTGCGGAGAGGATATTCATTCATTCATTCATTCATTCATTCATTCATTCATTCATTTATTTATTCAGCTTGTATGCCGCCCATCTCCCCCAATGGGTGACTCTGGGCGCCTCACAATAAAAACACAGCTCTCACCGAGATGGCTAAAAACTATAAATAATTAAAAACATATTAAAAAACCCTAAAAGACCCCCTCTGGTTTATGGCCTTAAAAAACCTGTGAGATGCTGGGGGGGGGGGGACAACCCATCATCCCACCAGCCATCTCCACAGCTGCGGGCCCCCCTCTGGCCCCCAGGCCTTCTGGCAGAGCCAGGATTGATCCCTTTCCTGAGGGCCATGAGGGAGGGGCACACCGGACCTCAGGGGGCAGGATGTTCCATAGGGCGGGCGCTGCAGCAGACAAGGCCCTCTGCCCCGACCCCCCCAATCGAAATTCCCTGACTGGTGGGGTCTGCAACCTGCCCCTTTGCTGGACCGAGTGGGACGGGCTGGAGTGACCGGGGCGAGGCGGTTCCTCAGATAACCTGGTCCCGTGCCATGAAGGGCTTTAAAGGTGATGACCAACACCTTGAATTGGACCCGGAAACAAACCGGTAACCGATGCAGCTCGCGCAACAGCGGTGTTATATGTGCCCTCCTAGGGGCATTGAGAACTGTCCGCGCCGCCGCATTCTGCACCAGCTGTAGCTTCCGGATACTCTTCAAGGGTAGCCCCATGTAGAGCGCGTTACAGTAGTCCAACCCGGAGGTGACCAGGGCATGAGTGGCCGTGCGGAGGTCCCCCCGATCCAGGAAGGGGCGTAACTGGCGCACCAGACGGAGTCGTGCAAAGGCCCTCCTAGCCACGACTGCCACCTGCTCTTCGAGCAGGAGTCGTGAGTCCAGGAGAACCCCCAGATTACGCACCGGGTCTGTCTGGGGTAGTGCAACCCCGTCAAGAACCAACGATGACAAGGTCCTAGATCTTGAGGCTCCCCGTATCCACAGCCACTCCGTCTTACCGGGGTTCAGCTGCAGCCTGTTGTCCCCCATCCAGGCCCCCACAGCCTCCAGGCACCGCGACAGGGCAGTCGCAGCGTCACTTAGGGCACCTGGGATGGAGATGTATAGTTGGGTATCATCAGCATACTGATGATCCCTCACCCCGTGTTGCCGGATGGTCTCACCCAGCGGTTTCATGTAGATATTAAATAGGAGCGGTGAAAGCACTGACCCCTGTGGCACCCCACAAAGTAGGGCCGGGGGCTGGACCTCTCGCTCCCTATCGACACCGATTGGGTTCGGCCTTGGAGAAAGGAGCTGAACCAGCACAACATTGTGCCACCCAACCCCGACTCCTGCAGCCCCTTTTGTGATACACAACTCTGTGCGGCTCACAACAGTAATAAAAACAAACATGCCTTAAGATTGTGTGGACTTCAACTCCCAGAATTCCCCAGCCAGCATGGGGAGTTGAAGTCCACACATCTTAAACCATGTTGGCTGGGAATTCTGGGAGTTGAAGTCCGCATGTCTTAAAGCGGCCAAGTTTGAAAAACACTGATCTAAACCCAGCAATTCTGGCTCCTCAGTGGTTTCTGGCTGGCACGTACTCGAGCCCAAACGATTCTGAATTTGATTTATATCCCGCTCGTGGTCCTAAAGAGAGCTGGACACAAAGGATGAGGAAAAGCAGCAGAACATTGAGCTGCGAATGGATAGACGCTCCTACGGACGACGCTATTCCTCTTTGGAGGAAGCAGCCTTACGCAGAGCGAGGAGGGAGTAAGACATAGGAAGCCGAATGAACGAAAGGCACAAGAGGAGGAAAAGTAAACGATGTGCCGTTTTACGTCCAAATCATTCACTCTCCTGCTCCGGACCTTTCTATCCTTCCAATCCATCCCTGTTTCCACCACATCCGTCCACCATTCCATGCAATCCCTCCTGTTCTTGGAGCTCCTCCCATCTCTTTGTCACACAATCTCATCCACCGGCAGCTTCTTCCGTCTTCCTCTCCACCCGTTCGCTCTTTCTTCCTATCCTGGTTTCCTTTTGTACCGGTTACTCAGTTTTGTGTCTGATTCCCGTTCATTCATCATGCAGCCGTGTCGCGCTGTCCCTTCTTGCTTGCTCACAGCCCCTCCTGAAACCCCCCATTCTCCCTGCCTTCAATAGGGATGTCCTCCTGATTTCCAGGTCTCCCCTACAATCCTGGGACCTCTTTCTGGCCTCCCATCTAAGCACTAACGAGGCTCGATCCTGACTGGCTTTTCAGGATCAGCCAAGGTGGGCCAGCTGCAGGTGAAATATCCTAATTTGCAGCGAGGAGGCATTGTGTAAGGAGTAGAAGTTTACCTTTTAACAAAACTTCCTCGTAACAAGGCTTTCTGATACTTGATGGTTCAAGTGAACAGGCTTGGAATTTGAATGTGTTTACAAAAAGGAAGGGGTCACACTAAGGGGAGATCTGGGAATGAAAGATAATGAAACAAGTGTTGCCTTTTGTTAGTAAGAATGTGTGAATCAGGGTAGATAGGAAGATAACAAAACACAAAGGACAGTGATTTAGTGGAGACAGGACGGTCCTGGGCGTTGACACTTATCTCAGGAAAATTATGAATTGTGAACAAGAAAGGGGGTCTGGGAATCATAAAAGAAATAGCGTATTATTTTAGGCGTCTCGGATAGGTTGTGAACTCGGATTTGCCTACCCCAAGGCAAAAACGAGGCAGGAGCAATGTGACGTGTGAAGGGATGCGTAAAAACCTTGCTGAAATCTCTCATGGCGCGCTTCTGGCAGCCTGTGAGCTGAGAAGCGTCAGCCTTTGCAAAGGCTTGGAAATAAACTTTGCCTTTCCAAATCCAAGAAGGATTATTTCTGCAGCTTTGTTTCTCACAGTTAGGGTGGATGGCCACAAGTCCCCTCAACCCAACTTCCAACTTCTTATACAGCAGATATAATTTTGCCATCTCAGCTAACTCCATCAGCTTCACCATCCATTCTTCCATTGTAGGTAATGTCGAATCTTTCCATCTTTGAGCATATGAAAGTCCAGCTGGAGTTATCATATATAAGAATGAAGGTCCATGAGCTTTTTCCAATTGTTTATCCATTAGTCCCAAAAGGAAAGTCTCTAGTTTTGACTGTATATTAATCTTCAAAATCTTTTGAATTAATACATGAATTTGGGTCCAAATTTTTTTAGTCTTATTACATGTCCACCAAATTTGATAAAAAATCCCTTCTTGTTGTTCATGTTTCCAAGATATATTTCAAACCTCTTTGTACATTTTTCATAATCTTTCTGGTGACAAATACCATCTATACATCATTTTATAGAAATTCTCCTTCAATTTTAACCCTTTCATCCATGTGTTTTCCCATTGTTCTGTCTGTATATTATATCCAAAATGTTTAGCCCATTTTATCATACAGTCTTTAACTTGTTCATCTTGTTTCAAATCTCAACAAAAACTTACACATTTTAGCAATAAGATGTTCATCATTAGTACACAATTCAGTTTCAAAAACAACTTTGCTTCATTCAAAACCATATATCTTTTTATCAACTTTAAACTTTTCTCCAAGTTTTACATATGAAAACCAGTGGCATGAATGTCTTTAACTTTATCATACCATGAATAGCCAGGCCACCCAAGTTGCAATTCGTGTCCTTCCAAATTCAATAATCTACTATTTCTCAGCAACATTTCTCTCTCCTGGGATTATTAATCAAAGACTAGCAATCCTTACTTCATAAGTGTAAAGAGGTTTGGGTCCAGTCAAAACATTCTTATCGAGCACAATCTGAGTAATACAGCTGGGTCCCTTTAGAGTTGGAGCTTGAACGAATGCTTATCCCGAAGACTTAAAACCCCAATTGAACCCTGTGAAGTCACCAGAGCATCACCTTCTCTGCAACCGTCCAGACGGACCTGAGGCCAAGCTGCTTCTGGAGGAGAACGTTCCAAGTACAAGAAGACTATTACAGGCCTGGAGATCTCATTATCGGTGGAAACCTGCCTCTCTCCATTACTGTAGTCCTACAGCAGCCTTTACGTGAGCCTCCCCTGGATTTGGATGTCCTTTCTCTGTAAGTGTTTCCTTGATTGTCTTTTTCCTCAGGGCGACATGGAAAGGGCAGTCTTGAAGATGGGGGAGACCTAAATCCCACCCAGCCTCTTGTGGAATCAAAATGGACTGAAATGCAAAATAATCAAGGCCTCACTGCAGTGTTTATTAGACAGTGCGCACTGGAGGAGACCCCCCCCCCCAAAGGTTAGTGGGAAACACTCCCCTCCAGGCAAAATGGATACCCTGATATTTATATATTTCTACAAGAAGGGAAGGGAAAAGAATACATACATATATACATACATACATACATACATACATACTCATGTGATGATGCAGGCATACATCAGTAAGCAATAGATCTCAAGTTACTTTCTGCCCCACTTCTTATCTCATCCTCCTACGAGACAAATGCCTTGTGTATTTGCCCCTCTTCTTATCGCCTATTTTCAAGGAAAACAATAGCCTTACTAAGAGGAAGAAACAAGTTAGTCAATGCGGTTTTGCTCCGCACATGGAGGGCCGCTCATGAGAAGGCCGAAATAACAAAGGAGACTCCACGCAGGTTCTTCCTCGGGTGAGCAGCCCCCAGCCTGAGCCGGGAACTTTCTTTTATTGAGTTTTACAGGTCATCCCATACGAGAAGTAAGCACCAATGCAAAACAATAGCATCACATGGTAAGATTGGCTTTGGGCCAATTAGGTGAGACCCCGCAGGGTCCTCAGGTTACTTGCCTTATATGGAAATCTTCTAGGGGCTCACCAGAATGCATGATGTCTGCTTCTTCCTGGTACGTGTTTCAATCCTAGCAGGACCTGCACGCACCGAAAATACTGCAACAAGTCAAAGTACCAAATGCCAGGAAGAATTGTGAGACAGATGCCTTGTTTGTGATAAGGCTTCAAGATGAGGCTTTTTGCAATCACCCAAGTTCACACTGGTTGGATAAATTCTTTACAGCCAGCTTGCACATTCCTTTATATTTCAATTTTATTAAAGTGATCCCATTCATCTGAGGCCTCTAAAAACCTACTTCCTTCACCCAAAGATGTATTTTCCTCATACTCTGTTGATATACAGCCTTGATGATTAGCAGCTCCTTGATTCTCCTTGATGAATCCCTCTAAACCCCTTCTCAAGCCCTCTGACTCTTCACTGATGAAGAACAGTTTGTCACGCAGAATAGGGAGTCATCCTTTTCTCCGTGTTCCTGAAGGCAGGGTACACGTTGCAGAGAAGCCAATTTGGGCTGAACGTGGGGAGAAAAACTGCTAGGTCTTCTGTCTTATAGCTGAATATTCCTATGGCTTGTAACACCATGCTTCATGGTTTCATTCCATGCCATGTAGAGAAGGTCTTTCTTCTGTCCCAGCAAGTCTGGCTTCCCACCCAACTCCTATCAGTCCTGGGTACTTCTATGCCAATGGGAGCGAACCTCTCTGAGGATCCCCAGGCCAGCTCCGCTGATCTCACTCACCGCTATAAGGAGAAAGAGTTCCACATTCTGAGACACTGAAAGTGTGCTTTCTAACTGGGGGCCATCCAGCAAAAGTCACACCGCTCAGGCAATTTAATTTAATTTAGTTTAATCTAATTTATTGGATTTATAAAGCCACCTAATTGAAAATGACTCTGATGGAATGATAGGTGAAGGGTGCCAGATTGGGAACGGTTGCTTGAGAATGTAGGGCAGAACTTGTCAGCATGTAAAGCATTTAGCTTTATCAAAAACTGAGTTCATGGTGTAAATTGTAACTTGCACATCAGCTCACAGAAATACGCTGCTGAGAAAGGGAGAGGAGGCTTTGTTATACACAGCTGACGATAGTAACATGATCAACTGAATGAAAGTAACCCTGTTTTCTGACAGCAGTAAAATAACTGAACTAATGTGTATTTATCTGTCTTATGATTAACTCCTGGGATGTTGGTAATGCTTTCTTAACCGAATAAAAATCTCCCTCCTGCTCCTTCTAATTCTTGTCCTCTAACACTTGCAACGAAGACCTATTCCCAAGAACTACCAACACCTCCTGGCCTTGGCGTTTGCCATCCAGGAGATCAACAAAGATCCGCGGCTCCTACCCAACATCTCTCTGGGCTTCCGCATCTACGAAGAGGACCACTATGCCAGCATGGCCCAAGACGTCAGCCTGTCTCTGCTCTCCAGCCGGGGAAAAATGTTCCCTAACTATCAGTGTGACGCACAGGACAACCTGCTCTCTGTCCTTGGGGGGTCTCAACTCCAGGATCTCACACCAGATGGCAACCACGTTTGGCAATTTCAAAATTTCTCAGGTACGTGGACACATAACATGATGAAAGGGTGAATGCAGATGTAATGCTGTGATTCTGCCCTACGTGGTTACTGCCAACAACTCCAGAGCCAATTCTGTGACCGGAAGAAAACATGTCACGAAAGTTCCTAATTGGGGGGCTCTAGGATAGGATACCATGCTAGTCTGGGTGGTCTGAGGTTAGTCACAGGAAACACAGGTTCCTTTTGCCTTGCTTTACTCTTCCCCTTTCCTCCATCTCTGCCTCCCTTCAGCTAGGTTACCGCTCCTCTGACCCTGTTTTGGGCAACAAGAGCTGGTTCCCCACCTTCTTCCAGATCAATCCTCACTATCATCTACAGAATGCAGCAATTGTCCAACTTCTTCTGTATTTCCAATGGAACTGGATTGGGGTTATTGTTCAGAAATTGGACAGCAGTGAAAATTTCATCTGGATTTTGGATGCCACCCTTGCCCAGAATGACATTTGCATACATTTTGTGAAAGAGATCTTGCCCCGAATCTCAATGTTCAGTGCATTGCAAGGCGATCAAATATATATGGTTTGGACAATTTGGAACAGTGATGCTCAGGCTGTGATTGTCTTGGGCGATTCAAATACGCTGCAGAGCCTAATAGTATCCCTCTCCTTGTATGAAGAAGAGAACCACACTTCTTCTGGGAAGGTCTGGATCCTGACCACACAGTGGGAATTTTCAGCTATTGGCTATCCCTACGAGTGGTGGAAACTGAAGTCCCTCCATGGCGCTTTGTCCTTCACAGTCCACACCAACCTCGTGCCAGGATTCAAGAATTTTCTCTGGGCTCTGAATCCACACAAACCCCGTGGAGACGTCTTTCTCCCTGGCTGGTGGGAAGTCGTGTTTGACTGTGAGGTTTTGAAGGCAGGTCTGGCCTTCCCTGAGGGCAGAAGGATTTGCATGGGGGAGAACATGGACACCCTACCGGCCTCCTTCTTTGATGAAAAGATGACCAGTTTCAGCTACAGCATCTACAACGCGGCTTATTCCGTTGCCCACGCATTACATGCTGCACATACCTGGGAATCCCAACGGGCATTGAAGAGGGACAGAAAGGAGCCACGCCTGCTCTGTGTGGAGCCCTGGCAGGTAACTCTCATCTCAGACCTTCCTTTCCGGCCAAGGAATCCTTCTTTCTCTTGGGTTACATTCGCTTTGCACTGTTCTAGGATTCATGAACCTTTGTCTGGGATCTCCACGGCCTTGTCTTTTCCCTAACTACTATTTTTTCCCCTTGGTTTCAATCTCCTACCAATCTTGAAATTTGCAGAATTCTCTCTGCTTGTCAACAGAGGTTTCAGAGGGGAAACAACCAAGCAAACAAGAGTGAGTAACAGGATATAGAAAGAGAACATGAAGTAAAGCCATCATGTGAATGTGGGAGGAAAATCATCTATCCTAATCTATGGGTGCCCACCTCTACTGCTCTACATTGTCGCTTTAGAGATAGAAGCCACTCCCTTAACTTCAGCTGCCCGTCTTCTGGGTCAGGAGAACTGGGAAGTTTCCAACATTTGGCAGATTCACTTCTTGCCACTGGGAGCATCAATCATATTCATTCAGTCACTAGTATTAGTGGATAACATTTTATGGGATGGTAAGTATTTAAGGCAGAACTAGAATTGGTTGCATTTTAAGATGGATCACTTTCCAAAATTGTGGAGCTCCTTCGTATTGCCACCAGAAATGATGAAACATTCCCACTTCTTTATTCCATTTCCATTTTAGCAACCATAGCTGGAAAAGAAAAAAAACTTATACCGTTTTTCTCTAATGATGCCAGTTACTGTAGACTTGATTGAGTTTTCTATTGAAATTCCCACTGCTGTATCTCGATAGTTCAATCCACATTATATATCCACTTAATCATGCAATCGTTACCTTGGTCAGGTTCTCAATATTTTTTTTTCAGCAATTTATACATTCGGATCCTAATAAATATCTAGACTGTTCCACCATATTTTATGAATTCTTTTAAGCCTCACATGTATCCTCCATGTTTCTGCATGTTTGTACACGGTGTAATGCTAGCCTGTAAATATTGAAATCAGTTGTTTTGCTCCACTTACAAGTCACTTTTCTTTCCTGGTTTATTTACCACGAAACCTTAAAGCCTGTAACAACTGTGAAGATTCCCTCAATCAAAACCTTTTCTAAGAAATAAGGCTCACCGTTCATCTTCTCTGTGGGCATTGGGATTTCTGGAGGAGATGGCATGGCTGCTACGTCCTGCCACTCTGCTTTTGGCTGCTTCTGGGTCTGAATTCCAACCTGCTTTTCCTGCCCCACCACTCACCCCCCAAACGCTGCACAGAGTCATCTTCGTTCTGGTGGTTCCCCATCTCTCCTCGGCCGCCTGCTGGTCTCCTGCTGCCCCAGACAAGAATGTAGCCTCCCCCAGGTGCGCAAGCAGCTGGACCCTCTGTTAGGGTTGGAGCACAGGAGGGTCCTGCTACCCGCACAGCCTTCAGGTCTTGGGTGGGGGGAGAAACCAAGAAGGACCTGCACTGACCGCTGCAGGGCTCTCCTGCTGCAATATGGCCATTCCAATGGTCAAAAGCCTTTTCGGCATCAAGAAGATCACAGATGCCTTCCTGCTTCTACAATGGCAAAAGCTGATACCATCCACAGCCCTTGGTGGTCTTCCTTTCCTTTCTGGGAACAAATGTGGACCGATCTCAGTGAATCAGAACTGCTATTCTCTCACTTCATCTCTTGGCTATAATTTCCTAAAAGTCCACTTTTACCAATGAAGGACATGACTGCCACTTGCCAAGATAGCAGCAACATGCAATATTGATGTATCTCATTCATTACTTGGGTTAACAGCTTCACCAATAATATTTTGCAGAGAAGTCATCTGGCACAGGAGTTTTGTTAACTTCACTTTTCCAAGCACCTATTTTTTTCCTTTGCAGTAATTTGTAGCTCCAGTGCTTGAAGCTGAATATCTAGTAGCTCTAGAAACTGAACTTTGCCTCAATTTAAAGCTCAATTTTAACTCTGATACAACAGCATATCATATTTTACAAACTGAATTAAATTGCATTTCAAGTGAGGTATATTTGTCTTCCTTCAAACTTCCATTTGTGAGGCAGATAAATTTTCTTTCTAACACAAAATATATTTGCCTATTTATTCAACAAATATGATTCTCTCCATCAACTAACAGCACACGTACTATTGTAGTTCTACAGCAGTGTATAATAAACTAAAAGGAATAAACAAATTGCATGTTAAAAGCCCACTGGGGAAATGCTGGGTTGTTCAACTTCAAAAATGGCTAACCCCATCTCTGTTTCATCTCAGGGATTCAGAAAAACATTCCTCTACATATTGCAATTTAAAATCTCTTTATATCAACTCTCTTCACTTTCATTGACAGTTTGCTTGCTTGCTTGCTTTAAAATTTCAGATCCACACCTTCTTGAGTAACACCCGCTTTAACAACACGGCTGGGGATGAAGTCTCCTTTTCAGAAACGGGGATGAAATATGCAGGATTTGATATTCTAAACTGGGCCGTCTTTGCAAGTAACACGATCGCTCGACGGAAAGTCGGATGGGTTGATCCGGAGGCTCCTTCGGCTGCAGGTTTCAGCATCGACCCTGATGCCATCGTGTGGGCTAACCAGGTGGGGACTGGATGCCGCTTCCGGGGTTAAGGAAAACTGAGAGGAGGGAACAGGCTGTTGTGGTGAAAACTCTCACAACAACGAAGAGGAAGGAGCAACGTGGGCTCGTGTTATACCAACCCTGTAGCCAAGCTGATCCTTTCTCATCTCTCCCCCTCAAAGCTAACCGCTCTCGTTTCAGACGAAGCCTTTCTCCCGGTGTGTGAAGCCCTGCCTTCCAGGACAGGCCAGGAAAGTTGCAGAGGAGAAGCCCGTTTGTTGCTATGGATGTATTCCTTGCCCAGAAGGGACAATCTCGAATCAAACAGGCAAGTTGCCCAAGAAGATCCTCAAAGAGGAATGAGGAGGTCTGGATCGGCTGCATGTGGAGGAGTGTAAGAGAGTAGAATGTAGCAAATGTGTTGAGCAAATACAGGTGACAAAATCACTCAGGACTTCAAAGAGTGGCCCGTGGAAGGCAGCCTTCTTTAAGTCATTAGCAGCAGCTTTTCAGGATTACGGGGGTGGCTTTTCCAGCCTTTCAGGGCAGAGGAAGAGACTACCCTTAGCACATCTTCCTAATGTAGCCCTGCATTCGTGACAATTCTGCAGCTATAACAACAAAGGAAGATTAGGATGATCCCCCTGGTAGAGATGCCGTTCTTCTGGAATGAACAAATCAACGAATGAATGAAACGCCAATCACAAATCACCCCTGCAGTCAAAGGCCAACCAGTCCGGAGGATTGCATGGCTCTTCTGCATTTCCCTTGCCAGGCTTAACTGCTAAGAAGAAACAAACAAGATCATCCAAAAACCAAGAGGAAGAGATGGGAAAGTTACAAACAGCTTACGATAATTTCAGGGGTTTGCACAGTAGGCTTTGGAAAGTCCCCGCAATGACATTGATCAGAACTGATCAACTTACTCAAACCCATTTTTGAAAGGGTTTTGCAACCAGAATAGCCCTCTTGGATCTGGCCAAGGCTATCTTACTCCAGCGTGGTCTTTCAGGGTGCCCAACCAGATGCCTCTGCATTGAACACAAGTGGGAGAAACACACCCCTCCCTCACCACTGCTCTCCTCTCCTGCAACTGCTAGGCAGAGGCCTGTGGTTCACAACTGCCAAGGGACACTCAGTCATCAAGACTGATAACCTTTGCTTTCCAAAGATTTCTCCAATCCCCCTTCAGAGGTTAGTAGCTTGATTCTGCCAGTTCCTTCTGTGTCATGCATAGAAGAAGGAAGGAGATGGGGAGCATGAGGCATTCCACCTCTTTCAGTGGGAAAAGAACTCCCCTCAAAGATAACCCTTGGACCGTCTTCGGTAAGCTGCTGCCTCCTCTCTCCAGATGCGGCTCAGTGCACCCACCGCCCAGAAGACCGACACCCAAGCAAGAAGCAAGTCCTGTGCATTTCCAAGGCCGTGAACTTTCTCTCGTATCAAGATACCCTCGGGTTCATTTTAGTTTGTCTAGCTCTTTTCTTCTCTTTGATCACAATCCTTGTGTTGGCAGCCTTCATTAAACATCACAACACACCGATCGTCAAGGCCAACAACCGAGATCTCACCTACGTCCTCCTGGTCTCCCTCCTGCTCTGCTTCCTCTGCTCCTTCCTCTTCATCGGTCAGCCCAGGAGCCTCCCCTGTCTCCTCCGGCAAACTGCTTTTGCCATCATCTTCTCCGTTGCCATTTCATCCATGTTGGCAAAAACCGTCATGGTGGTTCTGGCCTTCATGGCCACCAGGCCAGGGAACAGCACAAGGAGATTCTTAGGGAAACCAATGACCAACTCCATTGTCTTAGCCTGTCCCTTGGTCCAAGCAGTTCTTTGTGCCACCTGGCTGGTGACCTCTCCCCCATATCCCAGCTCCGACTTCCACTCCTTGGTAGAAGAGGCCATCTTGGAATGTAAGGAAGGCTCAGCGTCCATGTTTTATGCTGTCCTCGCCTACCTGGGTTTCCTGGCCCTCGTCAGTTTCACGGTAGCCTTTTTGTCTAGGAAATTGCCCGACAGCTTTAACGAAGCCAAGTTCATTACTTTTAGCATGCTGCTCTTTTGCAGCGTTTGGATCACCTTCCTGCCCACCTACCTGAGCACCAAAGGGAAGTCCATGGTGGCTGTGGAGGTCTTCTCCATCTTGGCCTCTGCGGCTGGTCTCCTGAGTTGTATCTTTCTCCCCAAATGCTACATTATCCTACTTAGACCCAATCTGAATAGTAGGGAAAATATAATGAGGCACAAGAATCTCTGACTAACGCAGGGATTGGGAACTTTTATTTTGACTTTGGGGCATTTTAATATTTGATCTGATTTCTAAAAAATGATGAAATGAGGGAGGGACCTGTCCATTTAGTAATGAGTTTCAAGTGGTGTGACTGATCACAATGTACTTGTTAGTCTGCAAGAGTCATCCGCCCTTTTGTTTTTCATGAATGCCAGTTGTTCCTCTTGAGGCCCTGTGCCCAACTTGGAAGTAAAGATTGATTTTGAAGATTTGGATGTTGATTTCCAGCAGGACTTTCCCCCTTTTCAGGATTTGTTTTAATGAAAAGAGTCATTGAAAAAGAAGTTGCATTGCAATCATAGTGGCATAGAAGATTAATGCAGAAATAATAAAGAGCTATCAATATTCTAAGTGCACGTGTGCGCATGGGCTCCTGGGAGTTTCAGAATTCTCTACTATTCTCTCACTCAAATATTTTTCATTGTATATTTCTAATGCAAGAGTTTACATTATACACAGTGTTCTTTTCATTATTATTAGATAAACATATTGCATTAATAAAAAAGATCATGCAAGATGAATATTAAGGGAACTTCTCCTGTCTCTAATGTAATGCATTCTGTCAGACTATTATGAGGATGGATGGGTGGGTGCGAGTAAATGGAATAGTGAATAAACTGTTCAATATTGGGCAGAGAGGAAGGAAGGCAACATTGTGTGATAGTCTCTTGGATGTTTCATGAGATCCTATCTAGAACCTAGAGATAGGTTGTTCGGGGATGCAAATGGCTGTGTAATTCTGTATGCAGATGATACCATGTTGTCCAAGAACTGAAATGATTTACAGCAAATGTGCAATAGACTGCATCATGTACTGAGTGCAGATTTGAAAACTGATGTCTCAAACATGAAGGGAGTTGTGTTTGACAGCAAATGAAGTGAACAGGTCAGAAAAACCCTTCATCACTGATCAGCTTCCTTTCTGTCCCCATTGGCCCTCTGGTCTTGCTAAGGCCAATAATAGGGGGCCAACCTGATCTCAGCAACTGTCAATTTTAAAAAAATAGAGCAGGTAGATGAATTTGCATATCATGGTAGAGTATACAGTAAAGATGGGGAAATGGTGGAACCATTATAAACAGGGATATGATTGCAGAGACATAGTGGATGATCTATTGTTAGAAATGCATTTTTTTAAAAAAAATCAAAAGCAGTTAAGACCATATTCTTGTCCTTTTCATTAGGAAACAAGAGTTGGGTCTGTCAGAAGAAAGCTAGAAGTAAATTAGATGCAGTGGAAAAGGGGTACTTAAGAAGTACCTGGGGTAAAACAAGAAGAGAGAATGGTTGCTTAACAGGGGGTCATGACACATGGAGAAAATGGCAGGGCTTCTGTCTCATGGTTGTTGCTGCCATCTTGACCTTTTTTGACCCCCTGGCCCACATAGATACACAGACAATCTGCTCCTCTTGGCAAGGACCCTTCAACAACTGGGCCACTACACTGTGGCCTCACTGAAGCTCCCATTTGGTCTTCCAAGGCAACAGCCTGTAGAAAGCAGTACAGTAGTCCAACCACATGGTAGTGAGGGCCTGGGCCATGTTGGAAAATCCTCCCAGTTCAGGTAAGCCTGAAACTGGTCCACCCTGACCATGGCCTCCATCTGCCTGTCCAACAGTATTCATGAGTGCAGGAAGACACCCAAGTCACAAACCTGCTCCTTCAGGGCAGCGCCACCACTCCAAAGTGACAACAGTGGCAGTACCGACCGAAGAGCAAGCGGCATTGCAAGAATTAAAACAACTCTTGGCTTCCCGGCCCCTCCTCCGCCATGCCAACCCCTCCCGCACTTTGTGTCGCAGACAGACGCTTCAGATGTGGTGGTAGGAGCAGCCCCGCTCCCGGCAGAGAAGGAAGGGGGGCAGATTTACTACCGTGTGCCTTCTACTACCGCGTCCTCCTCCCAGCAGAAAGGGACTATGGCATTTTCAGTGAAGAATTGCTGGCAGTAAAAAACGGCTTTCAGCAATGGAGACACCTGCCTGAAGGAGCAGCCCACCCTGTACAAGTCCCGACGGGCCTGTCGGGGAAAAACCTCGTTAAACACGGGAGACAGACACCCCAGAACATAAGTCACTTCAAAGTCCTAAAAGCTTTATTAAACGTTAGTTCAATAAGCAAGTAAAATTCAACCAAGAGCATACAAGGTACTTACTTAGAGTCACGTTGCAATGAGGACCAGCATGAGCAAGCGGTCAGGTAAGACAGCTCGACCAAGTGTCCCCGACCCCTTTTTGCAATCCTTTTTATCCTCAAAAACCGCAGACCGCAGACATGGCTCCCAGGATTTGCAACTGAATCGTAACCTCCTTGGTGCTCATTTGACCACACTTCCCTGTTCCATTGCTCCTGTCACACTCCTTCTATCAGCACGCTACTTTCCAGCTTCCTGTCCGTGACTGAAAACTTTAGTCCACATGGCAATTTTATTTATTGCTCTGTAATTTTATTTATTTACTTTATTGCTCTATAACCTTGTTTTATTTGCATGTTACAATTAACAAAGGCCTTAAGTATTAATAAATCAGTTTTTTCCTCTCACAGACCATAAGGATTTAGAGGTTCTACAAAACACTCATCTCTCACTCCTCCACAAATCGAGCGGCCCAATTTTTCTCCCGCTTGGATTTCTACATCTCCTATGCTCCAGCCTCCCAAAACACACTCGCAGATGCCCTCTCACGTAAGCCAGAGCGTGAGGTGCCCAAGTCACCCACCCACACACAACCATACTAAGGAAGGAGGTCCTATAGCTGGGCCGTGGCAACAAAACAGCAGGGCGCAGGGGGATTTTTAAAAGCCAACATAGACTTTTCAGAGAGTTTTGTTGCCGTGTGCCCGTGCCAACATTATGTTCCCTCTTGTCATATCTGTCGTAGAGCAAAATCAGTCGGGTAGGTTACTGCAGCCGCTAGAGAACCCGTGGCAGCCCTGGGACACCGTTTCTCTAGATTTCATCCCCAGTCTTCCCCCTGTGTGTCCCGTTACAGGCCAGCACACATGTGCACACAAAGAGGTGAGTGTAATGCTTTACTAGAGAACGACTTGGTAAAGTGTACACAAATACAAACACGCAGGCACACGTAGTAAAGCAGCAAGTCCCAAAGCTTAGCAATCTTGCCTTAGCGAGCACAGTCCCAAGCAGCAGGCTGAGAGGGAGAACAGTCCGGCGAAGTCGGGAAGTCCAAACTGGGTACGAGGTTTGTCAGCCAGTCCAGGGCTAGAGTCGAGGTCTTGAGGTTCACAGGTCCAGAATCAAGGTGCACGGAGCGGGAGGTAACAGAGAAGTTGACCTTGCTGCTCCATTTTAATAGAAGCGGCCCCGGTGCAGCTCATTTAGCAGGGCGAGACTCCTTCCTCACGAGTAATCTCACGGAGCGCCTTTGCAGCCCACCAAGCTCTTGCATTGGGGGGCACGGGAATTCCTTTCCTCCGTCTTTGGGGAGTGGGGACAGCCGTGCCTGCTGATTACTGGCCAGCCACACCTCCTCTGCCCGTTCAGGCGGCAGTCTGTCCGGGGCCTCTGGAGCTGACGGCTCCTTGTCTGTGGGCACTTCTGACGCTAACTGCTCGTCAGTCTCCTCCTCTGACCCCGAGTCTGAGCCCAGATTGCAAGGATGCTTGGGGATAGGCTGAGAGGGAGCAGCCCCCCATATATCGCAGCCCACCAGGCCAGCCTATTTTAGAAATAAAGGTTGTGTTAAAGTGTGGATATTGCTTTCCAGGAGGCCGTTTTCATACTTTATTCCTTTTATTTAAAAGAGACTTTAAAAATGTGTCCAGTTGGGTTAAATATCAGCATTTTTAAGCCTATTTGTTTCAATAGATTCCTGAGGCTTTGTAGAATTCCCTACTAATTTTTCAACTTCAGCAACAGACACCCATTCTTTTATTTTCCATGAACATCAGTTGTCCTCAGCCCCAGTGCCCAATTTGACAATAAAGTTTTATCTTGAAGATGAACATGTTGGTTTCCAGCAGGATGTTTTCCCATTCACAAAAAGAGTCTTTGAAGAATGTGTCAGGTGTCAGGTTCAGCCGGCACGGCACGGCTCGGAACTTGCCCTGCCGCGCTTTAGTCAGTTTCACCGCTCGAGCGCTAGCGAAGAAAGAGGAAGTGCGAAACCGCAAACTAAATGGGCCAGCTGGCGCCGCTTTACTAAACTACAAGCGGATGCATTGCGTTAATGCCAGAGGGCCGCGGGCACTATAGACAAAGGGGAGAGCCGCGGATTTGAGGAATAGCAATCAGTGCACGATTCGAAACTCCCGGCTTTGCGCGATACAGAAAGCCCCAACGAAGGCAACGACCACACCATCGGAAAACAACAATCAAAGAAACAAAAGAACTGGGCTGAACCTGCCATTCAAGAAAAAGGGGGGATTACAGTGGGTAATCTAATCTGCAATATGTAATATGTAACCTAGCAACGGGGCTAGCGGGGGATTGGGATGACTGTAAATTGTGTGGGGAGATGTGCCAAGCCAGTCCTGGCTTTGTTTGTAATTACGAACGTTACGCTCGAGTAAACTTCTTTGTTGAACACACGTGTCACGAGAGTTTCTCCAGACGAATGGGGTAAACCTTACATCATGTTGGGTTGCAGTTATAAGGGTATAGAAAATTAACACAGAAATAATAAAGAAATATCAATGTTTTGAAATACATTGGTGCATATGGGTGCCAAGAGGAAGCCAGATCAGGGTGGCAAGACCAAGGAAGCAAGAACAGCCTGAGTTTCAGGGAAGTAGCTTTATAGAGATAAATCACATTTATACACCATTCAGAAGAGACAATAAAACTGTGGAGTCCTTGGGGTTCTCTGAGCTTGGTGGTTTTCTTGCAAACATTTCAACTGGGAAACAGTCAGCATCTTAGACCAAGCCAAATCCAAAATTGTGAGGGAATTCCTGGAAGCTTGGCGTTCTGACAAGTCAGCCATCAACAGGCACATAGAGATAAACAAACAACATCTACACACTATTCAGAAGAGACAATAGAAAGGAAAACAAAAGACCAGAACATCTCCTCACCAGCAATCATCACCCAGATAAGCAGAGATTAACACCAAGATTATCACCAGACATACAATCCAGCAGCAAACAATACCCTAATCAAGGAACTACCAGAGGGAAAAAACAAAACAACACACACACACACAACAACACCTATAGCGCATGCTACAGTATATAAATAGAGAGCAAACCCCATCCCATTCTAGCACTGAAGATGTGACCTAGCCGGGTAACAAAACATTTGCAAGAAAAGAACCAAGCTCAGAGAACCCCAAGGACTCCACAATGCAATTATCAATTAACGAGGGAGGATTCGGTCTTCTGAATCTGGAGCTATATCATCATGCTTACCTATTGTCGAGTATTAAATACTGGAAGCTAACAAAGGTGTTAATTTTCCGATTTGGACAATTTTGGAATATACATTGTGAGAGGAAAAATGCCAGTAGCCTAAAACTTATTTTGATATAGATATATGTTGCTAAATCACATTTAATAATAAAAGCAAGGGCTAGCTTAGAAATGACCTGTGAGGCACTGACAGGAAATAATACTTGCAAAACCAGAGCAAACTGTTGAATAAGCAAACTTGTTGATGGGAACAGACGTGACAGGGACAAAGGGACCGGGAAAGTGTGGTGAAATTAGCTCTGGGGACGTTATGAGAATCCAAGAGTCATGATTGTGGTTTGTGGTTTTAAAGGATAAAAAGGATTGCAATTTGGGGGTCTGGACCCACACGGGTTAGGCTGTCCTAGTGATGGCCTGCTCATGTGGGTCCACATTGCAATGTGTATCTAAGTAAGAACCTTGTATATTGTTGATTATATTTTATTTTCTTGCTGAATTAACTTTCAGTAAAGCTCTTAGAAGAACTTAGAACTTTGAGGTGACTTGTTTTATGGTGTGTCTCTCCTGTGTTTAATGAGGTTTTTTCCCTGACAGTTTTGGTGCGTTGGCTGGGAAGGGACAAGTTGAACGTTTGCTCTCAGCTGCTCCCTCCAGGTATGACCCACATCGTTGCTTCAAAGGTCTAAGGTAAGAAGGTATTTTTCTGGGAAGTCCCGCTGGAGACTTTTGGTTTCTTTGGAATCTCTGATATGTACTTTACTATGTAAGTAGTAGTCCGGCTGTGGAATTGCTGCGCTCGAGACCGAAACAGTCCAGGTATTTCTGTGGCTGGGAACTTGTCGAGTCAGCGTTGAGGAGCTCCGTAGAAGTTGAGTCGTGGCCAGGGTCGCGCCCTGAGGTTTCCTTTAACTATCCTTTCATTTCAGTGATCTATCACTATACTTTCCTTTTAACAAAACCTATATTTTTCATTGCTTTTGTTTCAACATTCAAATGGGGTTGTTTGGGTTCTGTTGTAGGGTTTTTTATCTTTGTGTAACTCTCGTTTCTCATTTATTTCTGTCCTTGTTGTTTGTTTTATGGTGTGTCTGTCTCCCGTGTTTAATGAGGTTTTTTCCCCTGACAACATATATAACAACTTTGGTCAGATGGACAGTATTAGGATCTAAATATACTAAAACTCCAATATCTCTGGAAACAATTTCATCAGTTAGAAAGCTATGGAACGCAATATCTAATAAAAAAGATGACCCCTATTCCCATGCCAAATTGACTTTATGGGGAAACCCAACTTTAAAAATTGGGGAAAAGATGGTGATATGGAAAAATTGGATGGAAGCAGGGATATTGACTTTAGACCAACTGATAGATGAAGATGAATTTTTAACATACTCTATCTTAAGAAATAAACATCTATCAGATGTAACCCAATGCCAATATTAAAAGCTACAACATTTGTTAACAACATTGGACCAGCAGCATTTTCACCTTGCGAGACACCTGAGATACTAGAACTTGTTAAATCTTTTAAAACTAAAAAACCTACCATTCGTTTTTATAGATATTTGTTATCAATAAATCAATTTGATATGCAGATGTTAAGGGATGAGTGGAATAAAGAATTAGAGGTTTCTGTATTTCCTAGACAATGAGAAAGTGTCTTAACTTAGCAAGAGTGTCTGTGGACATTTAACTATGACTTATACAACAAAAAATACATATTTAGAATTTACTGGACTCTATTACATCTGTATAGAAAAGGATTGTCAAAAACAGCATTTTGTTGGAGATGTAATAAGGACAATGCCTCTTTAAACATATGTTTTTACAATGTCCTATACTTACTAAGTTTTGGGAGAAAGTACTGGACTATATGAATATGATTGTGCAACAAAAGCTGAAATTTTCAGAGGATAATATTCTTTTGAACTATATACCCAGTATATGGAACTTGACAACTGGACAATGTAAATGGATTCTCCGTGCCCTTACTATGGCCAAAAGACTGATATTGCAGCACTGGAAAGATAAATGTAGTCAAGCCCCACTTAGTCAATGGATTGAAGACCTGATTGCACTTGCTACTTACGAGCGGATTGCCTAAAGACACAGACTTCGTATGGACAAGTATAATGAAATATGGGACTCATTTATACAAAATACAATAGGTTAAAAAACAAAACCATGATAATCATATAAATCTATTAGAAATACATATGTACTTGAATAATATTTGTATAAGCATATATAGAATTGAAATTGTTTAGTGTTGTAATGATATATTAACCCTTTATTTCTTTGTTGTTGTTTTTCACTGTTTTGTTAAACCACTTTTATGTACTTTTTAATTTAATTTTTAAAAGATTTAAATTTTTTAAACAATTTAAAAAGCCCCCCCCCCTTTTTTCCATGCAGGGTGCATGGAAAGGGCTTCAACTGCATGGTTTCTACCACCATCTTGATCTTGTTTACCCCCACCCTCCCCCCAATGACCCCATATGGAAAATATTCATCCCAAAGGCTCTTAGATGCAAGCAAATGTTATTTTCAGAGTCTGTGTGACCTTCCCTGTACTGGAGAATGGTAAATGCCATCATTTTTCTAGGATTTAGCACTTGGAAGCTGAAAATAGAACACAAGCTAACCAAAAATAGGCATTTATATTTCTCCACCATTCACCTTTCCACTTAGAGATAAAAGCTGGGGATAGACCCCACCGATAAAGAGGATTAAAAAAAACATTTTTTTTTTTTTAATAGAAGCACTATTTTCTTTCAGAGCTTTAAAGCTCATCTGCAGCTTCACCACAGGCCAAAAATTTATTTTGAAATACATTTGAAAATAAATAAATAAATAAATAAATAAATAAATAAATAAATAAATAAACAAATAAATAAATAAATGTGGTTCTCAGAGCTTTCCATGATATGCACCTTCTCAGGAGGGATTATGAAAGCTACCTGCTATTACACCATCGGTACACGGGCTATAGCAGGATTTGAGTAGCGGCTTTTGCTCACTGTCCTAAAAGATGCTGTTTTAGGGGTCATGGCTACCTCTGCTGATGAAAATATAGCAAGGTTTTGGGGTCCCTTGTTTCATTTGAAAAACCTATGGCTTGGGTTCTGCCCAACCACGGCAGATTGGAAATGGCTGTGCCATTTTTGCCAGAGAAGACTTCATGGTCTTCTTCTGGGTTCCAGTGAAATTATTTTTCTTGTTTTGAGCACACGCCTAGAATTGGGAATGTTCAACACAGACGAGAGAAGATGGAGGCGGATATGATAGCTGTCTTCAAAGACCTGAAAAGCTATCACAGAGAAGGTCAACACCTGTTCCCCATTGCTCCAGAAAGTAGGACTTGGAATAACAGACTCAAGTTCTGGGAGGCAGATCTGACTGCGTATTGGAAAACCCTTCCTAGGTTTTCAGAGATGCTTCAATCTGGATTCCTGTACTGAACCCGGGGCTGGATTAGATGGTCTCTTCCAACTTTTATGATTCTAAATATGGTTTTGATTGATGATTATGTCCCATCACGTCGTTTTTGACTCCTAGTGACCACAGAGATAGATATTCTCCATCTATGGTTTACCTCAATGTAATGCCTGCCTTATAAGTTTCATTTAATGGCAAAACACATCTGTATTTTCTGCTTTCCTGATTTTAAACAATAACGTGAATCGATTTTTTTACTGAGCGTTGATGAAGGAGATGGTTAAAAGCTATCCAACTGCAATGGTATTGCAACACCCTTGAAGGTGGAGGTGGCTTTTACAACGTTTTGTGAGTATGTATATGTTTGCTCCATGCAGCTCACCTTGAATCTTCACACGTGCCCCAGTACCCCAGGACACTAATTTGACCTGCCTGACTCCTACTTCCTAGGAGAAGCTCTAGTGGTCCCCCCGTTCTATGATGTGAGGGGGGCAGAGGGGTTCAGGCAGTGCTTTTCTGTTGTTGCCTCCTCCTGGAAACTCACAGCTTCCACACTGCTTGCTTTCTGCAAGCGAAAACCAGAAATATTTCAAAGAACATTTGGAGTATGAAATCTCACCATCAATTGTATCGGTTCTCTAATTGTACATTAACTCACCACTGCTGATCTTCATTTTGTCTGTTTAATTTATTTTCCTGCTATGTTTATGTTGTCATTTTATTATTTTTTTTATTACGCTTGGTTGTTTCACTGTGTTGTTTATAGATGCATGGTAAACTGCTGAGAGTCACCTTGGCAGTAGTGGGCATAAGCCAAATAAATACATAAATTCCTGATAGACAAAGTTTCCTCTCAGACCAGCTAGGGCAACCTTCAAACATCTCCTGTTCTGGACCACCAGTTTCTCTGGCCACAGCTTCTTTAAGCAGCCAGAGTGTCCTGCATCAGCTGTCATGAAATACTTTTTTATTTACTTCGCTCGTACGCTGCCCATTTATTTCCAAAGGCTCTGCACAGCTAACAAGGTCAGCATATAAAATAATGGCCCAAGACCCCAAATACATATACAAATAACAAGAGAACCCCCACAAAAATACAAACGCACCTGCCCCACCTTCAATTGCAACACACCCTCCTCCTGTGCAAGGAAGAACAGGTAGATCTTTACCATCTTCCTGAAGCTCAAGAGGGGCTAACCTGACTAAGCCTCTGCTAGGAGACAGATGGAAAGGGTGGCAACTGAAAACGGGCACCTCCTAGGCCCCGCCAGACGGCCATCCCAAGGGGACAGACCCAGAGGGGCTGATCTGCCTGGACGGGCAGAGGAATACAGGAGAGGGCAGACAAGCAGATCCAGAGCCATGTAGGGCCTTCAGCAACAACCAGCATCTGGAATCGCACCTGGAAGCCAACTGGCAACCACTGCAGTCACCAAAGCAGTGGGGCCACCCACATACATTGAGACACGGCCATCATGGCCAGGGCCACTGCATTCTGTACCGGCTGTAGCTTCTGGATGTTCTTCAAGGGTAGCCCCACGGACAGCGCATTATAGTAGTCCACACTGAAGAGGACTGGAGCATGAGGAGCTGTGAGCAGAGCTTCCTGGTCCAAGAATGGCTGCAAGGGGGGAAACAGGGTGGACCTGGGCCAGAGCCCTCCCAGACACAGCTGTCCCCTACTCTTCCAGCAGGAGCTGCCAGTCCAGGACCTCCAAATTGTGGGCCATCTCTGAGCAAGGGGGTCCAACCCCTTCAGAGCCAGAGATGGAACTGCTCATCCCCCTTCTCCTGGCCCCCCTTTTATTTGAAGAGCAATCTGGGCTATATGGCCAGCAACTTCTTCCCCATTCACGGACTAGGACCTTTACTCCTTGGTGGGCGAGACTATATTAGTGTTTCTCTACCTTGGCAACTTTAAGATGTGTGGACTTCAACTCCCAGAATTCCCCGGCCAGCCATTAAAGTGGGTGGCCACATGAACGTGTCATGCTCTCCCGGGCCACGTGGCTTTCCTAACTCTTCACCTTTGGGTCTCCTTCCTCCCAACTTGCCTGAAGGCCAAAGGGCAGGACGGTGACGGCAACGGACATCTCGACAGCCGGTCTCCCGGGTTCGGTTTTCCTGCCCAGATGCCACTGCGTTGTGCCGAGGCCCACCCTCCACTGCAGAGAAAACGGGTTATCTGAATGCGGCACCCCTCAGCAACCTTCTGGGGGAACTGGGCCCATTTGGGGGGCTGGGGACACAGGGCAGTCACGCTGGCAAAATCACTGCCCAATCACCAAGTGCCCGCTGACCAGAAGGCCCTTCAGAGAGCAGCCCTTCACCCTTACTTTACTTCCCACAGAGGCAGATGGGCTTCTGGGCCATTCCCGGGAAACAGGCGAGACCAGAGGCTGCGCCCCACCCCTTGCCCGCCCGCCTCCCTCCCTCCCTCCGACTTTCTTTTTCTACCGCACAGGTGGAAAGACGCGCTCGGTTCGGACAAAATGCAAGGACGGAGCAAATCCCAAGGAATTCCCGCAGCCTTTTCGCCAAAGGCGACGCTCCGCCAGGCCAGCCTGCTCCGGGGACGGGGGCGCCTTCTGGGGCCGAAGGGGCGGCCACGCGGCGTCCCCCTCCTCATCTCCCAAGGGCTTCGGGGCGGGGTCGCCTTGTCCAGGCCTGGCCGGGGCGCTGCGAGCGTGGGCGCTGCTCCCCAGACCCGGGCGCCGGCCTCTCCCCCCGGGACGCCGAAGCGACGGGCGCCCCTGCCCGCCCCTCCGCTTCGGTCAACGGAGCGGTGCCACGCACTGCCGTCGGCCGAACCTACGTTACTGAAGCGCGTACAATAACGGGATACGCGCAGGACTCTTCGTGGGGAAACTGCGGTCGGTCGCCGGGAGTCGGAGACAGTGGCTAGCACAGGATCAATCAAGCGATCAATCAAGCACGTTGCTCCGGGAGTGCAAGAACCGAGCCCGTTTCGGAGGAGCGTTTCCCCCCTCTCCAGAATGGGTCGGGGGGGGGGGGCGAGGACGGGCAGGGGACTCGCCTTAACACGGCGCCGAGATCTGCCGGGAGGCGCAGCGCCGGCCGGCGGAGAAGCAAGCGCGCTGCAGGCGCCTTCCGCGGGGAGCCCCGCTTAAAGTGCCGGCCTCGCCCCTCCGAGTGCGCCTCCCGCTGACAGCCGAAGGGCCGCGGGGCCTCGCGCTCGCCTCTCGCGGCGCCGGAATCCCCCGCACGCCTCTGCGCTGCTTCCCCCACCTGAGCCCGCCCAGGCGCACCTGGCGGCCGTCTTCGGATCTGCCTCCCGAACACTTACCTGCCGGCCGGCCGGCCGGGCGGGGCCTGCGGCGGCCAGAGGTCTTCTCCGGCTGCCCCGGGCAGGACTCGGAGGCCCGGACCCAGCGGAGAAACCCCCCGTCTCTCGCCCCCTTTCCGGATGCAGCTACAGGGCTTTCCAGGAGCCGCTTTTCAAACAGGATCCTAAGGAAAAACCAACCCTCGGCGCAGACCTTTCGAAGCTGCTCCTCCTGACGCACCGGACCACCAATCCGGAGCCAGCAACGGGAAGCGCGGTAGTCACTCAGCATCGGAGTGAGGCTCTCCACCCCCTTTTTATTGGTCATCGCCGGTGTTTGTCCCAATCCAGGCAAGATCCGGCAGGTGGCCTGGCTGTGCAGCCCTGGATGGAGACCCCCCCCCGTCCTTGGTTCCGGTGAAGGAAGCCCACTGAGGCGACTTTACCCAAAGGGCGGCTGGGGGAAGAGCGTGCCTCGGCCAACGCAGAAGGTGCCGGAGGAGGAACCATGGAGCCAGAGGCAGGTCTGAGTCGGGAACCCCGAGGCTTGACGCGAGGCACGGCCGCTCCTACAGCTGTTCCTGCTGAGGGAACGCGGCCGAGTAACATCCAGCTGAGCAACTGGGGTTACCGCTTTATAGGGCAGCTGGTCAAGAACACCTTGAGAGCTAACAGCAAGGCACCACACCTCGACCTTCCCTTCCTCTACTCCCCAATGTTTGGAAACTTCCAAAAAAGCCACATCATGTTATTTTCCCCCTAAAATCACAGAATCGTTAGTGTGGAGCTGCAAGGGGACAGAGGACTATGCAGTTCAGCCCTCTGCAACATGCTGGAAATCAGCTCAACCCCCACCGGTTGGATCGATCTGAACTGTCAGGGTGAGTTTTCTTAGCGTCTTCTGGCATCTAAAGTAGGGCCACAGAGCACATTCAGTGGCGCCACAAGGTGTGCGCGTGTGTAATCACAGCATGCGTGAATACACACATGCAGAGATACGCAGAACGGGAGTAAAACCACCCAAACAGCTCACTGGCCATGAGAAACAGGGGCACATGGTTGGCTGGCAAGCAAGGGGACTCTTATTTTTACATCTTGATTTTACACGTTTATTAAATATTTTATATGAAAAATTACTAAATTCAGCCTTGCGCTGAGAGTCCCACTGCTCTTGAACCTACATCTCTTCCCCCTTCTTCCTGCTTATGGAAGTGTATGGCCCACCCTCCCAGGACGAGAGCCCCCATGCTTTCAAAGAGAAGGAAACCCAGTCAGAAAATCTTTCCCATCTAAGAAGTACAGGAGCTCATCATCACACGGATATCAGGACTCACTTGCAAGAACTAAAGCGCGCTGAACATAATTCACCCAACCAGTTACCCAAAGGCTACATTTCATTTCTTTTCAGTATCACACTGCTCCACCGTTGCGACATCAAATGGTGATTTACGTACAGTCCCTCAGACGTTTTATCCTCAGGTTTCACACCTTCAGGAGGACGCGCCAATACATGGAGCTGGCTGTAGCACAAGGGGCTTTGTCTACTACAACTCTCGGCCAGAGCAGCACCCAGGTAAGCAAAGCCAGTCTGCTTCTCTTGCTTATACGTACCAGGACTACACCAGTTACCAGCAAGTAAAGAAACACGCGGGAAGTGCAGACGGATTGCCCCAGCGCTCTTTGCCGGAAGACCACCCAAGAGAGGGAGTTTCGGGGGCGCAGCGTTACAGGAGGCTGATCCCAATGAATGCTTGCTAGAAAGGGAAAGGCACAACGTTTTACAGAGGCAAAGGTTAAGCGGTCCAAGCAGCTGCATTCAACATGACCTCTGCTATCAACCTGGAGTGCCATAACGTAGTTCCATTCCTTGGGAAAAACCGGGTTACTTGCAATGCTGAAAACAAACACAGAACAATACCAGGATCCGGTTCAGTCGATCTGATTTCAGTAAACACACAGCCAGACAAACTCAGCAAAGACGACAGTGGATGCTGTGGAGAGTGTAAAAAAAGAAAAATAGCGTGCCGGCTGTATCTGTTAAATTTTCGGCAAGGAGTGTGTTACCTCTTAACTAAAAAATTAGAATTTTATTAGGCAAGAGTCATACAAATGTTCTGATGCCAAAGTTATATGTAATTCTACCTAACACTGCAATGGTTTTAACAGATTTCTTAAAAAGAACATGAAAAAAGGAAAGCAGCACAGCCTGTGCTGAAATAAAACACCTAAGCATCAATTTAGCTTAAGAAAAAGAGGTAACTCCAAACTTTAGCTCAACAGCCAGAAATATTCCCAACGATTCCTCTTTTTCTCTCTTATCTAAGTCTATGGCCACCTTCTTTCCAGAGAGTCACAGCACACCAGTTCAAATCATTTCTGGAATCTACAGAAAAACATCCAATCGGTCTCGACAAACTGACATACCATGAAATGATAGTCACCGGCATGCTTGCATTCGTGAGAGTGTAACAGCGAGCATGTCGAGAATCCCAGGTTTGTAGCTTTAAACAGGAGGTCCTTCTTGTCCTGAGGGCAAAGTGACGAGAGGACGGTAATGTCTGTGGAAATTTAGTCCAAAAGCAGTGGCCGAATAAAATGTCCGTGAAATGGCACTGTCAATGTTCTTCACTAGCAAGTGAAAAAATATGCCGAAGTTGCCAAGGGGAAATTAAGGTTCTGGTGACAAAGAGAGCATGCGGCCTCCCGCACCTCCCACACTGGCCCCCTGGCTCTCTCGCCGTTCTGCGGCGCTCTCGACAGAGATGCTGCCCGCAGTGTCTCCTATGCGCTCCCTTCCTGATGCCCAATCCGGCCACATGACAAAGCTGTTGAGTTTGCCGTGCGTGAACTGAGATGTTTGTGGGTGGCTCTGGTCAAGCAAGAGGCCTTGGGCATTACTTCTGAAAATACCAGGCACTCAAAGACACAAGGGGATTCAACGGCAGTGGAGACATCGGATAGCAGCGTCATACTTTATTTAAAGTAAACCCATGTTAAAAACAAAGTTAAAATGAAAAAGTGGTACCTGAAAAATAAATTATTTTGATATAAAACAAAATCAATAACTTAAAAACACGCTAAATATACAAAAAAGTGTCTTAAGCATATATACTGTACAGTACGGAAAAACCGATAAAAGCCTTCTGTTGCACAGACAGACGACTTTATAAAAACAAAAAAGAAAAAGAAAAAAAGTTACACCAGTTAAAGGGAAGCCAAGCGCGACTAAAGAGGTGCCATCTGTACCCTGCTGAAGCTATCACCAAACTCCCACTCGGTGAGACGGCACCCGCCCTGCCAGAGGCGAACTACTCCAAAGTGTGGATCAAGGAAAATGGGCCTCAACGTAAGAGTTTCCCTTCAATTCTTCTTAAATGGTCTTGTGAAAAAAGTTCCTTTTGTGGTGAAGTGATTGATTAAAAAAACAAGAAAACCAGACTGTGTGGAGAGTTTAACTTTTCTGCAGAACTCTGTACACAATTAAGCAAAGGGAAAAAAGAGACTGGGTGGCAGTTACACTGTGGTTGGGGTTTCGTTACCGTCTGACAAAATAAGAGAAATTTCATTTTGTACAACATAAAAAGAAAAGAAAACAACCCCCCCACCCCCCCATAAAATTCCAGCAAACCTGCATGGGGAAGCCGTCTGTGGGAAGGGAAGGCAGCCAAGCAGATTCAACACAAGCTAGTCACTGTGTGATGGTGGGTGTCACACCGACTGTGTTTTCTGTTTATTTTTAAACCATGCACTGGGAGAAATATACAACTAACTTATTCTGAACCTGGATTACTCTACTAGACAGGAATGCTACAAATAAGCAGCCAAACAGTATAATGTATCTGATTTAAAATTTTAAAAAATTGGAATTGAACTAAAATAGTCACTGATTGTTATAACCTCTATATTACACCAAAAAGCCTTTTTAAAAAAATATAAAGGAAATAAAACAAAGACAGATCAGAAAACCCATGAATTTTCAAATACAAGGGAGAAGAAAACCCCACAATTTATTTTACCAAATGCAATTTTTTTAGGAATTGATTTTGACTCCCTAAATTTGCCATAAGCCCATTATCTTAAAAATTGTTCTTTCAAGGGGATTCCCAAGTTGAGTAGAGTTTGAGACAGCTGCCATCACAGAAACACAGCCAAGAACTAAATGTTTGGTAGCAAATTTATTTCTGTAACTTGGGGGGAGGATATAAAACTCTCCTCTCTTAAAAACAAAAATAAGGTGCATTTATTCATTTTTTAAATTATGCAAAAGTGCTTCCTGTTTCAAGAACTGAATAGGATAGGCTAGCCTATTTAAGAAAAGTCACACCCTTATTCATAGGAAGCATGAAATCTGCTGCCAATCATTTCTCATAAGATACGTTTAATAAAATGGAAAACAGAACCGTCTGCAGTTAATGTCAAAGTGCATAATTCTCAGCAATTTATTTCTAGTCAGAAGGAAGATATTGAGCTTTATCCTCACAAAGCAGCTGACATGTGATTAAGAGAACTGCAAAATTCACTCATCTAAACCTTGGTAGACCAAGGTCCCCATTCTTTCTTGCTCAAGAAGGAAAAACTTTTACTGGCTTACGAGAGCAAAGAGGATTACATTAAACATTGAGGGGGAAAAACCCTGGATTTCCTTTTTTTAATCAAAGGGATGTTGGATTGTGACAAACTGTTAACTATTTCTGTAATTTATGGACAATCTCCCCTACCAACAAAAATGATCTACAAATCTAATTATCAGAATTAAAAAAAAAAATTCAAGCCTATTCCTATCAAGAATATATACATTTGTAGATCTTTAAAGAGCAAAAGAAGTAAGATATTCAGCCAAATCCATAAAAGGGTTGCATTGCTGAATGGCAACTGTGAAAAATGTTGGTCATGTGAATAGCCTTTCTCTGCCAATGTTGTCAAATTTTGCCACAAAACCGTAAAGAAGTTATACGGAGGAAGAAGAGAGGTGTTCACCGCCCTGGCTTAGTTTGGCAATAATCTGGAATACGATGGTTTCTCATGCATCGCATTTAACCTAGAATATATTCTAGTACTTTACAGACTTGAGTAGGGCACCATGAACTGTCAAATTCCAGGAAGCAGGATTACTTCTGTCACCTCAAACTAAAAAAAGATCCATTAATTTTAGTTTTATACATACTCTATGCATATTTCTGTGTACCTTCTCCCATATTTGCAAAAGATCTAAAATCGGTATGAAAACCTTTGAGATTGGTGGACAAGGCACTCTTAGCCACTCAAAGGAAAATTCCATTTCATTCAGAAACACAGAAGCACGAAGAGGAACCCAACACCAACCCCTTAGAAGCACCTTTAATAGCTGGCTTAATTCCTTTCAAATGTGTTTTTACCATTATCAAATAAAATTGGAATGCTATTTAAAAAGAATGTAGCAAAACTAAGGGAACCCAGAGAACGGTCACAGATTGGCAGGGTCTTATGGTTTTGCCACTTAGGGCTTTGACTGTCACTGGTGAGACAGGGGTCCTTTTCACAATGTGCAGAAAAATTTAAATGAGTTCTCATCCCATACTGTTATCTTGGCTGGAGCCCACCTCAGCTTCTCCTGGAGCTGAATCAGAGCCCTGAAAAGCAGATTTGGGAAGATGGCGACCAATCAGGAGAGGGCAAGACCGAGGAAAAGGTACAAGACTGGTGAATCAGAAGGAAGAACAAGACCCAGAGAAACAGTGAGGTGGTTAGAGCATGCAAGAATCAAATCTGCTTAGCTTTTTCTTACAGAAACTGGTGAGACAGATGTGACAAATTAGCTGAAGTGAGCTTTACTGGAGAGCTGACCAAGTAGCAGAGAAAGGGGCGATGTCAGGAAAATGAATATACTGATACCCACCATTCCAGTACCAAGGGTAGGTTATTCTACATACCAGTGTTCCCAAAACTGGCACTTCCCAGAGATACGGGACTACCAACACCTGTAATTTGCAGCCAGTGAATTCCTGAGTTGGGAACTATGGTAGTCGTGCATCACATCTGGAAGATTCTCTAGGCCATGTTGTAAAAGCTGCATTTAAATGAGAATGAAGAATTATAAAAGAAAAGGAGCATAGAGATACCATAGAAGAAATGCTTTATAATCAAGACTTCTTAGAGCATAAAAGTCAAAGGAATGTTCTGTATGACTGCGAAAAATTACATGTAATGCTAAGTCGAAGAATCATTAATTCTTCCAAAGGAACCATCCAATGGAAAAAGATCACAAAGATTAATGGAAGCTGCATAAGGGGAAATTTATTTCAGGAGGACTTGTAGATGAGCCTCCTGCCACCGGATTACGGTCTCTTCCGAAATAAACTAATTTGCACTAGAGTTCTAAGCAACTGATTTTGCCAGAACGGCAGCTGAGCATAACTTCCAATGACTGAAAAGGTATTTTGAACATGGTACCAGGTTAGTTCCAGTTGGAAAGTCAAGATTTACATGATGGACGACGTGATGTTAATTTGATTCAAAATAATAAAGACGATGAGCAATTCTCCTTTCCAGGGAAAAGAAGGTCCTGCTAAGAAGCAACATGGAAATTTTAGGATAAATATTGCAAATAACACAGAAGATAAACCTGCCAGGTTCTGATGTAAACTTGATCATTCCAAACCAATAAACAAAACTAAAAAATCTCAGAGCTGTTGAGGAATGAATGCTTTTGGTAGGGCCACAAAATAAAGGCAGCATCTCTGAACAAGGCTTTCTAAGCTTTTGTCAGAAATCACTTTACAAACCAAAGATGTGACAGCAACTGGGATAGCAGTGACCCCAAAACAGACAATCTACTTAGTTCGAAAAAAGTAGACCCATTTGTAATCCCGGGGCCAAGAACATTCTGCCTGTAAAAGGGATCCATCTTGCCAGGTTAATTCTTAATTAAAAGTTCAATAAAAAGCACGAAGCAAAGCAGATACATGGAATGGTGTTCCTATGCCAAAGAGATGCAAGATCAGGGTTCGCAACTGCAGTGTGTTTTTGTATCATGAGTAAAAGCGTTTGGATGGGATATACTTCCTCCGGTAACAAAAAGATGAAAGGTCGTGTTTACCTCCAATGCACCACGAACTCTGAATGCTCCAGTGCACTGCTTCATGAAAGACTGCAAGGCAAGCCGTCCACAGTCTACATTTTCATCGGCGGATCTTTTCTGCAAGTACGGTATGGGGTGCGTTTCATCCAGAACTGCCCATGAGATTTCCGGACTTCCCTAAGTGTCAGTAAGTGTTGCTTGAGTCTACAAAGTTATAGATTTTGAGCACTGATTGAAAGAGCGTGGCCAGAACGGCCCCACAGCAGGCTCATAAACAGAAAGAGATCGGCAATGTTGCAGATCCAAAATATGAATGTCCGTGGAATCAGACCTGCCTCTTAGCCGACTGAGACAGGAGAGCTTCCCAAATGGAACGTGCAGCTGGCTTAAAATGGGTTTTAAGGCTTAGACAGGTTTCTCTTGGGCCCAAAGCTCCTGCTTGGTTTATAAGCTTTATGGAACTAGCCAGCTACGTATGCTGTGGAATATCCAGTTTAAGCTATAAAGTCTTTCTGAGCCACTTAACCCTCACACCGTGTTGAAGTGGCTGCAAATGCTTTCATGTGTAGTCCTGACCTCCTACCAATCGGTTGATTCTTGTTATTTTAAAATCCCCAAATGATTCTCATTGTAAAAGGGTCGATGTTATTGCTCAGGTTGGATACTGTGGAACATGGAAAGGAGGGGAGAAAAATTAAAACAACAAACCAAAACAAAATTTCAGCAAAACCAAATCAAATTTAATTGGTCTTAAATGCAAAAGTAAAAACAAACGAAAACACAAAAAAGCAAAAGAAAATTAACAGAAAACAGAACTCAAAGTTTCAAGGCAGCCTGAAGGAAACTTTGGGGATTAATTAAAATCTTAAGTCTACAAAATCAAAAATTTGTCTCTTCCATCTCTAACTTGCAAGTTTTAATGTACTTCTCTGCTGAGCATTCAATATGCAAAGCTATTTGTCAAAACCAACTATTAAAATATGAAAAAAAAATCTAGTAATTGTTAGAGGGATGCAAAAAATTATGATGCTCAAATGTTTGCAACATCTTCATAAAAGAATTCTAAGAACTCAGTTACTCAAACGAGAAATATGTGAAAGTAGATCAATATTAGATCTTGCCACATTTATTTTACCAGAAAGCAATGCACAGAAACACGCTATTTGAAGGTAAAAATTCTGAGGAAGTGGCAATGCTGGGTTTGGAGTTTCATTTTCTCTTTCTTTTACTCTGAAATCACCCCAGAGTTTTCTCAAAACTCTTTGGTCCTTTTTTATGGAAACTGGGCTTTTAAAGGAAAAACAAAAAAACTCTTAATTTCTTTTTTCAGTTTGGGTTTTGCCTACTGAGTGACAAACATAGTCAGTGGTGTTACACATTTCATATTCACCAGACTTCCTTGATGTTACCTTTCACCAATAAATTAATTTTAACTAGCAGATTACTTGATAAAGGAGAAGTTGCTATTAACTGAAAGCATTGCCCAAAGGTACTGGGATCAATAGAGGTTTGGCTGAAGTCCTGCCTTGGCAAACTCTATTCAGCGAAGTTAACAGCAGTCTCGTAAGGGAACACAGGCCTGACAGTTTCACTGGCACCCCAGGGCGCAGCTGGTACCATCAATTTAGATTTCAGGGTTCAAGGGGAGATTGCAAACAGCACTACTTGGAAAGGAACTTTAAAAAAACATGAGTAGAACCATTATGGGACTTTTAAAAACCCAAAACATTTGAACATGTCAGTGGCATCCCAGAGTATAAAACCCCTTTCCACTTTTCATTTAGACTAAAGACAAACAACTTTGTGAAAATTGGCGCAAAAAATGAGTTGTACACTAACAAAAACAAAAAAATTCAAACTTTTTCGTCACTCAATTATCTATTCCATACAAAAAAAAAAAAAAAAAGCCACGAGCGAAGTTATTTGTGGGACTTGTTGGTTTTGAAGGAAACCTGCAAGATTTTGTCCCCCAGCCGGTAGCCGTTAAGACTCGCTATGGCCATGGCGGCTTCTTCATAGTTTGTCATTGTCACAAAGCCAAAGCCTTTACACTTGTTGGTGTTGAAGTCGCGGATGACTTTCACATTAGTCACCGCGCCAAAGGGGCCAAACATCTGCCAGAGGATTCCCTCATCGGCATCTTGGCCAAGGTTGTAGATGAAGATACACCAGCCCGAAGAGGAGTTTCCTGGGACATTTACACCAGAAAGCCCACTCATGTGATCTACACCCATAGGAGAGAACCTAGCAAATAAAAAGCACACAACAGTTCATGTAAACAAAACAAAACAAAAAAGTCAGTTCAATCAAGCAAAACTCAACAGGGGTCAAGATTAAACACACTGGACACCGGGCGGTCCTCTGGGCAGGGCGCCTGTATCCCTGCAGTGGGCAGCACGGACAGTAAAGGCAGCAGAGCACCGTCTCGGGAAACTGATGCTTCCTCAACCTTCCTGGACTAGATCCCACTTCATCAGATGTGTGAAGCACTGCCCCCACTTGCCAACACATAAATGGGGCGTGAAGGGGGAGCAGGAGGGGAAAGAACAGGCAGACTGTGGTCAGAGAGCCGAGAGAGAGAATCAGCAGCAGTTTGGGGTTGAGTCTCAGCTTATACACTAAGGAAGAGTGACCTCTTCCCAACAACTATCAGGGTCATTGCTGATCTTTGCTTTCTAGCTATTTTACATTTGTTTAATGTGAGTAATATGAAAGGACTCCCCAAAAGAATCCACAGCTCTGTCCGGGGTGGGAGCTGGGCGGGTGACAGGACATCACAGGTTTCTTTCATACTATAGGTATTAAATCAGCATAACGTCACTTCTTGTAACAAAGACCACAATTGCAAAGAGGTCACTTCTCTCAGTTACTAGATCAAGAGTGGAAAAGTGAGGTAGCCTTCAAGATGCTGCTTAACCCCAATTCCTATCAGGTAGAAAACAAAACAAATTATCAAAAGCAATGGAAGTGGGGTTCCTCATCATCTAGAGGTTCCTCATTTCACTTAGATGTTCATATAATCCCATGATTTCAGGGCCACCATACCACCCTTCTAGCACCTGGCAAAGTGGGCTCTACTCCACGGAAGCTTGTGCCACCTTAATACGTTAGCCCTTCTGGTGCCATATATTTCTCTGCTGATTTTACTGTCACCCACCAGCAAGGCTATCTCCTTAGAGTCTGAGAGACAGAAATTATCTACCAGGAACTTCTCCTGTATAGGTCTTAGTGAACAAGAACACAGACAGGATAAGCTGTTCCTGCCCACGTCAGCCAGGACCCTTCCACAGCCACAGCTGGAGGCTACGCCACCTGCATCAAGATCTACAGTGGCAGGAGCACGGGCAGGGCATATTGATGTTTCCCTCCTTCGGTGCCTTTTTTAAAAGGTGCAAAAGCAGCACTTAGTTGGCAATCATTATTGTGTGGAAATGACCTGCAGAGGGATGCTACTGAGCCAGGGGATATCTTGGTTCAAAGCGTTCAGTGGGAGATCAGGCAGGCAGAGGGGACCCTTTCCCTTTGAAGTGGCAAGAAGAGACAGATGCTAACAGAACGGGCATGGGTGTCCTCCTTCATCCCCACTCCCCACCCCCAGAAATTCTATTGTTCTCCCACCCAATCCTAACAAACTAAAAGGAGTATTTCCAGGATGCTGCATGGTCCATCAGGAAAAAGACTCCCCCCCCTCCAAATTGTCATCTCTCTCTCCCACTGATCTACGAGAATGAAATATCGCACCGTGTCTCACCAGGCTTTGGCTGATATCCTTAGAGATGTCTGCAACATGACAGAATCTCAAAGTCAGATACCTGGGAAGATTTGGGGGTGGGGGTGGGGGCTTCTATTAAGGTAAGAAAAGACTGCTTTTCTGACGGACAAAATAATGCCTCATTTACGAAGCAGAACCAAAGGGCCTGGTAACTGAATTGCTAGCAACTATTGACTGAGCATGGATAATACTCCATTTTTCAAGGTGAATCTACACACTGTGTTCTCTCAACTTGGAGGGTCAGCATATTTAATTGTTCAACCAAATATTCATCCAAGGGGCACCAGGCCTATGCAATGAGACCATCTATGAAGATCATCTTTTGAAGCTGCATCAATTCGGTCAATTTTCCAACACATGGTCTGGAAGATTGCAAATAAGGCAGCATTATTCACTTTCCTTTTCCTCTCCCTGGTGACTTTTCTTCCACTTCCTATTTAGTGCTAATGTTGGCTTTTAGTGACATCCAAAGCAGCAAACTGTTCTTAGTGCTTACCCTTCAAATTAAAAATGGCTTCAGATTCCACTTTGGAAGGTAAACTTTGCCCACAGCCCACCAATTAAGACTTCATGGCAAGCTACAGTTAGCAACGGAGGGGGAAAACCTAGAGAGCTAGTTGCATGTGTACAGATCACTCAGGATCCTTCAAACCACATTAACGTGCCACAGTTTGGCACACTAGCCAAATTGAGCCCCATATCCAACCCTGCCCCCATTGTGGATTGTGCCTGGGGACATTAGGAGGCAACCCTAACAAAAGATATCCTTAACTAACGTAACATGGGGACAGGGGTATTATCACCTTACACGGAAGAGGCCGAGCACAGGCAGACAGAAGAACATTATTTATTTAACATGTGACGAGAATTCTAAGACAAGAATTCTGAAAGAAACCCATTTGATTCTACACTTCAGGAGAATGGAAATTTTAAAAAAGACATGCAAGGGTTTCACTGAGAAGGAAATCTCTGGAAGGAATTTACAGTACGATTGCATGAAAATGAGTGAGGAGTTAAAGGGGAACAAAAGCAAAACAGAAAAAGCACGTAAGTGGAATAGGACATCCAAAACCAGAGCAGCAGTAAATTAAGAGAGGGCCATTTCCACAATGTTTACAAATGTCTATGTTCACACAGCCTTAGTGAATTAGAAGAGCCACTACCATATGAGATAATGGAAGAGGAGATGAACAAGACTTTTAGGGAAGAGGTGATATATTAAATGAAACAAGCATCAGAGCTTTTGCTACGATTTATTTTAATGCCACGTTTCAAATAAAATTTCTCAATAGAAAATTAACTGTTACAACGTCTTCTGAAGGATGAACTAATTGCTAAGTATTAATGGATTTGATTTTTTTTTAATGCCAGAAGCTACTAATTAAATGGCTGCTGATGGTATTCTCATTTCTGTTCTGATTCAAACTATTAGTGAGCAATCAATTAAAATTCTAATTGTCACTGACTTGATTATTCTCAACAGAAGGAATCATTACAGATGACACTTAATAAATTCTCAGCTTAGTACTCTCATTCCACTGAGGTATTTATGGAAAGACTGCTGAATTATTGACTTTACAATTTACAGTATTAAACAACATTTGAGGATTAGCAATGAAAGAGTTGTTGGGTTTTGGATTTTTAGCAGAGGAAAAAGGGGGGGGGGTCCAATTTGTGTTCTGTGGAAGGTTTTCGGGTTTTTCAAAGATCTGATTGACAACTATGGACAAGCCTCCCTGAGGACCAAGGGCAGTGGCACCTAGAAATCCAAATCCTGGTTCAGCTTGCATTTCCTGCTTCTCTCCTTCCCAGATTCTCCAGCATGCAACTTCTCTAGAAGTGGTATGAGAAGGGAAACCTCCTTTCCTATTTCTACTTTATACACCTGGGGAGATTTGGAACTTTAAGTTTTGACACTGGGCTTCCCATTTGCCAGAAGCACCTGTCCATCTTCACGGACACCTGACTATCACTCAGAGATCAAGCATTTCCAGTTAAAGGATCCACATGGGCAGAGCTGGAAAAAGCTGCTAAAAATCCTAAAAAGATACTTTAGAAAGGAAAAACAAAAACTACCCTACCAGGTAGAAGCTTAATCAAGCCTCTACGCATCATCTGCACTAGCCAGGAGGGGGCTGGCTACACTCCAGCTCATGAGAGGAGGCAGCCAGGACCGTCTCTTAATCTAGTCTTTTGATAAGGGGTAGCTGCAACATAAATCAAATCATCTGTTCAAATGGGGCAATCTTTTGAAAGATAAAAAAGTAAAAACTATCATAAAAGTTCTCAAACTAATGCGTAATTAATAATGGGAAGTATATATGTAGGGACAATCGATACTTTTAATACTTTAAAGAATATAAATCTGACTTTTCATTTGAAAAGAAAACCCTGAACATTACAACAGGTATTCTTGCTCGAAATGCAGTATTTGAACTTTAGAGCTTAGAGAGAAAAACACTGGCATTTGTAGGGAGATTTTAAAAATATATCTGCAGAACTGCCTGTGGCGGGGGGGGGGGTGTCTTAAATATTTTGATTTTTCCAGTTATAAAAAAAGGATGATTTTGTAACTTTTCATAAGAACATACACACTTTAACAAACTAAATGTAATGCATACTTCCAGACCTCATATATTTTATTCAGAACTGAGTTCAGAAGGATTTATTCTCTAGTAGGGGTGCACAGGTATAGGCTTACCATTCATGCATATCTCCATTCTCTTTTTAAAATCGAAATTACTCTTGGAAGATTGTAAATCAGTCTATTTTAAAACCGTCCCCCTCTGTCACTTTTCTCTGTCAGCTATGCATCTTTTTCTCCATGGGTGAAAAAGGAGTGGGGAGGAAAATAGGAAGACTGAGCTGTGAGCCAAAGTTTATTTAAAAAAAGAAAGAAAGAAATTGGGAAATATGTAAATAACTCTATGACAGGCTCGGTTTAAGTCCTTCCGCTGATTTACAATCAGTGTGTCTTACCAAACAATGACAAAGGTGAGGGCAGAACAAGGGGTTATACTCAGGTGCAAAGGCCACCATGTGCTTTCCAATATTAGTTGTTCAACAGACTTGCCCTTTTACTTTCTAATAAAGAAACATATGTAAGTTCCAGATGCACACGAGAATTTGTTGTGTTGACCGTTTTTTTGTTTTTGCAATCTGCAGCAATCGTTAAGTTGTGGCTCTTATTTGGACATTTGCCCCCAGAGGCAAATGTACAAATTCAGGCTTCAGGAATCTAAGGTCACAGACATCCATCGCATCTTATTCACTGCAAATACAATAGTCAAGTACAGCAGAACTTGGGCTTGCTTGCTCTAACATTTATGTCATTTCAATCTATTTAATTGTTTTCAGTTTTGTTTTTTGGTGAATTATAGTGTTGCCTTCACTAGTTTATAATTTGTATTTTTATAGTTCTATAAACCATTTGAAGCAATATTTTTAGTCAGAAAAGCAGTATAAGAAGTTTTTTAAATGATAACATGAACCCTTGACACAATTACTTTGGCTACTTTAGACTATGGGAAGAGAAAGGGTTTTAGTGCTGAAATCACGCAATGCGAGAAACCAATATTACATGAATACCATAACACCATTTAAAATCTTGTATTTTAACACACTGTTATGAAGCATCAGATCAGACAGACAAATTTTCAATCTTTATTAATAGGGGAAAGAGGATCTGGAGGGCTTTTAATTATCTATTTAAATGAAATTCTATTAGGAAAAGAGAGAGAAAGAGAGTGAGAAGAAAAAAAATCTGATAGAACAGAAAATAAGAAGAAAAAATAAGAACAGAAATGGACATCCACAATGATTACTGACATACTTGGGGATACATATTCATTTGGGGACGAAAGCACTCCACTGCCATTAAGTAAGAAAGAAAACTGTTTCAGTACTCTCTAAAGTTATACAGAATGCACTTAAAAATCTAATGGAAGAAGTTGGAGGTGCAATTGGGACCAAGCTGATGGGTTCCACGTGAACTGTCAAGAAATATTGGGAAAGAGTTGGTTAAAGTAAAAGCAGAAATCACTATATACAAACTTACATAGAATGCTACTGCGATCCCTTCAAGGATATTCTGTAGTGGAACCTAGGATGTATGGTTGAATTAATACGGAATGCCCTACTAACAGTTAAATTAACCCATATGATGTTTGGGCTGGGTGAAGGGGGGCAACAAGTAGCATCCCCCCCCAAAAAAGGTGGCTTTTACAGATCAATCATTAGAACACAAATTCTTCATACAGAATTAGCCCTAAAATTTTGGAATGGGTAACATTTATGACAGCGTTGTTTTCTTCTCTTTCCACTGACCTATCTATTGGAAGACTCTGTGCTGTGTCTGATGATGAACAGCAATGACTTTAAAAAAAAAGAGCAAGAGAAGCAGAGAGAGGGACAGAGGGACAGAGAGAGAGAGAGGGAGTGGGAGAGAGAAGGCAGTACAGACCTCTGGTCATTTCGTTCTTCCTAACCTACCTGAATCTCTGTGCCTGGTGATGGACGGGCCCCCCAAACCGTCTAGCTGGTGAGTGGTACAGCTGTGACAGGAGTGCCACGTTTTTGTTCTGGTTAGGGTTGGCTGCAAACTTCACCGTGATTGGTTCAGAGGAGCCCGGAGGCTTATGGCCATTGAAGTTTGAAATTGCTTCCTCAGCTTCTGATCTTTTGTCAAACCGGATAAACGCAACTCCTCGGGACAAACCTTGAAGTCAAACCAACAGAAATGAAGGATCAGCATTCCCTTCTTGTTTGCTCGTAACGGTTTTCTGCCTGGACCAGACCACACAGCACCACTACATCCTTTTCCAGGAAAAGGGGAAACAATCCAGCCCTTATGAAACCTCATGAGGCTCAGGGGCTTCAGTGGAAGTTAAACAAAAAGTTAGCTTGGGCTTCAGTCTCAGTGGGGTGGAATGCCCAACCTCGCCTGGGTTGATAAGGCTTAAGATTCAAATATTTAGAAGGCTTCCAGAATTAACAGCAGACTATCTGCATCAAGCAAAAATGGAATCTTATTTTGTCCTCATCCTGAATTGAGATAGTAATCAAAAGCCTCCTTTTGTGGCACCAGAAGATGTCATCTACCATCACTTCCTGCAGCCATTCCACCCTAATACCCATGTGATTCAAAAAGGGAGAAACAATTATCAATGGGTATGCTTTAGATCAGTGTCTCTCAAACTTGGCAACTTAAGTCCACACATCTTAAAGTGGCCAAGGTTGAGATACACTATGGCCACCCTTGGACAAATTCTTAAATAGATAGGTCAGCAGCCAGCCAAGTGGACAGGAATTGGCATTGCTTCTGGCTCACACACCTGTAGTTTGATCAACCAGTACACGTGAGTTGATAATGCGTCCAAACCGTGAAAACATGTCTTCAACATCTTTCTGTGTCATTGTCCGTGGCAGCCCACTTATGTATAGGTTTGCATCTTTAATCACCTCAGAGCTTGGGCGAGCATATGACACCTTTAAAAAAAGGAAAGGACACATGAATTCATACTGTTAAAATCCCTAAAGAAATGTCTAGGATTTAGTAAGCATACCTGTTTACAACTGTAAAATGTTATTTCAAAATCAATGGATGATCAAAGTAGCAGCAACAAGTGACACAGAGAGACCAAACAGTTGTGTTGATGTTTGTATTTTTACTTGCTTATACTCCCAAAAGGGCTTGAATCATAATTGTTCATCAAGAGAAACATCTAGTCTGTTTGCTACATTTTCCTTAACAAAAAATTGTTTTGTCAAACCCATCAGCAGACAAAACACACAGGAGAGCAGTTTCTCCCTCATACACAATTTCCTGATAGCCAACTCGGAGGCCAGGTGGAGCAAAGTGCTTTGGCTTTCTCAACAGCAGGACGCAGAAGGAAGCTGACATCTGCTGGAATCACATAATATGCCAGCCTCCCCCAGCCAGAGGCCTTCCATATATGAAATGCTGAACGATTCATAAAATTTTGAGCTTGTGTGATCCTACAAGGGAAGCTGTCACTGGGGAAAGCAGCGATAAACGGCGAAGCAACAGACCAGCCATCTACAGGGGCAGCTTACTCACAAACCTGCAAGCCATGAAGTATCCAAATGTTACAGTCCCCAGTTGGGCTTTCCAAAGCTGAAGAATGCCAGCTTTGAAGGGTACAAGTAGCTCATTCATAGGGGCGTGGCACACAGCCAGATGACTCCAATAGCAAAGCAATGGCAGCTGGATTACTCAGACCGGAGGCCACCTCCTTCCTTATTCTCTGACAGAGGGCTTGTGCCTTCACCTTGGGAGCGATCAGGCAGGGGACGAAGAGCCAAACCCAACTGTGCTTCCATCACAGTTCTTCCGCTGACACACGGTAGAACCATGGGTACATATTATATTTAGGGCTAAAATATTTTTATTTTGTACATTTACACCTCGCCCTTCATCTGGAAAGCCTCCAAACTGCTCAGGTTTATAGTATGAAAAAGGAAGGAAGGAAGGAAGGAAGGAAGGAAGGAAGGAAGGAAGGAAGGAAGGAAGGAAGGAAGGAAGGAAGGGCTTGGAATTCTGGGAAATGCAGCCTTAATGCATCTGGAAGGGGTCAGGTGAGGAAGGCTGGACAAAAACATTAACATGTTGACACGTTAACAAGATGTCTTAACAACTAACCCAGCTGCAACCTACAATTTTTTTAAAATCATAATTTATAAAATGTGGGCTGCAAATACCACCTTGGAAGAGACATTTCCTCCTACAGGAGAGAGAATGCATCTTGTATAGATTGCCTCATAACTGCAGATTTCACTAAAAAGCAAGAAAAGTAACGTTTTCTTCTTCATCATTTATCTGACGAATGAAACTCTGGCCTTAATTTTTTTTTTTTTTTTAGTTTTAAAATGCCATTAACAGTTGAGGCTTTTCTCCATGAAATTCTGCACAGCTGCTCTTTGGGTGTTTAGACCCTGGCAGAAGAGAGATCCAGCAGCCACAAGGAGGAAAGAAATGGTCTGCAGGGAAACAGAAGGAACAGGTGAAGTGGAAAAAGGAAGTTTAGATCCTCTTCTGTAGATTACTCAGAAGCAGGATGGTGGATCAACAAGCCTAGGGAAATTTTCTGGAGAGGAAGAACAAGCACTGTACAATAATACAGACATTTTTACCTTGATAGTTTTGGACTGAAGTCTCAGGCCGTTCAGTGTGTTTATTGCTCTTTCAGCATCTTTAGCTGTCACATAGTTCACAAAACCATAACCCAAGCTGTGCCCTGTAGGGAAAAGGGCTTTTTAATTCTTTTCAGATAGGCAAAAACAAAGCAAAACTCCTCATCATTCATTAAAATGAATATTCCATATTTTAAAAGAAAATCAGCTGTATAAATGAAAACATAAATATGAAACATAAATCATGGCAACCTGTTCTCATTTTGAAAATCTGGATCTTTCCAAGCATGGTGTTAAGCTTCTCCTTTATATAGTATCAAATCTGATCTTATTTAATAATCTTCTACTTGTACAATGATCTCTACAATTGGGGGGAAGGGGTTAAATCCACCAGTGCCCTAGGAATTATAAAGGTGAAAATGTCAAGGCCCAAGCTTTAACAGGTCACAGCAAATTTTAATTCTGCCACGGAAAAGGCCTCTTATTCACAGCATGAACTTCTTTTAAAAGTTACCCGGAGTTTTAAAAGTGGGTGGTCATTTCATAGCAGTCACTGTGATTTAGGTATAGGGAACTAACAGCGCCATTCTCTGGATCTTAGAATACCTCAGAAGGCTAGATCCATTCTCCACAACTGTGTTAGAAACCAGGACACATTACAAGTCATGCAGAATGCACTAACCTTTATGCACAGACACATCAAGCTAAACACCTGTTTATAGGTAAGGCAGACACATAATTAACTGTTCATCCCCACGTATTATTAACAAGACAAGACTTCAATGAAGAATATTTACCTGCAACTTTGTCACGAATAAGCTTGGCAGATTCAACCTCCCCTATGCTGCTAAACAGGCTCCGTAACTCATCCTGGGTCATGTTCTGAGGAAGGTAGTTAACAATTAAATTTGTTCTGCCGATATCGTCCCTGCAGTCGTCAGCCATGTGATCTTCATAACCATTAGACATTTTAATTAGAGATGAAACCTGTCAAAAGGCAAGCAAATTGCTTGATTCTGCATTTTTATGCTATGAACAGAGGTAAAATGAAATCAAAACAGCTCTCTACGATGTCTGTTACAAAGCTGCTTACCAATCCCAGGGCCCACATATAACCCTTTCAAACCAACAGGGCCTGTGGGCTGTGGGTAATATGAGTTCTGCTGAATTTCCTAAAGAAAACCAATTTGGAGAAGGCTGTATTGAAATCGTATGTGGATTATCATCACAAATTTGAGAATTTAACTGCATAAGTAAGGTGCAAAGAGATGAAATGTTATATAGTGATAACATCAATCAGACGTTCTTGCAATTACTTCTGTTACTTCCATAAAATATAGCTGTTTTTCCACATCCACTACAAATGTCTGATGTACATGCAAGGTATTTCTCCAAACTACACAAAGAATTGTCACTAAAACACCTGAATTGCTGACACCCTCTCTCCATGTTTCTCCTTCAATGTTACGTATAATTGCAGTTAATTACATGCTTCATGAGACCACAGCTCAGCAGAACCCCTACTTTTTCATCTCTACATAAATAACATGCACATGGTTTAACTTTCTTTGCACAGGCTCAAACTGTCAGGCACAAATGGACAAATTTACATCCACTCACAATGGGGGGGGGGGGGTGTGCTGTGCCTGAAAGTCAGTGTTGACTCCCGGCGGCTGACTGGACAAGTCCCTGCAGTTTTCTTGGCAAGATTTCAGAAGTGGGTTGCCATTGTCTTTTTCCTAGAGTTGAGAGAGAGTGACTGGCCCAAGGTTACCCAACTGGTTTAGTGCCTCAGGCAGGACTAGAACTCATGGTTTCCCGGTTTCTAGCCTGGTGCCTTCACCACTACACAAAACTGGCTCCCACTCACAATGATTATATGCCTGATAATCAAGGGCAGTGGTTTTATATGCAGAACACCTCAGATTCAATCTCTGGCTCTTCCAAGTGAAATGGTTTTAGGGGGTCTGGAAGAGACTGCCGCCTGCAAAGCTGTTATCAGTCAGTGAACAAGAAATGTGTCCGTAAAGCCAGATCCATCTTAGTCAGTTTTATGGGAAAGGCCTTGCGCTATAGTATTGCTTCTTCTGGTTCCTCTACCAATGTCTGCTTCTGTGTGAGATGTACACCATTCAGGAGTACTCTTAACCGGGGGAAGGGGGGCAACAGTCCTAAAGTTGACTAAGAACGGGGCAAACTCTCCAAAGAGAGAAGGATCAGAAGGGACGTTTGCAGTTCCACAGTTCTCTCACAATACAGACTGACCAGATGGTTCTTCCTTCTAGCCTCAGTGATCCACCCTAGGAGACTTCAAAGTGTGGCCTTCCATCCCACAAAACTGAGTCAATCTTACTCCTGATGAAAACAGAAAATAGTCACACACAGCCCTCTTTGCGCTATGCTGAAAATCAAGACAATGGGAACACACAGAGGAATGGAGAGCCCTATATACACGCAGGGTCAGGAGGAGTGGACCCCACCTCCCCTTTAGGCACTATAGGTACCAAGTACCTTTTTATCGATGGAAATATGGAACTTCATGACATCGTTAGATGGTATTTCACAGCAGTGGATCCAAATCTGGGAATCAAGAGTCTCCAACATCGACCATCACCAGTACAGACATGGGAGCTGGCATGAGGGAGGGGTTATCCCACTTCCTATGTTTCTAAAAGCACTCCTCCGTGCTGGGACTACAGGGGCTTATTTAGCTTCAGATGGGAGGATGCTGCAAGAGAACAGTAACCGAAGGGGGCAGCTGATACTCCCCCTCTTGCTACAGGTCACTCCTGTTCTCGTGCTACTTTCCAGACACTCAGCAACAATTTAGGGTCCCAGACACAGCTCTGTCCTCAGTGGAATGCCCAGCCCACACCTAGCTGGGTCCAAGGGTGCCAGCCACACAAGAGACTGATCAAAGGCAGATTCTTCATTCTTCCTTGGGACATTCTTGAATGACATCACAATCTAAAGCAATACGAATCTATGTCTACAGAGAATCTTTCAGCAAAGTTGCTAGTGGACACAAAGAGCATGAACTAGACCTCAGTATCTCCCTAGGGCCCAGTCACTAAGCTGCTTCTATTTTTTGACCCCCTGCAAGGGAAGGAGGAACAACAGGCCAGACCATTTAAACAAGAACTTCCCAGCAATAATGTGTTCCAAGTTATTCTGTCAATCTCAAATACCACATTTGGAGTCATAGCCTGGCCTTTCCATTCCACACACGTACACTACAGAACCAATGCTAATTGACATAAATTTTCCCATGCACAAAAGCTTGTTTCATGCTCAATGGTGAGAAAAAAGGAAGTAAAATTCACTGGAGCTGACAGTGGACAAAATACATGCCTAAGTTAAACAGAAAAGGCCTTTCAGCAAGGAAACTGTAGCACTCTTCTACAGTTGAAAAATTTTTAAGTCTAGCATATTATTTTCCTATAACAATTACACAAAAAGTTGATTTCATCATGAGTAACAGTGCATATTACAATAGCCTGAATGGTAAGGTAAAGATAACGTACAGTTTTATTAAAAACAATCTAATAAAAAAGTAAAAGCAGTTTTTAATGATGCCCCAACAGTTACATGAACTCAGTTTTTGAATAAACAAATTATTCCCGTTTATCCCCATTCTATACTGGCCAGTATTACCATATTTAATATTCGAAAAATATACCTCTATTTCAATTATTGAAAGAGAAATACTACACAATGGCAAACAGAAACAAAAAACACAAAGTATACTTTGATATTATTTAATTACATTTAATGAACTAATGAATAACCGGGGGGGGGGGATGTTATTTGAAAGAAGGGGAACAGCAGGTGGGGGATGTAGGCAGGCTTCAGGGAAACATTCCATTGATGGGAAAAGTTATGAGGTCAGAAAATATCACTAACCCCATACCAAAATCTGACACTATTTAAACATTGCTACAGTTGCATTTATTACTATTTCAGAGAACATTTAAAGATGAATGGTATTAACCATCCATGTATCCCTAACAATGTAGTTGCAGCAACTGAATGAAGCTGAAATTTAATGCATGCTTAACTGGGTATCAGCTGCCAATGTGAAAAGATCCCACCATCAGAGCAAGGCTGATACAAAACTTATCAGAAACCTACCCTCTAATTCTAGCCACTCTGTAAGGAAATTAAATGCACACACACCCACACAGAGAAACACCTTATGGCAAGATGTACGAAGTCTTGCACAAGGTAACTGGGGAAGGGGAAAACAAGAATGGGGCTAGGCAAAGAACAAAATAAATGAAAGAGCAAGATCACAATATATATGCAGAAAAGGTTCTGGGTTCAGTCCTCATCACTGCGTTTTAGTTATCTGAAACTTTTCTATTCTGCTTGCCATTAGAAACCCTTAAGCTGTTTACAATCTAAGGGTTGGGAATTATTTTTCATGAAACACTGGAGAGCCAAAGTCAGTAGAGACAATTGTTACGTGCTGAACAGGGAAGTAGTACAAATGTGTAATACCGTGTGTGAAACACAATCATAACGGAGCCAGATGTGGATGGCAGCTTCCTACCTTACATCAAGGCAGCCAGATGTTACATTAATGGATATTACTGCAAACAACATTGATGTATAATTCCCACTGGAATGGTGGTGCTGAAAAAATAACTTTATGACCACAGCCCACATTTATGACCTTCACAGTACAGTCAGTACATCTTGTCCTGTGCCTGACCTGTTCCCCCCCACCCCCTTGCAGAGCGGAGAGATTGGAGAGGAAGGGATTATAACAGAGTACACAGGCACAAAATGGGGAATACACATCGAAAGGAATGCGCAGAGCGGAGAGATTGCTTAAGCAAGCTAGAGGGGGAAAGGAAAAAAAAGTGATCTCTATGCAATCTTTCCTGTACCTGACCTTTTTTTTTCTTTCCCCCAGGAAAGCAGAGAGATTGGAAAGGAAGGAATTACTAGACAGTAAGCAGCACACAATGGGAAATCCACCAGACTGTTTGTGTAGCGCACCGCAAGCATGCTCAGGACTGCCAGCATCACTGCATTCCTTCTGATGTGTATTCCCCATTGTGTGCCTGCTTACTTTTTTGTAATCCCTTCCTCTGCAATGAATGTAAATATAAACATTAATTCCCTTCTTGCTAATTATCCCAGCACCCAGCTGGGATGAGCATTCCAAAGGGCAGAGGAGTGGGGAAAAGGCAAACACAGTCCTAGTCACATGATTTCCCATTTAGCAACCACTTCACTTAATGACAGAGCCGTCAGTCCCAATTCTGGTGGCTAAACAAGGACTACCTGCATAGTAGAAATGCAAGCCAAAAATTCAAAAGAATATATAAAAATCCTAAACTAAACTAAAAATGTAATAATTTTATGGTACCTCCTAAAAATGAGAATGTTTTTTTCATACCTTTAATAAATGCAATTCAATCAAATAAATCTTTTTTCTCCTACGTTGCTTCTTAATTTTCACTGTTGGATTTTTTTTTAATCCTTATTTATTATTTATTAGATTTATCTCCACCCATCTCTCCCAATGAGGGACTCTGGGTAGCTCACAAGATCTGTTAAAGCAATAAATATATATAAAATTACACAAAACATGAAAACTATGCAAAGCTTTACCGAAAGAAAAGAGAAAGTTCAAGAAGCTCATGGTTCCAGAGCTGCAGACCACAGGCCTCTAAGGGGCTAGCCATCCCTATACTTGGTGTCTTCCCTCCCCACCCCAAGCCTAGTGGCAGAGCCAGGTCTTCAGATCTCTGCAGAATGCCAGGAGTGAAGGGGCCAAGATATTCCAAAAGGCAAGGGCTACAGCAGAGAAGGCCCACCTTCTGGACCCCGCTGACTGGAGCTCTTTTATCGAGGGGGTCCGAAGCATGTCCTCTCTATGTGATCGGATGGGACGGGCTGAAGTCATGTGGAAGAGGGAGTCCCTTAGGTAACCCAGTCCCATGCCATGTAGGGCTTTAAGGTGATACCAACACCTTGAATTGGACCTGGAAGCAAACTGGTACCCAGTGCAGCTCGCGGAGCAACAGTGTTACATGGGTCCTATTTGGGGCTCTAAAAATAGCCCACGCAGCTACATTCTGGACCAGCTGTAGTTTCCGAATACTCTTCAAGGGTAGCCCTATGTACAGCGCATTGCAGTAGTCTATATGGGAGATAACAAGGGCATGAGTGACCGTTCAAAAGGCATCCCAATCCAGGAAAAGGAGTAACTGATGCACAACCCAAAGTTGTGCAAAGACCCTCCTGGCCACGGCTGCCACCTGCTCTTTGAGCAGGAGCCATGAGTCCAGGAGGACCCCCAGATTACGCACTGGGTCTGTCTGGGGCAGTGCTACCCCATCCAGCACCAAAGATGACAAGAACTGAAAGACTTTCCTTGGGTTTCATGTCTGTTTCTATCTTCAATGCCTTTACAGATGATGTCATAATACTGTTGTCTTGTCTCTTCTTGCAGCTTGCATGATACATATTCAGATATTTGAACTAATATCTACCCTGGGCCCTATTCTTTAAAAAAAAAACCTTTATCTTGGTTTATCTTCTTATCTTGCACTGTGGGGGCGCGGTGGTGTAGTGGCTTAATGACGCTGGAGTTGCCAGCCAGAAATGGTCGACACTCCAGCGGTTCAAACCCAGCTCTGTGTGATGGGGTGAGCTCCTGGCATTTGTCCCTAGCTCCTAGCCACCTAGCAGTTTGAAAGCATACCATCCATGAGTAGATAAATAGGTATTCCCATTTCGGTGGGAGGAAACACTGGCGGTGCTTTGCACAGGGAACAGGAACTGGTTGCTGACCCACCTAGACGCAATCATCAGACGCGGCGCGACCAACGGAAGATCGGCATAGGAAGAAAAAGCCCGGGTGATCCAACTCTCCTGCAACCGCTGCTGGCCAAGTTTAGTAATTATAGTAATTGTTGTAATGTAGTAATGTAACTGTTAATATGTAATGTTGTACGTCTCCCAGTCGCTCTGCTGTGTGAGATGGGCAGCTATATAAATATGGAAAATAAATAAATAAATAAATCCCTCAGAAATAAATGTATTGCATTATGCCATTGTTACTGTTAATATTCCAAGGGAAAGAATAAAATAAGATGAGGTAAGATTAAATAAAGGATAAACATAGTGGAAAACATACTGCTGAAAATTCATCCACAGTTATATATTGTCATAGAGAATCCCCAGTTTTTAAAACTGTCCTAGAAAAAAATCACAGTTGTCTATTTTTTTTTCAGGTGGCAGTCTCCAGATGGCAGATATAGCACAGCAGCTCTGACAAAAGTAATAAAATGTTAGTGAACCTCTATTGACAGATCACCTTGAGCCAGCTCACCTGTTCTCAGCACTGCACACAGGCGATGCAAAGATACAAGAAAAAAGATGCATGGAAGAAACATGATACATAAAATATAAAAGAAACAACTATGCTTTGCTGTTTTTTTCAGGATAAGCAATATTATGCAAACGACAGAACTTGAATAGGAAATGGTAAGCCACAGAAATTAGACATAAGAAAAACAGGTAAATCTACTTTATACCCAAACCATCTGCTACATTTCTCCATATCCTTCTGTCCTTCCAAATCATGCATACTTCTACCACATTTATCTATCAAATTCATTGCCTTTTGTTCTTTAAACTTTTCACCTCTCTCTTTTTCAGGATCTGATTGACTCCATCTAATCACAACCTTCATGATCTTTTTCCATCCATATTCCCACATTTAATAAACTTTCTATAAAAGGGTATCACTCCATTTCCCCTGTCAAATATAACCATCTTTGTCTCTGAAACCTTAATTTTAAGATCTATACAAAGCTAAATCTTGTTTTAATGAACCACTTGGGAGGAACAGTGTCTGTTAAATAAGAACATCCATTAACTCTAATGAATGTACATCATTTGCATAAATTTGTCATTTCTGTAATTTTGTAAATTATGCAAATTGTCCAGTCAGAAGTTGAATCTAGCACACACTGTCTGATAAACAGAGATGAAGGCAAACTCAATTTATATCTATTAAATCTGAAATCTGTTAGTGAGGTCCGTTAAAACAAGGTTTTATTGTTTTCCAAACATCTTGCATACTACCAATCAGAATTCTGCCAAAGAGCGTACTCATTCTTGCTACCTTTCCCTTTGTACACAGGAAAAATGATGGAATTCTTTTAATTGTTAAGCACAGATGCAATCTTCCCATATGCATTCAGTTGCACAGCCAATCCATAAGCAAACCAAACCCATATTTTAACATTTCTTCAGTTACACCATCTATACTTGCAGCCCTATCATTTTTCAACATTCTCACAGCATTTAACTTCCTTTGCATCATTTTTTCTTACAAACTTTTATAGCATTTGTTTCAACACTACTCTTAACATTTACATACAAACCTCTAAATACTCCTTCCAGCATTCTCTCCCTTCAGTTTAATCCAAATCATTTCATCACACCTATTTTTAAATCAATTCACTCTACCGGAGACTCCTTGTTTAGCCCTCTATGCCAATTTCGAATCAAAATCATTTTGTATTTTCTCTGCCTCTTTTAATCTCAATTGTCTCTTGTGCTATTTGCCTACATTTTTGCAGCTATTTTCTTCTCACACACATTATACAATCTATTTCATTCTCATTTATTTTGCACAACCATTCCTTTATATGCATCTTTCTCATCCTTTTGTATTTTCCATTAGCATTAGTCTACACATTGCAATGGCACCCTGTAACACACTTTCTTACATTATGTTCCAAGCAGCTCCTACATCCTCTGTCCTTATGTCCATTAATTCTGTTGGGAAATTAATTTGCTTCCAATACTTCTTTTCATATAGGATTGATACTTTCTCTTTCTACAGTTGTTCTAGTTTATTCATTCAATCATTAAATTTACATAGCTGCCCATCTCACTTCTGTGACTCTGGGCGGCTTAAAGAGTTAAAAACCAAAAAAGCAATACAAAGACAACCACAAAAAACTGCAAAAAAAATCACTAAAAACATTAAAAGCATTAAACCAAAAAAAAAAAAAAAAATCTGCAGGAGAGCACCATCCATTTCCTAGAAATAGCCATTCAACAGGCTCTCCACCAACATGACTGGACCCCCAGGCTAGATGACAAGGCCATGTCTTCTGGCTCTTCCAGAAGGCCAAAAGGGTTGGGGCCAATCTCAGCTCAGGGGGGACGATGTTCCAAAGGGCAGGTGCTGCGTTTCTCTCTCCTCTTTTCCATGTCTATTTTTTCCCAGGCTCCAACTCTTGACACCACCAAGATACAATCTATTCCACATTCACTACTTCTCACCATCCTTGTATCCTTCACTAATTGTCTCAGCCTATCATCATAAATAATCAAACTAATTATGATTTTAGATTAATTCCTTTGTCATGTTATGTATGAATACATACTTAAACTACATACTTGACTTTTTTTCTAAATTGATACTCATCAGCCACCATTCTCATTTATTCACAGACACACTATATATCAACTTTTCTTATTAGAGTTAATTCAACTTTTCCACATTTATTCCAAATCACTATTTCCATATGCAACAATTAGTACCAAATGAGCCCACAAATGGACTTCTGCTGCCAACAATGGCTTTGGCTAATCAAGGCTTTCACATACTTTTCAATAATATAGAAAAGGTGTGGACTATTTTACCAGCCTTGCCCCAATAACATTAAGGACAACGCTAGGCAACATGCCATAATGCAACCGAAGCCCAGTTCTAGCCCAAGTATCTTCACATTATTCTATACAGGCTAGGATTTCTACCCTAGAGGCTCTTTTGAAAGCTAGCATACTGTTGCTCACCTCCCATCAACTGAAGAATTATATGCAGTATACTGACATACATTCATGATGGTTCATTGATTTTTTCCCCTTCTAATTACAGTATTTCTATTACAAACAAACCCTGTATTATACAGCATGGCATACTTGTTTATTACTTATTAAACCTCTTTTATTTGATACAGCTGTTTTCTTTTAAAATATTTTCTAATCTCAACCTTATATGAATCAAAAATCAGTTCCACTCTACTCTACAGAGGCATAAGAGGCTTTTGACATATCTTTTTCCTTCCCTTTCCCCTTTCATGAGAAGAATACTGGCCTACCATAAATCTATTATAGAGATAACAGAAATTATAACAACTTCTTAGTGATGTGACTAGTAGAATTTAATCTTCAAGTACCTTTGTTCGCATTTTTATTGTGAAGTACATCTTTCATTCAAACTATAGTAATTCTAAACAAAGCATGTAAACGGTAGCACTGCTGCTTAAAATCAATTATAGTAGTTAGAGTTACTACAGTTTGACGCAGAAACTTCCCAACAGTAGCTCAACCAAACTTCAGTGGTTTTATGGAGAGAAGAGCCAAAAGTGGGTCTTTCTACCCTTTTTCTATGTATAGGGAAATATTAAGTGTCTTGGGAGTGTCTCTCAAACCAAAAAAGGCTCAGAAGTAGTGGGCTGCAATGATTACAATGGCAGATGAGGGCCAAGGAGGTCCAGGTTCAAAGCCCCACTCAGCCATGTAAACATCTGATTAACCTCAAACTAATCACAAATCCCAACTTAGTTTGTAGGATTGCTGTGGATATAAAATGGCAATGGAGAAAATGAGGTCAGACTAGAACTCCCTGAGTCAGCCAATAACACTGAACTAGGACTGTAAATACTTATAAAGAGGATACTACCAACAATTTTTAAATAGTATATGTGCCATCAAGCCAGTGTCCACTCAGATAGCCCTTCTCCAGGATAAACTATCAGCATTACCCCCATCACCTGTTATACATTAGTAGCAAGGTGGTAGAAAGGAGCTACTAACATCGAGGCAATCTTCCATAAACAGGAGTTTGCAAACAATCTCTTTCACCGAGTTATTTGAGGATTAGAGAAAAGTATACTGAAGCAGAGCTGCTTTAATCATTTTAATTATTTATTTATTTATTTATAAATCAAACTGGTATGCCACCCATCTCACTATACAGGTTTTGCCACATATTCTTTAATTCAAGAGGCAGGATTCTCATTTAGTCCTCTACCCAAAACTATTTAATACAGTACATGACTAGCGCCCACTACCAAACTTACTATTTTACATTAACCTACGCCGACAAGCCACGGTCTTCCTCTCTCGTAGAATCTTACAAGCTGCTGTTAGGCAGGCCATTTGGCCTGGAAATCTCTACTCCGTCAGCAAAAGTAACAGAAGCGAGAAAGCGAGGATGCGAAGCCTCTTACGCGGGGCCTCAAAATGTTCCACGTCCAACCAGAGGAAAATAACAAAACGGGGTCCGCGGGAGGTGTGGGGGGGCTCCCACACGAACCCTCCTCGCAAGAGAGCGGACCGAAAGGAAACGCGGTCCGCGGGCGCACCCCTCGCGCCCTTCCCACGAGCGGGGCCTGCCCGCGCGCGCCCCTCCTTCCCCTCCGCCACAATGGCGCCACGGACTCCATGCCCCGCATGCAGAAAATGGCTGGCCCGGCCTACCTCCCAAAGCCGCGGCCCGCCGGTAAAGGCGCCCGCGCGCCGAGCAACTTCCCAAGCCGGAATCCCGCCGGGATGCCTCGCCCGGGAAAGCGCCGGCAAGGGGGCCGTCGCAGTAGGGCGCGCGCGCGCCGGCGACCCCAGACCCGTCCGGGGGTTATGACGCGGCTCCCGCGCCCGGTGACGCCACGGCCCGCCCCGCCCCGCCCCCCACGGGCGCCCACGTCCGCGCAGGCCCAGCGCCCGCCCCCCCCGCCGCTCGCGCAGTCCCCGCCCTCCGCGTCACAGGTCCGCCAGGCCGCAAGGCAGCCTGGCCGGCGACGCGGCCTCCCCCTGCCCCAACCGCCTCGGCCGCGCTCACCTGACGACGGCTGCGGCTGCGGCAGGGCGCCGAGGAGGGAGAGGAAGATGGCGGCGGGAAGAGGGGAGGGGAGGGACGAGGAGGAAGCAGCAGCGAAGAGAAAGAGAAAAGGCTCGCGGGTCCCTCCGGCCGCGCGACGAGCCGCTCCGCTCCCTCAATCAGCAGCAGCAGGAGGCGGAGGCGGGCAGCGTCGCTGGCCACGCCCCTCCCCGCGCCCGCCTGCCGCCGCTCATTGGTCGCGGCGCGCGCGCTGGGCGGCGCCCATTGGGCCGCCCTGGCGCCGTTCAAAAGCCGCTCGCGCGGGCGCGCCAGGAAGGAGGGGGACGCCGGCGCGGGCGGGGCGGGAGGGCGCGCGTGCGCCGTCGCTCCGCTCGGCGCGCGGCCCTCCGCGCCAGTTCCCACGTTCCCTTCTGGCCTGACGCGCGTCCACGCTTCGAATCGGGGTGTTTCCTGGCCGCTCGGCCTCCTTCCGTCTAAACGGACAGTGGGGCCTGGAAACCCACGCGTGGGGCCTGTTCCCACGTTACACGCGGGCTCGGCGCTCTGGACGCTGGATTTCCAAGCCCGCCAGGGCGGAGGGAGCGAGGCTGGGCTAACGGGCGTGGGCCACTCGGCCCCTTCCTCGAACCGCGATCGTCTTCGGGAGCCCTGGCTGGCCCTCTGAGGGCCTCCTTGGCGCCGACGGCGGGAAAACAGAAGCGGCGCCGGAGCGGGGGAGGCGCGCCCGGGGACGGCCTCGCAGGGCTGTCGTTGCTGGAGGTGGGCTCAGGCGCCCTGAGGGCTTGCGAGGAGCTAACCGAGGGGAGGGGAGGGGAGGGGAGCCTCGTCCAGGTTGCTCCGTCCTCTCGGCCGGCGGCGACCCTGCGGCCTTTCCTTCCAACAAAGCAGAACCCGTTCCTTCACGTGGCAGCCCGCTTCGCTGCCCGACATCTGGCACAGTCGCGGCATTCCTCCTAGCCTCTAGCACAAGCTGTGATTTGACCAGGGTTGGCTCAACCTTTGCATGCAGCTAGAAAGGAGAAACCCTTTGGGTCCGCTCTGACCTCACAGCTTGACCGACTCATAATTCATCTTTACGTGTCAACAATGTACAAGTGTGGAAGATCTGGCCGGTTGTGTTGCCGTGGCTTCTTCTCACGCTCACATCTCTGCCACGGACCTCCATCCCCGTCCCGGTGGCCCCCTTTCCTCTCTGGAGCATTGCACCAAAAATGGGGGAGGGGGGAGGGGGCTGAAAAGTAAAAGGGAGATAGAAATGAAATGTCAAGGGAAGACCCTGCTTCTAGGGGCTCTCGAGCACAGTGTTTCTCAAACCTGGCACCTTTAAGGTATGTGGACTTCAACTCCCAGAATTCCCCAGCCAGGATGGCTGGCTGGAGAATTCTGGGAGTTGAAGTCCACACATCTTGAAGTTGCCAGGTTTGAGAAACACTAGGCCCTGGCTGCTTCCATGGCCATTTCTCCACATCTCCCTTCCTTTCCCAGGATTGCCACCTCCCCTTCCATTCCCCTGGGCTTGTTCTGCAACTCCTTCCTCGCTTGCTCTCACCTTCATTCATCCCTGCTTCCTCCTCCTCCATCTTCCCACTGCCGGGGAGATTTCTCCCGCCCTGCCCAACCCTCCGTTCCACACAAACAGCCGCTTGCAGCCGGTTCGCTTCCTTTGATGAACGTCCATTCCTCGCAGCACACCTGATGCCTTCCACCTCCTAGCTACCAGCACTGGCGCGTCTTAACATTTCTCCATCCTTTCCTTTCTCCCCGTTTGTAGGAAAGATTCTACCGTCATGAAAAAGAAAAATTCATTTACTTGCTTTGCTTTTCACCATTTACACCTATAACTTGCCATCATTCCCTCCATTTCTCTTTGATATGTCAGTTTTCAGATCCATCCTTCTTGCGGAGCACCCATTCTAGCAAATTCTCTGCAAATCATCGGGCCCTCAGTTTACAGCAGCGCAACCCCTGCATACAAAAATACATGTTCGTTCAGATATTTCCCTTCCCCTGCATCGTCATACTCTCATCCCAAGCATTTATTCCTATGTGGGATCAATAGAACAGTCTCTGTACAAAAACAAAGGAAATCTGCCAGTGAAGAGAAGCTTGCAGAAATTAGCACGGGAATAAGGAATTAGCATAGGAATAAGAAGGCAGAAGTTAGCTGCAGCCATGCCGTCCAAATGGGGAGGGTCACCTTGACCTCTATGGTGCAGAGGCCCTGGGTTTAAGCACTGTTAGGACCTGTTTTTCACAGGCATGAATGACCTAAAGCAGGACCAAGCGATGTGGGGTCCTGCAGGCCTTTTGGACAGCAGCCCCCGCAATTCCTTGCTCTTGGCAATGGGGCTTGGGGCCGATGGGGTTCGCGTTGACGACATCTCCAAGACCTCAGGTGGCCTGCCCCGGCCTGGGAAGGATCTTTAGGGGCTTGGGGGCATCTGCGTAGGACAGAGCGCCCAAGTCAGGCCGACTTGGCTGATCCCGCAAGCAAAGCAGGATGGGCCCCGCTTAGATCTTGAATGAGAGACCACCGGGAAATCTCACAGCTGGCAAGTCAGAACAACTTCTGTTCTCAGAAGACAATAAGGGCAGCCCGCTCCCAGGCTGTCACAGAAAAACTCCACGGATGAGCAGACAAAGCCACCCGGAATCAAGCTTTTCTTTTGCGGTCCGTTAAGGCAGTGTTTCTCTGCTGGCTGGGGAATTGTGGGAGTTGAAGTTCGCGCATCTTAAAGCGGCTGAGGCTGAGAAACACTGCCTTAAAGGCGGGAGGAAAGCCACCCACGACGAGCCCGGAAGTCTCCTCCCTGCGGTGCCTCTAACCGTTGCGAGTCTATGGAGAGGAGCGGCGGGTCGGGCGTGGGCGGGGCCTGTTGCTGGGGGAGCGCGTGAGTCTGCCTGCCGGCCGGCCGGCCGGCGCGTGCAGGGCTTGCGCGTCGCGTGATCCCGGCGTGCTCCGCGCGCCTCCGTTTTCCCCTCCTCCCCTCCCCTCCCCTCTCTGAGGAAACGCCAAGATGGCGGCCAGTAACTACTACGGGTTTGCGGCCGGGGCCGTCGCTGGGCCCCAGTACAGGTACTTGGAGGGGGGAAAGGGCCGCTCTGGAGGAGGCGGGTGTCAGGCAGCCCTCCTCGCGTGCCCAGAGTGCCGGTGGGCACTCGCAGCCTCCTCTCTCGGCCGTTCTATACAACAGCCTTGCCAGGTAGGCCGGTTTTTTATAATGGTGGCAGGCACACGCCGCGGTGGTGGGCCCAGCCTGTTCTCTGCCGGGGGGCTTTCGCGCATGATGGGCTACGGCTCCCGTCATCCTCCAGCCGGGATACGGGCTGGGGATAATAGAGCTTAGAATCGCACCGGAGGTCGCGGGGGGGGGCGGTCCTGCTGGGAAAGTCCTGGGGGTCGAAAGTTTGGGAACACATTCGGGGGTTTTTTTTGGTTTTGTTGTGGTTTTTATTTGGTTTTGGTTTTGTACAACAGCCCCACCAGGTTGGCCAGTGCTCGAATAAGCCTCTCTTTCTGCCCTGCGAAGAGAAGGGCGTTGCTGGAAGCCTTTCCGAGCGCTTGCCTGCCTGTTCTTGGGCTCCCTCACAGCAGCCTTGCCAGCTGTGCAAGGCTGGCCACTTCTTTCCATGCACACACGTGGACCGCAAGTCCTGGGGGTCCTGTCTTGGCCCCCTTAGCTCCCTCCTGCAGGATAGACGGGAAGGCAGCTGAGGAACGAGGGGGCAGGTGGTCTCTGTTCACCCGTTGAAACGGCTGGCAATGAATAATTGCAGCAGTCTGTACAACTGCCTTGCTAGGTAGGCCACTGCTCGATCACCTTCTCTTTCCGCCCTTACTTAGAATGTCAGGTGGGTTGTGGGGGACAAGATTAATAAATACGTGCAAACTATTGCACTGCCCTTGGCACATTTTATCTCGGGGGCTCTTGCATTAACCCCAACTAAAAATGGGCACCTGGTGGAATATCAGGTCAGGTAACCAGAAAGTCCTGCTCAGCTGTTTTCTGCTCCATCCTTACAGCTTCCTTGCCAGGGACAACAGTCATATAACATCACCCCTCCCACCCCATCCTTTATCAGCCTGAGAGAACAGATAACGATCTATGAGATATATTTCAAGTGTTCTGCATAGTTGATCTACATTAATTCAGCTATTCTGATGAGAGACTTGTGAGGTAGGCTTGTAAAATGAAAGCCTGTCAGTCCCTTTTCCTGCCCCCACCCCACCCCGCTCCCGTGTTAGATGGAAGAGAGGTTGAAAAAGCAAATACTGTACTTAAGTACTGTCTGTTTCAGAATGCTTCATGTTGCTACTAAACTATCCATAGAACAAAATACCATTGCATCTGATGTTTAAATTTCTTTTTAGAAACTTTTACCCCAAAGTTTTTAGGGACAATTTCAAAGAATGTATTCATTTCTCTTTGTTTATTTTTGTCGTGTGTTCAAAGCATGTCAGCATCATTGCAGCCGTGTTTTTAGTAGCAGTCCATGTCAGACTAACCAGTAATTGGCATTTGATGAAGGTAGTCATTTCTTTTTGTTTTATTTATTTATTTGCTGCCAATATCAATATGACACTCTACTTCAAAATGGCTCTGAATAGCATACAACAGAAATAAAGGTTTAAAACATCAAAACATACAGTAATTAATATATATTACAATAGCATTAACTAGTGGGGATAGATAATAAAAGAAAACATCCCCTAGATGCTCTCTTTCAGAGTCAAGTTTTCACCTCTCTTTGGAAAGTCAGTAGGGAGGAGACAGTTCTTAGATGTGGGGCAAGCACTTCCACGTTCTATAGGAGAATGGCACCCTTGAAAAAGCCCTGCTCCAGGTCCCCTGAAGGTGGAATTTCTTGGGAGATGGGAACCTCAGCAGGGCCTCTCTCCCAGATCTATGAGACAAGCAGTTCACTTTGGAAAGAAAGGAAGAAGTTGCTCACAAAATGTTCCCAGTGGCCAGAGAATTTAATCCAAGATTTATTCTCATGTTTCCCTGCAGTATAGATTTTAATTGCAATATTTATTTGGAACTGTTTCCTTACTGGGATGAACTTGATTCAAACAGCCATATTTTATCTTCTAGAGAGGTTCTTTGCCTACCAGCTCTGATCCAAAATATATTTGGTAGAGGAGAGCCTTCTCGGGGGATGGTCCAAGGCTTTGGAACCCCTTGCCAAGGGAAGACCTGCTTAGTCTCATCCTTGAGGACATTTGGCTGGCACAACATGTCAATTCCGGCAGGCCTTTGGCTTCCTAAGCCAGCTGTCACAGCCATTGTAAATGCTGAAGTCTGACTGGTGAAGATTTTATTGCTGACCAAGAATTCTAGCAGCCCCAAGACATCTACTTTTTAAAGGTGTTATGTTTCACTGTGCAGCTGCTTTTTGTCTAACTGCTCTTTCTTCCTCATCCCTTTCTTTACAGCTCCCAGACGACTCCCACATATTCCCACCCCCCAACAGCCGTCAGCTACTCTGTCCAGCAGGTGCCAGGGACTGACCCCACCCTCGCACCTGCCTACACTCCAGCTATACAAGCTGCCAGGCCAGTGGCACCTGCACCCTACCCAGGTTACCAACCCCCCTCCACGCAAGACTGTGGATATGGAATGCGGCAACTGGCTCCTGCCCCTCAGCCTGCTGTGACCCAGAACTATCAGGTATCGAATCAAAATCCTTGGGTGGTTTTTCATGAGCTTGGGAAAAATGCATCACTTTCCTAGATGATCAGCAATAGCATTTTGAAATGCTCAGAAGACAAGACTCTGTCAGGAAAATGCCCTTTTCAGTCAGTAACATTTCCATGGTTAAATGCTATGGTTCAGAACTGTTCACATGTTAACTCAGGCTACAGCACCGTATTCACTAGAATGGTAAGGAGGAATGATGCCTCCACCCCGAGGAACGAAATTGCTTCCTTGGGTCCAAAAATCAGGAGGAGTCTGGGAGCACCTTTTCCAACTAACAGATTTTCCAGTTAACAAAAGACCTAAGTGTTCATGAGCTACAGCTCACTTCATAAGATGTGTAAAGGGTCTAGACTGCTGTAGGATTTAAATTGGGGTGAGACAGAGGGAAAAAAGGGAGGGGAAGACACTTTGCCTATACAGATACAAGTTATATGTGAGACAGATTGCAAGCGTCTTAACAGTTAACGGTTGTGTTAAAAAAAAGAACGTTGTGTGTGTTGTTTGCTTGCTTGCTTCCTGGGGAAGAGAGTTGACTCCAGTCTCCTGCCTGCCTGCAGTTCATTGTCAGCTGCGAACAACACTTCATGTGATTTTTCTTTCACTCTAGACTCATTCTGATGGCTTATACCGTACATGCAAATTCTGTTATGTAGTAGGAGGCCAGTAAGAAAAATGGAAGCAAAGCAGCAAGATGTCAACTAGGTTGTTAAAAAAATAAAATCACAAGGGTCAAAATAATCTCTATGAGGCAGTTTTTGTACTTAAACAGGTTGACATAAACCGGTTACTGTGGAAAGAGTGGGGGTCAATTCATTCCTTCATCGCCAGCCTACCAGGTTTCCTTGCTGAAATCAGAATATCAGCACAGAAATGCTCTGGGCTGGTGAGAAGGAGCTAGATCACTGGGGATGCCCTCTCTTGCCGGCTTATTTGACACGCTTTACTCTCTTGCCTTTCTGTGCTACTGCTAAGAAAGGGAGTTCTTAGGGAGTTTGTAATTTTTGTGGGCTTACATAAAGGTTAGCTGAATCACAGTTTCTTCCGTTTGGATCTCTGTAGGAGGAGAGCCGTGTTAGTCTACAGTGTTAGTCTACAGTCTACAGTGGCAAAAAAAAATTAGGAATCTGGTGGCATCGTTTCCAACCCACACATTTTTTTTACAGGACAGAAGCTTCCATGAACAGGAGCTCAAGAAAACTTCTGCCTTTGAATAATATTTGTCAGAAAAGGTGCTAGTAGGCTCTTTCAATAATCTCTGGCAAGTTTAAATTAGAATCAGATATTTCTGACATTTCACACAAGGAAATATATGTGCCCAAGTTTGCATCCGGACTCAACGAATCGGTTTATCAAATTGTACAGTGTCAGAGTTGCAATTAATCAGTAAAAATAGCATGTTAACAAGTTTTCTGTACTTTTTTTTAAACAATCTAAAAGTGAGGAAAAGATATGTTTTTGAATTGCTGGGTCTTAAAATGTTCTGAATATTCCAGGAACTGGAGTTTCCAGATAAAGCTTCAAAGTGTGCTTGATTGAGTTATGTAAAGCGTATGTTGTTGAATAATGAACTATTCTCATTTCAAGATAGTTTGGACTGTTGTAGATTTTTAAGCCCTTCATAGACCACAGAAAATTAATGTGGTATATTGCTCCAGTGGCAGTCATCTAATTAAAAATCAGCAAGCTTTCTGAATCAGATCTCTGTGATTTTAGCATCAGGAAAATTTTCAGGAACCACACATCATTCCCTGTTTCCTCAACGTCGTCTTCTCCAACCTGATGCCCTTCAGATGCGTTGTGGCTGGATTTCCAGCTAGACAAATCTAAATGGGAGTCTCGATCCCAGCATATTTCAAGGCATCCGCTTGAGGAAGGCGGCTAAAATCAGAACGCTGATAAAAGCCTTTTTTGGCATGGCCTTCTGTCATTCTGCTCAAGCGTTGGAAGTGGCTCGGCTGCTCATTTCTCATCCCACTTTCTTGCTGCAGGATGGCTACAGCTACGGGCAAGCGCCAACAGCAGGCAGTTACGAGGCCAAGCCCTATTACCAGACGGTGGTCACCCAGTTGCAGAATGTGGCCACAGACTCCTACTATCACACCAGTGAGTTTTCAGAGTGCCTGCATGCAGCCTTTGGACGCCTTGCAGGGAGCAGTCGGTAGGATGCCGTTAATGTCATTGACAAGATTTGATGTCTGGAAGGTGGTGAGGTGCGGGAGGGTTCAAAATTGTTGAAGGAATCCCCAGCACTGTAGCCAGGTAGGCACACCTCCCACAGGTTCTGCTCGAAGTGAAGAAACAAATTCTCGGGCTGCCACACAAAGGTTTTCCGCACCCCAAAATTAGATTACATTACGAGCTTAGCTTGTAACTAAACAGAGGGAGGCAGGGCTCCCAGCCTATAAGTCATAAGGGTTAAATTGTCTTTTGCCAATCTCTTAGACAAGGCCTGGGCAAGTACCCTGAACTCTCACGTGGCTCTGACCTCAGAGAAAGAATGTGGGGGCAGCGGGGGTTCTGTGGGCCGACCCCATTGGGCAGAAAGCCGCCTGCTCTTCACAGGCATCACGGAACTGTTGTCGGACCTTTGCAGATGCCCAGAGTGGCTACAGCCAGACTGCGGTGGCCTACAGCCAAAACCAGCCCCAGAGGCAAGTGACGCCTGTGAAGCCGGTCCAGACTGGGAGCACTTCCTCCTCCAGCTACGTTGCCTACCCGGGCCCTACGACCATCTCTGCTTCCTCCGCCCAGGCATACACCCCATCTTCCTCGTATGCCTCTTCCTCCTACAACTCCTCTCCAGGTTCCTACTCCGGTATGAGCTTTTTGTAGGCATCTCCCCTCCTTTTCTTCCCCTCCCCTACTTGGCTGAGAAGGAGGAATTACACCAATGGGAGCCCACTTCTCTTCCTCCTGTCTCCAGGGGCAAACTACTCCAGCTACGATGCCACTGCGTACACAGCGGCCAACGCATCCTACTACCCAGTCCCTCAGCAGCCGCCGCTGCCACCGCCTCCCCCGCAGCCGCCAAAGCCCGTAGGGGGCTCCCAGTGGGGTTGCACTAGCAGCAGCAGCAGCAGCAGCAGCAGTGCCAACTCCACTGCCAGCGGTAACTACAAGAAACCTCTGTTCCCCAGCAAGCTCCTGAAGCTGAAAGGTGCTCCAAGACAGCCCCAGCTCCACTACTGTGACATCTGCAAGATCAGCTGTGCAGGTCCCCAGGTGAGATGGAGACACTCTGCCTGTCATTTTGACCCAGTTCAGAGAGCCGCCCAAGTCGCCAGCTGGCCAATGAGAAATGGGGCCGGTCCTCCAGAGATTATGAAAGGAAGGCCCTACGGCCCTCTGGATACCAGGCTACCGCTGGCAGAGTTTCTGGCTCAAACCTCAAGGAATAAGGAGGCCAGCCACGTCCAGAGAGCCATTCCTGAGCAAGAGGGACCCGTGCCTTTGCTTGGCCTGAGCCCTGCTTGAATGTCGGGTGGATGTTACTTTCCTAAAAAGTCTGCTGTTAACCTGTGCTGGGCTGGATTCCTTCATTCTGGGGTGGCAGGCAGGGTGTGCAAGCAGAAGCTCCTCCATCTTAATGAAGGAGTGTGTGAGGGTTCTTTACTGTAGCAAATCTGCACAAATGCTTTATTGCAGCACACACTTTGCCCAGCAACAGGCTACTGCTCTCCACCCATCTAGGACTTGCAAGGCGATGTTGCTATAAATATGTCTTTAATACTCAGTTGTTTAATACTTAGTTCAAGCAAAAGTCTATAAGTCTGTAAAGTGGCAGACAACCTTCGCCTCCTTCCAAGCGTCCTTACTCTAGTTGGGGTGAGGGGCGGCCTCAGGGTGGTTGTTCCTCTTCTAGTTGCTCCCAGCAAAGCTCCAGGCAGGACTCCCACCAGGATAGGCTGCCCCCATAACTTGTGGTCCTGGCGGTTGACTGATTAGTCCTCTTGCCTGCTTGAAACAGCTGCCAGGCTCCAGACGTTGCCTCCACTTCCCCGTCTGTAGGCCGTTTGCTTATCGCTTCCCCACTCTGTCTTGGCGTTTGCCTGGGTGGGGTGGGGCTGCCTCTGCATGTCAGCACATCCTTGAAAATGCCAGGGTGTGGCTCAATTCTCACAGGCAGCTGGAATGCCGGCTTGGGTGCTTGTGAGTAAATGCATGAATGCATGAGGGAAGTGGGGCGAGAAGCGTTTCTGCCTGGCTGCAGCTGCTTTTCCCAACTTCACTCCCTCACAGAGTGGCAGGTTACTGTATCCTGAAGAGCAACCTCCGAGAGGAGCAATCCAGTTCAACCCTCTTTCTTAAGCATTAAGCTGGTGCTGGATTTTGTTTGCTTTGTTTCTGTGCAAAATCTGCACAGAGCCCGCCTTTCCCCTCTTCCTCTCACAGACGTACCGGGAGCACTTAGAAGGGCAAAAACACGCCAAAAGAGAGGCAGCCCTGAAGACGGGGAACCAGGCAGGTGGAAGCGGCCTTCGGGGGGCCCAGGCCCAGCTTCACTGCGAGCTCTGCGACGTCTCTTGCACAGGAGCCGACGCTTACGTTGCCCACATCCGAGGAGCAAAGCATCAGAAGGTGGGTTCCAGCCACTTTGGGAGTCGGGCGCTGAGTATGGCATTGCTCTAGAACCCGGTGGGAGTTCATGCTGCTCCTGGAAACCTTGGGCTCTTTTCTGCCTCCTGCGTCAGAGCTGCTGGCTCCCAACCCCAAGGAACCCTTGGTGTCGGAGTCCAACACACCAGGGGATTGTCAAGTGACAGGAAGCGCTGCCAAATAGAAATGCTGCCTTGGTGCCTGTCCCAGGTCTTTGCCCTGTGGTGACTAAAGGTGCCTGTGTTCCAGGTTCTCAAGCTGCATACCAAGTTGGGGAAACCGATCCCTTCCCCTGAACCCGTGCTAGTCAGCGTTGCTTCAGCCCCTGCAAACAGCCCGGCCCTGAAGCAGGCTCTCCTTGTCCCCTCACCTGCTGCTGCATCCATTGGACTCCCTAAGCCTGTCGTGGGAATGACCAACAGCGTCACCACCGGCAAGATGTTGACCCCAAAGAAACCCCTTGCAACAAAGCTCTCCCAAGCAGGTACAGGTTGGAGGAGGGAGGCCAGAAGGATAAGGCCATTGAGCAGGCTCCTTCACGGGATCAGAGTTCCGGGTTGAGCTTGTACAACATGTCTAGCCAGGTCAATTAAAGACCTTGCAGGTGCACTCACACAACATGCAAAGCTTGGTTAACTCTTGTGGCTTAGCCCTTCAGTTAGTCGCAGCCCCTTGTATTGAGCGAACCCCAAAAATGGGTTAGTTGAGTAGTTGCAAAATGCCAAGAGCTGGAAGAAACCTGGGTGATCTTCTGGTCTCAGTAGAGGCAGGTGTATTGCCACAATAACCTCCCTAACACATCGCTGCATCACTTTAAGTAGATGCCACCCACCACATTCTAAGACAGCCTTCCACTGGTAAACAGCTGTTTTTTAAAAAAAAAACTATATTTTTAACTGGGAGCTGCTGCTTTTTAGCTTCTGCCCACTAGCAGTTATGGCCCTTCCATTAGGACAACTGAGAATTTACCTGCATAACAATAATGCTTTCAAGTAGGGCAGCCTACTGCATTATGGGGACCACATCCTGTTTCCTGGCTCTACATTCTGCAGCCTAGAATAATTAACAGTTAATGTGATAACCTGATTCTGTTGTGCCCACCCCCATCCCGCTTTTTGCAAGCTAAGCTGGTGGGTGGGAGCACTGACTGAAGGTCCTGAAAGTTTTTTAGATTCTAAAAAACATGGCGGGGTGCCTTTTCCTGTTTAGGAGCAAGCAAACTTCGGGCAAGGAGCAGCTTGAAACCAGAGGAGGTCAAAGAGATGCAACTGAAAACGGTGTCTGAGGTAGAACAGCTTCCACTTGACAGTTCTGGAGACTGTTTGGGAGATCTGCTTGATGTGCAGCCGGTGGGCCATGGTTATGTGGAAGAGGTAAGCCCTGGATCTGGAGAAGATCTTTTACAATTAGGGCGATTTCTTCCCAATCCTTAGAGCGTAGTCTCACCAGAAACTTCGATCTGAACTTTGAGGTATGGAACTCAAAACCTTCAGAATGTTGTTATACATCTTCCCAGCTGGGGCTCCAGCCAGCTGTTTGCTCACAACTGGATTGTGTTTGTGCAGGGTGAGCTATTTAATTGTGCCTTTTGTTGTTGGGTTTTGATTTTGGTTTTAATTTTCTGTAAATGTTGGGACACTGAAAGCTGTTACTTCCCTTAGCCATCCAATTTGGATGATCGTCCCTCCTGAGGATGAAGCAGACTCTATTTTTACCTGGTCCACGCGCGATTCTTTTCATGGTCCTTGCACTGATCTCATTAAGTGGGAAGTTCATTGTTCTAACTGAATGGAAAGGGCTTGTAGAGGTTGCCAGTAATTCTTATGTGGCTTTCTAGAAATAGCTGTACAGTTCATGAGTTACCCAAAGGTGCAATTAAGGCACTGGAGGTGCACGCACGTAAAGATTTCATACTCCCGGTGCCGTTGCTTCGAACAAGACACAAAGGAATTGGAAAAGGAGTTATCCTTTGGTTGTGTCTTCTTAAACAAGCAGTAATCGCAGTGGCACCATAATGGTTAGGGTTATCTCCCCGATTACATATGCCCATCCCATCAGGTCTGGCAGAAAGGGCATGCTGTGAGTCCTGCCTGCCAGGGAATTCCATTCGGAGGGTCCCGGGGGTGGGCCTTCTCTGCTGCGGCGCCCGCTTTGTGGAATCTCCCCCCCCCCCGAAAGTGAGATTAGCCCCATCCCTCCTAACGTTCCAAAAGTCCCTCAAGACCTGGCTGTGTGATCAGGCTGGGGGATCCCGGGGAGATTTTGCGATGGCTCCCTGACTACGGTTACCATCATCCTCTCCCGTTGTATGTGTTTTTATAGTTTTTATATGTATTTATGGGTTTTTTAACTGAATATTATATGCCACCCAGAGTCACTTTTTTGTGAGATGGGCAACTATATAAATATGATCCATCAGTCAGTGGTGCAGATAAAAATAAAAATACCCAAACCTCCTCAGTGATAACCAAATATTTGCAAATTGCATTGTCCAAATTCAGAATTAGTGTGGAAAGAATTATAATCCTATGGGAGAGAAGTTATTTCATCCATGGCGTCTGATCCTCTTGTTACTTTCACCAGAATTTGACTCTTTTGTTGGCGTGCCACTCAGCCTCGCACCAAGGCCCACAGGTCTTTGACATAATGTGGTCTAAGGACTCTGGCCTTGCCTTTGGCTCTGGTTTCCACTGGGGGCTGCCCTTCCCTGTTCATTCAAGCTTTAGATTCCCAGTCCACCTTTTCTTCGGGAGCTCAGTGTGGTGTAATCCTCTCTCCTGCTTCCTCCCCTTTGACGTTGGCTTGGCTGGGAGAGAGTGGGTGATCCAGAGTTGTCCCCAGAGCTTCCATGGTGAACCTGGACTTGGCTGTCCCAGGCCTTACTGCAGCTCCCTGACGTTTGCGCTGCGCTTTCTTCTGCTGAGCCAAGCAGAGGGGCAACCTCCCGCCGCTGTCCGTGGTACCATCTGACCTTTCTTTCCCACAGATCTGCCAAGGTGGGGCTTTGTGGGGCCTGAGAAGTAAAGCCAAGCTGGAGCAGGATGGAATTGCGCGGCCTGGCCGTGTGTACCTGGTGACCCCGTTCCTTCTCCCACCTCCCTAGGTCCACAACAAGAAAGGGAAGATGGTCCGCTTCTACTGCAGACTTTGCGAGCGCAGCTTCAACGACCCCAATGCCAAGGACATGCACCTCAAGGGGCGCCGGCATCGACTGCAATATAAGGTGACCACCGGGGGCCAGGAGGACCTCTTGCTCCCTCCCGAATGCCCCTTCCCTGGTAGCACCACCAGCAGCATCCTCATTCATTGGCCTGCCCCTGGTCTGCCAGCAAACCAGACCCGAGAGCTGCCGGTCCCTGAAAGTGACACATAGAAGCGGCTGGCAGTGGGGCCTCTGTGTGAGGGCTGTACACTTTGGGTACGAAGAAGCATCTGGTTCCTTCACTCCGCCAGCCCTTTTGAGGTGGGGCTTCTCCAAAAGATGCTCTGGGCTAAATGAGAGCCATGACCCACTGGGGCTGTTTTTGGTATCATGCCTAGATTGCTGGGCTGCGAAACTCGATTTCAGGTGTCTACCCACTGTGAAACTCACCGGGTGACTCATTGCAGTTTTTCAGCCAAACCATTTCACGGAGTGATTGTAAAGCATGTGGTACACTATTGGTTGCATTCACGCAACATGGGTGACCTGGTTTTTCTTCTCCTGCTCAACAAACACAGCTCTGGGTACTTCTTGGGGGGCTCTGTGCATTGCTTAAATAAACTAATGGACGTGCCAGAGTTTGACAGGATGGGACCGCAGGGCACGGAGCAGGAGGGGGTGTGTTTGAAAGGGAGTTGCTTTCCCTCCTCCTCTCTCAGCTGCTGCTCTCTGTAAGTGTGGGATGAAAACTCCCATCACCCTCAGCCAACTCAATAGTTGTAGTTCAGGATCAGTGCGAGAGACTGCTGAAGGAGATGAGTGTTCCTTTCTGGGGTAAGGCAGGGACTGATCCAGGATGAGTTGGGGTTTGCGCCCTAGCCTGAACCACCGGTCTGTACCCTCTCAGCAACAGTCCCCGTTTGTCCTGAGCATAAGAGAACAGGAGCAAGCCTGTTAAGCCTGTTTTCCCCAAGCTAATCCTCTTCAGATGCTTTGAACTTTGGTCTCTGAAATTCCCAGCTGATGTGGGTAGGCTAAAATCAACAGGGCTTGGCACACCATTTTCTCCTCCAGGCTGCAGTGGACAAAATGCCCCCCCCCCCCCCAATCCTGCAAGGCTCATATGGGTCATGATAGGATTTCAGAGCTTGGGGGAGTGTGTATCAGATTGCGTGCATGCAGACCCTCATAATCTTCATCCCCCTCGCTTTCTGCAGGTGGCAATGGCTACGTGGCAATATGTCCCCCCCCCCCAGCAAATTTTCTTTAGTGCTTGTCCAGCAGCACAGGTAGTCCTCATTCAATATCCCCTTGTTCAGTGACTGAAGTTATGACGGCGCTGAGCAAGGGGGACTTACAGCAATGGGTCCTTGTAGTTGCGGCCATCACAGCATCCCTGTGGTCACATGATCACCATTTGTGACCTTCGCTGCTGGTTTCCAACAAGCAAAGTCAGTGGGGAAGCTGGTCGCAAATGACAATCACATGACCGCGGGACACGGTGACTGCATAAGGTTTGCCTAACAGTGGCAACTGGGACTGCTGCAGCTGCCATCGTCAGTTGGTGCGTTCACGTGATGTTGTGCTTTATGACCACATCACTTAGCGACGGAGTTACCAGTCCCAGTTACCATCGTTAAGTGAGGACTGCCTGTATCATATGCAGTCTGCACCGAGCAACAGACCGATACAAACTCTAAGGCAAGAGCTGAAACAAAAGAAACAGGAGAAGTCCGTCTTAAGTCAGTGCAGGCCGTCCTGGGGCCAGTGGGGCAGTCCAGCAGGAAGCACCTTCCCGGGCTCCCATCTGGAGCTCCTTTCTGGGCCCCCAGACTGAGGCCTTTCCTTTGTGGCAGATTGGGGAAGAGCAGCAGCCATGCAGAGGGAAGGCCCAGGCATGCGCCTGTGGTCCCCAGAGGGACAGTCCACATGCTCTCATGACCAGACAGGTTTGCTTATTTATCTTGTCTCTCTATCTGAGCACTCAACTACCAAAGTTCCCTGGTGTCAGACCTGCAAGGTAGACCAGATTAAGAAACTAACGCCATATACCATAGGTCAGGGCTGTTTATTGTACAACAGTACAATAACACAATCTTGCAAGCCTATGCTTTATCTTTACGTGGAGTGGGGGGGGGGCTTATCTGAAACATTTTCTCTAGTTATTTTCTTGGCCTGGGCTCAAACCCCATTTATCTGACCATTTCCTTGATAGCAGCTCTTCTTCCTGTCCTCTAGACCAGTGTTTCCCAACCTTGGCAACTTGAAGAAGTGTGGACTTCAACTCCCAGAATTCCCTAGCCAGCTCGATGGCTGGGGAATTCTGGGAGTTGAAGTGCACACATCTTCAAGTTGTCAAGGTTGAGAAACACTGCTCTAGGCAGCGTAGAAAGATAAAAACAAACCCAGATCCACAGTTCATTAAAGGAGAATCAAGTTGAGGCCCCTAAAAGATGTTGGTATAACAAGCGCGCTCTCAGCCTCATCAGAGTTCCATTAAGGCCAGGACCCAACGGACACCCACTCCCGTTTTGTCGTCTTTGGAGGATTCTGTGGGAGTATAAAAGGCAAGAGAAACTTAAGGCAATTATTTTTCTCTTTAAACTTTCTGTCCTTGTGGAAAAAGGGGGGGGCTTCGGGGGTGAAATTTTGCCCCCAAGTGGCCCCAGACCAAACGAAACCCAAATTCTGCCATGCTGCCCCTGGCAAGGTAAGCCAAGGTTGCCCACCCTGCGGAGGAAAAGGGTCAATTCACACAGAAGCCAGTTGGGTTGGTTGCTTGCTTGCTGAGGTATCGCTCACCCTTGCAGAAGAAAGTCAACCCTGGCCTCCCAATCGAGATCGAGCCCAGCAACCGAGCCCGGAAGTTGCACGAGGAGAAGCTGAAGAGGAATCGGGAGGAAGAGCAGCGCTGGCTCTTGGAAATGAGGCAAGTCCTCCTGCCATCCCCACTTCCCCAAGGAATGGAAGGCAGAAATGTGGAATGGCCCAGGGTACTTGGAAGTTACATGCTCCCTCCCTCCCTCCCTCCCTCCCTCCCTTCCTTCCTTCCTTCTCACTTTCCCTTTTTTTCATTGTTTCTCTCTCTCTCCTCTCTCTCTTTTCTTTCTTTTCCTTCCTTCCTCTCCCCCCCCCGTTAATGATTTCATTATGTATGTCAGAAAGAAAAGAGAAAGTTTTGTTTTACTACCTTTAATGAGTAACCTTCATGCAGCCAAATCAGTTACCAACAGGGAAAAGAACAGTTGTGGAACAGGCAGTGAGAAAACAGCCGAAGCTCAGGGCTGCAGTGAATCTGACCTTTAACTGTGGGGCCTTCAGGTCTTGCTAGACTATCACTAACATCGTGGTTGACTGTTTGCTTAGAGGCCAAGGGGTTTGGGGTCCAGCTATTGTTCTGCATCAATTTTGGGCTCATACACTTTTGCGTCATCCTGTCTGGAGTAACCAAAAAAAGGTGTTTAGGACCACTCATTTTTAAAGCAGAGTTCCCCACTCTTTCTCCGGAGGATTGGAGAGAAGTCTGATCCACTGACGTTGTTTTTTACGACTAGTATCATGAAACAGAACTGGCTTGTTTGAGAAAATGGCAGTTGAAGATAATGGTGGGTGCCCTCATCCCTTGAAGTTTGGCCAGGGAGCTCTGTTTAGTTTAAAAGTGGGCACCTATGATCGGAGGAAGGGGAAGGGGGGCATACTTACATAATAGCCTTCTGGGAATGAGTGAGGCTGGCCACTCCCTAAACCAGTGTTTCTCAACCTTGGCAGGTTTCAGATGTGTGGACCAATCTTGCTGGCTGGGGAATTCTGGGAGTTGAAATCCACACATCTGAAACCTGCCAAGGTTGAGAAACACTGCCCTAAACCTAAACACTGCCCTAAACCTCCCAGGGTTGAGAAACACTGCCCTAAAAGAAACACTGCCCTAAACCTAAACCTGCCAAGGTTGAGAAACACTTGCCCTAAACCTTCACACATATGAAATCTGCCAAGGTTGAAGAAACACTGCCCTAAACCTTTAAGCCTCTGTTGGAATGACCTGCATTTCTAAGCCGTTAGCAGAATCTGTGCCTTCTGTATTCAGCTCCTTTTCGCTTGGAGAACCATGACCTTGAAGGCTTTAAAAAAAAAAATCCCAAGCATGGATTCTTGACAAGAAGGTGAACCTACTCTAAGAAGCCAGTTGTGCCCATTTCTGAACCAGAAGGGAGTGTCTTCTGGGTTGTCTTCTCGTTATTGGAGGGGCTATGCAGAAATTAGCCTTGTAGCCCCGTTCAGCCACAGCGAGCCCTGGGTGATGTTTGGGCCCCTCCAGGGAGTGACGGGTACCAACTTGAAGACTGCTGTCACAAGTCCCCAGAGGTTGCTTCAGCGCAGCCCCGCTTCCATTGACTCTGCCAAAGGGCAGAGCTCGGGCAGAGCCCAGAGGTGCTAACACATGTCTGCCATTTCTCTCCCCTGCCCTGTTCTCCTCTAGGCGATACAAAGAGGAAATGTACTGGCGCCGGGTGGAGGAAGCCCAGCTGTGTTGGGAAGAGCAGCGCTGGCGGCCTTTAGCGGCAGATTGGCCTCCACCACCACTCATGGGCAGGCTGGGGGTGCCTGTCCCCCCTCTCTTGGTGGGTACCCACTTTTGGATCAGCATTCCCTCCAGCCCCTGTGTTTTTTCTTGTCTGGCTTGTTCCCTGCAAAGATGACAAGCAGTACACCATCATGGCCTGGCACAGGCTTACCTCTAAACCATAGTTTGGCAGTACCTAAAGCCCGCCATCTCACATCCACAAGAGGAGCAGGAGCACAAATACAAAGCGGTCCTTGTCTGATCTAACACGTTGTTTCTGGTTTGGCCAGAACAGCCTTTCTCAACCTTTTTACCCTGAAGGAGCCCCTGAAATCATTTTCAGGTCTCAGGGAACCCTGCCTAAAAATCACCAGAAATGCAAAAGCTTCACAATACAATTCACTTCTAACCTACGCTGTCCACGTTTTACAATTTTTATAACAAAGGCAAAGCGGCAGGCCGGCAACTGAGTCACAGCATGTAAAAATTCCCACCACTCCAAACACTAGTGTTAGGGGGAGTGTGAAGTTAAAAAAAAAAATCTTTTTTTCCCAATTGCAATTGCTTGCCGGTTGAGAAAGGCTGAGCTAGAGCATCAAATGCGTTGATTTAAATGAAGGATGTTTCCAGTTTCCTTGCCAGCTTTTCACAGGAAGAAAATTTATTAGGTAAGCCATTGTTTGCCCAGGTTTGGTTGGATAGTCCTAAATCATAGTTCAAAGAAACTGGTCAGTTTCTTCAGTCACTGTTGGCTGACCTCAAAATTCATGTTACTGGCCCATCCCTGCCAGTGAGGGACCAGGTTCACTCTGGACTTCTACACCAGTGGCTGGCCCTGCTTCTTACAGTATCGGCCTTCCATCTGATGCCGTCCTACCAACCTCTTTTTTTCGAGATGGAAGTTGTAGGTCTTTCAATGGCTCCTCTCTAACCTGGACCACATCCTGAGCTCTTATTTGGCCATTCATAAGATCATTTAATGGCTTATTCACATTCTTCCTATTTTCTTTAGAATAGTAATAAAGTGGGGTTAGAATCCCTGTGGTTTCTGCTAAAGGCTTAAATCAGTGTTGGGAGAAGTTGGGCTTTCTGACAAGGCCTGATTATGTGCTCAGCAATCTGTCATCTGTCACATGCTCTCCCCAGCCCTGGTAATTACCCCACGCCCACCCTAGGCTTGAAAAGATGTTGCTTTTTTGCATGCCTCCATGTTTATGGCAAGTGGAGATACAACTGAAAGGTATTTCCCTCTTTCTTTTTTCTTCTTCCAGATTGCTAGTTAAAGCCTGTCCATTTTATCTCCTCCAGCCCGCTTGGCGACCAAACTCTTCCGATGACCGCCACATTATGACGAAGCACTCCACCATCTACCCAACAGAGGAGGAGCTGCAAGCCATTCAGAAAGTCGTATCCCACTCAGAGCGTGCCCTGAGACTTGTCTCTGATTGGCTGGTGGAGCAGGAAACAGGGAAGGAGGAAGAACAGGAAGAGAAAGGGTAACATGTGCGCTCTACCTTGCAAGGCTGTTGTGCAGCAGCAAAAGACGAGATCTTCAAAAGATACTTAAATTTTCTGGCCATTAAACCTACTCACTCCTGGTTAAGCTGTTTTGGGTTTCTGTGAATCCGAAATATTTTTTGGTCCTTTGGTGAGACACAAATGCCTCTCTGCTGGAGCGGGCAACCTCTAGCCACAAAACCACCCCAAGCAGAGGGGAGTCTGTGTTTTGCCAAAGGGCCACAAAAATCTCTCCTGTTCCCAGCACCCCCAGCAATCCTGCAGAATGAGATTCAGAGAGCAGCACTTGAAAAACAGATACTTACTGGAGGTAGGAAACAAGTGGAAATTGTAATGCAAATCCTAGTAGTCTCTTAATACCGTTCAGCCCCCCACCCCGCCACCCAAATAGGCAGAGTCAGAAATTCCCTATATGTTAACTGGCCCCCTGCTCCTGCAGGCCTTTCCCCAGATATGAAACATAGAGCCAGGTCACGAAAAGGTTGCCAACCCTTGACCTAAGCTCTCTGTTAATTACCTTTTACCTATTTCCTTACGTGTATTTTTGTATTTAATTGCTTTACATCCTGTTTACCAAAAGTAGAGTGTTTCTCCAGATAAGTTCCTGTGACTTGCCAGGGGTGGCAGAGGGGGTAGAAATAAACCAACTCTCACCAAGCAGATGGTTGTGGGCGGGTGGGGGGGGGAGATGCTGTCGAAAGTCAGCCTATGACTGAAAAAGACGGAAGAGAGAAAGCAGCCGATCTGTCGTTCAAGGGGACAGAGACGAGCAGGTTGTTCTCCCCTCCTCTTGTTCCCTTCCATGTATAGCGGCATGTAATTTATACTGTTCCTTCCCTCTAGGGCAGTGTTTCTCAACCTTGGCTGCTTGAAGATGGGTGGACTTCAACTCCCAGAATTCCCCAGCCAGCAAGGCTGGCTGGGGGATTCTGGGAGTTGAAGTCCACCCATCTTCAAGCGGCCACGGTTGAGAAACACCACTGTAGGGTGTGATCTAACCAGAATAAAAATTAGCAAGTAGAAACTCTTAGCTACAATTGCACCCAATTCATAAAGCCAATATATGCCATGATAATTACAATCACAGTAAAAATGACACTTATACAAATATAAAATCCTAAACCTGTAATCTGCCATCTAACTTTGCTAATAATAATCAGTACAACAAAGCAGCTTTCCTGTCTATTAACTGCCACCCACATCCACTTCCCCCAGGAAACTCTGCAGTGGGTTTTTGTGTCTACGCGTATAACCTTTTCTCCATCTTTTGGGGGAAGAGTGTTTTAAATCTGGGATTGAAAATGCAGTATTTTTATTTATAAAAATAGGGACCTGCTTTTCACTGAAACGTCATCCTAAGGCAGAGGACCGAACAGAATTTAGAACTGTGAAATGACCACTGATTATATTATTTAAAGGCAGACCAACAAGAACAGCAGTGAGGGGTTCAGCTAAAAGCCGGAGTGAGCAAATACTGTTTTAGTAGGGGCTGATAGCTTGTGGGCTTCGTGTGCCAGCCACAGCTTGGGAACACCACAAGCTGGCCCCATAGCAGGAACGCCCTCTTGGGTGTCACATGAAGAATTCCTGGGGAAAGAAACTCCCATCCCCTCTGCATTTTATCCCCACAATAACCCTAGATTATTGCATAAAGTGGGCGATTTGCTCAGAGACGCATTGTGAGTTTCATGGTTGTTCCAGCAAAGCTCTCCTGGGTCCTAGGCCAGCTCCAGCCAAGAGGCTTTACTGATCCTGGGGCGGTCTATTCCACTTGTTGCCCGAGTGACTGGCTGAATCAGTCCCCACATATCTCGGGAGGGTGCTGCTCAGAAGGGCTGGTCTGTCTGCTCTCTGTCATTCCGGTATTCTGACAGACTCTCACGCGGGAAAGAACGGGAGCAGCAGTGGCAGGTCCGATGTTGAGACCCCACCTCTAGACGGTGAAAGACAATAGCCTGGGACCCGCCTGGTCTCTTGGCAGGACATCAGCATCCCAGAAGCTCCTGCTTGGTTTAATGCTTTTCTGCTCATTTAATACGGCTCTCCTTCCCGTAGAAAGACCAGCAAGCCGCCCCGGGTTCTGAAAGGGGTCATGAGAGTCGGTGTCCTAGCCAAGGGGCTGCTGCTGCGGGGAGACCGGAATGTTCGCCTGATCCTGCTGTCGGCCCGGAAGCCCACCTTGGCCCTCCTCCGGAGCATTGCAGAGCAGTTGCCCAAGCAGCTGGGGGTAAGGGCAAGACATCACCCCTACGCACCGGGCCCAGCTGGCGGGGGTTGCTTTGGGTCGGCTGTTGCCAGTCATCGGAGACTAGGGTTTGCCTCTGTGCCTAGACGAGGCTCAGAGGCTGCATTTAATGTTTTGGGGGCCAGAGTGGGTAGAATTGATTCAATATGAGACCAGCATTATCTTTTTTTTTCCTCCTGTGAGGGGTATTAGCATTGTTTTTAACTTTGTTGAGGCTCTGTTCGGACTCAGTACAGATTTTGTATTTTTTTCCACAATGGCCTGGCAGGACACCACATTTCTGTACTTGGGGTTGCAAAGCAAAGAAGAACCTTGAAGACTCCATGTAGCCTCAGGTGCCCACAGAGAGAGAGAGAGAGAGACAGAGTCTTCACAGGGCCATTTTGTAGTTTCCCCTGTCACAAAGCTCGCTGCCTAATCTCAAGTGGTGACGCACAAGACAGTGCAGGCAGAGTCAGGAGGGCATAAGAAAAAGGAGGAAGTTTGCCTGGGTTGGAGATGGGAGAAGCAGGGGTGCGGCAAGGCAGAAGCCCAGATTCAAAGTGCAATGTTTGGAGAGAACGTGGACGAACTCACAGCACCCGTCACGACACTTTAAAGCAGCTGCTGCATCTTTTCCTGGGCTTGTACATCTGTAATTAGCAGGGGACCCCAGGAAAAGACGCGTTTGGTTGAAAGTGTTCCCAACAGGTTTTGTGCACACTGATGTGTGTTCCAAATCACAGTTTGAATCTGTGCCAATCCTGCCCAGGTGTGCCTTGAAGATAGTTTCTGGAGGAATAGGAAGTAAGGTAGCATTGTAAAGGTTCATAGGAAGAATAGCACAGGCGAATACCAAGGTTTTTTCCTAGGGAGCCAGGTTGATGTGGCTCCTGGGAGAGCGCCAGCTGCAAGGGACAGCAGGGGAGGGAGGGCCTGGGGGTTAGGGTTATGCCCTGGGCATGGTTAAAGTTGTATTTTTCCTGTCTAAGCTGCCAAGAGTAATTTAGATTGCAGCCACACAGAAATACATCTAATAAGTATCAAACTTCCTTAACGGGGCTCCTTTGGGAAATGAAGACCAAGGGAATGGCAGGTGGGTGGTGCTGATTGCCAAAGGAGGGGGGGCGAGAAGAGATCTTATATGAGCTCATCTCTGAAATAAGTCAGTGATATTGGGAAAAATGATACTGGGCTAGGCTTCCAGCTTGTAACAGCTAAGAGGAAGTTGTCTGTGGATGATAACAGTAGGGTGACGCTTCTTAGGCAAGACTCCTGCCCCTCCAAAATCTCTGTGGGTGCCCAGAGAAGGTTGATAGGACTCACTTTCTCATCTCCTTTTCCAGAAAGTGACCAGTGATGATTATGAAGTTGTATCAAACTCAGAGGAAGCCAATATTGTCATTGCCTCGTCCAGAGAACCCAAAATGCAGGTCACAGTTTCACTTACCTCTCCTCTGATGAGAGAAGGAGACCCCACAAATGCAGGTGGGTCTCTAGCCTTCGGGCAGCGTTCACCTCCCGCATGTCAGCTTTAGGACTGAATCCTTCTTTCATCTTTGTCCAGCTTGTCATTGAGTGGTGTGTGCACACCTGTGGTGTCTGTTGGGGTGGTCCTGGCAAAATGCTAGCCTCGATCGTGGTCTTATTTTCATACTGAGTTGGATCCAATGGAGGCGAATACATACTGAGTTGGATCCCATCAGTATTATTAGAAAACAAGAATATTTATATTATTAATTTTATAAATAATAATGATGATGATGATATAATATAGTATTAATATAATAAATTTAAATATATGTATTGATTGATTGATTATGTGCCATCCACTCATTTTCGACTCCTAGCAACTACATAGATAGATCTTCTCCATAAATGTTTGTATCAATGTATAAAATAAAATGTATATGCAGGTAGTCCTTGCTTAACAACCACAATGGGGACTGAAATTTAGGTCGCTAAGCAATGCAGTTGTTAAGCAAATCACTGTGGTCATTAAATGGATCACATGGTCATTAAGCGAATCACACAATGATTAAGCGAATCACGTGGTTCCCATTGATTTTGCTTGCCAGAAGCCAGCTGGGAAGGTCACAAATGGTGATCACGTGACCCTGGGACCCTGCAACTGTTGTAAGTGCAAGCTGGTTGCCAAGTACCCCGATTGCAATCACGTGATCACGAGAGTGCTACGATAATAGTAACTTCAGACAGCGGTTGTAAGTCATTTTTTAGCTCCGCCGTAACTTTGAACAGTCACTAAACAAACAGTCTTTAAGTGAGGACTACCTGTAATGTATTCATTTATAAAAATACAGTATTCGTTTTATTGATTAACTCAGTGAATAAGATTTAAAAAAAAGAATACAGGGGGCTATAGCATTTTGTCTACAGGTGTGCTGACCTACTGGTCAGAAAAAAGCAGGTGAGCCAGAGGAAGGAGGGAGTGGAAGGAGGGTTAAAGATGGCATAGGCAGCAACCATGTTTTGCAACGTGGAGCCCTTGTGAAATGCCTATCTGCTTTTCAGAAAATTAGAGTGCTTTGTGCAACAAGGATCACCAATCCACTTGCCTGTGGTTGTGATAGGGTTATGGACTGAGATTGGGTTATGGATGGATGTTAGGTTAGTCCAGTGTTTCTCAAGCTTGGCAACTTGAAGATGGGTGGACTTCAACTCCCAGAATTCCCCAGCCAGCACAGCTGGCTGGGGAATTCTGGGAGCTGAAGTCCACCCATCTTCAAGTTGCCACGGTTAAGAAACATTGGGTTAGTCAGCCAGCCAGCTGGTTGGTTAGTTTGTATTTTCTTCTGATCGATCTGATCCAAAACAATCTGCCCTCTTACTTTTTTGTCTTTGTTTACTCTGTGCCTTTCAGAAGCATCAGCAGGACCCCGACCGGAGTCCCCGGAAATCCTGAACGAAGACAGATGCCTGGAGTCGCTGGCTGCCCTTCGCCATGCCAAGTGGTTTCAGGTAAAAATAGTCAAGGCTTGCCCACGGAGGTTTGCCTGCTTGCATCCGAAAGGCGGGGAGGGAGGGAGGGAGGGAGAGATCAGATCTGGGGGTCCTTTCCCAAAGGGTGGGGCCATGTTGAGCTGTGCCCGGTACGCATTGCTCACCCCTCCCCCTGGCACAAGGTTCAGAGGCTGACATAATGAAAGAAAGCAGAGTTTGCACGTCTTTAAATGGGGGGCCTCCTTCATGGTGTTCAGAGACACTCCCAGGCCAGCTTGTTTCCTGCAAGGGTGCATCAAAATGTTGTGGCGCCTGTAACGATTTATCGCAGCCTCCATAAATCGGTTGATCTTCCAAGAGGCTTTGGGGTTCCCATTTCTTGGGGGTACAGATGAAGTCATTGGAGGCAGGGATCAGATCCTAAACTTTAAAACCTGTGCTGGCTGCCCAGCCCACCCCAATGACACCTACAGGGAGCCCAGCTTCTTAAGCAACCAAACTACTTCTTTCCTCAATGACGTTTGGAACCTGTTTGGTTTGGTTTGGTTCCTTTTTCAAGTTGTTGGCCTCTCGTGCCCTTGGGCAACTGCTAACGCCCGTCAGTGCAAATCCCTGCCTTGTTATGGCTTCCGGCCAGGCCTGAAAGTGACCCTTGAGCGGGTCAGGATGCGAAGCATCGTGCACATTTTTTGAAGAGGGGCTTCCTGGGGCCAAAGATGCATTCACACTGATTTGTGACCCTCCTCCTTCCCCTCTTCCTCCAGAGAAACTGCGTTTGCGCCTAAGTTTTCAATTCCAGTCCTTTGGTGTTGTGGGCTACTCAGCCGGGGTTACTCTTAAGTGAGGATTCCTACTACAGTCATCCACCCAGGATTGTAGCTGGCTTATTTCTTGAAACTTCGCTTTGGATTAATCACAGACCAGGACCTGGTTAGCACTCCACTGTTATTTACAAGTGGAAATCAAAGTCATTCCAGTACGGCTGATTCATGTGCTGCCTTTCCACTCAGGCCCGAATCTCCCACTTGCAGCATTGTCTACCTCCTGTGTTTTACTGCTGGAGCTCGTAGGGTCAGAGAAGCAGCCCGGCAGCCCTTCCAAGGGGAAGCTGGATTGAGAAGGGGAAGGTCCCAAAGGCAGGCTCATGCTTCTGCTGTGGAGTTTGGAGTGGCGGGCTTACCCAAGCCTCTGTTTATCTTCTTTGGGCCCAGAGATGGGGGTTTTGCCAGACCCTCAGGAGCATCTGGGGGGCTGGGTCTGAGGTGAAGGCCTTTGTAACAACGGGCTTTTTTTTTTCTCCCCATAGGCACGAGCCAATGGCCTGCAGTCCTGCGTGATAATCATCAGGGTTTTGCGGGACCTTTGTCAGCGTGTGCCAACATGGGGTGCTCTTCCAGATTGGGTAAGAAGAGGAGGAAGAGGGAGGGAGCCCCCGTGCCGCATCACACAGCTCCACCCCAAATGCACAGCTCCCCACGTGCAAAGCCACAAGCCTGGACGGTCAAGTGCCAGCTGGTCTGGGAGCTGAATGGGCCACTGAGGAGGGATCTGGCTCCCTGCCCCTGACCTTTGCAGAAATACAAGCGATAAAAATCCAGGGTCTGCACTCTGTGAGAGCCCCTGAATGCTGAACGTCAGTCGGAAAAGGAAGCCAGGGTTGGTGGAACCCAGCGTTGCCTTGGAGAAGCAGCCTCTCTGCCTTTTCCCCTTCAGGCATTTTTACCTCATTCCTCAACCAGAAACGCTCTTGCAGCAGTTTGCGAGAGATTCATGCCACAGAGGCCATCCCTGATTTTCCAGCATTTCCCGCTTACAAAAGAAGGGGGTGGAGAGGAAAAAGCCAACGTAGACCCCGGTGCTTTATTTTTTAATCCATTTACCTTTTATTTACTTATTTATTACACAACGTATATACCTGCCCATCTGCTAAAAGAACTCTGGCTGGCTATATGAAGTGCGGGGCTGGAGGGGGGATAGCACAACAATATATTACAGGCTTCACTCCATTATCACTCACTCACTTTCCTGCTTTCCAAGCACCAGTTCCTTACTCTCACATAAACTGCATCATTAAAGAAGCCCTCGGTTTCTCCCCTGGTTGTCTCTGTCTGTCAGGCAAGGCCAGGCCTGACAGACAGAGGTTAGAGGCCTGGTGATTCTCTGCCCCTTTCCCCCTTTCCCTGTAGCGTCTGTCCTGCTATCACCTTCTACCCACCTGCTAAAAAAGGGGGGGAAATGTTTCACGCAACACACTTTCTGGATTAAAGGGGGACTGGATAGTGTGGGGTTCAGTGTGTTGTGGGATCCTGCCTATTCTCTTGGCGTGTTGTGTGAATCATGTTAACCCGTAATATGGCTGCTGTCTTCAGCCATAGCAGGTAACGTGGCCCTAGCCGTTTGGTTTTGTTAATCCAGGTTTTGGGTTGAGCGTGTTGTATGAACTCAGCCTAACAGTGGAAAGGAGCAGAAGCAGCAGACTCAAAGCCATCTTTTCCCACGGGGCAGAGGGAAGAAGGGCTCAGCCTGCCTTGAAGACATTTCTGCAGCAGGCTGGTAGGAAAGCAGCCCACCCCTGTTCCCCTCTCGTGCAGGGCGGCCCTGTTTAGCAGGCGAGCTTCCGCACCACTGTTCAAAACCCTCTTTTTTCTTGTGAGCGCTCCGCATTCCGTCCGCAGCTCCTTCCCCCTTGGAGAATTCCCCAGAGCAAGCAAACACCTGAACACATCGCAGGTCACACCGCCTTCGCTCAGTGGCTCTCTTCTTTCTGCGCCCCTAGAGCTACCTGCTTGCACACAAACTGATCTGTTCACTCAATGATCCCCAGAGGCCTTTGCCGAGAGACAGAAGGGGGCTCCGGTGGGGAAGCTCTTCCTCAGCTGGCGTGCCTTTCAAAACAGCAGGGGTGTGCCCCTGCTGTTTGCTCTGCTGCTGATTCATTGGTTGAGGGCCTTGCTAAGCCTTTGAGAACTCGCAGAGTGCTGCTGCAAACCACTGGGTACCTCCTGGGTTGCATCCTGGCACACGTTGTGCTTAGTTCTTGAGATCGGGGTAGAGGTGATTTTGGGAAGGCCCAAGCCAGCGCTTTTGTGTGGAAAGACGGACTAGAAATGTTTGAAAGCCATGATATAAATGCCATGGAAGTCAGGTGGCGTATTGATTGATTCTCCTGCTAGTGTGCCATGACCACCATTTCTCTTGCCCAACAGGCTATGGAACTGCTAGTGGAAAGGACCCTCAGCACTGCCCTGGGGCCTCTGGGGCCTGGAGAGGCCATGCGGCGAGTCCTGGAATACATTGCCACGGGGATGCTCCTGGCAGGTCTGTGGCCAAGTGGGCAGGGGAGGAGCTGTCACCTAGTGGCAGAATGCCTCTTACACCAGGGGAGGATTACAGGCTCCTGCCTCTGCGTTCCATCATTCTCCCCCCCCCGCAATTCCAAACTCTGCTCACCCAGTCATCGTGCCTTTAGAGGCCCAGAACGAGGCTCCGGACGTGAAGTTGGTGGCTAAAATAAAAAGGTTTTGATCTCACCCCCTCCAGTGCCTGTTCCTATAGATGTGCTGAATTTCTGAACCTCTTCAGGCCGCGGCCAAAAGCAGGCAGGGAGGGGGCTCCAGCAAAGCCCATCCTTTTCTTTCCGAGTGAAAGCCACCTGTTCCCAGATCCCGAGGTCCACGTCCAGGTCGTCGCTCTAAACAAAGGTCCTCGCTCATCGCTTGCTGCTTCTCCTGCTTTCAAGCCCCTGCCCTCCAAATTGCCTGTCCCTGAGTCAGCAAGCCCCAGGAGCTCCCCCCAAAGAGGTTCCCTGTTGCCAAGAAAGCCCTGGCAGGTGTGGGCGGGGCTCCTGCCTGCCCCACGGTGTAACGCCTGGTCCATTCCTCCCCTCCAGACGGTCCTGGCCTTCAAGATCCCTGCGAGAAAGAGCCCGTGGATGCCCTGCAGAGCATGGCCTGGCAGGAGCGGGAGGACGTCACAGCAAGCAGCCAGGTAGAGGGTCTGAGCAGGGCTGATGTAGGATTTGAAAGCGGCCCCCGCATGGCACATTGAGCAGGGTCTGCCTGTTTAAGCGGTCACTTCAGCTGGCCCCAGGACGAAAAGGCACGACCACAGTAGTTCTTTGGACTCTTAACCCTCCTCTTTCCCTCCCAAGCACGCCCTGAGGATGCTGGCGTTCCGTCAGATCCACAAAGTCCTGGGAATGGAGCCCTTGCCCTTCCTGAAGAACCGGCCCGGCGTATTCAGCCGGAAGAGACGGAGGGACGCGGACGAGGAGGCGCAGAGCGAGGGGGACGGGAAGAAGGACAAGGAGGAGGACAAGGGAGACGAGGGCGGGACCTAATCTCTGCCGCTGGATTGGCCAAGACAAGCTGCACGCGTCTTTCCTATGTATATGTAAATATGTAAATGTATGAGTTGCCATTTCGCCTAAACTTTTGGTAATTCTAGTGAGTTCTCCCCCTCCATTCTGTACATCGTTTTAATGCTGTGCTTCAGTCATTAAAGGATTCCCTCGTTCCACCGGAGTAGTGTCACTTCTGCAGCCCCTCCGGCACAGGCGGGATCTGCTCTGATGCCAGAAAGAAGCTTATGATGCAGCTCTCCCTTCCCACTCACTCTGCCCGCCCTTTGAAACAGCCAAACCCCCCAGCTTTGCACTTTCTCCGAGTTTGGCACACCACTGGAGCGGAGTAGGCTCCTCTGGCTTTGTAGAATTCCGCAGAGGGCACGGTTGCAGGGCCTGAGCAAAGAGGATGGAGCCCCTGCTTTGAACTGGAACAGAACGCATGCAGCTCGTGCTCCATCCTCACGAAAGAGCAGGTGTCCCTTGGCTCCTTGTTAAAATGAAGTTTTTCACATGTCAGCACCATAATTTGGGCAAGAGTGGGGAGTCACTCGGTTGCTACTCGGCAGCGGCGGACACAGCAAAACTAGAGGACGCCTCAGACATCTCCCAACCCCCAAATTAAAAGTAAAACAGGACAAAACCTTGCACAGATCTTACCAGATGGAAATATCTTGCAAGATTTTAGCCGTTGAAATGATGATGCAGGGGAGCTCAACCTGACCAGCTCCGTGCAAGGTTTTAACCTTTTAAGCTTAAATAGTTTTTCTTCTTCTTTATTTTTCTCCCCACGCCACTGTGATGTGAACAACGTTCAGACCTTTGATGGAGGTCCCGTCATCCACCTCTCGGTACACACTTTTCACTTTGGAGCTTCTGTGGTTGAAGGTTGTGCTCTGAACTGCGTCCAGAAATAGGTCAGCAGCTCTTGGTGGAGATGACTGGATCTGGCCGTTTCTGGGTCTCTTCCTTCCCTGTTTTCCCAGTCTCAGATTCAGATTATCCCATTCTCAGGTCACTATGAGGTTTTTTTTTTAATTTACATAGACAATTTAATGCATTTTCATGGGCCTTTTTCCTAATATAATAAATAACTGGAAATATGAATTTCAAAGGATAATCATGCACTATTTGCCTATTAGTTCCAAAGTGCAATAGGAAGTTAGATACTTGCCAAACGAAGTCTCCATACTGGCAAATATGTATTTGTTTGTTTTTCTCTTTAGTTAGTTTATCCTCTTCCTTTTGGCTCTAGCGAGCCCTCAAGGCAGGTAACAGAATTTTAAAATAAAAGCAGCATAAAAAATTAAAAATGCGGATTCAGGTTAATGAGGTAAATTATTAAAATATTTTAATAGTTAAAACTCTGGCAAAATAGATGGGTTTTCACACTGCTTTTAAACACGGACAGAGGGCTGCATCTTGTGAACTGGGGACAGTGCAAGAGAAACTGGCAGCAAGGGCCTCTGTTATCTCCTGCGGTTCTCAGCACTTGGACAGGTTCATAGCTGGAGAAGTGCCCCGTTCGGTAGTCAGAATCACGCAGGCCATGGTCTTCCCCGTGGCCCTATGTGGAATCCAAAGTTGGGCTTTGACGAAGCAGGAGAGGAAGAGTGTTGGAGCTCTTGCTGTTGGAGAGACTCCTGAGAAGACCGTGGACAGCCAAGAAAACAAACCGGTGGATCATCGACCAAATCAACTCAGGGTTCCCACTCAAGTCACCAATTATCCTGCTTTGGACGCATTATGTGAAGACCCAGCAGCTCTCTGGAAAAGGCTCTAATGCTGGGAAAGGTGGAAGGAAAGAGAAGAGCATCAGCAAGGGGGATGGACTCTAGTTACAGTGGTGATGGGGGCACTGTAGGACCAGGTTGGGGGAAAATGTCATGGAGGAAATCTGTCTGCAACCACTAAGGGTTGACATTGGCTTGATGCCACATAATCAACTTGTACAAATTACTTATTTAATTATTAGATGTATATCCCACGTTTTATTCAGGAGCTCAAGGCAGCATACATAGTGCTTCCTCCTGCTATTTTTATCCACAACAATCCTGTGAGGTAGGCAGGGCTGAGAGAGTGACTGGCCCAAAGTCTGCCATAGCTGAAGGGGATGTGCACCTGGGTCTCCCCACTCCTAGTCTAACAACTTAATTACAACCTGTAGCAACTTAGTCACCACATGTTGTACCAACAGCAAATACGAACAGTCTTCAGGGTAGTCCCACAAAAAACATTACAGCAGTCAAGATGTGTGACCCAAGTCATGAGTAACTGTCACCACATGTGAATGTTGCAGGAAGGGCGACCACCGGTGCTCTAAGCATAACTCTATATCCAGAGGCAGCTGAGGATCATGGGCCCTCCAGACTTGAGTGCTTCCTCTTTCAGGGCAATGCAACCCTGTCCAGAACTAGCTAAACGTCAAACATTTCTTATTTACCGTCTTACGTGGATTTAATTTCCATTTGCTCTCCCTCCAGCCCACATTCACACTTCGGTGTTATTCAAGGGCACCAATTGCTTCCTTGGAACTGGAAGTTAAGGATGATAGGTCTAAGTGCCATCAGCCCATGATGAGACTCCACTCAGAAATTTCAGATGACCTCAGATGGACTCAGAATCCTATGGTGGGACAGGACCTTAGTCCAACCTCTGCCCACGGCAGGAATCCTCAGACCATCCCAGACAAATGGCTGTCCATCCCTGGCTCGAAAACCTACAGAGGTGGAGCCCCACAAGTCCAAGAGGCAGGCGACTTCACTGCTCAATACCTCTCATGGTCAGGAAATGTCATCTCCTCTTAAGTTTCAGTTTCCCTCTTTAAACCTCCCACCTGTTGGTTCTTCTCAACAAGCCTCCCCAGCAGCTTCTGTAATTCCGGGGAGAAGATGGACACCGTAGCTCCACAGCCTAGGCTGGGGTTTCTCAACCTTGGCAACTTTAAGATGTGTGGACTTCAACCCCCAGAATTCCCCAGCCAGCATGCTTAAATTTGCCAACATTTGAGAAACACGGGCCTAGGTAGTCAAACCCCAGCCCCAGTTCTGGACCTGATCTGACAGGAAGGGCCAGGACCCCCACAAAACAGGGCCCCCAAGGCCCAATCCCACCAGGCGGTCCATTCCGTTGATGGTGCTGAAGCCCACTGAAAGTCCAGGAATGGTAACAGGGTGGTGAAACACCTCTGTCTCACCAGGCATTGACAACCTCTGTGGACCATGGAATAACCCGCAGGTAATGTACTGTCCACCTCCTTGAGAGTGACAAGTCCTGGTTAATCACGTAACTGCAGCTCATTTCATTTATTTATTTAGTCCGCCTTCTCTGCTGCTCAGCAGCGTCTAATGTCTGAACTAGCTGAATTATCCAAATTATTCTGGTAGATAATCCAGCCTCAAAAGCATCGAATGGTGCCCGGGACAATCCAAGTTCAGGACCTTGGTCAGCATCCCTAGATGAGGATCTCATGTGTATGTTTTAAATAGAGATGCATATTAACATTTTATAAGTCAATGGACAATGAGGAAACTGTCATGTTCTTGTTATCTCGTTCCTCAACAACCCTGGACAGAAAACTGCCTTATTCATCAGACCACTGGCGTCTTTAGCTGAACGTTATCAATGGGGCCTGGATGCAGAGTCCCAGGGCTTCCGCAGAGTCCTCCATAATCCCTCCTTGTAGCTGGAGAAGATACAGAACTTGGAAACGGCCCTTTTTGTCCTAAAAAAGCAGGATACCAGACTTAATGTCTAGGTCAGTGTTTCTCAATAAGATGAGTGGACATCAACTCCCAGAATTCCCCAGCCAGCATGGCTGGCTGGGGAATTCTGGGAGTTGAAGTCCACTCATCTTAAAGTTGCCAAGGCCGAGAAAAACTGGTCTAGAAGTGGCTTTATGTTAGGGCAAGACCTTTTGTTGGCTCTTCTAGCCAGACCATTGACCCATTTTCCTAGCATCCTTTCTCAGGTTTGAAGCTCCAGGAACTGGGCTTCAGGCGGATTTAGCTCTTTGCATCTTCATTTTTTTTTTTTTACTGCTTCACTGCCTTTTCCACGGCTACTGTTTAGGCTTCAGAAAGCCTTGGCTTTCTGGAATGATGGGTGGAGCCCGGGGCACATAATTCGGCACCCTCTTTCTCCTACTTCTTGGAGGCCCAGCATCTGCCCTATCCCCCATTCCTTTTTTAAAAAATGCTTTTCATTAAAGAGTTTTAACAATGCTAAAAGATAACACAAACTGAAACAGGAAAAGTGCCTTCTCCCGCATTCCCATTGATAGGAATTCCTGAACTGTCACCATGGCTTTGGCCTCGCCTGACCCCCAACTGCAGCCCCCAGTTCTCCTGTCTTGCAGGAGCACTTCCAAAACAGGTTTCGAGACCCGCTTAGAGCTAGAGCAGAGCATCTGTTGAAAGAGCAGCAGTGTGAGAGCTAGAGCGGAAAGAGTTAAGCGCGTTCTCTTATCCCCAGAACAGAGAGGTAGAGATAAGAGAATGAGACTGGCACCTCCCTGAGGAATGCAGGATGTTTGTGGGGTGACTCTGGGAATTGCTTTCACTCTGAGAAGATTTCTGTAACGGGACTGAAGCCAATAAACCATGCTGAATTGAATCTGTACTGTCTCCTGGAGTTTCCTGGGCTAATCCTGACATCAATCTTCTCAGAGTCAAAGCAATTCCCAGAGTCACCCGACAAACATCCTGCATTCCTCAGGGAGGTGCCAGTCTCATTCTCTTATCTCTACCTCTCTGTTCTGGGGATAAGAGAACGCGCTTAACTCTTTCCGCTCTAGCTCTCACAAGCAGTGCCTATTTGGAAACATCTGGATTTCTCCCCATGGATGATCTCAGAAGTCGCTTGCATCTGTCAGAACGGGAGTGACATCCACTAGCATTTGGCTGGCAAATCAAGGGAGCAGAGCCACCTTGGGCTAACGGTTATCCGGTTACAGCTAATCTGTTGCAAGGTTCGTATATTGTCCTAACGTCTGGTGTTGTTCACCGGCGTTCACGGAATGATCTGCGGGGAGTTGCCTTCATGCATCCCGCAAAGCTAAACCAAAGCCATGTTTGGGCTCAGGGCCACGTGCCACACGCAGACACGGAGCTTGTGCTAAGCAAGAGGAGAGAAGCATCTGTTCCCCTCAAACGCATGAGGACACGCTGCAGTTCTCCACTGCCCACTTCTGTTCGCCACGCAGCTAGGAAGAGAACAGATGGGTAGCTGGCATGGGCAAGACCCTGCCCCTGTCATTAAAACAGAAGGAATGAAGGCAAGAACAGAACTAGCACTTTCCCCATCCCGCCCCAAGCATCAGCCTTTTTTAGAAAAACCCAAGACATCTCCTTAGGTCAGATGCTTAATGCTTCCCTATTTTTACAACAGCTAATCTCTGGATCTTCTGTCCCCAGCAGGCTAAGCTGGTTGAACACATTCAAAATACGCTGTAGGATTTGGCAACCAAACACCGTGGAGTGGGACCAGAACAGGGGAGGGAAGCGTAGTTTCAAGTTGCCACCCAACGGGCCACGTTATGTCTCCTACCAAAAGAGTAACTACCCTGAAATAGAGCTGCGCGTTAGTGCAAAGTTCACCTTTGCGCCCTGGCTGGAACACAACTGACTCTTAAAGGAATGCAAAGAGGGGAGCTAAGTTGAGTTCACTTGCAAAGGTTTGCCCCTCACTCCAAAGAGAAGTGGGGGGGGGGGTCAGAGGATGTCCCCAAATGCAGGTATTTGCATGCCCAGCAGAGGGCAAGTTACTACAAGCTGCCAGATGTCGGTAGGGACTAACTGGGTTTAGCACATGGTCGAGATGGTTTCCAAAGGTAGAGTTCCACTACCTCCTGAAGTTTGAGTTACCTCCTTCTTAAATGTGTTGTTCATTTATAACTCAGATGTCTAAGGCCACCCAACTCAACCGTAATTCTGGGTATCTCACAACCATGGTGTGTTAAACCCATGAACATACACCATAAACTAAGCCACGTAGTTCAGTCCAGTTGGACTCACATCCCAAACTACCTCAGGCCTGGGGAAAAAACCAGGTCAAGGCCCGTTTCAAAGACAAGAGGGTCAGCGCTGCTTAAACATCTGGGGCAGTGTTTCTCAACCTTGGCCACTTTAAGATGGGTGGACTTCAACTCCCAGAATTCCCTTGCTGGCTGGGGAATTCTGGGAGTTGAAGTCCACCCATCTTAAAGTGGCCAAGGTTGAGAAACACTGCTCTGGGGGATGCTATTTCAGAGTAGAAGCACCACAACTGAGAAGACTTACCTCCTAGGCCGCTTCAGAGGACCCTGCCTGAGAGACAGGACGCTAAGCAAGTCCACCCTCTCTGATCTTAAGAGACGGGCAGTAACAATAAATGGGAGACAGGCAGTTGTTCAGGCAATCCCCAACGTCTTGAAGGGCTTTATAGGTGACAACCAACACACAGAATTGCACCCAGAAGCTCACTGGTAACCTATTATTGTTGTTGTTGTCGTCGTTATTAATATAAAAAGGACATTAAACCCTGGAAAAAGGAAGAAAATTCCAAGGCCTTTGAAGGCTAGGAAGGAATGGTGGTCATCCTGTCTTCATGGCTAGAAAAGGTGGGCAGTTTAAAAACAAAACAGGATAAAAGGGGACTTGGTTAAGTATTATATAACTTGTTAAGTTAACTTACTTAACTTGGTTAAGGACTTGGTTAAGCATTGGCACTTATAGATATAACATTGTCACTTATACATATATCATTAGGCACAGATAAATAGAAACGTTGTCTAGATTAAAAGTTAAGTGTATATTTTGAATCAGAATTAGAATTCGGATTCAAAATTAGAATATATTTATATTCCTAGAATTCGAATATATTTTGAAAGTGAATTAGAAGTGTCCCAGAATAATAAACTGCCCTCGTTTATACGCAGCAGAGGAAAAGCATTCAGCCTCCTAGTCTCTGGTGTGCACCATCAGCGTGCCAAGGGGCAAAGGAACTTTGAATCCGCCTTGGCTCGCGTGTGGCTGTGCAGGATGGGGCTTCTCCTTCTAAAGCAACTTGGTCTGCAGAAAAATAAACCAGGCCCTGCTTGCCGTTCAGGCGTTCGGAGGCAGGGTGGTCTCTGCACTAAGCCTGGGGTTTCTGGCACGCTCCCTTGAAAGCAAAATCTTGCCCGAGTGAAGCCCGTGCAGGCCAAGATATGGGGGGAGGGTGGGGGGCAGAGGGAAGAAATGCTGCCTTCGTGCTTTGTTGTCGTGACTTCCTTCTTGTCGTCCCGTCAGAAACACGGTGCTGGGGAACCCGTTCAAGCCAAGCCCTGTCCATCAGGGGGTCCGCTGTGGGACCCAGAAGGCTGGGCTCCGAAGGGTGGTCCCACCAAAGAGGGGGTGGGCTTGTCTCCACGGCCCCAGAGGGCAGGGCCAGAATTTAGGGGGTCAAAGCTGCAAGGAAGGAGGTCAAAGCAGACCCTGCAACTCTCAGCCAGAGGAACAGGCGGCCACATGAAGGGACGAGATCACCAAAGGGGGCTGGATGGGCGTCCCTCCGAGATGCTCCAGTGGGTCCTGCACCAAGCAGGGGGCGGACCGGATGGCCTCTAGGATATCTCCCACCTCAAGGCTTCTATGGATCCCAGAGTAGGACTGGGTCGGATTACTAATTACCCCATTGCGGTTGGGGGCTTCTGGGTCCAATTCAAGGGGTTGGTGGTCACCTTTAAAGCCCAGCATGGCAAGGGTCCAGGCTACCGGAGGGACCGCCTCTTCCCCATGACCTCAACCCCTCCCACCCCGTCAGGCAGAGAGGCCCAGGAGGAGGGCCTTCTCTGCCGGGGCCCCACCCCATGGCGCACTCTCCCCCCAGAGGTGAGGCGGCCCCCACCCTCCCGGCCTTCCAACTCGCGTGGGGCGGGAGGAGGGGCGACCAACCCTGGGGTGGCCACCACCCTGAAGACGCTCCCGTAGGTTAATAACCCTTACTGACCGCCTTGGGAGGCATTATTTATTTATGAGCATGTTTTAGTGCATTTTAACCAGTATTTATTCTTGTTTTATTGTGAACCTCCCTGAGTCGCTCTCTGAATGAGACGGGCAGTGACTGAACTTGAAATATAAACAAATAAATTACAACTGGACTACAATGATGTTACAGCGGGCGGCGTTCCTTTTTCAAGTGCCAGTCAGCTAGGCTTTCCCTCAGGAGAAAACCAACCTGCGGCGCCCGTTGGCAAAGTTTGGTTCCCGCCGGGCTCTTCTGAGAGCCGGAGGAACACGTATTTTCTGCAAATGTCAGGATTCCCCCAAAAGCTTCCGATCCCTCTCTTGCGCGTGGGTGACTACAGAGGGGCCCGTACTTGGAGAATGCGACGCATTTGCCAGTCTGCCTCCCTGAGCTTCCCTATCCAGGAAGAGTCTACCCTTAAATACCAGCTTTGGATTGCAAGGGGGTGCAGCCAGGTCCCTGGTAGCGTTGCTGACATTTGTAGAAGGAACCTTCATTGGAGTGTGAATTCAGCAGCCATGATCTCCTTTGTTGTTGTTGCTGTTCAGTCGTTAAGTCGTGTCCGACTCTTCGTGACCCCATGAACCATATCGCGCCAGGCCTTCCTGTCCTTCACTGCCTCCGGGAGTTTGCTCAGTTTCATGCTCATGATCTCCTAGGACTTCTTATTTGTTAAATGTGCTCTGGGGCAGGGGCAGTCCATGACAACCCCCCCCTCACTTTTTTGCCACAACAACCACCCTGTGAGGTAGGTTGCACTGAAAGGGAAGGCCTGTCCCAGCGTCCTGCAGGGAGCTTCCGTGGCAGGGGGGGGGCAGGACCCCCACTCCTGGTCCAGCATCTTCCCCACAGCCCCATGCTGGCTAATTCCCATATAATGGGCTTATAACTGAGGTTAATTTAAACGTGTTGGCAACTCTCTGAGTGCAAGAGCAGTTCTTTGTGTCATTCAGACATACAAGGTACAGAGATGTACAGCCAAGAAGATCAACCAGTGCTAATATTCCGGGGATCCCCCACCTGGGGGCTCTCCTTTGCACCCGCGAAAGTAGCATCCTGAGGATGGATCCTTCATTCCACAGGTGCAGCTTCAGATCAAGAATGGCATCCTTGACACTCGTGGGACCATCTAACCAGTCTTTCTCAACCTCAGCCGCTTTAAGGTGGGTGGACTTCAACTCCCAGAATTCCCCCAGCCATTCATTGGAGTGGCAGAAACACTGGTCCAATCCATCCATCTCTACCTTCCTGGAGCTCCAGCAAACCGCCACTTCCCGTCCGAGCAACTGGGCACGCCTGCCATTCCTGCACTCACCCCGATTCCCTGCCATTCAGTGCCAGCCCTGGGGGCCACGGGGGGAACACGTCCCCCCGTCCATCTCCTGCCCCGTAGCTGAAGACCCCAAATCAAGAGAGACCGCCGTTCTTCTCTAGTCTGGGCCGGTCACACCAGGAACCTGGCGCTGGGCTCTGAGCACTGCAGGTGAGGAAGGACGTTGGCGGATCTGAGCACCGAGAGAGCCCCCCAGAGAGAAGGGGCCTGGCAGGCATCGGGTTAGCTCAGCCTGGAGAAGAGAAGGTTGCAGGGAGGCGCGATCACTCTTTGCTCAGGTACCTGCAGGAAAGAGGGGAAGGAAAAGGCTAATCGTAGGATGAAGGGTGGAGGGGATCCTGAAGATCACCTAAGCCAACCCCCTGCCCAGCGCAGGAACCCACTATTTATACCATCCTCAACAGATGGCCACCCAGCTGTTGTATAAACCGCGTAAACAGGCATGAGAAAGCCTGTTCCACTCTTGTTTTTGGTGGTGCTGCTGTTTTTATTTTTATCTATCTATCTATCCATCTATCTTTTATGAAAGAAATGTTTAAAAGAATTAAAAACAATGCAAATTTTGAAAGAGAAAAGTAAGGAAAGTAAAGAGAAATAATAAGGAAGTGGGGGGAAAGTGCAAAGAGAAGGAGAAAAGAGAAAGAGAAAAAGAAGCTGATTCGTCTTCTTAACAGCAATTAGAAGTAGTTCAATTATATTTTGCCCTCCCTTTCTGAGGTTACAACATAATTTCCTTCTTTCTATAGTCTATCCTGTCTAATCATCAAAACCATCAATCACAAGTTCATTTTTTTTCAGCAAAGGGCCCATCAGGGGTTTCTGGTCACTAATAAATGTAGCTATTGTCCTTCCTCTGATCAAACAAGTCACTTTTGCCATCTGTGCGGATTCCGTCTTCTTCCCCACCCATCGCTCCATTGTGGGCATTTCAGAGTCTTTCCATTTTTGCGCCGCAGCGATCATATCAGTCTGTTCCACGGCTGGAACAGCTCGTACCACTAGGCCGCCTTTCCTGACGTGCCCCCCAAATCCTCGGAATTTAACCCCTGCATTTCTTCTCCACTGCCTGGAACAGCGGCCCTCGGAGGGTGGAAACGGGTGGGAACGAAGCCAAACACCCACACGCGGCTAAGAAGCGAAGAGGCTGCAATTTAGAGTGCAAAGTGGTAGAAACTGAAGTCATTTCATTAAGTTCTAAATATTAAGTTAGGTATTAGAGCAGTGTTTCTCAACCTCGGCGACTTTAAGATGTGTGGACTTCAACTCCCAGAATCCCCCAGCCAGCAAGCATCTTAAAGTCGCCGAGGTTGAGAAACACTGCATTAGAGTGTATATTTACACTTGGCCACCCTGCCTTAATCAGCATCTCGGTGTGATGAACTTTGGGTTTCTCTGTTTAAAAACTGGGGCAGAGAGGGGATTTGGACAGAGGTACCCCCCAAAAGCAGCTTGCCCCTTGGCATCCTTTGCCCCACGGTTCCCACAATGCAGGCATCGTATTCAGCAGACCGAGTGGCTTGGAGCTCCCCGACACACCTGCGATGCAGAGGCAAAGCCCCCAGCCCTGGCCATGTCAGCCCTGAGAGGTAGTCCAGACCAGAAGCACAGCCAGGAGCCTTTCGCTCTGTCTTTATCGTAAGGTTGCATTAAGAGAATCGTGCAAGACTGAAAATAGTTCTCCCCTCCTTTCCTTTTACTCTCCGGAAAACTAGGGAGGGTCCCTTCTGAGAGGCTTCCCACGCTCTCCCTCCTTCTGTGGGCTGAGGCTGTCCCTCCCGTCTCCAAGGGTCATTCCCACAGACCATTACATCTCTCTTTTGTGACTCACTGGGGCCATTTGTAACACTAATACACACAGAGTCCCAACCCCAAGTGCTCTTAATAAGGAAGCAAGCCTGGCTCAGGGGTGATCACATGACACCCCCCCCCTGCCCAGCTCCCGGCTTTGTCTTGGCCCCCTCCCTCCTCCCAATCCTTCGCCTGTACTCTTACACATACACACACACACACACACAAGTGAGTAAGCTGAGACAGTCTCTAAGTGTTCTCAGCCTGGGTGTCTAATAGGTTTAGCCAAGTTTAAAACTGTCATTTGAGCGAATTAAACCCGGTTGATACCTCCTTGGCACCTCTTTAGCCAATCTGCCTTCAATTAGGGTAATTGGGAAACCCACAAAGGAGGGTAGCATTAATATTTTAAAGTGATGAAGCGATTACTGGCCCAGACTTTGAGGAAATCAATTTGGGCTGCCCGCCTCCAAGGCAATTACCCTCTTTTGTCGCCTAATCCTTCCGCACCGCCCATTGCCTTCGCCAGCTTTGCACCGCCGCCCTCCTGGGCAGAGGAGGGGGCAGGCTGTGGAAAACACTAAGTCCTCACCTTGCCAACCAGGCCAAGGACAACCGGGTTAACCTGCATGCCCGGGCTCTCGGTTGCCCTCCAGCCGCTGGCGTTAGTCGCACCGATCTCAGGGCTGCCAATGCACGCCTGGAACTCCTCTCCAACGTCTTGCTCTTCCGATTGGGTCTCCGGGGTGAAAGGTCTGCAGCTTGCACCCAGGGCCACTGCCCTGGATTGGGTTGGCCTGGCATGGCCGGGCACTCCCCAAGGTGGTTTCGGTAATGGGCCTGCTCACGATCGCCCGAACTGGATGGCCGGGCGGGCACGTTGGCAAAAAAAGGAACTGCTGTATGAACTGGTTGCAGTGAAGAGAGAAATGTGGTTTGGGGTCCTCACTTTTTAAGACACTGTAAGTGGAGAGCTGTGTTAATTTATGGAGCCCAAAATCCAAAGGAGTCTGTGGGGAGCACCTTGTCTGACCCCCAGATTTTATTCCAAGGCAGAAGCTTCAGACAAGGTGCTCCCCCAGACTCCTTCAGAGGGTTTTTGTGGCTGCCTCAGTCCCCAAAAATGTTCTCTTCTACATTGCAAGACGGGAGTTGAATACTCCTTTGGACCGCTACAAACTTGGCAATTGCATTATTCATTATCCACGACTCAAGAGTGAGGCTTCTGCGCGCATCATCCTAAACTTGTCAAACTCTCACGAGATGTTTCTTGTTAGCGTTACTTCCAGTCTTGCGCCTTAGAAGAGAGACGCTTGCTCAGTCCACCAGAAAACACAGCCGTCAGCTTTTCACCATTTTCACATTGTCTACCCGCGGCATCCTTCTGTTTTAACCAGGTTTGCTCCGTGCAAGTTCGTGGCAGCAGTCCGGGTTTCACCGCAAAGGGACAGAAGGGTGCATTTGGATTCAAGGGGCCTTTTAAACTTGCACGTTCAACTAAGCGACGTTCTTCCAGTCTGACACAGAAAGAGCACAGGACGATGTTACTGACTGAAACCCACATTTCGCTCTGCCCTGCACCAAACTCAAGGGGAAAGCAGTGGGAAAAAAAGGTCACAGGGAGGATTAAGAAAGCATTTTGGATTAAACGCTCCTGTTTAAAATAACTTTTTTGTCATTATGCCCACCACCATGACAGAACTGGTGCATTTTCCTTGCAGCACTTAACGTCTTAAGAAGTCGACATCAAATAGAGAAAAGTCTTTGAACTGGAGGAGTTGACAGCAAGCTGAATTCCAGGAACTTTTTTGAAATTTAATTTAGTTTTATTTTTTGGAGTGCAGCTTTAACAAACGAGGCCAGGGAAAGGCAGGTGCTTATAGGCAACCCCCAGATGCTCCTATCCATCCTTATTACACAGGCCGCTGGAACTCAGCGCTCAGCCTGAATCTTTCTACCAGGTAATCCGGTGCTCGGACTCCATCACTCATAATCCCCGGCAATTAACCAGGCTGACTGGGGCTGAGGAGCATTGTAGCCCCACTTGCCTGGAGGGTGGCGAGCTGCCTTCCCCTCTCCTGTTCCTTCTACCGCAGAGAGCGCCCAGACCTTTGTTTCTTAAGCATGTGCAGAGTGCACAGGAACCTCTCCAAGTCACCGGACCCTTCCTGTTTTGCCAGTTCTTTGCAGCACCTGATGCTTGAAGAAACTTTTTCAGGATCTGAATCTGAACTGCAGGCGGGAGCTGGGTCTTCCTTCCTCCCACCCACTTTGGAACTTCATGTTTTGTTCTTAGCCCAACATTACAAACACACACACACACACACACACACACACATACCCAAAGCAACATTTTTACAGTTAGGTTGGCCGGATTGCTCTCCAAGATCTCTGGAGTCTCAGCCTTCGCTGTGGGGCCCTTTGGAAGGGGGGGAGGCTCTGCCATTGATGCAAGTGGCACCGCTCCCACCCACTTCCCTCCCCCCAGCCTAGCAATGCAAGAGTGCGGGATGGGGCCACTTGCAGGTGATTGCTGGGGAAACCACCCAGACTTCATCATCAGGGCGACCTTGTCCAGCGGAGGAAGGCGAGAGGGACCATCTGGCCTGGTCACCCAGGCAGGTCCCTGGCCAAGGAGGGGTTTGAACCCAGGTCTCTCCAGGCCCCATCGGAGCTTAACCCAGGCACCACATCCCGTTCCCCATTGGCCAAGGAGGCTGAGCTTGGGTGTGCCTTCTTTCCGAATCCTAAGAAAGCGGTGGGTTTAGTGGGGACGGGGCGTGCAAACGGCATTTCTCCATCCCGTGGGCCGGCTGGCGAGCGAGGGATGGGCACTTGGGGGGGCTCTGTGCGTGCTCTGGCCAAGGTCTCTAACCAAAATTGTGGTCAAATTTAGAAAGACGGTTTATCCTATGGCTGATTAGGGTTCCTGCATCCTCACTTTTGTTTTACGCATTCAAGAACGCAGGTATTTCTCTGCGGGAGGGAGGGGAGGGGAGGGGAGGGGAGGGGAGGGAGAGGGAGAGGGAGAGGGAGAGGGAGAGGAAGAGGAAGAGGAAGAGGAAGAGGAAGAGGAAGAGGAAGAGGAAGAAAAGTTCTAAACTGGAGACTGCTCCAGGGGCACCCTCTGGAAAGCAGAACTTATCCCCAAATGCTCACAACTGAGTCTCATTGTCCAACTGCTTTCAGGAAAACAAACCTGACTTTTTAAAACCAGCCAATGGGGGGGGGGGAGGTGCTCTTTTTTCACCCACTCAGTTGCGAGCGGCGCACCAATCTGGGGGAACCAGGGGGAGACGATGGACCCCGGAAACGTGCCATGCCCTCCCCCAAGCGTGGAAAGCCACTTCCACTTCTGGCCCTCCTCCCGTGCCGTGCACGGCCGGAACGTCTCCGGGTGTTGCCCGTGGGAACAGCCTCCAAGTGCTGGCAGACAAAAATCAAGCAGGAGAGCCGGGGGGGGGGGGGGATACAGATCTTCCTCCAAAAACCTCGCCCCATCACCCTCCCTACAGCCCTGCGAGGTAGCTTCGTGACGGAGAACATGGTTGAACTCAGACCGTGTGGGTCCAGATCAAGCTACACATTGCTGGTGTGGCTCCTCCCGCGAAGGGCAACGTCCCGAGGAAGCCTCATTTTGCTTCAAAACATTTTCCGGCCGCATGGCTGACCTCGAACATTTGCCCGTTTTCTCTTCCCCTGCCTTACCGATAGGCAGCTTATTCCCCCAAAATAATTACACGGAGACATAATTCATTCGATTAATTTTAAACGGAGCCCCCCACCTCCTTGGAGCAGATGGTGAAACCGCCATAAAATGGGACTCTGGCTCAAAGGGGACCAACCACGGATTTTAACAAGCCGGTTGCTGCTTGGGCTGACAAAGTAGGCAGCGGGATTCTGCACATGCACAGGGGCACCCTCTTTTCTAGTTAGATTTGAGGATCTAATGAGGATTTAACAGACCCAGGGAGAATGTGTTATGGGAAGAGGAGGTGTCTGTGGCCAATACTGGAAAACAGAGGCGTGGAAAGAGAGGCATTTATGTTTTTCTGGGGAAGGCCCTCGGGAATAGCCTCCCACAAGAAAACTGGCTGGCACCGTCACTCCTAACCTTTAGAAAAGCCGTAGAAACAGCGCTGGGCAGAAGGACCCTGGAAGTCAGGATTTCTAACATAGGATGGAAAACTTTCAGTGATGCAACAGTTTTGTTTCAGTGTACGATGGCTGCATTTACTGGCGTTGCTTTATAGTTTCTTGGATTATTGCTCTTGGGTATATGTTCCCCCGCCCCCAGCCCATGAGTTCTTGTGGAGGGTGGCAGTATAAAAATAAACAAGCAAATAGCATAAATACATTTAAAGCAAGCCTCCTTTTTTAAAAGAAAAAGAAAAAAACTTTGAGCATTTTCATGGGCCGGACTCCCATTCTTATTTTCCACCCCGGATGGTTTCCGTTGGTTGGAATGCTGGTTTGATACAATTCCAAACATAAACCAAATAAATAGAATTGATCGACTGACTGATTGAAAAAATCCCACACTGAGCTTCAAAATCCGGATTTCCCGGGGCATCTTTTCAACCCTAAAATTGGGCCCCTCTCAGTAGAGATACATCCTCAATAAATCTTCATACAATCTTGGGAGTGAATGTAACGGAGGAGACATTGTCTGCAAAGCTGGAAGTTCCAAATTATTTAACTTTCAGCCTTCCCAACAGCCAATTCCCACTTGGTGTGAAACTTAAGGAAAGGACCAAACCTTGTTTGTTACGGCTGCTATCAAAAGACAAAATCGTGATTTTTCGGATTGCAAAGAACATGGTGGGGGGAAAGAGGGGATATTACAGGAGATCTCTTTGGCCTGCAATGCCAATCTAGTTTTTTTTTTGGGGGGGGGGGGGGTCCGGCAGAGGCCTCCTGGGTGGCTTGGCCCAGGGTCTTTGGGGAGGCTCTTCCAGACCAGCGACTCCCCCCCCTCCCCCCACAACCAGCCAGCCAGCAGCGATTCCCACCCGGAAAAGTCTGTGTGCCCCTGCAAAGCTTGCCCTGGGTGGGAACCCCGCTCCCAGCCCTCCAGCTGCACAGCTTTGCCAAGCCAGCCCCCCAGGGAGGGGGTCCACATAGAGCCTCCTTCCCCCTCCCCCTCCTGTCCAAAGACAAAGGCCATTGTTCCAGCTTGACACCCCCCCCCCCCCCTTCTCTCTGTTTCTAATTCTTCCCTTCTTCTGTAATGAGGGGATTACAAGGCAGGAATCTTTTGTGCAGGAGACAGTTGGGGCGGGGGGGGGGGGGGGAGCCCGGCCCAGCCCAGCCCAGCCCAGCCCAGCCCGGACCTTCTGCTGGCTGAACGGGAGGCTCAATCAGAGCAATTACTTTGCCCGGAGAAGTCACTGTCAATCACTCTTAAAGGGGAAGGCCGCCAATTAATCACCTCGCCTTAATCCCGGGACCCGTTTCCAGTCGGCGAGCTCCGCTGACATCTGCGAGACTCAGTAAAGATTCCCTGCCCGGCGCTTCAGGTGCCCGCCGAGCCTCCGCTGCGCCCGGCCAGAAGACGGGGACCGGCGTGCGGGCCCAGGGAAAGCCACCCAGGCTTCGGCAGGTAACCCGGGTTCGGCTTGCGCTCTGATCGCGGGCTGGCTCCGCTGTGCTCCGCTGTTCTTCACCCCTCTGCCCTTGAAAGGGGGGCCTGGGGGGCCGCTGGGCCGGCCCGCGGTCCCAGGAGGTCGTGCGGAAAAGTTGGGCGTTCTTCGGCCGGGGACCTGCTTGTAAGTCACCGGGAGCCGAGGGCGAGATGCTAAAGAAAGCGAGCAGCTTCAGTGTGGGGCAGAGGCCGCCTTGCACAGCTGTCCCCTCCTGTCAACAGTTGGTGGTCCTTTCCGGCCCCCCCCACCCCCCCCCCCCCACACGCTCCCAGAATGATTCCAAGCCGAGAGAGACTCCGGCGAGCTGCGGCCGGATCCCACGGCCGATGAGCGCGGCTCCATCTGGTTTTCAGACCCCACAGAACAGGAATCTCCCCTTACAAGTAGAAAAAGTCGGTTTTGCTTGAGCGCCACAGCTGGGGGCTTTTCTATTTTAAATGGCCTGTCCCTCCCCGTGTGCAAAAGGGTTGGGCAGGCCTGGTGCGCCCACCCCGTGCACCCCGCAACCCTCTTTCAAGTTCCCAACTTGGAGAGTTATTTTAGGGCAGCACAAGCTGCGAAAATGCCTCTCTCGGGGCTGAGCTGTTCTTGGAACACCAAGAACCCAAGGAGTGTGCCTTTTGGAAGAAATCAGCCCTGGGTGGCTTTCCTTCCAACCTCTGTGTAAAATTTAAGGCACCAGACACAGAGAGAGTGGAACTGGTTGTTAAAAAATGATGAGACCGCCGCAGTAAGGGAGAAAGGAACCCAACATAGTCAGAAGTGGGAAATGGGGGAGGTGAATAAATCAACCAGCTGATAGAAGCACAGACACCAGGCCTGGCTGAGAAGTTGCTTTATTACTGTTCCTGCCATTGTGGTTGTTATTAATCAGCAACAATAACAACTGGGAGTATTTTCAATTATTTCTCCCCGCTGCCTGCGATTTCACTTGGATCGCGAGGGTCCAGAGGCTGCCCCTTGAAAGTGGGTGTTGCAGAATTATGGACGTTGGCTTAATTTTCCACAGATGTGGCTGTTTTTTCCCAGGCTTAAAAATATCATCTTGTCTCTGCTGTAGGTTGCAGAGTTAGTTTGCCGTGAGAAACAGGAAAGGATGTTGAAGAAGCAGAGCAAGGCTCGTTCCATATCATCCCAGAGTTTAGGATGCAGAATCATGGATTTAAGTTTCAAATTCTGCTGGAATATTTGGGAAGAAACTTCCTGGCACTAAGGCTGGATTTTAGAGCCAGCGATGCAGAGAAGTGCTGGGCTCCCTGTTGCTGGATGCGTTCAAGCAAATCCTGGACAGCCATCGCTTTGAGATGTTTTAATTTGCATTCTTGGATTGAGAAATGGGTTGGACCGGGCGGCCTCACCATCCTAGGATTCAACACATGCAAGAAAATGTTTGGGAGCCCAGCAAGCGATTGTCCATTGACTGCGTTTATTGGGACGCAGTTCTCTGTGCACGTAGACCTTGATATAAGAAAAAGTTTTTAACAGCTCTTTCCAAAGGAAAACTGGGGGGGGGGGGGGGGGGGGGGCAGATCAGGGAGACAGATCTGACCGGAGGGCCCGATCAAATGAGAGTTCATGGAAGTAAATTCTTAGATGCATTTTTCATCTCAAAGGGTAATATACACTGGGGAAGGCCAAAGCTCTCATTAGATCTTCCATGAACTTTATTCCACAATAACTGCACTAAAGTGGGATCCACGGCGTGGTTTTAAATGCACAAAAGCAAAAATATCTCAGTTGCTTAGAACAGCTAAACCAGGCGTCTCTGCCCCCCCCCCCCCCGCCCCGGCCACCATTTCCCCTCTCCCCTCGCTGTTTCTCAGGCTGTTTTGGAAGCGTGTCTGCATTTCAAAAAGGAGGTTGTGTTAGAACATCTCCAAACAGGGGTGTCTGGAGTGGGTCAAAAAGGTTAAGATAACTGCCACAGCCACATGATTGAAGCTTGACTGCCTTCAGAACTTTTTTGACCCCCTTCCAGGGTCCCCATCTCCGAAGACACTGAGGGGCATAAATGGAACAAGTGTTTTTTTGACATTTCCTTCTTCTCTGGCCAAATTCACGCATTGCACTAAACCATTTTGGCTTGAGGTTGAGTTGAGGTCCAAGACCTTGTGGCTTGTAGACTGTTGTTTATGGCTTTGGGCACTGTGCAAACCCAGCCAGTCGTGGCATGTTCAAGGAAACCATAATTAATCAAACCATGGCTTTGTGGTGGGTTCCCTCTCCATTCCTATCTTCCCACCACTCCTTCACACATTCATACCTATTTTTCCCTGGTAAAGGGGCCAGACGGCCCCTCTTGGGAGCGACCCAGGGCCATCACTGGCAAGGCCTTGCCTTGCACCCCGCCCCACCCCGCCCATCGGTGCTGATGGTGGAGCAGGGGCCTCGTTGTTGTGTCCGATGCCCTGGCAGGCTGATCGTGAAGAGCAGCCAGGACGGATCCCTCTCTCTTTTGCACTCTCTTCCACATCCAGTCAGGCTGGGGGGAAACTGAATTCCTGAGTCCAACCTTCTATCCAGCTGGCACCCAAATCCAGTTCAGCCAGCAGGGTGATGGAGCGGGTAGACAGCCAGACCCTCAAGAGTTCAGCCTTTTGTTTTCTTCCTGCTCTGCGTCTCCAGGTCGTAGAGGACGCTGCATCTGGACGTCCTTGAAGAGGTGCAGGCCAAGTGGTCCAAGGAGAGGCCCACCACCCCCAATCTGGAGGAGGAATCAATAGACACCCCTCTCTCCCCACACGCCACCTGCCTTCCTTTTTAGAGCCATCCCCCAACATTTTGGGGGGAATATTCCCCTGCCCCGTCAACGTAGATCAACATCTCAGCCACGCAGCTGGCTGGCTTTCAGCTCAAAACGGGCAGGACGGGATGGGCAAACCCACGTGGTGGTTGGGAGCTGTGGAGTGAGGGGGGTCCTGCCAGCAGGAGGGAGGAGGTAGCCTGCTTGTACCCCAAACTCCTTGGGGAAGTTTTTCTGAAATCAGTATCTTCTGAAATCAGCGTGTTTTCTAAAATTCATGCATGGAGGAGACAGGAATACAAGGAGCCTTAGGACAGTGTTGTCCAAACTTGGCCACTTTAAGGTGAGTGGACTTCAACTCCCAGAATTCCCCAGCCAATTCCCCAGCCAGAATTCTGGGAGTTGAAGTCCACTCATCTTAAAGTGGCCAAGTTTGGACAACACTGCCTTAGGAGAGCCATTGCGAGATGAGAATGCAAGAGCCATTAGAAGAGAGAGCAGAGAAAGTAAGCAGCCACTCAGCCCTGGAAAAGAAGGGAGCATTAGAAAGCGACTCGAGATTGTCCTGTCTTGATTCTGCTTGGTATATGAGGGGCAGAGGGAAATAAGCTCCAGCAGGCTTTCGATGCTCGACTCTTCTTTCCCCCAGCCATAAAGTAGAGCTCCAGTAGTCCTTGCATTGTCTGCTCCCTGACCTGGCCTACCTCGCAGGGCTGAGTCTTTTGTGTCTTGCTGTGTGCAGGGACGCACTCAGGTGCCCCACTGGTGGTTGGACCTTGGGGATTCCAGGCCCAGAAATGTGGGGCAGGAGGCCCAGGAGCCCCCAAGATCACCCCTCTTCTGCTTGGTGAGCCAACATTCCCCCCGGCAGAAAGCAGCTGCGTGGTTCTTGTGCTCATGACCCCCTTTTCATTTGGGATTTGCACTTCTCGGCCATCCAGCCTCTTCCTCCTCCTCCAGGAGCAGCGAGCTGTAGTGGCAGAAGAGGGAAGGGGGACCAGGGGCCCTGCGTTCGAATGCCACCCACTGCACCCCGCTTTCAGCGGCAAGTTTCCCTTTTTCTTAAGAGCCGTCCCTTGCTAAGCAGAGCAGCCATTCAGTTTGCTGGCCCTGGATATGCCAGTAGATGCCTTTATAAAGTTGCCCAGATGTCGCATTTCACAGGGTTGGGGAGGTTGTGTGCGTCAACAAAATCGACATGACAATTGCGACTGTGTGATTGAAACCCCACTCTGGGCACAACTGGTGCCCGTGCTGGCATCATTTTGGTCCCAAGTGAAGACCTTAACCATTTCCCAGGCTTTTTAACTGGGCTTTAATTGTACTTTAATTGCATTTTAATTCATAGTGTTTTAGTTTTTGAATGACTGCCTTGGAGCTGCTTAGTTTATATGGTGTTTTTATTTTGCATTTTATTATATAGATTTTTATTCGAATTATGTTTTTAGTGTGTGTGTTTTACTGTGAACTGCCCAGAGAGCAGCTTCGACACTCAGGGTATTTAAATTTTTTAATAAATGATTTTAAAAAATATTTTTTACAAAAATAGGCAGGGCTTCAACTGCATAGCTGCAAACACCATCTTGACTTTTTTAGCCCCCCCAGATGAGCCCTGCAAAGCAGGACGGGGAAAGAAAATTCATACCCAACAGTCTTTCAAATAAATTCTGAATAAATGTTTGTTTACTTCTTCACTGTAATTTTATGCTGCCAGTCTCAGAAAAGGCGTTTTGCATCCTAAAAGCAGACAATGTCATAAAAGCAAAAAAAAAACCCCTAAATTTCAGATAAACCCAAGTTTGCCTCAGGGATTAAATGAGGAAGGCCTTCATCAAATGGTGCCAAGGAGAGGTGTTCGTGTTCGGGTTTCTGGCCGGCCAGCCATGCCCGCAGCTGGGTGGCTCCGTTTCTTCCCTCTCCCCACAACTTTCCCAAATAATCAGTCAGTGCTTTGCCCCATCTTCAGAGGAAGGTTAAACAACATTTCTGTTGCTTTGCTGAGAATGCCTAAAGCTGGCAAGTGAGGACGGGATCCGGAGGTCTTGGCACAAACCCCCTGCCGAGGACGAGGAACCGTCGCTCAGAAACCAGCTGCTGCTTCTCTTGGCAGAGCCCAAAAGGGAGGCTGCCTGTGACCAGAGCCGATGAATCTCCCTCCCGGTCTTTCAGCTCTCAGATCTTTCCTCTGAGATTGTGTGCTTGAGGCAATTAACAATATATTTTTTAAAAAAAGATGCCTATAGCGGCGCAGTTGGTATATGAGTTGCAAAGATGAAACACGCTGAGTAAACGTACTGAGCAAAAGCAAAAAAGATTGCAAGGGCCGCGTGGGAGCAATCGTCTCGGGAAGGAGATCGGATTTATTTCTAGTGGGGCACAAGTTTGGATTTTATGTCCTGATGTGGGGGGCCACAGTCACGCCTCCCCTAAAGCACTTATGGGGAAGGTAGCTTTCTAGCTGGTGAGATGGCCGCTTTGCCGCAAAAGGACCAAACAGGGTTCAAAATCCGTAAAGGTGACAGGGCTGCTTCTTCACAAATTCATATGTGCCTCTTGTTTTTTCTCTCAGTGTGGCTTGATTCTTTCCAGGCTCGGATTCTGGATCTTGAATTCGCCTTGAATCAGTCGCTGCAACAGTTCTCCACCCCCCCCTTCCTTTTAATCCCATTGGCCAGACGTGATCCTTGCTTGCTTTTTTTTAATGAACAGTAAATTATAGTAGTACTAGGAATAGTGGGATCAGAGAGGAAGATGCAGACTGAATACCACGCACCAGGCACTATTACTGCCTCTGAAAAGGAAAAAATGTGGTTCGTGGTATCCATGCCAGAGATATATGAATGGATGAAAAACAAAGAGAAAAATAACGAAATACCAGGATTTGCACATTGGAGCTGAAAGACTTTGGAAGAGGTCCTAAGATGTAGGATTGCATTGTATCCCCGGATAAGGGATTCCCTCCCACCGTATCCGAAAGATATTTACAAACACACCCAACTTGGCACTCTAAAGTGGTGTTTGGCATCCAGATACCTATCATCCCCAGCCCTGACAGCCGCTTTATCCCAGTGTTTCTCAAACTTGGCAACTTTAAGACGCGTGGATGTCAGCTCCCAGAATTCCCCTGGGGAATTCTGGGAGCTGACATCCACGCGTCTTAAAGTTGCCAAGTTTGAGAAACACTGAGCAGCACGAGCAGATCGGGGTGCAAATCGTGGGGTGACCACCAGGTGGCAGCAGAAGCTATAGCAAAGTCCCTTTGCTGCCCCCTCATGGAATTGGGGGGTTTGTACCCAGATTTGGAAGCCCCCCAGGGTTGAAAACTGGGGGGAGGGACCCCTAGTTTTTCCAATCAACGTTGCCGATCCGAGCATGTTAGCCTGGCTCCCCCCCACCATTCGCCTTCTTATCTCAGCAAAGAACTGATCGCATTTCTTCTTGCACCAATTCCTAAGGGATTATGTATTTTCGGTGGCTGTTTTATTTAAAGATTTCAGCCAGATCCCTGCAGATTAAAAACAAAAAAGGAAGAAAAGAAGAAGGGGAGCGTTTGCTAATCCAGGTCAGAGGCGACTGTGGGAAGATGTCGGACTCTCTGGATAAAAAGCCTCAGCAGAAATATGCCAGCCCACAAACCCCGGGTCCCCCAACACGGCAGGGCAGGCCTCTGTCCTCCCTTCCCCAGCCATTGCCTTCTAGAAATGTTGAAGTTCAACTCCCGGAATTCCTGGTCGCCCGGGAATTCTGGGTGTTGGAGTCTTGCGCATCTTGGGGCTGTGGGGTGGGGAAGGCGGGTCAGGTTCAAGAGCATTTTCCTCCCAGAACGTGTTGTGGGTTATCAGTCAAGATGGGGGCCACACAAATGAAAAACCGGTGGAGGTTGGATCACGCCGTCACGGCCACGATCTTGACTTTCGGACTCCTCCAGCGGCCAAAGGCCTTTTGGGAACCCACAAACGGCGGCGTCCTGTCCAACGGCTGAGGCTCAGAGGGAGACTGCTGCTGAACATGGAAGCTCCATTCAGCTTCTCCTCCCACGTGAGCGTAAACGCTGGATCGGAGCTGGTCCGGCACCCTCTCGCTTGCAGAGGGTTCAAAATGAGCTTTATCATCGCCAGCGAGGAAACGTTTTGCAGCCCGGGGAGTCGTGCCCCGGCGCTCTACGTCGGCACCCTGTCCCTGGCCCGGCCCGGCCCGGCCATCAGGCGTTCCGCCTGGCCCACCGGTCCAAACCAGTGATTGCTTAGGTGCCGCCCAGCCGGAGTCGACTCTTAGCGACCACGTTCGCTCGATCTTCTCCAGGACACAACTCAGAATAACACAGTGCCGATCCTTGAAAGCAGAATAAAAGTTTTCTAGCCGCTGGTTCAACAAGTTGGGGTTACAACAAAGCGCGTCTCCGCAGAAGGGGAGTCAGTCTGCCCTGATATTCAAGAAAAGCTTCCCTTCGCCGTTTCCTCGCACCGTTTACTTTCCCTGACGTTGTCTTTTGAACGTGACCGACCTTCTTCTCAATGTGCAGCGCTCAGAAGAGGACAAATTTGCATGCCTTGTTTTTCATAATAAAAAAGCAGGAATAATAATAATAATAAGGATGACGATGATGATGATTTTGATCCACCGATCGAGTCCTTCCCAAGGACCTGGGATGGGCAGATGTTGTTTTATTCTGCGATGATACCTTTAGTACCTTAAAACAACATCTGCCCATCCCAGGTCCTTGGGAAGGACTCGATCGGTGGATCAAAATGCCAGATCCAGCCTAAACATCTGGCTGACTGTGCGACCAGCAACAACAGCAACAATAATAATAATGTGACTCTGGACAGTTCCATATTCCCTAAATAAAATAAGGAGCTGATCCTGAAGGAGCTCTGACCCGTGCAGAATGGAGGAGGCCTGTTCCTTCTCCTGCCTTTGAAATGACAGTCCAGTCTGTCACGCGGCCTCCAATGGCATTGACCTCTTTTGCTGCAGCATCACGAGGCTGGCCAGCTTTCTCACCTTTGGCCCGGTCCCAGTTGGTCTGCCTCCTCTCTGAACGTCGACCGCTGTCCTCTTTGCAGGCTCCAGGATGTTCCTCGGCAAACAGGAGGGGGAGCTGAGCGAGCTGCGGAGGAGCGTGGGCGATGCCAGCGGCACGCCAGACCACGCGGGCGAGGAGCTGTCCAAGAAGAAGCACCGGCGCAACCGGACCACCTTCACTACCTACCAGCTGCACGAGCTGGAGAGAGCGTTCGAGAAATCCCACTACCCCGACGTCTACAGCCGCGAGGAGCTGGCCATGAAGGTCAACCTGCCGGAGGTCAGGGTGCAGGTGAGCGGGACCCAGCAGCTCGGGGGATCGGCAGAGGGAGCCAGCTTCAGACCCAGGGTCCTCAGAGCACCATGCCTAGGCAGTGCTGCTGGGGTGGGAGGTTATACGGGTAGGGCCTGAAAACCGAGCCATTCCCTGCATGTAGAAATCTAGAATGTCAGGGAGGACTCACGGTAGTTCTGTGAGCCTCCAATTCTTGTCTTCCTCAATTCGGGAGCATTCCAACATAAGACCCGACTTTGTATGTAGTTTACACCAAGGCTGTGCTGGTGCCACACAGTTAACCAAGTCAGTCACCAGGTAGTGGCTAGATGTATTTATCTGTTTGTTTTTATATGGCTAGGCAGCTCAACAAAGGCGCTCTTGGTGGCTGATCCTAATTAAAAACAACACATCCACGCAGAAACAAATATGCAACTGCCACCAAGATCAGAACAAACCACCCCATCCAGCCACGATTCGCACCATGTCCTGCGGTTGGTTATCTCGTTTAGCGGCTGTGTTTTCCTGGAGGAGGCTGACCTTCTTGGGAGAAGCAGCTCTGTTTGGTTCAGCGTGCTGCCCGGATACAGACAATGAGTAAACTTAACTAGGTTGAACCAACTTGATTATCCCATAAACATATTTTATACAAGTTGCCGGACTACAAGCTAACAGGCGGATTTCATCAAATGCAGCAAGCCACAGAAGGCTAAAGGTTAATCCCAGCCAGCTTCAGGCCGTCCGGATGCATCTGACCACTCGTCCTCTGGCCCGGATGAGGATGCTGTGTGACCCCAGCACGGGGGCGCAGCAGCCTGGTTTGCAGGACTCTTGGGGCTGACTTCTCGGACCCCCCTGCCTGTCTTTGGCACGCTATTTCTTAGAATGCCCCCCAACCTGCGCTGTTCCCCGGGATGAGGCTCCTGGAGGGAGCTGTGGGACCAAAAAGGCCTTTTCCCTTTGTTCATCGCAGACGGGACACAGAGAATGTTACTTACTCTGCTGCACCCAGTGATGGGGCATGAGCCCTCCTGGCCGCGAATGGATGTAATGTGGGTTCTAGCAGGAAGAAAGAATGCTGGTCCCGAAGACACAGTGATGTGATTCTAAATGGAAGCTCCCCCTGAAGGGCAGTCTACCTGTAACGTAGATTACAGGCCCTGAGCCGTGAAAGCTGTGGCATCCCATGTGGCTGAACTAAGGCTGTCAGCGGCGTCAGCCAGGGAGGCTGGGAGTTAGGGTTCAGCAGGAGGGGCAATCACGAGAGCCAGCTTGGGGTGGCGCTGAAGGTGCTGGCCTAAGAAGCAGGAGACGGTGAGTCCTAGTCCTGCCTTGGGCATGAAGGCTGGCTGGGGGACTTTGGGCCAGTCCCTCTCTCTCAGCCCGGCCCACCTCGCAGGGTGGTTGTTGTGGGGAAAATAGGAGGAGGAGGGAGGAGTATTAGGAATGTTCACTGCCTTGAGTTGTGTGGAAAGAGAGGAAGGAAGGAAGGAAGGAAGGAAGGAAGGAAGGAAGGAAGGAAGGAAGGAAGGAAGGAAGGAAGGAAGGAAGGAAGGAAGGAAGCAGGCAACAGTGGTGCGTTGGAATCTCTGCAGGAAATACCATTTGCCTGCAAGCAAGAACTGGTGGGACCAAAAAACTGACGAAGTAATAGAAAATGAAAAAAGCACCTGCCACACAACACCCCAGACTTAACAATTGTTGTTACGAAAGACAAAAAAGTCTGGGTCTTGGACACTGCAATAGCTGGAGACAGCAGAAGAGAAGAGAAAGGACTGGAGAAAAATTACAAAATATAAAGAGCTGCAAATAGAAGTAGGACGACTGTGGCAAAAGAAAGCCAAGAGAGTCCCAATAGTAATAGGCGCCTCGGGTGCCATCCCAAAACATCTGGAGCACCCTTGAAGACCCTCGGCACTGACTAAATCACCGTCAGTCCATTACAAAAGGCAGCTTTACTTGGAACGGCTTCCATCCTGCAACGATACCTTGAACACCATCGAACAACATAACATCTGCCTATCCCAGTTCCTTGGGAAGGACTCAATAGGTGAACAAAAAGGCCAAATCCAGTCTAAATATCTGGCTGACTGTGCGACCAACCATCATCATCATCATCATCATCATCATCGCAGCACCACAAATTCCTCTCCCCCAAAGCCTCTTTTCTCCGTCTGCAGCAGAAACACAGAAATTCAGATTGGAAGCGCAGTAGAGGAAGGGCTGATCCAGGCTTTGCACCACTAACTGAATGTGGAGTAAGGCGGGGGGCTTACGGCACCTCCCTCCTGGCCCTCAACTGACCCCTTGGGAAGCACCAGCTGGGCTCCCTGGAATACTTTGCCTTGACCCATCTTCCCCCTCCAGGGCGCCCCCCAAAGAACTGGACTTCATCTCCCATAATTCCCTAGCCAGCAGGGTGTCTGCTGGGAATTCTGGGCATTAAAGTCCACCTCCTGGGAAGGCCCCAGGTGCAGAAGGCTGGCATAGTAAAGGGTCTGCCGATTCTCCTTCCTCCCTGCCTACTGGCGGTTGAATAATAATGATAACAATATTAATAGAAGTCATTGCTTTGAGATGGGCAGCCGTATCAATTGTTTAAATAAAAATTAATATCGCTGAAAAACTCAGCAGAAATAAAGGGAGATCAATTAATTAAAAGATGCTAAATGACTGAATAGCCAGCCAAACCTAGGCAGCTTTGACTCTAAAAGGATAGCGGGATACCACCCAGGTATTTACAATAAAGAGTAGATGAACTAGACCCCGTAAAACTTACTAACAATATTTAACTCATGAAATCCACCCAATTTAAGCCATACGCACCGCGGAACCAAAGCAGCTTATCGGCCAGGACAGTCCGGAAGCCGCTGAACCCTGAACAGAGCTGGACCCTATTCCTTGGCATCAAACGAAAGAAATTTAAGGACAGCTTTAAAAATTAGAAAGTCTTTGGAACATTAAGGGGAGGCCAGTGCCAAAGCTGGGAGACCAGATTCTGAGAGGGTCTCAGCCTTGAATTGCTATTAGGGTAGTGCAGTGTTTCTCAACCTTGGCGACTTTAAGCTGTGTGGACTTCAATTCCCAGAATTCCCCATGGCTGGCTGGGGAATTCTGGGAGTTGAAGTCCATGCATCTTAAACACAGGAGTAATGGGACCAGACAAAAGCTGGCTGGGGAATTCTGGGAGTTGAAGTCCACACAGCTTAAAGTAATCAAGGTGGAGAAACACTGCTTTAGGAGGAAATTGAGAAAGTGAATTTGCCAGGTGGGCTAAAAGGCTACTTTCTAGGCACATTTCTCTGTTTTGGACACGGCCTTAGGGGGCAGAACCAGCTTTCCACAGATGGGTGCAAGTCTTCTGGTTGGCGAGGCTTACGATGGGCAGCTGGCCTGGACGAGCTGCGTTCCTCTGTCATCAGGGGCTGCTCTTTTCGCAGGTTTGGTTCCAGAATCGGAGAGCCAAGTGGCGTCGGCAAGAGAAGATGGAAGCCGACTCGATGAAGCTTCATGACACTCCCATGCTGTCCTTCAGCAGGCCCCCGATGGCGGCCAACATGGGGCCGATTGGCAGCGCTCTCCCCTTAGACCCATGGCTGACATCCCCCATCTCCAGCGCCACCACAGTGCACAGCCTCTCAGGATTAATGGGCCCCGGCCAAGCCCTCCAGCCAGCCTACACAGGGCATTCCTTTCTCAATAACCCCCCAGCCCTGCCCCAGAGCATGCAACCGATGGCACCCGTAGCGTATCAGTGCGCCACGACTTTTGTGGACAAGTACCCCTTGGAGGACATTGACCAGCGGAACTCCAGCATTGCTTCACTGCGCATGAAAGCGAAGGAACATATTCAGACCATAGACAAGACATGGCAGCCAATTTGATGGCGGGTCAGGCAGCCCTGCCGTAGCAAACACCAACCGGGGTGGGGTGGGACTAGGAGGGTCTCTTACAACCATCAGTGAAGACGTCGCTTAGTTTCTTGTGCAATTGCACTGGGGAGTAACCACAGGAAGCAAGTGCTCTCCGATTCCATTTAATAGACGTCCACTATAAAATGGATTTATGTCACGGAATATGCTAGGTCAGCATCTATAAGGAGGATACCGTCTTTCACCCCAGAGTGGTGGTAGAAGTGGGATTAGCAAGAAAGAATTCTGCACAGAGCATTTGTCCTTGCAGGGCTGCTTAAGTTGTTATTATAGGCCCATGTGGAATTTGACATGGAAGTTTGGCAGTCCTTGAAAATCTCTTCCATCCCAAAGTCAAACCTGGAGAGGACCAGGAAGCTCGGCTTTTTGCTTTTTCTACTCAAAGGCAGCCGGGGTGGGGGATCCAAACCAGATTGCCGTTCAGAATGGGTGCCCAAGGCCCTCCTTAGGGAGAGACCAGCTTTCTGCTCCGTCTGCTCTTACATTTTGCCCATGTTGTTTGGCTCAGCACCCCTGGAACTTTTTGACCTTAATTCAGCAACTACAGTAGGGTGGGATTTCCGGGGTGGGAGAATTAAAAACCGGCCAGCACCAAGAAGCATGGACTCTTCTCAGGGTTGTTGCGATGGCCGTGATGGTTGTTAGCAAACACCCCTAGTAAGAACAGCAACAAGGTGACGTGCGTAGTTATTTATCCCTTTTTTAAAAAGAAAAATGCACACATTTTAAATGGTCCACCAAGGTCAAGAGGAAGCACCTTCCGTGCCGTAGCTAAAAGATGGAGGGGGCATCTTTTCATGCAGGATGCGATTCCCTGTTTGACCCCTGACAAAAGGGATCAGTGGGATAGGCCAGGGTGATCCCTGATTTGAAAGATCTGTTGGAATCAGTACGGCTGCAAGAGTCAGGAAAGAAATTAGACTGGGAGAAAGGCTTTTGCTCCATGGGAGAAGGGGCCGAGGAGGTGACCTGGTGCTCCTGTGGTGGGAAGAGAACTTGGTGGCCTTGGGCAGACTTTCTTCTGAGGAAAGAGGTCAGCCGGGGGGCTTTGGATGGTACCCCGGAGTGGGGCTGTTCCCCAGGTTATCGCTTTAATACCAGCATGATATTTGGGCAAGGCTGGATCACATAAAGCAGTGTTTCTCAACCTTGGCCGCTTTAAGAGGCGTGGACTTCAACTCCCAGAATTCCCCAGCCAGCCAGGCTGGCTAGGGAATTCTGGGAGTTGAAGTCCACGCCTCTTAAAGCGGCCAAGGTTGAGAAACACTGGCATAAAGGAATCCACAGAGAATAAAGGGTCCTTAGCTTCAGAACAAATGTGCTTGGTTATGTTCGCACTGGGACATTGGGAGGAGGGGGTCAAAATCTGCAAGGTGGCGGCCACGGCATGGAAGCCCTGCCCTTTTTGTACATGGGTGCATCCTCTGCGATACCCATAAAAGGCCAGACTTTAATGGTGTGGGTTGCAGCCACCATTTTGATTGTCTTCACCGCCCCTGCCTGACTGCAAAAGAAAAAGACCTATGGTGGGGCTGATTAGCTGTGCAGAAACGTCTGGCACAAAACCAGCTGTGGGGAGTGGGGAGGGACTGCTTGCCTTGGCTCCTAGAAACCCCCAAGTCCCAGGCTGGATCCCTTCGCCTCCTGCAGGGCGAGCCAAGCGGCCTGCTCAGCCCCACAGCAGAAGGGCTGGATGAAGCCCCGGCCCCGGGACAGACCAACACCCATTCAGTCTGGGCGAGTAGCCACTACCCCGATGCTCTCTGTGCCAATAATTGCCCGGGATGCAATTCAGGGACCTCTGCCCTCTCCTGCATTCTGGCACACAGGTAGGTTTAAGTCTGCCAGTCCCTGAAATGCTTCGGGGGGGGGATTCATTCTCCCTTGTGCCCGCGGGCAAGATGAGAAACAACGCATGGAAGCTCTGCAGGGGAGACCCGTCTCCAAAGGAGGAGGACTGTCCTGCCTGTGAGAGGCGGGAAGCGGTGGACCAGCTTCCCGCCTGGCATCACGGGCGCTCCGTCCCTGGAGGGTGTCAAGGAAAGGCTGGATAGCCCTTTGTCCGGATGGGCCAAAGATCCCTGCACTGGGCTGCAGGCTGGACTGGATGTCCTCCGTGGTCCCTTCCCTTCCTATAAGGAAAAACTTCCTCAAGGTCAAATCTGTGCACCAGCAGCGGGTTTTCCATCTCGGAAGGGTCTTCCGAAGAGGCGGGGCAGCCACCGGGCAGGGACAGGTGGGTCTTCTTGCCCGGTGTGGAGGGCTGGAGTAGATGGTCTTTGGGGTCCCTTCCGATGCTACAGTTGGTTCTGCTTCTATTCCACTTTCCTCCTCTTCCGGCCTTCTGGTTACTGATGCTCTTCACTTTCTGTCATGATTCGTTATTGATACAGATTAATGCCTTGCTCCGACCGCAGCGTGGTTATTAACCAGCGCCGCCCCTTCCTCGGCCTGCCTGGCTCAGCCCGTCGCCCGCCCGGTCGCCTTTCCACGGGGCCCGCGCGCACCGTAGTCCCTCCTTCGTCCGCAAGCAGCCGGCCAGCGGGCGCCACGACCCGGACCCTCCAGCCCCGCGCGCCCGGCCGCGCGCCCGGCCCTGCACGAGCCCCTCCTCTGCCGCGGCCAGCCCTGCGAGGTAGGCCAGGCCAGGCCAGGCAGCAGGCACGGCATGGCTTCCAGGCAGGCAGGGAGACCCGGGGGCGAGGCAGGAGGCCGGGATGGGGCGCGCAGTCCAGCGCCTTAATCCTCTCCCGGGATTCCTGCCTTCCGGGGGCGCCTTCAGGGGACGCTCTTCGGGGACGCTTCTTTGACCCAGAAACGAGCCGATCCGGCCACGGGTCACCGAAAGCGAAGGACCCCCCCGGGGTCGCCGACCCGAAGTCAGACCGCGCGGCCACGGCGGCCGCCGCGCCCCCAGACCGGGATCGGCGCGCCTGCGAACCAGCCGAGGACCCCCCGCCCCCCGCCCGGCCGGCCCCGCTCCCCAGAGCGACGCGGCGCAGCGGCACTAATGAAGTTTGATCGCGGCTCCGGCCACAGCGGCTCGCGGGAGGCGCCTGGAGCGGGAGCGGGAGCGGGAGCGGGAGCGGCGCGCCGGCGGCTCCCTGCCTCGGCCCCCCTCGCGGATGCGGCGGGGCCGGGCAGTCCGGCCGGTCGCCCGGCCAGAGCGCGCGCCGGCCGAGGCCGACTGGGGCCGGGACGCCCCCGGGAACTGCACCCGGGAACGCCCGGCGCGCCTCGCGCTCTCGCCGGGGCTTCCTTTTGCCTTCGCGCGATGCGCCACCCGCGCCCCTTTGCTGCCTTCGCGGTTCAGAAGAGCTGCGTCAGTGGCAGGTTCCGTGGTCGTGTGAACACAGCCCCCTGTAGGGGGGCCCAGTTACCCAGAGGCATAAGAACCCGGGTCTGGCCCGTGGCCCCTCCAGACCAGCTGTCCATCAGCAAATGCCATCCTTAGGCAGGACTGTCTCACCCATAATCCCCGGCAACTCACTAGCTGGTTCTGAATCCATGACCAGCAAGCCACCTTTGGCTGGTCTGCAGAACCTGCGAAATTAGGGTTCACCCATCTGGCTGTGATTCTCCAGAGATCTTCACCCTTTACCCTCTCAAACCTCAAGCAACCCCCCCCCCCCCCCATTTCAGCCCTGCCGCTCCAGCATGAGAACCAGCAGGCTGACCTACGGGGGCCCTAGCAAGCAGGGCGGGAAACGTGGCCCATCTTGGCTTGGCACAGGGAGAATTGCTGCTCTCTGCCCCAGCCTTGCCCCGTGCCTCTCCGTCTCTCCTGAATGGAACCGAGCTGAGGGGTCCACAGGGCTAAGCCGTGATTTGCCAACCACAATTAAATGGAGTCATGTAAGACACACCATCCACGTTTCTGATGAGCGTGATGTCTGAAACCAGGGATTCCCAGGATATTAGTGATCCTTTTGGAGTTGCACCCTGCAGTTCCTGATAAAACAGCCTTGAATTATAGCCACGTTCTCTCAACATGCTTAGCTAGGTGGGATCACGTCCCAGTATCCCCCGGAGTATGCAGGCTTAGCTGTGGTTCCCTGACTCAGGTTACCCACCTTCCCAGGATCACCTCAGTCCTCCCATCCAGCCTCTCGATGCAGAGACAAATATCCCATCTTATTATTACAGAAAATGCCAGTGTGGCAACTTGAAGTGGAATGCTCCAGCCACACTCTAGGATTATAGTGTTTTTTTCTTCCCCCACCTGGTGCAAGTGAAACCAGGACCAGAAAGGAGTGGAGGAAACCACGTTCAATTAAAATAAAATAAAATAAAATAAAGCCATCAGCCACTTGGCTGGGATAATAGCCAATGTGGTTGCCTTGGACTGAACCCGTCTGCCGCGGCACCCGTCATTCGCCACAGACTGGATTGTGGGCTAAGTCAGTTATCCGGGAGCAAATCAGATTCAGTCGACTGTGTTGGGCAGAGAGAGGCCTGTGCCTTGGAATTTCCCAGGCCATTACTGTGTTTTATTTGTACAGCAGTCTTGCAATATGCAAACGTAAAATGCATTGTATTGTATTGCAAAAATGCCATGAATTAAGGCACTTGTCATACACCTTTCTGGTTTGAAGTTGGCTGGTTTGAAGAGTCCACTGGAGTTGGACAGCCAATAAATCTGAGTTCACAATAATAATAATAATGTGTATTTTTTGCAAGTTATTCTCTCCTCAGCCACCAGTGATTGCTCCCAGTCTGCTGCCTTCATCCTCTGGTGGAGACCCTCTTCTTACCCCGTATCCCCCAAACTTGATTTTTCCACCCCTCCTGAGCCAGGAGCAGGCAGGGCCCCTTCCACTGACCATCCCAATTGACTTCTCACCTTAGTCACCATCCAAGGACATCTGGAAACATGAATCCCCCCCCCCCCGCAAAAAAGTGGAGAATGAATTTACACAGCAGCATCCTTGCAGCCACGACCAAAGGAGTCTACCCCCACCCCACCCCACCCCCCGGAATCCATCCTCAGTCAAATACAAAACGCCATCTGTATTGGATCCAATTTTTTTTCAGCGTCCTCTTAAAATGTTCGATCTCGATCAACCCAGGCCGAATTAAATAATGAATGAGGACCATAATGGAGCAGGGGTTTTTGCCAACAGCAGAAGCCACAAATTGGAAGTGGCTACAAAGCCCCCCAAATCAGGAGGAGTCTGGTTGCACTTTTTCCGATGCGCACATTTTATTAAAAGGCAGCAGCTTTTTAATTAAGCCTTTTAAGGAGTTTTTAGAACTCCTAACTTTTTGCCATCACCGACAGGCACAGCTGTCCTCCTACAATGTCTCCAAAGCCCAAAGTGATCACCTTCCTGATACCTATAAACTCTGAGGTTTAAAAGCACTAAACTTCTGAGCACTAAAACTTTGCTCTGAAGTTCAGAACGGCCCACTTGGATCAGCAGAAGAACGCATTTTGGAGTTTCTTAAAGCAGTAGCAAAGGACCACGAGAGAAGTCCAAGGTGGGGAACAAGGCCAAGGAGAAAGTTCTGGAGTTTGGCAGCACGCGCTTCGCACGACCAGCATCTCCTCCAAGGCAGCCACGGCGGATGCTCCTCCCTGCAAAGAGCTCATTAAAATCGGAGGGGGCGCATCAATATTGCAGATCAGAAACGGCTCATTATTATTTCAAGGCATTGGTGTATTACCGCTCAGGTCTTCCACTGCTTTTTAAAAGGCAGATCTGGGCTGCCGTCCCCCCTCCCCCCCTCCAAAAAAAAAAAAAAAACACAGCAGGAGAAATGAAATAAAGCATTCGAGACCACGGGGGGGGGGGGGGGTTCTTTTAAACTTTAATGTGGCTGTTGACCAGATGTAGCACACTGTGCAAAGATCATATGGATTCTTTACCAAAAGCGAAGCCTTGGGGCTGACCCCAAGCTTGGCTATTGTTGAAGAACTCTGCAGAAGAGGCAACAACTCCACGGATCTTCAGGATGACTCTCAAAAGCACACGGCGGGAGTTCCTCCACATCCTCCGTTAACAACGTGCTTGTATTCACACATGCTCGTTTTGAGTCTGTTAGCATCTTCTCTGTCCATCTAACAAACTAAAGAAACATCAAAGCAGGTGTCTCTTTCTCCCCCCCCCCCCGCCCCATAAGGTGGAAGCCAACTAGTTTTCCTGCCACCCACAAAATCAAAGGACTCCATAGAGCCCTAAGGTGGGAAGTGGGAATATTTGCAGCTGGGAGATGAACATTTCGAACAACCTTGGACCGCGACTCTCATGCTTCTGAGCCAGGGCTGATGCGAGGTGGAATCTGTCCCATCTGACCTGCACCAAGTCCAGGAAGGGTGGCTTTGAATCTTCTGCACTCTCCAGAGCACCAGCACCACGAAAAGATGGCCTCAAGTGTATGAATCGGGGTAAGATTTATTTGGGGATATTGGGCTAAAGATGGCGTTCTACCCATGATAGATGCCACAGCCAAGAAGGGCAAAACTGACCTGGGAACGTGGGCCATTCCTTCACGAATCAAAGGTTTTCTGATCCATATTCCACAACCAAAATACTTGAGAATGAATACAAGGATGCTTGTTTATTCCCACCCCGTGAACTTTAGCAACAGGGCCATGAGAGAAGAATTACGCAGTGTAAAATCAAAACTGCCCTTAACTCATCTCTTTAATTTATCCTCTTTTTCTTTTAATGAGAAAACGCAACGTCAAAGGAACTCGTCAGAGGAGCCAACTACCTGCTCCTTCGACAAGTGGGGTTTGGTGGATTTCATGAAGGAGATGAACACCATATCAAGAGCATCTGTTCTGCATCTTTCTGGGGGGAAAAGGGTGGCTAATACAGATTCCTTTCTATTGAGCTTTACTGTTAGAAGTTGCAGCAGATCTGCCCGCCAGATCTGGTGGGCAAACGTCTCGTTGGCCACTAGATGGCACCAAAGCGGTCCAGAAAAACGCTTTCCTGCCGCAGCATCGTTAAGGAGTACTTGGCCTCTGGACATGAACTGCTGTTTTGAGGGCCAGTGATTGAGGGGTGGGATTTACTTCTGAGGCTGAAAAGCATTTTTTGCACGGTCATTAACACCCCCGCAACAATCCAGACAGCAGCCGCCTCTCCTGGCACCTGGGAAGACCCCAAGCTCACCTCCTACGTCGCAAGGGCCTTCCCGGTTTCTGCCACTTGAGCCAAAGGAGCTCAGCTAGGGAAAGGAGTTCAAATCACCAGAAAAGGACCAAGAAAAAGGACGGTGTCTTTCCTGAGCCTCCGGCTCAAATCTGAGCATCCTTTATTTTTGATTGTTAAAACGGCGCCGCTCAGTCCTCTGCCCGCAGAGATCGTTTCAGGGCTTCTTTGGACACTGCAAAAGAAGGAAAACAAAATAGAAGAAGTTCCCCTACCTGGAAAGCGGAAAAAAGGTCTCCCGTCACCGAGGAAGGGGGCCGTGGTTTTCCCAGCCAAAAGCCACCCAGCTCTAATTTTGTTGCTCCAGAGCAGCGTTTCCCAACCTCGGCCGCTTTCAGATGGGTGGACGTCAACTCCCAGAATTCCCCAGCCAGCCTTGCTTACAAGTTTTGGCTCAGTCTAAATGATGCTGATAGTTGAAACTGGGGCTGAGTCTGCCCCTGTGTTGTGAGATGAAGGAGTCTTCTGACAGCTAGTTGGTGTTCATGGATGTGCTCTGCTAGCCTTCCGGCCTGTCTGTCCTACATAGTGGCTGTTCCAGTCCTTGCACTGCATGTTGCTCGGTTTAAATTGGAACATGGGAACTGCAGTATACGGAGACTGATCCCTGGTGCACGTGACTGGCTGCGGCTCTTTGCATCGGGACAAGATTTGGACGCTCAGCTCGCCCCCTGCATGCTTGCTCACTGAGTCTTTTCAAGGTACCTCTAACCCAGTGTTTCTCAACCTTGGCAGCTTTCAGAGGTGTGGACTTCAGCTCCCAGAATTCCCCAGCCAGCAAGGCTGGCTGGGGAATTCTGGGAGCTGAAGTCCACACCTCTGAAAGCTGCCAAGATTGAGAAACAGGCTGGAGATACGGGGCGCATAGTCTCTCTCAACCAATTGAAGAAAAAGCTGTTCTTTTTTTATGACCCCAACTTTCAGGCCGAGTTTGCATGCCGCCCTAAGCCATTAATGTAATCCGCGTGTGATGCCATTGTGGCTTCTATTTAACAACTCTCTAGCCACTGTGGTGCCTGAACCCAGCTTATCGCTTAGGGCAATGGGTCTTCCAACTTTATGACCCACTAAGCCCACTAAGCCCACCTGATCAGTGATCAGGCAGTTCCAAGGACAATTTTACAAGGAGGATCCTGCATTTTACAAGCTCTGGGAGCACTGGATGAAAACCCATGACAGTGAATTCGTTCTTTCAGAGAGAAAAATGTGTGGCTCGCTGGTAGGCCCGCATCGTGGATAAAAAAAATCTAAACAAGACATTTCAAGCAGGAGAAGAAGTTATGGGCCATGTGTTACACTTAATCGTTCTCCACCCTAAGCTAATACACACACACACACACACACACACACACACACACACACCCATGCTAAAATAATGTTTATCCCACTTCTCTTTTATTTCTGCATTGGGCTGTAAGGGACTGCGTATTTATGGGGATGTTGTACAGTTCTCAAAGCTTTTTATTGGGAATTTCGGCAGAAAAACAAGGCCCTCCCCTTCCCCTCCCACCTAAAAGGAGGTCTCCAACATGCAGCCTTCGATGCTCTCCCAGCCCCCTACCCAGCCTGGCCCACAAATGGGGGCCGGGCAGACTGCAAAGCCGAGCCGAGCCCCGTCGTCCAGCAGCCCCTTTATTTCCCCGAATGACTCCGCGTGCCTTACAGGGGCCCTGAGAAAATTTCAGCGGGGGGCAGCCCTGGGCTTTGCTTCCAAGGGTGCCCACCTGCTCAGAAAGACAGGGAGAAAAGTAAAGGTAATGCCAGGCTTCTCCCTGACCATAACAGGGCATGATTCAAGAACGAATACAGATAAGCTGCTTTATGGCAGGCCCCGAATCCAGCCACCGGAGAGCGCAAAGTGCAAGGTGCACCCTCGCACGCCCCGCACTTACGCGAGAAGCAAAGTTCAAATCCTGCCTTCCTTTCTCCTGCCTGAGATGACTTGCTTTGGGAAAGAATGCCCCACACCGTGCCAGCCATTTTGTGAGCGTGCCTACAAGCTCTAAGCATGCCCACCGACCCCAAGCGGCTTGGGACCCCCGCGGCACGCGGTCCCCTACCTTCCCGGGAGGCCATGGAAGCGGCGCTGACAGCCCGTCCGCTGAGGTCGCTGAGGACGCTGTCCACCGTCTTGTGGTGCTTCAAGAACCAGGGCCGGATGAGGTTGCGGTACAGCAGCTGGGAGCCGTTCCACGAGAAGGGCGCCATGCACCAGAGCAGGAAGACGCACTGGGAGGCAGGGGATTGTCCACAGGGTTACCATCTGCCCGGGATGCTCCAGGAATTCCCCCTGCTCCTGCTCCAGCCTGCATTGACCTGCGCTGATGTGTGGAGCCAACACTGGCCATCATGTGACTGCCACCAGCCTGCAACTGGCATCCTGAGATAGACTACTCCTGAACACGGAGGGTCCAGAGACCAGCTCCGCTGGTGGCTGCCCACCGTACTTTATAGGCAGGTCCGGTAGCCCCCCGGCCCTTCCCCGGCCCCATCCTCTCCTCCCGTTTACCTTGCCGGCATAGTAAAAGGGGAACCAGTAGAGGAAGGTGTCGGAGAAGAACTCTGCCACGCTGAAAGTGCCGTACACCACCCAGTAGGTCAGCCAGATCGTGTCATCATCTTTGTCGGGGCTCTCGATGGCACGGATGCTGAAACCAAGACAGGAAGAGTCAACCGTCTGCTGCTCACGCGGGCCGGAAGGTTTGTGGCAGGAACGCGGTCTGCAGACGGGCACCTGGAGAAATGCGCCCCCCATCCCAGGCCTGCAAGAAAGACACAACTCCCAACGCTGGCACCGTCTCCCCCGCCCCCGGGTGAGGGGCCTCCCCACAGACAGGATCCTGAGAGCCTCAGGGCCCGAATCCAGATTGAAGCGTCCCCAAAAGACGGTCAGTGCCCTGACCACCCTCCTGGAAGCTAGTTCCAATGTCCCTCCTTTTCCGCTCGCCCCCAGGGACCAGGGCATTTTAAACCACACCTAGCCGACCTCAGCCGAGCCCAAAGCCGGGCAGTGGGGCTGTGCTCGGTCCCAGCTTTGATGGGGGACCCCAGGAAAGTCCCGTCGACTTGCTGTCACCAACTCCCTCGCCCTCCAGCCAGCCTTGCCTTTGCCAGGCAGCTGTGCAGTGGAGAATGAAGCAGGCACGCCTGGACCCTTGCAACGAATCAAATGCCAACCCAGATGCCCGTACAAAGGGAAACAGAAACATGGCCCACTCTTCACGGGGAGACTTACGAGACATAAGCTGGGTAGACAAAGCCGATGAGGTTGCAAAGCAGGGAGGCCCCGTATCCAAACATCAGGTAGAGTCCCACGAAGACAATGAAACCTGGACGGGGAGCAACAGACACGTTTATTTCTCCCCTTGGGAGCGGAGGCCGGGGCGCATCAACCCTGACGGCAGGAAGCACAATCGGGAGTTTCCTTGCAAGCTATCGCAGCAGCGCAATGAGGCCTGGCCAGGTTTAACCAAGTTCTTTGGGTTTAAGTTGGGATAAAGCTGTTTGGGGCAAAAGCATTCTAATTTTACTGCAGAGAAGACAAAACTGAGCAGAAATAAGAAAACATTCATTCATTCAATTTATAGAGCTGTCCATCTCACGGCACTGACTCTGGGCAGCACACCAAAGATTAAAACCCAATAAACCCAGAAACACAATATACAAAATAAATGACCCAAATACCAATCCAAAATAATAGCAATGAGGAGGATCCCAGGGCCTAAAAACATTCTATTTTCAATCAATAAAGACAAGAACAGTCTTCTTCTTTGCGTCTTTTTGGCTCTAGTCAAAGTCATTTTTGTTCTCCCAGGACTTCTAAGACGACCTAGGAGATGCCACTGTGATTTTTAATTGATTTGCCACTACTCTTACAGTTTTAATGTTTATTGCACAGTTTATAAAATGCTTTTATTTATTGTTTTAACCAATTGGTTTTTTTTTTCTTTTTTCACTGTAAGCTGCTTTGGGATTTCTTTTAAGGAGAAGAGTTTTAAGTAAATGGAATGGTTTTAAGGAAGAGTTTTAAGTAAATGAATAAATGTCTGTTTCTCACTCCATCCCATGTACGCACAGACACCGGAGGGAGCGTGCGTACGGGCAGATGTTGAGGGGCCATGAACATGGCTGAAAAAAACAAGCTGTTTGCCTTTTTGCAGGCTAGCCGAACCAGCCTCCACGTCTGATCAGAACGTAAACCTCTTTGCAGCCTGGTGATTTAGCGATCAGGATGGATAATGAACTTAACGAACCTTGTGAAGTACGCGCAATCCCCCTGAACACAAACGTGCATGGAAAGCTAGGGTGAACTAAGGGAGCGAGTGCCAAAGAGGATCAGCACATGACTGAGAGGTAAAACAGCCCCCTCCCCAAATTATCTTCCAGATTATAACAATATTCCATGAAAGACGGATGAAAACCAGCTGGTCAGGGCCCAACAGTTTTAGGCTGCAGCATAGGAGATGAAGAGGAGCCACGCAGGGGTGTGAAGCGCACAAGGGTGCATGCACAGAGCGTAAGAGCGTCTCTATGCTTTGTATTTTGTTCGCCGCTTTTGGCCTGCGCCTTCTGTCTGCAATCAAACTGCTATAAGACAATGGATGACAACCACCTGATTACTAATTAAGACAACCTTCTTTTTTTACATTAGTCGAGAACGCTGCATGGATCGGCGATGCGTCTCTCTGATGAGTTGGGCTGGAACTGAGAAAGGCGTCAAAGGCACAACTGTATTCAAGCCTTCGTTCTATGCAATTGTTGCACGGGGTGCTGTTACCTTCCGTAGTCATGGTGTCCATGGGGGAGGAGGGGGTCTTCATGTTTCTCCCCCTCCCTAGAGATGGCTCCCATAGACCCATAGACATGGATTAATTCTGAATGGGGGGCAGGTTAATTCTGAATGGGGACACTCAACCCCAGATCTTCTTGGGTTATCTCAACCCGCTGATGGTCTACCCCAGTGTTTCTCAACCTTGGCAGCTTGAAGCATAGACTTCAAAATCATTAAGCACACGGGGCAAAGTCCAGTGCCTGGACCCTGCCCGAGCAAGGCAACCTTTATCATCCAGCAATGTGCCGTTTAAAAACTCAGCAGGCAAAACTCAATTGACAAACGGTTACCTAAGCCAAGTTCCAGCAGTTTGCAAACCACTGAGCCCTGGCACCGGGCGCTCTCCAAGCAAGCATTTCAGCAGGGCCAAAAGGACACACATGCGCACACGCCCCTCCCAACTTGGAAATCCGTCCCTTCTCGTAAGGCCTGGGAACAGAGATTTAATTTTTGCCATTCATAAAGCAGATAAAGTGCTGTCGATCCCAACAGAACAACACTTTTCCACTTTGTTTTTCAAGCACATGGATTTCATCAGAGGCCATCTCCAGCAGCACAACACACCAAATCTTACCAAAGTGTTTTTCGAGTGAGAAATTACCCAACTATTTCCACTGGTTAGGACAATGATCGACTTGGCTGCTAAAAGCAAATGAACAGTGAGTTTTTTGCTTGGTATCGTTCAGTTCCTTCCATCAAACGCACAACACCCGTCTGATTTGGGTGAGAATTCAATCCTTTGTTGGTTAGCGCTACCATTTCATGCCAAAAGCCTTTTCAGAACGGTGGGACTTTATTCTCTTTCCATCAAAGATGGAAGAAAAGTCCCTTTTGGATTACACTCTCTCCAGTACCTCACACAGTCATGATGCATTACAGTATATATAAAATTCTTAAAGAAGTTAGCCAGCAGTTGAAGTCCACCCATCTTAAAGTTGCTGAGATAGAGAAACGCTGCTCTCGATTGACCCTGCCCTTCTTGGTGCCCTCCAGACAGACTACAACTCCCATCACCCTGCATGACCCACAGCTTTGTAAACCGTAGAAGTCCATCACCCCATTGCAACACCGCTTTGCTCTATGGCGAACCTGATATTCTGGTTCAGGTTTATAACCCCCCTCCCACAGCCTGCAGGCAGTTGCTTTCCCAACAGCAGACGGAAAACGAGCATTTTGGAATCCAAGGACAGTTTCCAAAGTGAAGGTCTGCCGGTTTCTTAAACTTCCAGGCTCTGGGAAAAGGTCAGAGTGACCCAGCTTAATGGGAATTATTATAGGCCTGAACTCACCTAGAGGGTATTAAGTTGGGGCTGCTGGTTTATCTGGTGGTGGGAAGCGTTTGGATTCCTGCTCAACCCACATAGCTCCTTAGTCAAGGCCAGCTGTGCATGTGGCCCTAGCCTACCTTGCAGGGTTGTCATCCCAAGCGGGAAAGGCCACTTGAAGGAGGAGGGTGTGCAAGCATGCTTGAGTTACCCATCCCTGAGAAATCATACCGTTTCTCTTTAAAGTGGGGAAACCGTCCAGGAAAAGAACTCCAGATCTTATTAGCGCATTGCACTGAGACTGTAGAGGTCTGTTTGTGGGGTCAGTTTAGGACCTGCCTAGCCATTGTGGGTTGTAAACCACGGTTTATGGGTTAGCACAATAGGGGAACCCAGCGGATTTTTTTTTTTTTTACAGTGAAAAATAGCTTGATCTTCTACTAATTACAACAGGGGGAGTTTTTAGCGCCAGTTGAACAAAACAGTTGGGCAATGTAATGAGTTTACAGGCCAGTTTCTCAACGCTCCTTCTGCTTTCCTTCCCTCTGCAACCTGAGAAGACCGAGGCTGCTGAACTGCTCTGGGGATTAGCTGAAAAGCAAGGAGGGCTTTGAATATTCAACCACATGCTGTGAACACCAGGATTATTCTTGTGAACTGCGGATCAAGCAGATTATGGCCTCATCAAGGAGGCCCCACCTAGATTCAGATGGCAAGTTGCTTCACTGCAAGAAAAAAAAACCGGGAGAGAGAAAAAAGGGTCTTTGCAAAACAGGGACTGGTGGAACTCATTGCCACAAGGTAGTTTCCCACTTAGCTTATTCCTTGGGCAAAAAGAGAGAGAGAGAGAGAGAGAGAGAGAGAGAGATCAGACATGCCAAAAATAGGGGACATCTGAATCTTCATTTGCAGAGGCAACTGATCTCAGGGAACAGTTTATTCTTCCTCCTTCTCCTTGTTTATGCATGAAGAAAAGAATTCAGCTCCAGTGGATATCCTTGGGAGATGGAAAAGGATTATTCTGATTCCTGCAGTGAGCTGGAGGCGCCTCGCTGAGCTCCAGGATTTTATTCTTCACTAAATAAAAGAGGCTTTTCATTTAATGCCCCTCTGGGCAGAAAAAAATCACAAGAGGCGCTGCCAAGGGGGAATTGGGTTCACTTGGCATAGCGAGGCAACTCCCACATTAAGGAACCTCATGATGGCTTAAGGTGTTGGTGCCTGCCACACGTCGAGGTGCTGGCTGTGCTCCCACCGGCCCATTTAGGTGGCATCTCGTGGGCGGCAGGAACAGAACCAAGGGATGGGACGGTGTACGCAGGAGAGGAGAAAAGGATGAACAGTAGCCAGCTTGAAGAGGGGCCAAGAAGTGAGGTGCGTTGCGAGACACAGAAGAAATACGGGGGCAGAAGTCATAGGAGGACCAGGAATGGATTGGGGGTGTGTGTGTGCAAAAATACCCTATAAACCACGACTGAGGCCAGGGATCCTCAGGCTTTCGTATCTGAAGTCCCACCCATTGCTTCCTCAAGGTCAGGGTCCCTCCTGGACAGAGGCAAAAATACCTTTTCCCAAGATGGCTATTCACATATTCCCAGGCATCCTCCCCTGATGGTTATAATTTATATTAATAAGATACCTGAGGTTCAGTAGTGTATCAGGGCCGCTCCCAGATCACTTGAGAATCACTGCTCGGGGCTGCTCCACAGCTGCTGGCCACAAGCCCCCGCAGAGGCGTGACCCAGGCGTCCTCGCGTTACTCGCTGGAATTACCCCCAGCCCCAAAACACGGGCTTGGCTGAAACAAAGCAACTGAAACCCAGGAGGGAGGCGCATGAAAGGGGCCCAGAGAAAGGAGACCCCTTGCTGGATGGGGGGCAGGGCAGAGACTGAAACCCGGAGCTTGAATTTGTCAGCATCAAAAACACACAAATCCAGGGGCAAGGACCGCCAGCAGTGGGGTGGGGGAGGCCCTAGGCAAACGCTTTTATGCTTTCCTCTTCATTATTATACCAATGTTTTTCTGCGAACGCCTATAAATTCAGTACAATAAATACGTTGGTTAATGATACAGGAAGACCCAACTAACAGGGAAAGAGAGACAGATCAGTGCCTGTGCAAAAGAAGCCCCTTGCAAGGCACAGCCCACCCCTGAGCGAAAGCTCTTCTACAACCAATGGGCTGTAACTCCTCAGTGGGGGGGGGGGGGGGAGAGAGAGAGAGAGAGAGGAGGCACTCCGGACATGCTCAGAGACCCCCGTTTCAAGCCAACGCTACGGCAAGTGTGATGCCTGGGCGAGGCGGCCGTAGCGAGCGCTCTGGAGGGCGGCGGGCGCAGGGGGCGCAGGGGCGCAGGGGGACTGCCCCAGCCGCCGCCCTTCGCCGCCCCGGAGCCGCCTTCGTCCGAGCGCGGCTCGCCCGGATCGGCGCCAGCAAATCCGTTGCTCCCGCGACATTCGGCGGACCTCGTAGGAAACCGAGAAGGAAAGGAAAGGAAAGGAAAGGCGGGGCCGACCGGATCCCGAAGCGCGAGCCCCCGAGGCTCCGCTCAGCTCCACGGGGCTGGCAGCCCCTCCCAAGGCAGCTCCCCCCAGGCAGGGGCCGCGCGGGAGGGGGCAGGAGGGAGCGCTGCTCACCTGTCGCCAGGTAGGACCGCCTGACGCCGCTCCTGGCTTCCAGCGCCCCCAGCGCGTCGCCCAGCCACCCCGGCCGGGCCAGGAAGGACTCGAAGCGGCGCTGGGGGGTGCCCATGGCGGCCGAGGGTCCACGCGCGGCGCCCGCTCCCGCACCCGCACCTCCGGCCGATCCTCCTGGGCGGTGGGCGGAGCTCTCGCCAGGTGGACTCCGCCTCCTGCCCCGGGCAGCCAATCGGGGCGGCGACGACAGGTGGCCAGCGGCGGCTCTTCGCAGGCCGGGAGGGAGGCGGCGGCGGCGGCGGCGGCGGCTCTCCGGGCAGGTGCCGTGCGGGAATTTAAGCCGCCGGGAGGAAGGGGGGGTCCCGCAGGTCCGAAGCAACCATTGAGCGGGCCGGTGCAGAAGAGTCGATTCCAGAGCAACTACAGCTGGGCGCAGCTGTGGTCGGCCGCTGTTTCAAAGCGTCGTCTTCCCGTAATTCGCCTGTGACCGATCCGCGCGTGGCCTTGTCTTGCCTTGTCGCCGGATCGGCCGTGCACCCCGGGCTGTCCGTGCGGGCTTGGCCTGGCCTGGCTTGCAAGCCCATCATGAAGCGTTCGGAGGCTGAAATACTCGGGCGCCCTGCTTGAGCAGACGAAGCAAACCTCAGCTCGGGAAAACGGGACGGAAATTTAGGAGTTGCTTCCTGCGGATTCTTCTCTAACGGTGCAGAGGGTCAGTCGAAGGGGCTGCCCCAAAAGCATTTTCTCCAAAGGCCAGAAACTCAGTTCTGCTTTGGCTCAAGGCTGATGGTGGTCGATGTGCTTTACACTTATATATACATACATAGATGCAACTTTTCAGTTACTTCTAATGATGCAATTTTATATAGAGATTTTGTAAAAATAAAAACTGCTTCCCCTCGGATCTTATCAAGAAGCAACAAATTAATGTCTAAGCAATGAGTGAATAAATAGTGACATTCTGTTGTTAAAAAGTTAAAGCCTTCTTGAACTGTTACAGAATTCTCTTTCTGAGGCTTCAGGCCAAATCTTCTTGCCTGGCTGCAAGTCTCATTGAATTCTTTGGGGCCCATTTCTGAGCGTCAAATGCTCGGCATCAAATCGTTGAATTGGGCACCACCTGGTGCTTATTAATTTAGGAGCAACCCCACCAATGAATCTGAAACCTCCTGAACAGCTACATAAAACAGGCTGCAGCTGTCAATAAGCACGGTAGTTAAGAGTTAGGAACCCACTAAACTCAGCTGGATTTATTTTAGAATAATACACATTGATTGCATTATAGGGGCTGCAGTGATTCTGTCTCCATTGTTGAACTCCCCAACATCCAGCCACATTTTTCCCATGTGTGTCATGTGAATCCAGGCTGTAAGATTAAGTCACAATGTGATTTGAGCCCAGGCAAATAGATTCATTCAGACAACAGTGTGGCATCTATGGCAAACTGACCATTCTTTACCCAAATCTGCTCCTTCTCCCACTCTCAAAAATCTTAACTCGCTCTGTATTGATGACAAGGAGAAATAACATGTAGAAAGCCCCAGAATTTTGCCTTTTTTAAGCCTACAACAAAAAGGCTTCACAGAAAATATTTTAGCCAGTTGCACCTTTTCACGTAATGTTGAAATCCATTTCCCACCACCTGGTTTTGGGTTCCCCCTCTTAATAGTCGGTCTGTATGTTCAGAATTCACCTTTTAGCCAAACTTACTGAGCAAACCCACCTCTGTGGCTAAATTATGCTCAGTCAGTTTTGTGCAAAGTCAGAAATTCTCAGGTCAGGGGTATCAACTGGGTTTATCTGTGGTGGCAAAAAATCAGGAGTCTGCTGGCACCTTTTCCCACCGACAAATTTTACTAAAAGGCAGAAGCTTTCTTCCTATAATCTCTTTGCTGTAGCTCAGCAGTCAGAAAACCAGGATCCTTCTGATTTTCAGGTTAATTGGGTAAAAAATGCTTAACCTCACTATGAGTAAGCAAGTTACGGTTGATACTGAAGGGCATTATTTTAATACACAATTTTATACCCTATTTAATAATGCACTCTATCTCCCATCATGTCTAAAACTTTAACTTGCAACTTGCTGTTTGCTTTTTAAAGAGCACAGCATTCCCCCACCCCATTTCCTTTGTTTCTTTTGCCCCAAGGAAGCCAGCTGTTAGATGCCTGCCTTTGAATAAACAAGTTGTAAATTAACTTGGTACCAGACAAAGGAAGTTCCTCAAGAGAGAGGGACCCTAAATTCCAAAGAGGAATGAAGAGATAAGAAAGGCTTACGGGATGTTTCCTTGGTCACAAGAAAAGATCAGATTCACCTTTTTGGGACCCACCTTTACCCTCCCCTAGGCCATCCCAAAAATCCCTTGTATGGCCATGAGAGGATGTACTATTCAATTTGAATTTTTTACAGCTGTACCTTTCTATAAAAGCCTCTGATGTTTGCTCTGCAAGTGTGGTTCAATCGGCATTCATTGCCACGATGTTGATTGGGCTCACCCAGATGTGTCTTGGCCAAAATGTATCTGTTTACTTTCAAAGAGGTCTCGTCTCAAGTTTTTTGTTTGGCTCTCTGAAACTTGGGTAGCAAAGAGTGCCTTACAATACATACACAACTCTCAGATCCAAACTGGGAGTGGAGCGATAGGTTGATGTGGCTCCCCAGAGTTTCATCTTTCCCAACACCCTTGCGTAAAATCCTGTACACTGAATAAACAGGCTTGAGTGTGAAACTTTTAAGCTGCAGGTGCACACTTTATCTCTTGAGCAATGGGCCCAGCTCCAACGCACAGATCTCTACAGCACCCCCAAGGAAGTAAGCAAGGTCCCCGGAATCCGCATTTAGGATCTCCTGTCTATAATCGGTCCTTCCAGAATATCAATTAACCCCCCACCCCATTTCTGCTGCTTTAAACCTGATTCCCACATATGATCTCTGTCCAGGTTTCAGTGAAGCTTAAGAAATGAAGGGGCCCAACGTTGCAAATTAACTCTTCGTGTGCTGGTTTGGGGGCAGAGGCTGTGAGATCAATTTCTAACTGGAAAGATTCATATAATTCCCCCCCTCCTTGAAATTAATGTGCAAGATACATTTAATTTTGCCTTCTTATCAACTTCTCCATCCTTGAAAACTCTGCTCTATGGCTTAATGTTTATTCATCTATGACACATACTCTGCACATGGCCAAGGGTTCACTGATTTTAGAATGGCACACCACTTTTAATTTTTTGTTAATAGAAAAGTGGTAGATTTTTAAAAATTATTACTTTAAAAGTAATTTCCTATCACATTTGGACAACGGCACCTAGATATGTCTTGAAACCAATGTGCTACTTCAAATCTAGATTGGGGAATAAACAGCAAAATCTCCTTCCAACTGAGTTCGTAAGTTTTCTGGTAGCTTCATGGACAGTTTTTGACAAACAACATGGAAACAATTCATCACTGCCTTTTTCTGGGATTTTCTGACTTTTCCAGTCTAGTCTACAGCTTTGGGGATTTCCTCGTGGTTTCCCATCCAAGGAGTTGCTCCCCCTTCAACCATAAAGGAAGGTGGGTGACCTTGGCCCATCATGCTGGAAGCCTATTACATCTCACAGCATTGTTGTGACATAAAATGGGGCTGGGCGTTACCTTGGTAGAGCCCTTGTGCTTTGAGGAGGAAAGGTGGGTAATGGAAAAAAATTAAGAGGCTGGATTTTTTGAAAAAAAATAATCCTTTCAATTAACCCTATTGGTAATCCAGGCATCTTTCAGCAGGAAACCACAACTCCCAAGAGCCCTTGCGGCCAACCCCCGTTTCCCCCCCCTCGTCCTCCCGCAGCGCCACCTGGCCTGGTAATCCCCAATCTCCCGCCTTGGCTTCCCGTCGTCATGGCAACCGTGCGCCTCCGAACACGTGGAGCGGGCCAGCCGCTCCGGACCTCCCGGGGGCGGTCGTGGAGTGAAAATCGAGGCCCAGGCTTCGAAGGCCGCGTTGCGGTATAAAGGGCAGGGCTCTCGCCCTCCTCCCTCCCTCCGCGCCAGCCCGTCGCTCTTGAGCGGGGAAAGACATGCGGGGGGCGGCGTCGGCCGCGGAAATGGGCGTCTGGCTGCTGCTGCTGCTCTGGTGTGGAGCCTCCCGCGCCGCGAGCGTTTACCTGAGCAGCTGGGCGGTGCGCGTCCCTGGCGGCGCCCAGGAGGCCCAGCGGCTGGCCCGCAGACACGGGCTGCTCTACCTGGGCCAGGTGCGTCGCCCCTCCTGGGAAGGGAGCTGCTGAGAAGGTGGCTAGGTAGCCTCTGAGCATACGCAGAGCGCCTGTCCGGAAAAGCCCCGAGCCTTCCGCCTGTCCCCTTGCCTAGGCTTTTCTGTGGCGGGCGGTAGGCTGCCTCTGCACCTGGAAGCTCTATTGAATTAACATGGTTTCTGGGGTGAGGCTTCTCTTAGGCGCCTGGGAAGGCCCTGGGTTCATATGTGAAGCCAGAAGGACATTATCAGGTCTCTCCCAGTGGCCTCCACCGTATCTATCTCCTGCACCAGCATTCAGAGATAGACTGCTCATGAACATGAGGGCTCCATTTAGCCAGGATGGCTACAAGCCAGCATTCACCATCTGCTTCTGGCAATTTTGAGCTCTCTGTGAGCTCGAAAGGCCCCCTGAAAATGCTGCACCTTCCATTTTTAAAGCCTTTTTGTTCTATGTATTGTCGAAGGCTTTCACGGCCGGCACACGAAGGCTGGTGTGGATCTTCCGGGCTGTGTGGCCGTGATCTGGAAGTTCTGTTTCCTAACGTTTCGCCAGCATCTGTGACCGGCATCTTCAGAGGGCAGGAGCACAGACAGGAGCAGTTGCCGGTCACAGATGCTGGCGAAACGTTAGGAAACAGAACTTCCAGAACACGGCCACACAGCCCGGAAGACCCACACCAACCTTTTTGTTCTGTTGGGTGGTTTTAAAAGGGGGCTTTTGAGAGAAGGGGAGAATGGTGGGTTGAGGGGCTGTACCCCACTTCCAGCCCTTGTAGGAGCAGTTTTGCAGCTTGTGGGTGTGCCAGGGGGCTTTTTGGAAGTGCAGGGCCCCAAGACGGGTCTCTGCCCCACGGAGCTTGCAGTGTTTGCCTGCAGCAGTGGAAGAATCTGCCAGGGAGGGAGGAAGATTTGGGGACCCCCAGCACTGCTTCAGGCCTCCAGCGTGCCCCTTACTTTCATCCTTTTTAGCCCCTTTCCTCCTCCTCCCAATCTTGCAAAAAGCAGAAAAGTAAAGGCACAAATTCATTACTGCATCGAGCCTGTTGGTGATACTGAAGATGTAAATCAAATTTTCCTCTCTGCTCCCCTTTCTGCAAGGACCCCTGCCTGCCCCCTTCCTCCCCGGTGGGTGACGGATCTTGCTCCTCCTCTGGCAAACCTTGCAAGTTATCTGGAGAAGAAATTCTGGTCTGGCTTCATTTTGCACCTCCCCTAGGATGAAGGAGTAGGGATGAGAGAGAGTGGGATTTTCTGCAAAAAGAATGCTGCTTTATTTTTTAAAAAAGGAACCCTTTTGGGGGAAGGAACTGCCTTTTGCAAAAGGGTTGGGGGGGGGGAGATGAAACTGTCTGAAGGTACAGACATTTTGGCAGGTTAAGAGGCCCCGCTCCTCTGGGGCAGAGGAGGGAAATTATGAACAAGGAGTGTAGGGTTGGGGTCTGCAGAAAACAGCCGTGTCTGTGTCTGACAGTCTCCACCTCAGCAAGTTATGCGTTCCCTGGAAATGGATGGTTGCTGGTGCCCAGTGCATTTTCTGTTGTTGGAGGAAAATCTGAACCTCGTGAGATGAAAACGCAGCAGGAGTATTTTTATTTCAAGAGGGGAAAACAGAGTCTTGGAACGCTTGCTTCATTTCTATTAAATCATTTATTCCCTCTTCTCCTGAAAACCAGGGCAGCTCCCGGTTAATCAGATCGATGAGATATATTTTTGAGGTATGCAGTCAGGCCTGGGAAAGTAGATCAAGACAGAGGTTGTTACTAAGGCAGGGGAAAAGAGAAGGTGGGGAGATCCCAAGCTGGTTTTCTCATGATCGGAGCAGGCTCTTTGCTTATTTTTCAGTCGGAAAGAGAAGGTGGGTTTTGACATCAAAGGGATCAACTAACGGGGTTGGGGGGGGCATGTGGAGAGGAGAGGCGGATTGGGGAGAATCTGCTCCATGCTGTATTTTATTTTTGCAGAGATGTCAAAACCTCTCTGGCTAAGTTCTTCCTCCTGCTCTCTGTTCTTTGTCTTTTGAGTGCCGAGGCTGACGGGAAGCCGGGCTAAAGTCTTGCCCTTCTGCACCGCCTGCAGGTGATTGAAGGAGAGTCCTACTACCATCTGAAACACAGGGGCATGGCTCAGAAATCTTTGACTCAGCACTGGGGGTGGCACCTCCGCCTGAAGAGAGAGCCTCGGGTAAGCCCATAGGCAGAGGAGCTCCTGGAGGCCCTGTAGCCTAACCCCACATCAACAGCTGGATCTGGCCTCATTGCATAACACTGATACCATATGAGGCTGCTCTGCCTGTTGGCACATTCAGGCAAAGTTTGCCATCTTGTCCCTTTCTGCTGTCGTCAGCCCCGCAACGATCGAAAAAGTGCACCCCTGCTTTTCCTCCCACCCTCGTAGCACTCAACTCCAGGTGAAACATCTGCTTTCTTCATATTTTCATTGTGAGTCCCCTCCCCCCCCACCGCCAATCCTCTCCCCTCGCCCTCCTTTTGTCCGTAGCCTTCTCGAAAGTGTGGCAACTGGAACTGGAGGCAGAGAGAACCCTCAGATTCAGAGGCATTCTACCACCAAGGGTTGGATGCTGGCAACACACCTTAAAGTTGGTCTGTTCCTTCATAACTGTTTATAGGTTACCAGAAGCAAAAATGTGGCACTTTCGGAGAAGTACGGCAGGACTAACTTATTTATTGGCAAGACACTAATTTGTCGGTTTTATAGTCTTTGTTTTCCAAACTATCCCAGTTCCATGTTTCCATGCATGTAAGAGTTTGTTTCCAGACTGACTGTGTAGGGCAGTGTTTCTCAACCTTGGCCACTTTAAGAAGTGTGGACTTCAACTCCCAGAATTCCCCAGCCAGCAAAGCTGGCTGGGGAATTCTGGGAGTTGAAGTCCACACTTCTTAAAGTGGCCAAGGTTGAGAAACGCTGATGTAGAGTCTGGAGACTGTTATATAAACAGCTGTCAGCAAGCCCCCCCATTATCAGTGAAGAGACAGGCCTCTTCGCCTACCATAAGAAAGCAGTTAGAAAATTGGAAAGTCTCTGCCCTAAAGCACTTGGAGCTGTTTTGGTTTTAAAGGGGAAATGGTTTAGTTGCTGGAATCCTTGCAGCCCCATGCCGTCCCTCTCCCCATATCTTGCTAAAGAGAACTCTGGGAATTGCGCTTGGAAAGAATCACTTCCAGTTTAGGCAGCTACCAAAGATCCTGACAAATAGGAAATGGTTATGTCTGGACAGATGCTCTATGAAAAAGAGAAAGGCACTTTGGGGGCTGAGTTGCCATACAGGTCAGAGTGGGCACAGAGTCCCATAAAATAGAATATTACTTATTTATCTTAAAAGATGTACATAACGATACCGTTAACAGCAGCCCTGGACAGCACACAAAACTAATATCCCTTCTGTCTCAATAAATCTTGCTAAAGAGAACGTTGTGAGAGTTATGCTGGGGAAAGTCACTTGCTGAGATGGGTGGCAGATAGATAGATAGATAGATAGATAGATAGATAGATAGATAGATAGATAGATAGAATTATTTTCCTTTTTAGGAAGTAGCCAAAGAGCCACACAGCCAAGGACTAAACAGACCCGGTGGTTTTGCGCCTGACAGATTTTATGTCTTATGCCACATGAGTTGTGTCTTTTTCACGGCTGTTGTGAATAGTAGTGATAGGCATCCAGGAAAGAGTGTGAGAAATGCAGTCTTGCAATTGCGGCTGGACATCCCAGCCTGCCAGTTTTGCCACTGGGGCGGGTAGAAATCTGAGCCCAGCAGCTGGGGAACTGCAGGTTCCCACCTTGCCCCAAACTAAACAACAGAAGCCATTAAACAAACAGGCAGTTTAGTTTGGTTTGGTTTAGCTTGGATGGTTTTGGCTCTAGATCCCGTGGTTTGAACAGCAGACGCTGAAGAGGCGAAGAAAGAGAGCGGCCACAGTTGTCCCCACCGATCCGTGGTTCCATAAACAGTGGTATATGGTGAGTGGGGCAAGAAAGGAGAGGATTAGTGCCCTGCTCCCCCCCACCCTCAGTGCCTTCTTTCTGAGACTTGCAACCCCCTGCGGAAGGTTAGACCTCCTCCTGGGTTGATCTGGAAGGGTCCAGGGACTTCCTCTGCAGAACCTCATGATCTCTGCTAAACCTGGGGGATGAGAAGGTCTCCCTTAATGTGGGATGGCGGCCTTCCCAGGCTGTAACCCCTGGGGTTGTGGGTGTGCAAATCGTATGCCCTTCAGCTGGCGCCATCAGGTTCTTTGATGGGGTTGTGCTCAAGAAGAAGATGCCTGAAGAATTAGTATAACTTCCATTGGATCATAAAGACAGGCAGACACCCCACTTTGAGACAACAGTGAGTCTGCATAGGGGTGTTTCCCCCCCAAGCTCCAATAATCCACAGTATGTCTTGTAGTCTGCCTCCCCGCTCTATTCTGCTTTTTGTCAATGTGTCTCCAAACTCTGCTGCTTTTATGGCTTATATGCCCTATCCCACTGTTTTGTTGGCTAGGGAATTCTGGGAGTTGAAGTCCACACCTCTTAAAGTCGCTGAGGTTAAGAAACACCCTCCTATCTGTTAGCATTCTGGTTGCCCAAGACTTGCTTTCCATCTGGAAATTTTGGGTTCTCGAAAGGATTGCTGAACTCAAAGGCCACCCCTGAATCTTATCCCCGCCCCCCGGAGTCCCCAATCTTTTCTTTTCTGTCGTAGAACAACGATATCATTCCAGACCTCAATGTCCTCACAGCGTGGAGCCAGGGCTATACTGGCTTAGGTGTAGTGGTGAGCATTTTAGACGATGGGATCGAGAAGAACCATCCGGACCTTGTGGCAAACTATGTAAGTACGCCCCTACCTGGTGGAGATGGATGTAGAAAGGAGACCGGGAGGGGGAAAGGACCTTAATGCAGCCTTCGGCCAACTGCAGCCCTCCAGGTGTGCTGGGGGATCTTTCCAGGTGGTGTGTGCAGTCCCCAGGCTGATTGCAAATTCTGGGAGGCCTAAGACATGGGGGGTGGGGGGGAAGGTTGGGGAAGGATGCCTTAGTTGAAGCAAAGGCTCGCGAAACACTCTGCATATCCAAAAGTCTTCCCAGTGTTTGGAGTTTCAAAACTGTTTCCAGAGTGGACCTGCCATGCTAGAAATATTTCAGGAGGGGAAGCATCTTGGTAGTGGCCGTCAGCCAACCCCTGCGCTCAACAGGAGGGTCTTGCGATGGCAGCATTCCCTGCCCCTCAAATGGTTCCCTAGGCTCTGTTTAAATACTTGCACAAACCCAGCCCTGCAGAATGGAGGGTTCTTACACGGCAGGATCGCACTCACCTTTAGGATCTCAAATGCTCCGCTACCATGTGATGGCTTCTGACATATACCCCATTGTTTCTGTTCCTCTGGAGCAAACGAGAGCAGATCCATCCTGTCGTCTGCATGACAGCGTTGTGGCCCAAACCGGGCTCCCCTAAAGCAATCAAATCACTTTGAAGATACAACACAATTTTATTAGCATGCAAACAACAAACGGCCCACTCCGAGCGAAGTATTAGCATCTTGCTAAGCAGCCCTGGGGGACGCGGTGGCGCAGCGGCTTAATGACGCTGAAAGTGCCGGCCAGAAATGGCTGAAAGCTTCAGCGGTTCGAGTCCAGCCTCGCGTTAACAAGGTGAGCTCTTGTTTCTATACCCGCAGCTTCTGCCAACTCAGCAGATCGAAAACATACGTGAGTAGATAAATGAGGACTCTCACTTCGGTGGGAGGAAAAATGCTGGCAGCGGCTCAACAGAGAGACGGGACAAGTTGCCGGTAAAAAGCGCGAAACCGCGCTCGTCCGAAAAAGGGGCGCGAAGCAACGGAAATCCCGCCTCCAGCTGCCAGCTGGGCTGACGCTCTAGGAATTAGGCTCTGGCAAAGTCTAATTCCGAAACTAGAAAGATGCAATTGCCTTGAAAACCGCTAGGGGGCGGTCACTGCAGGGTCAGTAATGACTGTTAAGCAGATTAAAAAAAAAAAAAAAAAAGCAGCCCTGAGCTGCTTAGCAAGAACCACAAAGCAGAACCACAACTTATATATCTTTGGTCTCCTACATTGCTAAGACAAGAAAAAGAAAAAGGCAGGTCCAGTGGAAATTACAGTGTAATTTGATAAACCCATCCGTGCGACCTTATTATTATTTCTCCCTTCCCACTAGGTCAGCCTGCTAGCCATACTGTCCTTGAGATATGGCCAGTGAATGTGGACCATTTGGTTTCCTGGGCCAATAGTCCTTGTCTGGTTCCTCCCCCGTTGCCACTCAGGTCAATTCAGCTGGCCTTGAAGGTTTTATTGCAAGGGCGCTTTCAGCAGTTCGCTTGTGGGGAGGCATCTCATAGGTTTGGTACTGAATGCAGCCGCCATGTATGGGGGGGGGGGCTTTTAACACCACAACAGCCTTATGTTTTTTGGAAGGCGGACATTTTCTATGAGTTTTGTCAGTGGCTCAAGCCTCAGCAGTCCCTTGTTCCTTAGATTATTCTGTAAGTAGCCCTTCAGGTTTGGGATATAAAACTCTGTAATATGCGAAACTGTACCTCTGTTAATTTATTTATTTATCTTTCAAATTTAGATATTGCCCATATTTCAAATTTAGATACCGCTGATCTCATGCTGCTAGGGAATTCTGGGAGTTGAAGTCCATATATTTTACAGTTGCTGAGGTTGAGGAACACTGCTGTATGGTATAGCCACCAATCCTCTATTTGGATTCTTCCCCAAGAATCAGCAACCCCCCCCCCACAAAAGAATGGCCCCCAAATCCTTCTAGGTCTCTGCATTTATTTTTCTTTCTCCTAAAGTCCAAATGATAAAACTCTCCCAAAGCCTGTTTAGAGCTTCCGTCTTTCTGCAAGTATGATCTGTCTCCTTTCAGGATCCTCTGGCAAGTTATGACTTTAATGACAACGATCCAGACCCTCAGCCACGATACAACACGTGGAATGAGAACAGGTGGGTTTTCACTGGTGGGGGGGTTGCCCAGAGTCTTCCAGATCTCAGAGATTTTACCTCTCTTTTCTCCTGGCTAGCATGGTCAGTCAGAAAGGATTGTGGGAGTTGTAGTCTGAAGTTATAGTCAGTTTGCCTGTCCCTGTTTTAGGAAGTTTCTCAGAATGAGTTTGTTTGTCACATCCCCCATTTCCTAGAATCAAGAATAATAGGATTGGAAGGGATTCTGTGTGGTCAGCTTTTCTGGTTGCTCAGCCCTTCTGTTGCTTCTGACCCTTCCTAATCCAGTGGACCTCCTTTTGCTTCTGGGACTTCCTGTAAAATCTTGCCTGTGTTGTCCATGAGGGTATCTAACCCACCTGTGAACCCTTCGTTTGAGGTAGGCCAGGTCGGGGAACAGATGATGCAAGGCCTACTGGAACTCTACTGTTATCAAGTAGAACAGCATTTCTCAACCTTGGCCACTTGAAGATGGGTGGACTCCAGCTCCCCGAATTCCCCAGCCAGCCATCTTCAAGTGGCCAAGGTTGAGAAACGCTGAGGTAGAATAACAAAATGTTGAAGGTCTGCCATAGTATTTCTCTGTCCCCTTTTATACTGGACTGAATCAAGGCAGGGATATCTGGAGTTTTCTTCTTCCCCAAGGCTGAGTTTTCATCTAGTTACTGGTTCTCGTGTTCCTTCTCCAAGGATCTCTCTGCACTCCTCTACCCCACCGTTTTTGGCGGGCCTCTTTTTCAGTAGCCTTTGATTTTTCCAAGCATCCGGTTCCTCTTCAGCGACTCTTGTCTTTGCATTTATGCATGCCAGCGTTTTTGTTTTTTGTGTTGACCCATCCCCAAGCCCATTGCTAAATTGTAATTGGTTCTCCGGTACAGCAAACGGAGGTTAGCTTGCAGATGTACTCAGGGACAAGCTTGTGAAAAGACACTGGCTTTCCTCAGGGGTCATCTGCATCCCCCTTTGAAGCCTGATCTGAAATCTGTGACTTGGAGAAGTTAGTCTGGGGTTGGCGGCAGGAAGGCAGGCTTTGGCCAGCTGCGACAGCCAGCTGCAATCAATCCCCGCCCCCCCCCCCCTTTCTTTCAGGCACGGAACACGCTGCGCAGGAGAGGTCGCTGCTACTGCTAACAACCGTGTGTGTGGAGCCGGCATCGCATACAGGGCGAAAATTGGTGGTATGATACCTCTTTGTGCTTTACGGTAGGCCTGGCCTGTTCGCTGCTTCCTGACAGGCGCAAGTGGAAAATACTTGGCTGCGAAAAAAGGGGCCGTTTTGTACCTCTCAGCGGATTCTGGATCTGTGTGGGAGAATCTGAACTCCTGTAACTGGAATCCATAATGCCAACAGGATTGGTTTAGTGAAATCCATTTCATTTGCCTTTCTTCTCCACTTTCTCCTGAATTTAAGGCGTTTTGATAAAAATCTGGGTGGCATTGAGCTTGGAGTTATTTTCAGAGAGGTGTCTCCCGAACCTTGTCTGTAAATTCTGGGCCATAAAGGAGGACTGGAGAGCTTTTCTCAATGTGATGCCCTCCCAATGACTCAGTCTCCACTCCCAGAATCCTCAGGTAGCGTGGTCTTCGGCTGGGTAGCTGCAGTTATTTTTATTGGAGCCCTCCACGTCCCTGCTCAGGCTGAGCTTTGGAAGCAGCTGACAACAAATATGTTTGAACGTACAAAAAGTAAAACTTCCAAAACGTCTCCTCCTTGTGTTCTCCTTCTAGGAGTGAGGATGCTCGATGGCGTCGTGAACGATATTGTGGAGGCCCAGTCACTCAGCCTCCACCCGCAGCACATTGACATCTACAGCGCCAGTTGGGGCCCGGAGGATGATGGGAAGACCGTGGATGGCCCCGGGGTCCTGGCTAAGGAGGCCTTCCGCAAGGGGGTAGCCAATGTGAGACAGGGAGCCTTTGCCAACAGGCCTCTGCTGTTTGGGGATAACTCTGCAGGTTGGCCGAGACGCCCGGCTTCAGCTTTGCCCTTATGAGGGCGTCATAAGTTCCCCACCTTTCCTAAGCTGGAACTAAACCCAGGCCGACCAACATTGGGCTCATTGTTTGGGAAGCTGCAGGGGGAACCAAAGGTTTGGGATCAAATTTGCAACAATTTACAGGGAGAATTGGGGGGCCAAATTGCTTTTTCAGCCTTCAGCCTCCACCCTTTAAATCTCATGTTCTGTTTCTGCGAGCAGCAGCATTCACACCATGATTTCTCTTCTTCCTGCTGCCCCTAAAATTATGACATGTTAACATGAAGGACTCTCTCAAGTTGAGCTCCACTCCTGGGGCAACAGGGATAAGTCATAACATTTTCTTGGCAACAATACAGAAGCTCTGGCTTTTCTTTGTGGTCCCCCATCCCAGTACTAGCCAGACTGCCTCGATCCCATTTAGCTTTTTAGGAGTGGGGATACAGGGAATCGGCTGCTGCAGCTACCTTACTGTGTTTTAAAATGCAGTCATCTAAAACGAACTCGGGGGAATCTGGAGTTCATTTAACGGAGCAAAAAAGCCCTCGAGGTCAGACAGAAAAGGGTCTTTTTTCAATCAGCTGGACCCCAGCACTTTCCTTGAGCAGAGCTCCAGGAGTCTTCACGGCCCTTTTGCTGGATGAGGAGAGTTAGAACCCTCAAAGGGAAGTGGGACAATTCGGTGTCTATTCGTGCATCTCGTTTTCAGCCTATTCTGCTTTTTCCCGCATTAGCGAAAGACTTTTAGCCCCAAAGAGTCGCATCTGGAGGATGGGAGGCCTCTGGGGGGGTAAAGCTCCCCCTTCCATCTCAGCAGTAATGTTTGGCTGGGGATTCCCCTGCCCGTCTTCTCCCCGCAGGGACGTGGAGGGCTGGGCTCTCTGTTCGTCTGGGCCTCGGGGAACGGTGGCCTTCGGAAGGACGACTGCAACTGCGACGGCTACACCAACAGCATCTACACCTTATCTGTGGGCAGCGCCACCGAAAACGGCAGGGTGCCTTGGTACAACGAGGCCTGTGCCTCCACCCTCACCACCACCTACAGCAGTGGGGCCAAGGGCGAGAAGCAGATTGTGAGGCTCTTGGACGGGGGCAGGAGGGCTGCATCTTCCCTGCCCTGAAATTGCTGGGGGGGGGAGGGCTATGTGGAACAGCAGCTGCGCACTTGCAGAAATAGGCTTGGTTTCCTTCCAGTGGAAGGGGCCCTCTCCTCCCCCCCAAAAAACTTCTATGAATGCCTGAGCTTTCCCTCCCCATTTCCATCCCATTTGGTGTTGCAATTCTGACCCCCTTGGCCTCTCCCCATCTGGGCACCTGAGTGGCTTGCCACCGTGCGCCGAGAAGGCTGGACCACTTGAGCCTCAGGTCTGATTTAGCAGGAGTGTGTGTGTGTGTGTGAGTGACCTACCAGCAGCCTCTGCTGGCACATAAGGCGATAATCACAGTGTGCCTCTTGGCCCAGTGAACTCTTGCTATAGCATTCCTGCAGACGGGTTTCCTCTGCGTCATTTAGTGGATTTCCATCACTTTTCCTGTGGCTGCCGCGTGTATCTAACAGCCAGGAAGCTTTCAATCCCCTCGCCTCCAGCTTCTGAAGGAGGCCTGCATGAAAGTTCACTGGCAGCCTGTATTCCTACAAAAGTGCAGCTTTTCCTTGATTCTGTTGGGTTCGAGGGAAAACTGGGGGTGGGCTGGCCTTGAAAGAGATTAGCAGTGCTGGCCCTTGTGACAGTCAAGTGCATGCATGCTTTGTCCTCTGTGGCACTAGCAGGAAATGGGGGTCTGCAGGAGGAGTCAGAAAAGTCAAGAGGGCAGCTGCCACCTTGGGACCAAGGCCCCACCCCCTTTTTACGTATGCCGAAGGGGAGGGTCTACCATTGTGGCCACATCTTGACTTTTTTTTACCCTCCCTGCAGACCCCCCTGATGGTTTCCCCGCTGGCCCAGCCCAGGACAACAGCCCTGGAAACAGTGATGTGCAAATGGCCTTCATGGGCCTGGGTCATAATTTCACCAAGAAGCTGTGAAGATTCCGTTCCCCAAATTAAGCATGTTACTGGAATCCCCCCACCCCCAATATTTGCGGGCAGCAAATAGGATAATTTAACATTTATTCAGTCCGTTGAGCGTGCCTTTCAGCCTCCGATGCAACATGGCCCTCTTCTAGCAGAGTCAAGCGAGGCAAATATTTGTCTAGAGGAGCAGGCTCAGAAATTGGATGCTCCACAAATAGGTTTTCAAATGAAGCCTATTGTACTTGTGGGCACCCTCTCCAACCCTTTTACTTGGCAACCCTGAGAAAGTCCTGTGCAGTTATGTCTGACTCCTATGCAGTGATTGCAGGAAGAAGGATGGTGGGAGAAAGACGGGTGGTAGTGCGGCTGCTGAGTGAGTGGGGGAGAGGTAGTCGGATCCTGAGGACTAGATGCTCAGGGGAACAAGGCACAGGCTTGGAAATGGGGAGGAGGGCTTAATGTGGGCCTTCAATGCTGTTCAATTCTCTGGAGTCCTTGGGGTTCTCTGAGCTTGGTGGTTTTCTTGCAAATGTTTCGTTACCCGGCTAGGCAACATCTTCAGTGCTAGAATGGGATGGGGTTTGCTCTCTGGTTAGGGTTAGGGTTAAACAGAGAGCAAACCCCACCCATTCTAGCACTGATGATGTTACCTGGCCGGGTAATGAAACGTTTGCAAGAAAACAGCCAAGCTCAGAGAACCCCAAGGACTCTGCAGTTCAACCCTGAGCTACATATGTTCTCTTCTATTGGTTCAATTCCCTGTCCAGGTGACCACAGACTTGCGACACGCCTGCACAGGCAGTCATACGGGCACCTCTGCCTCGGCTCCCCTGGCAGCTGGCCTGATAGCCCTTGCTTTGGAGGCCAAGTAAGTGCCAGGACCAACTAGCAGCAGTGGCATTTTTAGGGGATCTTTTCAGGGCTGCCTTTCCTTTTCCTTGGAGAAGAGCAAGTCGCTAGTCCTCACAGTCCCCAAAGAAGCTTTGAAAGCAACAGCTTATGTTTTGCAAAGGCTGTAGCCAAACCCCTCGTTGTCCAGCGAAGTTAATATTGGTCAGGAGAGTGTCACAAAGCCAGCCTCTTTCTCTGCTTCTTTATAAATCCAACTGCTGTTGTTTAAGATGGGTGTCAAAAAACATTATTTTATTTATTTATTATCAAACTTGTATGCCGCCTATCTCCCCCAATGGGTGACACTGGGCGGCTCACAATAATAAAAAAGGAAAAAACACGAGTCCCTTCAACAATGGGTAAAATCTATAAATAATTAAAAAGAAACATATATTAAAAATGTCCTAAAATCCTCCTAATTTTTAGCCCTAAAAACCTGCAAGATGCTGGGCGGGGTGGGGGGAGCAAACCCATCACCCCATCAGCCATCTCCACAGGTGCGGGCCCCCCTCTGGCCCCCAGGCCTTCTGGCAGAGCCAGGATTTGATCCCTTTCCTGAAGGCCATGAGGGAGGGGCACACCGGACCTCAGGAGGCAGGATGTTCCATAGGGCGGGTGCTACAGCAGAAAAGGCCCTCTGCCTAGACCCCACCAATCGAAATTCCCTGACTGGTGGGGTCTGCAACCTGCCCCTTCTGCTGGACCGAGTGGGACGGGCTGAAGTGACCGGGGCGAGGCATTCCTCAGATAACCTGGTCCCGTGCCATGAAGGGCTTTAAAGGTGATGACCAACACCTTGAATTGGACCCGGAAACATACTGGCAACCGATGCAGCTCACGCAACAGCGGTGTTATACGTGCCCTCCTAGGGGCATTGAGAACTGTCTGCACCGCCGCATTCTGCACCAGCTGTAGCTTCTGGATTCTCTAGGTACTTTTCCCTTTGGGTTCTCGGATGCGGGGTCTTTTTGGTGGTGCCCTCCCTATGGTGAACCATTTGTGCCCAGAGACAAATGGCACCAGACCAAGACATCTTTTTTAAAAATCTGAGCGTTTACACCCGGTTCATTGCCTGGTGAGGCTGTTAGGGCGGGCATCACGTTCAAGAAGAAGAACACTTGGAACCATGTCCCTGCTGACGTCCACGTGGCTCTCATCCTGACGACGTTCCAAAAGGCCCAGGAGACCTGGCTGTTTGCCCAGGCCTTGGGGCTAGGCTGGACTGAGCCCTTTATGAGACGTCTTTTGTGGGTGGCTGGCCAATTTTCCTTTTTAGTATTCATATTGTGTTTTATTGGCGTCTCGTTGTGAGCCGCCCAGGGTCATCCAGAGTCGGGTGGGGAGTTGGGGAACTGGGGAGTTCTGGGAGTTGAAGTCCACACACTTTAAAGTGGCCAAGCTCGAAAAACACTGGCCTAGACTGGCCTTCTGGAAGGAAACAGCTTGAAGGAGCAGGAGACCCCCAAATGCTGGCTCCTTAGCTGAGCCAGGATCACAGATTCACAGAGGAACTTGGGGTTCGACGCTGCTCCCGAAGCAGGAAGCACATAGTTTCTTTTGAAGGGACCCTCTCCCAGCAAGTCTCTGTGCAGGGCTCTTCCTGTGAGTCAGTTTGGGATTGCTCTTTTCCAGCCCCCTCGGGGAGGGAAGGCCCTCTCATTCCATGGTAGCCCCAAAGGTGAGAGCGAGAGCCTGGAGATGAAGACCAGAGGACCTGCCGGCTACCCACCTTGCAGGGCGCTTTTTATAGCAAGAGTCTGAATGGTTTTCTCCCCCCACACCCCCCTTGTGTTTCTAGCCCAGATCTGACCTGGAGAGACATGCAGCACCTGGTGGTGAGAGCTTCCAGCCCAGCTCACCTGCAGGCAGACGACTGGGCAGTGAATGGAGTTGGGCGCAAAGGTGAGGCTGGGCCAACAGTGCTTGGGGCAGGGCCGTACCACTTTCAGGTGGTGGAGGCTGTCTTCGCAGCCAGCCACAGGAGTGCCTGTGGGGTATGAACAAGAGTCAAGGTGGCAGCCACAATGGTGCAATTGAAGCTCTGCCTGTTTCTTATGTACACCACACGTATAATGCACTTAAAAATGGGCAGAACTTCAAGTGCACCATTGTGGCAGCCATCTTGACTCTTTTGACCACACCCCATGGGCACCCCCAGCCAGCTGCATGAGTAAAACCCCTCCCAAGGTTTTTGGTTTTTTTAATGGATGGCTTTCAGTTCTGTTTCTTAATAGATTTCTCCACAGTTTTGAGGTTCTGTGCAATGAGAAGCACTAGAGATACTTATTTAGACAGGAGGTTAATTTTAACAGGTTTTGTAGAACCTGCCACCCTGTCCCGTCAGAACAGTCTCTGCTCCTTTCTGCAACAGCAATTGAGAAAGTGTTTTCAAGGGTCCATTTCCTTCATGGAACAAAGCACTGGAAGCTGAAGGTGTCTTTTTTGAAAAATCTTACTCTGCAGTAGAAAACAGGCAAGCCATCTAGTATTTAAATAGACTGGACTTTGGCAGGCCAGATTCTGGTACTCTTAATTTGAAGTCACCCCTCAAAACCAGCCACCTATTCCTGCTGGTGCTGCTGCTTGCTTGTGTGTTCTCCAAAATCTCTGCCCACGTTCAGAGATGTTCATCACTCACCTCCCTCTTTGGCATACATCTCTCTCCTAGGAAGAGCAGTAACTCAATTTGTGGGTGTAGAGTCAGCCCAAAACTTGAAAACAGGTTTGCGGCAAGGGTTCCTGTTGCCCATTCAGACACGTTCATGCCTTGGCTACTTATGCGCAACCTTGTGATTTGATTCTCTCCCTTTTGTCTGAATTGGCTTCTGAGATGAAGCAGATTTTGCCACGTAGAGCATTCTCCATCTCCAGAAATCAACTAACTAACTAACTAACTAACTAACTAACTAACTTCCTTCCTTCCTTCCTTCCTTCCTTCCTTCCTTCCTTCCTTCCTTCCTTCCTTCCTTCCTTCCTTCCTTCCTTCCTTCCTTCCTTCCTTCCTTCCTTCCTTCCTTCCTTCCTTCCTTCCTTCCTTCCTTCCTTCCTTCCTTCCTTCCTTCCTTCCTTCCTTCCTTCCTTCCTTCCTTCCTTCCTTCCTTCCTTTCTTTCTTTCTTTCTTTCTTTCTTTCTTTCTTTCTTTCTTCCGGCATCTCCTGACTCCAGGTGGCCCACAATAAAACCCAACAGGTAGAAAGTCCAAGATAAACAGGATTAGAAAGAAACATAAGAAATAAAGAACAGGATGGGGAGGCCTTTAAGGCCCTCTGGAAGCCCGTCAGGGTGGGAAGCTTACGGATCTCAGGGGTGCTGCCCTCCAGAGGGCAGTGCCACAGCAGAGAAAGCATGCTTCTGAGTCCCAACCAATGGCCCGCTAGATCGAAGGCACCCAGAGTGCCCCAGCCCCATCTTTTCTTGGTCCAGGCTAAGTCCCAGGCTGCTTTCAGAGCTTCAGACGGCCCTGCTTCAGCACCTGAGACACAGGGCACCCTGGCCAACCCACAAGGGGGGCGCTGCCCTAGCGAATGGCCCTCCAGGCCCGGCTTGGCCGTGGCTGCCCCGCATAAGCCTCAAAGCCCGGCATGGAGCATTAGCCCCCTGCCCTGTGCCCCGAGAGAAGCCTTGCCAGCCAGGGTAACCAGTCCAGGGGGACGCAGCCGAGCGTGTCGAGGCTGCGGCATAGTTGGGAGTTCGTTTGTATCTCGAGGGCTGTATCCCGTTGCTGCTGTGTGGGAAAAGCCTTTGCTCTGGCAGGATTGTGGGTACTGTGGTGCCAGCGTGCCTGGAGGGCATCTGAGGGCCATGGTGGGGTCCCTGAGCACGTCTTTCTTCTTTCAGTCAGCCACTACTACGGCTATGGGCTCTTGAACGCCGGGGCCTTGATGGAGATGGCCAAGAGGTGGACGAGGACCCGCCCTCAGCAGAAATGCTTCATTCAGGTTGTCTACAAGCCAATGTAAGAAAGCATGTCAAAGCATACCCTACACTCCCCCCCCCACACCCCCAAAGACTGACTTCTAAAATGCCTCCAACGCTTCAGTCACAATAGACTCTAATATACGACTATATGCCTAACATCTTGTGAAGTGCAACCTTTCAGGACAACGGTGTAAGGAATGCCCCGTTCGTCCAGAGAAACTCCCGTGACACGTGTGTTTCACAAAGAGGTTTACTCAAGTGTAATGCAACAGTTACAAATAAAGCCAGGACTGGCTTGGCACGTTTCTTGTTACAATTTATAGCTCTCCCCTTCCCAAGCTTCACCCCGTCGTCAAGTTACATGTTGTGGCTTGTCGGTACCCCAATAATCCCCCTTAATGGTCCAAATGGCAGGTTCAGCCAGTTTCCCATTGTCCCTTGATGGCTCTGCCCCTCCGGCGTGGTCTTGTTTCCTCGGGGTCCTTTCAGCTGTGCGCAAAGCCGGGGTTTTCTCGATTGCGCGTTGATCGCCTTTCCGCGGCTCGCGGCTTTGCCCTTTGTCTCATCAAAGTGGATACAAAACATCCACTCTGCGGTTTCCTGTTAAGCGGGCGCAGGTGGCCCATTAATCAGCCGCGGCCCTCACTTCCTCTTTTTCTCCGGCTTGCGAGCGGGCGGTAGAATTGGCTCAGCGCGGCTGGCTGGGTTTCCTAGCAGTGCCGCGCCGGCTGAACCTGACAAACGGTCCATCTAGAGCAGGGGATGGTGCCCCATCCTTCGGATGATATTGCACGAATGTCCACATCTGTGCAGCCGAATCTCCTTGCATTAGTTTGGCCCCAAATTCGGGTTCAGCAACATTCAGCATTTTGGAGCGGATTGCCTCACTAAGCATCTGCAGGTTTTTGTTACAAGAAGCCCAGGCTCTTTCTTCCAAGTTTGGCCAGATGTTTTACCCCCTGGTAAAAAAAGGCCTAGTGGACAAATAGTGTGCTTGATCCTTGTATGCATTCAACCCAAGTTGCCACCCTTTGCAGGAGGATGGGCACCATCACAGTTTGAGGCCACGTTGCAGGCACCCAACGTGAAAATGAAAATGCTTTTAAACCGCTAATTTCACATGACAAGATGGAGACGTGCAAGATTCGCCTACATCATTTCTGTTGTCTCTAAAAAAGGGGCAGGATTGGGGATCAAGGATGCTATCTTAGCGCTTGTTGTTGTTTATTTCATTGTTGGGTTGCTCAACTTCGAAAACAAGCCCAGCGATGCCTTCCCGAGCCCTGGGTCTGCCACGCTTCTTTTGGGAGTTAAAAGCCTGCTTTACCTGGAAGGCCTCGGACCGATGGAGGCTGATTCCGACACTTTACGTCTGGGGAGCGTGAGGTCTAAGGGGTCTTTGTGGACTCCTCATCTGGGCTCTTGATCCTCGGAGATGGGGGGCAGGCCAGTGTCCTCCTGAGCTGGATCTCACTGCATCTCTTCGACTTCCGACAGGGCCATCGGTTCGCGGCTGTCTGTCTCCCAGAATGCCTCCTCCGCCCCCTGCCTGCAGAGGAGGAACAAGGGCGTCCGCTCCCTGGAGCACGTCCAGGTGCGGCTGTCGCTCAGTTACAGCCGGAGGGGAGATCTGGCCATCTCGCTGACCAGTCCGATGGGAACAACGTCGACCCTGGTGGCCGTCAGGTGAACTCGTCCCCCCCACCTTGCATGTGCGTGCGCAAGCTGGTCTTCCCCGCCCGGGTCCGCCCAAGAGTGTTGGGCTGTGATCCCCAGAATCCCCACCCAGTGGTGCCAATGAGAGCTCTGGGGGAAAAGCCCAGGTGGCCGAAGCCTGTCGGATTGGAGAGCAGAAGGTGGGAGACCTCCTGTTTTCAAATCTGCTTCCCCCCCGTGCCCCCCCCCCCCCCCACAGTGCTGTCCAAGAGCTTAGGCAAAGAAGGGAAAGGTGCTGAACAGAAAAGGCGGAACTTCGGGACCTGTTGGGTGTGTGCAGAGGCAGCCGGCCCCCAGCGCTTCCCCCAGTGGAAATCCTCGCACCTGGGCAACTTCACGGGGAAGGGTTGGCCCTTCTGCTTCCCCAGTCCCAGACCCCCCGGGTTGGGTGAGCCGCCCACCGCCCCCGCCCGGTGCTTGCGCAGGAAAAGCATGAGAGCAAACCATGCAAGCTCAGTAGGGTACTTTGCTAAAAGATCAGAAAAGAGGAGATTCTTGAAGCACCTCTAAAACTTTTGTTCTGTTTTTAAGCCAGATCCTGTCAGCTGAGTTGAAAGGTTTTGTTATTTATTCATTTGATTTACCTAGCCATCCCTCTCACTTTTACGGGACTCTAGGTGGCTTGTTCATACACTGCATGAGGCCATCAAGTCATTTTTTCCCAAATGTCTGGTGCGAGCGTGGCCTTTTGGGGTCATTCGGTCAGCTGAGGTTCAGCAAATCACGGCTTGGTGCAGCAGGTGAACCCGGCTCCTGCCTTTCCCGCCTCTCTGTCGTGTGCCCAGAGCAGCCGGGTTTGGTCTGGCGCAACTGCGTCCGGCATTCGCAAGACGGTTCTTCAATTCTTTGCATATGTTTGGTATTTCCCGGATGACGTGGGGGTTTGGGGATTTTATTGATTCCCTTCTGGGTGGCTTTTACGATGCCTTTTAACTTCCTGTTTGTCACCTCGAGTTGTTCCAGTTAGGCGGCTTGTGAATCAAATCGAATGAATACAGCGCAACCGATCTTCCCTTTGCTGCCTCTCGCAAACGCAGCGAGGGCCCGAGGGAGAACTCTTGCCACGTTTTAACGGCAGGGTTGCTGCTTGCTCGCTGCCAGGCCCTACGACACCAGCAGGGAAGGCTACAAGGACTGGTCTTTCATGTCCACGCACTACTGGGATGAAGACCCCCAGGGTATCTGGACCCTTCTTCTGGAAAACAAGGGGGATGCCTATAACACAGGTAGACCGAGCCGCCTTGTTCCAGCTCAGATAGCATCTCTTTGCTCCTGACTTCTTACTGACTCTTTCCAGATCTTTTCTGTGTGCTCAAGGTCTAGAAACTTGAACTGGTACCTATGTATGTAGATTCCTCTCTCTCCGCCTCCCTCTTCCCCCTCTGCTCCCATGCAGAGCCCCCCTCCTGCCTTGCCTTTTGCACCCATGTGAACTGTTCTTGGTTTTGCAATGCCTACCTGTCTTTTGGGAGCTGTATGCTCACCCTTTTTGTCTGCTCTCTGCCTCTGTCTGAAGGGTTCCTCAAGAACTTTGTGCTAAAACTGTATGGGACTGATGAAGACATGACGGCCCGGCAGGCCACTCCCCCAGCAGTGACCAAGTGTGCGCGACACAGCCATGACGGGACATGCCAGGGTGAGTTGTGGGGGTGGGGTAGGTGCCTTCATCTTGGGCGCATCACCCAGATGGCCACAGATCATTTTTGATGGCTGTGGAACTCCATGCCACCAGATACCATGGAGAGCCAGTCACAGCAGTTGAGGAAGGAAAGAGCAAGGATTCTATTAAAATTTATTTTTACATTTATTTATTTATTTATATATCAAATTTGTCACCACCTGTCTTGTTAAAAAGCAACTCTGGGCGGTTTACGGAGAAGATAAAATCAATTAAAATGCAATATAAAAGCAGTCTTAAATAAACAATAAATAAATTCCAAGAATTTATGGCAATTGGCGAGTAGCTCAGGGAGCGCCATCAGGGCCCCAGCCAGCCCCAGGATTGATTAAAACTCTTACTGCCCCACGCAAGCTGGCAGAGCCAGGTCTTTAGTCCTTTCCGGAAGGCTGGGAGGGTAGGGGCCCACCACACCTCTGGGGGCAGGATATTCCAAAGGGCAGGGGCCACGGCAGAGAAGGCTCTTCTCCTGGCCCCACCAGCCGACATTCTCTCGCTGACGCGGTCCGCAGCACGCCCTTTCTGCCTAACCGGGTGGGACTGGTCGATATGATGGGGGTGAGACAGTCCCTCAGGTAACCTGGACCCGTGCCAGAGGCCTCTGGACACAGCACTGTAATTGTACAGTGGGAAGGCAACGTCTATGCCCCCTCTTGCTTCATAGCAAGTCTTTCCTGGGTGAGCTGGACTTTGGCCCCCAAATGCATAATCTGATGATCGAGACGAACAAGGGCCTGCTTGCTTGTGGGGGAAAAGCACAGGATAATCTGTTAGAGTGGAATAAAGTAGCACTCTTTATTCTACAGGAAAGTGCTCCTGTTCTGTTTTGCCGAGTCCCCGCTTGAAAAGAGGAGAAAACCTCGTCTGCCCCTTTTCCTCCTTGAGGGCATAGTGTTTTAAAAATAAAACTCAGTCTGGTCAGTCTTGCCACCCTGTGCTTGGCCATTTTCTCCCCTCCCACAAGCTAGGATCCCTGTCCCACCACAGCTGTGCCTTCTTGCCTCCTAGTTGCTGCTCTGCTCATGGGACTTCTTCTCTTCTTTCTAGAATGCCCCAGTCCGTTCTTCGTGGTCCAGCACTTCTGCCTCTCCTACTGTCCCCCCAGGTACTATAGCCTGTCCCGAGCGGCTCTGAACCCCAACGGGACCCAACGCACTATCCAGGCCTGTGCTGCTTGTGACCCATCTTGCTACACTTGCCTGGCGGGGTCGGCCCACAACTGCACCACCTGCCCGTCTCACAGCACCTACGAGGAGCGCTCCCACACCTGTCTGCAGTCTCCATCCTTCTCCTACCTGCCCCGCGGAGGTGTTTTTGCTCTGGGGGACAGGCATCTCCTCCTTCTGGTCGTCGCGATATTGCTGGGTGTAGGACCCATGGCCTTTTGCATCCTCTATGCCTTGCGTCGCTTGGTGATCCGTACGGGCACATGGTGGAAACAGGTGGGGCCCGATGCAGAGTCCGGGACTGTCAGCCTGGAGCTTCTTTACCTCCACCATCCTGGGGCCAAGGAGAGTTTGAAGAGACCGTCATAGAAATCTTTCTTCCTGACCAGACGGCAGGCTCCCCTCCTGAATTGCTTGAAGCACTCTCCCCTGTTGTTATTTATTTCTCCAAATGGCTCCTGGATCTCCTGAGAAAGCAATAAATGCTCAGCCTGAGGTGGTCTCTGGTCCTTTTGGAGTTCAGAGTGCGATCCTTTGTGCAAATTCTTGTGAGTCTCACTGGTCTCAGTGGATGCATCTGGGGGAAGAAGACGTTACGGGATTTGCCCATAAATTAACTCATCTGGGGCCAGGAAGATGTATTTGGCACAGCTTTTCTAAGCTGGGGAGTCGTTTCTGCTCCATCTCACCCGGCTCCGCGAGCAACGCCAGAGGGTGGATCTGCTTCAAGAAGGTAAGGGGGTTGCTCTTTTCCCCAGTTTGGTGGAGTGGGTGACCACTGCAAGCCCTGAAACATTTTGCAGAGCCCAGAGTTCTTTTTGAAGCACACAAACAGTTGCAAGATGCTAAATTGATTCCTGGAGTCTTAGAAGGTGGGTGTTTGGGAATTGTATTTGGTTTGCATTTCTATAGGCCTCATTTTCAATTTCCCACAGTAGTCCCTTCTCCTGCAAATATGGGTTTCTTATGCATAGTTCTTTTCTCTATCCGTCCTTTCTTTAGATGTAGTTGTCAAACTTTTCCAATCACCCTGCAGGGCAGGCCTTTCTTGCAGAATTTAAGATGGCAGTAGGGAGCGGACACCCAGTGCAAGGCTCCCAGCCATGAACAGCACGGGGGTATAGAACCTGAATGTGTAGAGAACCCCCAGCATTACCTCCATCCTCCATAGTTCTTTTCTCTATCAATCCTTTCTTTAGATGTAGTTCTCAAACTTTTCCAATCACCCTGCAGGACAGGCCTTTCTCCCAGAACTTAATGGGGCCACAGCCAAAATGTGGGGTGGTGTATAGGTCACTTTCTTTTAAAATCTCTGAACAGAACTCTTATTATTAGTTATTACTTACAGTGCCCGGGGGAAAACAGGGTCCGGGCCATCCCTATCTCTGGGGGGGCTGCTCCACAGGGCAGGCACCAGGGCAGAGAAGGCACCCTCCCCAGCCCCCACCAGGGACACGGCCACACCGAGGGCACCAGGCACACCACCCGGCCAGATCTAGCAGGATGGGCAGGGACCACCGGGAAGAGGCGCTCCCGCCAGGGACCTGGCTGCCATCACTTGGCCTTGAAGGCAACAACCAGCACAGTTCCACATCTGAAAGTTGCCGAGGTGCAGAAGCCCTGGCTTAAAGAGATGAGCTGAAAAGAAGAAGGATGTTCCGCTGACCCAGAAATCTCCACTTAAGAAGCAGAAATCAGTGCAGAGATACAAGACGGGGGAGATACCTGGGAACTGCAAACTGAGCACGAGCCAGCCGTGTGCTGTGGCTGCAAAACCGGCAAATGCAATTTTAGGCTGCATCCACAGGAGGGTCTTTTTCCCAGTTGTGGGCATACAGTAATAATCCCACTTAATGCTGGTTGGGCCACATCCCACCTTAAGAATAAAGTGCAAAAAGATGTCAAGAAATTGGAAGAAGTCAGCGGTCTTTGTGCAAAGGGGTCAGAGAGTTGAGACGGGGTGATAGGATCTTCACCCCCTTTTTTACACGGGTTCCCATTGCCATCTTGACCTTTTTGACCCCCCCCCTACAGATACTGCTGGAAGACACTTAGGGGAGGGCAGAAGACAGAGGGGGGTATGGACTAGCCTTGTTCTCTCTCCTCCCATAACCCAGTGCACAGATTTAAGTTACAGGAAGGCAGAATCTGAGCAACTCCTGGGAGGCGAGACCAAGGAAAGGATGGTCTCCCTTCACGGGACGCGTTCAGGCGGGGGACGGATGGCCATTTCTTGGGGATGCTTTAATGAGGATCCCTGCCCAGAGCAGAGGATGGACTCGGGGATCAAACCCTTGTATTTAAAGGAAATCAGGTAGCTGCAACTCATCCTATTGATTTCTGGTCCTGGTTTCCATGGCTGTGCTTCCTTTTCTGTGCCCGAACCCACCAGCGACCACATCTCCTCTACTTTATTCTCCAAGCTGGTGCCCTCCAAATCTCTTGAGCTACAATTCCCATCAACTCCTAGTTATCAGGCCCAAGAGATTGTGGGCACTCAAGGCCATCCTCAGAGGGCACCAAGTTGGTGAAGGCTGTTGTGCAGAGCGCAGCACAGCTCTCAAAAACTCTGCTCTGAGGAGAATTACACATCAGAATGAGAGCTTGCAAAATGCAATGTCCATATTTTGCTATCCAAAGAAAATCCAGTCAGAAAATATAGACTAACTGGTTTTTACTGATAAAAATGCAAAACTCCATAAAATACAAGTTGCATACAAAATATAGGAAATAACAAAGACTTCTTCTCATCTTAGCTTCCAAGACTTATCCACAACAAAGTCTCTAGCTAAAAACTATCAGAGAAGAGGTACACTACTTGGTTATTAGTTACAACTACATAACCCATAAAACCTAACTACATGATGGATAACACTGTACACGACTGAAAGGCTGGGCATGTAGCCCTCCCATTATATTGCCAGGTGCACAGCTTCGGCCAGGGGGCTCGAGTGATGCCCTTCCAGGCCTAGGAGGAGCTCAGGCAAGCAGAGGGAACGTCAGCCTTCCCAAGTAGGCCAAACAGGAACCACAACTAGATGAGCTAATTCTACTTTATTGTAAGGCTACATTAACAGAATCTTGCAAGTCTGAAAGTACAGTTCTCCTGCTGTCTCATTTACAGCCTGATAAGTGAGGGAGGTTCCTTTCTTTCTCAGCCTCTTATGTAGCTGTGGGCTATGCCCCCTCTTATCTGATCATTCGGTAGGCAGCATCTCTCCCCCACCCCCCATCCAAAGGTCATTCCCACATAGCATTACAGGGAAGGGCAGGAGGGAGCAGTGATCAGGGGCTCAGCTGGCTGGGCTATCTGCATTTGGTGTGGCTGCTGGAGGGGGAGCCCCCCGTTCAGCTGCAAGGTGATCGCTTGGTGATGAAGGACAGGTGGTTGGACTGGGAATCGACGGCACTCTTTTTGTGCTCTGCCTTCTAGTCCGCTTTGTCCTCGTCCTCGCTGCCCTCTGAGTCACTCAACACATCCTTTTCCATCTGCAAGAGAGAAACGGAGCCATGGCCGCCCTTCAGTCCTGCTCGGCTGGAGTCCATTTGGGGGACACAGAACTGGGGATGCATGACTTTTGTACAACTCGAGGGCCACACCAGGCTTTGGGTGACATGCAGGCAAGCCCAGGTCTCTCTGTGGGGAGGGGTTCACAAGTTTAAGGGGGCATGGGGGCTTTAACAACCTGCAAGGCTAAGACATCCGTTTTACCTCTGGCATCTCTCCAAACCCTCAAAATGCAACCACGGTCATCCCCCTCTCCTGAGGCTCTGGGGCTGAGGGACACAGTAGGAATCCTGCTTGACCTCAGCTGGTCTCTCGATTGTACATTTTTGGACCCATTTGGTATGATGAAAGCAAAGATAGATGGCACTATACATAAAAAATTGCAAGAGGGACCTGCAACTGAGATGCTGCAGCATGGAGCGGCTCAGTCCACCTTTTCAGCGACTCCATTCTGTTTCTTAGCAGTTTTAGTGTGCTTGCTTGGGTGTTGCGGGGGGGGGGGGGAATCCCTCCTTTTAGTTATTTTCTGAATGTATTTTGCATCTCTGCAGACTTTCCAGTCCATCCACACCCACTGAGCTCACCTTTTATGTGTACATGGTGCTGTTTGGACCTTAAAAGCACAACACCCCTGCCTGGCTGCTGGCAATAGAAAGAGCGCTAGGATTGGGTCTGTTCACCCCACATGCCAAGCCAGGCCAGTTACGAACTTCACTGCTGCATTCCCACAGTGTGCTGGGCTGAATTAATGTCACTTGTGGTCAGCTTTATTTCTAAATGTGTTTTGATGGCAAAATTGGGTTAGTTTACAATTCCATGTCTTCTGAAGACAAGAAGAAATTATTTGATTCAGCAATGCAGGTCAAACAGGTTGTGGAAAACGTTTGACAGAATGTTGCCTCCTCTCTGATGCCACTCGCATGTGGGGTGGGTGCTGCCTCGTGTGGCCTTCTCAGACATCTCGCAGGGACAGTGATGGGGGTATCCAGCATCCTGTTGTTTCCTCAGGGCCCAAACGGGGGTGGGAGGGGTGGGGGAGCTGACCTGGGACTTCCCAAGCTCATGGGGCAGCCAAACAGATGCCTGTCCTGGCCACGAGGGCCATCCACACTGAAAGATGCCATCCTTGGACAGCCCCAGGTACACTGAACACCAGCCTTGCACAAGCATCACCAGCCTTGCACAAGCATCAGGGCGGATGATCGACACCACAGGAACCCCCCCACTGAATTCCCTCTCCCATCCGCCTCTTAACTGACTGCATGATCAGCATCTGGACAGCGGGCATTTTGCAGAGCAGAGCAGAGCAGAGCAAATCTGCCCCGCAGAGTTTATAATCTACAGTTCAACCTGGGAGAAATGAGAGGTGACAAGGAGGAGAGGCACCTGAGGGTGGGCAGAGCGAGGATCTGCAGAACCAAAGAATCGGGCATCCAACGCAACAGCGGAGAAGAACTAAAGTGGAGCAGGATAAAAGGAAAGCAATTTCTGGTCTTCTCCCCACTCCCCAACATGGGCCTTTAGCTCCCACCTCCCCAGGTGCCCAATTTCTGCCCTTACCTTGCCATGGATCAGGAACCTATAAACCATGCGAATGATCAGGCAGGACCAGAAGACGTGGAGGAGATGCATGAGTATCAGAAGGGCGTTGAAGAAGTAGTAGCCGAAAAAAGGCTGGGTGAGCTCCATGGAATAGTAACATGTGTTGTAGAGAATCCTTTCGGGGGGTGCAAAAAGGAGGAAGAAAAGAGTTACACTTGTATTGTTGCTCAGCACTTTTTAAGCCTGGGATAATCAATCAGGTCAGGAATTCTGGCAGGACAGTATCCATGAGGGCTTCAAAAATGAGAACTGATGATCTGAATGGCTTCAACCAAAATTGATGTTGAAATAATTTAATGGAGAAGAATAGATGCTCTGCCTTTAGCGACCACAATCAGGACCAGCAACAGGGTCGTTAAGCAAAGAAGTCGCTAAGTGAAACCGCCCCTATGCTTAAGATCTGACTTCAGCTTTTCTTTGCTTTACAGACCTGCAAAGCTCATTAATGCAAAGATGGGTCACAAAGTTACTTTTTCATCACTGTCGTAACTCTGAATGGTCACTAAATGAGGCAGTCACTAAAACAGGACAACCTCCGGTGACATTCTGTGGCTATTAAAACTGTATTATCCTTCAGCCCCCCCCCCCAACCACCAACCTTTTATTTCCCGAAAATTATCATTGCTACTCCTGCAACCTGAGGAGTTTTCCTGGCCTTGATGTTACCTCCCACTTCTGGCAGTTTGATGGGCTACATGAAGGTTAAAACTGCTACTTGTAGATAGCAATGACAAGCTGAGGTGGCCCGAGGTGTGTGGGGGTGTCAAAAAAGTCAAGATGGCGCTGCAACCGTGCCATCAAAGCCCTGCCCTTTTTGCATGCGCTCCCAAAACGTACTTGAATGGAAAAATCACCAGGTGAGTGAACAGGAATATTACTGAGAACGTGAAAAAGACTGCATAGGAAGTCTTCTGCCACTTCAGGTAGTTAAATGTCTTCGCGTACTGGGGAAAAAGAGAAAGAAAGAAACAGAAATTGTTGAGCGGCTGAGGTTCCTATTGTGAAAGGACTTGACTTTCAGGATTCGGGGTTCAGGTTTCTCTACATTTAAACTGCAGCGCCTATCTTCTCTCTCCCACGAAGGATGCTGGGAATTGTAGTTTGGGGAATGTGTAAATGCCGAAAAGAACTATAGCCATAGGTTAGCTTACAAGCCTGTCTTAGTCTCCAGCAACTGAGGGTGAGCTCAAACCTGTTCCAAACCTCCGGTGCTGAATGCAGAACAAGTGCAAAATCATTGTTTCGGACTCAAAACTGGACATCTGAAATATGAAACAATTCCAGCTTGAATTGCTTTGCATGCCGTTGCTATCTCTGAACTGCTTGGGCGTATGTTTCTCTTCCTTCAAACCAGCCTTTAAATTGGGACCTCAGCACCCATAATTTAGCCAGTCCCAACACCTCTGACGGCCTGCAGGAAGGAGAAGGCTGGTATAAATTCCTTTCTAGATTTATTTCCTCTTTCCAAAGAACATGAAAGAGATTTTTTTCAAAAAGAGAAGGGGAAGAATCTGTTCTTCCTTCTTGGGGAAGAACGTTCCTGAGCATTAACTTACATACAGGAAACAATCCGGAACATCATGTAGAATCATGACAAGTGAACCGATACGGATGTAATTGGCGCAGTATGAGAAGCTGATGAGGAAGACAGTGGCCGCGTGGTGGACGATTTCCTTACGAAAGTCCTACAGCGAGAGGAAAGACTGAAATGATGGATTTTGCAGCTTCTCGTGGGGGCCAGACACCCCCGTCACGGGGAAGGGGTTTAGAGTGGAATGTTTCGCATCTGCAGATACACCAAACTAACATCCTTGTTTTTCACTTTTTCTCTCTGTTTGATTGAGTCTGCAGTTTTAAAATTAGCCGCCCAGAGTCGCCTTGGCGAGATGGGCAGCCACATAAATCGACTGAAAGGCACAAATGCTGGTTGTGGGCCAAAAGGAGGAACCGTGTTCCCTCCTGAATCCGAATGGGGCTTCCTGACCAGCCGGACCGATCTCTTCCGCCAGAGACCACTCACCATCCGTTTCACTTGAAAAGGCAGCATGACGACCAAGGAGCAGTAGAAGGACAACTGCGTGAGGTAGTAGCCACAAAGGCCGGGCTGGAGAGGCTGCAACGCACAAGGGGACGGGTGGAAGGAAGAGAAACGGCGTGATGCAATCGCAGCTCTCAGCTTCCCAAGCGAAGATAAAGCAGGGCTGGCTGGGGAATTCTGGGAGTTGAAGTCCACATACCTTAAAGGTGCCAGGTTTGAGAAACACTGTGCTCGAGAGCCCCTAGAAGCAGGGTCTTCCCTTGACATTTCATTTCTATCTCCCTTTTACTTTTCAGCCCCCTCCCCCCTCCCCCATTTTTGGTGCAATGCTCCAGAGAGGAAAGGGGGCCACCGGGATGGGGATGGAGGTCTGTGGCAGAAATGTGTGCGTGAGAAGAGGCCACGGCAACACAACCGGCCAGATCTTCCACACTTGTACATTGTTGACACGTAAAGATGAATTATGAGTGGGTCAAGCTGTGAGGTCAGAGCGGACCCAAAGGGTTTCTCCTTTCTGGCTGCATGCAAAGGTTGAGCCAACCCTGGTCAAATCACAGCTTGTGCTAGAGGCTAGGAGGAATGCCGCGACTGTGCCAGATGTCGGGCAGCGAAGTGGGCTGCCACGTCAAGGAATGGGTTCTGCTTTGTTGGAAGGAAAGGCTGGAGGGTCGTCTGTCCGAGTTGCTCTACTACTGTACAGTGTTTTTTCAACTTGACAACTTTAAGACGCTGGCTGGGGAATTCTGGGAGTTGGAGTCCACACATCTTAAAGTTGCCAAATTGGAAAAGCATTGGCTCGTGCACTGAGCAGGGGCTGGACTAGACAAACTCCAAGTCTTTCCAGCTCTGTGATTCTGTAATTTCATCCAGTAGTTTGTAGCACCTCTTTGAGCAGAAACCACAGGATCCAAACATTTCCTGTACGATCTTCCTAAGACCTTTTCTAATCTTGGTTTTGGATTTTTTTGCAGATACTCTGCCCCTTCCCACGTCTCAAATTATAATTGTTTTTTGTGCTTTCAAGAACCATGAGCTCTTCTAAGCAGTTGTCTGAGCGTTTGAAAATGAGGGTAATTTACTCTTACAAAGCTGGGAAGGAAGGAAGGAAGGAAGGAAGGAAGGAAGGAAGGAAGGAAGGAAGGAAGGAAGGAAAGGGAAGGAAGGAAGGAAGGAAGGAAGGAAGGAAGGAAGGAAGGAAGATAAGAGATAGAAATGATAGATGAAAGAGAGATGAGAGAGACATAAAAAACTAAACGCCCCAGTGAGCCATTTCAGCTATGAGAAACATTGTTCAGAAATGGAAGTTACACAGACTTGATCAAATCACGGCAACACCTGGAACGGCAAGAAAGCCTTTGCTAAAACTGGGTCCAAACTGGTCAGATGTGGAAAGAGAGCCCATGGACAATCTGTTGAAAAGTTAGCTGACGCTGGAGTGGTTATCTGCTGGTCCACAGCACAGCATTGCTCATATAACTGCGCAAAAGGAAAGATGTCTCCAACTAAATATCTTAGGAGGAACTGTCCCGAAGCCAGTGAATGAACTGAAGCTGAAAAGAGACTGTTCACCAAGACAATGGTCCAAACCGTTTTTTTCCACTGTCTTCTGCAGAACTCTATGGTTCTGTGAAAACTTGATGGGGTTCTGTGAGGGACTAAAGGACAGAAAAACTGTTCATTTCAGCACAGTTTTCTATCACTACACTTTTGAGCAGGGCATTGGGGAAGGATTTTGAATGGCCTTCTTGGTCCCTAAACCTAAATATCACTGGACATATGGGGGGAGACCTTAAATATGCAGTGCACGGAAGGAGAATCTTTCTCAGCTAGGACAGTTCTGAAAGGAAGAGTAGGAAAATTCCAAACCAGCAATAGAAAGACTCTATTCGGTGGCTAGAAAAAAACATTCGGAAGCTCTTATTTCTGCTAATGGTGATGTTACAAAGTCCTGGTGCGAAGAGCATCCAAAATTCTGCATCTACCACATTCACCCTTTTCTTACTTTGAATCTGTACACAACTGCACAGAAATAGTAAGGAGGCATCCACATTTGCAGAAAGGTGTAGTGTTCAACTTTCTGCCGTGTAGCCCCTGTGTCAGCTGTTGTTGACTTAGGGATTCACTGACATCGATAAACTTTTGCAAATTACTCTAGGTTCATTCAGGGTGGCTGGTATACACTATTTTTCATCTCTCCCCCTCCTGAGCACACCATCCTATGATTTTGCCTAGGATAACATGTTGGTAGAACTTGTCCTCATGTAGTATTCCATTTATTTGTTTGTTTGTTTACTCAATTTATTAGCCTCCCATCTCCCTTTATCCAAGCGACACTAGGCGGCGTACAACAAGGTGGTATAACTATTTAATCACTTAGGTGTGTTGCTTTTTAGCTGTAAGAAATGGAAAGAATTGAATTTTTAAGGCTTGAATAAATGCTATGCATGGAAAGGCAGGACGCATTGCAGTTTCATACCATTTTTACGGAGGGGGATGTAAATCGAGGAACGCTTTTCCACTGAAATGTTCGTTCAAATGTCTCCCTGACTCCTTACCTGCTGCGGGTACCCAACCCAACATTGGCGGAGATCCCAGAACCAGGGTTTCTGCAAGAAGACACAGTTCATTAGGGATCATGTCATACCAGCCCACCAACGCTTCCCTGGAGCTAGTTTGAAAAAGGCTGAAAAATGGACACTTTTTTCCTCACACTCCCTACTTTTTCTAATCTAAAAGGAAAGCACAAATGTTGGGGGCTGGAAGGCGCAGGAAGAGTCACCAGCTGCATTACATGTGGTGAGCTCCCTTTTTTGACAATGACCAACGAAAGTGGGGAAAGAGCTGGAACTCACATCGTAGAGGACGGCCAACCCCGTGCAGAAGGAAATAACATAGTAGGTGGCTCTCCAGCTGGAAAAGAACAAAAAACCCATCAGGGCACATTGGACAGCAGGCCGTGAGGTCCAGGGATTCCGGAGCTAGAAGGGAGCGCAAAGGTCATCTAGTCCAGCCGACTGGGCTGCAAGACATCCACTGTATTAACCAGGCTTGACCCTGCTGAGCTTCCAAATGAATCCCACATCCTAACGGGGCTAAGCCCCTGGCTGGGTTGGGGGTCACATATGGAGTGTTGAGGGTACGGTGGGTGGATTCTTCAGCAGTTGCAATAGGAGACATGCCTGTCCGTCCACAAACTGCCCGCCCTCCTTGGCACGGCCACTCACAAACAACCCACCAGATGTGCTCTCTAACACCCCAATGGGGCCCTCGGCTGCTTGGGGGGTCAAAGGCATTGCTCCACATATCGTAAGATGCTGGAGGGTGACGCTTCCCTTTGCATCACACAAACTTCCCTCTGGAATCGTTCACAATCTTCTTGGAGGGTCCGATGGGACACAGATCCTGCTGGGCCCTAAGGGGTGCCCACGGGCTGCACGTTGACCACCCTGCCCCAACAGCTCCCACTCACCTGGCTTCACAGAATTTCTTGGTCAAGCTGGGCCGGTCCTGATTCAGGCGGCATCGAAACCACCTCTCTACCTGCCTTGCTTGGAGGTCGCACTGCTTGGCCAAGCTGCTGACTTCCTCCTGGAACGCAGGACGCAGAACCAGGTCAGAGGAGCTGTAGATCCAACCCCGAGACCCCCTTGCTGGAAAAGCCACAGCCCCCATTTTTAAAAAGGGAAACTGAAGCAGTTTGCTTTGCAGAATCTCCCTGCCCCTTTTCCCCCTCGATACCAAAATGGAACAGGTTTAGATGCTCCAATTCCTTATCCCACATTCCCTTCTTCTGGGTTGTTTTTTCAACTTTTCTCTCTTATCTACAGCCTTTGGATCCACTAGTGGTCTCCCACCCAAAGTCTCTCCAAATGACCGGCCCTGCTCAGCTTTTAAATCAGCCAGTGTCTACTTATAAGGCCAGTGAAAATCAGGAGTATTTTATCAAAGGCCAGAGGTTTAGCTCCCTTAGCCACACCTTCCAACACGTGTGGAAGAAACTCACCTTTTCGGGACGTTTCCTCCGCTTCCTGTAAAAAGCTTCCAGGATGGGGTTTGGAGAAGGTTTCCGCCGCACCTTTTCTCGCAGGCCCAGTTTTCTGCTCAGGGGCACACCGATGTTCCTGGGAAAGGGAACGGCTTGGGTCAGACGAACGCTGGCTAACTTTGGCCGGTCCTTGGCTTTCTCGTTTCACGCTCCGCTCAGGACCAGGCACATGAAACCAAAGCAAGGAGAACAAGGCTCCTGAGCATCTCCTGCTTGTTTAACAAAAAATTCGTGAACTATAATAAGTAATACAACGGCTGCGACAGAATAAAGTAATATTTAAATAATAGTGATTAAAATCACACTTAAGGGAGTATCATGTGAACATAGCAGGAGCTCAGTCCCTTAACATTATTAAATCTAGACCATACAGAAGCATATTGCTCTGTCTTCTCCCTTTTACAATATAAAGACATTTCAAAAACGGAGAGAGAATATATTTCCTGAATGCATTCTTTAACATCAGGCGTGAGATTAACCCTAGCAAGACTGAGTGGCTTTGGGTTCTAGGTCCCTCTCGTTCCGGCCATTCTCCATCTCTGGTTCTGGACGGGGCTGCACTGCCCCAAACAGGACCAATGCGCAATTTGGGGGTCCTCCCAGACTTGTGGCTCCTGTTCAAGGAACAGGTAGCAGCCAAGACCGGGCAGGCTTCAACCAGTTTCACATTGTGCCCCAATTGTGCCCTTCCTGGACTAGGAAGCTAATAGGATCAGTAAGGAATGTCAGAAATAATAATAATGTCATTTTCAATTTCCCTTGCTTCTCGTTTTTGTCAAACTGTCAAATTCAGTTTGTGAAAAATGGTTGCTAAAGGCAAGTTCTAAAAAAGGGACCTTCCACTGTTTCAAGAGACATCGGGCTTTTGGGTGGGGAGGGAAGGAAAGCTCCCTCCAAGCAGTTTCCCTTGGCCAAGAGCTTGCCTTTCGAAGAAGAACTGGAGGGCGACCAGCAGGAGAGCGAAGAGGAGGCCGAGCAGGAGGTGTCGGGGTTGGGGATAGTGGACGTCCTCCGTCTCCTGCATGTCCTCCCAGGTGAACCCTGGAGGTAGCCAGTACTCCTGTCTCCAAAGCCACCGCGTGAGCTGCGCCATCTCCCTGGGGAGGAGGGAAGAAAGGCAGGGGGTGAGATGGGGCGCTGCAGGAGTGTTTCCGGAAGGAGGGTCCTCTCTCAGCCCTTCCAGCCGCGGCTCAGGGGAGCAGCGATACTCCATCTTCCTCACCTCCCAGCATACCTTGGAGGTAGGCCAGGTGAGGGAACAGACAGCGCAAGGACTACTGGACTCTTCTGTGACCTAGTATCATAGCATAATCTTGAAAGCCTGCCAGAGTTTCCCTCAGCCTTCTCTTCTACCAAAGAGAATCGAGGAGGAATTATCTTGAGTTTCTTTCTCACCCGCTCTTCCTTCCCAGGGCTACGTTAAGAGTTCCTTGATGGCCTTGCACTCCTCCTTCAAGATTATCTCCAGACTCCTCCATAACTCCCTAGACTGAAGCCAGGTTAGGACTTCTTCAAGGTGTAGGGATTCCAACTCCCAGGATTCTCAGCCACGGCCATGCAAGCTGGGAATGCTGGGACTGGAACTCCACGCATCAAGAGGATATCAGGATTGGGAAACCGAGACTGAGTTACAGAGAGAAGACGGCAACGTTTATAATGCCCTCTCCCTGGTTAATCTTCAGTGCTAGAAGGGAGTGGGGTTTGCTCTCTGGTTAGGGTTAGGGTTAAACAGAGAGCAAACCCCACTCCTTTCTAGCACTGAAGGTGTTACTTAGCCAGGTAATGAAACGTTTGCAAGAAAACAGCCGAGCTCAGAGAACCCCAAAAACTTCACAGTTCAACCCTGAGCTACACGTATTCTCTTCTAAAGTTGCTGTAACGATGACAGCAGAAAAGTTCAAAAACCACATCATTGAAATGGCAGCGAAGAACAGTGTACCTCCATCCTTTTTTTCCACAGCCATCCTTTTTAGGCTGAAATGGAGAAATGGCTAGAAAACTTCCCTAGAAAGAGCAAACACAAGGAGACTTATAATTGAAGAGGCCAAATATAAGAAAGAAGAACTTTGAAAAAGTTCGAAGGGACATTTTGTCTTCATTAAAATGAATGCATGCACACGTCCCAGAGTCAATTATTTTGCTATTAATGTTAGATTTGTTGGGACTTCCGGTGGCAATGGCGGGTTGAACACGTCTCTTCTGAGAGTCTCTCTCTCAAAGGGACCGTGGGCGCGGTTTTAAGGCTCGGGCAGGCCCCTTGAGCCTGAAGATTTCTCTGGCGTTGAGGAGAACACCTGAAATTGATCATATGTCCTCCAGACGGCTGTTCCCGGCAAGGAGATCACGAAGCAGAGGTTTTTGCCATCCCCTGGTGAGCAGCTGGGAGGCGGGATTTCCATCCAGTCCCATGCCACGCCAAAGCCAAACCTAAATGGACTCGCGATCCGACCATCCCATTTCTTAATTTTTATAGATTGCCTTTTTATAATTAAAGACAGGCTTTTCTTGGGCACGGAGGGCTATTTCCTCTTGGCAGTTATGGGTATTTCAAGGGAATATTGATCTTTTTTTAACTATTTGCTTATTGGTTTGGTCTAAAAAAGCAAAGAGAGTTTGAACTATTATGGACTCTTAAAGAAAGAAGGAAAAAAAAAATCCTACTTTTTTATCAGCAAATTTTTATTCGTAATCCTTTTTGGTGAATCTGCCTTTGATGTATTTCACTGGGCTTTACGTATCTACGTGAGAAAGTCGTCCTTTTTTGTCTATTCCGCATTGATCGGGGCAGTTCCTATAAACAACTTAATAGAAAGGCTGGTGTGGATCTTCCGGGCTGTGTGGCCGTGTTCTGGAAGTTCTGTTTCCTAACGTTTCGCCAGCATCTGTGACCGGCATCTTCAGAGTGCAGGAGCACAGACAGGAGCAGTTCTCTCTGTGCCCAGGATGGTGTGACCCTTTCGTGGGTATTTATAGAGATCAGTGAGGGTGCCTGAAGGGTGTGTCTGTGTGTGTGTGGGGGGGGTTGGGTTAATGATTGGCTGCTTGTTTTGGTGTCAGAATATGTGGGTATCTTCCTGGGGGTTAGGCAGGGTTTTTTCTTCTATTGAGTTAACGAGTGGCTGCTGAGGGTGATTAGCATGTTCCTTGTGTGAGCTGTTCGCATGTCCTGGTGGCTGAGGTGAGTTTGCTGACCTTTTGCAGGCTGTATTTTTCAGGATTGGTAGCCAGGTTTTGCTGATTTTTAGGCTCTCCTCTTTTTTATTGAAACTGTGCTGGTGTTTGTGAATCTCAATGGCTTCCCGGTATAGCCTGGTATAGTGGCTGTTGGTGTTGTCCACTATCTCTGTGTTTTCAAATAGGATTTTGTGTCCAGTGTGCCTGAGAGCATGTTCAGCTCCCCCCCAACCCCCCCCAATCCCCCCCCTTCAGATCTCTATAAATACCCAGAAAGGGGTCACACCATCCTGGGCACAGAGAGAACTGCTCCTGTCTGTGCTCCTGCCCTCTGAAGATGCCGGTCACAGATGCTGGCGAAACGTTAGGAAACAGAACTTCCAGATCACGGCCACACAGCCCGGAAGACCCACACCAGCCTTCGTATGCCGGCCGTGAAAGCCTTCGACAATACAACTTAACAGAAACATTTCGGAGTTCTTTTTCTTTCCAGCGATATTCTTTCTGACCACTAGAGTGTGGTATTGCCTACCTAATCCACTACCTGAAAGCTTTTGGTGGATTTCTTTCTCACTGGCAATTAATTTAAAAATGACTCCCAAAAGACCCTATGGAAGTGCCTCTGCAGACTTTGACTTTTTGTGGCAGATGTTTGATGATTTTTCAGCTAAAGCTATACAGACTATAGATGCTAGATTTGAAGCAATAGAACAAAAATCGGGTACAAAAATAGAGAAGATGGATGCTGTTGTAAAGCAAGTTACTGACAAAGTACAAATACTGGAAAAAAGAATGGATGCTAAAGACACAGAAATGGAAAGAGAACTGGATAAATTTGCTCTACTTGGGCTTAAAGAGAACGAATTCCGTTTAAGAGCAGTTCGTGAAAATGTTCAAGAGAATGTCAAACAACTGGTGGTGTCTGCTGTCTCCAATTTATTAAGCTGGGAGGAAGAAAGGATGGATCAAGAAGTCGGCAAGGTGTATCGTATAAATTCACATTTTGCAGCTGTTAGAAAACTTCCTAGAGATGTTATGGTTTATTTTTTGAGATGGTCAACAAGAGAACAAGTATTGCAGGCTCATTTTGATTCTAGACTAAAAATTGCTAATACAGAGATGATTGTATTAAAAGAAATACCCATTAGAATCTTGGGAAAGAGAAAGGAATACACCTTTTTGACAGAGGTTTTAAAAAAGAACAAGATCCTATTCCGTTGGGATAAATTGGAAGGTGTGATCTTTACCTTCCAGCAACAAAGATTCAGATTAAATTCCGTCCAAAAGGCCAGAGATTTCCTGGCAAGATATGGATTGGAATTACAACAAGAATCAGAGGGGAAGGCCTTACAGAGTCAACAACAATCGGAGGAAGGGCTCGATGACCAGGTTGTCGAGATGGGTGTTACAGTTAAAGACTGATAAACTTTCTTCTTAATTATGGATTATCAGTACTTAACGTGGAATATTAATGGTGCAAACCACCCCCAGAAAAGACAAAAAATCTTTCATTATTTGAGAAAATTAAATCAGGATATAATTTGTCTGCAGGAAACTCACATCAGAAAAAAAGATGAAAAATACTTGATTTACAAAACTTTAGGTGAAGAATTTGTATCAGCAAATATTAAAAAAAAACTAATGGAGTTGTTTGATATATTAAGCCCTATTTGAAACCACAACTTTTAATATTTGATGAAAGAGGTAGATATGTTGCAGTTGAGACTGAGTTGCAAAGAATTAAATTTGTAATTGTTGGATTATATGTTCCTAATGGAGATAAAGGTAAATTTTTTAAACACCTGATGCATCAATTGTCACCTTTCACATATGAAAATTGGTGCTTGATGGGAGACTGGAATGGCGTAACCTCACCTCAGATGGACAGGTCCTCCGGAAAGGGAATTAAACTTAACCGAGGGAAACCACCTAAGTCTTTTTTTGACTTGATTGAAAACTTGACTTTGATACTCTTGGAGACAAAGAAATGGGAATGCCAAGGAATACACCTTTTTTTCAGAAAGGCATAAATCTTTTTCTAGAATTGATATGATATGGATTTGAAAGACTTTGGCAAACAACTTTAGAAGTATGGATATTTTACCAAAAACCTTCTCAGATCATAATCCAGTTACACTGACACTTAAGAAGAAACCTATAACATTTAAGTGGAGACTAAATGACTTGATACTGCAAAAAGAATCAGTAGTAAAAGAATGTAGAAAGAAGCTAAATGAACACTTTAATAACAACTTAGATAAAGGAACAGATTCAAAAATTGTTTGGGATGCCAGTAAAGCAGTGATGAGGATTCAATATAACCGGAACTTAAAAGGAAACATCAAGAAAGAATGCAAACTATTCTAAGTGAAATAAAGGGAAAAGAAGAACACCAACAGATACTGATATTTTGCGCCAAATTAAGCTTCTACCACAGCAACTGTCTGTGTTAACTATAAAAGAAACAGACTGAAGAGCAACTAGCGGTAAGAGACAGACTGAAAGATCGTCATGCAGCGACTCTCACTGGCAAGTTGAGGCAAGGAGCTGTTGCAGCCAGGAGCCCCAGAAGAGATGCTGTTCTCCAGAGACCTGCTGGAAAAGGAGCCATTTCGGATCACGCAACACGCTGGGGAAGCACTTCTTTGACGATAAAGCGCTTGCTTGAACTAAAAGACTTTCTGGAAGATCCAGCCAACAGAAATGTTTCACTAACTGAAAGCCAGTGGGCGCAAGTGTACTTTCTCACCTTTTTACTCTCCCCAAGAAGTTGCAATCTGAGGCTATAACACCTGGTAAATTCTTGTCGGAGTGGAAAAGCTTGGTGTATCATTTGAACAAAAGAGGAGGGTTAATTGCTGATGGCACTGTATCTTCAGTGAAGAAAAGGGAGGGTCTCTTGCTGGATAATCAAATCCTTGCGTTGATCCAATGAACCAACTTTTGTTGAGCAGTGACCAAGCTGCTACAGGAAAACAGGCGCTCTACGAAGGAGCAGTTCGCACAAAAGGGTTACAAGTACTACCGGAAACACCTGAACCCCTGGATGAAGCTAGAAGCACTGGTCACTCAGAGTCATCCTCTTCGAAGGAAGCATTGGAGTTTGAGGCCTACTTGGACAGTCTGGAACGTCCAAAGCGACGCCGCTTGAGCACGGAAAAACAACCGGTACGTATCCAAATAGAGAAATTCCAGCAAGGACTTTTTGAAGGATTAAAGGAAGTGGAAAACTGCGACTGCTCCTCGAAACGGACTGTAGAATAAGCCATCCTTGTTTATCCAGAGGTTGTTAGGGATGTAGCTAGGACTGTAACAGCAATGCCACCCACCCAAGTCAGTGCTGAAAGACTGTTTTCGGCACCGAAAATAGCCAAATCGGGTTTAAGGGCTTCTACGAGGGAGGATTTGGCAGAAGCAATTTTGTTTCTAAGAACAGTATGTTAGTCTTCAACTTCAACAATCTTCTGCAATATAATTTTTATTTCATTCAATGTAATGTTTCATGTTATATTCGCTTGAATTTTATATTCAAACGATACTTTAATCTCAAAAAGAAAGTTTATATTACTTATGTACCTAATTGAGTTCGTTTCTTTAAAATGGTCATTTGTTAAGTTGTTTTAGGGGTTCAATTGTTTATTTTTTTGGTAGTTTTGACTTTAAATTCTTTCCAGCAATGTCATACTTTAGATTTCTGAACTAGTAGAGTTCCTGATTTTCTTTTATAGTTTCTTTCTTTTATAGCCTATTACTTTATACTCTATACTCTTTTGATAAAAATATAACCTCACTGTTCTTAGTTTTTACTTTTTATCCTTTGTTTAAACTATAAGGTTACTGAATGCTTGTAATTTCTTCCGTAAATAAAATTAAAAACCAGAATGTCGTAGCTATAACCTTTAGACTCAACCTTTAACAGGTTAGGGTTCTGAAAAGCTGCCCACTGATTCACGTGGGCAGCGATGAAACGCTTGTATGTTATGTGCTTGCAGTCAATATAGGAAATATATAATTAGTATATTTATAATTTATTTCCTATATTGATATATAATTAAAGGAGCCGGAGCCGGAGGTACCATGAATAAAGGAGTCAAAGGTTTTATACGCCAACTCCACAGCCCTGGTAACTATACGGGAAAAAGCGTAAACACCATGTTAAATGTAAGCAAATCCATCATTTTTCCAGTCCAGATATTGACAAATCCAAAAAGTTGTATCTCCCACTTTAGCCCTGGTCAAATGGACCGATTTTGTGTTGCTTCTTATTACACAAAACAATCTTGCTCTTTAATCCATTCAGATGATGATTGATCCTTGTTTCGAATTTCTTCAATACTTTATACAGCCAGCAAAAAGAAATTGTTCTAATTGCTCTCTGGAAGTGTCATTTTTAGTTCTTTCTTAATTTTTAAAGCCTCATCCAATTTTTTTCTTTCTATCTGATGACAAATTCGTACTCAAATTCTGGTTCATGTTGTTCTCGGGTAGATTTTGTTGCATAACCTTTTCGGTAACATCTTCTGAGAAAAACAGCCTGTTCTCAAAAAGATACCACATAGCTGACATAATTGCACGAGCCCCGGTGCTGTTGCTCAAAGATATCGCTGAAGGCCTTTCTAAGTTACTTGTTTTGTTTGATCTCCAGTATCAAAAACAGTTTTTCTTTCCCACAAAAATGCGTTTATTCTTTAAGATGAATTCCAAAGTCTTTGCATTCAAAATCCAATATTCCAATGTTTTCTGAGCCCTTAATCCATTTAGTGTTGATTTCAAATTCTGAAAGATGATAAAGATACGTCTTCATTTTCTTACGTCAAGGATCGAAGGCACTCACCCGGTGTTTGCAGTCTCGTCACTTTGAAGGTGTCTAACTTCTTTAAAGCAGTTGATAGGCAATGTCTGAAGGTGGTTAGCGAGGGAAGTGCAAACTAACATCCTTTAAAAAGGCTCCATTTGTGGTTAGAGCAATCATGGCGAATTCCCTCGGCTCCCGATTCTCCCACCCGCCAGAGACCGCCGTCTTCCAGTCTCTTCGTGTGGAGCAACCGTAAGGAGAACAGCTTGGGCGATCTCACGTCCTCTCTTTGTCCAGAGAGGGTCAAAGGGGCCGATCTACTCCTCGGTCCCTGCTCGTGGTCACAAACGTTGGCCCCGCTTTTGGCAGAGGCCATCTTCAGTCCGCCACCTTCCCCGGAGGTTCGGAGAAATGCTAGCGCTGTTTTGGTGCCACAACCGATGGACAGGAAGCCAAAATACTGGAACTGAAATCAAAGGAGGGCGTGTGGTGGAAGGTCATTTCATTCATCCTCCCCTGACTCCCCCTTCCCACAAAAACAGGTGGCTCTCTTTTTCCATGGGGCGAAGGGAGCCAGCTCACGAGTGCCATAAAGGACACCGTCTATGCTAGAAGGGGTGGGTGGCCATCAGTAGGAAGGGCAGGCCGGGAGTCTCTTTAGAAGCGGAGAGTGTAGAGGTGTCCGGTCAGCCCAACACAAGGTCATCCCACGTTGTTCTCAGGTCCTACGTTCCTGCAGTAAACACTGTGTCATGATTTACAATGCTTTTGTGAGCCCTGTGTGTCATTGTCAGAGGGCATGTAACCTGTAACCTTGTGAGCCAATCAATGATGCTTTATTGCATCTAGCTCCAGTCGCTTTCGTTCCGAAGTTCAGTGGGCATTTTCCCCACAACATGACAGAGGGGGGAATGCAAATCAGTCAAAATAAATTCAAATAAATACAATCAGTCAATGCAAAAGGAGGAGAGCAGAGCTGTCAACTGTTAGGCAAAGTCGGCTCCTGAACTGGCCGGCACCTCCCCAGCCCCAGTGATCTTCTAGCCCTTGTTTTACCCTTTTGGCAACATTCTCCCACAAAACGTGGAGAGCTGCTAACTTAAGGGCCCCAAGAGCTCCGAGGCTCTGAAAGGCAGCTTTGCATCAGTCGGTATTAAGAATGAATTCCTGCACACAATGAGCAACAGCAGACGAAGGTCAGCAGTAGCACAAGTTCACGTGGCTATTTTGGGCCACCTCGGTGTGGGGAGAAGATAACAAAGAGGAGACAAGCTCGAAGGGAGGGATGTGGGGCACGAAGCAAGAGCAGGTGAGAATACGCCAAGCCTGCCTAAATTAATACCATTGCTGTTCAGACACTATCAACGGCTGGATAAACGTAACCTACGGAACTCCCTTCCACAAGATGTGAGGAGAGAGAATCAAATGGCAATGCTCATGTAAATAAGCATGAGTTAACCAATTTTCCCAGACACCCGAGGACCCCACGCGATTGCCGCCTGCTATCCTACAACACTCACAATCCCTCCCAGAAGACCCACAACAACCAGAGGGACAGCTCACCCCTTTGGAAGTGGCAAAGCGCCACCACCCCTTCCACGGGGCGATTTGGCAACCTTGGGAGGGTCGCCACCGGTCCCTGTCCTCTGCCTTTGCAGCTGCAGGCTGCCCACCTCGGTTGGGCTCAGGCTCCAGGTTGGGGGCGGGGGGGCGTGCTATTGGCTCTGCTCCTGCCCCCCTTCCCTGGCCGGATTGCAGGCTGCAGCTCAACACTCAGCCAGAGAGCAAAGTCTGTCTCCAAAAGAGGGGCAGTCCAGAGCCCCGTCTGCCCCCCCCGGGAACATCACGTTGCCCGCCCCCCCCCCCCGCTCCCACTGACACCCACGCCCGGCCAGCTCAGCCACGTCCCACCAGCCGCCCCTCCAAGAACTGCGGGCTTCTGCAGGACCGTCTGGGTGATCTCAGGGAGACTCCGCTGCCACCATCGAGGGAACCTGCGGGCTGAACTGACACCCCCCCCCCCGCCGGGTTCACACGGCGCCCTGAACCTGAACGAGCCCGACCGGGGCGACCCGCCGCCCACTCCGCCCCGCCCCGCCCCGCCGCAAGACCCCGAAGCCGAGGAAGAGCAGCAGCTCAGCCCGGACGGACGGCGACGCTCCTCCGGGGCCTGGCCGCCTCTGCCCCGGTGCACTGGGGGGACGCGGCAGGGTCTCCCCCAGACACATACAGACGCCCCCAGTAAGGCCGCCCAGCGCCCACTCCCGCGCTGCCGCATCCCTTCCCCATCACCCCCAGCCGGCCCTCCGGGAAGGCGGCGCTCGGAGTTGGAGCTCCACTCGGGAGGAGGGTGCCGGGCTGGGGGCCCCACCTCTTCCCCCCCATTTCCCCGCTTGCACTGACGCTGTGCCCGGCTACCTCAGGATGCGCCGGGGGATCCCTTTCCGAGGGTCCCGGCCCTTCGCCCCCTGCCTCGTGGCCCCAGGCGGCGCCCCCACGTGCCCAGAAGGAAAAGGGACCGGCCGCTCCGGGGGCCCGGACTGATGCCCTCCGGGGTGCCCAAGCGGCGCCCGCTCACCTGCCCGCCTTCTCCGTCCCTCCGTCGCAACGCCAGACCTGCCGCCACCACCGCCTCTCCTCGCACTGCTTCTTGGCTGGCAGCAGCCAGGGAGGGAGACGGGCGTCTTTGGGCGGGTGCAGCTCAGCAGGGGCGGGCTATGGCTGTGGCGGGGCCGAACCGAGTCTGCCTCTGAGCGTGGGCAGAGCGCCGAGGCACCCTGCAGGTCGGGGGATGCATTCTGCAAAACGGGGCTCAGACATCCGTGGCCTCTGAGAGCATGCAGAGGATGAAAGGCAAGAGTAGGAACGGAGAGGTGTTGGAGGGAGCTTTGTCTCGCCTGAAAGAGACAGTGCTCCTGAGCGTGTGCAGAGGCCTCCTCATTCCATTTCCCCCGGGAGAAGACAGGGTACCCCCCATCCCATAGGAAGTCAAGTGGGTGGGGCCCTGAGGCCACCCCCCCCCCGGCACAAAACGCACACACAAAAAGAATCGGTACAGATTGTGCTTCATCGATCACAGAAGAGCCTTGGATCATGTTGATCGTGTCACATCGTGGAATGTGCTTAGAAAAATGGAAATCGCAGAAGGTCTCCTGGTCCGCTGCCAGGCCAGGAAGCCCCAGAAGGGGCAGAACACGGCAAAAGAGACGGGCTCCGGGCTGGCGAAGGAGGGCGACGAGGCTGCACTGCACCCTCTCCCTGGATCTCCCCAGCCTCCGTGCGGAAGATGCGTTCGGGGAAGCTGCTCGTTAAAAAAAAATTAGTGAACTATAATAAGTAATACAACGGCTGCGATAGAATAAAGTAATATTTAAATAATAGTGATTAAGATCACACTTAAGGGAGTATATGTTAACATAGCCGGAGCTCAGTCCCTTAACATATTATTCTGTATTCTGTATTCTGAATTAAATCTAGACCATACAGAAGCATATTGCTCTTTCTTCTCCCTTTTACAATACAAAGACATTTCAAAAACGGGTAGAGAACATATTTCCTGAATTCATTCTTTAACATCAGGCGTGAGATTAAACCTAGCAAGACTGAGTGGCTTTGGGTTCTAGGTCCTCCTGGTTCCGGCCATTCTCCGACTCTTGTTCTGGATGGGGTTGCACTGCCCCAAACAGGACCAATGCGCAATTTGGGGGTCCTCCCAGACTTGTGGCTCCTGTTCAAGGAACAGGTAGCAGCCAAGACCGGGCAGGCTTCAACCAGTTTCACATTGTGCCCCAATTGTGCCCTTCCTGGACTAGGAAGCTAATAGGATCAGTAAGGAATGTCAGAAATAATAATAATGTCATTTTCAATTTCCCTTGCTTCTCGTTTTTGTCAAACTGTCAAATTCAGTTTGTGAAAAATGGTTGCTAAAGGCAAGTTCTAAAAAAGGGACCTTCCACTGTTTCAAGAGACATCGGGCTTTTGGGTGGGGAGGGAAGGAAAGCTCCCTCCAAGCAGTTTCCCTTGGCCAAGAGCTTGCCTTTCGAAGAAGAACTGGAGGGCGACCAGCAGGAGAGCGAAGAGGAGGCCGAGCAGGAGGTGTCGGGGTTGGGGATAGTGGACGTCCTCCGTCTCCTGCATGTCCTCCCAGGTGAACCCTGGAGGTAGCCAGTACTCCTGTCTCCAAAGCCACCGCGTGAGCTGCGCCATCTCCCTGGGGAGGAGGGAAGAAAGGCAGGGGGTGAGATGGGGCGCTGCAGGAGTGTTTCCGGAAGGAGGGTCCTCTCTCAGCCCTTCCAGCCGCGGCTCAGGGGAGCAGCGATACTCCATCTTCCTCACCTCCCAGCATACATTGGAGGTAGGCCAGGTGAGGGAACAGACAGCGCAAGGACTACTGGACTCTTCTGTGACCAAGTGTCATAACATAAGTTTGGAAGCCTGCCAGAGTTTCCCTCGGCCCCCTCTTCTACCACAGAGAATCATGGCGGAATTATCTTGTTTCTTAACCTTTATTGATTTTCAATAAACAATGAAACAGAAGAAAACAGAAAAAAAAAGAGAGAAAAGTTTAGAAAAAAGAAGTTAAATGTACAGAAAAGGAAAAGAAAAAGAGAGAAAGAATAGGTGAGTTCCAACTTTCTCTGTTGCAGGTACAAATATTGAATACCTACCGCTTTTACTGTAAGAATAGAACCAATATAAAGTACTTCTCTAATCCTAATAATGATCAAATCCCCAAATCAACATGGCATTCGGGCATAATCCCAAGCAAAAGGGAAGAACAAATGCGATTTCCAAATAGAAACAAGGCTACCCCCCCCCCCTTTTTTAATCTCAATATACTATGTCACCTTCTCCGCCACTGCCATTATTGTCCAGTCGTAAATATCTGCGTGTTTTGACATCTGGGTGCGTAGCAAAAGCTCAGTGGTGTTACCATCTACCATCCTCCCTTCCCAAAGGCAATAGGAAGCACTTCCATCTCACTCGTATTTCCCACCCACACTAACATCCCCTTACACAGTCCTAGCAACTTCCTCACTCAGTCCCAATCAACAAGACGCCCCTCTAACCACTCTCAGGAGTCGCAGTCTATATTCATCTTTTCTGCTATTAAAGAACAGTAATCCTAGCTGCATTGTCAGACAATCCTGGTCCCAAGAAGTTACCATTAATCTGTCAGAAGCCACAGCCCATGTTTTAACCATGATCAAACAGGTTTACTTTGTACACTTTCTAAGAAAGTGGTCATACTTTCATCCTAGCACATAATACCCCACAGATTGAGCCATTATTTTTTTCTCCTTAGCTGCTTCTTTCAGGAACAACTTCAGTACATTCTCTTTATCTTTCAGTAATTTAAGACCTTCCTTTTGGAGATCCAAATCATGTCAACATTAGACTGATCCAAGTTCTCTTCACTTTGGAAGAGTAACTCTTTGAACCTAGCAAACAGCGCCTCACAAGTTGAATCTTTATTATTTTCTCCTCGTCTTCTTCTCTCAGGAACCACTTCAAGAAGTTCTCTTTATCTCTCAGTGATTTAAAACCCAAAACAATGTCATCATTGGGCTGATCCAAAATAACTGAAAGTCCAAAAGAAGATTCTTTTTCTTTAAAGTCCAGTAAAATATCCATCTCTCTTTCTTCTTCCATATCTGTATTATCCATATTGTTCTCCAAGATACCCAACTTATGTCCAACTTGCCTCACATCAACAGCAGCCTCATTGAATTTTACTTCGAATTTCTTGTTCAAATTATCAAATTTATCCTCCAGGACTGAATAATTTTTTCTGCAAAGTTTTGAAACCTAATTTTGAAACTCTCATCCCTGTGGTTTGCCCTCTTAGTTGTTGTTGTTCAGTCGTTAAGTCGTGTCCGACCCTTCATGACCCCATTAACCATATTGTGCCAGGCCTTCCTGTCCTTCACTGCCTCCCTGAGTTTGCTCAGTTTCATGCTCATTGCTTCAGTGATGCTATCTAACCATCTCATCCTCTGCCGTCCTCTTCTCCTTTTGCCTTCAATCTTTCCCAGCATCAGGGTCTTTTCCAAAGAGTCCTCTCTTCGCATTAGGTGACCAAAGTATCTGACTTTGAGCTTCAGTATCAATCCTTCCAATGAGCAATCAGGATTGATTTCCTTTAACACTGACTTGTTTGACCTCCTAGCAGTCCAGGGGACTCTTAAGAGTCTTCTCCAGCACCACAGTTCAAAGGCATCAATTCTTCGGCGCTCAGCCTTCTTTATGATCCAGCTCTCAAAGCCATACATTGCTACTGGAAAAACCATAGATTTGACTATGCGGATCTTTGTCAGCAAGGTGATGTCTCTGCTTTTTAATATGCTATCTAGGTTTGCCATAGCTTTCCTCCCAAGGAGCAAGCGTCTTTTAATTTCATGGCTGCAGTCTCCATCTGCAGTGATCTTGGAGCCCAAATAAATGAAGTCTGTTACTGCTTCCATTTCTACCCCTTCTATTTGCCAGGAATTGGTGGGTCCAGATGCCATGATCTTAGTTTTTTTAATGTTGAGTTTCAAGCCAGCTTTCGCACTCTCCTCTTTCACCCTCATCAAGAGGCTCTTTAGTTCTTCTTCATTTTCTGCCACTAGGGTGTTATCGTCTGCATATCTCAGGTTATTGATGTTTCTCCCTGCAATCTTAATTCCGGCTTGTGATTCTTCCAGCCTGGCATTTCTCATGATGTATTCTGCATATAGGTTAAATAAGCAAGGTGACAGTATACAGCCTTGTCGTACTCCTTTCCCTATTTTGAACCACTCGGTTGTTGCGTGACCGGTTCTAACTGTTGCTTCTTGGTCTGCATACAGATTTCTCAGGAGACTGGTAAGGTGGTCTGGTACCCCCACCTCTTTAAGAATTTGCCACAGTTTGTTGTGATCCACACAATCGAAGGCTTTTGCATAGTCAATGAAGCAGAAGTAGGTGTTTTTCTGGAACTCTCGTGCTTTCTCCATGATCCAGCGAATATTGGCAATTTGATCTCTAGTTCCTCTGCCTCTTAGAAACCCAGCTTGTACATCCGGTAGTTCTCGGTTCACATACTGCTGAAATACAAATTACGTCCCAACCGAAGTAAAGAGTGAAAGGAAGAAAGTCCCTTTATTTTATTTAAGGTTCCTCTCTAATCCGCACCAATTAAGTAATAAAACAAAGCAGAGTTCACACACTTCTGATATCCGCATTCCAGTATCACAAACCCAAGTGTAGATTTGCCAGGAAAAATAATAAAAAAGAATTTCTTTTCTCTTGCATCTTAAACATTTATAAAAAATCCAAGTTTTTGCCTTTTTTCCTGAATATACAAAACTATTTATCCTAATCAAGGGTAAGCGCAAACGTCTGGTGGTTTTTTCGGCTTCATCGCAGCTTGGAACTTGAAGGTAACCCCACCACCCAGCTGGTCACTCACCAGTCGATCCCGAAAGTCTCCATTTTGAGGTCTTCTGGCTGTGAAAAGCTGTCCGGAGGTCATATGGGATGATTTCTGGGATTCTCCTTGCATCCGGATAATTTTTCAGGCTCCAGGAAACTCCTCAAAGCAGAATTTTCTTGAGTCTCTTTCTCATCTGCTCTTCCTTCCCAGGGCTAAGGTCCTTGACAGCCAGGCACTCCTCCTTCAAGATTATCTCCAGACTCCTCCATACCTCCCTACATTCAAGCCCAGGTTAGGACCCCCTTGTTGTGTAGGGATTCCAACTCTCAGGACCCTCAGCTATGGCCATGCAAGCTGGGAATGCTGGGAATGCAACTCCATGCATTGAGATGCTATCAGGATGGTGAAGCTGAGACTGGGTTAGACAGAAAAGACGGCAATGTTTATAATGCCCTCTCCCTGATTAAATCCTGTCCATAGGACTGGACAGTTGCATACCAAAAATCCTTTCTAGGGAATGTCCCCCCGCACCACCACCACCAAAAAAGGAATTCAGCTTTATGAGAAGCAAAACGTTGGGTGAGAGATGCTAGAGATCTTCTTCTTATACACTAAGTTGTATTGAAAGGTTTAGGTACAACAATAAAAGTTAACACAAACTAAAAATAAGAAAAAAAGGAAAAAGAAAGGAAAAAGAACCCTAGAAAGCAACTTCCCACCCTCGTCATCAGTATAAACAAATTTGTGATCTCTTCACCCCCTCTTCATTAACAGATTAAAAACTCTTCATCCCATAACTCATCTCTTAATTATAGGCAAATCCAATAAGTAACATCTTCTCCAATCCAGGTGTCAGCAAAAAGTCCAAACAGAGCCCTAAAATCACAGCATTAATTAAGATACATAAAACTCCACGTTCCACCTCTCAGCTCTTAGCTGTACGCAAAGCCACATTTAAAGGGCATAAAGTGGTCCCGTATCTAGTGGAAATGAAAACACTGAAGTCTAACGTGACAAAGAGGGGGCATTTCTCATTCCCAAATATCCCTTTTTCTAGCATAACTGTAGGGAAAAAAGCTTAAACACCATGATAAGTCTAAGCAAACCCAATACACAACATTTTCCCACTCCAAGGGCGAACAGTTCCAAAGAGATCCACCCCAAAGAGCAACATATCCCAGTCAAATAAACGTTCTATATCTCAACCCTTAACTACAAGGAAATCCAGATTTAGCAAATGTAAAGTAATCCCAGTATCCTAATAGAAACAAAAGACTAAAATTTAACATAACAAAGAGGGATAATTTCTACTTTAAAAAGAAGAAGTTCACCAAAAGAGAGAGTGCGCGAGTAAGTGAATGTGAGCCAGTTTAATGTAGAAGAAACAGTTTGGTGTAGTGGTTAAGGTGCTGGCCTAGAAACCAGGAGATGGAGGGTTCTAGTCCTGCCTGAGGCATAAAAAACTGGCTGGGTGACTTTGGGCCAGTCACTCTCTCTCAGCGCAACCCACCTCACAGGGTTGTTGTTTTGGGGAAAATAGGAGGAGGAAGGAGTTTTAGGTATGAAGAAAAAAGCAGAGATAAAAATCTAAAAAAAACCCCCAAACATGCCAGACTTTAAGTAAAAAGACAGTTAAATACAGATTAGGATAAAGTAACTATAGGGGAAAAAATTATAAAGGCCAAGTTACATGTAAGCAAATCCATCATTTTTCCAGCCCAGATATTAACAAATCCAAAAAGAAACATCTCCCATTTTGTTGTTGTTGTTCAGTCATTAAGTCATGTCCGACTCTTCGTGACCCCATGAACCATATCGTGCCAGGCCTTCCTGTCCTTCACTGCCTCCCTGAGTTTGCTCAGTTTCATGCTCATTGCTTCAGTGATGCTATCTAACCATCTCGTCCTCTGCCATTCCCTTATTTTTTTGCCTTCAATCTTTCCCAGCATCAGGGTCTTTTCCAAGGAGTCCTCCCTTCGCATTACGTGACCAAAGTATCTGACCTTGAGCTTCAGTATCAATCCTTCCAATGAGCAATCAGGATTGATTTCCTTTAAGATTGACTGGTTTGACCTCCTAGCAGTCCAGGGGACTCTTAAGAGTCTTCTCCAGCACCACAGTTCAAAGGCATCAATTCTTCGGCACTCGCCTTCTTTATGGTCCAGCTCTCACAGCCATACATTGCTACTGGAAAAACCATAGCTTTGATTATGCAGATCTTCGTCAGCAAGGTGATGTCTCTGCTTTTTAACAATGCTGTCTAGGTTTGCCATAGCTTTCCTCCCAAGGAGCAAGCATCTTTTAATTTCATGGCTGCAGTCTCCGTCTGCAGTGATCTTGGAGCCCAAATAAATGAAGTCTGTTACTGCTTCCATTTCTACCCCTTCTATTTGCCAGGAATTGGTGGGTCCAGATGCCATGATCTTAGTTTTTTTAATGTTGAGTTTCAAGCCAGCTTTTGCACTCTCCTCTTTCACCCTCATCAAGAGGCTCTTTAGTTCTTTTTCACTTTCTGACATTAGGGTGGTATCGTCTGCATATCTGAGGTTGTTGATGTTTCTCCCTGCAATCTTAATTCTGGCTTGTGATTCTTCCAGCCTGGCACTTCTTATGATGTATTCTGCATATAGGTTAAACAAGCAAGGTGACAGTATACAGCCTTGTCGTACTCCTTTCCCTATTTTGAACCACTCGGTTGTTGCGTGACCGGTTCTAACTGTTGCTTCTTGGTCTGCATACAGATTTCTCAGGACACAAGTAAAGTGGTCTGGTACCCCCACCTCTTTAAGAATTTGCCACAGTTTGTTGTGATCCACACAATCAAAGGCTTTTGCATAGTCAATGAAGCAGAAGTAGATGTTTTTCTGGAACTCTTGTGCTTTCACCATGATCCAGGAAATGTTGGCAATTTGATCTCTAGTTCTTCTGCCTCTTTGAAACCCAGCTTGTAGATTCAGTAGTTATCGGTTCATGTACTGCTGAAGCCTAACTTGTAGGATTTTGAGCAAAACCTTGCTTGCATGTGAAATGAGCACAATTGTGCGGTAGTTTGAGCATTCTTTGGCACTGCCCTTCTTTGGAATTGGAACGTAAACTGACCTTTTTCAATCCTGTGGCCACTGTTGCGTTTTCCAAACTTCCTGGCATATTGAGTGCAGCACTTTAACAACATCATCTTTTAGTATTTTAAATATCTCAGCTGGAATACTGTCATCTCCACTAGCTTTGTTGTTAGTAATGCTTCCTAAGGCCCACTTGACTTCGCTCTCTAGGATGTCCGGCCCAAGGTTAGTGACCACACCAGCATGGACATCAGGGACATTCTGATCTTTCTTGTAGAGTTCTTCTGTGTATTCATGACACCTCTTCTTAATCTCTTCTGCTTCTGTTAGGTTCCTGCCTTTTTAATCCTTTATCACGCCCATCTTTGCACTAAACATTCCTTCGATATCTCCAATTTTCTTGAAGAGATCTCTAGTCTTCCACATTCTATTATTTTCCTCGATTTCTTTGCATTGTTCATTTAAGAAGGCCTTCTTATCTCTCCTTGCTATTCTCTGGAAATCTGCATTCAGTTGCTTACATCTTTCCCTTTCACCCTTGCTTTTTTTGCATTCCTTCTTTCCACCGCTATTTGTAAAGCCTCATCAGACAGCCATTTTGCTTTCTTGCATTTCTTTTTCTTTGGGATGGTTTTAGTTGTTGCCTCCTGTACAATGTTACAGACCTCCGTCCATAGTTCTTCAAGCACTCTGTCTACCAAATCTAATCCCCTAAATCTATTCATCCTTCACTGTGTACTCACAAGGAATATGATCTAAGTCATACCTGAGTGGTCTAGTGGTTTTCCCTACGTTCTTCAATTTAAGCCTAAATTTTGCAGTAAGAAGCTCATGATCTGAGCCACAGTCAGCTCCTGGTCTTGTTTTTGCCGTCTGTATAGAGATTCTCCATCTTTGGCTGCAAAATATGTAATCAATCTGGTTTCGGTATTGACCATCTGGTGATGTCCATGTGTAGAGTCGTCTCTTGTGTTGTTGGAAAAGAGTGTTTGCTACGACCAGCTTGTTCTCTTGACAGAACTCTATTAGTCTTTGCCCTGCTTCAAACTTGCCGGTTATTCCAATTATTCCTTGACTTCCTACTTTAGCATTCCAATCCCCTATGATGAAAAGGACATCTTTTTTTGGTGCTAGTTCTAGAAGGTGTTGTAGGTCTTCATAGAACCGGTCAACTTCAGCTTCTTTGGCATCACAGGTTGGGGCATAGACTTGGATTACTGTGATGTGGAATGGTTTGCCTTGGATTCGCACTGAGATCATTCTGTCATTTTTGAGGTGGTACCCCATTACGGAATTACCTGAATTCACCCATTCCTGTCCATTTTAATTCGCTGATTCCGAAGATGTCGATGTTCAATCTTGTCATCTCACGTTCGACCACATCCAGCTTGCCTTGGTTCATAGATCTTACATTCCAGGTTCCTATACAATAATGTTCTTTACAGCATCGGACCTTCTTTTCACTTCCACATACATCCACGAGTGAGTGTCCTTTTGGCTTTGGCCCAGCCGCTTCACTCTTTCTGGAGCTACTTGGAATTGCCCTCCGCTCTTCCCCAGTAGCATACTGGAGACCTTCCGACCTGAGGGGCTAATCTTCCAGTGTCGTATCCTTTAGCCTTTTGATATTGTCCATGGGGTTTTCTTGGCAAGGATACTGGAGTGGGTTGCCATTCCCTTCTCTAGTGGACATTTTATCAGAACTCTCTGTCATGACCTGACCATCATGGGTGGCCCTGCACGGCAAAGCTCATGGCTTCCCTAAGTTACACAATCTCCTTCGCCATGACAAGGCAGTGATCATGAAGGGAATCTCCCATTTTAGCTCTGGTCAAATGGACTGATTTTGTGTTCCTTCCTATTGCACCAAACAATCTTGCTCTTTCATCCAGTCAGATGATGGTTGATCCTTGTTTCAAAGTTCTTCAATACTTTATGCAGCCTCTTTTGTAAGTCCAGCAAAAAAAAAAAATCGTTCCAACTGCTCCCTGGGATTCTCATTTTTATTTCCTTCTGAATTTTTAAAGCCCCATCCCATTTTTTTCTTTATAGCTGATGACACGTTCTTACTCAAATTCTGGTTCATGTTGTTCTCAGGTGGATTTTGTCGTGCATCATTTTCTGCAACATATTCTGGGAAGAACAGCCTGTTCTCAAAAAGACCCCACATGGCTGATACAACTGCACAACTGGCTCAGGCTCCAGGTTGGGGGCGGGGGGGCGTGCTATTGGCTCTGCTCCTGCCCACCTTCCCTGGCCAGATTTCAGGCTTTAACTCAATGCTCAGCCAGAGAGCAAAGTCTGTCTCCAAAAGAGGGCGTGACGATTGAAAGCAGCCCGGAGCCCCGTCTGGGTCCTCCTGGGTACGTCAGGCTGCCCCCGGGGCAGAGCTGGGGGGCGGGGCAAGGCTGCCCTTCCTGGGTGCCCCTTGGCCCAATGCCGCATGCTGCCCTCGGGAGCCTCATGCCCACCGGAGAACCAGCCCGGAGGAAGGCAGGGAGGGAGGGAGGGAGGGAGGGAGGGGAGGGCCTCTGCATCCTCCCAGCTCCAGCCCCCTCCCCCCGGGTGCTACAGGTCACTCCTTCTGCCACCCCGGTCTGGGCGATCTCAGGGAGACTCCACTGCCACCACCGAGGGAAACTGCTGGCTGAACTGACCCCCACCTGGATTCACACGGCGCCCTGAACCTAAACGAGCCCAACCAGGGTGACTCACTACCCACTCTGCCCTGCCGCAAGAGCCCAAAGCCGACGAAGTGGCGCAGCTCAGGCCGGGACGGCGACGCTCCTCCGGAGCTTGGCTGCCTCTGCCCTGGCGCGCTGGGGGAAGCGGCAGGGTCTCCCCCCAGACATAGACCGCTGCCCCCCCCGGAAGGACGCCCAGCGCCCGCTCCCGTGCTACCGCATCCCTTCCCCATCACCCCGAGCCTGCCCTCCGGGGAGGCAGCGCTGGGAGTTGGAGCTCCACTCAGGAGGAGGGTGCCGGGCTGGGGGACCCACCTATTCCGCCCCCATTTCTCCGCTTGCACTGACTCTGTGCCTGGCTACCTCAGGATGCGCCGGGGGTCCCATTTCTGACCCCTGAAATGAGAGGGTCCCGGCCCTTCGCCCCCCGCCTCGTGGCCCCAGGCGGCACCCCCACATCCCCCGGAGGAAAAGGTATCGGCCGCTCCAGGGGGTCTGGACTGATGCCCTCCGGGGTGCCCAAGCAGCACCTGCCCAGCTGCCTTCTCCATCCCTCCATTGCAATGTCAGACCTGCCACCGCTGCCGCCTCTCCTCGGACTGCTCGTTGGCCGGCGGCGGCTGGGGAGGGACACGGGAGTCCTTCGGTGGGTGGAGCTCCGCAGGGGTGGGCTATAGTGGGGCCGAACCGGGTCTGCCTCTGAGCGTGGGCAGAGCGCCAAAGCACCCCACAGGGCGGGGGATGCATTCTACAAAACGGGGCTCAGACATCCGTGGCCTATGAGAGGGTGCAGAGGGTGAAAGGTAAGAATAAGAATGGAGAGGTGTTGCAGGGAGCTTTGTCTCGCCTGAAGGAAACATTGCTCCTGAGTGTGGGCAGAGGCCTCCCCATTCCATTTCCCCCGAGAGAAGACAGGGTCCCCCCCTCGCAGTGAGTCAAGTGGGTGGGGACCCTAACCCAAAACGGGAATTGCAGAAGCTCTCCTGGTCTCATTGCAAAATCCGCTGCCAGGCCAGGAAGGCCTAGAATGGGCAGAACACGGCAAAACAGATGACTCGGGGCTGGCGAAGGAGGGCGACGAGGCTGCACACTCTCCCCGGATACCCCCCAGCCTCCGTGCGGAAGATGCGTTCGGGGAAGCTGGACAGGAAGGTGAGCCTGGCCTTGGAACTGGAGGACAACCTGCGGCGTCCTCATGGCAGGAACCCGCCAGCCGTACTACGAAAAGTCAGGGAGCCCGGTGAAAAAATGGGACTAAAATCAAATATGAAGGCGAAGGACAACAGGAGCAGCAGCCAGCCTGAGCACTGGGAATCAGGATATCGAAGCGGTGGAGAATTTCTGCCTTTAGGATCAACCATCGACATCGAGGAACCAGCCGTCGAGAAATCCTCGGCGGAGCAGCCACAAAGGCCTTGGAAAAGAGATCCAGATGCCCGGATGCGTCTGTGCCTGCAAAGATCAGAGTCGTGCAAGCCACGGGATTCCCCGTGACCCCCTCAGGAAGCAAAAATTGGACTCTGAAGGCAGGACAGGAAGAGCAGGGGCGCTTTTGAACTTTGATGTTGGGGAAGATGCCCGAGGAGACCATGGACAGCTGAGAAAACAAGCAGTGGATCATCAAACAGATCAACCCAGAATTATGGGGCACGAGCGATGAGGCGCAAATTGTTCGACTTCAGGCACCTGATGTGCAGGGCCAGCAGCTCTCTGGAAGAGGCTCTGGTGCTGGGAGAGGCGGAAGGAAAGAGGAGAAGAAGACGACCACGAGCCAGCGGGTGGGCTCCATGACAGGGGCGATGGGGGCACCCTCGGAAGGCCTGAAAGACCAGGGTGGAGACAGGTCATCATGGAGGGAATCTCTCTGTGTGGTCGCCAAGAGTTTAAAATGACTTGATGACACACGATCAGTCAATCAAAAGTCTCGCCTAACTCTGGTTGGGTCTCGTTTTCATGTTAGGGTTTCGGGGAGGGAGTCCCCTTTGGGGGCTTTATTTGCAGCACCCAAGGGGGGCCCTGGAAGGTGTCAAGAAGACCCTGGGCACATGCAGAGCCCTTTCCCACAACCTCAATGAGAAGCAGGAGCTGCTGGTTGTGGTTCATCTAAAGACCCGACCCTGGAAGTTATTCCCCACACCTGGGTGGGATGATTTGCACAAGGGTCCCGAGCATATGCAGAGTGCCTGCCCCACTGAAAACACAACTTGCCATTTGGACCAGCCAAAGGCTCACCCCAAAACCTGTTCCCCCGTCAGCTTTGCATCCAGCCAATGGTAACCTACTGAAAGGTACCCCTGGTCACGTCCAAGAGGATTTTCATATAGTAACAAGAGCCTGTAAATAGTCCATCCTTTGGAGCACTTGATCTGGAAGACATAAACTGGGGCAGCTGTAAGTTGAGGCGCCAATCGTTCTCAGATTTTGTTCAGAAAACATCCATAGCCCTGATTCTCTCAAGTGGGTTGGCACAAGAAAAGGACTCTCTTCATGCAACTCAGGATCGTAAATCGCGTATGTCTAGTTGGGGGCTCATTGTGTTGTGTGAACACAGAGTGGCTGGGGTTCCTGCCAATCGGGCCCCTCAGCTCCAGGATCTTATTGGCGGGGGGGGGGTCGAAGGGGGGCCCTTGAGCAGAAATCCTAGACCCCAGATTCACAGCGGGTCCGAGTCCTGGGCCGCGCTCCGAAGGGTGGCCACAGGCTCTGGTCAGCCTTGGCCAGAATCCGCCCTGGGTCCACCCTCTGTCTGCCTTGGGCCATGCGGGATGCACTCTGCCCTTGCGCAGAGGCACTGTTCCAGAGAAGATGCTGGTTTCTGGCAAGGGTGGGTTGCTGAACTTTCTGCACCCTGCCAGTCCAGCCCCGCCCTTTTCCACAGAGCTCCGCCCCCTTCCCTGGCAGATTCTCCGGGCCTGCAAGAAGCAGGCGCGCTGGAGCCCTTTCAGAGCCCACCCGGGGCTTCCTCCCTTTCCATCAGCGTTGTTCCGACTTGGCCACTTTAAGATGCGTGGACTTCAACTCCCAGCATTCTTTGAGCAACACTGATTTAAATCTTCTTTGTGATTAAGAGCTGGATGGGGGACCGCAAGGACATCTCAGGCTAGCCCTGGAAGTGGAGGAACATCCCAGAAGGCAATTGCAAAAGAGATCCGAATAGGGGCCAAAGAAAGCTGCACAGCCGTGTTCATAAAGGCCCTAAGAGGCAAACTTCATTCAAGTTTGTGTCTTTACCTTTTGTGCAGGACCCATGGGGGTGCTTAGCCGACCTTGGCTAGCTTTGAAAAAGCTGAGCAGGATGTGACCTGGTTACTTCTTGGATGGGAGGCCACCAGGAGGTCCTGATTGGGACCTTAGAAAAAAGGGTTGGAAGTCGCAGAAAATGACCAGCTTGCTCCTTTTTTCTGCACCACTAGGTGAGTCTGTTTCTCTGTTGAGGCTTTGCTGAAATAAAATTTCCTAAATCTTGTGTAGGTGTTTTCCAAACAGTATATTCCGGGCAGCAAAGCCGCTTTTGCAAGTAAATGCGCACGTGAGAAGTCGGCTGACACCATCTTGTTTCCCTGGCAAGCATCAGAGCCCTCCTTTGCAGTTATCCTTTCAATACGTATTTCAGCATCTGATATCCGTCTTCAGTAAAACCTCCGGCCCGTTAAAAGGTGCGGACTTCAGCTCCCAGAAGTTTTTCAGGACAAAACCCTCTAATTTTTAACACATAAAAGAAATGAGAAGAGGGACACGGGTTTCAGGCGAATGATTTTGATTTCGCGGACCGCTGGGAGGGCTTTGGGGGCCCCGGGGCCCTCGGACCACAGTAAGAAGCGCCGCGCCGCGCCAACGAGCTCGCCGACTTTGATTCCGGGGGAGTAACAAGCAGCTCCCCCGCCTTTCAGGAGGAGCCGCGCCCGCCTCAGCGCCGCTCTGCTGCCGCGCTGCATTGGTCAGCCCAGGCCACGTGACCGTCACGGGCGCTTCCCCGCGCTCTCCCCCGCCTCCGCCTTCCCCCGCGCCCAATCGGCTGGCGGCAGGGCCCGCCGGGCGAGCGGCGATTGGCTGTGCCGGAGGCGAGGCAGACGTTTGAAACCGCTACGGCCGTTGGCGCTGGGGCAAGGCGGGGGGGCGACTCGGAGGCCCGCTGGCGAGGTAGGGCTGGCGGGGGCGCCCTCTTCCTCCCTCGAGGGAGGGGCCCCGCGGGACGGGCCGGAGTGGGGAGCGGGGGCGCAGTTCTCCTCACGGCCCGCGGCTCCCTTGGCTCCCCTCCCGCCAGCAAAGTGGCAGGCGGTTCCGCTGGTCAGCTGAGGGGGAGGGGGAGGGGGAGGGGAGAGGGAGGGGGAGGGGGATTCACCGGGGCTGTCCTGAGGGTCGTGAGCGGGGGCAAATGGCGGAAGCCTTTCTTCGATGGGGGGGAGGGAGGGAGGGGGGGTATGACGCTCCCTGCCAGTCCCCACAAGCAAAGTCGGTGGTCAACTCACTCCCCAGGCCCCGCAAGGCACCAGGGCCGCGCCGAGGGCACCAGGCACGCCACCCGGCCAGGTCTAGCGGGATGGGCAGGGACCGCCGCGGAGAGGCGCTCCCGCCAGCGACCTGGCCTTGAAGGCGACAACCAGCACAGTTCCTCATCTGAAAGTGGCCGAGGTGCAGAAGCCCTGGCTTACAGAGGTGAGCTGAAAAGAAGAAGGATGTTCCGCTGACCCAGAAATCTCCACTCAAGAAGCAGAAATCGGTGCAGAGATACAAGACGGGGGAGATACCTGGGAACTGCAAACTGAGCACGAGCCAGCCGTGTGCTGTGGCTGCAAAACCGGCAAATGCAATTTTAGGCTGCATCCACAGGAGCGTCTTTTTCCCAGTTGTGGGCATACAGTAATAATCCCACTTAATGCTGGTTGGGCCACATCCCACCTTAAGAATAAAGTGCAAAAAGATGTCAAGAAATTGGAAGAAGTCAGCGGTCTTTGTGCAAAGGGGTCAGAGAGTTGAGACGGGGTGATAGGATCTTCACCCCCTTTTTTACACGGGTTCCCATTGCCATCTTGACCTTTTTGACCCCTCCCCTACAGATACTGCTGGAAGACACTTCGGGGAGGGCAGAAGACAGAGGGGGGTATGGACTAGCCTTGTTCTCTCTCCTCCCGTAACCCAGCGCACAGATTTAAGTTACAGGAAGGCAGAATCTGAGCAACTCCTGGGAGGCGAGACCAAGGAAAGGATGGTCTCCCTTCACGGGACGCGTTCAGGCGGGGGACGGACGGCCATTTCTTGGGGATGCTTTAATGAGGATCCCTGCCCAGAGCAGAGGATGGACTCGGGGATCAAACCCTTGTATTTAAAGGAAATCAGGTAGCTGCAACTCATCCTATTGATTTCTGGTCATGGTTTCCATGGCTGTGCTTCCTTTTCTGTGCCCAAACCCATGAGCGACCACATCTCCTCTAGTTTATTCTCCAAGCTGGTGCCCTCCAAATCTCTTGAAATACAATTCCCATCAACTCCTAGTTAGCAGGCCCAACAGATTGTGGGCACTCAAGGCCATCCTCGTAGGGCACCTAGTTGGTGAAGGCATAGACAGACACTTGCTCCTGCTCCAGGTAGTCCTTCTCAGAGATGCCTCCAAGCCACCACCTTCTCCCCTTGCCACCTTCTGCTGCCCACATCCCCCAAACACAAAAGGCTTTGGACCACCTCCTATGTTCCGAGATGCCAACGCCCCACACAGACCTTCTCCCTGCCTTTGCTCCGCTGCCCAACACATGGCCCTGGCTCTCGGGAGACTGCACCATCACTCGGGTGATCATTATCTCCCTCTTGGGACTGGGCTACCCACATCTTCCTTGCTCTCCCCACCCGCAAGGTTTCTGAGCCAGGAATCTACAGCGCCTTGCCAGCTTTTGAGCCACCCAAGAGGGCCGCTCCACTGATCATCTGGAAAGGCTTTGCTCCTTCTTGCTGCTACTCTTGGGGCCTTCAGAAGATCAAGCAAGAGTGACTGAAGCTTCGGCCAGGGGGCTCAAGTGATGCCCTTCCAGGCCTAGGAGGAGCTCAGGCAAGCAGAGGGAACGTCAGCTTTCCCAAGTAGGCCAGACAGGAACCACGACCAGATGAGCTAATTCTACTTTATTGTAAGGCTACATTAACAGAATCTTGCAAGTCTGAAAGTGCAGTTCTCCTGCTGTCTCATTTACAGCCTGATAAGTGAGGGAGGTTCCTTTCTTTCTCAGCCTCTTATGTAGCTGTGGGCTATGCCCCCTCTTATCTGATCATTCGGTAGGCAGCATCTCTCCCCCACCCTACCCCCGTCCCAAGGTCATTCCTACATAGCATCACAGGGAAGGGCAGGAGGGAGCAGTGATCAGGGGCTTGGCTGGCTTGGCTATGTGGCTTTGGTGTGGCCACTGGAGGGGGAGCCCCCGCTCAGCTGCAAGGATGCTCACTTGGTGACACGGGGCAGGTGCCGGTTGGACTGGGGATCGACAGCACTCTTTTTCTGCTCTGCCTTCTGGTCCCCGTTGTCCTCGTCCTCATCCTCGCTGCCCTCTGAGTCACTTCGCACATCCTTTTCCAGCTGCAAGAGACAAACAGAACCGTGATCTCCCTCTGATCTTGTTTGGCTAGTATTCGTTCTCTTTACCCCACATGCCAAGCCAGGTCAGTTATGAACTTAATTGCTGCATTCCCACAGTGTGCTGGGCTGAATTAATGTCACTTATGGTCAGCTTTATCTTTCATTGTGTTTTGATGGCAAAATTGGGTTAGTTTACAATTCCATGTCTTGTGAAGACAAGAAGAAATTATTTGATTTAGCAATGCAGGTCAAGCAGGTTCTGGAAAACGTTTGGCAGAATGTCGTCTCCTTTCTGATGCCTCTCGCATGTGGGGTGGGTGCTGCCACGTGTGGCCTTCTCAGACATCTCGCAGGGAGAGTGATAGGAGTATCCAGCATCCTGTTGTTTCCTCAGGGCCCAAACGGGGGTGGGGGGGTGGGGGAGCTGACTTGGGTCTTGCCAAGCTCATGGGGCAGCCAAACAGATGCCTGTCCTGGCCACGAGGGCCATCCGTGCTGAAAGATGCCATCCTTGCACAGCCCCAGGTACACTGAACACCAGCCTTGTACAAGCATCACCAGCCTTGCACAAGCATCAGGGCGGATGATCGACACCACAGGAACCCCCCACTGAAGTTCCCTCTCCCATCCGCCTCTTAACTGACTGCATGATCAGCATCTGGACAGCGGGCATTTTGCAGAGCAGAGCAGAGCAAATCTCTGCCCCCCAGAGCTTACAATCTACAATTCAAACTGGGAGAAATGAGAGGTGACAAGGAGGAGAGGCACATGAGGCCGGGGAGAGCGAGGATCTGCAGAACCAAAGAATCGGGCATCCAACGCAACAGCAAAGAGGATCTGAAAGTGCAGCAGGGTAAAAGGAAAGCAATTTCTGGTCTTCTCCCCCCTCCCCAACATGGGCCTTTAGCTCCCACCTCCCCAAGTGCCCAATATGTGCCCTTACCGTGCCATGGATCAGGAACCTATATACCATGCGAATGATCAAGGACAGCCAGAAGAGATCAAGGAGCTGCAGGACTATCAGAAGGGCGTTGAAGAAGTAGTAGCCAAAAAAAGGCTGGAAGAGCTCCGTGAAATAGTAACACGTGTTGTAGATAATCCTTTGGGGGGGTGCAAAAAGGAGGAGGAAAAGGGTTACGCTTGTATTGCTGCTCAGCACTTTTTAAGGCTGGGATAATCGAGAGATCGTTAATTCATCCTTGCGAAGGGGTGTTCCCAGCCCCTTTTAAATGGGTGCTGGTTCGTCCTCTCCTCAAGAAGCCGTTGCTTGACCCCACTGTTCTGGACAAATATTGTCCAGTCTCTCAACTCCCCTTTTTGGGGAAGTGTTAGGACTTTCTCATGGGAAGAAATGCATCTCGCTATCTTCAAAAATATTGTTTAGGCTAGAAAAACAGGCTAGATGCAATTGTTATTGTTAATGTGGACGTATACTGCTATTTACTGCCACCTATTGGCGTCTGTGTGCTAGTTACTCAAGGGGTGGCAATAAAACGGGAAGATTACATGCCCAGCTGCTCAGTAGAATTTTAGCCATCATGTAATCAGTTTTATGGGTTATGTAGTAGTAACTAATAACCAAGTAGTGTACCTCTTCTGTGAGAGTTTTTGGCTAGAGACTTTGTTAAATTTGTGTAGTGGATAAGTCTTGGATGCCACATATATGAGAAGAAGTGATTTTTATTATGTTTTTGCATGAAACTTGTATTTTATGTAGTTTTGCATTTTTCTCAATAAACAGCCAGATATTTTATATTTTCTGGCTGGATTTCTTTGGAGAACAAGATAAGGACATTGCATTCTTTAAATCTCTCTAATGCTGGTGTATATTTTTGGCATGACCTGTGATTATAGCTGCACTCTGCATAACAGGAAGGTGGTAGAGATTGTGGTGGCACTGCAGCTCCAGAGCGTCCTGGATGAAACAAATTATCTGGACACCTTCTAGTCGGGTTTGAGGCCCGGATATGGAACACAAATGGCATTGGTTTTACTTTTAGATGATCTCTGGCGGGACCGGGATGGGGGTAGCGCATCCATCCTGGCTCTTCTTGACCTCTCAGCGGCAGGATAATCATGGTATCCTTTTGGGTCGGTGGTGGGAGTTGGTGGTAGGGGGCAGATTTTTGTGGGATGAGGTATCATCAGCACGCAGATAATACTCAATTATACATCTCTGTCCCAGGTGAATTAAGTGACGCTGTGGATGTTCTTTTGTGGTGCCTGCAGGCTGTGGAGGTCTGGATGGGGCACGACAGGCTTCAGCTGAACCCTGGTAAGACAGAGTGGCTGTAAGCTGGGGGCTCTTCCGTATCTGGGGTTTTACCATCTTTGGTTCTGGATCGGATCGCACTACCCCAGACAGACCCGGTGCGCAATCTGGGGGTCCTCCTGGACTCACGACTGCTGCTGGAGGAGCAGGGGGCAATCGTGGCTGGGAGAGCCTTTGCTCAACTTTGTGTTGTGCACCAGTTGCACCCCTTCCTGGATCAGGAAGTCCTGTCGGTCACTCATGCCTTGGTGATCTCCTGCATGGACTACTGCAATGCGCTGTACATTGGGCTACCCTTGAAAAGTATCTGGAAGCTGCAGTTGGTACAGAATCTGGCGGTGTGGGCAGTTTTGGGCGCCCCCAGGGCCACGCATATAACACCTGTGCTGCCTGATCTGCATTGGGTGCTAGTCTGCTTCCAGGTCCAATTCAAAGTGTTGGTTATGACCTTTAAAACCCTTCATTGCTTGGGCCCAGGTCACCTGAGGACTGTCTCGTCCCAGTTAGATCAACCTGTCCCGCCTGGTCCAGCAGGAAGGGTATGTTGCAGACCCCTTTGGCTAAAGAATTTTGGCTGGCGGGGTCGAGGAGGAGAGTGTTTTTGCCCATTGCCCCCGCCCTGTGGAATATCTTGCCCCCTTAGGCGAGATTGGCCCCCACTCTTTTGGCCCTCCGGAAGAACCTTAAGACCTGGCTTTGCCAACTAGCCTGGGGATCTAATGGGGACTCCCGACACTGGGGGGTGGTTAGTGCCCCGAGGATGCTCTCTCTGCTTTTTAACTCCATTTGTAGTCTTTTGAACTTTGTTTTGCATTTTTAACTGTTTTTATGCTTTTTCTGTGTGGAGACAGGTGGCATACAAATTTGATTAATAAATTAATAAATAATCAATTCGGTCAGGAATTTTGGCAGGACGGTATCTATTAAGGCTTCAGAAATGATCTGAATGGCTTCAGCCAAAAGTGAACTTGAAATAACTTAATGGAGAATAATAGATGCTCTGCCTGGTCCAATGGCTTCTAACAGGCTTCTAGCATTTCTTAAGTTAGGGCTACCCGATTGGGACTGCACACATCTGCACAGCCACTAAGAGGCAGGAAAGGTGCAGACTTTGGTCTGCTTTCTTTTTCGCCTCCTTCTGCTGGTCAGAGGCAGATGCAGCGTTTCCAGCGCTGACAGCCCTAACTTAAGAAGTTCTGTATCCCAACCTCTACTGCAGTTGAGGGCCTAGGCTGGTTGTTACCATTAATAAATACGGTGGAACGAGGTTTAGGCTGTAAGCTATATGCAGCAGAGACCTTTTCCTCTGCTTCACGTTGTACTCTGGGGAAAAATCATGTAAGCAGAGAGAGATTTGGGAAACACAGGGGACTTAGAACAAAGCATCGCTTTGCTGCAGTTTAGAGCTCCAGATGACTCATGGGCCATATCCGTCCATTTTATTCACACCAAACTAGCACAGGTCATGCTCCTTTAGCGACTACAATTGGGACCGGCAACTGGGTCGTTAAGCAAAGAAATCGCTAAGTGAAACTGCCTATGCGCTTAAGATCTTCCTTCAACTTTCCTTTGCTTTACAGACCTGCGAAGGTCATCAATGTAAGGACAGGTGGCAAAGTTACTTTTTCATCACCATCATAACTGCGAATGGCTGCGAAACAAGGCAGTTGCAAAACGAGGCATTCTGTCGCTGTTTAGTCCCTCAGTCCCCCCCCCCCCCGCCTCAACCACCAACCTTTTATTTCCTGAAAATTATCATTGCTACTCCTGCAACCTGAGGAGTTTTCCTGGCCTTGATGTTACCTTCCACTTCTGATGGTTTGATGGGCTACATGGAGGTTCAAACTGTTACTTGTAGATAGCAATGACAAGCTGAGGTGTCCCAAGGTGTGTGGGGATGTCAAAAAAGTCAAGATGGCCTTGCAACTGTGCCATCAAAGCCCCGCCCTTTTTGCATGCATTCCCGAAACGTACTTGAATGGAAAAATCACCAGGAAAGCGAACAGGTATACTGCTGTGAATATGAAAAAGAGTGCATGGGATGTCTTCTGCCACTTCAGGTAGTTAAACATCTTCGCGAACTGGGGAAAAAGAGAAACAAAGAAGCAGAAATTGTTGAGCGGCTGAGGTTCCTATTGTGAAAGGACTTGACTTTCAGTATTCGGGGTTCAGGTTTCTCTACATTTAAACTGCAGCCCCTATCTTCTCTCTCCCACGAAGGATGCTGGGAATTGTAGTTTGGGGAATGTGTAAATGCCGAAGAGAACCATAGCCATGCGTTAGCTTACAAGTCTTAGTCTCCAGCAGCTCAAAACTGTTCCAAACCTCCAGTGCTGAATGCAGAACAAGTGCAAAACCAGGGTTTCAAACCCAAAATTGGGCATCTAAAATTTAAACAATTTCAGCTCCAAATGCTTTGCATGCTGATGCTATTTCTGAATTGTTTAGGTGTATGTTTCTCTTCCTTCAAACAAGCCTTTCAAATTGGGACTACAGCACCCATAATTTAGCCTGTCCCAACACACCTGGAAAGATTCAGGAAAGCTGAAATAAATTCCTTTGTAGATTTATTTCCTCTTTCCAAAGAACATGAGTTTTTTTTTCAAAAAGAGAAGGGGAAGAATCTGTTCTTCCTTCTTGGGGTAGAGGAGGAGTGTTCCTGAGCATTAACTTACATGCAGGAGAGAATCCGGAATATCATTTACAATCATTACAACTGAACCGATACGGATGTAATTGGTGCAGTATGAGAAGCTGATGAGGAAGAGGCTCGCTGCGTGGTGGACAATTTGCTCACGAAGGTCCTGCAGTGAGAGGGGAGGATTGAATTGACGGATTTTGCAGCTGCTCGTGGGGGCCAGACACCCCCGTTACAGGGAAGGGGTTTAGAGTGGAATGCTTTGCATCTGCAGATACACCAAATTAGTGTCCTCGTTTTTCACTTTTTCTCTTTCTTTGATTGCTTGTGCAGTTTTAAAATTAGCCGCCCAGAGTCGCCTTGGCGAGATGGGCAGCCACATAAATAGACTGAAAGATATAAATACTTTTTCTGGGCCAAAGTTGGAACCGTGTTCCCTTTTGGATCCAAATGGGGCTTCCTGACCAGCCAGACCGATCTCTTCCGCCAGAGACCACTCACCATCCGTTTGACCTCAAAAGGCAGCATGACGACCAAGGAGCAGTAGAAGGAGAACTGCGTGAGGTAGTAGCCACAAAGGCTGGGCTGGAGAGGCTGCAACGCACAAGGGGACGGGTGGAAGGAAGAGAAACGGAGTCATGCAATCCCAGCTCTCAGCTTCCCAAGCGAAGATAAAGGAGGGCTGGCTGGGGAATTCTGGGAACTGAAGTCCACACATCTTAAAAGTTGCCAACCTTGAGAAACTGGCCTAGAGAGCCCCTACAAGCAGGGTCTTCCCTTGACATTTCATTTCTATCTCCCTTGTACTTTTCAGCCCCCTCCCCCTCCCCCATTTTTGGTGCAATGCTCCAGAGAGGAAAGGGGGCCACCGGGATGGGGATGAAGGTCTGTGGCAGAGATGTGAGCGTGAGAAGAGGCCACAGCAACACAACCGGCCAGATCTTCCACACTTGTACATTGTTGACACGTAAAGATGAATTATAAATCGGTCAAGCTGTGAGGTCAGAGCAGACCCGAAGGGTTTCTCCTTTCTAGCTGCACGCAAAAGCTGAGCCAACCCTAGTCAAATAACAGTTTGTGCTAGAGGTTAGGAGGAATGCCGCGACTGTGCCAGATGTCGGGCAGCGGAGCGGGGTACCAGGTGAAGGAATGGGTTTTGCTTTGTTGGAAGGAAAGGCTGGAGGGTCATCTGTCACAATCTCTACTACTGTATAGTCAATCAATCAAAGTTTATTGATTAGCCCTTAGGCCGTATCAAAATTCAAAATTTCAAACACAAAGTGTTAATAAAACCCAATGTAATAACTAATCAGGCAAAATGGAAATAAAATGCAACAATTAAGTATACAGATAAGTGAGAGTACAGATCATATTTCCGTGTCACCCCTACAATTTACCCCAGTCAACCCCACATATGCAGATCTCAACTGTATTGTCTTACTCGGATACCGAGCTGTATTATATGTTATTTCCAAGTTCTGACCACACATAAGATACGTTGTTTTAATATGTGGTTCCAAATGGGTCATTCGGGTAGTGTATGATCCAAGGTACATTTCTCTCTCCTTTTTATACAAATTATAGTCAAATAATATACGCGCTAAGTCTTCTATCTCTGATGCTCCACAGATACAAGTGTGTTCATTATAAGGGATACAGTGAAACCTCCCATATCTAACCATCGTATCAAGTTGGTCAGATCTCGCTCGGGTAAATACCTCCCTAAGGTGTTAAGGCATTTGTATCTTTAGTTGGCAGTTTGAAAAGTTTGTTTACGTAGGCTCAGCCAATTCAAATTGCCAGCCTTACTAAGGGTGGCTATATCTTTCTGCGCGTCTATGTCCGAGACTCCTTGAGCAGCTCTCCTTTTGACTTGTTCTCCCGTTGCACCAGTGACTGGAAGACCACCGCTTCTTATATAATTTCCCAATTGTATAATCCAGGAGGCCCGTTCCCAATTGTATAATCCAGGATTTTATTTGCTCTAGAAAACACAACTTTGGGAGTCTGCCAGTCTCCATTTCATTAATTTTGCACCAATAGTTATATGCTCTGGTTTTAGCCAGTGAATCGATTGTATGAATTTAGGCCCCAAACCTCTGCTCCATATAAGAGCATAGGGGTAACCTTAGCTTTGTGTACTTTGATTATGGGCTAGGGAGCCTGGATAACTGATTTTTTAATTTAAGCAGTAGATTTAAATGTGCCTTTGCTCTGAGCGAGCTCCGTTGATGACGACAAACCCAAGATCCAGTCTCAGAGAAAGTTACGCCTAGGTAAGGAAAGGTGTTAACTCGTTCGATTGGTTCACCATCTAATTGCCATCTGCGTCTCTGATGTCGTTTTCCAAGCACGATAATTTTTGATTTTGATTTGTTAATGATTAAAGAGTTATCCTGCCAATAGGAGCTAAGTCTTCTTAACAGCCTACACAGTCCTACTTGCGAGTATGACAATAATATCATATCGTCGGCGTAGAGCAGAATGTTGCAATATGTATTTAGGACCCTAGGCACGTGTACCGTGGGATCTTTCATTAGTCCTGGTAAGTCACTGATGTATGTATTAAGTAATAATGGGGCTAGTACGCACCCTTGTCTTATCCCTTTGGATGTGTTGATCCTATTTGTCGTAGCTCCGTTAACCCCGAACCGCACCCTCAAACAGGCCCTTGTATACAGGGCTTTGACCAAAGCCAGCAGTCTGGGCTCTATTTTAAGAGCTGTCAGTTTACTCCATAGTCCTTCTCTATTTACCGTGTCAAATGCTGCAGTGAGGTCTATAAAAGCAGCGAACAAATGTCTCCTCTTACAGACAAATTTGTCAATCAGATGGTTCAAAACAAAGCAGTTATCAACGGTAGATCGGCTTTGTCTGAAACCTGCTTGTTCTTCTACGAGAATGTGTTTTTCATCTACCCAGCATTCAACTCTATTCAGAAGGAACCTAGCATATATTTTAACAACAATGCCAATTAGGCTAAACGGCCTGTAATTACTAGGATCCTTTTTATTCCCTTTTTTATATATAGGGACGACTATTGCCATCTTCCACCCGGCTGGGATATGGCGGGTATTATTTATATGTGTGAAGAGACCTGCCAATAGGGGCCCCGCCAGTCGGGGAATTTCTTGAATAGTTCAGCTGGTAGGATATCCTCACCAGGTGCTTTATTGCTTTGTAGACTTTTTATAATGGACTGGACCTCTTTTTCTGAGACTGGTGGCCAAGGGGAGAGGCTTCAATAGATGATAAATCACTGCTTAAGGACTGTTTCTCTGTAGATTCCGTTACAGCAGACAAACACCGGTAATAGTTCTCCCCGTCCTCAGCGGAGATCGGTATGTCAAATGCAAATCTCCATTCCTTTAGGATTCCTGCTACAGGATACCAGAATATAACCGAATTGTGTCTTTTTGCAGCCAACTCGAGTTCTAACCAAATTGAGGTGACATAACTTTTTTTCTTTAATTTTGTAAGTTTTTCATATTCTCTTCTTATAGTCAGCATCTCAGCTTGTGTATAAACAGTAGAACATCTCTGAGCAAATCTCATGGCTGCCTTCAATTTCTTTTTCATCAACTGGCATTCTGTGATGGAATGGTTTGGGGAAGGCTGCGCTCGGGGAGATAAGCATTTCCTTAGCCCCCAGGAGGAGCGTGGGAAGGTGAAGAGGATGAGGCTGGCACCACCCTAAGGAATTCGCAGAGTTTGCTTGCTGGCTTGGGAAGTGTAGATTCAGTCTGGTGAGATTTCTGTCCTGTAGGTGAGGCTAATACATGCTATTGATTATATCTGTACGGTCTCATGGAGTTCTTTGGGCTGAACCTGACACATTCATTGTCAAGCCAGGGAGATCTGGCTGCTTGAAGACTTTTGGCGGAAGAGTTAGTTATTAAATGTTTCTTCAACATATTACACAAATTAGTAAATGCATTGGAAACTGACAGCCAGTCAGCGGTAGGTGACTGGATTGTTGTATCCCAATGAACAGCATTCTCTGCTTTGAGGCTGTCTAAAATGGCCTTTGTATCAACTTTGGCCCATATCAGCCTTTTATTTTGACTCACCTCCAGATTATAGGCGATCCACCTGTCAGCCATGTTATATGGTCTTAAATCTGAATGACCCCATAATTTCACACTCACTGGCTGATGGTCACTTTCACCTCCTGGATATACAATGACCTCTGAGAAGAGGTCAACTTCGTTTCTTGATACACAGAAGAGATCTAACACACTGCTTGAGTGGGCTGAATGGTATGTATATGGCTATATATAATTATTATCCTTAACTCCCAGGATTTCTAGATTACATTTAAAGATTAGGGGGACTAAATGCAAGCCAGCAATATTACTTTTGTTATCTCTTGATAACCACTGTGGGTGATTATGAAGAAATTCATTTGGAAATTCTTTCTTTTGTGCAAACTCATGAAGGGATGGTCCTAATTTGGCATTAAAATCTCCAAGTAATCGAATTATACCTTGAGAATACAATGTGGCTATTTCGTCTAATATTGTTTCTAGGCATGTCCAGTAATCAGGATTATAGTAGGGGTGTGTGTTTGGGGGAATGTATACATTTACCAGTATTAACTCAGACTCCTTATATCTAATTTTCACAGCTAGAAAATGCAACAATTTATCTTCACTATATAATTTCTCCCCCTCCCATTGCAGTTCTTGTTTAATAAGGACACATAGTCCGCCAGAAGGTCGCCCTTTGTTCGTTATCTTTTGGGCAGGGAAGTCCCATCCATGAAAGCCCGGAGGTTGTACTGGTTCATCCTCTCCAGTTAGCCAGGTTTCCTGGATGGCTATTATGTCAAATTTGGAGAGGAAACCCACTCCTTCAGTGTCAGCCACTTCTTTTCAGCCAGCTATGTTCCAAGTCACAATCTGTACAGGTCTCCCAAGGACAGAATATTCTGGGTGGGGTGGTTGGCTGAGGACTGAGGGTACAGACAGTCCATCTATTTCTGGCGCTGGGACTATATTATCAATACTTCCCATGCAAACACAATTATTATAAGGTTCGGCTTTCCCCATCGTAAGTTGTAACCGTTGCTCTTCTCTGTCTCGGGTGCCAGTATTCCAGATTTTGATCTGGTGCTGGCGTTTCTGCCGACGGTAGAGGACTCAGTCCATCCCTCTCATTTTCTAGTTGCTGTGCTTGAAAGTGACTGACATCAAGTTGGTGGCTGTTATCAGAGAATTGCTCCGATTCAGACTTTCCCATGATGGTGTTAACTTGTGATGATATAGAATGGCAAGATATATATGGCGCACCCCCTTGCTAAACGGAATCAGAACTGGGATCCACACTAGGTTCAACTGGATAAAGTGTCTCTTGAGGTTGCTCAATCTGGTTCTCCGATGCCAGGGATGTTAAGTCGCCAGCTACAGTTTCATCCTCTAAATGGTTAATTAGAACTTGTGCTGTAATATCTTGCTGAGTGTCCTTTTCCTTTGTGTGTTTTTGCTTTGGACTGACGCACCTTCTCTTTTTTTTTATTGGCGATTTTGTGCTTTCAGAAACTGGGCTTAGTAACATTTCCACAGAAGAGCAGCTAGAGGGGAGCAGGGTGTTAAGAGTTTCTGTTGCGTTAGTTACCGATTTCAACATTGGTCTTACTATTTTGATTTTGTTTAAAATCAGTTGTTGTTCCCCTGGGGGGAGGGTGGCAAACTGATCGATTAATTCTTCCTCATCATCCAGAAACTGTATCTTTCCATGAAATGAATCTGGGATCTCTTTTTCATTATCCTTATCTTGTTCTGTCCTTGTTAATAGAGGAGTTCTTTGCTTTACAGATCATGAACAGTTACATTTAGAGTTTTCAAGGTTCACATCGTCCTCCCTCACTGACTTGGCTCTCCACCCAGGCTTTAGCAGAGACTGAGTCTGGGTGTTATGAAACACACGTATTGGCTGGTTGTAATATTTCCTTAAGGGATTTTCAAGCCTTAAGAGCATCGACGGTAAAATAATCTGACCAAAAGTTAACAATATTCTTTTACATCCGTGCCTACTAGGGAGCCAAGAGATCTCTGTTAATTCGTTAGAATATACCCTACACTGTAAGAGTTGAGAGAGAGAATTCAGTATTACTCGTCTGTTATGACACCCACCCCTATTTGAAGGTGTATCGGCAACTTGGAGTAGAATCCTATGTCTCTGCAAAACCAGCCTCTCCTCCATGTCTTCTCTATCTAAGAGCCCCCTTGCCGCCCGCGCTCTCCGTAAGTTAGGGGTAAGATTTGGAGCATGGGGGAAACTGTTTTCTTTCTTATCTAATTTGGAGATATAATTTCCCATTAGAGTCTTTAATTCGTCTTTTTATTCGCTTCCAAGAGCTGATCGAATATAGGAAGGACTGTTTGTGCTGTTAAAAGACAGTTCTTGGCAACCAAATCCAGGTCTCCTTTAATGTTGCTCTTGATGTTATCCATATCCCCCCCTCTATCTCCTGTGAAATCCTCATTCTCAGTGGAAAGGCAATCGTCCACATCCCAGTCCGATGTGGAATAAGAGTTATTAGCGGAGGTTACAAGAGGAGAAGAAAAAAGGAAAGGAGACTTACTTACATTGTCCATTGGCTGGAATAAATCCTTTATCTTTGGTTGCCTGAAAGTCCTCGCAACCTTATTTTGTTTAGGATTTCCTCTTGGCTGTGTCTCCAGTTTATGTCTCCTTTTGAACTTTCTTTTCAAGTTCTTCTTTGTTTTTGCTTTCTGATTTTGCATCCTTGGGTGGTATTCAGGGTTGTAGATCGTACTCTTGCTTCGACGGCAGGTGTCCGAAGCTAGTGGGTCCAGAGTCCAAGATCTAAAATCCTAATCCTATCTAATCCTAAATCTGAATCCCTAAAATTATTACTCCAAATAAAAGAAACTAAAATTACTAAGACCACTAATTAATATTTGATAAAATGAACTATATATAAAAGGTAACTAAAATAGGAGAATTAGGAGCTCACTAAAAAAGCTGTCACTTGGTGGCCATTTTGCTCCGCCCCCCTACTACTGTATAGTGTTTTTCCAACTTGGCAACTTTAAGATGCTGGCTGGGAAATTCTGGGAGCTGAAGTCCACACATCTTAAAGTTGCCAAATTTGAAAAACATTGGATCATGCACTGAGCAGGGGCTGAAGTAGACAAACTCCAAGGTCTTTCCAACTTTGTGATTCAGATTTCACTCAGTAGTTTGTAACATTTCTTTGATCAGAAATCACAGAATCCAAACATTTCCTGCGGGATTTTCCTAAGACCTTTTCTAATCTTGCTTTTGGAATTTTTTGCAAATACTGTGCCCCTTCCCACCTCTCAAATTACAACTGTTGTTTTGTCTGCACTCAACAACCATGAGCTCTTCTAAGCAGTTGTCTGAGCATTTGAAAATGAGGATAATTCACTCTTTCAAAGCTGGGGAGGGAGGGAGGATGGATGGATGGATGGAAGGAAATAGACAGACTGACAGACAGAGAGCTATAGATATGATTGATAGATGACAGAGAGAGGGAGGCAGGGAGGGAGATAAAAAACTAAATACCCCCAGTAAGCAATTTCAGCTATGAGAAACATTGTTCAGAAATGAAAGTTACATGGACTTGATGAAATCAAGGCAACACCTGAAGCACCAAGAAAATTTCTGCTAAAACTGGGTCCAGACTGGTCAGCTTGGGAAATAGAACCCACGGACAAGCTGTTGAAAAGTTAGGTGACGCTGAAGTGGTTATCTGCCGGTCCACAGCACAGCATTGCTGATACAACTGCGTGGAAGGAAAGCCTTTCTCCAACCATGGAGAAAGCCATGGCAAAGCCACGGTCTCACGTGTGCAAAGGAGATCCTGAACATGGCTGAAACTTTCTGAGCCACTCCAGGAAAACATAACTCCTTGCTGGCCATCAAGCCTATACAGGGTTGGTCTATTAGGTGCCGAAGTTGCATGTAGCCCATGGCCCAGGGAACACTGTCTGGCTTGAAAGTAGAATAAATTCAACTAAATACGTGTGAAGGAATTGAAGCTGAAAAGAGGCAGTTCTACAAGACAATGGTCCAAACCATTTTTTCTCCACTGCCTTCTACAGAACTCTACAGTTCCATGAAAACCTGAAGGGGTTCTGTGAGAGACTAAGGGCAGAAAACTGTTCATTTCAGCACACTCAATAGAGCTTTGAGCAGGGCATTGGGGAAGGATTTTGAATGGCCTTCTTGGTCCCTAAACCTAAATATCACTGAACATATGTGGGGAAGACCTTAAACGTGCAATGCATGGAAGGAGAATCTTTCTCAGCTAGGAGAGTTCTGAAAGGAAGAGTAGGAAAATTCCAAACAAGGAATAGACTCTTCAGTGGCTACAAAAAAATTTGGAAGCTATTATGGTGTTAAAATAATAACAATAATAAGCTAATAGTGGTGCTACAAAGTCCTGGTGGAAAGAGCATTGAAAATTTTGCATTTACCACATTCAGTTTTCTTACATTGAATCTGTACACAACTGTGCAGAAATAGTAAGCAGGCATCCAAATTTGCCAAAGGTGTGGTGTTTCACTTTCTGCCATGTAGCCCCGGTGTCAACTGCTGTTCAGTTAGGGATTCTCTGATAACTATAAACTTTTGCATAGGACTCTAGGTTCAGGGGGGCTGGTATACACTACTTTTCATCTCTTCCTCTCCTGACTACACCATCCTATGCCCAGGACAACGTGTGCCTGTTGTGCTTGCGCTTGTTCTCATGTGCTATTCCTTATAACTGTTTAATCACTCAGTTGTGTTGCTTTTTTAGCTGTAAGAAATGGAAAGAATTGAATTTTTAAGGCTTGGATGAATGTTATGTTTGGAAAGGCAGGACACATTGCAGTTTCATGCCATTTTTGCAAAGCGGGATGGAAATTTATGAATACTTTTCCATTGAAATCTACATTCAAATGTCTCCCTGACTTCTTACCTGCTGCGGGTACCCAACCCAACATTGGCGGAGATCCCAGAACCAGGGTTTCTGCAAGAAGACACAGTGTATTAGGAATCACATCATACCAGCCCACCAACACTTCCTCGGAGCTGCCTTTTAAGGGGATGATGGGAGGGAAAGGAGACCACTGCATGAAAAAGCAACTCTGGTCACTAAGAAGTTTGAAAGAGGATGAAAAATGGAGACTTTCCTGCACTCCCAACGTTTTCTAACCCAAAAGGGAAGCACTAAATGTTGGGGGCCGGGAGGCAGAGGAAGAGTCACCAGCTGCATTACACACGGCAAACTCTCTTTTTTGACAACGACCAACAACAGTGGGGAAAGCATTGGAACTCACATCGCAAAGGATGGCCAACCCCGTGCAGAAGGAAATAAAATGGTGGGTGCCTCTCCAGCTGAAAAACAATCAGAAAATCCATCAGGGTATATTGGACAGCAAGCTGGGAGATCCAGGGATTCCAGAGCTAGAAGGGAATGCAAAGGTCATCTAGTCCAGCTGACTGGGGTGCAAGACATTCCCTTATCAGCCCTCACTTCTACCTTCTGAAGCAGTGACAAATTGTTCCAAAGTTTAGCTTTTCTTGTACTTGAACCCCTTCGTCCAAATTCTGATCTCTAGAACAATCCAAAATACCTTTTCCCTTCCCTGAATCTGATTGTTACATAAATACTGAAAAATGAAGATTTCGTCAACTCCTGGTGACGTCGTGGAGCCTTCTATGCATTTTTATTTTTTGGCTACCACTGCTCTTTTCTCAAATACTTTCCCATTTCCACTCTAGCCCACAGACCTGGGATTTCTTCCCATCCAAGTATTAACCAGGTTTGACCCTGCTGAGCTTCCAAATGAAAACCCAACCGCACATCCTAACAGGGCTAAGCACCTGGTTGTGTTCGGGATTACTTATAGAGCATTGAGGATACGGTGGGTATCCTCCGTATTCATTAGCAGTTGCAGTAGGAGACATACATGTCCATCCACAAAATGCCCGCCCTCCTTGGCACGGCCAGTCACAAACAACCCACCAGATGTGCTCTCTAACAACCCAATGGGGCCCTCGACTGCTTGGGGGGGGGGGTCAAAGGCATTGCTGCACATATTATAACACTTCCTTTTGCATCACACAACTTCCTTCTGGAATCATTCACAATCTTCTTGGAAGGTCTGAAGGACAGCGATCCTGCTGGGCACTAAGGGGTGCACCGGTGCCCACGGGCTGTATGTTGACTTCCCTGTCCCAACAACTCCCACTCACCTGACTTCACAGAATTTCTTGGTCAAGCTGGGCCGGTCCTGATTCAGGCGGCATCGAAACCACCTCTCTACCTGCCTTGGTTGGAGGTCGCACTGCTTGGCCAAGCTGCTGACTTCCTCCTGGAACGCAGGACGCAGAACGAGGTCAGAGGAGCTGTAGATCCAACCCCGAGACCACCTTGCTGGAAAAGCCACAGCCCCCTTTTTAAAAAGGCTGCCCTTCAGGGGCACATTTTGGGGAGCAGTGTAAGGGGAAACTGGAGCAGTTTGCTTTGCAGAATCTCCCTGCGGCTTTCCCCCCAGTATTGGGGAGAAAAAGGGTCTGACGCCTTCTCTCACCCCCAGCTGGAAAACGGGGATGCTGTGCAGATGGCAGATCTGTCACTTGCAGCTTCAGCAGCAATTTTGCCCTGAGTGAAAGGAGGTTATGTTGGTCCCACCATCAGCAGAGGCCCCAATCGGTCAAGAAACCCCTGCCAGGGTATGGAGGGAAAAACTAAATCGCTACCACTTGCCCATCCGGATCGCTCAGCCGCATCATCTACTTCAGTGCTGGCCGGGGAATTCTGGGAGCTGAAGTGCATCCATTTTAAAACATGCAGATCTAATTGCTCAGGGCAGAAGCCCACCTAGCTGAATTGTTTGTAAATTTTTCCTAAACTTCTCTGTGCTGTCTATACACGTGCAGGGCCATATGCAGAGAGAGAGAAAGGGAGAGGGAGGGATTTTTACAGCATCATATGGCATCTCATCAGAAAACTCCCAGGAGGCAGAGCATCCCTTAAACCCATCGTTCTCCCTCTGATCCCCTCTCGGGTGTTGGGGTTTTAACTCCAATTTCCAGGGTAGAAGTTCCAGGTCTTGTACCCTTGCAATACATGCCGCTTGCTAAAAGGAGTCAAATCGAAAACACCTCAACCCCACTGCTGGTCTTTCATGGTTGTCACACTTCTACACGCACACACACAAACACACACAGGCGCACTTTAACTGGGTTCAGTGCTTCAGGGTGTGCGCCTCAGAGCTCAAGAAGATTTGCTGCCCTAAAAACCCTTTAAAGACATTGACTGCGAGAAAAACGGAGCAGATCTCTCCGGGATTAGCCTTAGAAAGAATTCCTTCTTTGCTCTTTCCAGCAGCAGAAGCAGAATCGCCTTAGACGTTCCGCGTCGGCCTGGGGAACTCACTGCTACAGGACGGTTGCAGGGCCACCAATTTTCCTTTCTCTTTTTTGCTTTTCCCCCTTTTTCGAATTGAGAGAATGTGCAGGGCTGAGTCGCGGGAACTGCCCCTCTCCAGCTCAGGCCAGAAACGGATCCTGTTTGCAGCCCAAACAGCCCAACCGAAACAAAATTGCTGGCTTGAGCAGGTTTGGGGCACCGAAAGCTTAGGCAGACCGAAAGCTTAGGGAAATAATTGTTCGTGGAGGGGGGAGGAATCCAAAGACACAATAAAGGAACATGAGGAGCCTCAAACTCTGTAACAACAGAGTGCCATTTTCTCTTTTGTGGACTGATTCAACAGGGACGGTACATTCAAAAAGAATAATAAAATACACCCACACAGACACATATACAAACAGTCCTTTAACATGCTATTAAAACTAGATGAAATAGAAAGATATTGTTCCATAATATTAATACTACATAAAGACAGTTTAAAGAGCAACCAAGAATGGATCTCTTGCATCCATATTTTCCATATTTTGGGAGTATAGTTCAATATCACCTTTACATCTCGAGCAACTGTGGTTTTCCCCAGAGTTGAGGCCAGAGGTTTAGCTCCCTTAGGCACACCTTCCAACACGTGTGGAAGAAACTCACCTTTTGGGGACGTTTCCTCCGCTTCCTGTAAAAAGCTTCCAGGATGGGGTTTGGAGAAGGTTTCCGCCGCACCTTTTCTCGCAGGCCCAGTTTTCTGCTCAGGGGCACGCTGATGTTCCTGGGAAAGGAAACGGCTTGGGTCAGACGAACGCTGGCTAACTTTGACCGGTCCTTGGCTTTCTCGTTTCACGCTCCTCTCAGGAACAGGCACATGAAACCAAAGCAAGGAGAACAAGGCTCCTGAGCACTACCTGCTCGTTAAAAAAAACTGATGAACTATAATAAGTAATACAACAGCTGCGACAGAATAAAGTAATATTTAAATAGTGATTAAGATCACACTTAAGGGAGTATAATGTGAACATAGCAGGAGCTCAGTCCCTTAACATTATTAAATCTAGACCATACAGAAGCATATTGCTCTGTCTTCTCCCTTTTACAATATAAAGACATTTCAAAAACGGATAGAGAACATATTTCCTGAATTCATTCTTTAACATCAGGCGTGAGATTAAACCTAGCAAGACTGAGTGGCTTTGGGTTCTAGGTCCTCCTGGTTCCGGCCATTCTCCGTCTCTTGTTCTGGATGGGGTTGCACTGCCCCAGACAGGACCAATGCGCAATTTGGGGGTCCTTGTTCAAGGAACAGGTAGCAGCCAGACTTGTGGCTCCTGTTCAAGGAACAGGTAGCAGCCAAGATTGGGGGGGGGGCTTGACCGAATTTCACATTGTGCCCCAATTGTGCCCTTTCTGGACTAGGAGGTGATTAGCATCAATAAGGAATGTCAGAAATAATGACGATGATGATGTCATTTTCAATTTCCCTTGCTTCTCGTTATTGTCAAATTCAGTTTGTGAAAAATGGATGCTAAAAGCGAGGTATAAAAAAGGGACCTTCCACTGTTTCAAGAGACATCGGGCTTTTGGGTGGGGAGGGAAGGAAAGCTCCCTCCAAACAGTTTCCGTTGGCCAAGAGCTTGCCTTTCGAAGAACAAACGGAGGGCGACGAGCAGGATAGCAAAGGGGAGGCCGAGCAGGAGGTGTCGGGGTTGGGGATAGTGGACGTCCTCCGTCTCCTGCATGTCCTCCCAGGTGAACCCTGGAGGTAGCCAGTACTCCTGTCTCCAAAGCCACCGCGTGAGCTGCGCCATCTCCCTGGGGAGGAGGGAAGAAAGGCAGGGGGTGAGATGGGGCGCTGCAGGAGTGTTTCCGGAAGGAGGGTCCTCTCTCAGCCCTTCCAGCCGCGGCTCAGGGGAGCAGCCATACTCCATCTTCCTCACCTCCCAGCATACCTTGGAGGTAGGCCAGGTGAGGGAACAGACAGCGCAAGGACCACTGGACTCTTCTGTGACCAAGTGTCATAACATAATTTTGGAAGCCTGCCAGAGTTTCCCTCGGCCCCCTCTTCTACCACAGAGAAGCACGGCGGAATTATCTTGTTTCTTAACCTTTATTGATTTTCAATAAACAATGAAACAGAAGAAAACAGGAAAAAAAAGAGAGAAAAGTTTAGAAAAAAGAAGTTAAATGTACAGAAAAGGAAAAGAAAAAGAGAGAAAGAATAGGTGAGTTCCAACTTTCTCTGTTGCAGGTACAAATATTGAATACCTACCGCTTTTACTGTAAGAATAGAACCAATATAAAGTACTTCTCTAATCCTAATAATGATCAAATCCCCAAATCAACATGGCATTCGGGCATAATCCCAAGCAAAAGGGAAGAACAAAAGCAATTTCCAAATAGAAACAAGGCTACCCCCCCCCCTTTTTAATCTCAATATACTATGTCACCTCCTCCGCCACTGCCATTATTGTCCAGTCGTAAATATCTGCGTGTTTTGACATCTGGGTGCGTAGCAAAAGCTCAGTAGTGTTACCATCTACCATCCTCCCTTCCCAAAGGCAATAGGAAGCACTTCCATCTCACTCGTATTTCCCACCCACACTAACATCCCCTTACACAGTCCTAGCAACTTCCTCACTCAGTCCCAATCAACAAGACGCCCCTCTAACCACTCTCAGGAGTCGCAGTCTATATTCATCTTTTCTGCTATTAAAGAACAGTAATCCTAGCTGCATTGTCAGACAATCCTGGTCCCAAGAAGTTACCATTAATCTGTCAGAAGCCACAGCCCATGTTTTAACCATGATCAAACAGGTTTACTTTGTACACTTTCTAAGAAAGTGGTCATACTTTCATCCTAGCACATAATACCCCACAGATTGAGCCATTATTTTTTTCTCCTTAGCTGCTTCTTTCAGGAACAACTTCAGTACATTCTCTTTATCTTTCAGTAATTTAAGACCTTCCTTTTGGAGATCCAAATCATGTCAACATTAGACTGATCCAAGTTCTCTTCACTTTGGAAGAGTAACTCTTTGAACCTAGCAAACAGCGCCTCACAAGTTGAATCTTTATTATTTTCTCCTCGTCTTCTTTTCTCAGGAACCACTTCAAGAAGTTCTCTTTATCTCTCAGTGATTTAAAACCCAAAACAATGTCATCATTGGGCTGATCCAAAATAACTGAAAGTCCAAAAGAAGATTCTTTTTCTTTAAAGTCCAGTAAAATATCCATCTCTCTTTCTTCTTCCATATCTGTATTATCCATATTGTTCTCCAAGATACCCAACTTATGTCCAACTTGCCTCACAACAGCAGCCTCATTGAATTTCGCATCAAGTTTCTTGTTCAAATTATCAAATTTATCCTCCAGGACTGAATTATTTTTTCTGCAAAGCTTTGAAACCTAATCGTGAAACACTCATCCCTGTGCTTTGCCCTCTTAGTAGCCATGGTCAATAGCGCTCTCTTGTGTCCGGAATAGAAATTATGTCCCAACCAAAGTAAAGAGTGAAAGGGAGAAAGTCCCTTTATTTTATTTAAGGTTCCTGTTTAATCAGCACCAATTAAGTAAGAAAACAAAGCAGAGTTCACACACTTCCCATATCCACATTCCAGTATCACAAACCCAAGTGCAGATTTGCCAGGAAAAATAATAAAAAAGAATTTCTTTTCTCTTGCTTCTTAAACATTTATAAAAATTCCAAGCTTTTGCCTTTTTTGCTGAATATACAAAACTATTTATCCTAATCAAGGGTAAGCGCAAACGTCTGGTGGTTTTTTCGGCTTCATCGCAGCTTGGAACTTGAAGGTAACCCCACCACCCAGCTGGTCACTCACCAGTCGATCCCGAAAGTCTCCATTTTGAGGTCTTCTGGCTGTGAAAAGCTGTCCAGAGGTCATGTGGGATGATTTCTGGGATTCCCCTTGCATCCGGAGAATTCTTCAGGCTCCAGGAAGCCTGCCTGAGCCTAAAACTTCTGCGACAACGACTCTCCACTTGAAAAGGAGAGCCTAGCGTGCAGCCATTTCTCACTGGAAGCTCCTCAAGGCAGAATTATCTTGAGTTTCTTTCTCATCTGCTCTTCCTTCCCAGGGCTAAGGTCCTTGACAGCCAGGCACTCCTCCTTCAAGATTATCTCCAGACTCCTCCATACCTCCCTACATGCAAGCCCAGGTTAGGACCCCCTCGTGGTATAGGTATTCCAACTCCCAAGACCCTCAGCTTGTTGTGCAGAGCACAGCAAAACTTCCAAAAACTCTGCTCTCAGGAAAATTACACATCAGCATGAGCGCTTGCAAAATGCAGTGTCTATATTTTGCTCTCCAAAGAAAATCCAGTCAGAAAATATATACTAACTGGTTTTTATTGATAAAAATGCAAAACTCCATAAAATAGAAGTTGCATACAAAATATAGGAAATAACAAAAACTTCTCATAAAACTTAGCATCCAAGACTTATCCACAACAAAGTCTCTAGCTAAAAACTCTCAGAGAAGAGGTACACTACTTGGTTATTAGTTACAACTACATAACCTATAAAACCTACATGGTAGATGAAACTGTACACGACTGACAGGCTGGGCTGGGCATCTAGCCCTCCCGTTATATTGCCAGCATGTACCCGCACACTGAATAACTAGCATACACATGCCAATAGGTGGCAGTAACTAGCAGTATACTTGCACAACACACAGTCACAAGTTGTTTACATGAACTACGTAGTCAATAAGTTGTTGTACAGATAACGAGATGAGTTTCTTCCCATGAAAAATCCTGATGCAGCTATGGCCATACAAGCTGGAAATGCTGGGAATGAAACTCCATGCATTGAGAGGGTATCAGGATGGGGAAGCTGAGACAATTACAGAGAGAAGACGGCCCCTTCCCTGGTTAAATTCTGTCTGCAGGAGTGGACAGAACTCCCAGGATCCTCAGGCATGGCCATGCAAGCTGGGAATGCCAGGACTGGAACTTCATGCATTGAGAGGGTATCAGGATGGGGAAGCCGAGACTGGGTTAGACAGAGAAGATGGCTATGTTTATAATGCCCTCTCCCTGGTTAAATCCTGTCCATAGGACTGGACAGTTGCATACCAAAAATCCTTTCTAGGGAATGTCCCCACCACCACCACCAAAAAAGGAATACAGTTTTATGAGAAGCAAAACGTTGGGTGAGAGTTGCTAGAGGTCTTCTTCTTATATAGTAAGTTGTATTGAAAGGTTTAGGTACAACAATAAAAGTTAGTGCAAACTAAAAATAAGAAAAAAAGGAAAAAGAACCCTAAGAAAGCAACTTCCCACCCTCATCATCAGTATAAACAAATTTGTGATCTCTTCACCCCTTCTTCATTAACAGATTAAAAACTCTTCATCCCATAACTCATCTCTTAATTATAGGCAAATCCAATAAGTAACATCTTCTCCAATCCAGGTGTCAGCAAAAAGTCCAAACAGAGCCCTAAAATCACAGCATTAATTAAGATACATAAAACTCCACGTTCCACCTCTCAGCTCTTAGCTGTACACAAAGCCACATTTAAAGGGCATAAAGTGGTCCCGTATCTAGTGGAAACGAAAACACTGAAGTCTAACGTGACAAAGAGGGGGCATTTCTCATTCCCAAATATCCCTTTTTCTAGCATAACTGTAGGGAAAAAAGCTTAAACACCATGATAAGTCTAAGCAAACCCAATACACAACATTTTCCCATTCCAAGTGCCAACAATTCCAAAGAGATCCACCCCAAAGAGCAACATATCCCAGTCAAATAAACGTTCTATATCTCAACCCTTAAGTATAAGGAAATCCAGATTTAGCAAATGTAAAGTAATCCCAGTATCCTAATAGAAACAACAGACTAAAATTTAACATAACAAAGAGGGATAATTTCTCCTTTAAAAAGAAGTTCACCAAAAGAGAGTGCGCGAGCGAGTGAACGTGAGCCAGTTTAGTGTAGAAGAAGCAGTTTGGTGTAGTGGTTAACGTGCTGGCCTAGAAACCAGGAGATGGAGGGTTCTAGTCCTGCCTGAGGCATAAAAAACTGGCTGGGTGACTTTGGGCCAGTCACTCTCTCTCAGCGCAACCCACCTCACAAGGTTGTTGTTTTGGGGAAAATAGGAGGAGGAAGGAGTATTAGGTATGGAAAAAAAAGCCGAGATAAAAATCTAAAAAAAAAACCAAAACCTTCCAGACTTTAAGTAAAAAGACAGTTAAATGCAGATTAGGATACAGTAACTATAGGGGGGAAAAGTATAAACACCATGTTACATGTAAGCAAATCCATCATTTTTCCAGTCTAGATATTAACAAATCCAAAAAGAAACATCTCCCATTTTGTTGTTGTTGTTCAGTCATTAAGTCGTGTCTGACTCTTCGTGACCCCATGAACCATATCGCGCCAGGCCTTCCTGTCCTTCACTGCCTCCCTGAGTTTGCTCAGTTTCATGCTCATTGCTTCAGTGATGCTATCTAGCCATCTCGTCCTCTGCCGTTCCCTTCTCCTTTTGCCTTCAATCTTTCCCAGCATCGGGTCTTTTCCAAGGAATCTTCTCTTCGCATTAGGTGATCAAAGTATCTGAGCTTGAGCTTCAGTATCAATCCTTCCAATGACCAATCAGGGTTGATTTCCTTTAAGATTGACTGGTTTGACCTCCTAGCAGTCCAGGGGACTCTTAAGAGTCTTCTCCAGTACCACAGTTCAAAGGCATCAATTCTTCGGCGCTCGCCTTCTTTATGGTCCAGCTCTCACAGCCATACATTGCTACTGGAAAAACCATAGCTTTGATTATGCAGATCTTCGTCAGCAAGGTGATGTCTCTTCTTTTTAACAATGCTGTCTAGGTTTGCCATAGCTTTCCTCCCAAGGAGCAAGCGTCTTTTAATTTCATGGCTGCAGTCTCCGTCTGCAGTGATCTTGGAGCCCAAATAAGTGAAGTCTGTTACTGCTTCCATTTCTACCCCTCCTGTTTGCCAGGAATTAATGGGTCCAGATGCCATGATTTTAGTTTTTTTAATGTTGAGTTTCAAGCCAGCTTTTGCACTCTCCTCTTTGACCCACATCAAGAAGCTCTTTAGTTCTTCTTCACTTTCTGCCATTAGGGTGGTATCGTCTGCATATCTGAGGTTATTGATGTTTCTCCTGAAATATTAATTCCAGCTTGTGATTCTTCCAGCCTGGCATTTCTCATGATGTACTCTGCATATAGGTTAAATAAGCAGGGTGACAGTATACAGCCTTGTCGTACTCCTTTCCCTATTTTGAACCACTCGGTTGTTTCATGACCGGTTCTAACTGTTGCTTCTTGGGCTGCATACAGATTTCTCGGGAGACAGGTAAGGTGGTCTGGTTCCCCCACCTTTCTAAGAATTTGCCACAGTTTGTTGTGATCCACACAATCGAAGGCTTTTGCATAGTCAATGAAGCAGAAGTAGATGTTTTTCTGGAACTCTCGTGCTTTCTCCATGATCCAGCGAATGTTGGCAACTTGATCTCTAGTTCTGACTCTTCGAAACCCAGCTTGTACATCTGGTAGTTCTCGGTTCACGTCCTGCTGAAGCCTAGCTTGTAGGATTTTGAGCATAACCTTTCTAGCATGTGAAATGAGCACAATTGTGCGATAGTTTGAGCATTCTTTGGCCCTGCCCTTCTTTGGAATTGGAACATAAACTGACCTTTTTCAATCCTGTGGCCGCTGTTGCATTTTCCAAACTTGTTGACATATTGAGTGCAGCACTTTAACAACATCATCTTTTAGTATTTTAAATATTTCAGCTGGAATACTGTCATCTCCACTAGCTTTGTTGTTAGTAATGCTTCCTAAGGCCCACTTGACTTCGCTCTCTAGGATGTCCGGCCCAAGGTCAGTGACCACACCAGCGTGGACATCAGGGACATTCCGATCTTTCTTGTAGAGTTCTTCTGTGTATTCTTGCCACCTCTTCTTAATCTCTTCTGCTTCTGTTAGGTCCCTGCCTTTTTTGTCCTTTATCACGCCCATCTTTGCATTAAATGTTCCTTTGATATCTCCAATTTTCTCGGAGAGATCTCTAGTCTTCCCCATTCTATTTTTTTCCTCAATTTCTTTGCAATCTTCATTTAAGAAGGTTTTCTTAACTCTCCTTGGTATTCTCTGGAAATCTGCATTCAGTTGGTTATATCTTTCCCTTTCACCCTTGCTTTTCGCATTCCTTCTTTCCACAGCTATTTGTAAAGCCTCATCAGACAGCCAGTTTGCTTTCTTGCATTTCTTTTTCTTTGGGATGGTTTTAGTTGCTGCCTCCTGTACAATGTTACAGACCTCCGTCCATAGTTCTTCAGGCACTCTGTCTACCAAATCTAATCCTCTAAATCTATTCATCACCTTCACTGTGTACTCACATGGAATATGATCTAAGTCATACCTGAGTGGTCTAGTGGTTTTCCCTAGATGAAAAGGACATCTTTTTTTGGTGCTAGTTCTAGAAGGTGTTGTAGGTCTTCATAGAACCGGTCAACTTCAGCTTCTTCTGCATCAGTGGTTGGGGCATAGACTTGGATTCCTGTGATGTTGAATGGTTTGCCTTGGATTCGCACTGAGATCATTCTGTCGTTTTTGCGGTTGTGCCCCATTACTGCCTTTCCCACTCTCTTATTGACTATGAGGGCTACTCCATTTCTTCTAAGGGTTTCTTGCCCACAGTAGTAGATATAATGGTCACCTGAATTAAATTCACCCATTCCCGTCCATTTCAATTTGCTGATTCCCAAGATGTCGACGTTCAATCTTGCCATCTCATGTTTGACCACATCCAGCTTGCCTTAGTTCATGGATCTTACATTCCACGTACCTATACAATATTGTTCTTTACAGCATCGGACCTTCTTTTCGCTTCCAGATACATCCACAGCTGAACGTCCTTTCGGCTTTGGCCCAGCCACTTCACTCTTTCTGGAGCTACTTGGAATTGCCCTTTGCTGTTCCCCAGTAGCATATTGGACACCTTCCGACCTGAGGGGCTAATCTTCCAGTGTTGTATCTTTTAGCCTTTTGATATTGTCCATGGGGTTTTCTTGGCAAGGATACTGGAGTGGGTTGCCATTCCCTTCTCCAGTGGACCACATTTTGTCAGAACTCTGTCATGACCTGACTGTCTTGGGTGGCCCTGCACGGTATAGCTCATGGCTTCACTGAGTTACGCAAGCCCATTCACCACGACAAGGCAGTGATCCATGAAGGGGCCACCGCACTAGTCTAGGCAAAAAGAATACTTTTACAGGTTTTATGATCTTCACCTGAATGCCCGAATGCCCTGAGAGCTTACCTGTGCGCCCTGAAGCTTGGAGGCCAAACTTCAGACTTTGGGCGTGCCCTGTGTACCTGGCAAAATTTGGTGGGACCAGTGTGGCTGGGCAGAGCCCCGTGGTTGAGTCAGACAGGGAGCAGCAAGGGGGGAGTAGCAAGAGCTCAAGGAGAGCCCTTGGCTACAGGGAAGAACTTTGGGCTCCAGTCTGGGATCTTTGGGGATGCTTGATGCTTCGGTCCCATACACCCAGAGGTTGGCAGAGCTCGGCAGGGGCCGGGCAGAGCTCCGCAATTGACCACATTTTGTCAGAACTCTGACCACATTTTGTCAGAACTCTGTCATGACCTGACCGTCCTGGGTGGCCCTACATGGTATAGCTCATGACTTCACTATGTTACGCAAGCCCCTTCGCCACGACAAGGCAGTGATCCATGAAGGGGATCTCCCATTTTAGCCCTGGTCAAATGGACCGATTTTGTGTTCCTTCCTATTGCACCAAACAATCTTGCTCTTTCATCCAGTCAGATGATGGTTGATCCTTGTTTCAAAGTTCTTCAATACTTTACGCAGCCTCTTTTGTAAGTCCAGCAAAAAAAAAAAAATCGTTCCAACTGCTCCCTGGTATTCTCATTTTTATTTCCTTCTTAATTTTTAAAGCCCCATCCCATTTTTTTCTTTATAGCTGATGACACGTTCTTACTTAAATTCTGGTTCATGTTGTTCTCAGGTGGATTTTGTCGTGCACCATTTTCTGCAACATCTTCTGGGAAGAACAGCCTGTTCTCAGAAAGACCCCACATGGCTGATACAACTGCACAACTGGCTCAGGCTCCAGGTTGGGGGCGGGGGGGGCGTGCTATTGGCTCTGCTCCTGCCCACCTTCCCTGGCCAGATTCAGGCTGCAACTCAACGCTCAGCCAGAGAGCAAAGTCTGTCTCCGAAAGAGGGGCGGGACAGTTGAAAGCAGCCCGGAGCCCTGTCTGGGTTCCCCAGGTGAAATCAGGCTGCCCCTGGGGCAGAGCCGGGGGGGCAAGGCTACCCTTCTTGGGTGCCCTTTGCCCCAATGCCACGAGCTGCCCTCGGGAGCCTCCTGCCCACCCAGAGAACCAGCCCGGAGGAAGGCAGGGAGGGAGGGAGGGGAGGGCCTCTGGGTCCTCCCAGCTCCAGCCCCCCCCCTTGGGCGCTGCAGGCCACCCCAGTGTTCCCCTCCTCTCCCACTGATCGGCCACCTCAGCCACTTCTCACCAGCCGCCCCTCCAAGAACTGCGGGCTTCTGCCACCCCGGTCTGGGTGATCTTGGGTAGCCTGCACTGCCACCACCGAGGGAACCTGCGGGCTGAACTGACCCCTGCCCGGGTTCACACGGCGCCCGAACCTGAACCACCTCGCCCCGGTTATTTCAGCCCGCCCCACTCGGTCCAGCAGAAGGCGCAGGGTGCAGACCCCACCGGTCAAGGAATTTCGATTGGTGGGGTCTAGGCAGAGAGCCTTTTCTGCTGCGGCTCCCGCCCTATGGAACATCTTGCCTCCTGAGGTCCGGTGTGCACCCTCCCTCATGGCCTTCAGGAAAGGGGTTAAATCCTGGCTTTGCCAGAAGGTCTGGGGGCCAGATGGGGGCTCCCATCTGTGGAGATGGGTGGTGGGGTGATGGGTTGCCCTCCCCCCCAGCATCTTGAAGGTTTTAGGGCTAAAATTTATAGGGGGTTTTTAGGACATTTTTAATGCATGTTTCTATTTTAATTATTTATGGATTTTAGCCATTGTTGGAGGGATTGGTGTTTTTCCCTTTTTTGTTGTTGTGAGCCGCCCAGAGTCACCCGTTGGGGGAGATGGGCGGCATACAAGTTTAATAATAAATAAATAAAAAATAAATAAACGAGCCTGACCGGGACGACTCACCACCCGCTCCGCCCCGCCGCAAGAGCCCGAAGCCGACGAAGAGGAGCGGCTCAGCCCGGGACGGCGACGCTCCTCCCGCGCTTGGCCGCCTCTGCCCGGCGCGCCAGGGGGACGCAGCAGGTTCTCCCCCCAGACACACACCGCTGACGCCCCCCGGAAGGCCGCCCAGCGCCCACTCCCGCGCTGCCGCACCCCTTCCCCATCACCCCCAGCCGGCCCTCTGGGAAGGCGGCGCTGGGAGTTGGAGCTCCACACGGGAGGAGGGTGCCGGGCTGGGGGACCCACCTCTTCCCCCCCATTTCTGACCCCCGAAGCGAGAGGCTCCCAGCCCTTTGCCCCCGCCCTCGTGACCCCAGGCGGCGCCCCCATGTGCTCAGGGGGAAAAGGGACCGGCCGCTCCAGGGGGCCCGGACTGATGCCCTCCGGGGTGCCCAGGTGGCGCCCGCCCGCCCGCTCAATCCCTCCGTCGCAACGCCAGACCTGCTGCCGCCGCCGCCGCCTCTCCTCGGACTGCTCGTTGGCCAGCAGTGGCCAGGGAGGGAGACGGTTGGCCTTGGGCGGGTGGAGCTCAGCAGGGGCGGGCTATGGGGGAGCCGAACCGGGTCTGCCTCTGAGCGTGGGCAGAGCGCCGAGGAGCCCCGCAGGGCAGGGGGCGCATTCTGCAAAACGGGGCTCAGACATCCATGGCCTCTGAGAGCGTGCAGAGGGTGAAAGGCAAGAGTAAGAATAGAGGTGTTGGAGGGAGCGTTGTCTTGCCTGAAGGAGACAGTGCTCCTGAGCATGTGCAGAGGCCTCCCCATTCCATTTTCCCCGAGAGAAGACGGTCCCCCCCATACCACAGCAAGTCAAGTGGGTGGGGCCCTGAGGCCACTCCCCCTGGCACAAAACATGCACACACACACACACACACACACAAACACACACACATGAACACAAGCCCACAGAGCAGAACCTTTTGCCTTTTCCACGGCCAAAAAGTCAGTACAGAATGTGGTTCATCAATTACAGAAAAGCCTTGGATCATGTTGATCGTGTCACATTGTGCAATGTGCTTAGAAAAATGGGAATCACGGAAGGTCTCCTGGTCTCATTGCAAAATCTGCTGCCAGGCCAGGAAGCCCCAGAACGGGCAGAACACAGCAAAAGAGACGGGCTCCGGGCTGGCGAAGGAGGGCGACGAGGCTGCACCCTCTCCCTGGATCTCCCCAGCCTCCGTACGGAAGACGAGTTCAGGGAAGCGGCTTGACAAGAGGAATACGACATTTGATCTCGGGGAGCCTCCACTGCCACCACCGAGGGAACCTGCGGGCTGAACTGACCCCCCCCCCGGGTTCACACGGTGCCTGAACCTGAACGAGCCCGACCGGGTCAATCCACCGCCTGCTCTGCTCTGCCCCGCCGCGAGAGCCCGAAGCCGACGAAGACGCGCAGCTCACCTGGGACGGCGACACGCCTCCGGCGCTTGGCCACCTTTGCCCGACGCACTGGGGGGATGCGGCAGGGTCTCCCCCCAGACACACACCGCTGCTGCCCCCCCCCGCAAGGATACCCAGTGCTCGCTCCCGCGCTGCCGCACCCCTTCCCCATCACCCCCAGCCGGCCCTCCAGGAAGGCGGCAATGGGAGTTGGAGCTCCATTCGGGAGGACGGTGCCGTGTTGGGCGACCCACCTCTTCCCCCCCATTTCCCCGCTTGCACTGACGTTGTGCCCAGCTACCTCAGGATGCGCTGGGGGGGGTCCCGTTTCTGACCCCCGAAGCGAGAGGCTCCCAGCCCCCGCCTCGTTGCCCCAGGCGGCGCCCCCACATCCCCAGGAGGAACAGGGACCGGCCGCTTCAGGGGGCCCAGACTGATGCCCTCTGGGGTCCCCAAGTGGCGCCCACGCTCCTTCTCCGTCCCTCCGTCGCAATGCCAGACCTGCTGCTGCCGCCGCCTCTTCTGGAGGGGATCTCTGACCGGTGCCAGTCGGGGAGGGAAATGGGCGGCCTCAGGTGGGTGGAGCTCAGCGGGCGAGGGCGAGGCTGGGGCCGAGCTCAGCCTGCCTCTGAGCATGGGCAGAGCACCCATTCTGCAGCTTAACGACTCTGCAAAACGGGGCTGGGGCACACGTTGCCTCTGAGAGCGTGCAGCGGGTGAAACGAAAGAGTAAGAATCGAGAGGTGTCGGTGGGAGCTTTATGCACCACGCCTGAAGGAGACAGTCCTCCTGAGCATGTGCAGAGGCCTCCCCATTCCATTTCCCACAGGAGAAGAAAAGGTCCCCCCATCCCGCAGCAAGTCAGGTGGGTGGGGCCGAGGCCACCCCAGCTGGCACAAAATGCGCGCACACACACACACGGAACAGAACTTTCTGCCTTTTCCAGGGCCAAAAAGCCTTGGATCATGTTGATCGTGTCACATTGTGGAATGTGCTTAGAAAAATGGGAATCGCAGAAGGCCTCCTGGTCTCATTGCAAAATCCGCTGCCAGGCCAGGAAGCCCCAGAACGGGCAGAACACAGCAAAAGAGACGGGCTCCGGGCTGGCGAAGGAGGGCGACGAGGCTGCACTGCACCCTCTCCCCGGATCTCCCCAGCCTCCGTGCGGAAGACGCGTTCGGGGAAGCTGGGTGGGAAGAAGGCGAGCCTGGCCTTGGAACTGGAGGACAACCTGCGCCGTGCTGATGGCAGGAACCCGACAGCCGAAAACGCAAAGGGTCCGCCAGCCCTACTACGAAAGGTCAGGGAGCCCGGTGAAAAATGGGATTAAAATCAAATATGAAGGCGAAGGACAACAGGAGCAGCAGCCAGCCTGAGCACTGGGAATCAGGATATCGAAGCGGTGGAGAATTTCTGCCTTTAGGATCAACCATCGGCATCGAGGAACCAGCCGTCGAGAAATCCTCGGCGGAGCAGCCACGGAGGCCTTGGAAGAGATATCCAGACGCCCGGATGCGCCTGTGCCTGCAAAGACCAGAGTCGTGCACGCCACGGGATTCCCCGTGACCCCCCAGGAAGCAAAAGTTGGACTCTGAAGGGGCAGGAAAGGAAGAGCAGGGACGCTTTCGAACTTTGTTTTTGGAGAAGACGCCCGAGGAGACCGTGGAGAGCCGAGAAAACAAGCGGTGGATCATCAAACAGATCAACCCAGAATTATGGGGCGCGAGTGATGAGGCGCAAATTGTTCGACTTCAGGCACGTGATGTGCAGGGCCAGCAGCTCTCTGGAGGAGGCTCTGGTGCTGGGAGAGGCGGAAGGAAAGAGGAGAAGAGGACGACCACGAGCCAGCGGGTGGGCTCCATGACAGGGGCGATGGGGGCACCCTCGGAAGGCCTGAAAGACCAGGGTGGAGACAGGTCATCATGGAGGGAATCTCTCTGTGTGGTCGCCAAGAGTTTAAAATGACTTGATGACACACGATCAGTCAGTCAAAAGTCTTGCCTGACTCTGGTGGAGTCTCGTTTTCATGTTAGGGTTTCGGGGAGGGAGTCCCCTTTGGGGGCTTTATTTGCAGCACCCAAGGGGGGCCCTGGAAGGTGTCAAGAAGACCCTGGGCACATGCAGAGCCCTTTCCCACAACCTCAATGAGAAGCAGGAGCTGCTGGTTGTGGTTCATCTAAAGACCCGACCCTGGAAGTTATTCCCCACACCCGGGTGGGATGATTTGCACAAGGCTCCCGAGCATATGCAGAGTGCCTGCCCCACTGAAAACACAACTTGCCATTTGGACCAGCCAAAGGCTCACCCCAAAACCTGTTCCCCCGTCAGCTTTGCATCCAGCCAATGGTAACCTACTGAAAGGTACCCCTGGTCACGTCCAAGAGGATTTTCATATAGTAACAAGAGCCTGTAAATAGTCCATCCTTTGGAGCACTTGATCTGGAAGACATAAACTGGGGCAGCTGTAAGTTGAGGCGCCAATCGTTCTGAGATTTTGCTCAGAAAACATCCATAGCCCTGATTCTCTCAGGTGGGTTGGCACAAGAAAAGGACTCTCTTCATGCAACTCAGGATCGTAAATCGCGCATGTCTAGTTGGGGGCTCATTGTGTTGTGTGAACACAAAGAGTGGCTGGGGTTCCTGCCAATCGGGCCCCTCAGCTCCAGGATCTTATTGGCGGGGGGGGTCGAAGGGGGGCCCTTGAGCAGAAATCCTAGACCCCAGATTCACAGGGGCCCTGAGTCCTGGGCCGCGCTCCGAAGGGCAGCCACAGGCTCTGGCCAGCTTCAGCCAGAATCCGCCCTGGGTCCACCCTCTGTCTGCCTTGGGCCATGCGGGATGCACTCTGCCCTTGCGCAGAGGCACTGTTCCAGAGAAGATCCTGGTTTCTGGCAAGGGTGGGTTGCTGAACTTTCTGCACCCTGCCAGTCCAGCCCCGCCCTTTTCCACAGCGCTCCGCCCCCTCCCCTGGCAGATTCTCCGGGCCTGCAAGAAGCAGGCGCGCTGGAGCCCTTTCAGAGCCCACCCGGGGCTTCCTCCCTTTCCATCAGCGTTGTTCCGACTTGGCCACTTTAAGATGCGTGGACTTCAACTCCCAGCATTCTTTGAGCAACACTGATTTAAACCTTCTTTGTGATTAAGAGCTGGATGGGGGACTGCAAGGACATCTCAGGCTAGCCCTGGAAGTGGAGGAACATCCCAGAAGGCAATTGCAAAACAGATCCGAACAGGGGCCAAAGAAAGCTGCACAGCCGTGTTCATAAAGGCCCTAAGAGGCAAACTTCATTCAAGTTTGTGTCTTTGCCTTTCGTGCAGACCCATGGGGGTGCTTAGCCAACCTTGGCTAGCTTTGAAAAGGGTCGTGCGTGGGGGGCAAATGGCGGAAGCCTTTCTTAGATGGGGGGAGGGAGGGAGGGGGGGTATGACGCTCCCTGCCAGTCCCCACAAGCAAAGTCGGTGGTCAACTCACTCCCCAGGCCCCGCAAGGCACCAGGGCCGCGCCGAGGGCACCAGGCACGCCACCCGGCCAGGTCTAGCGGGATGGGCAGGGACCGCCGCGGAGAGGCGCTCCCGCCAGCGACCTGGCCTTGAAGGCGACAACCAGCACAGTTCCTCATCTGAAAGTGGCCGAGGTGCAGAAGCCCTGGCTTACAGAGGTGAGCTGAATAGAAGAAGGATGTTCCGCTGACCCAGAAATCTCCACTCAAGAAGCAGAAATCGGTGCAGAGATACAAGACGGGGGAGATACCTGGGAACTGCAAACTGAGCACGAGCCAGCCGTGTGCTGTGGCTGCAAAACCGGCAAATGCAATTTTAGGCTGCATCCACAGGAGCGTCTTTTTCCCAGTTGTGGGCATACAGTAATAATCCCACTTAATGCTGGTTGGGCCACATCCCACCTTAAGAATAAAGTGCAAAAAGATGTCAAGAAATTGGAAGAAGTCAGCGGTCTTTGTGCAAAGGGGTCAGAGAGTTGAGACGGGGTGATAGGATCTTCACCCCCTTTTTTACACGGGTTCCCATTGCCATCTTGACCTTTTTGACCCCTCCCCTACAGATACTGCTGGAAGACACTTAGGGGAGGGCAGAAGACAGAGGGGGGTATGGACTAGCCTTCTTCTCTCTCCTCCCGTAACCCAGCGCACAGATTTAAGTTACAGGAAGGCAGAATCTGAGCAACTCCTGGGAGGCGAGACCAAGGAAAGGATGGTCTCCCTTCACGGGACGCGTTCAGGCGGGGGACGGACGGCCATTTCTTGGGGATGCTTTAATGAGGATCCCTGCCCAGAGCAGAGGATGGACTCGGGGATCAAACCCTTGTATTTAAAGGAAATCAGGTAGCTGCAACTCATCCTATTGATTTCTGGTCATGGTTTCCATGGCTGTGCTTCCTTTTCTGTGCCCAAACCCATGAGCGACCACATCTCCTCTAGTTTATTCTCCAAGCTGGTGCCCTCCAAATCTCTTGAAATACAATTCCCATCAACTCCTAGTTAGCAGGCCCAACAGATTGTGGGCACTCAAGGCCATCCTCGTAGGGCACCTAGTTGGTGAAGGCATAGACAGACACTTGCTCCTGCTCCAGGTAGTCCTTCTCAGAGATGCCTCCAAGCCACCACCTTCTCCCCTTGCCACCTTCTGCTGCCCACATCCCCCAAACACAAAAGGCTTTGGACCACCTCCTATGTTCCGAGATGCCAACGCCCCACACAGACCTTCTCCCTGCCTTTGCTCCGCTGCCCAACACATGGCCCTGGCTCTTGGGAGACTGCACCATCACTCGGGTGATCATTATCTCCCTCTTGGGCTGGGCTACCCATATATTCCTTGCTCTTCCCACCCACAAAGTTTCTGAGCCAGGAATCTACAGCGCCTTGCCAGCTTTTGAGCCACCCAAGAGGGCCACTCCAGTAATGTTGCCGATCATCTGGATAGGCTTTGCTCCTTCTTGCTGCTGCTCTTGGGGTCTTCAGAAGATCAAGCAAGAGTGACTGAATCAGCACACAGCTTCGGCCAGGGGGTTCGAGTGATGCCCTTCCAGGCCTAGGAAGAGCTCAGGCAAGCAGAGGGAATGTCAGCCTTCCCAGGTAGACCAGACAAGAACCACGACCAGATGAGCTAATTCTACTTTATTGTAAGGCTACATTAACAGAATCTTGCAAGTCTGAAAGTACAGTTCTCCTGCTGTCTCATTTACAGCCTGATAAGTGAGGGAGGTTCCTTTCTTTCTCAGCCTCTTATGTAGCTGTGGCCTATGCCCCCTCTTATCTGATCATTCGGTAGGCAGCATCTCTCCCCCACCCCCCATCCGAAGGTCATTCCCACATAGCATTACAGGGAAGGGCAGGAGGGAGCAGTGATCAGGGGCTCAGCTGGCTGGGCTATCTGCATTTGGTGTGGCCGCTGGAGGGAGAGCCCCCCTGTTCAGTTGCAAGTGCGCTCTCTTGGTGATGAAGGGCGGGGGGCGTTGGACTGGGGATTGTTGGTGCTGTTTTATTCTCTGCCTTCTGGCCCACCTTGTCCTCGTCCTCATCCTCGCTGCCCTCTGAATCACTCCGCACATCCTTTTCCATCTGCAAGAGAGAAACGGAGCCGTGGCCGCCCTTCGGTCCTGCTCAGCTGGAGTCCATCTGGGGGACACAGAACTGGGGATGCACAACTTTTGTACAACTCGAGGGCCACACCAGGCTTTGCGTGACATGTAGGCAAGCCCAGGTCTCTTTGTGGGGAGGGGTTCACAAGTTTAAGGGGGCATGGGGGCTTTAACAACCTGCAAGGCTAAGACATCCGTTTTACCTCTGGCATCTCTCCAAACCCTCAAAATGCAACCACGGTCATCCCCCTCTCCTGAGGCTCTGGGGCTGAGGGACACAGTAGGAATCCTGCTTGACATCAGCTGGTCTCGCGATTGTACATTTTTGGACCCATTTGGTATGACGAAAACAAAGATGGGTGGCACTACGTAAAAAATTGCCAGAGGGACCTGCAACTGAGATGCTGCAGCATGGAGCGGCTCAGTCCACCTTTCAGCGACTCCATTCTGTTTCTTAGCAGTTTTAGTGTGCTTGCTTGTGTGCTGCGGGGGGGGGGGGGGATACCTCCTTTTAATTATTTTCTGAATGTATTTTGCATCTCTGCAGACTTTCCAGTCCTTCCGCACCCACTGAGCTCACCTTTTATGTGTACATGGTGCTGTTTGGACCTGAAAAGCACAACACCCCTGCCTGGCCGCTGGCAATAGAAAGAGCACTAGGATTGGTTCTCTTCAACCCACATGCCAAGCCAGGCCAGTTACGAACTTCATTGCTGCATTCCCACAGTGTGCTGGGCTGAATTAATGTCACTTGTGGTCAGCTTTATCTCTCGTTGTGTTCTGATGGCAAAATTGGGTTAGTTTACAATTCCATGTCTTGTGAAGACAAGAAGAAATTATTTGATTCAGCAATGCAGGTCAAGCAGGTTGTGGAAAACGTTTGGCAGAATGCTGCCTCCTCTCTGATGCCACTCGCATGTGGGGTGGGTGCTGCCACATGTGGCCTTCTCAGACATCTCGCAGGGACAGTGATGGGGGTATCCAGCATCCTGTTGTTTCCTCAGGGCCCAAACGGGGGTGGGAGGGGTGGGGGAGCTGACTTGGGTCTTCCCAAGCTCATGGGGCAGCCAAACAGATGCCTGTCCTGGCCGTGAGGGCCATGCGCGCTGAAAGGTGCCATCCTTGCACAGCCCCAGGTCCACTGAACACCAGCCTTGTACAAGCATCACCAGCCTTGCACAAGCATCAGGACGGATGATCGACACCACAGGAACCTCCCACTGAAGTTCCCTCTCCCATCCGCTTCTTAACTGACTGCATGATCAGCATCTGGACAGCGGGCATTTTGCAGAGCAGAGCAGAGCAAATCTGCCCCGCAGAGTTTATAATCTACAGTTCAACCTGGGAGAAATGAGAGGTGACACGGAGAGGCACGTGAGGCCAGGCAGAACGAGGATCTGCAGAACCAAAGGATCTGGCATCCAGCGCAACAGCAAAGAGGACCTGAAAGTGCAGCAGGGTAAAAGGAAAGCAATTTGTGGTCTCCCCCCTTCCCAAGTGCCCAATTTCTGCTTTTACCTTGTCATGGATCAGGAACCTATAAATCATGCGAATGATGAAGGACAGCCAGAAGGGATCAAGGAGCTGCAGGATTATCAGAAGGGCATTGAAGAAGTAGTAGCCAAAAAAAGGCTGGAAGAGCTCCGTGAAATAGTAACACGTGTTGTAGAGAATCCTTTGGGGGGGGTGCAAAAAGGAGGAGGAAAAGGGTTACGCTTGTATTGCTGCTCAGCACTTTTTAAGGCTGGGATAATCAATCGGGTCAGGAATTCTGGCAGGGCATTATGTATTAGGGCTTCAAAAATGAGAATTGATGATCTGAATGGCTTCAACCAAAATTGATGTTGAAATAATTTAATGGAGAAGAATAGATGCTCTGCTTTTAGCGACCACAATCAGGACCAGCAACAGGGTCGTTAAGCAAAGAAGTCGCTAAGTAAAACCGCTCCTATGCTTAAGATCTGACTTCAGCTTTTCTTTGCTTTACAGACCTGCAAAGCTCATTAATGCAAAGACGGGTCACAAAGTTACTTTTTCATCACTGTCGTAACTCTGAATGGTCACTAAATGAGGCAGTCGCTAAAAGAGGACGACCTCCAGTGACATTCTGTGGCTATTAAAACTGTTTTATCCTTCAGCCCCCCCCCCCACTTCAACCACCAACCTTTTATTTCCCGAAAATTATCATTGCTACTCCTGCAACCTGAGTTTTCCTGGCCTTGATGTTACCTCCCACTTCTGGCGGTTTGATGGGCTACACGAAGGTTAAAACTGCTACTTGTAGATGGCAATGACAAGCTGAGGTGGCCCGAGGTGTGTGGGGGTGTCAAAAAAGTCAAGATGGTGCTGCAACCGTGCCATCAAAGCCCCCCCTTTTTGCATGCGCTCCCAAAACGTACTTGAATGGAAAAATCACCAGGTGAGTGAACAGGAATACTACTGAGAACATGATAAAGAGTGTGTCGCAAGTCTTCTGCCACTTCAGGTAGTTAAACATCTTTGTGGCCTGTGGAAAAAGAGAAAGAAAGAAGCAGAAACTGTTGAGCGGCTGAGGTTCCTATTGTGAAAGGACTTGACTTTCAGGATTCGGGGTTCAGGTTTCTCTACATTTAAACTGCAGCGCCTATCTTCTCTCTCCCACGAAGGATGCTGAGAATTGTAGTTTGGGGAATGTGTAAATGCCGAAAAGAACTATAGCCATAGGTTAGCTTACAAGCCTGTCTTAGTCTGCAGCAACTGAGGGTGAGCTCAAACCTGTTCCAAACCTCCGGTGCTGAATGCAGAACAAGTGCAAAGTCATTGTTTCGGACTCAAAACTGGACACCTGAAATATGAAACAATTCCAGCTTGAATTGCTTTGCATGCCGTTGCTATCTCTGAACTGCTTGCGTGTATGTTTCTCTTCCTTCAAACCAGCCTTTAAATTGGGACTACAGCACCCATAATTTAGCCAGTCCCAACACATCTGGCAGCCTGCAGGAAGGAGAAGGCTGGTATAAATTCCTTTCTAGATTTATTTCCTCTTTCCAAAGAACATGAAAGAGATTTTTTTCAAAAAGAGAAGGGGAAGAATCTGTTCTTCCTTCTTGGGGAAGAACGTTCCTGAGCATTAACTTACGTGCAGGAGAGAATCTGGAATATCATGTAGAATAATTACAACTGAACCTATACGGATGTAATTGGCGCAGTATGAGAAGCTGATGAGGAAGAGGCTGGCTGCGTGGTGGACAATTTGCTCACGAAAGTCCTACAGTGAGAGGGGAGGATTGAATTGACGGATTTTGCAGCTGCTTATGGGGGCCAGACACCCCCGTCACGGGGAAGGGGTTTAGAGTGGAATGTTTTGCATCTGAATTTAGGCCCCAAACCTCTGCTCCATATAAGAGCATAGGGGTAACCTTAGCTTTGTGTACTTTGGTTATGGGCTAGGGAGCCTGGATAACTGATTTTTTAATTTAAGCAGTAGATTTAAATGTGCCTTTGCTCTGAGCGAGCTCCGTTGATGACGACAAACCCAAGATCCAGTCTCAGAGAAAGTTACGCCTAGGTAAGGAAAGGTGTTAACTCGTTCGATTGGTTCACCATCTAATTGCCATCTGCGTCTCTGATGTCGTTTTCCAAGCACGATAATTTTTGATTTTGATTTGTTAATGATTAAAGAGTTATCCTGCCAATAGGAGCTAAGTCTTCTTAACAGCCTACACAGTCCTACTTGCGAGTATGACAATAATATCATATCGTCGGCGTAGAGCAGAATGTTGCAATATGTATTTAGGACCCTAGGCACGTGTACCGTGGGATCTTTCATTAGTCCTGGTAAGTCACTGATGTATGTATTAAGTAATAATGGGGCTAGTACGCACCCTTGTCTTATCCCTTTGGATGTGTTGATCCTATTTGTCGTAGCTCCGTTAACCCCGAACCGCACCCTCAAACAGGCCCTTGTATACAGGGCTTTGACCAAAGCCAGCAGTCTGGGCTCTATTTTAAGAGCTGTCAGTTTACTCCATAGTCCTTCTCTATTTACCGTGTCAAATGCTGCAGTGAGGTCTATAAAAGCAGCGAACAAATGTCTCCTCTTACAGACAAATTTGTCAATCAGATGGTTCAAAACAAAGCAGTTATCAACGGTAGATCGGCTTTGTCTGAAACCTGCTTGTTCTTCTACGAGAATGTGTTTTTCATCTACCCAGCATTCAACTCTATTCAGAAGGAACCTAGCATATATTTTAACAACAATGCCAATTAGGCTAAACGGCCTGTAATTACTAGGATCCTTTTTATTCCCTTTTTTATATATAGGGACGACTATTGCCATCTTCCACCCGGCTGGGATATGGCGGGTATTATTTATATGTGTGAAGAGACCTGCCAATAGGGGCCCCGCCAGTCGGGGAATTTCTTGAATAGTTCAGCTGGTAGGATATCCTCACCAGGTGCTTTATTGCTTTGTAGACTTTTTATAATGGACTGGACCTCTTTTTCTGAGACTGGTGGCCAAGGGGAGAGGCTTCAATAGATGATAAATCACTGCTTAAGGACTGTTTCTCTGTAGATTCCGTTACAGCAGACAAACACCGGTAATAGTTCTCCCCGTCCTCAGCGGAGATCGGTATGTCAAATGCAAATCTCCATTCCTTTAGGATTCCTGCTACAGGATACCAGAATATAACCGAATTGTGTCTTTTTGCAGCCAACTCGAGTTCTAACCAAATTGAGGTGACATAACTTTTTTTCTTTAATTTTGTAAGTTTTTCATATTCTCTTCTTATAGTCAGCATCTCAGCTTGTGTATAAACAGTAGAACATCTCTGAGCAAATCTCATGGCTGCCTTCAATTTCTTTTTCATCAACTGGCATTCTGTGATGGAATGGTTTGGGGAAGGCTGCGCTCGGGGAGATAAGCATTTCCTTAGCCCCCGGGAGGAGCGTGGGAAGGTGAAGAGGATGAGGCTGGCACCACCCTAAGGAATTGACAGAGTTTGCTTGCTGGCTTGGGAAGTGTAGATTCAGTCTGGTGAGATTTCTGTCTTGTAGGTGAGGCTAATACATGCTATTGAATTATATCTGTACGGTCTCATGGAGTTCTTTGGGCTGAACCTGACACATTCATTGTCAAGCCAGGGAGATCTGGCTGCTTGAAGACTTTTGGCGGAAGAGTTAGTTATGAAATGTTTCTTCAACATATTACACAAATTAGTAAATGCATTGGAAACTGACAGCCAGTCAGCGGTAGGTGACTGGATTGTTGTATCCCGATGAACAGCATTCTCTGCTTTGAGGCTGTCTAAAATGGCCTTTGTATCAACTTTGGCCCATATCAGCCTTTTATTTTGACTCACCTCCAGATTATAGGCGATCCACCTGTCAGCCATGTTATATGGTCTTAAATCTGAATGACCCCATAATTTCACACTCACTGGCTGATGGTCACTTTCACCTCCTGGATATACAATGACCTCTGAGAAGAGGTCAACTTCGTTTCTTGATACACAGAAGAGATCTAACACACTGCTTGAGTGGGCTGAATGGTATGTATATGGCTATATATAATTATTATCCTTAACTCCCAGGATTTCTAGATTACATTTAAAGATTAGGGGGACTAAATGCAAGCCAGCAATATTACTTTTGTTATCTCTTGATAACCACTGTGGGTGATTATGAAGAAATTCATTTGGAAATTCTTTCTTTTGTGCAAACTCATGAAGGGATGGTCCTAATTTGGCATTAAAATCTCCAAGTAATCGAATTATACCTTGAGAATACAATGTGGCTATTTCGTCTAATATTGTTTCTAGGCATGTCCAGTAATCAGGATTATAGTAGGGGTGTGTGTTTGGGGGAATGTATACATTTACCAGTATTAACTCAGACTCCTTATATCTAATTTTCACAGCTAGAAAATGCAACAATTTATCTTCACTATATAATTTCTCCCCCTCCCATTGCAGTTCTTGTTTAATAAGGACACATAGTCCGCCAGAAGGTCGCCCTTTGTTCGTTATCTTTTGGGCAGGGAAGTCCCATCCATGAAAGCCCGGAGGTTGTACTGGTTCATCCTCTCCAGTTAGCCAGGTTTCCTGGATGGCTATTATGTCAAATTTGGAGAGGAAACCCACTCCTTCAGTGTCAGCCACTTCTTTTCAGCCAGCTATGTTCCAAGTCACAATCTGTACAGGTCACCCAAGGACAGAATATTCTGGGTGGGGTGGTTGGCTGAGGACTGAGGGTACAGACAGTCCATCTATTTCTGGCGCTGGGACTATATTATCAATACTTCCCATGCAAACACAATTATTATAAGGTTCGGCTTTCCCCATCGTAAGTTGTAACCGTTGCTCTTCTCTGTCTCGGGTGCCAGTATTCCAGATTTTGATCTGGTGCTGGCGTTTCTGCCGACGGTAGAGGACTCAGTCCATCCCTCTCATTTTCTAGTTGCTGTGCTTGAAAGTGACTGACATCAAGTTGGTGGCTGTTATCAGAGAATTGCTCCGATTCAGACTTTCCCATGATGGTGTTAACTTGTGATGATATAGAATGGCAAGATATATATGGCGCACCCCCTTGCTAAACGGAATCAGAATTGGGATCCACACTAGGTTCAACTGGATAAAGTGTCTCTTGAGGTTGCTCAATCTGGTTCTCCGATGCCAGGGATGTTAAGTCGCCAGCTACAGTTTCATCCTCTAAATGGTTAATTAGAACTTGTGCTGTAATATCTTGCTGAGTGTCCTTTTCCTTTGTGTGTTTTTGCTTTGGACTGACACGCCTTCTCTTTTTTTTTATTGGCGATTTTGTGCTTTCAGAAACTGGGCTTAGTAACATTTCCACAGAAGAGCAGCTAGAGGGGAGCAGGGTGTTAAGAGTTTCTGTCGCGTTAGTTACCGATTTCAACATTGGTCTTACTATTTCGATTTTGTTTAAAATCAGTTGTTGTTCCCCTGGGGGGAGGGTGGCAAACTGATCGATTAATTCTTCCTCATCATCCAGAAACTGTATCTTTCCATGAAATGAATCTGGGATCTCTTTTTCATTATCCTTATCTTGTTCTGTCCTTGTTAATAGAGGAGTTCTTTGCTTTACAGATCATGAACAGTTACATTTAGAGTTTTCAAGGTTCACATCGTCCTCCCTCACTGACTTGGCTCTCCACCCAGGCTTTAGCAGAGACTGAGTCTGGGTGTTATGAAACACACGTATTGGCTGGTTGTAATATTTCCTTAAGGGATTTTCAAGCCTTAAGAGCATCGACGGTAAAATAATCTGACCAAAAGTTAACAATATTCTTTTACATCCGTGCCTACTAGGGAGCCAAGAGATCTCTGTTAATTCGTTAGAATATACCCTACACTGTAAGAGTTGAGAGAGAGAATTCAGTATTACTCGTCTGTTATGACACCCACCCCTATTTGAAGGTGTATCGGCAACTTGGAGTAGAATCCTATGTCTCTGCAAAACCAGCCTCTCCTCCATGTCTTCTCTATCTAAGAGCCCCCTTGCCGCCCGCGCTCTCCGTAAGTTAGGGGTAAGATTTGGAGCATGGGGGAAACTGTTTTCTTTCTTATCTAATTTGGAGATATAATTTCCCATTAGAGTCTTTAATTCGTCTTTTTATTCGCTTCCAAGAGCTGATCGAATATAGGAAGGACTGTTTGTGCTGTTAAAAGACAGTTCTTGGCAACCAAATCCAGGTCTCCTTTAATGTTGCTCTTGATGTTATCCATATCCCCCCCTCTATCTCCTGTGAAATCCTCATTCTCAGTGGAAAGGCAATCGTCCACATCCCAGTCCGATGTGGAATAAGAGTTATTAGCGGAGGTTACAAGAGGAGAAGAAAAAAGGAAAGGAGACTTACTTACATTGTCCATTGGCTGGAATAAATCCTTTATCTTTGGTTGCCTGAAAGTCCTCGCAACCTTATTTTGTTTAGGATTTCCTCTTGGCTGTGTCTCCAGTTTATGTCTCCTTTTGAACTTTCTTTTCAAGTTCTTCTTTGTTTTTGCTTTCTGATTTTGCATCCTTGGGTGGTATTCAGGGTTGTAGATCGTACTCTTGCTTCGACGGCAGGTGTCCGAAGCTAGTGGGTCCAGAGTCCAAGATCTAAAATCCTAATCCTATCTAATCCTAAATCTGAATCCCTAAAATTATTACTCCAAATAAAAGAAACTAAAATTACTAAGACCACTAATTAATATTTGATAAAATGAACTATATATAAAAGGTAACTAAAATAGGAGAATTAGGAGCTCACTAAAAAAGCTGTCACTTGGTGGCCATTTTGCTCCGCCCCCCTACTACTGTATAGTGTTTTTCCAACTTGGCAACTTTAAGATGCTGGCTGGGAAATTCTGGGAGCTGAAGTCCACACATCTTAAAGTTGCCAAATTTGAAAAACATTGGATCATGCACTGAGCAGGGGCTGAAGTAGACAAACTCCAAGGTCTTTCCAACTTTGTGATTCAGATTTCACTCAGTAGTTTGTAACATTTCTTTGATCAGAAATCACAGAATCCAAACATTTCCTGCGGGATTTTCCTAAGACCTTTTCTAATCTTGCTTTTGGAATTTTTTGCAAATACTGTGCCCCTTCCCACCTCTCAAATTACAACTGTTGTTTTGTCTGCACTCAACAACCATGAGCTCTTCTAAGCAGTTGTCTGAGCATTTGAAAATGAGGATAATTCACTCTTTCAAAGCTGGGGAGGGAGGGAGGATGGATGGATGGATGGAAGGAAATAGACAGACTGACAGACAGAGAGCTATAGATATGATTGATAGATGACAGAGAGAGGGAGGCAGGGAGGGAGATAAAAAACTAAATACCCCCAGTAAGCAATTTCAGCTATGAGAAACATTGTTCAGAAATGAAAGTTACATGGACTTGATGAAATCAAGGCAACACCTGAAGCACCAAGAAAATTTCTGCTAAAACTGGGTCCAGACTGGTCAGCTTGGGAAATAGAACCCACGGACAAGCTGTTGAAAAGTTAGGTGACGCTGAAGTGGTTATCTGCCGGTCCACAGCACAGCATTGCTGATACAACTGCGTGGAAGGAAAGCCTTTCTCCAACCATGGAGAAAGCCATGGCAAAGCCATGGTCTCACGTGTGCAAAGGAGATCCTGAACATGGCTGAAACTTTCTGAGCCACTCCAGGAAAACATAACTCCTTGCTGGCCATCAAGCCTATACAGGGTTGGTCTATTAGGTGCCGAAGTTGCATGTAGCCCATGGCCCAGGGAACACTGTCTGGCTTGAAAGTAGAATAAATTCAACTAAATACGTGTGAAGGAATTGAAGCTGAAAAGAGGCAGTTCTACAAGACAATGGTCCAAACCATTTTTTCTCCACTGCCTTCTACAGAACTCTACAGTTCCATGAAAACCTGAAGGGGTTCTGTGAGAGACTAAGGGCAGAAAACTGTTCATTTCAGCACACTCAATAGAGCTTTGAGCAGGGCATTGGGGAAGGATTTTGAATGGCCTTCTTGGTCCCTAAACCTAAATATCACTGAACATATGTGGGGAAGACCTTAAACGTGCAATGCATGGAAGGAGAATCTTTCTCAGCTAGGAGAGTTCTGAAAGGAAGAGTAGGAAAATTCCAAACAAGGAATAGACTCTTCAGTGGCTACAAAAAAATTTGGAAGCTATTATGGTGTTAAAATAATAACAATAATAAGCTAATAGTGGTGCTACAAAGTCCTGGTGGAAAGAGCATTGAAAATTTTGCATTTACCACATTCAGTTTTCTTACATTGAATCTGTACACAACTGTGCAGAAATAGTAAGCAGGCATCCAAATTTGCCAAAGGTGTGGTGTTTCACTTTCTGCCATGTAGCCCCGGTGTCAGCTGTTGTTCAGTTAGGGATTCTCTGATAACTATAAATTTTTGCATAGGACTCTAGGTTCAGGGGGGCTGGTATACACTACTTTTCATCTCTTCCTCTCCTGACTACACCATCCTATGCCCAGGACAACGTGTGCCTGTTGTGCTTGCGCTTGTTCTCATGTGCTATTCCTTATAACTGTTTAATCACTCAGTTGTGTTGCTTTTTAGCTGTAAGAAATGGAAAGAATTGAATTTTTAAGGCTTGGATGAATGTTATGTTTGGAAAGGCAGGACACATTGCAGTTTCATGCCATTTTTGCAAAGCGGGATGGAAATTTATGAATACTTTTCCATTGAAATCTACATTCAAATGTCTCCCTGACTCCTTACCTGCTGCGGGTACCCAACCCAACATTGGCGGAGATCCCAGAACCAGGGTTTCTGCAAGAAGACACAGTGTATTAGGAATCACATCATACCAGCCCACCAACACTTCCTCGGAGCTGCCTTTTAAGGGGATGATGGGAGGGAAAGGAGACCACTGCATGAAAAAGCAACTCTGGTCACTAAGAAGTTTGAAAGAGGATGAAAAATGGAGACTTTCCTGCACTCCCAACGTTTTCTAACCCAAAAGGGAAGCACTAGATCTTGGGGGCCGGGAGGCAGAGGAAGAGTCACCAGCTGCATTACACATGGCAAACTCTCTTTTTTGACAACGACCAACAACAGTGGGGAAAGCATTGGAACTCACATCGCAAAGGATGGCCAACCCCGTGCAGAAGGAAATAAAATGGTGGGTGCCTCTCCAGCTGAAAAACAATCAGAAAATACAGGTTTGACCCTGTTTACCTTCCAAATGAGAACCCAACCGCACATCCTAACAGGGCTAGATACCTGGTTCAGTTGGGGATCACATATGGAGCATTGAGGATACGGTGGGTGGATTCTTCAGCAGTTGCAATAGGAGACATGCACGTCCATCCACAAAATGCCCGCCCTTCTTGGCACGGCCAGTCACAAACAACCCACCAGATGTGCTCTCTAACACCCCAATGGGGCCCTCGGCTGCTTGGGGGGTCAAAGGCATTGCTGCACGTATCGTAAGATGCTGGAGGGTGACGCTTCCCTTTGCATCACACAAACTTCCCTCTGGAATCGTTCACAATCTTCTTGGAGGGTCCGATGGGACACAGATCCTGCTGGGCCCTAAGGGGTGCCCACGGGCTGCACGTTGACCACCCTGCCCCAACAGCTCCCACTCACCTGACTTCACAGAATTTCTTGGTCAAGCTGGGCCGGTCCTGATTCAGGCGGCATCGAAACCACCTCTCTACCTGCCTTGGTTGGAGGTCGCACTGCTTGGCCAAGCTGCTGACTTCCTCCTGGAACGCAGGACGCAGAACCAGGTCAGAGGAGCTGTAGATCCAACCCCGAGACCCCCTTGCTGGAAAAGCCACAGCCCCCCTTTTAAAAAGACTGCCCTTCAGGGGCACATTTTGGGGAGCAGTTTGCTTTGCAGAATCTCCCTGCGGCTTTCCCCCCAATATTGGGGAGAAAAAGGGTCTGACGCCTTCTCTCACCCCCAGCTGGAAAACGGGGATGCTGTGCAGATGGCAGATCTGTCACTTGCAGCTTCAGCAGCAATTTTGCCCTGAGTGAAAGGAGGTTATGTTGGTCCCACCATCAGCAGGGGCCCCAATCGGTCAAGAAACCCCTGCCAGGGTATGGAGGGAAAAACTAAATCGCTACCACTTGCCCATCCGGATCGCTCAGCCGCATCATCTACTTCAGTGCTGGCCGGGGAATTCTGGGAGCTGAAGAGCATCCATTTTAAAACATGCAGATCTAATTGCTCAGGGCAGAAGCCCACCTAGCTGAATTGTTTGTAAATTTTTCCTAAACTTCTCTGTGCTGTCTATACACGTGCAGGGCCATATGCAGAGAGAGAGAAAGGGAGAGGGAGGGATTTTTACAGCATCATATGGCATCTCATCAGAAAACTCCCAGGAGGCAGAGCATCCCTTAAACCCATCGTTCTCCCTCTGATCCCCTCTCGGGTGTTGGGGTTTTAACTCCAATTTCCAGGGTAGAAGTTCCAGGTCTTGTACCCTTGCAATACATGCCGCTTGCTAAAAGGAGTCAAATCGAAAACACCTCAACCCCACTGCTGGTCTTGCATGGTTGTCACACTTCTACACACACACACACAAACACACACAGGCGCACTTTAACTGGGTTCAGTGCTTCAGGGTGTGCGCCTCAGAGCTCAAGAAGATTTGCTGCCCTAAAAACCCTTTAAAGACATTGACTGCGAGAAAAACGGAGCAGATCTCTCCGGGATTAGCCTTAGAAAGAATTCCTTCTTTGCTCTTTCCAGCAGCAGAAGCAGAATCGCCTTAGACGTTCCGCGTCGGCCTGGGGAACTCACTGCTACTGGACGGTTGCAGGGCCACCAATTTTCCTTTCTCTTTTTTGCTTTTCCCCCTTTTTCGAATTGAGAGAATGTGCAGGGCTGAGTCGCGGGAACTGCCCCTCTCCAGCTCAGGCCAGAAACGGATCCTGTTTGCAGCCCAAACAGCCCAACCGAAACAAAATTGCTGGCTTGAGCAGGTTTGGGGCACCGAAAGCTTAGGCAGACCGAAAGCTTAGGGAAATAATTGTTCGTGGAGGGGGGAGGAATCCAAAGACACAATAAAGGAACATGAGGAGCCTCAAACTCTGTAACAACAGAGTGCCATTTTCTCTTTTGTGGACTGATTCAACAGGGACGGTACATTCAAAAAGAATAATAAAATACACACACACAGACACATATACAAACAGTCCTTTAACATGCTATTAAAACTAGATGAAATAGAAAGATATTGTTCCATAATATTAATACTACATAAAGACAGTTTAAAGAGCAACCAAGAATGGATCTCTTGCATCCATATTTTCCATATTTTGGGAGTATAGTTCAATATCACCTTTACATCTCGAGCAACTGTGGTTTTCCCCAGAGTTGAGGCCAGAGGTTTAGCCCCCTTTCGCCACACCTTCCAACACGTGTGGAAGAAACTCACCTTTTGGGGACGTTTCCTCCGCTTCCTGTAAAAAGCTTCCAGGATGGGGTTTGGAGAAGGTTTCCGCTGCACCTTTTCTCGCAGGCCCAGTTTTCTGCTCAGGGGCGCGCCGATGTTCCTGGGAAAGGGAACGGCTTGGGTCAGACGAACGCTGGCTAACTTTGGCCGGTCCTTGGCTTTCTCATTTCACGCTCCGCTCAGGAACAGGCACGTTAAACCAAAGCAAGGAGAACAAGGCTCCTGAGCATCTCCTGCTTGTTTAACAAAAAATTCGTGAACTATAATAAGTAATACAACGGCTGCGACAGAATAAAGTAATATTTAAATAATAGTGATTAAAATCACACTTAAGGGAGTATCATGTGAACATAGCAGGAGCTCAGTCCCTTAACATTATTAAATCTAGACCATACAGAAGCATATTGCTCTGTCTTCTCCCTTTTACAATATAAAGACATTTCAAAAACGGGTAGAGAACATATTTCCTGAATTCATTCTTTAACATCAGGCGTGAGATTAACCCTAGCAAGACTGAGTGGCTTTGGGTTCTAGGTCCCTCTCGTTCCGGCCATTCTCCGTCTCTTGTTCTGGACGGGGCTGCACTGCCCTAACAGGACCAATGCGCAATTTGGGGGTCCTCCCAGACTTGTGGCTCCTGTTCAAGGAACAGGTAGCAGCCAAGACCGGGCGGGCTTCAACCAGTTTCACATTGTGCCCCAATTGTGCCCTTCCTGGACTAGGAGGCTGATAGGATCAGTAAGGAATGTCAGAAATAATAATAATGTCATTTTCAATTTCCCTTGCTTCTCCTTTTTGTCAAACTGTCAAATTGAGTTTGTCAAAAATGGTTGCTAAAGACAAGGTATAAAAAGGGACCTTCCACTGTTTCAAGAGATACCGGGCTGTTGGGTTGGGTGGGGTGGGGAAGGAAGGAAAGCTCCCTCCAAATGGTTCGGGTTCCCATCTTTGGATCTGACTTGGTTTCAGTTGGCCAAGAGCTTGCCCTTCGAAGAACAAACAGAGGGCGACGAGCAGGAGAACGAAGGGGAGGCCGGGCAGGAGGTGTTGGGGTTGAGGATAGTGGACATCCTCCGTCTCCTGCATGTCCTCTCAGGTGAACCCTGGAGGTAGCCAGTACTCCTGTCTCCAAAGCCACCGCGTTAGCTGCGCCATCTCCCTGGGGAGGAGAGAAGAAAGGCAGGGGGTGAGATGGGGCGCTGCAGGAGTGTTTCCGGAAGGAAAGTCTTCTCTCAGCCCTTCCAGCCGTGGCTCAGGGGAGCAGCACTCCTCCATCTTCCTCACCTCCCAGCAGCCTTTGGAGGTAGGCCAGGTCAGAGAACAGACAGCGCAAGGAGTACCGGAACTCTTCTGTGACCAAGTAAAACATAATCTTGAAAGCCTGCCAGAGTTTCCCTCGGCCCCCTCTTTTACCAAAGAGAATCAAGGAGGAATTATCTTGAGTTTCTTTCTTACCCGCTCTTCCTTCCCAGGGCTAAGTTGAGAGTTCCTTGATGGCCTTGCACTCCTCCTTCAAGATTATTTCCAGACTCCTCCATAACTCCCTATATTTAAGCCCAGGTTAGGACTCCCTCAAGGTGTAGGGATTCCAACTCCCAGGATTCTCAGCCATGGCCATGCAAGCTGGGAATGCTGGGACTGGATTTCCATGCATCAAGAGGGTATCAATAAGGGGAAGCCGAGACAATTACAGAGAGAAGACGGCAATGTTTATAACGCCCTCTCCCTGGTTAAATTCTGTCCATAGGACTGGACAGTTTCATACCAAAAATCCTTTCTATGGAACCTTCCCCCTCCCCCCAAAAAAGTAATGTCCCTTTATGAGAAGCAAAACATTGGGCAAGAAAGAGTTGCTAGAGATCTTTTGGTGCCGCAACTGATGGACGGAAGCCAAAATACTGGAACCGAAATCGAAAGAGGGGGTGTGGTGGAAGATCATTTCATTCCCCCTCCCCGCCCTCAGTCCTATTCTTGCAAGCCAGAAAGTGGACCCTCCTTTCTTGCAGCTGCCAGACACCAAATGCTGGGATCAGTTGAGCCCTTTGTAGGAGAGGAATCAGGGACTTAAATTTATGGCCATATTTCTGGTGTCCTCAACACAGTGCCGGGCCCTTGCGGGGACTGAGCATTTCAACCCCCCAAAGGCTGGATTAGACCATTTCAGTTGGGTATAACAGCAGCTGCTCAAATGCCTCTGCAGATGGATGTTTGATTGAATACTTGATGTTCTCCTGGCCAACTTTTTCTTCCTCCGAGCAGCCAACCCATAACATCTCCTTTGAAGAAAGCATCGATTTAATGACATTCAGTCAGCAGCAGCCAAGTAGCTTCTTCCCTGGCTGAGCTCCACAAATGCAGAGGAGCTGGAAAGGGTGCTTCTTTCAAAGCCAAGAGGACAAGGAGGCTTCAGCCGGTCACTCTGGTAGGGAAAGCCCCAGCAGGATTCAGGAGAACGTGTCCAAAAGCACCCCTTGCAAAGAGGAGGTTGCGCCCAACATGCACAAGGGGGCTTTTGTGTCCCCATCGAGACACGAGGCTCCTTCTTCACTTTGCACTTTGTCTCAGGAATGGGACAACTAATTGAAGCGGAGGGAGATCTTCTGGAGCTTGGGACCCCAGACGGACCCATCCACGTGCCCTCACCCCATTTCCCACCTTTCAGGCTCTGGAAAAGAAGAGGTGCCTGGAGCACTCTGCCAAACCCCTGGCTGGTCAGGCACTGACACCAGATGTAATCTGGAGTTCTGCAGATAACCAATTTGTGAACACCACCAGCCTTAGAAGTGATAATGAAGATACTGAAATGATGGAGAACCTGCCTTTTAAGATTAACCATCAACAGTAAAGTAGTCAAGAAATATGCCACAGACTGGCACTTGGTAGAGCAGCCATGAAGGCCTTGGTATTTGCCGACAGTCTCAGATGGGGAGACCAAAGTTGGAGAAAATGCAGCAACGGCAAAATGGACAGGATAGATCCATAACACAAGTCTAACCAAATTTCAGCAAGGATGGCTCCCCTATATACCGTATTACACATTGCACAGCAAAGCACATTGAGACATTTGGAATACAGGGAGTCCTTGCTTAACAACAGCAATTGGGACCGGCAACTCTGTTGCTAGGCGACATGGTTGTAAAGCACAGTGTCACGTGACCTCGTTGCTTAGCAACGGCAATTCTGACAGGCCTGGTTGCCATTGTTAAGCGAGGACCTCATGTGACCACAACTTGTGACTTCCTGCCAGCTTCCCCATTGACACGGCTTGTGGGAAGCTGGCAGGGAAGGTCGCAAATAACAGTCACGAAGGTGTCATAATAAAAAGGGAACAACTAGAGAAGACTCATGAAAGAATCAACAGCATCTTCAGAGGAATAAAATTCGCAAAGGAAGAAGAAAACAACAACACACTACCCTTCCTGGATATCCTCATCAGCAGGGGAAACGACAGCAAATTAGAAACCCAAGTCTATCAAAAAACAACCCACACTAACCAAGCGCTCCACTACCAAAGTAACAACCAACCTCCCACAAGAACAGCTGTGTAGGAACATTATTCAGACGAGCACCAACACACTGCAGCAACCCAGAACCGCAGAAAAAGAAACAGACCACCTATACGACATCTTCCAACAAGATGGATACCCACGCGACTTTATCAAAAAGTGCCTGACCCTCAACCCACTACAGCACAACGAACACAAGCTACGAAAAGGATCACACTGCCATACATCAGAAACGTCTCAGAAACCACCAACAGACTATTACAACCACACGGCATCTCCGTAGCAGACAAGCCAACTAAAGCCCTCCCAAACATCTGAAGCAAACCGAAAGACCCAGGAGCCCAAGAAGGAAAAACAGGAGCCATCTACAACATACACTGTAAGGACTGTCACAGCCACACTGTAGGACAGGCAGGCAGAAGGCTGGCGGGGCGCATCCATGAGCACCAACTAGCAGTCAGAAGACACGATGAAGACTCCCTAATCTCACAACACACGGACAGACTCAACCACGGTTTCAACTGGGAAACTGCCAGCATCCTAGACCAAGCCAAATCCAAAAATGCAAGGGAATTCCTGGAAGCTTGGCGTTCCGACAAGTCAGCCATCAACAGGCACATAGAGATAAACAAACGACATCTACAGACTATTCAGAAGAGACAATAGAAAGGAAAACAAAAGACCAGAACATCTCACCCAAATAAGCAGAGATTAACACCAAGATTATCACCAGACACACAATCCAGCAGCAAACAATACCCTAATCAAGGAACTACCAGAGGGAAAAAAGAAAAGAAAACAAAACAACAACACACACACACCCCGACACTGGCAGGGCATGCCCCAGTTTATAAACAGAGAGCAAAGCCCACCCATTCTAGCACTGAAGATGTTACCTGGCCGGGTAAGGAAACGTCTGCAAGAAAAGAACCATCTCAGAGAACCCCAAGGACTCCATATTAATATATAAAATAAATAAAAATGGTTGGTTCCATGAGAGGTTTAATTTCTCTTCTAAGAAAAGAAAATCCTGATGTTGTCACAACACTCTGCTTTGTTCATAGAGAGGTGCTGGTGTCAAAAGTTCTTGGAGATGAAATGAAAAAAGTTCTGGATGATGCTACAAAAATAGTTAACTTTATTAAACAAAGACCAATTCACTTAAGAATGTTTAAAAAAACTGTGAAAACCTGGACAAAGAGCACAGAAGTCTCCTGTTACACCCAGAATTACAGTGGCTCAGCAGAGGAAGAGTTCTCAGCAGGGTGTTTGAGCTGAAGGCAGAATTGCAAGAGTATTTTCAAGAAAATAGGATTCTACGTGTTGTTGAGTGCTTTGAAGATGGAGAACAGTTGCAGAAACCAGCGTACTTAGTAGACATCTTTCATCACATGAACCAGCTGAACAAATTTCTGGACGGCCTTTGACTTCAAGTGACAAGATTCTTGGATTTAAAAGAAAACTGAATGTTTGGAAAAACGTTGCAAAAGGAAATATTGAAACGTTTCCACTGCTGCTTGGGCTCGAGAGTCAGGAAGGATACCAGAAAGCCTCGAATCTAATTGAAAACCACCTGGAAGCACTACAGAACAAAACTGATCGGTACTTTCCTTCCCTTTCGACACCATCGTATGACTGGGTGAGGGATCTTTCTCTGCATCTTCTGCTCAGCCTGAGAACTTCACTTTGAAGGAAGAGGAAGGACTTTGGGAGCTGCGGTCCAACTGTACACTCAAGTTGAGATTCACCGATCTGCAAATGGACGAGTTCTGGATTTTTGGGGAAGAAGAGTCTCCTGCCATTCACAGGAAGGCACCGAGCATTTTGCTGCAGTTTCGACTTCTTACATGCACGAGCAAGCTTTTTCTTATTTAACAAGCATCGAAAGCGTGAGAGAGTGCGAAGGGGCTAAGGAACTGACTACCTGCCCGAAGGGGGATTATCTGGAATTTATAGATAGGAGGTAGAGAGGTTAGGGAGATAGGGAGTACCAAAGTCATTGTGCTGGGGGGGGGGGGGGGGGGGCGCCAGAATGCGTGGCTATATCCACAATGAGTGGATAACTAGATCACTAGGCACAGGCAGCACTAGGCTTGACGTGTCATGTGAGCGAGGGTGTTGTGTATTCAAAAAGATTTGGAAGGAAGAATGTGAGCCAAGCCCGTTAAGGGGGAGGACAGAGAGGGTAGAAAAGGAATGGATGAATGTGGATTGGGGTTCTACCTTGCCGGGTGGAACCCGCCTTTGCAAACGTGACAATAAACCACCTGCTTGCTTATTGCAACTGAACCTTGTCGGCGTGTTTTCTGACAAAAGCAAAGGCAGAAATCATGTTACTTCAGTTGAAGATGAAATGTGTGTGCGCCTATCTCAAGTTTAGCCCAGAACTGAGTATTTGCGCAGCAAAAAACACCCACAGTTTCGCATTAAAGAGGTGAGTTCCATTCTTTTAGTTTAAGAACACTGTTAATGCCCACATACAGGCCTACACTGAAACAAATATAATAAATTTGTAACTTCTGGCCTACATTTGAGCCTGAATGTGCAGGGGTTCCTCGAGGCCTGAAAAAATATTTCAAGGGCTCCCCTGGGTCAAAAGGTTGAGAAAGGCTGGGTTAGAGAAATAAGCTGGACCTAACAGAACAAGATTGCACAGAAATAAACGCAGAGTCCATCAATGAAATAGGGTGAAGAGCCGCCTGGCCTGGCAATAGCACAGGTGAAGAGGACCTTGGAAGAGCTGTGGCTAAGACATGCCGCCCAGGGCCTGGCTGGTGAAAGGGCTAATGAAACTGGGCCAGGTCCCTTCCCACCCGAGGAGTCTATGACTCCAAGAGCTCCAGGGTTTCTCCCAACCCTATGAATCCATGGTGTATGAAATGAATCCATATATGGGCCAGATGGCATCTCGTGCTTTTGATTAAAAAAGTAACTGACGCTTAGCATTATTGTGCAAATGCAGGCACTAAGTCTGTCTGACTTGTCTAAGCATGTCATGGGAGTTACGTTCAAATGTTACTCTATTTAACTCCGATAAAATCTGATTAAAAAATAACTTGCACTTTCTTCTCAGGAGGAAATGGTCTACCCACACATACAATTCTCAGCGTTTTTGATCTGCATCCTTTAATTATAGGAGGCGCTAGTAAAATCTACCACTATCCCGAACGTCAGCAAACATGGCATATTACTTGGCAGAACCCAAAGGGTCACAGAATGTGGTCTCTTTCACGAAGACTGAAAGAACCGTGCCGTTTCTTTCCTCCCTCCATCGTTTCCCAATTTCTCCTTCTTCCTTACTGGCACCTGGAAATTTACCAGCATTTCATATTGCCAAGGAAGATATAACCATGCAAGAAAGAGGGAAACTGCCGGAATGCTGCATCTGCTCTGCTCAGGCTTCTGCATCCCAGCCAGCTCACTTTTGCAGTGCTCAGCAGTTTTTGTGTATTTTCTTTGCCACTGTTTAAATATTAGACTAATGAACATTCCTTTGTTTACCAAACAAGTTGCCTGAACAGGCTGTTTCTTTGCTTCAAGAGTCAAAGAACCTCGGTTGGAGGAAGACCCGAAGGCCACCTAGTCCAACCCTAGCACAGGAATTCGGAATCAGAACCTTCCCGTCAGGGGTTTGCCATGTATTTCCTTCTGACTGTTTTTTCTTTTCAGTTAGGGTTAGGGTTACTTGCTATTGGCTGCAATCCCCCTCTGCATGCGCTCAGAGGTAACCTCATCTACCATAACTAACTGCAACCACGCCTTCCCAAACTCTGCTGATCTCAGAAGCTAAGCAGAGTCAGCCTTGGTTAAGACTTGGAGGGGAGACCACCAGGAATTCCCAAGGCTGTAAGGAAGGCCAGGAAGGCAAAAAGAAAAGAGATGGTAACAGACAGGGGCAATGGCAAGCGCTTCCCTACAGTTGCTAAGAAAACTGCTGGTCATTTGGCCAGTGCTTCTCTCCCAGAGCCTACCTAAAGGAGTTGTTGTGATTACAACGTAGAGAGGAGGACATTCTTCTCAGCACCGCACTGTTGTGAGCGTGCTGGAGGAGAGCGCTGTGTAAAGAGTAATCCCTCTGTTCGCAGGGAGCTGTTTTCCATCCACTTACACAAGGCGAGGCCATAAAGGAAGGGAAAGGCCGAGGGACATGGGTTCAAATCCTGTCACTTGCTCCAGGTGGGACTGGGAAAAAACACTGCTGGTTGGCTCAAGCTAGCTGGGTAAACAGGAAAGCACTCTGCCCATGCTCTCTCCTTCCCTCTCCTGGCATTCCCACCCACAGCCCAAACAGAAGACCTAAATGCAGACCTGGCATCTTCTGGGTGATTTGTTCTCCCTGGAGCAAGAGGGGAGCCAGCTGGCAACGCCCCACTCATCACACGCCTATCCAGGCAGAGCCCCAACCCGCCCGCCCTTGGCCTCGGGGAGAATAATCATGCACCTCTGCATCGGAGGCAGGGCGCATTTCCCTGTCCTGCTCACCGGGGCCTTGGGACGGAGGAGGTGTGGGGAGGGATCTGGCTAAGCTGCTGGGGAGGGGCGAGAAACGTGCCGGGGAAAACCTCTCTTCCATCCCCTCTGTTGCCCCCTTGACGCCTGTGTTGCTTTCCCAGAACAGGACCCTATTTATACGTAGAGAAGGGGGGGCGGGGGGGAACCGCTTCCCTTCGCAGGAAACACAAGCCTGCATCCCAAAGCCATACATGCATTAAAACTCGGGTCTCCCTCCAGAGTCACACCGTTCTGCACTTTGGACAAAGCCCCGTACACAGAAATGTTAAGGGAAGGTCTGCATAAACACGCACGCTTTTGTGAAAATAACGTCCAGGAATGCATTACGCAGGGAAAAACCCACAGGTTTGGAAGTGTGTGGCTGAAACAGACGCAACGTTTAGCACAAACATGTAAAAAACAATGAACAGGAATGGGCCTTAAAGGCAAAGGTGGCTCCTAGTGTCTCAAAGAGGATCACTGCTGAATTTGCTTGGCAATAATACTGCCATTTTCTGGGACTTCCCTGCCCTTTCTAACTTACAAACTCAGGACCTCCTGGTGGCCTCCCATCCAAGAATTAACCAGGTCACATCCTGCTTAGCTTTTCAAAGCTAGCCAAGGTCAGCTAAGCACCCCCACGGGTCCTGCACAAAAGGTAAAGACACAAACTTGAATGAAGTTTGCCTCTTAGGGCCTTTATGAACACGGCTGTGCAGCTTTCTTTGGCCCCTATTCGGATCTCTTTTGCAATTGCCTTCTGGGATGTTCCTCCACTTCCAGGTCTAGCCTGAGATGTCCTTGTGGTCCCCCATCCAGCTCTTAATCACAAAGAAGATTTAAATCAGTGTTGCTCAAAGAATGCTGGGAGTTGAAGTCCACGCATCTTAAAGTGGCCAAGTCGGAACAACGCTGATGGAAAGGGAGGAAGCCCCGGGTGGGCTCTGAAAGGGCTCCAGCGCGCCTGCTTCTTGCAGGCCCGGAGAATCTGCCAGGGAAGGGGGCGGAGCGCTGTGGAAAAGGGCGGGGCTGGACTGGCAGGGTGCAGAAAGTTCAGCAACCCACCTTGCCAGAAACCAGCATCTTCTCTGGAACAGTGCCTCTGTGCAAGGGCAGAGTGCATCCCGCATGGCCCAAGGCAGACAGAGGGTGGACCCAGGGCGGATTCTGGCTGAAGCTGGCCAGAGCCTGTGGCTGCCCTTCGGAGCGCGGCCCAGGACTCAGGGCCCCTGTGAATCTGGGGTCTAGGATTTCTGCTCAAGGGCCCCCCTTCGACCCCCCCCGCCAATAAGATCCTGGAGCTGAGGGGCCCGATTGGCAGGAACCCCAGCCACTCTTTGTGTTCACACAACACAATGAGCCCCCAACTAGACATGCGCGATTTACGATCCTGAGTTGCATGAAGAGAGTCCTTTTCTTGTGCCAACCCACTTGAGAGAATCAGGGCTATGGATGTTTTCTGAGCAAAATCTCAGAACGATTGGCGCCTCAACTTACAGCTGCCCCAGTTTATGTCTTCCAGATCAAGTGCTCCAAAGGATGGACTATTTACAGGCTCTTGTTACTATATGAAAATCCTCTTGGATGTGCCCAGGGGCACCTTTCAAGATGTTACCATTCGCTGAATGCAAAGCTGACGGGGGAACAGGTTTTGGGGTGAGCCATTAGCTGGTCCCCCTGGCAAATAGAAGGGGTAGAAATGGAAGCAGTAACAGACTTCATTTATTTGGGCTCCAAGATCACCGCAGATGGAGACTGCAGCCATGAAATTAAAAGACCCTTGCTCCTTGGGAGGAAAGCTATGGCAAACCTAGATAGCATATTAAAAAGCAGAGATGTCACCTTGCCGACAAAGATCCGCGTAGTCAAAGCTATGGTTTTTCCAGTAGTAATGTATTGCTGTGAGAGCTGGACCATAAAGAAGGCTGAACGCCGAAGAATTGATGCCTTTGAACTGTGGTGCTGGAGAAGACTCTTAAGAGTCTCCTGGACTGCTAGGAGGTCAAACCAGTCAATCTTAAAGGAAATCAACTCTGATTGCTCATTGGAAGGATCGATACTGAAGCTCAAGCTCAGATACTTTGGTCACCTAATGCGAAGAGAGGACTCTTTGGAAAAGACCCTGATGCTGGGAAAGATGGAAGGGAAAAGGAGAAGAGGACGGCAGAGGATGAGATGGCTAGATAGCATCACTGAAGCAATGAGCATGAAATTGAGCAAACTCAGGGAGGCAGTGAAAGATAGGAAGGCCTGGTGCAATACGGTTCATGGGGTCACGAAGAGTCGGACACGACTTAACGACTGAACAACAATTAGCTGGTCCAAATGGCAAGTTGTGTTTTCAGTGGGGCAGGCACTCTGCATATGCTCGGGACCCTTGTGCAAATCATCCCACCCAGAAGATTTAAATCAGTGTTGCTCAGAGAATGCTGGGAGTTGAAGTCCACGCATCTTAAAGTGGCCAAGTCGGAACAACGCTGATGGAAAGGGAGGAAGCCCCGGGTGGGCTCTGAAAGGGCTCCAGCGCGCCTGCTTCTTGCAGGCCCGGAGAATCTGCCAGGGGAGGGGGCGGAGCGCTGTGGACCGGCAGGGGGCACGGCAGCCTTCCTTGCAAGACCCACTGCGGGCAAGAGCTGGAGAAGCCGCTTGCAGGGCAGCGAGTCCCAACTCACCGTCTCCGGGAAGGAGAGAAGGACCATTCTCGGCTGGGGATGCCAGTGATCTGCTGGCAGCCGCAGGGGTCTGTCCTGGGCGTGATGGGCAAGGGGGGGAGGGCAGCCATCTTTCAAGCCCCCACCACCACCCAACCACCTGGTAAAAGGGAGCTTTAAAGCCATGCCGAGGGGAGATTTTCCACTCTGGGACCCTTTCTTCCGAACACAAAGGGGTGACTTCAGCCAGGCCTCCAAGTAACGCAAGAAGGACTGCACTCTGTTAATGCTCAGAGGCAAACTCAGGAGCAGCTAGTGTTAGGCTAGGACCCTCATTCCCTGTCAGCCCTGAACCTGAACGAGCCCCACCGGGGTGACCCACTGCCCGCCCCGCCCCGCCGTGAGAGCCCGAAGCTGACAAGGAGGCGCAGCTCAGCCCGGACGGCGACGCTCCTCCAGCGCTTGGCCACCTCTGCCCAGCGCGCTGGGGGGACGCGGCAGGGTCTCCCTCCAGACACACACCGCTGACGCCCCCCCCGGAAGGCCGCCCAGTGCCCACTCCCGCGCTGCCGCACCCCTTCCCCATCGCCCCCAGCCGGCCCTCCGGGAAGGGAGCGGTGAGAGTTGGAGCTCCACTCCGGAGGAGGGTGCCGGGCTGGGGGACCCACCTCTTCTCCCCCCCCACATTTCCCCGCTTGACTGACACTGTGCCCGGCTACCTCAGGATGCACCGGGGGGTCCCTTTCCGACCCCCGAAGCGAGAGGCTCCCAGCCCTTTTCCCCCTGCCTCGTGGCCCCAGGCGGCCCCCCCAACGTCCCCAGGAGGAAAAGGGACCGGCCGCTCCGGGGGGCCCGGACTGATGCCCTCCAGGGTGCCCAAGCGGCCCCTGCCCGCCCGCCTTCTCCGTCCCTCCGTCGCAACGCCAGACCTGCCGCCGCTGCCGCCTCTCCTCGGACTGCTTGTTGGCCGGCGGCGGCCAGGGAGGGAGACAGGGGTCTTTGGGCGGGTGGAGCTCAGCAGGGGCAGGCTATGGCGGGGCCGAACCGAGTCTGCCTCTGAGCGTGGGCAGAGCGCCGAGGCGCCCTGCAGGTCGGGGGATGCATTCTGCAAAACAGGGCTCAGACATCCGTGGCCTCTGAGAGCGTGCAGAGGGTGAAAGGCAAGAGTAAGAACGGAGAGGTGTTGGAGGGAGCTTTGTCTCGCCTGAAGGAGACAGTGCTCCTGAGCGTCTGCAGAGGCCTCCCCATTCCATTTCCCCCGGGAGAAGACAGTCCCCCCCATCCCTCAGCAAGTCAGGTGGGTGGGGCCCTGAGGCCACCCCCACCCGGCACAAAACATGCACACACACACACACACACACATGAACACAAGCCCACAGAGCAGAACCTTTTGCCTTTTCCAGGGCCAAAAAGAGTCAGTACAGATTGTGCTTCATCGATCACAGAAGAGCCTTGGATCATGTTGATCGTGTCACATCGTGGAATGTGCTTAGAAAAATGGGAATCGCAGAAGGCCTCCTGGTCTCATTGCAAAATCCGCTGCCAGGCCAGGAAGCCCCAGAACGGGCAGAACACGGCAAAAGAGACGGGCTCCGGGCTGGCGAAGGAGGGCGACGAGGCTGCACTGCACCCTCTCCCCGGATCTCCCCAGCCTCCGTGCGGAAGACGCGTTCGGGGAAGCTGGGTGGGAAGAAGGCGAGCCTGGCCTTGGAACTGGAGGACAACCTGCGCCGTGCTGATGGCAGGAACCCGACAGCCGAAAACGCAAAGGGTCCGCCAGCCCTACTACGAAAGGTCAGGGAGCCCGGTGAAAAATGGGACTAAAATCAAATATGAAGGCGAAGGACAACAGGAGCAGCAGCCAGCCTGAGCACTGGGAATCAGGATATCGAAGCGGTGGAGAATTTCTGCCTTTAGGATCAACCATCGGCATCGAGGAACCAGCCGTTGGGAAATCCTCGGCGGAGCAGCCACGGAGGGCTTGGAAGAGATATCCAGATGCCCGGATGCGCCTGTGCCTGCAAAGACCAGAGTCGTGCACGCCACGGGATTCCCCGTGACCCCCCCAGGAAGCAAAAGTTGGACTCTGAAGGGGCAGGAAAGGAAGAGCAGGGACGCTTTTGAACTTTGCTGTTGGAGAAGACGCCGAGGAGACCGTGGACAGCCGAGAAAACAAGCGGTGGATCATCAAACTGATCAACCCAGAATTATGGGGCACGAGTGATGAGGCGCAAACTGTCCGACTTCAGGCACATGATGCGCATATTCCAGGTTTGTCCGCTCTTCCCACCTGGATTGAGGAACCCTCTTCACAATCCTAGAAACGGGGGAACCAAAGGAAACTGCCAGCCACTTCTGGGCTCCAGGTTCTGCCTTCTGTCCAGAGGCCAACTTTCAGCACTCTTCGGCTTAACCTGCCTTGCACCTATGACAATATTCTTTGTTGCAATTGTGCGGCTGCCCCCTTCACAAGCCCCGTTAAGGCAGAGGTGCTCCGAAGAGGGTAAACCTCCCTAGTTCGTTGGTTTTCCTGTATTTCAATTTCTAACCCACCCACCCCTTTGAAGCCTGGACTTTTCTCTTCCCCCATCAGCTTTTACTGAGCAAGGTAGGAAGGGGGGCAAAGAGGAGGGGGTGCAGAGGGTTGGCAAAATCCGGGCGAGTCAAGGCCTAGAGGGGAAGGAAGGCATACCATCCACAGAGGACCCCCACTGCTTCCCACCTCCAGGAGGTCTTGAAGGTCTCTGGGGGAAGCGACTGGCCAGCCAGACCCAGAGCCCCTGCAGGGCCACCTCCCACCACGGTCCCCTTGGTGGGAAGGGAGCACATTGGCAGGAAGTGAGTGTCAAAGAGGGCCAGCGGGTCCTGCCAGCTTGTAACCCAACAGCCTTCCCCGCAGGGCTGTCGGCTACATCTGAAGGCCTGGCTGTCCCATGAGAACCCACCACCTCTTTAGGAAGAGAGTTTAATTCCTGTACCGGTCCTGCCATCTGGAAGGTAGCTGTAACTCACCCTCGTTATTTCTGGTCCTGGTTTCTGTGGTTGTGCTTCCCTTTCTGTGCCCAAACCCAGCAGTGATCACATCTCCCGTAGTCTATTCTCCAGTCTGGTGCCCTCTAAATCTGTTGGACTACAATTCCCATCATCTCCTAGTTAGCAGGCCAAGCGGTTGTCGGCACTGAAGCCCATCCCTGGAGGTCACCCAGTTGAGGAAGGCGTATTAAGACGGGGGAGGTTCCAGAATCAGAAAATTGGACGTCAGTGCACTTTGGCCCCCATCCGGGGGAAACGTCTTGGATATTAATTAAATGCCCCAAAGGATCATGACCCTCGGATGGAATGGGTCCTGGGTGCTCACGTGCCAAACACTCTGAACGTGCTCAGGAGATCTGTGCAAGTGAGTTCTCCCGGGCCAAGGCAGCCAAGTGACACCAAAGGCTCCTGCTGGAAGGATCCCATGGGGCCAGGAAGGCCTTGCTCGTTCTCTGCACGCAAGCCGCCTCGCTTGGTGATAATCGCAGAGGGTGGATTTCCTAGCTGCGCTTGACTGGACGGAGGGACGAGGTAGCCCTCCCTTCAGTTTTGCTTCCCTGGGCCAGCTCGCTCACAAAGGACACCTAGCCCCCTCCCCATCTGTTGAGGAACGCTGGAAGGAGTTTGCTTTTCCAAACGGCTGAGATTGCAAAAAAGACGAGGGAGGAGAGGATGCCCCTCTGTAAACTCTCCCTCCACCCCATATTAGACACCAGTCCACGGATTCCCCATGTTTCGTGCAAGCTTTTGTACTGGATTCAGTCATTGCCTGAAAACCCTCTCAACAAGGGAGCCGATCACCCTGGGAGTTGCTGGAGAGAGGGACTGGACAGCCATCCCTCGGGGATGCTTGAATTTGGGTCTAAGCAGGGGGTTGGACTGGATGGCCTCCAGGCCCCTTCCGACTCAAGGGTTAGGAAGGCAAGTCTCTGAAACATTAGAATCAGAATGGTCTCAGGACTTGATGTGGAACGCATTTGGTGGTGACCATTAAGGTGCGTCCTTCAAGAGGGGAGTCCATCCAGGGCTCCTGGGCTTCAAAGTTCAGTCTCCCCACTGGCCTGGGGACAGCAGACCTCCAAAGGCCATTTGCAGGGGCAGGGCTCCATCTCTGGCTTCTGAGCCCCCCAAAAGGCATCAGGTTGGCGTCTATGAGAAACAAGATGAGTTGGAAGGGATCACGTCCAAGCCCCTGCACACTGCACAGTGTTTCTCAGCCTTGGCAACCCAGGTTTGCTCCCCATACCTTGTGGTTCTCCAGAGGCTTGGGAGATCAATAGCAAGGAATTAGTCAGGTCTCAGTGCTTCAAGGCAACCCCCACCCCCACCCCCACCCCTTCGGAATCACGGCTCTGAGGAAGCTTTGCAGACGTAGGTTGAACTCTCTGCAGAAAACCTGATTAATACCTCAGTATTGATCTCCAGAAACCCAGGGAACCCAACATAAGCATGAAAATTTCCAAGATCGTGACCGGGAGTGGCCGAGTGCCAGCCGCCGTGCTAGTCTAGGCAAAAAGAATACTTTTACGGGTTTTATCCCCTTCATGGATCACTGCCATGTCGTGGCAAAGGGGCTTGCGTAACTCAGTGAAGCCATGAGCTATACCGTGCAGGGCCACCCAAGACGGACAGGTCATGACAGAGAGTTCTGACAAAATGTGGTCCACTGGAGAAGGGAATGGCAACCCACTCCAGTATCCTTGCCAAGAAAACCCCATGGACAACGTCAAAAGGCTAAAAGATATAACGCCGGAAGATGAGCCCCTCAGGTCGGAAGGTGTCCAACGTGCTACTGGGGAAGAGCAGAGGGCAATTCCAAGTAGCTCCAGAAAGAGTGAAGCGGCTGGGCCAAAGCCAAAAGGACACTCAGTCGTGAATGTATCTGGAAGTGAAAAGAAGGTCTGATGCTGTGAAGAACAATATTGTACAGGTACCTGGAATGTAAGATCTATGAATCAAGGCAAGCTGGATGTGGTCAAACATGAGATGACAAGATCGAGCATCGACATCTTGGGAATCAGCGAATTGAAATGGACGGGAATGGGTGAATTTAATTCAGGTGGCCATTATATCTACTACTGTGGGCAAGAAACCCTTAGAAGAAATGGAGTAGCACTCATAGTCAATAAGAGAGTGGGAAAGGCAGTAATGGGGTACAACCTGAAAAACAACAGAATGATCTCAGTGCAAATCCAAGGAAAACCATTCAACATCACGGTAATCCAAGTCTATGCCCCGACCACTGATGCTGAAGAAGCTGAAGTTGACCGGTTCTATGAAGACCTACAACACCCTCTAGAACTAGCACCAAAAAAAGATGTCCTTTTCATCATAGGGGATTGGAATGCTAAAGTAGGAAGTCAAGGAGTAATCGGAATAACAGGCAAGTTTGGCCTTGGAGTACAAAATGAAGCACGGCAAAGGCTAATAGAGTTCTGTCAAGAGAACAAGCTAGTCATAGCAAACACTCTTTTCCAACAACACAAGAGACGACTCTACACATGGACATCACCAGATGGTCAATACCGAAACCAGATTGATTATATACTTTGCAGCCAAAGATGGAGAAGCTCTATACAGACAGCAAAAACAAGACCAGGAGCTGACTGTGGCTCAGATCATGAGCTTCTTACTGCAAAATTTAGGCTTACATTGAAGAACGTAGGGAAAGTCACTAGACCACTCAGGTATGGCTTAGATCATATTTTATTTATTTATTTATTTATTTATTCAACTTGTATGCCGCCCATCTCCCCCAACGGGTGACTCTGGGCGGCTCACAATAAAAACACAGCTCTCACCGAGATGGCTAAAAACTATAAATAATGAAAAACATATTAAAAACCCTAAAAGACCTCCTCTGGTTTATGGCCTTAAAAAACCTGTAAGATGCTGGGGGGGGAGACAACCCCTCATCCCACCAGCCATCTCCACAGCTGCGGGCCCCCCTCTGGCCCCCAGGCCTTCTGGCAGAGCCAGGATTGATCCCTTTCCTGAAGGCCATGAGGGAGGGGCACACCGGACCTCAGGGGGCAGGATGCTCCATAGGGCGGGCGCTGCAGCAGACAAGGCCCTCTGCCCCGACCCCCCCAATCGAAATTCCCTGACTGGTGGGGTCTGCAACCTGCCCCTTCTGCTGGACCGAGTGGGACGGGCTGAAGTGACCGGGGCGAGGCATTCCTCAGATAACCTGGTCCCGTGCCATGAAGGGCTTTAAAGGTAATGACCAACACCTTGAATTGGACCCGGAAACAAACCGGTAACCGATGCAGCTCGCGCAACAGCGGTGTTATACGTGCCCTCCTAGGGGCATTAAGAACTGTCCGCGCCGCCGCATTCTGCACCAGCTGTAGCTTCCGGATACTCTTCAAGGGTAGCCCCATGTAGAGCGCGTTACAGTAGTCCAACCCGGAGGTGACCAGGGCATGAGTGACCGTGCGGAGGTCTCCCCGATCCAGGAAGGGGCGTAGCTGGCGCACCACACGGAGTCGTGCAAAGGCCCTCCTAGCCACGACTGCCACCTGCTCTTCGAGCAGGAGTCGTGAGTCCAGGAGAACCCCCAGATTACGCACCGGGTCTGTCTGGGGTAGTGCAACCCCGTCAAGAACCAACGATGACAAGGTCCTAGATCTTGAGGCTCCCCGTATCCACAGCCACTCCGTCTTACCGGGGTTCAGCTGCAGCCTGTTGTCCCCCATCCAGGCCCCCACAGCCTCCAGGCACCGCGACAGGGCAGTCGCAGCGTCACTTAGGGCACCTGGGATGGAGATGTATAGTTGGGTATCATCAGCATACTGATGATACCTCACCCCATATTCCTTGTGAGTACACAGTGAAGGTGATGAGTAGATTTAGGGGATTAGATTTGGTAGACAGAGTGCCTGAAGAACTATGGACAGAGGACTGTAACATTGTACAGGAGGCAACAACTAAAACCATCCCAAAGAAAAAGAAATGCAAGAAAGCAAAATGGCTGTCTGATGAGGCTTTACAAATAGCTGTGGAAAGAAGGAATGCGAAAAGCAAGGGTGAAAGGGAAAGATATAAGCAACTGAATGCAGATTTCCAGAGAATAGCAAGGAGAGATAAGAAGGCCTTCTTAAATGAACCATGCAAAGAAATCGAGGAAAATAATAGAATGGGGAAGACTAGAGATCTCTTCAAGAAAATTGGAGATATCGAAGGAACGTTTAGTGCAGAGATGGGCGTGATAAAGGACAAAAAAGGCAGGACCTAACAGAAGCAGAAGAGATTAAGAAGAGGTGGCAAGAATACACAGAAGAACTCTACAAGAAAGATTGTAATGTCCCTGATGTCCACGCTGGTGTGGTCACTAACTTTTGGCGGACATCCTTCAGACCAAAGTCAAGTGGGCCTTAGGAAGCATTACTAACAACAAAGCTAGTGGAGATGACAGTATTCCAGCTGAGATATTTAAAATACTAAAAGATGATGCTGTTAAAGTGCTGCACTCAATATGCCAGCAAGTTTGGAAAATGCAACAGTGGCCACAGGATTGAAAAAGGTCAGTTTATGTTCCAATTCCAAAGAAGGGCAATGCCAGAGAATGCTCAAACTATCACACAATTGCACTCATTTCACACGCTAGCAAGGTTATGCTCAAAATCCTACAAGCTAGGCTTCAGCAGTACGTGAACCGAGAACTACCGGATGTACAAGCTGGGTTTCGAAGAGGCAGAGGAACTAGAGATCAAATTGCCAACATTCGCTGGATCATGGAGAAAGCACGAGAGTTCCAGAAAAACATCTACTTCTACATCATTGACTATGCAAAAGCCTTCGATTGTGTGGATCAGAACAAACTGTAGCAAATTCTTAAAGAGGTGGGGGTATCAGACCACCTTACTTGTCTCCTGAGAAATCTGTATGCGGGCCAAGAAGCAACAGTTAGAACCGGTCATGGAACAACCGATTGGTTCAAAATGGGGAAAGGAGTACGACAAGGCTGTATACTGTCACCTTGCTTATTTAACCTATATACATCATGAGAAATGCCAGGCTGGAAGAATCACAAGCCGGAATTAAGATTGCAGGGAGAAACATCAACAACCTCAGATATGCAGACGATACCACCCTAATGGCAGAAAGTGAAGAAGAACTAAAGAGCCTCTTGATGAGGGTGAAAGAGGAGAGTGCAAAAGCTGGCTTGAAACTCAACATTAAAAAAACTAAGATCATGGCATCTGGACCCACCAATTCCTGGCAAATAGAAGGGGTAGAAATGGAAGCAGTAACAGACTTCATTTATTTGGGCTCCAAGATCACCGCAGACGGAGACTGCAGCCATGAAGTTAAAAGACGCTTGCTCCTTGGGAGGAAAGCTATGGCAAACCTAGACAGCATTATTAAAAAGCAGAGACATCACCTTGCTTACGAAGATCTGCATAATCAAAGCTATGGTTTTTCCAGTAGCAATGTATGGCTGTGAGAGCTGGACCATAAAGAAGGCGAGCGCCGAAGAATTGATGCCTTTGAACTATGGTGCTGGAGAAGACTTTTAAGAGTCCCTTGGAGTGCTAGGAGGTCAAACCAGTCAATCTTAAAGGAAATCAACCCTGATTGCTCATTGGAAGGATTGATACTGAAGCTCAAGCTCAGATACTTTGGTCACCTAATGCGAAGAGAGGACTCTTTGGAAAAGACCCTGATGCTGGGAAAGATGGAAGGCAAAAGGAGAAGAGGACGGCAGAGGATGAGATGGCTAGATAGCATCACTGAAGCAATGAGCATGAAATTGAGCAAACTCAAGGCCTGGCACAATATGGTTCATGAGGTCACGAAGAGTCGGACACGACTTAACGACTGAACAACAACAACTTTGAGGGCAAACCGCAGGGATGAGTGTTTCAAGATTAGGTTTCAAAACTTTGCAGAAAAAATAATTCAGTCCTGGAGGATAAATTTGATAATTTGAACAAGAAATCCAATGCAAAATTCAATGAGGCTGCTGTTGATGTGAGGCAAGTTGGACATAAGTTGGGTATCTTGGAGAACAATATGGATAATACAGATATGGAAGAAGAAAGAGAGATGGATATTTTACTGGACTTTAAAGAAAAAGAATCTTCTTTTGGACTTTCAGTTATTTTGGATCAGCCCAATGATGACATTGTTTTCGATGTACAAAACAAACGTTTTAAATCACTGAGAGATAAAGAGAACTTCTTGAAGTGGTTCCTGAGAGAAGAAGACGAGGAGAAAATAATAAAGATTCAACTTGTGAGGCGCTGTTTGCTAGGTTCAAAGAGTTACTCTTCCAAAGTGAAGAGAACTTGGATCAGTCTAATGTTGACATTATTTGGATCTCCAAAAGGAAGGTCTTAAATTACTGAAAGATAAAGAGAATGTACTGAAGTTGTTCCTGAAAGAAGCAGCTAAGGAGAAAAAAATAATGGCTCAATCTGTGGGGTACTACGTGCTAGGATGAAAGTATGACCACTTTCTTAGAAAGTGTACAAAGTAAACCTGTTTGATCATGGTTAAAACATGGGCTGTGGCTTCTGACAGATTAATGGTAACTTCTTGGGACCAGGATTGTCTGACAATGCAGCTAGGATTACTGTTCTTTAATAGCAGAAAAGATGAATATAGACTGCGACTCCTGAGAGTGGTTAGAGGGGCGTCTTGTTGATTGGGACTGAGTGAGGAAGTTGCTAGGACTGTGTAAGGGGATGTTAGTGTGGGTGGGAAATACGAGTGAGATGGAAGTGCTTCCTATTGCCTTTGGGAAGGGAGGATGGTAGATGGTAACACCACTGAGCTTTTGCTACGCACCCAGATGTCAAAACACGCAGATATTTACGACTGGACAATAATGGCAGTGGCGGAGAAGGTGACATAGTATATTGAGATTAAAAAAGGGGGGGGGTAGCCTTGTTTCTATTTGGAAATCGCATTTGTTCTTCCCTTTTGCTTGGGATTATGCCCGAATGCCATGTTGATTTGGGGATTTGATCATTATTAGGATTAGAGAAGTACTTTATATTGGTTCTATTCTTACAGTAAAAGCGGTAGGTATTCAGTATTTGTATCTGCACAGAGAAAGTTGGAACTCACCTATTCTTTCTCTCTTTTTCTTTTCCTTTTCTGTACATTTAACTTCTTTTTTCTAAACTTTTCTCTCTTTTTTTTTCTGTTTTCTTATGTTTCATTGTTTATTGAAAATCAATAAAGGTTAAGAAACAAGATAATTCCGCCGTGCTTCTCTGTGGTAGAAGAGGGGGCCGAGGGAAACTCTGGCAGGCTTCCAAAATTATGTTATGACACTTGGTCACAGAAGAGTCCAGTAGTCCTTGCGCTGTCTGTTCCCTCACCTGGCCTACCTCCAAGGTATGCTGGGAGGTGAGGAAGATGGAGTATGGCTGCTCCCCTGAGCCGCGGCTGGAAGGGCTGAGAGAGGACCCTCCTTCCGGAAACACTCCTGCAGCGCCCCATCTCACCCCCTGCCTTTCTTCCCTCCTCCCCAGGGAGATGGCGCAGCTCACGCGGTGGCTTTGGAGACAGGAGTACTGGCTACCTCCAGGGTTCACCTGGGAGGACATGCAGGAGACGGAGGACGTCCACTATCCCCAACCCCGACACCTCCTGCTCGGCCTCCCCTTCGCTTTCCTGCTGGTCGCCCTCCAGTTCTTCTTCGAAAGGCAAGCTCTTGGCCAACGGAAACTGCTTGGAGGGAGCTTTCCTTCCCTCCCCACCCAAAAGCCCGATGTCTCTTGAAACAGTGGAAGGTCCCTTTTTTATACCTCGCTTTTAGCATCCATTTTTCACAAACTGAATTTGACAATAACGAGAAGCAAGGGAAATTGAAAATGACATCATCATCATCATCATTTCTGACATTCCTTATTGATGCTAATCACCTCCTAGTCCAGAAAGGGCACAATTGGGGCACAATGTGAAATTCGGTCAAGCCCCCCCCCCAATCTTGGCTGCTACCTGTTCCTTGAACAGGAGCCACAAGTCTGGCTGCTACCTGTTCCTTGAACAAGGACCCCCAAATTGCGCATTGGTCGGAGAATGGCCGGAACGAGGGGGACCTAGAACCCAAAGCCACTCAGTCTTGCTAGGGTTAATCTCACGCCTGGTGTTAAAGAATGAATTCAGGAAATATGTTCTCTACCCGTTTTTGAAATGTCTTTATACTGTAAAAGGGAGAAGAAAGAGCAATATGCTTCTGTATGGTCTAGATTTAATTCAGAACACAGAATACAAAATAATATGTTAAGGGACTGAGCTCCGGCTATGTTAACATATACTCCCTTAAGTGTGATCTTAATCACTATTATTTAAATATTACTTTATTCTATCGCAGCCGTTGTATTACTTATTATAGTTCACCAATTTTTTTTTAACGAGCAGCTTCCCCGAACGCGTCTTCCGCACGGAGGCTGGGGAGATCCGGGGAGAGGGTGCAGTGCAGCCTCGTCGCCCTCCTTCGCCAGCCCGGAGCCCGTCTCTTTTGCCGTGTTCTGCCCCTTCCGGGGCTTCCTGGCCTGGCAGCAGACCAGGAGACCTTCTGCGATTTCCATTTTTCTAAGCACATTCCACGATGTGACACGATCAACATCATCCAAGGCTCTTCTGTGATCGATGAAGCACAATCTGTACCGATTCTTTTTGGCCCTGGAAAAGGCAAAACGTTCTGCTCTGTGTGTTTGTTGTGTCTTTGTGTGTGTGCGTTTTGTGCCGGGGGGGGGGTGGCCTCAGGGCCCCACCCACTTGTCTTCCTATGGGATGGGGGGGACCCTGTCTTCTCCCGGGGGAAATGGAATGAGGAGGCCTCTGCACACGCTTAGGAGCACTGTCTCCTTCAGGCGAGACAAAGCTCCCTCCAACACCTCTCCGTTCCTACTCTTGCCTTTCATCCTCTGCACGCTCTCAGAGGCCACGGATGTCTGAGCCCCGTTTTGCAGAATGCATCCCCCGACCTGCAGGGTGCCTCGGCGCTCTGCCCACGCTCAGAGGCAGACTCGGTTCGGCCCCGCCATAGCCATAGCCCGCCCCTGCTGAGCTGCACCCGCCCAAAGACGCCCGTCTCCCTCCCTGGCTGCTGCCAGCCAACAAGCAGTGCGAGGAGAGGCGGTGGCGGCGGCAGGTCTGGCGTTGTGACGGAGGGACGGAGAAGGCGGGCGGGTGAGCGGGCGCCGCTTGGGCACCCCGGAGGGCATCAGTCCGGGCCCCCGGAGCGGCCGGTCCCTTTTCCTCCTGGGCATGTGGGGGCGCCGCCTGGGGCCACGAGGCGGGGGGCGAAGGGCCGGGACCCTCGGAAAGGGATCCCCCGGCGCATCCTGAGGTAGCCGGGCACAGCGTCAGTGCAAGCGGGGAAATGGGGGGGAAGAGGTGGGTCCCCCAGCCCGGCACCCTCCTCCCGAGTGGAGCTCCAACTCCGAGCGCCACCTTCCCGGAGGGCCGGCTGGGGGTGATGGGGAAGGGGTGCGGCAGTGCGGGAGCGGGCGCTGGGCGGCCTTCCGGGGGGCATCAGTGGTGTGTGTCTGGGGGAGACCCTGCTGCGTCCCCCCAGTGCACCGGGGCAGAGGCGGCCAGGCGCCGGAGGAGCGTCGCCGTCCGTCCGGGCTGAGCTGCTCCTCTTCGTCGGCTTCGGGGTCTTGCAGCGGGGCGGGGCGGGGGGGGCGGGGCGGGGCGGGGCGGGGTGGAGTGGGCGGCGGGTCGCCCCGGTCGGGCTCGTTCAGGTTCAGGGCGCCGTGTGAACCCGGCGGGGGGGAGGGGGTGTCAGTTCAGCCCGCAGGTTCCCTCAATGGTGGCAGCGGAGTCTCCCTGAGATCACCCAGACGGTCCTGCAGAAGCCCGCAGTTCTTGGAGGGGCGGCTGGTGGGAAGTGGCTGAGCTGGCCGGGCGTGGGTGTCAGTGGGAGCGGGGGGGGGGGCGGGCAACGTGATGTTCCCGGGGGGGGCAGACGGGGCTCTGGACTGCCCCTCTTTTGGAGACAGACTTTGCTCTCTGGCTGAGTGTTGAGCTGCAGCCTGCAATCCGGCCAGGGAAGGGGGGCAGGAGCAGAGCCAATAGCACGCCCCCTCTGCCCCCAACCTGGAGCCTGAGCCCAACCGAGGTGGGCAGCCTGCAGCTGCAAAGGCAGAGGACAGGGACCGGTGGCGACCCTCCCAAGGTTGCCAAATCGCCCCGTGGAAGGGGTGGTGGCGCTTTGCCACTTCCAAAGGGGTGAGCTGTCCCTCTGGTTGTGGGTCTTCTGGGAGGGATTGTGAGTGTTGTAGGATAGCAGGCGGCAATCGCGTGGGGTCCTCGGGTGTCCGGGAAAATTGGTTAACTCATGCTTATTTACGTGAGCATTGCCATTTGATTCTCTCTCCTCACATCTTGTGGAAGGGAGTTCCGTAGGTTACGTTTATCCAGCCGTTGATAGTGTCTGAACAGCAATGGTATTAATTTAGGCAGGCTTGGCGTATTCTCACCTGCTCTTGCTTCGTGCCCCACATCCCTCCCTTCGAGCTTGTCTCCTCTTTGTTATCTTCTCCCCACACCGAGGTGGCCCAAAATAGCCGTGTGAACTTGTGCTACTGCTGACCTTCGTCTGCTGTTGCTCATTGTGTGCAGGAATTCACTCTTAATACCGACTGATGCAAAGCTGCCTTTCAGAGCCTCGGAGCTCTTGGGGCCCTTAAGTTAGCAGCTCTCCACGTTTTGTGGGAGAATGTTGCCAAAAGGGTAAAACAAGGGCTAGAAGATCACTGGGGCTGGGGAGGTGCCGGCCAGTTCAGGAGCCGACTTTGCCTAACAGTTGACAGCTCTGCTCTCCTCCTTTTGCATTGACTGATTGTATTTATTTGAATTTATTTTGACTGATTTGCATTCCCCCCTCTGTCATGTTGTGGGGAAAATGCCCACTGAACTTCGGAACGAAAGCGACTGGAGCTAGATGCAATAAAGCATCATTGATTGGCTCACAAGGTTACAGGTTACATGCCCTCTGACAATGACACACAGGGCTCACAAAAGCATTGTAAATCATGACACAGTGTTTACTGCAGGAACGTAGGACCTGAGAACAACGTGGGATGACCTTGTGTTGGGCTGACCGGACACCTCTACACTCTCCGCTTCTAAAGAGACTCCCGGCCTGCCCTTCCTACTGATGGCCACCCACCCCTTCTAGCATAGACGGTGTCCTTTATGGCACTCGTGCGCTGGCTCCCTTTGCCCCATGGAAAAAGAGAGCCACCTGTTTTTGTGGGAAGGGGGAGTCAGGGGAGGATGAATGAAATGACCTTCCACCACACGCCCTCCTTTGATTTCAGTTCCAGTATTTTGGCTTCCTGTCCATCGGTTGTGGCACCAAAACAGCGCTAGCATTTCTCCGAACCTCCGGGGAAGGTGGCGGACTGAAGATGGCCTCTGCCAAAAGCGGGGCCAACGTTTGTGACCACGAGCAGGGACCGAGGAGTAGATCGGCCCCTTTGACCCTCTCTGGACAAAGAGAGGACGTGGGATCGCCCAAGCTGTTCTCCTTACGGTTGCTCCACACGAAGAGACTGGAAGACGGCGGTCTCTGGCGGGTGGGAGAATCGGGAGCCGAGGGAATTCGCCATGATTGCTCTAACCACAAATGGAGCCTTTTTAAAGGATGTTAGTTTGCACTTCCCTCGCTAACCACCTTCAGACATTGCCTATCAACTGCTTTAAAGAAGTTAGACACCTTCAAAGTGACGAGACTGCAAACACCGGGTGAGTGCCTTCGATCCTTGACGTAAGAAAATGAAGACGTATCTTTATCATCTTTCAGAATTTGAAATCAACACTAAATGGATTAAGGGCTCAGAAAACATTGGAATATTGGATTTTGAATGCAAAGACTTTGGAATTCATCTTAAAGAATAAACGCATTTTTGTGGGAAAGAAAAACTGTTTTTGATACTGGAGATCAAACAAAACAAGTAACTTAGAAAGGCCTTCAGCGATATCTTTGAGCAACAGCACCGGGGCTCGTGCAATTATGTCAGCTATGTGGTATCTTTTTGAGAACAGGCTGTTTTTCTCAGAAGATGTTACCGAAAAGGTTATGCAACAAAATCTACCCGAGAACAACATGAACCAGAATTTGAGTACGAATTTGTCATCAGATAGAAAGAAAAAAATTGGATGAGGCTTTAAAAATTAAGAAAGAAATAAAAATGACACTTCCAGAGAGCAATTAGAACAATTTCTTTTTGCTGGCTGTATAAAGTATTGAAGAAATTCGAAACAAGGATCAATCATCATCTGAATGGATTAAAGAGCAAGATTGTTTTGTGTAATAAGAAGCAACACAAAATCGGTCCATTTGACCAGGGCTAAAGTGGGAGATACAACTTTTTGGATTTGTCAATATCTGGACTGGAAAAATGATGGATTTGCTTACATTTAACATGGTGTTTACGCTTTTTCCCGTATAGTTACCAGGGCTGTGGAGTTGGCGTATAAAACCTTTGACTCCTTTATTCATGGTACCTCCGGCTCCGGCTCCTTTAATTATATATCAATATAGGAAATAAATTATAAATATACTAATTATATATTTCCTATATTGACTGCAAGCACATAACATACAAGCGTTTCATCGCTGCCCACGTGAATCAGTGGGCAGCTTTTCAGAACCCTAACCTGTTAAAGGTTGAGTCTAAAGGTTATAGCTACGACATTCTGGTTTTTAATTTTATTTACGGAAGAAATTACAAGCATTCAGTAACCTTATAGTTTAAACAAAGGATAAAAAGTAAAAACTAAGAACAGTGAGGTTATATTTTTATCAAAAGAGTATAGAGTATAAAGTAATAGGCTATAAAAGAAAGAAACTATAAAAGAAAATCAGGAACTCTACTAGTTCAGAAATCTAAAGTATGACATTGCTGGAAAGAATTTAAAGTCAAAACCACCAAAAAAATAAACAATTGAACCCCTAAAACAACTTAACAAATGACCATTTTAAAGAAACGAACTCAATTAGGTACATAAGTAATATAAACTTTCTTTTTGAGATTAAAGTATCGTCTGAATATAAAATTCAAGCGAATATAACATGAAACATTACATTGAATGAAATAAAAATTATATTGCAGAAGATTGTTGAAGTTGAAGACTAACATACTGTTCTTAGAAACAAAATTGCTTCTGCCAAATCCTCCCTCGTAGAAGCCCTTAAACCCGATTTGGCTATTTTCGGTGCCGAAAACAGTCTTTCAGCACTGACTTGGGTGGGTGGCATTGCTGTTACAGTCCTAGCTACATCCCTAACAACCTCTGGATAAACAAGGATGGCTTATTCTACAGTCCGTTTCGAGGAGCAGTCGCAGTTTTCCACTTCCTTTAATCCTTCAAAAAGTCCTTGCTGGAATTTCTCTATTTGGATACGTACCGGTTGTTTTTTCGTGCTCAAGCGGCGTCGCTTTGGACGTTCCAGACTGTCCAAGTAGGCCTCAAACTCCAATGCTTCCTTCGAAGAGGATGACTCTGAGTGACCAGTGCTTCTAGCTTCATCCAGGGGTTCAGGTGTTTCCGGTAGTACTTGTAACCCTTTTGTGCGAACTGCTCCTTCGTAGAGCGCCTGTTTTCCTGTAGCAGCTTGGTCACTGCTCAACAAAAGTTGGTTCGAAGGCTGGTGTGGGTCTTCCGGGCTGTGTGGCCGTGTTCTGGAAGTTCTGTTTCCTAACGTTTCGCCAGCATCTGTGACCGGCATCTTCAGAGGGCAGGAGCACAGACAGGAGCAGTTCTCTCTGTGCCCAGGATGGTGTGACCCCTTTCTGGGTATTTATAGAGATCTGAAGGGGGGGGGTATGGGGTGTTAATGAGTGGCTGCTTGCCCAGGTGTCAGGAGATCTGTGTATCTTCCTGTGGGCCAGGCAGGGTCCCTTCTTCTATTGAGTTGTTAACGAGTGGCTGCTGAGGGTGATTAGCATGTTCCTTGTGTGAGTTGTTCGCATGTCCTGGTGGCTGAGCTGAGTTCGTTGACCTTTTGCAGGCTGTATTTCTCAGGATTGGTAGCCAGGTTTTGCTGATTTTTAGACTCTCCTCTTTTTTATTGAAACTGTGCTGGTGTTTGTGAATCTCAGTGGCTTCCCGGTATAGCCTGGTGTAGTGGCTGTTTGTGTTGTCCACTATCTCTGTGTTTTCAAATAGGATTTTGTGTCCAGTGTGCCTGAGAGCATGTTCAGCTACTGCAGATTTTTCTGGTTGCTGTAGTCTGCAGTGTCTTTCGTGTTCTTTTATCCCGGTACGGATGCTGCGCTTTGTGGCCCCGGTGTATACTTGCCCGCAGCTGCATGGTGTGCGGTATACTGCTGCGGCGGTGAGGGGATCCCTTTTGTCTTTTGCTGATTTTAGCACCTGTTGTATTTTTCTGGTGGGTCTGAAGATTGTTTGGAAATTGTGTTTTTCCATCAGTTTTCCCATGCGGTCTGTGACCCCTTTGATGTAGGGCAGAAATACTTTGTTGGTGGGTGGCTGTTTTTCTTCTTCAGTCCCATGTTGTTTTCTTGGTTTGATGGCTCTTTTTATTTCATTCTTGGAGTAGCCATTCGCTTGTAGGACCCAATTAAGGTGGTTAAGTTCAGAGTTTAGGAATTGGGTTTCGCAGATCCGATTGGCACGATCCATCAGGGTTTTGATAATGCCTCTTTTCTGGCGTGGGTGGTGGTTGGAGTTTTTGTGTACATACCGGTCTGTGTGGGTGGGTTTTCTGTAAACTTTGTGTCCTAATTTGAGGTCTGGTTTGCGTATGACCAAAGTATCTAGAAATGGAAGTTTGCCGTCCATTTCTTTTTCCATAGTGAATTGTATATTGGGGTGGATGCTGTTTAGGTGGTCCAGGAACTTCTCTAGTTCTTCTTCCTCCTGACTCCAAATTGCGAAAGTGTCATCCACAAACCGGAACCAGACTGATGGGGTAACGGGTGCTGTTTCCAAAGCCTGTTTTTCAAAATGTTCCATGTAGAAATTTGCTACGACCGGGCTCAGGGGGCTTCCCATGGCGACGCCGTCCATCTGTTCGTAGAACTCATTGTCCCATTGGAAGTAACTGGTTGTTAGGCAGTGCTGAAATAAAGCTGTGATGTCTTCTGGGAAGATCTGTTTGATGAGTGCCAAGGTGTCCCTCACTGGTACCTTGGTGAATAGGGAGACCACGTCAAAGCTGACCAGTTTGTCCGTGGGGTTGAGTTTCAGGGTGCTGATTTTGTTGATGAAATGTCCTGAGTCTCTGATGTGGGCTGGAGTCTGTCCAACGTGGGTCTGTAGAAGAGTGGCCAGATATTTGGATAATTCATATGTCGGTGAGCCAATGGCACTTACAATGGGTCTGAGCGGGATCGAGTCTTTGTGGATTTTGGGGAGTCCGTATAGTCTGGGTGTAAGGGCTTCTGTCTTGCATATGTGTTGAAGTACGTTGGAGTGAAGGGAGGAGCTCCTCGTCAGGGTGTTGGTTTGTTTCATGATTTTGCTGGTCGGATCCCGTTTTAGTTTTCTGTATGTGGCGGGGTCTAGTAGTTCTCTAACTTTGTCTTTGTATCCCTCTGTTTTCATAATTACCGTGGCGTTGCCCTTGTCAGCCGGCAGGATGATGATGTCGGGGTCTGCATTGAGGGTTTCTATGGCATTTCTCTCTTTCTTGGTTATGTTGCTGGTGGGGGGGTTTGCTCTCCGTAGGATCCTTGCTATTTCACCCCTGATTTCCTCTGCTTCCTCTTCAGGACGGTGGCGGATGGCTGATTCCACATTGGCGATGATATCTTCCATGGGAATTCTGGTGGGTGTGATTGCGAAGTTTCCTCCCTTGGCCAGGATGGCGGTTTCCTCTGGCGTTAGCTGGCGTTCCGTCAAATTGATGACAATGCGGGAGAGATCCAGAGCTGGTTTTGGTTGACTGTGTTGGCATTTGTTAAATTTTTGCTTTTGCCTGGTTGTGTGGTCCATGATGTCCTTTTCCATTTTCCTGTAGGTTAGGGTGTCAATCTTGTCCCAGTCCTGGCTTCTCATTTTCTGGCTGATGCTGATGTGTGTGTCAAATAGTTCTTTGTCTGTGATGGCAAGTTTTCTGCGGGTTGTGTGTATTCTCTCTCGCAATAGGGCTTGTTCGAGTCGATCATAAATGCGGTTGGCTTGTGGAGATTTGAGAGTCCTTTTTATTCTGAGAAAGGCTGGGATGGTCCCAGTGTCTCTGCATCGTAGTAGGAAGGTTAAGGAGCATAGTAGGTGTGCTTTTCTGTTCCGGAGTGTTTCTAGTCTCCGTGTCTGTCGGAACGTTTCCTCCCCGTAGAGGCGTTCAATGTATTGTCGAAGGCTTTCACGGCCGGCATACGAAGGCTGGTGTGGATCTTCCGGGTTGTGTGGAAACAGAACTTCCAGACCACGGCCACACAACCCGGAAGATCCACACCAGCCTTCGTATGCCGGCCGTGAAAGCCTTCGACAATACAAAAGTTGGTTCATTGGATCAACGCAAGGATTTGATTATCCAGCAAGAGACCCTCCCTTTTCTTCACTGAAGATACAGTGCCATCAGCAATTAACCCTCCTCTTTTGTTCAAATGATACACCAAGCTTTTCCACTCCGACAAGAATTTACCAGGTGTTATAGCCTCAGATTGCAACTTCTTGGGGAGAGTAAAAAGGTGAGAAAGTACACTTGCGCCCACTGGCTTTCAGTTAGTGAAACATTTCTGTTGGCTGGATCTTCCAGAAAGTCTTTTAGTTCAAGCAAGCGCTTTATCGTCAAAGAAGTGCTTCCCCAGCGTGTTGCGTGATCTGAAATGGCTCCTTTTCCAGCAGGTCTCTGGAGAACAGCATCTCTTCTGGGGCTCCTGGCTGCAACAGCTCCTTGCCTCAACTTGCCAGTGAGAGTCGCTGCATGACGATCTTTCAGTCTGTCTCTTACCGCTAGTTGCTCTTCAGTCTGTTTCTTTTATAGTTAACACAGACAGTTGCTGTGGTAGAAGCTTAATTTGGCGCAAAATATCAGTATCTGTTGGTGTTCTTCTTTTCCCTTTATTTCACTTAGAATAGTTTGCATTCTTTCTTGATGTTTCCTTTTAAGTTCCGGTTATATTGAATCCTCATCACTGCTTTACTGGCATCCCAAACAATTTTTGAATCTGTTCCTTTATCTAAGTTGTTATTAAAGTGTTCATTTAGCTTCTTTCTACATTCTTTTACTACTGATTCTTTTTGCAGTATCAAGTCATTTAGTCTCCACTTAAATGTTATAGGTTTCTTCTTAAGTGTCAGTGTAACTGGATTATGATCTGAGAAGGTTTTTGGTAAAATATCCATACTTCTAAAGTTGTTTGCCAAAGTCTTTCAAATCCATATCATATCAATTCTAGAAAAAGATTTATGCCTTTCTGAAAAAAAGGTGTATTCCTTGGCATTCCCATTTCTTTGTCTCCAAGAGTATCAAAGTCAAGTTTTCAATCAAGTCAAAAAAAGACTTAGGTGGTTTCCCTCGGTTAAGTTTAATTCCCTTTCCGGAGGACCTGTCCATCTGAGGTGAGGTTACGCCATTCCAGTCTCCCATCAAGCACCAATTTTCATATGTGAAAGGTGACAATTGATGCATCAGGTGTTTAAAAAATTTACCTTTATCTCCATTAGGAACATATAATCCAACAATTACAAATTTAATTCTTTGCAACTCAGTCTCAACTGCAACATATCTACCTCTTTCATCAAATATTAAAAGTTGTGGTTTCAAATAGGGCTTAATATATCAAACAACTCCATTAGTTTTTTTTTAATATTTGCTGATACAAATTCTTCACCTAAAGTTTTGTAAATCAAGTATTTTTCATCTTTTTTTCTGATGTGAGTTTCCTGCAGACAAATTATATCCTGATTTAATTTTCTCAAATAATGAAAGATTTTTTGTCTTTTCTGGGGGTGGTTTGCACCATTAATATTCCACGTTAAGTACTGATAATCCATAATTAAGAAGAAAGTTTATCAGTCTTTAACTGTAACACCCATCTCGACAACCTGGTCATCGAGCCCTTCCTCCGATTGTTGTTGACTCTGTAAGGCCTTCCCCTCTGATTCTTGTTGTAATTCCAATCCATATCTTGCCAGGAAATCTCTGGCCTTTTGGACGGAATTTAATCTGAATCTTTGTTGCTGGAAGGTAAAGATCACACCTTCCAATTTATCCCAACGGAATAGGATCTTGTTCTTTTTTAAAACCTCTGTCAAAAAGGTGTATTCCTTTCTCTTTCCCAAGATTCTAATGGGTATTTCTTTTAATACAATCATCTCTGTATTAGCAATTTTTAGTCTAGAATCAAAATGAGCCTGCAATACTTGTTCTCTTGTTGACCATCTCAAAAAATAAACCATAACATCTCTAGGAAGTTTTCTAACAGCTGCAAAATGTGAATTTATACGATACACCTTGCCGACTTCTTGATCCATCCTTTCTTCCTCCCAGCTTAATAAATTGGAGACAGCAGACACCACCAGTTGTTTGACATTCTCTTGAACATTTTCACGAACTGCTCTTAAACGGAATTCGTTCTCTTTAAGCCCAAGTAGAGCAAATTTATCCAGTTCTCTTTCCATTTCTGTGTCTTTAGCATCCATTCTTTTTTCCAGTATTTGTACTTTGTCAGTAACTTGCTTTACAACAGCATCCATCTTCTCTATTTTTGTACCCGATTTTTGTTCTATTGCTTCAAATCTAGCATCTATAGTCTGTATAGCTTTAGCTGAAAAATCATCAAACATCTGCCACAAAAAGTCAAAGTCTGCAGAGGCACTTCCATAGGGTCTTTTGGGAGTCATTTTTAAATTAATTGCCAGTGAGAAAGAAATCCACCAAAAGCTTTCAGGTAGTGGATTAGGTAGGCAATACCACACTCTAGTGGTCAGAAAGAATATCGCTGGAAAGAAAAAGAACTCCGAAATGTTTCTGTTAAGTTGTATTGTCGAAGGCTTTCACGGCCGGCATACGAAGGCTGGTGTGGGTCTTCCGGGCTGTGTGGCCGTGTTCTGGAAGTTCTGTTTCCTAACGTTTCGCCAGCATCTGTGACCGGCATCTTCAGAGGGCAGGAGGACAGACAGGAGCAGTTCTCTCTGTGCCCAGGATGGTGTGACCCCTTTCTGGGTATTTATAGAGATCTGAAGGGGGGGGGATTGGGGGGGGTTGGGGGGGAGCTGAACATGCTCTCAGGCACACTGGACACAAAATCCTATTTGAAAACACAGAGATAGTGGACAACACCAACAGCCACTATACCAGGCTATACCGGGAAGCCACTGAGATTCACAAACACCAGCACAGTTTCAATAAAAAAGAGGAGAGTCTAAAAATCAGCAAAACCTGGCTACCAATCCTGAAAAATACAGCCTGCAAAAGGTCAGCAAACTCACCTCAGCCACCAGGACATGCGAACAGCTCACACAAGGAACATGCTAATCACCCTCAGCAGCCACTCGTTAACTCAATAGAAGAAAAAACCCTGCCTAACCCCCAGGAAGATACACAGATATTCTGACACCAAAACAGCAGCCAATCATTAACCCACCCCCCACTCCCCCAGCCCCCCCAAACCCTCCACCCCTTCAGATCTCTATAAATACCCAGAAAGGGGTCACACCATCCTGGGCACAGAGAGAACTGCTCCTGTCTGTGCTCCTGCACTCTGAAGATGCCGGTCACAGATGCTGGCGAAACGTTAGGAAACAGAACTTCCAGAACACGGCCACACAGCCCGGAAGACCCACACCAGCCTTTCTATTAAGTTGTTTATAGGAACTGCCCCGATCAATGCGGAATAGACAAAAAAGGACGACTTTCTCACGTAGATACGTAAAGCCCAGTGAAATACGTCAAAGGCAGATTCACCAAAAAGGATTACGAATAAAAATTTGCTGATAAAAAAGTAGGAAATTTTTTTTTCCTTCTTTCTTTAAGAGTCCATAATAGTTCAAACTCTCTTTGCTTTTTTAGACCAAACCAATAAGCAAATAGTTAAAAAAAGATCAATATTCCCTTGAAATACCCATAACTGCCAAGAGGAAATAGCCCTCCGTGCCCAAGAAAAGCCTGTCTTTAATTATAAAAAGGCAATCTATAAAAATTAAGAAATGGGATGGTCGGATCTCGAGTCCATTTAGGTTTGGCTTTGGCGCGGCATGGGACTGGATGGAAATCCCGCCTCCCAGCTGCTCACCAGGGGATGGCAAAAACCTCTGCTTCGTGATCTCCTTGCCGGGAACAGCCGTCTGGAGGACATATGATCAGTTTCAGGTGTTCTCCTCAACGCCAGAGAAATCTTCAGGCTCAAGGGGCCTGCCCGAGCCTTAAAACCGCGCCCACGGTCCCTTTGAGAGAGAGACTCTCAGAAGAGACGTGTTCAACCCGCCATTGCCACCGGAAGTCCCAACAAATCTAACATTAATAGCAAAATAATTGACTCTGGGACGTGTGCATGCATTCATTTTAATGAAGACAAAATGTCCCTTTGAACTTTTTCAAAGTTCTTCTTTCTTATATTTGGCCTCTTCAATTATAAGTCTCCTTGTGTTTGCTCTTTCTAGAGAAGTTTTCTAGCCATTTCTCCATTTCAGCCTAAAAAGGATGGCTGTGGAAAAAAAGGATGGAGGTACACTGTTCTTCGCTGCCATTTCAATGATGTGGTTTTTGAACTTTTCTGCTGTCATCGTTACAGCAACTTTAGAAGAGAATACATGTAGCTCAGGGTTGAACTGTGAAGTTTTTGGGGTTCTCTGAGCTCGGCTGTTTTCTTGCAAACGTTTCATTACCTGGCTAAGTAACACCTTCAGTGCTAGAAAGGAGTGGGGTTTGCTCTCTGTTTAACCCTAACCCTAACCAGAGAGCAAACCCCACTCCCTTCTAGCACTGAAGATTAACCAGGGAGAGGGCATTATAAACGTTGCCGTCTTCTCTCTGTAACTCAGTCTCGGTTTCCCAATCCTGATATCCTCTTGATGCGTGGAGTTCCAGTCCCAGCATTCCCAGCTTGCATGGCCGTGGCTGAGAATCCTGGGAGTTGGAATCCCTACACCTTGAAGAAGTCCTAACCTGGCTTCAATCTAGGGAGTTATGGAGGAGTCTGGAGATAATCTTGAAGGAGGAGTGCAAGGCCATCAAGGAACTCTTAACGTAGCCCTGGGAAGGAAGAGCGGGTGAGAAAGAAACTCAAGATAATTCCTCCTCGATTCTCTTTGGTAGAAGAGGAGGCTGAGGGAAACTCTGGCAGGCTTTCAAGATTATGCTATGATACTAGGTCACAGAAGAGTCCAGTAGTCCTTGCGCTGTCTGTTCCCTCACCCTCACTGCTGGGAGGTGAGGAAGATGGAGTATCGCTGCTCCCCTGAGCCGCATCTGGAAGGGCTGAGAGAGGACCCTCCTTCCGGAAACACTCCTGCAGCGCCCCATCTCACCCCCTGCCTTTCTTCCCTCCTCCCCAGGGAGATGGCGCAGCTCACGCGGTGGCTTTGGAGACAGGAGTACTGGCTACCTCCAGGGTTCACCTGGGAGGACATGCAGGAGACGGAGGACGTCCACTATCCCCAACCCCGACACCTCCTGCTCGGCCTCCCCTTCGCTCTCCTGCTGGTCGCCCTCCAGTTCTTCTTCGAAAGGCAAGCTCTTGGCCAACGGAAACTGCTTGGAGGGAGCTTTCCTTCCCTCCCCACCCAAAAGCCCGATGTCTCTTGAAACAGTGGAAGGTCCCTTTTTTAGAACTTGCCTTTAGCAACCATTTTTCACAAACTGAATTTGACAGTTTGACAAAAAGGAGAAGCAAGGGAAATTGAAGATGACATTATTATTATTTCTGACATTCCTTACTGATCCTATTAGCCTCCTAGTCCAGGAAGGGCACAATTGGGGCACAATGTGAAACTGGTTGAAGCCCGCCCGGTCTTGGCTGCTACCTGTTCCTTGAACAGGAGCCACAAGTCTGGGAGGACCCCCAAATTGCGCATTGGTCCTGTTTGGGGCAGTGCAGCCCCGTCCAGAACCAGAGACGGAGAATGGCCGGAACGAGAGGGACCTAGAACCCAAAGCCACTCAGTCTTGCTAGGGTTAATCTCACGCCTGATGTTAAAGAATGAATTCAGGAAATATGTTCTCTCTCCGTTTTTGAAATGTCTTTATATTGTAAAAGGGAGAAGACAGAGCAATATGCTTCTGTATGGTCTAGATTTAATAATGTTAAGGGACTGAGCTCCTGCTATGTTCACATGATACTCCCTTAAGTGTGATTTTAATCACTATTTAAATATTACTTTACTCTGTCGCAGCCGTTGTATTACTTATTATAGTTCACGAATTTTTTGTTAAACAAGCAGGAGATGCTCAGGAGCCTTGTTCTCCTTGCTTTGGTTTCACGTGCCTGTTCCTGAGCGGAGCGTGAAACGAGAAAGCCAAGGACCGGCCAAAGTTAGCCAGCGTTCGTCTGACCCAAGCCGTTCCCTTTCCCAGGAACATCGGCGCGCCCCTGAGCAGAAAACTGGGCCTGCGAGAAAAGGTGCGGCGGAAACCTTCTCCAAACCCCATCCTGGAAGCTTTTTACAGGAAGCAGAGGAAATGTCCCCAAAAGGTGAGTTTCTTCCACACGTATTGGAAGGTGTGGCTAAGGGAGCTAAACCTCTGGCCTTTGATAAAATACTCCTGATTTTCACTGGCCTTATAAGTAGACACTGGCTGATTTAAAAGCTGAGCAGGGCCGGTCATTTGGCGAGACCTTGGATGGGAGACCACTAGTGGATCCAAAGGCTGTAGATAAGAGAGAAAAGTTGAAAAAACAACCCAGAAGAAGGGAATGTGGGATAAGGAATTGGAGCATCTAAACCTGTTCCATTTTGGTATCGAGGGGGAAAAGGTGCAGGGAGATTCTGCAAAGCAAACTGCTTCAGTTTCCCTTTTTAAAAATGGGGGCTGTGGCTTTTCCAGCAAGGTGGTCTCGGGGTTGGATCTACAGCTCCTCTGACCTGGTTCTGCGTCCTGCGTTCCAGGAGGAAGTCAGCAGCTTGGCCAAGCAGTGCGACCTCCAAGCAAGGCAGGTAGAGAGGTGGTTTCGATGCCGCCTGAATCAGGACCGGCCCAGCTTGACCAAGAAATTCTGTGAAGCCAGGTGAGTGGGAGCTGTTGGGGCAGAGTGGTCAACGTGCAGCCCGTGGGCACCAGTGCACCCCTTAGGGCCCAGCAGGATCCGTGTCCCATCGGACCCTCCAAGAAGATTTTGAACTATTCCAGAAGGAGGTTTATGTGATTCAAAGGGAAGCGTCACTTTCCAGTATCTTACGATTGCTGGTTAAGGACCCCACTGGGTTGTTAGAGAGTGCATCTGTCGAGTGACACATGCAGCAATGCCTTTGACCCCCCAAGCAGTCGAGACCCCCACTGGGTTCTTAGAGAGCACATCTGGTGGGTTGTTTGTGAGTGGCCGTGCCAAGGAGGTCGGGCAGTTTGTGGACGGACAGGCATGTCTCCTACTGCAACTGCTGAAGAATCCACCCACCGTACCCTCAACACTCCATATGTGACCCCCAACCCAGCCAGGGGCTAAGCCCCGTTAGGATGTGGGATTCATTTGGAAGCTCAGCAGGGTCAAGCCTGTTTAATACAGTGGATGTCTTGCAGCCCAGTCGGCTGGACTAGATGACCTTTGCGCTCCCTTCTAGCTCCGGAATCCCTGGACCTCACGGCCTGCTGTCCAATGTGCCCTGATGGGTTTTTTGTTCTTTTCCAGCTGGAGAGCCACCTACTATGTTATTTCCTTCTGCACGGGGTTGGCCGTCCTCTACGATGTGAGTTCCAGCTCTTTCCCCACTTTCGTTGGTCATTGTCAAAAAAGGGAGCTCACCACATGTAATGCAGCTGGTGACTCTTCCTGCGCCTTCCAGCCCCCAACATTTGTGCTTTCCTTTTAGATTAGAAAAAGTAGGGAGTGTGAGGAAAAAAGTGTCCATTTTTCAGCCTTTTTCAAACTAGCTCCAGGGAAGCGTTGGTGGGCTGGTATGACATGATCCCTAATGAACTGTGTCTTCTTGCAGAAACCCTGGTTCTGGGATCTCCGCCAATGTTGGGTTGGGTACCCGCAGCAGGTAAGGAGTCAGGGAGACATTTGAACGAACATTTCAGTGGAAAAGCGTTCCTCGATTTACATCCCCCTCCGTAAAAATGGTATGAAACTGCAATGCGTCCTGCCTTTCCATGCATAGCATTTATTCAAGCCTTAAAAATTCAATTCTTTCCATTTCTTACAGCTAAAAAGCAACACACCTAAGTGATTAAATAGTTATACCACCTTGTTGTACGCCGCCTAGTGTCGCTTGGATAAAGGGAGATGGGAGGCTAATAAATTGAGTAAACAAACAAACAAATAAATGGAATACTACATGAGGACAAGTTCTACCAACATGTTATCCTAGGCAAAATCATAGGATGGTGTGCTCAGGAGGGGGAGAGATGAAAAATAGTGTATACCAGCCACCCTGAATGAACCTAGAGTAATTTGCAAAAGTTTATCGATGTCAGTGAATCCCTAAGTCAACAACAGCTGACACAGGGGCTACACGGCAGAAAGTTGAACACTACACCTTTCTGCAAATGTGGATGCCTCCTTACTATTTCTGTGCAGTTGTGTACAGATTCAAAGTAAGAAAAGGGTGAATGTGGTAGATGCAGAATTTTGGATGCTCTTCGCACCAGGACTTTGTAACATCACCATTAGCAGAAATAAGAGCTTCCGAATGTTTTTTTCTAGCCACCGAATAGAGTCTTTCTATTGCTGGTTTGGAATTTTCCTACTCTTCCTTTCAGAACTGTCCTAGCTGAGAAAGATTCTCCTTCCGTGCACTGCATATTTAAGGTCTCCCCCCATATGTTCAGTGATATTTAGGTTTAGGGACCAAGAAGGCCATTCAAAATCCTTCCCCAATGCCCTGCTCAAAACTGTAGTGATAGAAAACTGCTGAAATGAACAGTTTTTCTGTCCTTTAGTCCCTCACAGAACCCCATCAAGTTTTCACAGAACCATAGAGTTCTGCAGAAGACAGTGGAAAAAAACGGTTTGGACCATTGTCTTGGTGAACAGTCTCTTTTCAGCTTCAGTTCATTCACTGGCTTCGGGACAGTTCCTCCTAAGATATTTAGTTGGAGACATCTTTCCTTTTGCGCAGTTGTATGAGCAATGCTGTGCTGTGGACCAGCAGATAACCACTCCAGCGTCAGCTAACTTTTCAACAGATTGTCCATGGGCTCTCTTTCCACATCTGACCAGTTTGGACCCAGTTTTAGCAAAGGCTTTCTTGCCGTTCCAGGTGTTGCCGTGATTTGATCAAGTCTGTGTAACTTCCATTTCTGAACAATGTTTCTCATAGCTGAAATGGCTCACTGGGGCGTTTAGTTTTTTATGTCTCTCTCATCTCTCTCTCATCTATCATTTCTATCTCTTACCTTCCTTCCTTCCTTCCTTCCTTCCTTCCTTCCTTCCTTCCTTCCTTCCTTCCTTCCTTCCTCCCTCCCTCCCTCCCTCCCTCCCTCCCTCCCTTCCTTCCTTCCTTCCTTCCTTCCTTCCTTCCTTCCTTCCTTCCTTCCTTCCCAGCTTTGTAAGAGTGAATTACCCTCATTTTCAAACGCTCAGACAACTGCTTAGAAGAGCTCATGGTTCTTGAAAGCACAAAAAACAATTATAATTTGAGACGTGGGAAGGGGCAGAGTATCTGCAAAAAATTTCAAAAGCAAGATTAGAAAAGGTCTTCGGAAGATCCTACAGGAAATGTTTGGATCCTGTGGTTTCTGCTCAAAGAGGTGCTACAAACTACTGGGTGAAATTACAGAATCACAGAGCTGGAAAGACTTGGAGTTTGTCTAGTCCAGCCCCTGCTCAGTGCACGAGCCAATGCTTTTCCAATTTGGCAACTTTAAGATGTGTGGACTCCAACTCCCAGAATTCCCCAGCCAGCGTCTTAAAGTTGTCAAGTTGAAAAAACACTGTACAGTAGTAGAGCAACTCGGACAGACGACCCTCCAGCCTTTCCTTCCAACAAAGCAGAACCCGTTCCTTCGCGTGGCAGCCCGCTTCGCTGCCCGACATCTGGCACAGTCGCGGCATTCCTCCTAGCCTCTAGCACAAGCTGTGATTTGACCAGGGTTGGCTCAACCTTTGCATGCAGCTAGAAAGGAGAAACCCTTTGGGTCCGCTCTGACCTCACAGCTTGACCCACTCATAATTCATCTTTACGTGTCAACAATGTACAAGTGTGGAAGATCTGGCCGGTTGTGTTGCCGTGGCCTCTTCTCACGCACACATTTCTGCCACAGACCTCCATCCCCGTCCCGGTGGCCCCCTTTCCTCTCTGGAGCATTGCACCAAAAATGGGGGAGGGGGGAGGGGGCTGAAAAGTACAAGGAAGATAGAAATGAAATATCAAGGGAAGACCCTGCTTCTAGGGGCTCTCGAGCACAGTGTTTCTCAAACCTGGCACCTTTAAGGTATGTGGACTTCAACTCCCAGAATTCCCCAGCCAGCCCTGCTTTATCTTCGCTTGGGAAGCTGAGAGCTGCGATTGCATGACGCCGTTTCTCTTCCTTCCACCCGTCCCCGTGTGCGTTGCAGCCTCTCCAGCCCGGCCTTTGTGGCTACTACCTCACGCAGTTGTCCTTCTACTGCTCCTTGGTCGTCATGCTGCCTTTTCAAGTGAAACGGATGGTGAGTGGTCTCTGGCGGAAGAGATCGGTCCGGCTGGTCAGGAAGCCCCATTCGGATTCAGGAGGGAACACGGTTCCTCCTTTTGGCCCACAACCAGCATTTGTGCCTTTCAGTCGATTTATGTGGCTGCCCATCTCGCCAAGGCGACTCTGGGCGGCTAATTTTAAAACTGCAGACTCAATCAAACAGAGAGAAAAAGTGAAAAACAAGGATGTTAGTTTGGTGTATCTGCAGATGCGAAACATTCCACTCTAAACCCCTTCCCCGTGACGGGGGTGTCTGGCCCCCACGAGCAGCTGCAAAATCCATCCTTTCAGTCTTTCCTCTCGCTGTAGGACTTTCGTAAGGAAATCGTCCACCACGTGACCACCGTCTTCCTCATCAGCTTCTCATACTGCGCCAATTACCTCCGTATCGGTTCGCTTGTCATGATTCTATATGATGTTCCGGATTGTTTCCTGTATGTAAGTTAATGCTCAGGAACGTTCTTCCCCAAGAAGGAAGAACAGATTCTTCCCCTTCTCTTTTTGAAAAAAAATTATTTCATATTCTTTGGAAAGAGGAAATAAATCTAGAAAGGAATTTATACCAGCCTTCTCCTTCCTGCAGGCCGTCGGAAGTGTTGGGACTGGCTAAATTATGGGTGCTGTAGTCCCAATTTAAAGGCTTGTTTGAAGGAAGAGAAACATACGCCCAAGCAGTTCAGAGATAGCAACGGCATGCAAAGCAATTCAAGCTGGAATTGTTTCATATTTCAGGTGTCCAGTTTTGAGTCCGAAACAATGACTTTGCACTTGTTCTGCATTCAGCACCGGAGGTTTGGAACAGGTTTGAGCTCACCCTCAGTTGCTGGAGACTAAGACAGGCTTGTAAGCTAACCTATGGCCACGTTTCTCTTCGGCATTTACACATTCCCCAAACTACAATTCCCAGCATCCTTTGTGGGAGAGAGAAGATAGGCGCTGCAGTTTAAATGTAGAGAAACCTGAACCCCGAATCCTGAAAGTCAAGTCCTTTCACAATAGGAACCTCAGCCGCTCAACAGTTTCTGCTTCTTTCTTTCTCTTTTTCCACAGGCCACAAAGATGTTTAACTACCTGAAGTGGCAGAAGACTTGCGACACACTCTTTATCACGTTCTCAGTAGTATTCCTGTTCACTCACCTGGTGATTTTTCCATTCAAGTACGTTTTGGGAGCGCATGCAAAAAGGGGGGGCTTTGATGGCACGGTTGCAGCACCATCTTGACTTTTTTGACACCCCCACACACCTCGGGCCACCTCAGCTTGTCATTGCCATCTACAAGTAGCAGTTTTAACCTTCGCGTAGCCCATCAAACCGCCAGAAGTGGGAGGTAACATCAAGGCCAGGAAAACTCCTCAGGTTGCAGGAGTAGCAATGATAATTTTCGGGAAATAAAAGGTTGGTGGTTGAAGTAGGGAGGGGGGGGGCTGAAGGATAAAACAGTTTTAATAGCCACAGAATGTCACTGGATGTCGTCCTCTTTTAGCGACTGCCTCATTTAGTGACCATTCAGAGTTACGACAGTGATGAAAAAGTACCTTTGTGACCCGTCTTTGCATTAATGAGCTTTGCAGGTCTGTAAAGCAAAGAAAAGCTGAAGTCAGATCTTAAGCATAGGGGCGGTTTCACTTAGCGACTTCTTTGCTTAACGACCCAGTTGCTGGTCCTGTTTGTGGTCGCTAAAGGCAGAGCATCTATTCTCCTCCATTAAATTTTTTCAACATCAATTTTGATTGAAGCCATTCAGATCATCAGTTCTCATTTTTGAAGCCCTCATGGATACTGTCCTGCCAGAATTCCTGACCTAATTGATTATCCCAGCCTTAAAAAGTACTGAGCAGCAATATAAGTGTAACCCTTTTTCTCCTTTTTTTTGCACCCCCCTTCCACCCCCAAGGATTCTGTATAACACACATTACTATTTCATGAAGCTCTTCCAGCCTTTTTTCGGCTACTACTTCTTCAACGCCCTTCTGATAGTCCTGCAACTCCTCCACGTCTTCTGGTCCTACCTGATCATTCGCATGGTTTATAGGTTCCTGATCTGTGGCACGGTAAGGGCACAAATTGGGCACCTGGGGAGGTGGGAGCTAAAGGCACATGTTGGGGAGCGGGGAGAAGACCAGAAATTGCTTTCCTTGTATCCTGCTCCACTTTAGTTCTTCTCCGCTGTTGCGTTGGATGCCCGATTCTTTGGTTCTGCATATCCTCGCTCTGCCCACCCTCAGGTGCCTCTCCTCCTTGTCACCTCTCATTTCTCCCAGGTTGAACTGTAGATTATAAACTCTGCAGGGCAGATTTGCTCTGCTCTGCTCTGCAAAATGCCCGCTGTCCAGATGCTGATCATGCAGTCAGTTAAGAGGCGGATGGGAGAGGGAACTTCAGTGGGAGGTTCCTGTGGTGTCGATCATCCGTCCTGATGCTTGTGCAAGGCTGGTGATGCTTGTGCAAGGCTGGTGTTCAGTGTACCTGGGGCTGTGCAAGGATGGCACCTTTCAGCGCGCATGGCCCTCACGGCCAGGACAGGCATCTGTTTGGCTGCCCCATGAGCTTGGGAAGTCCCAGGTCAGCTCCCCCACCCCTCCCACCCGCGTTTGGGCCCTGAGGAAACAACAGGATGCTGGATACCCCCATCACTGTCCCTGCGAGATGTCTGAGAAGGCCACACGTGGCAGCACCCACCCCACATGCGAGTGGCATCAGGGAGGGGGCAGCATTCTGCCAAACATTTTCCACAACCTGCTTGACCTGCATTGCTGAATCAAATAATTTCTTCTTGTCTTCACAAGACATGGAATTGTAAACTAACCCAATTTTGCCATCAGAACACAACGAGAGATAAAGCTGACCACAAGTGGCATTAATTCGGCCCAGCACACTGTGGGAATGCAGCAATGAAGTTCGTAACTGGCCTGGCTTGGCATGTGGGGTGAACAGACCCAATCCTAGCGCTCTTTCTATTGCCAGCAGCCAGGCAGGGGTGTTGTGCTTTTCAGGTCCAAACAGCACCATGTACACATAAAAGGTGAGCTCAGTGGGTGCGGAAGGACTGGAAAGTCTGCAGAGATGCAAAATACATTCAGAAAATAACTAAAAGGAGGCATCCCCCCCCCCCCCCCCCGCAACACCCAAGCAAGCACACTAAAACTGCTAAGAAACAGAATGGAGTCGCTGAAAAGGTGGACTGAGCTGCTCCATGCTGCAGCATCTCAGTTGCAGGTCCCTCTGGCAATTTTTTATGTATAGTACCACCTATCTTTGTTTTCATCATATAAAATGGGTCCAAAAATGTACAATCCAGAGACCGGCTGAGGTCAAGCAGGATTTCTACTGTGTCCCTCAGCCCCAGAGCCTCAGGAGAGGGGGATGACTGTGGTTGCATTTTGAGGGTTTGGAGAGTTGCCAGAGGTGAAATGGATGTCTTAGCCTTGCAGATTTTTAAAGCCCCCATGCCCCCTTAAAACGTGTGAACCCCTCCCCCCAAAGAGACCTGGGCTTGCCTGCAAGCCACACAAAGCCTGGTGTGGCCCTCGGGTTGTACAAAAGTTGTGCATCTCTAATGGAACAGGCCAGTTCCGTGTCCCCCAAAGGTTTCTGCCCTCCGATGGACTCCAGCCGAGCAGGACTGAAGGGCGGCCACGGCTCTGTTTCTCTCTTGCAGATGGAAAAGGATGCGCGGAGTGACTCAGAGGGCAGCGAGGATGAGGACGAGGAAGAGGCGGGCCAGAAGGCAGAGCAGAAAAACGGTGCCGTCGATCCCCAGTCCAACCCCCCCTGCCCTTCATCACCAAGAGGGCGCACTTGCAACTGAACAGGGGGGCTCTCCCTCCAGCGGCCACACCAAAGCCAGATAGCCAAGCCAGCTGAGTCCCTGATCACTGCCCCTCCTGCCCTTCCCTGTAATGCTATGTGGGAATGACCTTGGGATGGGGGGGGGGGGGGGGGAGAGATGCTGCCTACTGAACGATCAGATAAGAGGGGGCATAGGCCACAGCTACATAAGAGGCTGAGAAAGAAAGGAACCTCCCTCACTTTTTTTTTTTAATCTGCTTAACAGTCATTACTGACCCTGCAGTGACCGCCCCCTAGCGGTTTTCAAGGCAATTGCATCTTTCTAGTTTCGGAATTAGACTTTGCCAGAGCCTAATTCCTAGAGCGTCAGCCCAGCTGGCAGCTGGAGGCGGGATTTCCGTTGCTTCGCGCCCCTTTTTCGGACGAGCGCGGTTTCGCGCTTTTTACCGGCAACTTGTCCCGTCTCTCTGTTGAGCCGCTGCCAGCATTTTTCCTCCCACCGAAGTGAGAGTACTCATTTATCTACTCACGTATGTTTTCGATCTGCTGAGTTGGCAGAAGCTGCGGGTATAGAAACAAGAGCTCACCTTGTTAACGCGAGGCTGGACTCGAACCGCTGAAGCTTTCAGCCATTTCTGGCCGGCACTTTCAGCGTCATTAAGCCGCTGCGCCACCGCGTCCCCCCTCCCTCACTTATCAGGCTGTAAATGAGACAGCAGGAGAACTGTACTTTCAGACTTGCAAGATTCTGTTAATGTAGCCTTACAATAAAATATAATTAGCTCATCTGGTCGTGGTTCCTGTCTGGGCTACCTGGGAAGGCTGAGGTTCCCTCTGCTTGCCTGAGCTCCTCCTAGTCCTAGAAGGGCATCGCTCGAGCAAAGCCTCTCCAGATGATCGGCAACATCACTGGAGCGGCCCTCTTGGGTGGTTTGAAAGCCGTAGATTCCTGACTCAGAAACCTTGCGGGTGGGGAGAGTGAGGAAGACGTGGGTAGCCCAGCCCCAAGGGGGAGACAGTGATCACCCCAGTGATGGGGGAGGCTCCTGAAAGCCAGGGGCACATGTTGGGCGGGGGAGCAAAGGCAGGGAGAAGTTGCATGTGGGGCGCTGGCGTCGCAGGAGAAGGTCCAAAGCCCTTTGTGTTTGGGGGGATGTGGGCAGCAGGAGAAGAAGGCAAGGGGAGAAGGTGGCGGTTTGGAGGCATCTCTGAGAAGGACTACCTGGAGCAGGGGCAGGTGGCTGTGGGCTTCCTCGCCTGACTCAGGCCTGGAGGAGGCATCTGAACCTGGTTCTACCATGTGGGGCCAGGCCACCTCCTCACCAGGGGAGACAGAGCCAATGAGTCAAGATAGTTTTTAGCTATTTATTTATTTTTGGAGACCTGGGATGTAGCGATCACCTTCTCCTGTAGCTGGAGCTGAGAACAAACTCTTTTTGGACGAGTTTCCAAATGAAGGTGCTTCACTGGCTCTGTTCCTTAACTGCATTCTGCACTACTTTCCCCAGCGTGCAAAACAAACCTGAATTTACTTCCTTTACTTCATTACTTCCCTGCCCCTTCTGCCTTGTCATCCCAATTGTAGCCTACGATTGTGGGAAAGGTAGTCTTCTCCTACTCGAGGAGTAATAATGTCACCAGGCTAAATCCTGCAAGACTTGCAAAGATTTAGCGTCAGCACCCAATTTCATAAGGCGTTCTTGGGATGAAGGAGAAATTAATTCAGTCTGCATTTTCAAGGGATGAAACTAATTTGCATTTCCCAAAAGGAACGTCAACAGCAGTTTCACCACAGAGTTTGCAGGTCTCCAAATTCTATGTTTACCATTAAAAAAACAAAACAAAAGCATTTATGTAGTTATTTATATTTCAAATTTGTCACCGCCCATCTCACTGCAGAGTGACTCTGGCTGGTTTACAGTAAAAGCAGAATAAATATTCATTACAATAAAATAAATATTAATTATTTAATTAAAATACACTACTACAAGAAGATTCCTGTATAATACTTCCAAGAGGCTGATGTTAATTAGGTGTTAATAAACTTGGGGAGCGTCTTCAAGGCACCAGAAACCCCAGGGTTGGTTTTCTTTTCTCACCCCACAGAAGTTGGCAGAGCCAGGTCTTCAATTCCTCCCGGAAAATTGGGAGGGTAGGGGCCCGCCTCATCTCTGAGGGGAGAGTATTCCATAGGGCAGAGAAGGCTCTCCTCCTGGGACCCGCCAGTCGACATCCTCTCACCGATGGGATCTGTAACATGCCTTCTCTGCCGGACCAGGGGGGATGGGTCGATGTAAGGGGGTGAGACGGTCTCTCAGGTACCTGGACCCGTGCCATGTAGGGCTTTAAAGGTGATATGAACACCTTGAATTGGACCTGGAAGCAAACTGGCACCCAATGCAGCTCCCATAGCAGAGGTGTTACATGTGCCATCCTTGGGGCACCCAAAATTCCCTGTGCGGCCACATTTTGAACCAGCTGTAGCTTCCGGATACTCTTCAAGGGTAACCCCATGTAGACTGCGTTGCAATAGACTAAACGAGAGATGACCAACGTGTGAGTGACAGACCGGAGGGCCTCCTGATCCAGGAAGGGGCATAACTGGCGCACAACATGAAGTTGAACAAAGGCCCTCCTGGCCACGACTGCCCCCTGCTCCTCGAGCAGGAGTTGTGAGTCCAGGAGGACGCCCAGATTACGCACCGGGTCTGTCTGGGGAGTGCAACCCCATCGAGAACCAAAGATGGTAAACCCCCAGATGCGGAGGAGCCTCCAATCCACAGCCACTCCGTCTTACCAGGGTTCAGCTGGAGCCTGTTGCTCCTAATCCAGACCTCCACAGCCTCCAGGCACCACAAAAGGGTAGTCACAGCATCACTCAGATCACCCGGGATGGAGAGGTATAGCCGGGTATCATCTGCATATAGATGATACCTCATCCCATGGTGGCGGATGATCTCACCCAGTGGTTTCACGTAGATGTTAAAGAGGAGTGGAGAGAGTACTGAACCCTGTGGTGCCCCACAACAGAAGGGCCGTGGGCTGGAACAACGCTGATTGGGACCAACCTTGGAGGAAGGAAGTGAATCAGCACAAAACTCCCAAAGTCGGCCCAACAGGATATCATGGTTGATGGTATCAAAAGCTGCTGAGAGGTCAAGAAGAGCAAGCATGGATGCACTACCCCCATATCTGGGCCTGAAACCTGACTGAAAAGGGTCCACATAATCTGTTTCCTCCAGGATCCTCTGGAGCTGCAACGCCACCACCTTCTCAACCACCTTCCCTAAAACGGGGAAGTGGGAGACTGGACGAAAAGTGTCTAATACGGTGGGATCCAGCAATGGTTTCTTGAGGAGGGGATGCACCAGCGCCTCTTTAAAGACGGCTGGAAACACCCCCTCCCTCAAGGATGAATTTGCCATCGGCTGGACCCCCCCACACATCACCTCCCGAGCAGCCTTGACCAGCCAGGAGGGCATGGGCGTAGTGGACAAGTGGTGGTATTGACAGTCCAGAGGACCTGTCCACTTCCTCGGGTCCAAAGGTTCAAACTGTTCCCAGATAACAGGGTAAGTCTGTACCCTGGGCATCTCCACGGGCCATGCCACATGCTTGGTATCCAACTGGGAATGGATCCGAGTGATTTTATGCTTTAGATGCCCGGAAGACTCCTCCGTGCGGCCCTGTAGATGTGCCACTGGGCCCTCCTTTCCCAAGAGGGATCGGGTGATCTGAAACAGGGCCGCCGGGCGGCATTCTGCAGATGCAATAAGAGCGGAGAAATAATGACGTTTCGTCACTCTTACCGCCACAAGGTAGGCCTTAATAGCGGCTCTAGCCTGTGTTTGGTTGGGTCCGGTCCTTGTTTTCCTCCAGCGGTGCTCTGGACATCTCTTAATAAACAATTGAACACCTAAAACAACTTAACAAATGACCATTTTAAAGAAATGAACTCAATTAGGTACATAAGTAATATAAACTTTCTTTTTGAGATTAAAGTATCGTTTGAATATAAAATTCAAGCGAATATAACATGAAACATTACATTGAATGAAATAAAAATTATATTGCAGAAGATTGTTGAAGTTGAAGACTAACATACTGTTCTTAGAAACAAAATTGCTTCTGCCAAATCCTCCCTCGTAGAAGCCCTTAAACCCGATTTGGCTATTTTCGGTGCCGAAAACAGTCTTTCAGCACTGACTTGGGTGGGTGGCACTGCTGTTACAGTCCTAGCTACATCCCTAACAACCTCTGGATAAACAAGGATGGCTTATTCTACAGTCCGTTTCGATGAGCAGTCGCAGTTTTCCACTTCCTTTAATCCTTCAAAAAGTCCTTGCTGGAATTTCTCTATTTGGATACGTACCGATTGTTTTTCCATGCTCAAGTGGCGTCGCTTTGGACGTTCCAGTCTGTCCAAGTAGGCCTCAAACTCCAATGCTTCCTTCGAAGAGGATGACTCTGAGTGACCAGTGCTTCTAGCTTCATCCAGGGGTTCAGGTGTTTCCGGTAGTACTTGTAACCCTTTTGTGCGAACTGCTCCTTCGTAGAGCGCCTGTTTTCCTGTAGCAACTTGGTCATTGCTCAACAAAAGTTGGTTCATTGGATCAATGCAAGGATTTGATTATCCAACAAGAGACCCTTCCTTTTCTTCACTGAAGATACAGTGCCATCAGTAATTAACCCTCCTCTTTTGTTCAAGTGATACACCAAGCTTTTCCACTCCGACAAGAATTTTTTTGTTGTTGTTCAGTTGTTAAGTCGTGTCTGACTCCTCACGACCCCATGAACCATATCGCGCCAGGCCTTCCTATCCTTCACTGCCTCCCTGAGTTAGCTCAGTTCACGCTCATTGCTTCAGTGATGCTCTCTCACCATCTCTTCCTCTGCCGTCCCCTTCTCCTTTGGCATTCCATCTTTCCCAGTATCAGGGTCTTTTCCAAAGAGTCCTCTCTTCGCATTAGGTGACCAAAGTATCTGAGCTTGAGCTTAGTATCAATCCTTCCAATCAGCAGTCAGGGTTGATTTCCTTTAACACTGACTGGTTTGACCTCCTAGCAGTCCAAGGGACTCTTAAGAGTCTTCTCCAGCAGCACAGTTCAAAGGCATCAATTCTTCGGCGCTCAGCCTTCTTTATGATCCAACTCTCACAGCCATACATTACTACTGGAAAAACCATAGCTTTGATTATGCGGATCTTCATCAGCAAGGTGATGTCTCTGCTTTTTAATATGCTATCTAGCTTTGCCATAGCTTTCCTCCCAAGGAGCAAGCGTCTTTTAATTTCATGGCTGCAGTCTCCGTCTGCAGTGACCTTGGAGCCCAAATAAATGAAGTCTGTTACTGCTTCCATTTCTACCCCTTCTATTTGCCAGGAATTGATGGGTCCAGATGCCATGATCTTAATTTTTTTAATGTTGAGTTTCAAGCCAGCTTTTGCACTCTCCTCTTTCACCCACATCAAGAGGCTCTTTAGTTCTTCTTCACTTTCTGCCATTAGGGTGGTATCGTCTGCATATCTGAGCTTATTGATGTTTCTCCCTGCAATCTTAATTCCGGCTTGTGATTCTTCCAGCCTGGCATTTCTCATGATGTACTCTGCATATAGGTTAAATAAGCAGGGTGACAGTATACAGCCTTGTCGTACTCCTTTCCCTATTTTGAACCAATCGGTTGTTCATGACCGGTTCTAACTGTTGCTTCTTGGCCCGCATACAGATTTCTCAGGAGACAGGTAAGGTGGTCTGGTATCCCCATCTCTTTAAGAATTTGCCACAGTTTGTTGTGATCCACACAATCAAAGGCTTTTGCATAGTCAATGAAGCAGAAGTAGATGCTTTTCTGGAACTCTCGTGCTTTCTCCATGATCCAGCGAATGTTGGCAATGTGATCTCTAGTTCCTCTGCCTCTTCGAAACCCAGCTTGTCCATTCGGTAGTTCTCGGTTCATGTGCTGCTGAAGCCTAGCTTGTAGGATTTTGAGCATAACCTTTCTAGCATGTGAAATGAGTGCAATTGCGCGATAGTTTGAGCATTCTTTGGTATTGCCCTTCTTTGGAATTGGAACATAAGCTGACCTTTTCCAATCCCGTGGCCACTGTTGCGTTTTCCAAACTTGTTGGCATATTGAGTGCAGCACTTTAACAGCATCGTCTTTTAGTATTTTAAATAACTCAGCTGGAATACTGTCATCTCCACTAGCTTTGTTGTTAGCAATGCTTCCTAAGGCCCACTTGACTTCACTCTCTAGGATGTCTGGCTCAGGGTCAGTGACCACACCAGCATGGACATCAGGGACATTAAGATCTTTCTTGTATAGTTCTTCTGTGTATTCCTGCCCCCTCTTCTTCATCTCTTCTGCTTCTGTTAGGTCCCTGCCTTTTTTGTCCTTTATCACGCCCATCTTTGCATTAAACGTTCCTTTGATATCTCCAATTTTCTCGGAGAGATCTCTAGTCTTCCCCATTCTATTTTTTTCCTCAATTTCTTTGCATTGTTCATTTAAGAAGGTTTTCTTAACTCTCCTTGCTATTCTCTGGAAATCTGCATTCAGTTGCTTATATCTTTCCCTTTCACCCTTGCTTTTCGCATTCCTTCTTTCCACAGCTATTTGTAAAGCCTCATCAGACAGCCAGTTTGCTTTCTTGCATTTCTTTTTCTTTGGGATGGTTTTAGTTGCTCCCTCCTGTACAATGTTTCGGACCTCCGTCCATACTTCTTCAGGCACTCTGGCTTCCAAATCTAATCCCCTAAATCTATTCATCACCTTCACCGTGTACTCACAAGTAATATGATCTAAGCCATACTTGAGTGGTCTAGTGGTTTTCCCTACATTCTTCAATTTAAGTCTAAATTTTGCAGTAAGAAGCTCATGATCTGAGCCACAGTCAGCTCCTGGTCTTGTTTTTGCTGTCTGTATAGAGCTTCTCCATCTTTGGCTGCCAAGTATGTAATAAATATGGTTTCGGTATTGACCATCTGGTGATGTCCATGTGTAGAGTCGTCTCTTGTGTTGTTGGAAAAGAGTGTTTGCTATAACCAGCTTGTTCTCTTGACAGAACTCTATTAGCCTTTGCCCTGCTTCATTTTGTACTCCAAGGCCAAACTTGCCTGTTATTCCGATTACTCCTTGACTTCCTACTTTAGCATTCCAATCCCCTATGATGAAAAGGACATCTTTTTTTGGTGCTAGTTCTAGAAGGTGTTGTAGGTCTTCATAGAACCGGTCAACTTCAGCTTCTTCGGCATCAGTGGTTGGGGCATAGACTTGGATTACCGTGATGTTGAATGGTTTTCCTTGGATTTGCACTGAGATCATTCTGTTGTTTTTGAGGTTGTACCCCATTACTGCCTTTCCCACTCTCTTATTGACTATGAGTGCTACTCCATTTCTTCTAAGGGTTTCTTGCCCACAGTAGTAGATATAATGGCCACCTGAATTAAATTCACCCATTCCCGTCCATTTCAATTCGCTGATTCCCAAGATGTCGATGCTCGATCTTGTCATCTCATGTTTGACCACATCCAGCTTGCCTTGATTCATAGATCTTACATTCCAGGTACCTGTACAATATTGTTCTTCACAGCATCACACCTTCTTTTCGCTTCCAGATACATCCACAGCTGAACGTCCTTTCGGCTTTGGCCCAGCCGCTTCACTCTTTCTGGAGCTACTTGGAATTGCCCTCTGCTCTTCCCCAGTAGCATATTGGACACCTTCCGACCTGAGGGGCTCATCTTCCGGCGTTATATCTTTTAGCCTTTTGACGTTGTCCGTGGGGTTTTCTTGGCAAGGATACTGGAGTGGGTTGCCATTCCCTTCTCCAGTGGACCACATTTTGTCAGAACTCTCTGTCATGACCTGTCCGTCTTGGGTGGCCCGGCACGGTATAGCTCATGGCTTCACTGAGTTACGCAAGCCCCTTTGCCACGACATGGCAGTGATCCATGAAGGGGATAAAACCCGTAAAAGTATTCTTTTTGCCTAGACTAGCACGGCGGCTGGCACTCGGCCACTCCCGGTCACGATCTTGGAAATTTTCATGCTTATGTTGGGTTCCCTGGGTTTCTGGAGATCAATACTGAGGTATTAATCAGGTTTTCTGCAGAGAGTTCAACCTACGTCTGCAAAGCTTCCTCAGAGCCGTGATTCCGAAGGGGTGGGGGTGGGGGTTGCCTTGAAGCACTGAGACCTGACTAATTCCTTGGTATTGATCTCCCAAGCCTCTGGAGAACCACAAGGTATGGGGAGCAAACCTGGGTTGCCAAGGCTGAGAAACACTGTGCAGTGTGCAGGGGCTTGGACTTGATCCCTTCCAACTCATTTTGTTTCTCATAGACGCCAACCTGATGCCTTTTGGGGGGCTCAGAAGCCAGAGATGGAGCCCTGCCCCTGCAAATGGCCTTTGGAGGTCTGCTGTCCCCAGGCCAGTGGGGAGACTGAACTTTGAAGCCCAGGAGCCCTGGATGGACTCCCCTCTTGAAGGACGCACCTTAATGGTCACCACCAAATGCGTTCCACATCAAGTCCTGAGACCATTCTGATTCTAATGTTTCAGAGACTTGCCTTCCTAACCCTTGAGTCGGAAGGGGCCTGGAGGCCATCCAGTCCAAACCCCTGCTTAGACCCAAATTCAAGCATCCCCGAGAGATGGCTGTCCAGTCCCTCTCTCCAGCAACTCTGTTGGAAGAAAAGTTTATCTTACCAAGTTCGTTTCTGAGCCGGGAGTAAAGACACTGACTAATTGCATGAAGTTAGGAGGTTTATTCTTCACCCAAGAGCAGAGACAAGGACAGCATGCTGTTAGGTGGGCGGCCGCGCTGGGCCCCCTTCATACAGTGCCTTATATACCTTTTGTTACATTCACATCCACATTGAAATGCCATGATCTTTCTGGTCCAATCAAAGCCAGTTACCTTGATCCATACTCCTCCCCTTACCCAGGACCCCTTTCTCTGATGTGATTAAGGTTCTTCCTTTCTGTATGTAAACTAATTTGTCACCTTGAGTGTTAATAACCATATGTAAACTATCCTTTATCACTCTGATTGTCCACCAAGCGCTGTCCTGATTTACATCCCTGATTGTATTAAGAAGTGTTGAGGGTCACATCCTCAAGAATGCAACCTGTTGATAATCTAAAATGAGGCCAGTCACTGTAAGGTCAACCATACAATTGGCATATTGCTGGGCTTGCATTTACTTCAGGTTATACAAGCAGGTAAATGTATAAATGTATAAAATGTTTACAAAATCTCTAAATGATTAAAATGTGTACATGTTCCAATCTTCTAACAATCCCCCCTCTGTGCATGGGAAAAACATTCCCATAGCACATTAACTAACAAAAGCCTGATCTACGAATAGAAAAAAAAATGAGAGTATAAACTACGAGTTCTCAGATACAAAATGACAATTAATACAAACAAAAGGGCAGTTAAAAAAAACAAAATGCAAACTGGGTGTAAGGCAAGACGCAAGATATTGGAAAGTGTGGGACTCCAGCCGGAGAAAACATCCCACCAATGGTGAGTAGTTAAAATATCTATTTCTTGCATGACACGTATCAGTTCAGCTCCTTCGTGATGTAGTTTCAATACAAGACCTTTATCGGAACATTTCAGAGCTTGTAGTTTCCGTTGCACAAAATCACTTTCCCAAGCGAGTTGAGCTAGGGAAGAAACCTCAAAGCCAAGGGGTAAGTCCAGGCAATTGTGGGTATGGAAATAGCCAGGAAATCCTGATAGAAGCTTCCAAATATGAGAATACCCCATACTACAAGCCGAGACATTCCTTCAAGCCCCAAAATGTCCGAGTCTGGATCCCGAATGAGTCAGATAGGTGGCACCAGTGGTGGAGGTGAAGGGCTGTGATCTCGAGGCTGTTTGCGTTGTCAAAAGGACCTGGTGTGGACCATCCCATTTCGGTTGTAGTGGTGTTTTCCTGGAAAAGGAACGAATCCACACCCAATCGCCTGGTTCAAAGGGATGAAGGGTTTCCTCCAATGGCAGAGTCTGGAGAAGGGCACTCTGTGTCCACAGAGACCGGAGAAACCTACACATAGAAACAAGATAAGAGAACAACGTAGAGTCCCCCCTCTCTAAATGGAGAGAGCGGGGGTCCAAACCCTTCGAGACATCTGGTGGTCTACCAAAAAGCAATTCAAAGGGAAACAATCCCACATCCTTGCGAGGTCGCATTCGCCAATGAAACAAAGCAATAGGCAATACCTGGGGCCACTTTAAATGTGTTTTCTGTCACAATTTACCTAACAATGATTTAAGTTCCCTATTAGCCCGCTCTGCCCCCACCCCGAAGACTGGGGATGATAAGGAACATGTCTCTCAAGAGATGTCTTGTGGTTTCGAGTGCAGTCGCATGCCGGCAGGGAAAAGGCTTCAACCCAGTGTGTAAGCTGATCTCTGCAAACAAGAACATAACTGGGTATAGTCTAGCTGTAAATTCTCAAAGGGTCTCTGAGCCCAAGGTCTGCCTCCTTTGTGTATTTTTTTTTTTTTTTCCCTCTTCTGGAGGCATTGTTGGCTTGACACGTGAGACATAGTCATTTGGGGGCTAAGGGTCTGCCCTCTGGCACCCTCCAAAATCCATCAGAGAAAGTTGCTTCATACTTTGCCTGCCACTGTTCCATCTCCCCCCTCTCAACAAAATCATCATATGGAATAGATGATTGAAGGTGAAACTCCGCCGCTGCAACGGAGAGGGGAAGAGGCTGCAGGGCGGCCCATTTAGCTGCAGCATCTGCGAAAACATGTCCCTTGGTAACCAGAGAGTCGTCTCGATGCGCTGGGCAGTGTACCACAGCGAGGGCTTCAGGGAGCATCACAGCGTCCAAGAGTGAAGCCACCAATGCAGCATGAGCGATGGGGGAGCCAGAAGAAGTAAGGAAGCCCCGTTGTTTCCACAGAGCTCCTGTGGCATGACGTACTCCAAATGCGTATCTCGAATCTGTATAAACGGTGACACGAAGGGAGCGGGCAGCCCGGCAAGCCACTGTAAGGGCAATAAGTTCTGCAGCCTGAGCACTATGGGAGGGAGAAAGTGGAGAGGCCCAGATAATGTCATACAATGAAACTACTGCAGCTCCAGATACACGGATACCCTCGTGGAGGAAGGAGGAACCGTTGGTAAAATATTCACAGTCAGGATTCGGGAGGGGCTGGTCAGTGAGGTCAGACCGGGGGTTTTCAGCATCCTGAATGACCGTAACAGTGTAGCGGGGTTCAGCGTAGAACACCTTTCAAAAGAAACATGGTTAGAAGTAAAAAGTTCAGCCTCATATTGAGCAAGGCGCTGATGAGTGAAAGCCTGCGTTTTGAGACTTCAGGAGGATAGCAATTCAACAGCTGCAGCCACAGCGCGAAGACAGGGAACCGCCCGTGGGCAATGCATGTATGTCAAGGGAACGTCCAAAATCAACCCTTTAGGAGTGCATTTAATAGTGGCTCCAAGCTTACAGAGTAAGTTGCGACCAAAAAGAGAGACGGGAGATTCAGAACAAATGGTAAAAGCATGTTCAACAGTAAGGGGACCCACTTCAACTTTTAGGGGATCAGTAACATTTACAGGGATAATCCTACCCCCAACCCCAATAATGTGGTCAGAAACACCTGAAGAAACTGTAGAAGAAGAAGGGGGGTGGGTTAGTAGGGATGCTGTGACCCCGGCAGTGATACTGTTGGCCCCCCCCACAGTCAGAGACAGAAAGGGTTCCCCCCCGAGGTCCGGACTGAAGAGGTAAGGCGAGTGCACTCAAAGGTTTCGGTTCTTGGGCGTCCCCAAGATCCCATCATTGTGTAGTAAATCCGGGCTGAGCTGGAGGATCTGTGGAAGGAAGAATTGGTTATGAATGGGGCTGGGGGGCTTCAATGAGATTTTCCTTAGCCCTGCTATACTCAGTCCAATGGTCAACATGGAGGTGGTGCTAGAAGTCCTTTATTTCTGAGAAAAGATAAAGAAGAGGACAACCCCAGTATACATTCCAACACAGCCATACTTCCTAAGCATTAGATCATCCATTGCTTGTGCCCCCCACCTTTTGGCTTCAAGATCTTGGTTCTCTGTTTCTCCTCTCCACAGGAAGGTGGCTGGATTGAGACAGGAATCAGTCATCCATTGCCTATTTCAGAATCCTTGAATCTGTTAAGCCACCTGCCTGCCCTTTGAGTTAGAATTGTTCTGACCTGGTGGGGGTGCTTACCACCAATGTTCCTCCAAAAGTTAACTTTCTGCTTTAGACAAATAGGCCCCCGGTTGTCAGTTACCTCCCAATTTTTGAGTTAAGACTCCTAAAGCTGTTCCTCTGTTCACCATGGCAAACAAATGGAAGGGCTTGTTTAGGGACGGTAAAGCCAACACAAGGGCAGTAATCAAACTTTGTTTTAAATTATACACCAATTCTTCCTCCTGAGGTCCCACCTTTAAATTTTTCAAGAGTTCTTGGTGGGACCTTAAGTTAAGAAACTCCTGACTCTGCTATTCACCATCCTCGAATGCCATCAATGGAATGACTCTCTCTTCCCCCTGTAATTCAGGGCAATGCCACATAAAATGCCCCGGCTCCCCACAATGGAAACATTTTGCTGGGGGTCAAACGGGCCCTGTTCGATTTCCCCATCTCATGTCTCCTCCCTTACTTCACATTCCCATCTCTCTGCCTCTATTCTCCCAAATCTCTCAATCTCTCAGTCGCTGTAAAAATGCTGAGGGTGCCTCTCCTTTTTCCTGCTATATCTCAAATACTTTATTAAAATTTTGAGACTTAGGCACAGCATTCCTTATGCCTTGAATCATCATATTTCTTAGATCTTTCATATTATTTCTCCCATTTGGATTGCTGTTATCCCAGTTAGGGTCCATACTTGGGAACTTCTGATCTCCTGTTACTATTCCCTCCCCTGGGGGATTTCTCCTATCCCATTCTACAATAGCTGCATATCTAATTAATCCCTTCTCTTCTCCTCTTAACAGAATACTCCTAACAGACATCAATTGGGGCCAAGTATATAAATTTGGCCCAAAAAAACCTGATCAAATCATTCTGCCAATCCTACTGGATCCTCTATAAGACTCTTCATTTCCTTTCTAAAATTCCTTACTTTTGCAGCACTTAAAGGGGCATTTACATATCCAATTAGCCCCTGTCCCATAGGTACTTCTCTTAAGGGACACATTTTTCTCAATGTTCTTAGTTCCAGACCCCAGGGGGAAAATAATTAAATCCGTCTGGCATTGTCTTAACTCTTGTTGCAATCACCTCCGGCCTCCCAGCAGTTGCTGGCTTGAGTTTTAAAGGCCGTCCGTTAGTCCTGATCGGGATAGACCAACACACTTCTTCCCCTAGCCAGATCCTTCAGACAATAGAGTAACGGGGTGGTGTAGACGATCCTCCCAGCAGTCGCTGGCAGCTTTTAAAGGATCTGCCCACACCCCTGGCCTCCCAGCAGTCGCTGGCTTGGGTTTTAAAGGCCACCCGTTAGACACAGTCTAGATGGATCAATACAGCTCTTCCTTTGGCTAGAGGGAGAGTCCCAATTTCTTCACATTTTTCAAATAATTTCAAGACCTCATCCCTGGTCAATAACATATTAAGGAGCTCCATCATATCTGCACATGAAGGGTTATGACTTCGAATAACTGCCTCTAAGCATAAGACAATTTCGTTTCAACTGGAGTTTAAGAAGCTTCAGTTTCTCACAGTGGAATGTATCCATGGGAGGCCAAATTGCATTACCGCTTGTGTCTAGATACTGTGTCCATTCCATACATAGTTTACGTGCACGTCTTTTCCTCATTCCCGGCTGGGTGGGCAAAATCCCCTTACCCCAAGCCTGTAACAACCTTCCCAAAAGGGAAAAATGGGGGTACTGTCGACTTAGTATTCCCCATACTCTCTCGTGTCCCTAAGCGTGGCACCGGTGCCCGTCGGATTTGGGGTGTGTCCAAACACCCAGAGACTCCCTATTGGAGTACCGACCCTCTGCGCGCTTCCAAACTCCTGATCACTTATCAATCTTTGGCAGTTTTACAATTTCTAGCACACAAGTGGTAATTGCCCAGTTATGGTATCCATCACTCATTCAAACATATCTGTAGCCTCAGCTACTTATGCAAGCACAACCTGCCTGGGCACGCGTATCGCCCTGGTCCCACTTGCTATCCGGGTTGCTCTGGTCATTGCCCAACAAGAGCTAGCAGAGGCCCAGGGGCGTCTTGAACCAGTTTGACACACAGCCTTGGTCTGCAGTCGGGTTTTATAAAAGGGATCAAACACACATTCCCAGGTTCGGTTTATGATCGCTCACTCACACACTCACAGCCTGTTGAGGCACGCGGATCTTGTCAGCCCCCCTTGCTTTCTACCTGGGGTTTCCAGATAGGTGCGGCTGGAGCAGACAGACACACAGCCCTGGTCAACAGCGGGAAAATAATTGGGGGTGCACACAAATCACTTTCAACCGAACACTGGGACAAACAATCAATTACACACAAACGCTGGGCTTATAAAGGGAAAAAAGAAAGAATTATTATTATTATTATTATTTTGTACTTACCCACTGTGATGTTGTCCTAAGTTCATGCAATCAGTTGGCACAAAACCAAAGTTCCCTTTACTACCTTCAGGGCAATCCCGCAGGAAAACCACAAACCCTCTGGGCAAATGGCCCGGTGCCGGCAGGGCGTGTTATCCTCCCGGGACTCAACCCATTAGGTTAGCCCAGTCCCATCTGGGGTGCCAATTGTTGGAAGAAAAGTTTATCTTACCAAGTTCGTTTCTGAGCCGGGAGTAAAGACACTGACTAATTGCATGAAGTTAGGAGGTTTATTCTTCACCCAAGAGCAGAGACAAGGACAGCATGCTGTTAGGTGGGCGGCCGCGCTCGGCCCCCTTCATACAGTGCCTTATATACCTTTCGTTACATTCACATCCACATTGAAATGCCATGATCTTTCTGGTCCAATCAAAGCCAGTTACCTTGATCCATACTCCTCCCCTACCCAGGACCCCTTTCTCTGATGTGATTAAGGTTCTTCCTTTCCGTATGTAAACTAATTTCTGTCACCTTGAGTGTTAATAACCATATGTAAACTATCCTTTATCACTCTGATTGTCCACCAAGCGCTGTCCTGATTTACATCCCTGATTGTATTAAGAAGTGTTGAGGGTCACATCCTCAAGAATGCAACCTGTTGATAATCTAAAATGAGGCCAGTCACTGTAAGGTCAACCATACAATTGGCATATTGCTGGGCTTGCATTTACTTCAGGTTATACAAGCAGGTAAATGTATAAATGTATAAAATGTTTACAAAATCTCTAAATGATTAAAATGTGTACATGTTCCAATCTTCTAACAACTCCCAGGGTGATCGTCTCCATTGTTGAGAGGGTTTTCAGGCAATGACTGAATCCAGTACAAAAGCTTGCACGAAACATGGGGAATCCGTGGACTGGTGTCTAATATGGGGTGGAGGGAGAGTTTACAGAGGGGCATCCTCTCCTCCCTCGTCTTTTTTGCAATCTCAGCCGTTTGGAAAAGCAAACTCCTTCCAGCGTTCCTCAACAGATGGGGAGGGGGCTAGGTGTCCTTTGTGAGCGAGCTGGCCCAGGGAAGCAAAACTGAAGGGAGGGCTACCTCGTCCCTCCGTCCAGTCAAGCGCAGCTAGGAAATCCACCCTCTGCGATTATCACCAAGCGAGGCGGCTTGCGTGCAGAGAACGAGCAAGGCCTTCCTGGCCCCATGGGATCCTTCCAGCAGGAGCCTTTGGTGTCACTTGGCTGCCTTGGCCCGGGAGAACTCACTTGCACAGATCTCCTGAGCACGTTCAGAGTGTTTGGCACGTGAGCACCCAGGACCCATTCCATCCGAGGGTCATGATCCTTTGGGGCATTTAATTAATATCCAAGACGTTTCCCCCGGATGGGGGCCAAAGTGCACTGACGTCCAATTTTCTGATTCTGGAACCTCCCCCGTCTTAATACGCCTTCCTCAACTGGGTGACCTCCAGGGATGGGCTTCAGTGCCGACAACCGCTTGGCCTGCTAACTAGGAGATGATGGGAATTGTAGTCCAACAGATTTAGAGGGCACCAGACTGGAGAATAGACTACGGGAGATGTGATCACTGCTGGGTTTGGGCACAGAAAGGGAAGCACAACCACAGAAACCAGGACCAGAAATAACGAGGGTGAGTTACAGCTACCTTCCAGATGGCAGGACCGGTACAGGAATTAAACTCTCTTCCTAAAGAGGTGGTGGGTTCTCATGGGACAGCCAGGCCTTCAGATGTAGCCGACAGCCCTGCGGGGAAGGCTGTTGGGTTACAAGCTGGCAGGACCCGCTGGCCCTCTTTGACACTCACTTCCTGCCAATGTGCTCCCTTCCCACCAAGGGGACCGTGCTGGGAGGTGGCCCTGCAGGGGCTCTGGGTCTGGCTGGCCAGTCGCTTCCCCCAGAGACCTTCAAGACCTCCTGGAGGTGGGAAGCAGTGGGGGTCCTCTGTGGATGGTATGCCTTCCTTCCCCTCTAGGCCTTGACTCGCCCGGATTTTGCCAACCCTCTGCACCCCCTCCTCTTTGCCCCCCTTCCTACCTTGCTCAGTAAAAGCTGATGGGGGAAGAGAAAAGTCCAGGCTGCAAAGGGGTGGGTGGGTTAGAAATTGAAATACAAGAAAACCAACCAACTAGGGAGGTTTACCCTCTTCGGAGCACCTCTGCCTTAACGGGTCTTGTGAAGGGGGCAGCCGCACAATTGCAACAAAGAATATTGTCATAGGTGCAAGGCAGGTTAAGCCGAAGAGTGCTGAAAGTTGGCCTCTGGACAGAAGGCAGAACCTGGAGCCCAGAAGTGGCTGGCAGTTTCCTTTGGTTCCCCCGTTTCTAGGATTGTGAAGAGGGTTCCTCAATCCAGGTGGGAAGAGCGGACAAACCTGGAATATGCGCATCATGTGCCTGAAGTCGGACAGTTTGCGCCTCATCACTCGCGCCCCATAATTCTGGGTTGATCAGTTTGATGATCCACCGCTTGTTTTCTCGGCTGTCCACGGTCTCCTCGGCGTCTTCTCCAACAGCAAAGTTCAAAAGCGTCCCTGCTCTTCCTTTCCTGCCCCTTCAGAGTCCAACTTTTGCTTCCTGGGGGGGTCACGGGGAATCACGTGGCATGCACGACTCCGGTCTTTGCAGGCACAGGTGCATCCGGGCGTCTGGATATCTCTTCCAAGGCCTCCGTGGCTGCTCCGCCGAGGATTTCTCGACGGCTGGTTCCTCGATGTCGATGGTTGATCCTAAAGGCAGAAATTCTCCACCGCTTCGATATCCTGATTCCCAGTGCTCAGGCTGGCTGCTGCTCCTGTTGTCCTTCGCCTTCATATTTGATTTTAGTCCCATTTTTCACCGGGCTCCCTGACCTTTCGTAGTAGGGCTGGCGGACCCTTTGCGTTTTCGGCTGTCGGGTTCCTGCCATCAGCACGGCGCAGGTTGTCCTCCAGTTCCAAGGCCAGGCTCGCCTTCTTCCCACCCAGCTTCCCCGAACGCGTCTTCCGCACGGAGGCTGGGGAGATCCGGGGAGAGGGTGCAGTGCAGCCTCGTCGCCCTCCTTCGCCAGCCCGGAGCCCGTCTCTTTTGCTGTGTTCTGCCCGTTCTGGGGCTTCCTGGCCTGGCAGCAGATTTTGCAATGAGACCAGGAGACCTTCTGTGATTCCCATTTTTCTAAGCACATTGCACAATGTGACACGATCAACATGATCCAAGGCTTTTCTGTGATCGATGAAGCACAATCTGTACTGACTCTTTTTGGCCCTGGAAAAGGCAAAAGGTTCTGCTCTGTGGGCTTGTGTTCATGTGTGTGTGTGTGTGTGTGTGTGCATGTTTTGTGCCGGGTGGGGGTGGCCTCAGGGCCCCACTCACCTGACTCGCTGAGGGATGGGGGGGACCCTGTCTTCTCCCGGGGGAAATGGAATGGGGAGGCCTCTGCACACGCTCAGGAGCACTGTCTCCTTCAGGCGAGACAAAGCTCCCTCCAACACCTCTCCGTTCTTACTCTTGCCTTTGACCCTCTGCACGCTCTCAGAGGCCACGGATGTCTGAGCCCTGTTTTGCAGAATGCATGCCCCGACCTGCAGGGCGCCTCGGCGCTCTGCCCACACTCAGAGGCAGACTCGGTTCAGCCCCGCCATAGCCCGCCCCTGCTGAGCTCCACCCGCCCAAAGACGCCCGTCTCCCTCCCTGGTCGCCGCCGGCCAACAAGCAGTCCGAGGAGAGGCGGCAGCGGCGGCAGGTCTGGCGTTGCGACGGAGGGATGGAGAAGGCAGGCGGGCAGGCGCCGCTTGGGCACCCCGGAGGGCATCAGTCCGGGCCCCCCGGAGCGGCCGGTCCCTTTTCCTCCTGGGGACGTTGGGGGGGCCGCCTGGGGCCACGAGGCAGGGGGAAAAGGGCTGGGAGCCTCTCGCTTCGGGGGTCGGAAAGGGACCCCCCGGTGCATCCGGAGGTAGCCGGGCACAGTGTCAGTGCAAGCGGGGAAATGTGGGGGGGGAGAAGCGGTGGGTCCCCCAGCCCAGCACCCTCCTCCGGAGTGGAGCTCCAACTCCCACCGCTCCCTTCCCGGAGGGCCGGCTGGGGGCGATGGGGAAGGGATGCGGCAGTGCGGGAGTGGGCAGTGGGCGGCCTTCCGGGGGGGGGCGTCAGAAGTGTGTGTCTGGGGGGAGACCCTGCCGCGTCCCCCCAGCACGCTGGGCAGAGGTGGCCAAGCGCTGGAGGAGCGTCGCCGTCCGGGCTGAGCTGCGCCTCCTTGTCAGCTTCGGGCTCTCGTGGCGGGGCGGGGCAGGGTGGGGCGGGCGGTTGGTCGCCCCGGTGGGGCTCGTTCAGGTTCAGGGTGCCATGTGAACCCGGGCGGGGGTCAGTTCAGCCCGCAGATTCCCTTGGTGGTGGCAGCACAGTTGCGAGCCGAAAAGGAGGCGGCAGCGGATGCTACCCGAGATCGCCCAGACGGTCCTGCAGAAGCCCGCAGTTCTTGGAGGGGCGGCTGGTGGGAAGTGGCTGAGCTGGCTGGGCGTGGGTGTCAGTGGGAGCGGAGGGGAATGCTGGGGTGGCCCGCAGCGCCCCAGGGTGGGGGGCTGGAGCTGGGGGGACGCAGAGGCAAGACGGCTTGGTGTCTGGATGGTTCTCCGGGTGGGCGGGAGGCTCCCGAGGGCAGCGCGCGGCATTGGGCCAAGGGGCACCCAGGAAGGGCAGCCTTGCCCACCCCCGGCTCTGCCCTGGCTGCTTTCAACCGTTCTGCCTCTCTTGACACTGTGGAAGGGACGGTATCGCTTTGCAACTTCCAAAGGGGTGAGTTGTCCCTCTGGTTGTTGTGGGTCTTCTGGGAGGGATTGTGAGTGTTGTAGGATAGCAGGCGGCAATTGCGTGGCGTCCTCGGGTGTCCGGGAGAAGAGTCGGATGCCAGACCCTCACCGCAGGCAGAGGGGGAGGTTCAGCCCTTCCTGTATCCGCCGCCGCCGCCTCTCGGGCTCCTGGGTTCAGGACCCCCCAGACTCCTGTACTTTATCCTTCCCAAACCCCTGCAAGCTGATGGGTTACGCTGACAGGGAATGAGGGTCCTAGCCTAACACTAGCTGCTCCTGAGTTTGCCTCTGAGCATTAACAGAGTGCAGTCCTTCTTGCGTTACTTGGAGGCCTGGCTGAAGTCACCCCTTTGTGTTCGGAAGAAAGGGTCCCAGAGTGGAAAATCTCCCCTCGGCATGGCTTTAAAGCTCCCTTTTACCAGGTGGTTGGGTGGTGGTGGGGGCTTGAAAGATGGCTGCCCTCCCCCCCTTGCCCATCACGCCCAGGACAGACCCCTGCGGCTGCCAGCAGATCACTGGCATCCCCAGCCGAGAATGGTCCTTCTCTCCTTCCCGGAGACGGTGAGTTGGGACTCGCTGCCCTGCAAGCGGCTTCTCCAGCTCTTGCCCGCAGTGGGTCTTGCAAGGAAGGCTGCCGTGCCCCCTGCCGGTCCACAGCGCTCCGCCCCCTCCCCTGACAGATTCTCCGGGCCTGCAAGAAGCAGGCGCGCTGGAGCCCTTTCAGAGCCCACCCGGGGCTTCCTCCCTTTCCATCAGCGTTGTTCCGACTTGGCCACTTTAAGATGCGTGGACTTCAACTCCCAGCATTCTTTGAGCAACACTGATTTAAATCTTCTTTGTGATTAAGAGCTGGATGGGGGACCGCAAGGACATCTCAGGCTAGCCCTGGAAGTGGAGGAACATCCCAGAAGGCAATTGCAAAAGAGATCCGAATAGGGGCCAAAGAAAGCTGCACAGCCGTGTTCATAAAGGCCCTAAGAGGCAAACTTCATTCAAGTTTGTGTCTTTACCTTTTGTGCAGGACCCGTGGGGGTGCTTAGCCGACCTTGGCTAGCTTTGAAAAGCTAAGCAGGATGTGACCTGGTTAATTCTTGGATGGGAGGCCACCAGGAGGTCCTGAGTTTGTAAGTTAGAAAGGGCAGGGAAGTCCCAGAAAATGGCAGTATTATTGCCAAGCAAATTCAGCAGTGATCCTCTTTGAGACACTAGGAGCCACCTTTGCCTTTAACGCCCATTCCTGTTCATTGTTTTTTACATGTTTGTGCTAAACGTTGCGTCTGTTTCAGCCACACACTTCCAAACCTGTGGGTTTTTCCCTGCGTAATGCATTCCTGGACGTTATTTTCACAAAAGCGTGCGTGTTTATGCAGACCTTCCCTTAACATTTCTGTGTACGGGGCTTTGTCCAAAGTGCAGAACGGTGTGACTCTGGAGGGAGACCCGAGTTTTAATGCATGTATGGCTTTGGGATGCAGGCTTGTGTTTCCTGCGAAGGGAAGCGGTTCCCCCCCGCCCCCCCTTCTCTACGTATAAATAGGGTCCTGTTCTGGGAAAGCAACACAGGCGTCAAGGGGGCAACAGAGGGGATGGAAGAGAGGTTTTCCCCGGCACGTTTCTCGCCCCTCCCCAGCAGCTTAGCCAGATCCCTCCCCACACCTCCTCCGTCCCAAGGCCCCGGTGAGCAGGACAGGGAAATGCGCCCTGCCTCCGATGCAGAGGTGCATGATTATTCTCCCCGAGGCCAAGGGCGGGCGGGTTGGGGCTCTGCCTGGATAGGCGTGTGATGAGTGGGGCGTTGCCAGCTGGCTCCCCTCTTGCTCCAGGGAGAACAAATCACCCAGAAGATGCCAGGTCTGCATTTAGGTCTTCTGTTTGGGCTGTGGGTGGGAATGCCAGGAGAGGGAAGGAGAGAGCATGGGCAGAGTGCTTTCCTGTTTACCCAGCTAGCTTGAGCCAACCAGCAGTGTTTTTTCCCAGTCCCACCTGGAGCAAGTGACAGGATTTGAACCCATGTCCCTCGGCCTTTCCCTTCCTTTATGGCCTCGCCTTGTGTAAGTGGATGGAAAACAGCTCCCTGCGAACAGAGGGATTACTCTTTACACAGCGCTCTCCTCCAGCACGCTCACAACAGTGCGGTGCTGAGAAGAATGTCCTCCTCTCTACGTTGTAATCACAACAACTCCTTTAGGTAGGCTCTGGGAGAGAAGCACTGGCCAAATGACCAGCAGTTTTCTTAGCAACTGTAGGGAAGCGCTTGCCATTGCCCCTGTCTGTTACCATCTCTTTTCTTTTTGCCTTCCTGGCCTTCCTTACAGCCTTGGGAATTCCTGGTGGTCTCCCCTCCAAGTCTTAACCAAGGCTGACTCTGCTTAGCTTCTGAGATCAGCAGAGTTTGGGAAGGCGTGGTTGCAGTTAGTTATGGTAGATGAGGTTACCTCTGAGCGCATGCAGAGGGGGATTGCAGCCAATAGCAAGTAACCCTAACCCTAACTGAAAAGAAAAAACAGTCAGAAGGAAATACATGGCAAACCCCTGACGGGAAGGTTCTGATTCCGAATTCCTGTGCTAGGGTTGGACTAGGTGGCCTTCGGGTCTTCCTCCAACCGAGGTTCTTTGACTCTTGAAGCAAAGAAACAGCCTGTTCAGGCAACTTGTTTGGTAAACAAAGGAATGTTCATTAGTCTAATATTTAAACAGTGGCAAAGAAAATACACAAAAACTGCTGAGCACTGCAAAAGTGAGCTGGCTGGGATGCAGAAGCCTGAGCAGAGCAGATGCAGCATTCCGGCAGTTTCCCTCTTTCTTGCATGATTATATCTTCCTTGGCAATATGAAATGCTGGTAAATTTCCAGGTGCCAGTAAGGAAGAAGGAGAAATTGGGAAACGATGGAGGGAGGAAAGAAACGGCACGGTTCTTTCAGTCTTCGTGAAAGAGACCACATTCTGTGACCCTTTGGGTTCTGCCAAGTAATATGCCATGTTTGCTGACGTTCGGGATAGTGGTAGATTTTACTAGCGCCTCCTATAATTAAAGGATGCAGATCAAAAACGCTGAGAATTGTATGTGTGGGTAGACCATTTCCTCCTGAGAAGAAAGTGCAAGTTATTTTTTAATCAGATTTTATCGGAGTTAAATAGAGTAACATTTGAACGTAACTCCCATGACATGCTTAGACAAGTCAGACAGACTTAGTGCCTGCATTTGCACAATAATGCTAAGCGTCAGTTACTTTTTTAATCAAAAGCACGAGATGCCATCTGGCCCATATATGGATTCATTTCATACACCATGGATTCATAGGGTTGGGAGAAACCCTGGAGCTCTTGGAGTCATAGACTCCTCGGGTGGGAAGGGACCTGGCCCAGTTTCATTAGCCCTTTCACCAGCCAGGCCCTGGGCGGCATGTCTTAGCCACAGCTCTTCCAAGGTCCTCTTCACCTGTGCTATTGCCAGGCCAGGCGGCTCTTCACCCTATTTCATTGATGGACTCTGCGTTTATTTCTGTGCAATCTTGTTCTGTTAGGTCCAGCTTATTTCTCTAACCCAGCCTTTCTCAACCTTTTGACCCAGGGGAGCCCTTGAAATATTTTTTCAGGCCTCGAGGAACCCCTGCACATTCAGGCTCAAATGTAGGCCAGAAGTTACAAATTTATTATATTTGTTTCAGTGTAGGCCTGTATGTGGGCATTAACAGTGTTCTTAAACTAAAAGAATGGAACTCACCTCTTTAATGCGAAACTGTGGGTGTTTTTTGCTGCGCAAATACTCAGTTCTGGGCTAAACTTGAGATAGGCGCACACACATTTCATCTTCAACTGAAGTAACATGATTTCTGCCTTTGCTTTTGTCAGAAAACACGCCGACAAGGTTCAGTTGCAATAAGCAAGCAGGTGGTTTATTGTCACGTTTGCAAAGGCGGGTTCCACCCGGCAAGGTAGAACCCCAATCCACATTCATCCATTCCTTTTCTACCCTCTCTGTCCTCCCCCTTAACGGGCTTGGCTCACATTCTTCCTTCCAAATCTTTTTGAATACACAACACCCTCGCTCACATGACACGTCAAGCCTAGTGCTGCCTGTGCCTAGTGATCTAGTTATCCACTCATTGTGGATATAGCCACGCATTCTGGCGCCCCCCCCCCCCCCCCCCAGCACAATGACTTTGGTACTCCCTATCTCCCTAACCTCTCTACCTCCTATCTATAAATTCCAGATAATCCCCCTTCGGGCAGGTAGTCAGTTCCTTAGCCCCTTCGCACTCTCTCACGCTTTCGATGCTTGTTAAATAAGAAAAAGCTTGCTCGTGCATGTAAGAAGTCGAAACTGCAGCAAAATGCTCGGTGCCTTCCTGTGAATGGCAGGAGACTCTTCTTCCCCAAAAATCCAGAACTCGTCCATTTGCAGATCGGTGAATCTCAACTTGAGTGTACAGTTGGACCGCAGCTCCCAAAGTCCTTCCTCTTCCTTCAAAGTGAAGTTCTCAGGCTGAGCAGAAGATGCAGAGAAAGATCCCTCACCCAGTCATACGATGGTGTCGAAAGGGAAGGAAAGTACCGATCAGTTTTGTTCTGTAGTGCTTCCAGGTGGTTTTCAATTAGATTCGAGGCTTTCTGGTATCCTTCCTGACTCTCGAGCCCAAGCAGCAGTGGAAACGTTTCAATATTTCCTTTTGCAACGTTTTTCCAAACATTCAGTTTTCTTTTAAATCCAAGAATCTTGTCACTTGAAGTCAAAGGCCGTCCAGAAATTTGTTCAGCTGGTTCATGTGATGAAAGATGTCTACTAAGTACGCTGGTTTCTGCAACTGTTCTCCATCTTCAAAGCACTCAACAACACGTAGAATCCTATTTTCTTGAAAATACTCTTGCAATTCTGCCTTCAGCTCAAACACCCTGCTGAGAACTCTTCCTCTGCTGAGCCACTGTAATTCTGGGTGTAACAGGAGACTTCTGTGCTCTTTGTCCAGGTTTTCACAGTTTTTTTAAACATTCTTAAGTGAATTGGTCTTTGTTTAATAAAGTTAACTATTTTTGTAGCATCATCCAGAACTTTTTTCATTTCATCTCCAAGAACTTTTGACACCAGCACCTCTCTATGAACAAAGCAGAGTGTTGTGACAACATCAGGATTTTCTTTTCTTAGAAGAGAAATTAAACCTCTCATGGAACCAACCATTTTTATTTATTTTATATATTAATATGGAGTCCTTGGGGTTCTCTGAGATGGTTCTTTTCTTGCAGACGTTTCCTTACCCGGCCAGGTAACATCTTCAGTGCTAGAATGGGTGGGCTTTGCTCTCTGTTTATAAACTGGGGCATGCCCTGCCAGTGTCGGGGTGTGTGTGTGTTGTTGTTTTGTTTTCTTTTCTTTTTTCCCTCTGGTAGTTCCTTGATTAGGGTATTGTTTGCTGCTGGATTGTGTGTCTGGTGATAATCTTGGTGTTAATCTCTGCTTATTTGGGTGAGATGTTCTGGTCTTTTGTTTTCCTTTCTATTGTCTCTTCTGAATAGTCTGTAGATGTCGTTTGTTTATCTCTATGTGCCTGTTGATGGCTGACTTGTCGGAACGCCAAGCTTCCAGGAATTCCCTTGCAATTTTGGATTTGGCTTGGTCTAAGATGCTGGCAGTTTCCCAGTTGAAACCGTGGTTGAGTCTGTCCGTGTGTTGTGAGATTAGGGAGTTTTCATCGTGTCTTCTGACTGCTAGTTGGTGCTCATGGATGCGCCCCGCCAGCCTTCTGCCTGCCTGTCCTACAGTGTGGCTGTGACAGTCCTTACAGTGTATGTTGTAGATGGCTCCTGTTTTTCCTTCTTGGGCTCCTGGGTCTTTCGGTTTGCTTCAGATGTTTGGGAGGGCTTTAGTTGGCTTGTCTGCTACGGAGATGCCGTGTGGTTGTAATAGTCTGTTGGTGGTTTCTGAGACGTTTCTGATGTATGGCAGTGTGATCCTTTTCGTAGCTTGTGTTCGTTGTGCTGTAGTGGGTTGAGGGTCAGGCACTTTTTGATAAAGTCGCGTGGGTATCCATCTTGTTGGAAGATGTCGTATAGGTGGTCTGTTTCTTTTTCTGCGGTTCTGGGTTGCTGCAGTGTGTTGGTGCTCGTCTGAATAATGTTCCTACACAGCTGTTCTTGTGGGAGGTTGGTTGTTACTTTGGTAGTGGAGCGCTTGGTTAGTGTGGGTTGTTTTTTGATAGACTTGGGTTTCTAATTTGCTGTCGTTTCCCCTGCTGATGAGGATATCCAGGAAGGGTAGTGTGTTGTTGTTTTCTTCTTCCTTTGCGAATTTTATTCCTCTGAAGATGCTGTTGATTCTTTCATGAGTCTTCTCTAGTTGTTCCCTTTTTATTATGACACCTTCGTGACTGTTATTTGCGACCTTCCCTGCCAGCTTCCCACAAGCCGTGTCAATGGGGAAGCTGGCAGGAAGTCACAAGTTGTGGTCACATGAGGTCCTCGCTTAACAATGGCAACCAGGCCTGTCAGAATTGCCGTTGCTAAGCAACGTGGTCACGTGACACCGTGCTTTACAACCATGTCGCCTAGCAACAGAGTTGCCGGTCCCAATTGCTGTTGTTAAGCAAGGACTCCCTGTATTCCAAATGTCTCAATGTGCTTTGCTGTGCAATGTGTAATACGGTATATAGGGGAGCCATCCTTGCTGAAATTTGGTTAGACTTGTGTTATGGATCTATCCTGTCCATTTTGCCGTTGCTGCATTTTCTCCAACTTTGGTCTCCCCATCTGAGACTGTCGGCAAATACCAAGGCCTTCATGGCTGCTCTACCAAGTGCCAGTCTGTGGCATATTTCTTGACTACTTTACTGTTGATGGTTAATCTTAAAAGGCAGGTTCTCCATCATTTCAGTATCTTCATTATCACTTCTAAGGCTGGTGGTGTTCACAAATTGGTTATCTGCAGAACTCCAGATTACATCTGGTGTCAGTGCCTGACCAGCCAGGGGTTTGGCAGAGTGCTCCAGGCACCTCTTCTTTTCCAGAGCCTGAAAGGTGGGAAATGGGGTGAGGGCACGTGGATGGGTCCGTCTGGGGTCCCAAGCTCCAGAAGATCTCCCTCCGCTTCAATTAGTTGTCCCATTCCTGAGACAAAGTGCAAAGTGAAGAAGGAGCCTCGTGTCTCGATGGGGACACAAAAGCCCCCTTGTGCATGTTGGGCGCAACCTCCTCTTTGCAAGGGGTGCTTTTGGACACGTTCTCCTGAATCCTGCTGGGGCTTCCCCTACCAGAGTGACCGGCTGAAGCCTCCTTGTCCTCTTGGCTTTGAAAGAAGCACCCTTTCCAGCTCCTCTGCATTTGTGGAGCTCAGCCAGGGAAGAAGCTACTTGGCTGCTGCTGACTGAATGTCATTAAATCGATGCTTTCTTCAAAGGAGATGTTATGGGTTGGCTGCTCGGAGGAAGAAAAAGTTGGCCAGGAGAACATCAAGTATTCAATCAAACATCCATCTGCAGAGGCATTTGAGCAGCTGCTGTTATACCCAACTGAAATGGTCTAATCCAGCCTTTGGGGGGTTGAAATGCTCAGTCCCCGCAAGGGCCCGGCACTGTGTTGAGGACACCAGAAATATGGCCATAAATTTAAGTCCCTGATTCCTCTGCTACAAAGGGCTCAACTGATCCCAGCGTTTGGTGTCTGGCAGCTGCAAGAAAGGAGGGTCCACTTTCTGGCTTGCAAGAATAGGACTGAGGGCGGGGAGGGGGAATGAAATGATCTTCCACCACACCCCCTCTTTCGATTTCGGTTCCAGTATTTTGGCTTCCGTCCATCAGTTGCGGCACCAAAAGATCTCTAGCAACTCTTTCTTGCCCAATGTTTTGCTTCTCATAAAGGGACATTACTTTTTTGGGGGGAGGGGGAAGGTTCCATAGAAAGGATTTTTGGTATGAAACTGTCCAGTCCTATGGACAGAATTTAACCAGGGAGAGGGCGTTATAAACATTGCCGTCTTCTCTCTGTAATTGTCTCGGCTTCCCCTTATTGATACCCTCTTGATGCATGGAAATCCAGTCCCAGCATTCCCAGCTTGCATGGCCATGGCTGAGAATCCTGGGAGTTGGAATCCCTACACCTTGAGGGAGTCCTAACCTGGGCTTAAATATAGGGAGTTATGGAGGAGTCTGGAAATAATCTTGAAGGAGGAGTGCAAGGCCATCAAGGAACTCTCAACTTAGCCCTGGGAAGGAAGAGCGGGTGAGAAAGAAATTCAAGATAATTCCTCCTTGATTCTCTTTGGTAAAAGAGGGGGCCGAGGGAAACTCTGGCAGGCTTTCAAGATTATGTTTTACTTGGTCACAGGAGAGTTCCGGTACTCCTTGCGCTGTCTGTTCTCTGACCTGGCCTACCTCCAAAGGCTGCTGGGAGGTGAGGAAGATGGAGGAGTGCTGCTCCCCTGAGCCACGGCTGGAAGGGCTGAGAGAAGACTTTCCTTCCGGAAACACTCCTGCAGCGCCCCATCTCACCCCCTGCCTTTCTTCTCTCCTCCCCAGGGAGATGGCGCAGCTAACGCGGTGGCTTTGGAGACAGGAGTACTGGCTACCTCCAGGATTCACCTGAGAGGACATGCAGGAGACGGAGGATGTCCACTATCCTCAACCCCAACACCTCCTGCCCGGCCTCCCCTTCGTTCTCCTGCTCGTCGCCCTCTGTTTGTTCTTCGAAGGGCAAGCTCTTGGCCAACTGAAACCAAGTCAGATCCAAAGATGGGAACCCGAACCATTTGGAGGGAGCTTTCCTTCCTTCCCCACCCCACCCAACAGCCCGGTATCTCTTGAAACAGTGGAAGGTCCCTTTTTATACCTTGTCTTTAGCAACCATTTTTGACAAACTCAATTTGACAGTTTGACAAAAAGGAGAAGCAAGGGAAATTGAAAATGACATTATTATTATTTCTGACATTCCTTACTGATCCTATCAGCCTCCTAGTCCAGGAAGGGCACAATTGGGGCACAATGTGAAACTCGGTCAAGCCCGCCCGGTCTTGGCTGCTACCCATTCCTTGAACAGGAGCCACAAATCTGGGAGGGCCCCCAAATTGCGCATTGGTCCTGTTAGGGCAGTGCAGCCCCGTCCAGAACCAGAGACGGAGAATGGCCGGAACCAGGGGGACCTAGAACCCAAAGCCACTCAGTCTTGCTAGGGTTAATCTCACGCCTGATGTTAAAGAATGAATTCAGGAAATATGTTCTCTATCCGTTTTTGAAATGTCTTTATATTGTAAAAGGGAGAAGACAGAGCAATATGCTTCTGTATGGTCTAGATTTAATAATGTTAAGGGACTGAGCTCCTGCTATGTTCACATTATACTCTCTTAAGTGTGATTTTAATCATTATTTAAATATTACTTTATTCTGTCGCAGCCGTTGTATTACTTATTATAGTTCACCAATTTTTTGTTAAAGAAGCAGGAGATGCTCAGGAGCCTTGTTCTCCTTGCTTTGGTTTCACGTGCCTGTTCCTGAGCGGAGCGTGAAACGAGAAAGCCAAGGACCGGCCAAAGTTAGCCAGCGTTCGTCTGACCCAAGCCGTTCCCTTTCCCAGGAACATCGGCGCGCCCCTGAGCAGAAAACTGGGCCTGCGAGAAAAGGTGCGGCGGAAACCTTCTCCAAACCCCATCCTGGAAGCTTTTTACAGGAAGCGGAGGAAACGTCCCCAAAAGGTGAGTTTCTTCCACATGTGTTGGAAGGTGTGGCGAAAGGGGGCTAAACCTCTGGCCTCAACTCTGGGGAAAACCACAGTTGCTCGAGATGTAAAGGTGATATTGAACTATACTCCCAAAATATGGAAAATATGGATGCAAGAGATCCATTCTTGGTTGCTCTTTAAACTGTCTTTATGTAGTATTAATATTATGGAACAATATCTTTCTATTTCATCTAGTTTTAATAGCATGTTAAAGGACTGTTTGTATATGTGTCTGTGTGGGTGTATTTTATTATTCTTTTTGAATGTACCGTCCCTGTTGAATCAGTCCACAAAAGAGAAAATGGCACTCTGTTGTTACAGAGTTTGAGGCTCCTCATGTTCCTTTATTGTGTCTTTGGATTCCTCCCCCCTCCACGAACAATTATTTCCCTAAGCTTTCGGTCTGCCTAAGCTTTCGGTGCCCCAAACCTGCTCAAGCCAGCAATTTTGTTTCGGTTGGGCTGTTTGGGCTGCAAACAGGATCCGTTTCTGGCCTGAGCTGGAGAGGGGCAGTTCCCGCGACTCAGCCCTGCACATTCTCTCAATTCGAAAAAGGGGGAAAAGCAAAAAAGAGAAAGGAAAATTGGTGGCCCTGCAACCGTCCTGTAGCAGTGAGTTCCCCAGGCCGACGCGGAACGTCTAAGGCGATTCTGCTTCTGCTGCTGGAAAGAGCAAAGAAGGAATTCTTTCTAAGGCTAATCCCGGAGAGATCTGCGCCGTTTTTCTCGCAGTCAATGTCTTTAAAGGGTTTTTAGGGCAGCAAATCTTCTTGAGCTCTGAGGCGCACACCCTGAAGCACTGAACCCAGTTAAAGTGCGCCTGTGTGTGTTTGTGTGTGTGTGTGTAGAAGTGTGACAACCATGCAAGACCAGCAGTGGGGTTGAGGTGTTTTCGATTTGACTCCTTTTAGCAAGCGGCATGTATTGCAAGGGTACAAGACCTGGAACTTCTACCCTGGAAATTGGAGTTAAAACCCCAACACCCGAGAGGGGATCAGAGGGAGAACGATGGGTTTAAGGGATGCTCTGCCTCCTGGGAGTTTTCTGATGAGATGCCATATGATGCTGTAAAAATCCCTCCCTCTCTCTGCATATGGCCCTGCACGTGTATAGACAGCACAGAGAAGTTTAGGAAAAATTTACAAACAATTCAGCTAGGTGGGCTTCTGCCCTGAGCAATTAGATCTGCATGTTTTAAAATGGATGCTCTTCAGCTCCCAGAATTCCCCGGCCAGCACTGAAGTAGATGATGCGGCTGAGCGATCCGGATGGGCAAGTGGTAGCGATTTAGTTTTTCCCTCCATACCCTGGCAGGGGTTTCTTGACCGATTGGGGCCTCTGCTGATGGTGGGACCAACATAACCTCCTTTCACTCAGGCCAAAATTGCTGCTGAAGCTACAAGTCATGTTTCTTAATCTCTGCATGCTTTCCTGCTGAACATGCAGCAGCACGGTGTAGTCATATCAGAAGTGTAGGAAGAATTAGAGTAATTATGTCAATGTCACTGTAACCTATTATCAGCCTCTTAAAAATGTGACACCCCTGCCACCTTGATGACAGCCATTCTTGTATTATTAGATAAGTAGAAAGCATCCACTATCATGCCTGTTGCTGAGGGTTCCTTATCCAAAGAGACAAAAAAGACTAGAAGATCAGGCCTAGGAAGTCTCCAGTTTCAGAGTATCTGGCAAAAAAGGTCCAAACGCATCTCTAGTAACTATAAGATCTGATGTCAACGAACTGCTTGAGTCCCATTCCCTAGGTTCAAAATAAAGCAGATCCATAAAATAAAAAGATTTATGATCCTGTAATGGAGGCTTATAGGGTTAAAGACTCCCCACAGTCTTATGCATTGTTAGTACTTAATATCGGTGTGGGAAATTTCAGCATATAAATGGTTGCCTTCCAATTGTTAAATGTTATACACGACCAACACCTTTAGTTCCATCACCCAACCTGAGCTTTTGCTGTGACTGGGAAGTATTGTTGTCCTGGCTGTACAATTAGATCTTCTTGGTTTTGATCTTCAGACTTCCTGGGTATCCCTTATATATTCCTTTTGACTTCAAAAATTAGGCCTGTTTCCTTTCCTGGCCTCAAGAATTGGCCTTCTCATGAGCTTATAAGAGTTTTAGGCCATAAATGGACATCCAAAGGAGGCAGTTCTTGTAAATGTGAACAGCTTCTGTTAGCTGCACTAGATGTGATGGTAAGTCAAGATCAGGAAGAAAATTAATTAGAAAGAAAGAAGATCAAGGATCAGCAAGAAATGGCAGAATAAATGTCTTATTCTTTGCATCTAAGTATTTACAGCTGATCCTGTATGGGTAAGATGTAGTTATAGAAAGCAATAACATTTCTTCCTATTCTACTTAATTATTTGAAAAAGAAATATAGAAGAGTTTACTTTTTATTGCATTTGTGCTTTTTCCTACAATATAGAAAAATGGTAGCAACCATGTGCTTAACATAATGCACATAAGTAAACTTGCTCTCCTATAGCAGGAATGTCAAAAAAGCATGACATAAGGCTCTTGACTATCAGCCAAGTAATATCAATGATAATACCATACATATACAGAATTATATTAAATTATGGTCTAAAACGTCTTTACCCATTTATTTTTATTTTACTAGTCTAATTAAATACACAACATTTTAGAAAGTAATCACGCTTAAGTTTTAAGAAGGTTTAAACCAGAGAGTTCAATCAGTTCTAGGTTTTTACAGGGAATGACAACACCATTTCAGCACAGGATTATAAATTTTCATGCTGATTTTTAGATTAAACTCTCTAGATAAATGAAAACAATATATTATCATTCTGACTGCATTCTATCAAAATATCAGTCCCTTCTAATAATCAGTGTCAAGTTACCTAAGCCCTGAGCAGCCTAAACGATAACTTTTAAAAAATATGTTAATAAGAAGAAGAATGCCAATAAAATAAATAAGACAGGAACAGACCAAACAGTAGAGATTTGGAAGTCTGTAATATAATTATTCCCCTTCATGGATCACTGCCTTGTCGTGGCGAAGGGGCTTGTGTAACTCAGTGAAGCCATGAGCTATACCGTGCAGGGCCACCCAAGACGGACAGGTCATGACAGAGAGTTCTGACAAAATGTGGTCCACTGGAGAAGGGAATGGCAACCCACTCCAGTATCCTTGCCAAGAAAACCCCATGGACAATGTTAAAAGGCTAAAAGATATGACGCCGGAAGATGAGCCCCTCAGGTCGGAAGGTGTCCAATATGCTACTGGGGAAGAGCGGACGGCAATTCCAAGTAGCTCCAGAAAGAGTGAAGCGGCTGGGCCAAAGCCGAAAGGACGTTCAGCTGTGGATGTATCTGGAAGCGAAAAGAAGGTCCGATGCTGTAAAGAACAATATTGTATAGGTACGTGGAATGTAAGATCCATGAACCAAGGCAAGCTAGATGTGGTCAAACATGAGATGACAAGATTGAACGTCGACATCTTGGGAATCAGCGAATTGAAATGGACGGGAATGGGTGAATTTAATTCAGGCGACCACTATATCTACTACTGTGGGCAAGAAACCCTTAGAAGAAATGGAGTTGCACTCATAGTCAATAAGAGAGTGGGAAAGGCAGTAATGGGGTACAACCTCAAAAATGACAGAATGATCTCAGTGCGAATCCAAGGAAAACCATTTAACATCACGGTAATCCAAGTCTATGCCCCAACCACTGATGCCGAAGAAGCTGAAGTTGACCGGTTCTATGAAGACCTACAAGACCTTCTAGAACTAGCACCAAAAAAAAGATGTCCTTTTCATCATAGGGGATTGGAATGCTAAAGTAGGAAGTCAAGGAGTAATCGGAATAACAGGCAAGTTTGGCCTTGGAGTACAAAATGAAGCAGGGCAAAGGCTAATAGAGTTCTGTCAAGAGAACAAGCTAGTCATACCAAACACCCTTTTCCAACAACACAAGAGACGACTCTACACATGGACATCACCAGATGGTCAATACCGAAACCAGATTGATTACATACTTTGCAGCCAAAGATGGAGAAGCTCTATACAGATGGCAAAAACAAGACCAGGAGCTGACTGTGGCTCAGATCATGAGCTTCTTACTGCAAAATTTAGGCTTAAATTGACGAATGTAGGGAAAACCACTAGACCACTCAGGTATGACTTAGATCATATTCCATGTGAGTACACAGTGAAGGTGATGAATAGATTTAGAGGATTAGATTTGGTAGACAGAGTGCCTGAAGAACTATGGACGGAGGTCTGTAACATTGTACAAGAGGCAGCAACTAAAACCATCCCAAAGAAAAAGAAATGCAAGAAAGCAAAATGGCTGTCTGATGAGGCTTTACAAATAGCTGTGGAAAGAAGGAATGCGAAAAGCAAGGGTGAAAGGGAAAGATATAAGCAACTGAATGCAGATTTCCAGAGAATAGCAAGGAGAGATAAGAAGGCCTTCTTAAATGAACAATGCAAAGAAATTGAAGAAAACAATAGAATGGGGAAGACTAGAGATCTCTTCAAGAAAATTGGAGATATCAAAGGAACGTTTAGGGCAAAGATGGGCATGATAAAGGACAAAAAAGGCAGGGACCTAACAGAAGCAGAAGAGATTAAGAAGAGATGGCAAGAATACACAGAAGAACTATACAAGAAAGATCTTAATGTCCCTGATGTCCATGCTGGTGTGGTCACTGACCCTGAGCCAGACATCCTAGAGAGTGAAGTCAAATGGGCCTTAGGAAGCATTGCTAACAACAAAGCTAGTGGAGATGACAGTATTCCAGTTGAGTTATTTAAAATACTAAAAAACGATGCTGTTAAAGTGCTGCACTCAATATGCCAGCAAGTTTGGAAAACGCAACAGTGGCCACGGGATTGGAAAAGGTCAGTTTACGTTCCAATTCCAAAGAAGGGCAATGCCAAAGAATGCTCAAACTATTGCACAATTGCACTCATTTCACATGCTAGCAAGGTTATGCTCAAAATCCTACAAGCTAGGCTTCAGCAGTACGTGAACCAAGAACTACCGGATGTACAAGCTGGGTTTCGAAGAGGCAGAGGAACTAGAGATCAAATTGCCAACATTCGCTGGATCATGGAGAAAGCACGAGAGTTCCAGAAAAGCATCTACTTCTGCTTCATTGACTATGCAAAAGCCTTTGATTGTGTGGATCACAACAAACTGTGGCAAATTCTAAAAAAGATGGGGATACCAGACCACCTTACCTGTCTCCTGAGAAATCTGTATGCGGGCCAAGAAGCAACAGTTAGAACCGGTCATGGAACAACTGATTGGTTCAAAATAGGGAAAGGAGTACGACAAGGCTGTATCCTGTCACCCTGCTTATTTAACCTATATGCAGAGTACATCATGAGAAATGCCAGGCTGGAAGAATCACAAGCCGGAATTAAGATTGCAGGGAGAAACATCAATAACCTCAGATATGCAGACGATACCACCCTAATGGCAGAAAGTGAAGAAGAACTAAAGAGCCTCTTGATGAGGGTGAAAGAGGAGAGTGCGAAAGCTGGCTTGAAACTCAACATTAAAAAAACTAAGATCATGGCATCTGGACCCATCAATCCCTGGCAAATAGAAGGGGTAGAAATGGAAGCAGTAACAGACTTCATTTATTTGGGCTCCAAAATCACCGCAGACGGAGACTGCAGCCATGAAATTAAAAGACGCTTGCTCCTTGGGAGGAAAGCTATGGCAAACCTAGATAGCATATTAAAAAGCAGAGACGTCACCTTGCCGACAAAGATCCGCATAGTCAAAGCTATGGTTTTTCCAGTAGTAATGTATGGCTGTGAGAGCTGGACCATAAAGAAGGCTGAACGCCGAAGAATTGATGCCTTTGAACTGTGGTGCTGGAGAAGACCCTTAAGAGTCCCCTGGACTGCTAGGAGGTCAAACCAGTCAATCTTAAAGGAAATCAACTCTGATTGCTCATTGGAAGGATTGATAATGAAGCTCAAGCTCAGATACTTTGGTCACCTAATGCGAAGAGAGGACTCTTTGGAAAAGACCCTGATGCTGGGAAAGATGGAAGGGAAAAGGAGAAGAGGACGGCAGAGGATGAGATGGCTAGATAGCATCACTGAAGCAATGAGCATGAAATTGAGCAAACTCAGGGAGGCAGTGAAAGATAGGAAGGCCTGGCGCAATATGGTTCATGGGGTCACGAAGAGTCGGACATGACTTAACGACTAAACAATATAATTATTTCCAAATCATAATTAATATTTTTAACTAAAATTTATGTTAAATGGTTTGTGAACATATACACTTGGTTAAAATGCAGGTTTGCTAATAAAAGAGCATATTACTTTATGATACTCTATCTTAAGTGAAGTTTTGTTGCTTTATTTTATTTTTTAAAATTTATTTAATCATTGTGTAGTTCAATGTTTCTCAACCTTGACAACTTGAAGACATGTGGACTTCAATTCCCAGAATTCCCCAGCCAATGCTCTGTGCTTGTGGAAGACATACATGCCATTTCAACTTCAGGGACTAAACCCTTTTAGAAATAACACACTGTGGGAATTTACTGTAGTTCAGGAATTAAGGAATCTTGATCTTGTAGCATAAATCTAATATCAACCCTATATGAATATGCAGGTTAATTGTAGATAGAAGCAGAACACTTTGCAAGTGTGTATCTGATGCATAAATAACCTGTCTTCTTTATAACTTGCCTGAAGAGTATATATAGTCTCTGGTTGAAAAACTGGATATTGTACTAGATAATACTGTAGGTACAAAAAGTGTGGTTTGGGAGCCACACATATCATGGCCTCTTTTGTGGCCCTCAAAGGGCCCTGCAGAGTCTGTGGATCCAAAAGAGATGCCCCCTCTTTTTCTGATTTGTGAGAGATGGAAATTAAGGCGTACTTTTTTTTTTTTTTAATCCGCTTTCAATCGTGACCGATTCTATGGAGACTGCCTGGATGAGTCCCTGCAGTTTTCCTGGCAAGGTTTTTTGGAAGTGGTTTGCCACTGCCTCCTTCCTAGGGTGGAGCCCAGCTGGCGGTCTCAGGAAATTGAGTCCCTTCCGTTGCGTTGCATCCAGCAACCGGCAACCAATTCCCGTTTTCCTGTGCAAGGCGCCACCAGTGTTTTTCCTCCCACCGGCGTGAGAGTACCTATTTATATACTTACTTACACTTTTGAGCTGCTAGGTGGGCAGGAGCTGAGGGCGCAAGACGGGAGCTCACCCCACCGCGCGGAGCTTGGGCTCGAACCGCTAAAGTGTCAACCATTTCTGGCCAGCAACTTCCAACTTCATTAAGCCGCTGCGCCACCATGTCCCTGACAAGGGGTATGTTACACCTTGCAATTCTTAGGTTACTAGCCTTTAAGACTTCAAAAATTGGGAGACATGGTCCCACCTGCTTTCAGATTTGGCAAGCCATTCAAAGTTTGGTGAAGCCCTCAAATTGCTGAAAATTCTGCACTGTTTACTCAACGGACCTTTAATGTGATCACCATATTATGGCTTTTATATAAAGGCTGAGATTTTAAAACAAAGTTATTACCACCTCTGCTGTAAGTGATTCCATATCTTAGAATATCAAGGGACAAGATGCTGTTGCAGGACCCAGAAGCAAACCAACATATGATCTAAGCCATACTTGAGTGGTCTAGTGGCTTTCCCTACGTTCTTCAATGTAAGCCTAAATTTTGCAGTAAGAAGCTCATGATCTGAGCCACAGTCAGCTCCTAGTCTTGTTTTTGCTGTCTGTATAGAGCTTCTCCATCTTTGGCTGAAAAGTATATAATCAATCTGGTTTCGGTATTGACCATCTGGTGATGTCCATGTGTAGTCGTCTCTTGTGTTGTTGGAAAAGAGTGTTTGCTATGACCAGCTTGTTCTCTTGACAGAACTCTATTAGCCTTTGCCCTGCTTCAAACTTGCCAGTTATTCCAATTATTCCTTGACTTCCTACTTTAGCATTCCAATCCCCTATGATGAAAAGGACATCTTTTTTTGGTGGTAGCTCTAGAAGGTGTTGTAGGTCTTTACAGAACCGGTCAACTTCAGCTTCTTCGACATCAGTGGTTGGGGCATAGACTTGGATTACCGTGATGTTGAATGGTTTTCCTTGGATTCGCACTGAGATCATTCTGTTGTTTTTGAGGTGGTACCCCATTACTGAATTACCTGAATTCACCCATTCCTGTCCATTTTAATTCGCTGATTCCCAAGATGTCGATGTTCAATCTTGTCATCTCACGTTCGATCACATCCAGCTTGCCTTGGTTCATAGATCTTACATTCCAGGTTCCTATACAATATTGTTCTTTACAGCATCGGACCTTCTTTTCACTTCCAGATACATCCACGACTGAGTGTCCTTTTGGCTTTGGCCCAGCCGCTTCACTCTTTCTGGAGCTACTTGGAATTGCCCTCCGCTCTTCCCCAGTAGCATATTGGACACCTTCCGACCTGAGGGGCTCATCTTCCGGCATCATATCTTTTAGCCTTTTAACATTGTCCATGGGGTTTTCTTCGCAAGAATACTGGAGTGGGTTGCCATTTCCTTCTCCAGTGGACCACATTTTGTCAGAACTCTCTGTCATGACCTGTCCGTCTTGGGTGGCCCTGCACGGTATAGCTCATGGCTTCACTGAGTTACGCAAGCCCCTTCGCCACGACAAGGCAGTGATCCATGAAGGGGATCTCCCATTTTAGCCCTGGTCAAATGGACCGATTTTGTGTTCCTTCCTATTGCACCAAACAATCTTGCTCTTTCATCCAGTCAGATGATGGTTGATCCTTGTTTCAAAGTTCTTCAATACTTTATGCAGCCTCTTTTGTAAGTCCAGCAAAAAAAAAAATTGTTCCAACTGCTCCCTGGGATTCTCATTTTTATTTCCTTCTTAATTTTTAAAGCCCCATCCCATTTTTTTCTTTATAGCTGATGACACATTCTTACTCAAATTCTGGTTCATGTTGTTCTCAGGTAGATTTTGTCGTGCACCATTTTCTGCAACATCTTCTGGGAAGAACAGCCTGTTCTCAAAAAGACCCCACATGGCTGATACAACTGCACAACTGGCTCAGGCTCCAGGTTGGGGGCGGGGGGGGCGTGCTATTGGCTCTGCTCCTGCCCACCTTCCCTGGCCAGATTTCAGGCTTTAACTCAATGCTCAGTGAGAGAGCAAAGTCTGTCTCCAAAAGAGGGGTAGGATGATTGAAAGCAGCCCGGAGCCCCGTCTGGGTCCTCCAGGGTACGTCAGGGTGCCCCTGGGGCAGAGCCGGGGGGGGCAAGGCTGCCCTTCCTGGGTGCCCCTTGGCCCAATGCCGCATGCTGTCCTCGGGAGCCTCATGCCCACTGGAGAACCAGCCCGGAGGAAGGCAGGGCGGGAGGGGAGGGCCTCTGCATCCTCCCAGCTCCAGCCCCCCCCCGGGTGCTGCAGGTCACCCCAGCGTTCCCCTCCTCTCCCACTGACTGGCCAGCTAAGCCACTTCCCACCAGTCACCCCTCCAAGAACTGCGGGCTTCTGCCACCCCGGTCTGGGCGATCTCAGGGAGACTCCACTGCCACCACCGAGGGAACCTGCTGGCTGAACTAACCCCCGCCCAGGTTCACACGGCGCCCTGAACCTGAACGAGCCCAACAGGGGCGACCCACTACCCACTCTGCCCCGCCGCAAGAGCCCAAAGCCGACGAAGAGGCGCAGCTCAGCCCGGGACGGCAACGCTCCTCCGGCGCTTGGCCGCCTCTGCCCTGGCGCGCTGGGGGGACGTGGCAGGGTCATCCCCCAGACACAGACCGCTGCCGCCCCCCACCCGGAAGGACGGCCAGCACCTGCTCCCGCGCTGCCGCATCCCTTCCCCATCACCCCCAGTTTGCCCTCCGAGAAGGCAGCGCTGGGAGTTAGAGCTCCACTCAGGAGGAGGGTGCCGGGCTGGGGGACCCACCTCTTCTGCCCCCATTTCTCCGCTTGCACTGACTCTGTGCCCGGCTACCTCAGGATGCACCGGGGGGTCCCGTTTCCGACCCCTGAAATGAGAGGGTCCCGGCCCTTCGCCCCCGCCTCGTGGCCCCAGGCAGCACCCCCACGTCCCCCGGAGGAAAAGGGATCGGCCGCTCCAGGGGGCCCAGACTGATGCCCTCCGGGGTGCCCAAGCAGCGCCTGCCCACCTGCCTTCTCCATCCCTCCATTGCAACGCCAGACCTGCCGCCGCCGCCTCTCCTCGGACTGCTCGTTGGCTGCCGTCGGCCGGGGAGGAACACGGGCATCCTTGGGCGGGTGGAGCTCCGCAGGGGTGGGCTATGGCGGGGCCGAACCGGGTCTGCCTCTGAGCATGGGCAGAGTGCCAAAGCACCCCACAGGGCGGGGGACGCATTCTACAAAATGGGGCTCAGACATCCGTGGCCTATGAGAGCGTGCAGAGGGTGAAAGGCAAGAATAAGAACGGAGAGGTGTTGGAGGGAGCTTTGTCTCGCCTGAAGGAAACATTGCTCCTGAGTGTGGGCAGAGGCCTCCCCATTCCATTTCCCCCGAGAGAAGACAGGGTCCCCCCTCCTGCAGTGAGTCAAGTGGGTGGGGACCCTAACCCAAAATGGGAATTGCAGAAGGTCTCCTGGTCTCATTGCAAAATCCACTGCCAGGCCAGGAAGCCCTAGAATGGGCAGAACACGGCAAAACAGATGACTCCGGGCTGGCGAAGGAGGGCGACGAGGCTGCACCCTCTCCCTGGATCTCCCCAGCCTCCGTGCGGAAGATGCGTTCAGGGAAGCTGGACAGGAAGAAGGTGAGCCTGGCCTTGGAACTGGAAGACAATCTGCGGCATGCTCATGGCAGGAACCCGACAGCCGAAAACGCAAAGGGTCTGCCAGCCCTACTACGAAAAGTCAGGGAGCCTGGTGAAAAATTGGACTAAAATCAAATATAAAGGTGAAGGACAACAGGAGCAGCAGCCAGCCTGAGAACTGGAAATCAGGATATTGAAGCGGTGGAGAATTTCTGCCTTTAGGATCAACCATTGACATTGAGGAACCAGCCGTTGAGAAATCCTCGGCGGAGCAGCCACAGAGGCCTTGGAAAAGATATCCAGATGCCCGGATGCACCTGTGCCCGCAAAGACTAGAGTCGTGCAAGCCACGGGATTCCCCGTGACCCCCTCAGGAAGCAAAAATTGGACTCTGAAGGCAGGAGAGGAAGAGCAGGGACGCTTTTGAACTTTGATGTTGGGGAAGACGCCCGAGGAGACCATGGACAGCCGAGAAAACAAGCAGTGGATCATCAAACAGATCAACCCAGAATTATGGGGCACGAGCGATGAGGTGCAAATTGTCCGACTTCAGGCACCTGATGTGCAGGGCCAGCAGCTCTTGGAGGAGGCTCTGGTGCTGGGAGAGGTGGAAGGAAAGAGAAGAGGACGACGGGCTCCATGACAGGGGCGATGGGGGCACCCTCAGAAGGCCTGAAAGATCAGGGTGGGGATAGGTCATCATGGAGGGAATCTCTCTGTGTGGTTGCCAAGAGTTTAAAATGACTTGATGACACACGATCAGTCAATCAAAAGTCTTGCCCAACTCTGGTGGGGTCTCGTTTTCGTGTTAGGGTTTAAGGGAGGGAGTCTCCTTTGGGGCTTTATTTGCAGCACCCAAGGGGACCCTGGAAAGTGTCAAGAAGACCCTGGGCACATGCAGAGCCCTTTCCCACAACCTCAATGAGAAGCAGGAGCTGCTGGTTGTGGTTCATCTAAAGACCCGACCCTGGAAGTTATTCCCCACACCTGGGTGGGATGATTTGCACAAGGGTCCCGAGCATATGCAGAGTGCCTGCCCCACTGAAAACACAACTTGCCATTTGGACCAGCCAAAGGCTCACCCCAAAACCTGTTCCCCCGTCAGCTTTGCATCCAGCCAATGGTAACCTACTGAAAGGTACCCCTGGTCACGTCCAAGAGGATTTTCATATAGTAACAAGAGCCTGTAAATAGTCCATCCTTTGGAGCACTTGATCTAGAAGACATAAACTGGGGCAGCTGTAAGTTGAGGCGCCAATCGTTCTGAGATTTTGTTCAGAAAACATCCATAGCCCTGATTCTCTCAAGTGGGTTGGCACAAGAAAAGGACTCTCTTCATGCAACTCAGGATCGTAAATCGCGCATGTCTAGTTGGGGGCTCATTGTGTTGTGTGAACACAAAGAGTGGCTGGGGTTCCTGCCAATCAGGGCTCCCTCAGCTCCAGGATCTTATTAGCTGGGGGTTGAAGGGGGGCCCTTGAGCAGAAATCCTAGATCCCAGATTCACAGGGGTCCCAAGTCCTTGGCCACGTTCCGAAGGGCGGCCACAGGCTCTGGCCAGCCTTGGCCAGAATCCACCCTGGGTCTACCGTTTGTCTGCCTTGGGCCATGCGGGATGCACTCTGCCCTTGCACAGAGGCACCCTATCTATCTATCTATCTATCTATCTATCTATCTATCTATCTATCTAGCCACCCATCTCACACAAGGTGACTATGGGTGGCGTAGAGCAATTAAAAAAATAAAAACATAAAAACAACTAGATATAAAAGACTGTAAAAGCACACAAAGCAGGAGGGGACAAAATTAATAAGGGAGCCATCATAAAAACTCCCGGGTCCCCTGGCAGCCCCAGGCCTGATCCCATAGCCAGGTCTGGAGGGACTTGCAGAATGTTAAGAAGGTCCATTCCAGAGAAGATGCTGATTTCTGGCAAGGGTGGGTTGCTGAACTTTCTGCACCCTGCCAGTCCAGCCCCGCCCTTTTCCACAGCGCTCCGCCCCCTCCCCTGGCAGATTCTCAGGGCCTGCAAGAAGCAGGCGCGCTGGAGCCCTTTCAGAGCCCACCCGGGGCTTCCTCCCTTTCCATCAGCGTTGTTCCGACTTGGCCACTTTAAGATGCGTGGACTTCAACTCCCAGCATTCTTTGAGCAACACTGATTTAAATCTTCTTTGTGATTAAGAGCTGGATGGGGGACCACAAGGACATCTCAGGCTAGACCTGGAAGTGGAGGAACATCCCAGAAGGCAATTGCAAAAGAGATCCGAATAGGGGCCAAAGAAAGCTGCACAGCCGTGTTCATAAAGGCCCTAAGAGGCAAACTTCATTCAAGTTTGTGTCTTTACCTTTTGTGCAGGACCCATGGGGGTGCTTAGCCGACCTTGGCTAGCTTTGAAAAAGCTGAGCAGGATGTGACCTGGTTACTTCTTGGATGGGAGGCCACCAGGAGGTCCTGATTGGGACCTTAGAAAAAAGGGTTGGAAGTCGCAGAAAATGAGCAGCTTGCTCCTTTTTTCTGCACCACTAGGTGAGTCTGTTTCTCTGTTGAGGCTTTGCTGAAATAAAATTTCCTAAATCTTGTGTAGGTGTTTTCCGAACAGTATATTCCGGGCAGCAAAGCCGCTTTTGCAAGTAAATGCGCACGTGAGAAGTCGGCTGACACCATCTTGTTTCCCTGGCAAGCATCAGAGCCCTCCTTTGCAGTTATCCTTTCAATACGTATTTCAGCATCTGATATCCGTCTTCAGTAAAACCTCCGGCCCGTTAAAAGGTGCGGACTTCAGCTCCCAGAAGTTTTTCAGGACAAAACCCTCTAATTTTTAACACATAAAAGAAATGAGAAGAGGGACACGGGTTTCAGGCGAATGATTTTGATTTCGCGGACCGCTGGGAGGGCTTTGGGGGCCCCGGGGCCCTCGGACCACAGTAAGAAGCGCCGCGCCGCGCCAACGAGCTCGCCGGCTTTGATTCCGGGGGAGTAACAAGCAGCTCCCCCGCCTTTCAGGAGGAGCCGCGCCCGCCTCAGCGCCGCTCTGCTGCCGCGCTGCATTGGTCAGCCCAGGCCACGTGACCGTCACGGGCGCTTCCCCGCGCTCTCCCCCGCCTCCGCCTTCCCCCGCGCCCAATCGGCTGGCGGCAGGGCCCGCCGGGCGAGCGGCGATTGGCTGTGCCGGAGGCGAGGCAGACGTTTGAAACCGCTACGGCCGTTGGCGCTGGGGCAAGGCGGGGGGGCGACTCGGAGGCCCGCTGGCGAGGTAGGGCTGGCGGGGGCGCCCTCTTCCTCCCTCGAGGGAGGGGCCCCGCGGGACGGGCCGGAGTGGGGAGCGGGGGCGCAGTTCTCCTCACGGCCCGCGGCTCCCTTGGCTCCCCTCCCGCCAGCAAAGTGGCAGGCGGTTCCGCTGGTCAGCTGAGGAGGAGGGGAGAGGGAGGGGGAGGGGGATTCACCGGGGCTGTCCTGAGGGTCGTGAGCGGGGGCAAATGGCGGAAGCCTTTCTTCGATGGGGGGGAGGGAGGGGGGGTATGACGCTCCCTGCCAGTCCCCACAAGCAAAGTCGGTGGTCAACTCACTCCCCAGGCCCCGCAAGGCACCAGGGCCGCGCCGAGGGCACCAGGCACGCCACCCGGCCAGGTCTAGCGGGATGGGCAGGGACCGCCGCGGAGAGGCGCTCCCGCCAGCGACCTGGCCTTGAAGGCGACAACCAGCACAGTTCCTCATCTGAAAGTGGCCGAGGTGCAGAAGCCCTGGCTTACAGAGGTGAGCTGAAAAGAAGAAGGATGTTCCGCTGACCCAGAAATCTCCACTCAAGAAGCAGAAATCGGTGCAGAGATACAAGACGGGGGAGATACCTGGGAACTGCAAACTGAGCACGAGCCAGCCGTGTGCTGTGGCTGCAAAACCGGCAAATGCAATTTTAGGCTGCATCCACAGGAGCGTCTTTTTCCCAGTTGTGGGCATACAGTAATAATCCCACTTAATGCTGGTTGGGCCACATCCCACCTTAAGAATAAAGTGCAAAAAGATGTCAAGAAATTGGAAGAAGTCAGCGGTCTTTGTGCAAAGGGGTCAGAGAGTTGAGACGGGGTGATAGGATCTTCACCCCCTTTTTTACACGGGTTCCCATTGCCATCTTGACCTTTTTGACCCCTCCCCTACAGATACTGCTGGAAGACACTTCGGGGAGGGCAGAAGACAGAGGGGGGTATGGACTAGCCTTCTTCTCTCTCCTCCCGTAACCCAGCGCACAGATTTAAGTTACAGGAAGGCAGAATCTGAGCAACTCCTGGGAGGCGAGACCAAGGAAAGGATGGTCTCCCTTCACGGGACGCATTCAGGTGGAGGACGGATGCCCATTTCTTTTTCTTTTTTGTCTGTGCTCAGTCATTACTGACCCTGCAGTGCCTGCCTGGACGAGTCCTTGCCTGGACGAATCCTGTGCAGTTTTCAAGGCAATTGTTTCGGAAGTGGTTTGCCAGAGCCTCCTTCCTAGAGCAGAGCCCAGCTGGCGAGCGCAGGAGGCGGGATTTCCGTTGCTTCGCGCCCTTTTTCGGGCGAGCACAGTTTCGAGCTTAACGGCAGCTGATCCCGTCTCTCTGTGCGAGGAGCTGCCGGCATTTTTCCTCCCACCGGAGTGAGAGTACCCATTTATCTACTCACGTAAGTTTTTGAGCTGTTGGGCTGACAGGAGCTGGGGAGGAAACGAGCTCACCTTGTTAACGGCGAAGGCTGGACTCGAACCGCCGAAGCCGTCAGCCATTTCTGGCTGGCAACTTTCATCGTCATTCAGCCGCTGCGCCACCACGTCCCCCATTTCTTGGGGATGCTTTAATGAGGATCCCTGCCCAGAGCAGAGGATGGACTCGGGGATCAAACCCTTGTATTTAAAGGAAATCAGGTAGCTGGAACTCATCCTATTGATTTCTGGTCCTGGTTTCCGTGGCCGTGCTTCCTTTTCTGTGCCCGAACCCACCAGCGACCACATCTCCTCTACTTTATTCTCCAAGCTGGTGCCCTCCAAATCTCGAGCTACAATTCCCATCAACTCCTAGTTAGCAGGCCCAAGAGATTGTGGGCACTCAAGGCCATCCTCGTAGGGCACCTAGTTGGTGAAGGCATACACAGATACTTGCTCCTGCTCCAGGTAGTCTTTCTCAGAGATGCCTCCAAGCCACCACCTTCTCCCCTTGCCTTCTTCTCCTGCTGCCCACATCCCCCAAACGCAAGGGGCTTTGGGCCTTCTCCTATCATCCAAGCTGCTGACGCCCCATGCAGACCTTCTCCCTGCCTTTGCTCCCCTGCCCAGCACGTGGCCCTGGCTCTTGGGAGACTCCACCATCACTCGGGTGATCATTATCTCCCTCTTGGGCTGGGCTACCCACATCTTCCTTGCTCTTCCCACCCGCAAAGTTTCTGAGCCAGGAATCTACAACGCCTTGCCAGCTTTTGAGCCACCAAAGAGGGCTGCTCCAGTAATGTTGCCGATCATCTGGATAGGCTTTGCTCCTTCTTGCTGCTGCTCTTGGGGTCTTCAGAAGATCAAGCAAGAGTGACTGAATCAGCACACAGCTTCGGCCAGGGGGTTCGAGTGATACCCTTCCAGGCCTAGGAAGAGCTCAGGCAAGCAGAGGGAATGTGAGCCTTCCCAGGTAGACCAGATAGGAACCACAACCAGATGAGCTAATTCTATTTTATTGTAAGGCTACATTAACAAAATCTTGCAAGTCTGAAAGTACAGTTCTCCTGCTGTCTCATTTACAGCCTGATAAGTGAGGGAGGTTCCTTTCTTTCTCAACCTCTTATGTAGCTGTGCCCTATGCCCCCTCTTATCTGATCATTGAGTAGGTAGCATCTTTCCCCCACCCCCACCCCCGTCCCAAGGTCATTCCCACGTAGCATTACAGGGAAGGGCAGGAGGGAGCAGTGATCAGGGGCTCAGCTGGCTGGGCTATCTGCATTTGTTGTGACCGCTGGAGGGGGAGCCCCCCATTCAGCTGCAAGGTGCTCGCTTGGTGATGAAGGACAGGTGGCAGTTGGACTGGGGATCAACGGCACTGTTTTTCTGCACTGCCTTCTCGTCCACCTCGTCCTCGTCCTCATCCTCGCTGCCCTCTGATTCACTCCGCGCATCCTTTTCCAGCTGCAAGAGACGAACAGAGCCGTGGTCTCCCTCCGATCTTGTTCGGCTAGGATTGTTTCTCTTCACTCCACATGTCAAGCCAGGTCAGTTATGAACTTAATTGCTGCATTCCCACAGTGTGCTGGTCTGAATTAATGTCACTTATGGTCAGCTTTATTTCTCATTGTGTTTTGATGGCAAAATTGGGTTAGTTTACAATTCCATGTCTTGTGAAGACAAGAAGAAATTATTTGATTCAGTAATGCAGGTCAAGCAGGTTGTGGAAAACGTTTGGCAGAATGTCTCCTTTGTGATGCAACTCGCATGTGGGGTGTGTGCTGCCACGTGTGGCCTTCTCAGACATCTTGCAGGGACTATGATAGGCGTATCCAGCATCCTGTTGTTTCCTCAGGGCCCAAACGGGGGTGGGAGGGGTGAGCGAGCTGACTTGGGTCTTCCCAAGCTCATGGGGCAGCCAAACAGATGCCTATCCTGGCCACGAGAGCCATCCTTGGACAACCCCAGGTACACTGAACACCAGCCTTGCACAAGCATCACCAGCCTTGCACAAGCATCAGGACGGATGATCAACACCACAGGAACCTCCCACTGAAGTTCCCTCTCCCATCCCCCCTCTTAACTGACTGCATGATCAGCATCTGGACAGCCGGCATTTTGCAGAGCAGAGCAAAGCTGCCCTGCAGAGTTTATAATCTACAGTTCAAACTGGGAGAAATTAGAGGTGACGAGGAGGAGAGGCACATGAGGGCGGGCAGAGTGAGGATCTGCAGAACCAAAGAATCGGGCATCCCACGCAACAGCGGAGAGGAACTGAAAGTGCAGCAGGGTAAAAGGAAAGCAATCTCTGGTCTTCTCCCCGCTCCCCAACATGGGCCTTTAGCTCCCACCTCCCCAAGTACCCAATTTCTGCCCTTACCTTGCCATCGATCAGGAACCTATAAATCATGCGAATGATGAAGGACAGCCAGAAGAGATCGAGGAGCTGCAGGATTATCAGAAGGGCGTTGAAGAAGTAGTAGCCGAAAAAAGGCTGGGTGAGCTCCATGGAATAGTAATATGTGTTGTAGAGAATCCTTGGGGGTGGAAGGGGGGTGCAAAAAGGAGGAGGAAAAGGGTTACGCTTGTAATGCTGCTCAGCACTTTTTAAGGCTGGGATAATCAATTGGGTCAGGAATTCTGGCAGGACGGTATCTATGAGGGCTTCAGAAATGAGAACTAATGATCTGAATGGCTTCAGTCAATATTAATGTTGAAATAACTTAATGGAGAATAATAGATGCTTTGCCTGGTCAAACCAGAATTGGGACCAGCAACTGGGTCGTTAAGCAAACAAATCGCTAAGTGAAACTGCCTATGCGCTTACGATCTTCCTTCAACTTTCCTTCACTTTACAAACCTGCGAAGGTCATCAGTGTGAGGACAGGTGGCAAAGTTGCTTTTTCATCACCATCATAACTGTGAACGGTTATGAAACAAGGCAGTTGCTAAACGAGATCGACATCTAATGACTTTCTGTGACTGTTTAATCCCTCAGTCCCCCTCCCTCCCCCAACCTTCAACTTTTATTTTCTGAAAAATATCATTGCTACCCCTGCAACCTGAGTTTTCCTGGCCTTGATGTTACCTCCCACTTCTGGTGGTTTGATGCACTACATGGAGATTCAAACTGCTACTTGTGGATAGCAATGACAAGCTGCGGTGTCCCAAAGTGTGCAGGGGCGTGTCAAAAAAGTCAAGATAGCCTTGCAACCGTGCCATCAAAGCCCCACCCTTTTTGTGCACATTTTCAAAACATACTTGCATGGGAAAATAACCAGGCTAGCGAACAGGTATACTGCTGTGAATATGAAAAAGAGTGCATAGGATGTCTTCTGCCACTTCAGGTAGTTAAACATCTTCGCGAACTGGGGAAAAAGAGTAAGAAAGAAGCAGAAATTGTTGAGTGGCTGAGGTTCCTATTGTGAAAGCACTTGACTTTCAGGATTTGGGGTTCAGGTTTCTCTACATTTAAACTGCAGCCCCTATCTTCTCTCTCCCACGAAGGATGCTGGGAATTGTAGTTTGGGGAATATGTAAATACCGAAGAGAACCATAGCCATGCGTTAGCTTACAAGCCTACCTTAGTCTCCAGCAGCTCAAACCTGTTCCAAACCTCCGGTGCTGAATGCAGAACAAATGCAAATCAGGGTTTCAAACTCAAAACTGGGCATCTAAAATTTGAAACAATTTCAGCCCGAAATGCTTTGCATGCTGATGCTATCTCTGAATTGCTTCAGCGTATGTTTCTCTTCCTTCAAACAAGCCTTTCAAATTGGGACTACAGCACCCATAACTAAGCCTGTCCCAACATACCTGGAGAGCTTCAGAAAAGCTGAAATAAATTCCTTTGTAGATTTATTTCCTCTTTCCAAAGAACATGAAAGTTTTTTTCAAAAAGAGAGGAAGAATCTGTTCTTCCTCCTTCGGGAACAGTATTCCTGAGCATTAACTTACATGCATGAGAAAAGCTGGAACGTCATGCAAAATCATTACAACTGAACCAATACGGATATAATTGGCACAGTATGAGAAGCTGATGAGGAAGACGGTGGCTGCATGGTGGACAATTTGCTCACGAAGGTCCTGCAGTGAGAGGAGAGGATTCACCTGATGGATTTTGCAGCTGCTCCATGAGGGCCAGACACCCCCATTTATTTTATTTATTTATTTATTTATTAAATTTTTCAACCACCCATCTCCCCCCAATGGGGGAACTCTCGGCGATTCACAACAAATATTAAAAACATAAAATATATAAATATTTTACTTATATATTTTTATGTTTAAACCTTAATTAAAAACATTAGTAAAAAGAAGAAGGAGAGACCAAGAAATAGGGAAGGGGTTTAGAGTGGAATGTTTTGCATCTGCAGATACACCCAATTAGTGTCCTTGTTTTTCACTTTTTCTCTTCATTTGATTGATTGTGCAGTTTTAAAATTAGCCACCCAGAGTCGCCTTGGGGAGATGGGCAGCCATATAAATCGACTGAAAGGCACAAATGCTGGTTGTGGGCCAAAAGGAGGAACCATGTTCCCTCCTGAATCCGAATGGGGCTTCCTGACCAGCCGGACCGATCTCTTCCGCCAGAGACCACTCACCATCCGTTTGACCTCAAAAGGCAGCATGACGACCAAGGAGCAGAAGAAGGAGAACTGCATGAGGTAGTAGCCACAAATGCTGGGCTGGAGAGGCTGCAACGCACAAGGGGATGGGTGGAAGGAAGAGAAACGGTGTCATGCAATTCCAACTCTCAGCTTCCAAAGCAAAAATAAAGCATGGCTGGCTGGGGAATTCTGGGAGTTGAAGTCCACATACCTTAAAGGTGCCAGATGTCAGAACCTGCATCAATCAAATGTCAATTTATAAAGCTATAGCAGTTAATGGGTGTTTGCTTGATTTGATTCTGCCATTTGTATCTGGGGGGGGATGGTAGTTTATAGTTGTATTTGGGTTATTGCTGTGAGATGGAGAGGTGCTCACACTGATATGGGAATTTACAGCAAGACCTGAATGCAGACAAAACCGGTGGTAGTCTGAAGGCTGGGAAGAACTGTGTTATCAATGGGAGGAATGCACAAGGCCACCATTCTGTGAGAAAGGGTTTTGGCACCAATATGGTAAGCGGGGGGGAATCAGTAGAGGGAACTTTACACAGGCTTTAGTTTTAGCAATGCTTTGCTTCAAGCTGCATGTACCAACCAATAAAGGAGCATTTATCTGAACCAGGCCTGGTTTTACAAGAATTCTTCTAAATTGGGGTTTGGACTTTGTGGACTTGACACCAGGTTTGAGAAACACTGTCCTCGAGAGCCCCTACAAGCAGGGTCTTCTCTTGACCCTCCCCCTCCCCCACTTTTGATGCAATGCTCTAGAGAGGAAAGAGGGGCAATCGGGATGAGGATGGAGGTCCATAGCAGTGACGTGAGTGTGACAAGAGGACATAACAATATAACTGGCTAGATGTTCCACACTTGTACTTCACTGATGTATAAAGAAGAGTTGTGAATCGGTCAAGCTGTGAGGTCAGAACAGACCTGAAGGGATTCTCCATTCTATCTGCCTGGAAAAGTTGAGCCAACCCTGATCAAACCATAGGCTTGTGCTAGAAGTTAGGAGGAATGCTGTGACTGTACCAGATGTCAGGCAGTGGAACGGGCTGCTGGAAGCAAAGGCTGGAGGGTCTGGAAAAACATTGGATGATGCACTGAGCAGGGGCTGCACTAGACAGACTCTAAGATCCTTCCAACTCTATGATCCTATGATTTCCACCAGTAGTTTGTAACACCTCTTTAAGCACAAACCACAGGATCCAAACATTTCCTGCAGGATCTTCCTAAGGCCCTTTCTAATCTTGCATTTGGAAATTTTTGCAAATACTCTGCCCTTTCCCACCTCTGAAATTACAATTATTGTTTTGTCTGCTTTCAACAGCCAAACAGCCTCTTCTAAGCAATTGTCTGAGAAGTTGAAAATGAGGATAATTCACACATGCAAAGATCAGGAAGGATGGGTGAATGGATGGATGTAGAGATAGGCAGATAGATGATAGACAGATAGAGATGATAGATAAGGATAGAGGGTAGAGAGAGAGACAGAAAAAAAAAACGAAACACCTCCAGTGAGCAGTTTCAGCGATGACGAACATTGTTCAGAAAACATTGTGTGGCTACAAGGAAGAATGGATTCAACTAAGTATCAACAATTCCAGTGAAGGAATTGAACCTGAAAAGAGACAGTTCAGGAAGACAATGGTCCAAACTGTTTTTTTCCACTGTCTTCTGCAGAACTCTACAGTTCTGTGAAAACTTGATGGGGTTCTGTGAAGGACTAAGGGCAGAAAAACTGTTCATTTCAGCACAATTTTCCATCCCTACAATTTTGAGCAGGAGTTGGAGAAGGGTTTTGAATGGCCTTTTTGGTCCCTAAACCTAAACATCACTAAAAATATGGGGGGAGACCTTAAACATGCAATGCAGGCAAGGAGATCGAAGAATCTTTCTCAGCTAGGAGAATTCTGAAAGGAACAGTAGGAAGACTCCAAACCAGGTGGCTACAAAAAAACATTTGGAAGCTCTGAATGGTAGTGTTACAAAGTCCTGGTGGAAAGAGCATCGAAAATTTTGCATCTACCACATTCAGTTTTCGTACATTGAATCTGTACACAACTGCGCAGAAATAGTAAGCAGGCATCCAAATTTGCCCAAAGGTGTGGTGTTCAGCTTTCTACCATCTAGCCCCGGTGTCAGCTGTTGTTCAGTTAGGGATTCTCTGACAACTATAAACTTTTGCATAGGACTCTAGGTTCAGGGGGGCTGGTATACACTACTTTTCATCTCTTCCTCTCCTGACCCCACCATCCTATCATTTTGCCCAGGACAACGTGTGCCTGTTGTGCTTGTGCTTGTTCTCATGAGGTATTCCTTATAACTGTTTAATCACTCAGTTGTGTTGCTTTCTAGCTATAAGAAATGGAAAGAATTGAATTTTTAAGGCTTGGATGAATGTTATGTTTGGAAAGGCAGGACACATTGCAATTTTATACCTTTTTTGAAAAGGGGGATGCAAATTTATGAATACTTTTCCATTGAAATCTACATTTAAATGTCTCCCTGACTCCTTACCTGATGCGGGTAGCCAACCCAACATTGGCGGAGATCCCAGAACCAGGGTTTCTGCAAGAAGACACAATGTATTAGGAATCACATCATACCAGCCCACCAACACTTCCCTGGAGCTGCCTTTTAAGGGGATGATGGGAGGGAAAGGAGACCACTGCATGAAAAAGCAACTGTGGTCACTAAGAAGTTTGAAAGAGGTTGGAAGATGAACACCTTCTTTCCTGCACTCCCAACATTTTCTAATCCAAAAAGGAAGCACTAAATGTTGGCAGCCGGGAGGCAGAGGAAGAGTCAGCAGCTGCATTACACACGGCAAACTCTCTTTTTTGACAATGACCAAAAGTGACGAAAGTTGAAACTCACATCGTAAAGGATGGCCAACCCCATGCAGGAAGAAATAACATGGTGGGTAGCTCTACAGCTGGAAAACAATAAAAAAAAAACATCAGGGCACATTGGACAGCAGGCCGTGAGATCCAGGGATTCCAGAGTTAGAAGGGAACGCAAAGGTCATCTAGTCCAGCTGACTGGGGTGCAAGACATCCACTGCTACAAAAGCCCTCATTCTACCTTCTGAAGCAGTCAACAATTTTTCCAATGCTTGGCTTTTCTTGTACTTGAACCCCTTGGTCCAAATTCTGATCTCTAAAACAATCCAAAATACCTTTTCTCTTCCCTGAATGTGATTGTTACATAAATACTGAAAATGAAGATTTCGTCAACTGGTGATGTCATGGAGGCTTCTACACATTTTTATTTTTTGGCTAGCACTGCTCTTTTCTCGGATACTTCCCCATTTCCACTCAAGCCCACAGACCTGGGATTTCTTCCTATCCAAGTATTAACCAGGTTTGACCCTGTTTACCTTCCAAATGAGAACCCAATCCCACATCCTAACAGGGCTAGATACCTGGTTCAGTTGGGGATCACATATGGAGCATTGAGGATACAGTGGGTGGATTTTTCAGCAGTTGCAATAGGAGACATGCATGTCCATCCACAAAATGCCTGCCCTCCTTAGCACGGCCAGTCACAAATAACCCACCAGATGTTCTCTCTAACACCCCAATGGGGCCCTCGACTGCTTGGGGGGTCAAAGGCATTGCTGCACGTATCGTAAGATGCTGGAGGGTGACGCTTCCCTTTGCATCACACAAACTTCCCTCTGGAATCGTTCACAATCTTCTTGGAGGGTCTGATGGGACACAGATCCTGCTGGGCCCTAAGGGGTGCCCACGGGCTGCACGTTGACCACCCTGCCCCACTCACCTGGCTTCAGAGAATTTCTTGGTCAAGCTGGGCCGGTCCTGATTCAGGCGGCATCGAAACCACCTCTCTACCTGCCTTGGTTGGAGGTCGCACTGCTTGGCCAAGCTGCTGACTTCCTCCTGGAACGCAGGACGCAGAACCAGGTCAGAGGAGCTGTAGATCCAACCCCGAGACCCCCTTGCTGGAAAAGCCACAGCCCCCCTTTTAAAAAGACTGCCCTTCAGGGGCACATTTTGGGGAGCAGTTTGCTTTGCAGAATCTCCCTGCGGCTTTCCCCCCAATATTGGGGAGAAAAAGGGTCTGACGCCTTCTCTCACCCCCAGCTGGAAAACGGGGATGCTGTGCAGATGGCAGATCTGTCACTTGCAGCTTCAGCAGCAATTTTGCCCTGAGTGAAAGGAGGTTATGTTGGTCCCACCATCAGCAGGGGCCCCAATCGGTCAAGAAACCCCTGCCAGGGTATGGAGGGAAAAACTAAATCGCTACCACTTGCCCATCCGGATCGCTCAGCCGCATCATCTACTTCAGTGCTGGCCAGGGAATTCTGGGAGCTGAAGAGCATCCATTTTAAAACATGCAGATCTAATTGCTCAGGGCAGAAGCCCACCTAGCTGAATTGTTTGTAAATTTTTCCTAAACTTCTCTGTGCTGTCTATACACGTGCAGGGCCATATGCAGAGAGAGAGGGAGGGATTTTTACAGCATCATATGGCATCTCATCAGAAAACTCCCAGGAGGCAGAGCATCCCTTAAACCCATCGTTCTCCCTCTGATCCCCTCTCGGGTGTTGGGGTTTTAACTCCAATTTCCAGGGTAGAAGTTCCAGGTCTTGTACCCTTGCAATACATGCCGCTTGCTAAAAGGAGTCAAATCGAAAACACCTCAACCCCACTGCTGGTCTTGCATGGTTGTCACACTTCTACACACACACACACAAACACACACAGGCGCACTTTAACTGGGTTCAGTGCTTCAGGGTGTGCGCCTCAGAGCTCAAGAAGATTTGCTGCCCTAAAAACCCTTTAAAGACATTGACTGCGAGAAAAACGGAGCAGATCTCTCCGGGATTAGCTTTAGAAAGAATTCCTTCTTTGCTCTTTCCAGCAGCAGAAGCAGAATCGCCTTAGACGTTCCGCGTCGGCCTGGGGAACTCACTGCTACAGGACGGTTGCAGGGCCACCAATTTTCCTTTCTCTTTTTTGCTTTTCCCCCTTTTTCGAATTGAGAGAATGTGCAGGGCTGAGTCGCGGGAACTGCCCCTCTCCAGCTCAGGCCAGAAACGGATCCTGTTTGCAGCCCAAACAGCCCAACCGAAACAAAATTGCTGGCTTGAGCAGGTTTGGGGCACCGAAAGCTTAGGCAGACCGAAAGCTTAGGGAAATAATTGTTCGTGGAGGGGGGAGGAATCCAAAGACACAATAAAGGAACATGAGGAGCCTCAAACTCTGTAACAACAGAGTGCCATTTTCTCTTTTGTGGACTGATTCAACAGGGACGGTACATTCAAAAAGAATAATAAAATACACACACACAGACACATATACAAACAGTCCTTTAACATGCTATTAAAACTAGATGAAATAGAAAGATATTGTTCCATAATATTAATACTACATAAAGACAGTTTAAAGAGCAACCAAGAATGGATCTCTTGCATCCATATTTTCCATATTTTGGGAGTATAGTTCAATATCACCTTTACATCTCGAGCAACTGTGGTTTTCCCCAGAGTTGAGGCCAGAGGTTTAGCCCCCTTTCGCCACACCTTCCAACACGTGTGGAAGAAACTCACCTTTTGGGGACGTTTCCTCCGCTTCCTGTAAAAAGCTTCCAGGATGGGGTTTGGAGAAGGTTTCCGCCGCACCTTTTCTCGCAGGCCCAGTTTTCTGCTCAGGGGCGCGCCGATGTTCCTGGGAAAGGGAACGGCTTGGGTCAGACGAACGCTGGCTAACTTTGGCCGGTCCTTGGCTTTCTCGTTTCACGCTCCGCTCAGGAACAGGCACGTGAAACCAAAGCAAGGAGAACAAGGCTCCTGAGCATCTCCTGCTTCTTTAACAAAAAATTCGTGAACTTTAATAAGTAATACAACGGCTGCGACAGAATAAAGTAATATTTAAATAGTGATTAAAATCACACTTAAGGGAGTATAATGTGAACATAGCAGGAGCTCAGTCCCTTAACATTATTAAATCTAGACCATACAGAAGCATATTGCTCTGTCTTCTCCCTTTTACAATATAAAGACATTTCAAAAACGGATAGAGAACATATTTCCTGAATTCATTCTTTAACATCAGGCGTGAGATTAACCCTAGCAAGACTGAGTGGCTTTGGGTTCTAGGTCCCCCTGGTTCCGGCCATTCTCCGTCTCTTGTTCTGGATGGGGCTGCACTGCCCTAACAGGACCAATGCGCAATTTGGGGGTCTTCCCAGACTTGTGGCTCCTGTTCAAGGAACGGGTAGCAGCCAAGACAAGCCAGCCAGCCACAACACTGTGAATTCCTTAGGGAGGTGCTAGCCTCATCTTCTCAAACTTCCCACGCTCCTGCTGGGGGCTAAGGAAACACTTATCTCCTTGAGCGTGGCCTTCATAACACCATTCCATCACAGTCTGTTTCCTTTTTCTGCTGTTCTGGGTCACTGCAATGTGTTCGTGCTCACTTGAATAATGTTCTTACACAGCTCCTCTTGTGGGAGGTTGGGTTGTTAGTTTGGTAATGGAGTACTTGATTAGTGTGGGTCGTCTTCCAATAGACTTGGGTTTCTAATTTACTGTTGTTTCCTTTGCTGATGAGGATATCCAGGAAGGGTAGCCTGTTGCTGTTTTCTTCCTCTTTGGTGACTTTTATTCCTTTGAAGATGTTCTTGATGGTTTCATGTGTCTTCTCTAGTTGTTCCTTTTTTATTATAACAAAGGGGTCATCTACATACCGGATGCATACTTTAGGTTGTATGTGAGGAAGTGCTATAGTTTCTAGGTATTGCATTACAATGTTTGCTATGAGTCCTGACAGTGGTGATCCCAGGGGTGTGCCTCTGATTTGTTGGTAAACAAAATATCTTAAGTAAACAAACTAAATAAACTAAAACCCTCCAAAACATCTTAAGCAAACCAAAAGACCCAGTAGCACAAGAAGAACAAACAGGAGTCATCTACAACATACAGTGTAAGGACTGCAACAAACACTATGTAGGGCAGACAGGCAGAAGGCTGGCAGAGCGCATCCATGAACACCAACTAGCAGTCAGAAGACATGATGAAAACTCCTTAATCTCACAACACATGGACAGACCTAACCATAGTTTTGACTGGGAAACTGTCAGCATTTTAGACCAAGCCAAATCCAAAAATGCGAGGGAATTCCTGGAAGCTTGGCATTCAGACAAGGCAGCCATCAACAGGCACACAGAGATAAACAAACCACATCTACACACTATTCAGAAGAGACAATAGAAAAGAGAACAAAAGACCAGAACATCTTCTCCCCAGCAATCATCACCCAGATAAGCAGAGGTTACCACCAGGCACACAATCAAGCAGTGAACAATACGCTAATCAAGGAACCACCAGAGGAGCAAAAGAAACCCCCACCCCCATCAGCACTGGCAAGGCAGGCCACAGCACATAAACAGAGAGCAAACCCCACCCATTCTAGCACTGAAGATGTTACCTAGCTGGGTAATGAAATGTTTGCAAGAAAAGAACCAAGCTCAGCGAACCCCCAGGAGTCTACAATGATGATGATGATGATGATGATGATATTGAGGAAATTGAAAATTTCCCTTGCTTCTCGTTTTTGTCAATCTGTCAAATTCAATTTGTGAAAAACGATTGCTAAAAGCAAGGTATAAAATAGGGACCTTCCACTGTTTCAACAGACACTGGGTTTTGGGTGGGGAGGAAATGAAAGCTCCCTCCAAACGGTTGGGGTCCCCATTCCCATACGGTTTGGGTCCCCAAGCTCTGGCTCGGATTCATCTGGCCTAGAACTTGCCTTTCGAAGAAGTGGTGGAGGGCGACCAGCAGGAGAGCGAAGGGGAGGCCGAGCAGGAGGTGTCGGGGTTGGGGATAATGGACGTCCTCCGTCTCCTCCATGTCCTCCCAGGTGAACCCTGGAGGTAGCCAGTACTCCTGTCTCCAAAGCCACTGTGTGAGCTGCGCCATCTCCCTGGGGAGGAGAGAAGAAAGGCAGGGGGTGAGATAGGACACTGCAAGAGTATTTCCAGAAGGAGAGTCCTCACTCAGCCCTTCAAGCCGAGGCTTAGGGGAGCAGCGCTCCTCCATCTTCCTCATCTTCCAACAGCCCTTGGAGGTAGGCCAGGTCAGGGAACAGAGACCGCAAGGACTATTGGAATTCTTCTGTGACCTAATATCATAACATAATTTTGAAAGCCTGCCAGAGTTTCCCTCGGCCCCCTCTTTTACCAAAGAGAATCAAGGAGGAATTATCTTGAGTTTCTTTCTCACCCGCTCTTCCTTCCTGGGGCTAAGTTGAGAGGTTCTTGACGGTTTTGCACTCTTTGTTCAAGATTATGTCCAGATTCCTCCATACCTCCCTAGATTTAAGCCCAGGATAGGACCCCCTCGAGGTGTAGGGATTCCAACTCCCAGGATCCTCAGCCATGACCATGTAAGCTGGGAATGCTGAAACTGGAACTCCAGGCATCAAGAGGGTATCAGTATGCGGAAGCCGAGACAATTACAGAGAGAAGACGGCAATTTTTATAATGCCCTCTCCCTGATTAAATCCTGTCCATAGGACTGGACAGTTGCATACCAAAATTCCTTTCTATGGCATCTCCCCACCACCACCACCAAAAAAGGAATGCAGCTTTATGAGAAGCAAAACATTGGGTGAGAGATGCTAGAGGTCTTCTTTTTTATAGTAACTTTAGATACAACAATAAAAGTTAATACAGACTAAAGAAGAAGTGAAGAGAAGAGAAAGAAAAAAAGAAAAAGAAAGAAAGAAAGAAAGAAAGAAAGAAAGAAAGAAAGAAAGAAAGAAAGAGAAAGAAAGAAAGAAAGACCCTAACAAACCAACTTTCTACCCTCATCAGGAAAACAATTGACATAAGTATAAATAATTTCGTAATCTCTTCACCCCCTCTTCATTAACAGATAAAAAACTCTTCATCCCAGAACTCATCTCTTAACTATAGGCAAATCCAATAAGTAACGTCTTCTTCAATCCAGGTGTCAGCAAAAAGTCCAAACAGAGCCCTAAAATCACAGCATTAATTAAGATACATAAAACTCCACACTCCACCTCTCAGCTCTTAGCTGTAAGCAAAACCACATTTAAAGGGTATAAAGTGGTCCCGTATCTAGTGGAAACGAAAACACTGAAGTTTAACAATGCAAAGAGGGGCCATTTCCCATTCCCAAATATCTCTTTTTCTAGTGTAACTGTAGGGAAAAAAGCTTAAACACCATGTTAAATGTAAGCAAACCCAAAACACAACATTTTCCCACTCCAAGGGCCAACAGTTCCAAAGAGATCCACCCCAAAGAGCAACATATCCCAGTCAAATAAATGTTCTACATCTCAACCCTTAACTATAAGCAAATCCAGATTTAGCAAATGTAAAGTAATCCCAGTATCCTAATAGAAACAAAAGACTAAAATTTAACGTAACAAAGAGGGATAATTTCTCCTTTAAAAAGAAGTTCACCAAAAGAGAGAGAGCGAGAGAAAGTGAGCCAGTTTGGTGTTGAATAGGCAGTTTGGTGTAGTGGTTAAGGTGCTGGCCTAGAAACCAGGAGGTGGTGAGTTCTAGTCCTGCCTGAGGCATAAAAAACAAGCTGGGTGACTCGGGCCAGTCCCTCTCTCTCAGCCCAACCCACCTCACAGGGTTGTTGTTGTGGGGAAAATAGGAGGAGGAAGGAGTATTAGGTATGAAAAAAAAAGGCGAGATAAAAATCTAAAAAAACCCCAAAACCCTAACTATAGGGGGAAAAAGTATAAACACCATGTGACACGTAAGCAGATCCATAATTTTTCCGATCCACATATTAAAAAATCCAAAAAGAAACATCTCCCATTTTAGCCCTGGTCAAATGGACCGATTTTGTGTTCCTTCCTATTGCACCAAACAATCTTGCTCTTTCATCCAGTCAGATGAGGGTTGATCCTTGTTTCAAAGTTCTTCAATACTTTATGCAGCCTCTTTTGTAAGTCCAGCAAAAAGAAATTGTTCCAACTGCTCCCTGGGATTCTCATTTTTATTTCCTTCTTCATTTTTAAAGCCTCACCCAATTTTTTTCTTTATAGCTGATGACGCGTTCTTACTCAAATTCTGGTTCATGTTGTTCTCAGGTGGATTTTGTCGTGCACCTTTTTCTGCAACATCTTCTGGGAAGAACAGCCTGTTCTCAAAAAGACCCCACATGGCTGATACAACTGCACAAGTCCCAGTGAAGTTCCCGGTGCCGTTGCTCAAAGATATCTCTGAATGCCATTGTAAGTTCCTTGTTTTGTTAGATCTCCAATTGTGATGGAATGGAATTATGAAGGCCAGGCTCAGGGAGATAAGCGTGTTCTTAGTTCACCGGAGAAGCGTGGGAAGATCAAAAGGATGAGGCTGGCACCTCCCTGAGGAATTCAGGATGTTGTGGCTGGCTGGCTTGGGAGCTAGGTTTCAGTCTGGGGAGATTTTCTGTATAGCGGTTATGGCTAATAAGCACAGTAGAACTGGATTTGTATTGTCTCTTGGAGTTCTTTGGGCTAAACCTGACGCCAATATCAAAAACAGTTTTTCTTTCCTACAAAAATGCGTTGAAACAACCAGGCCTACAACTCACCCCTTTGGAAGTGGCAAAGCGACACCGCGATTTGGCAACCTTGGGCGGGTCGCCACCGGTCCCTGCTCCTCTGCCTTTGCAGCTGCAGGCTGCCCAGCCTCGTCTGGGCTCAGGCTCCAGGTTGGGGGCGGGGGGGGGTGCTATTGGCATTGCTCCTGCCCACCTTCCCTGGCCAGATTTCAGGCTGCAACTCAACGCTCAGCCAGAGAGCAAAGTCTGTCTGCGAAAGAGGGGCGGGACGGTTGAAAGCAGCCCGGAGCCCCGTCTGGGCCCCACAGGCGACATCAGGCTGCCCCGGGGCAGAGGTGGGGGGCCAATGCTGCCCTTCTTGGGTGCCCTTTGCCCCAATGCCACGAGCTGCCCTCGGGAGCCTCCTGCCCACCGGAGAACCAGCCCGGAGGGAGGGAGGGAGGGAGGGGAGGGCCTCTGCGTCCTCCCAGCTCCAGCCCCCCCCCAGGGGCTGCAGGCCACCCCAGCATTCCCCTCCTCTCCCACTGACCGGCCACCTCAGCCACTTCGCGCCAGCCGCCCCTCCAAGAACTGCGAGCTTCTGCCGCCCCGGTCTGGGCGATCTCGCGGAGCCTCCACTGCCACCACCGAGGGAACCTGCTGATTTTAGTCCCATTTTTCACCGGGCTCCCTGACCTTTCGTAGTAGAACCCCCCCCCCCGGGTTCACACGGCGCCTGAACCTGAACGAGACCGACCGGGGCAATCCACCGCCTGCTCTGCTCCGCCCCGCGCCGTGCCGCGCCACGCCGCGCCGTAAGAGCCCGAAGCCAACGAAGACGCGCAGCTCACCTGGGACGGCGACCCGCCTCCGGCGCTTGGCCGCCTCTGCCCGACGCACTGGGGGGACGTGGCAGGGTCTCCCCCCAGACACACACCGCTGCCGCCCCCCCCCCCGGAAGGACGCCCAGCGCTCGCTCCCGCGCTGCCGCACCCCTTCCCCATCACCCCCAGCCGGCCCTCCGGGAAGGCGGCAATGGGAGTTGGAGCTCCATTCGGGAGCAGGGTGCCGTGCTGGGCGACCCACCTCTCCCCCCCCATTTCCCTGCTTGCACTGACGTTGTGCCCGGCTACCTCAGGATGCGCTGGGGGGGGTCCCGTTTCTGACCCCCGAAGCGAGAGGCTCCCAGCCCTTTGTCCCCGCCTCGTGGCCCCAGGCGGCGCCCCCACATCCCCAGGAGGAACAGGGACCGGCCGCTTCAGGGGGCCCAGACTGATGCCCTCTGGGGTCCCCAAGCGGCGCCCGCCCGCCTTCTCCGCCCCTCCGTCGCAACGCCAGACCTGCTGCCGCCGCCGCCTCTTCTGGAGGTGATCTCTGACCGGCGCCAGTCGGGGAGGGAAATGGGCGGCCTCAGGTGGGTGGAGCTCAGCGGGCGAGGGCGAGGCTGGGGCCGAGCTCAGCCTGCCTCTGAGCATGGGCAGAGCACCCATTCTGCAGCTTAACGACTCTGCAAAACGGGGCTGGGGCACAGGTTGCCTCTGAGAGCGTGCAGCGGGTGAAACGAAAGAGTAAGAATCGAGAGGTGTCGGTGGGAGCTTTATGCACCACGCCTGAAGGAGACAGTGCTCCTGAGCATGTGCAGAGGCCTCCCCATTCCATTTCCCACAGGAGAAGAAAAGGTCCCCCCATCCCGCAGCAAGTCAGGTGGGTGGGGCCGAGGCCACCCCAGCTGGCACAAAATGCGCGCGCACACACACACGGAGCAGAACTTTCTGCCTTTTCCAGGCCCAAAAAGAGTCAGTACAGATTGTGCTTCATCGATCACAGAAAAGCCTTGGATCATGTTGATCGTGTCACATTGTGGAATGTGCTTAGAAAAATGGGAATCGCAGAAGGCCTCCTGGTCTCATTGCAAAATCCGCTGCCAGGCCAGGAAGCCCCAGAAGGGGCAGAACACGGCAAAAGAGACGGGCTCCGGGCTGGCGAAGGAGGGCGACGAGGCTGCACTGCACCCTCTCCCCGGATCTCCCCAGCCTCCGTGCGGAAGACGCGTTCGGGGAAGCTGGGTGGGAAGAAGGCGAGCCTGGCCTTGGAACTGGAGGACAACCTGCGCCGTGCTGATGGCAGGAACCCGACAGCCGAAAACGCAAAGGGTCCGCCAGCCCTACTACGAAAGGTCAGGGAGCCCGGTGAAAAATGGGACTAAAATCAAATATGAAGGCGAAGGACAACAGGAGCAGCAGCCAGCCTGAGCACTGGGAATCAGGATATCGAAGCGGTGGAGAATTTCTGCCTTTAGGATCAACCATCGGCATCGAGGAACCAGCCGTTGGGAAATCCTCGGCGGAGCAGCCACGGAGGGCTTGGAAGAGATATCCAGATGCCCGGATGCGCCTGTGCCTGCAAAGACCGGAGTCGTGCACGCCACATGATTCCCCGTGACCCCCTCAGGAAGCAAAAGTTGGACTCTGGAGGGGCAGGAAAGGAAGAGCAGGGACGCTTTTGAACTTTGCTGTTGGAGAAGACGCCGAGGAGACCGTGTACAGCCGAGAAAACAAGCGGTGGATCATCAAACAGATCAACCCAGAATTATGGGGCGCGAGTGATGAGGCGCAAATTGTCCGACTTCAGGCACATGATGCACAGGCCTAGCAGCTCTCTGGAGGGGGCTCTGATGCTAGGAGAGGCGGAAGGAAAGAGGAGAAGAGGACGACCACGAGCCAGCGGGTGGGCTCCATGACAGGGGCGATGGGGGCACCCTCGGAAGGCCTGAAAGACCAGGGTGGAGACAGGTCATCATGGAGGGAATCTCTCTGTGTGGTCGCCAAGAGTTTAAAATGACTTGATGACACACGATCAGTCAGTCAAAAGTCTTGCCTGACTCTGGTGGAGTCTCGTTTTCATGTTAGGGTTTCGGGGAGGGAGTCCCCTTTGGGGGCTTTATTTGCAGCACCCAAGGGGGGCCCTGGAAGGTGTCAAGAAGACCCTGGGCACATGCAGAGCCCTTTCCCACAACCTCAATGAAAAGCAGGAGCTGCTGGTTGTGGTTCATCTAAAGACCCGACCCTGGAAGTTATTCCCCACACCTGGGTGGGATGATTTGCACAAGGCTCCCGAGCATATGCAGAGTGCCTGCCCCACTGAAAACACAACTTGCCATTTGGACCAGCCAAAGGCTCACCCCAAAACCTGTTCCCCCGTCAGCTTTGCATCCAGCCAATGGTAACCTACTGAAAGGTACCCCTGGTCACGTCCAAGAGGATTTTCATATAGTAACAAGAGCCTGTAAATAGTCCATCCTTTGGAGCACTTGATCTGGAAGACATAAACTGGGGCAGCTGTAAGTTGAGGCGCCAATCGTTCTGAGATTTTGCTCAGAAAACATCCATAGCCCTGATTCTCTCAGGTGGGTTGGCACAAGAAAAGGACTCTCTTCATGCAACTCAGGATCGTAAATCGCGCATGTCTAGTTGGGGGCTCATTGTGTTGTGTGAACACAGAGTGGCTGGGGTTCCTGCCAATCGGGCCCCTCAGCTCCAGGATCTTATTGGCGGGGCGGGTCGAAGGGGGGCCCTTGAGCAGAAATCCTAGACCCCAGATTCACAGCGGGCCCGAGTCCTGGCCAGAATCCGCCCTGGGTCCACCCTCTGTCTGCCTTGGGCCATGCGGGATGCACTCTGCCCTTCCGCAGAGGCACTGTTCCAGAGAAGATGCTGGTTTCTGGCAAGGTGGGTTGCTGAACTTTCTGCACCCTGCCAGTCCAGCCCCGCCCTTTTCCACAGAGCTCCGCCCCCTTCCCTGGCAGATTCTCCGGGCCTGCAAGAAGCAGGCGCGCTGGAGCCCTTTCAGAGCCCACCCGGGGCTTCCTCCCTTTCCATCAGCGTTGTTCCGACTTGGCCACTTTAAGATGCGTGGACTTCAACTCCCAGCATTCTTTGAGCAACACTGATTTAAATCTTCTTTGTGATTAAGAGCTGGATGGGGGACCGCAAGGACATCTCAGGCTAGCCCTGGAAGTGGAGGAACATCCCAGAAGGCAATTGCAAAAGAGATCCGAATAGGGGCCAAAGAAAGCTGCACAGCCGTGTTCATAAAGGCCCTAAGAGGCAAACTTCATTCAAGTTTGTGTCTTTGCCTTTCGTGCAGGACCCATGGAGGTGCTTAGCCGACCTTGGCTAGCTTTGAAAAGGGTCATGAGTGGGGGGCAAATGGCGGAAGCCTTTCTTAGATGGGGGGGAGGGAGGGGGGTGTATGACGCTCCCTGCCAGTCCCCACAAGCAAAGTCGGTGGTCAACTCACTCCCCAGGCCCCGCAAGGCACCAGGGCCGCGCCGAGGGCACCAGGCACGCCACCCGGCCAGGTCTAGCGGGATGGGCAGGGACCGCCGCGGAGAGGCGCTCCCGCCAGCGACCTGGCCTTGAAGGCGACAACCAGCACAGTTCCTCATCTGAAAGTGGCCGAGGTGCAGAAGCCCTGGCTTACAGAGGTGAGCTGAATAGAAGAAGGATGTTCCGCTGACCCAGAAATCTCCACTCAAGAAGCAGAAATCGGTGCAGAGATACAAGACGGGGGAGATACCTGGGAACTGCAAACTGAGCACGAGCCAGCCGTGTGCTGTGGCTGCAAAACCGGCAAATGCAATTTTAGGCTGCATCCACAGGAGCGTCTTTTTCCCAGTTGTGGGCATACAGTAATAATCCCACTTAATGCTGGTTGGGCCACATCCCACCTTAAGAATAAAGTGCAAAAAGATGTCAAGAAATTGGAAGAAGTCAGCGGTCTTTGTGCAAAGGGGTCAGAGAGTTGAGACGGGGTGATAGGATCTTCACCCCCTTTTTTACACGGGTTCCCATTGCCATCTTGACCTTTTTGACCCCTCCCCTACAGATACTGCTGGAAGACACTTAGGGGAGGGCAGAAGACAGAGGGGGGTATGGACTAGCCTTCTTCTCTCTCCTCCCGTAACCCAGCGCACAGATTTAAGTTACAGGAAGGCAGAATCTGAGCAACTCCTGGGAGGCGAGACCAAGGAAAGGATGGTCTCCCTTCACGGGACGCGTTCAGGCGGGGGACGGACGGCCATTTCTTGGGGATGCTTTAATGAGGATCCCTGCCCAGAGCAGAGGATGGACTCGGGGATCAAACCCTTGTATTTAAAGGAAATCAGGTAGCTGCAACTCATCCTATTGATTTCTGGTCATGGTTTCCATGGCTGTGCTTCCTTTTCTGTGCCCAAACCCACCAGCGACCACATCTCCTCTAGTTTATTCTCCAAGCTGGTGCCCTCCAAATCTCTTGAAATACAATTCCCATCAACTCCTAGTTAGCAGGCCCAACAGATTGTGGGCACTCAAGGCCATCCTCATAGGGCACCTAGTTGGTGAAGGCATAGACAGACACTTGCTCCTGCTCCAGGTAGTCCTTCTCAGAGATGCCTCCAAACCACCACCTTCTCCCCTTGCCACCTTCTGCTGCCCACATCCCCCAAACACAAAAGGCTTTGGACCACCTCCTACGATCCAAGATGCCAACGCCCCACACAGACCTTCTCCCTGCCTTTGCTCCGCTGCCCAACACATGGCCCTGGCTCTCGGGAGACTGCACCATCACTCGGGTGATCATTATCTCCCTCTTGGGCTGGGCTACCCATATATTCCTTGCTCTTCCCACCCACAAAGTTTCTGAGCCAGGAATCTACAGCGCCTTGCCAGCTTTTGAGCCACCCAAGAGGGCCACTCCAGTAATGTTGCCGATCATCTGGATAGGCTTTGCTCCTTCTTGCTGCTGCTCTTGGGGTCTTCAGAAGATCAAGCAAGAGTGACTGAATCAGCACACAGCTTCGGCCAGGGGGTTCGAGTGATGCCCTTCCAGGCCTAGGAAGAGCTCAGGCAAGCAGAGGGAATGTCAGCCTTCCCAGGTAGACCAGACAAGAACCACAACCAGATGAGCTAATTCTACTTTATTGTAAGGCTACATTAACAGAATCTTGCAAGTCTGAAAGTACAGTTCTCCTGCTGTCTCATTTACAGCCTGATAAGTGAGGGAGGTTCCTTTCTTTCTCAGCCTCTTATGTAGCTGTGGCCTATGCCCCCTCTTATCTGATCATTCGGTAGGCAGCATCTCTCCCCCACCCCCCGTCCCAAGGTCATTCCCACGTAGCATTACAGGGAAGGGCAGGAGGGAGCAGTGATCAGGGGCTCAGCTGGCTGGGCTATCTGCATTTGGTGTGGCCGCTGGAGGGGGAGCCCCCCTGTTCAGTTGCAAGTGCGCTCTCTTGGTGATGAAGGGCGGGGGGGGTTGGACTGGGGATTGTTGGTGCTGTTTTATTCTCTGCCTTCTGGCCCACCTCGTCCTCATCCTCATCCTCGCTCCCCTCTGAGTCACTCCACACATCCTTTTCCATCTGCAAGAGAGAAACGGAGCCGTGGCCGCCCTTCGGTCCTGCTCGGCTGGAGTCCATCTGGGGGACACAGAACTGGGGATGCACAACTTTTGTACAACTCGAGGGCCACACCAGGCTTTGCGTGACATGTAGGCAAGCCCAGGTCTCTCTGTGGGGAGGGGTTCACAAGTTTAAGGGGGCATGGGGGGCTTTAACAACCTGCAAGGCTAAGACATCCGTTTTACCTCTGGCATCTCTCCAAACCCTCAAAATGCAACCACGGTCATCCCCCTCTCCTGAGGCTCTGGGGCTGAGGGACACAGTAGGAATCCTGCTTGACATCAGCTGGTCTCGCGATTGTACATTTTTGGACCCATTTGGTATGACGAAAACAAAGATGGGTGGCACTACGTAAAAAATTGCCAGAGGGACCTGCAACTGAGATGCTGCAGCATGGAGCGGCTCAGTCCACCTTTCAGCGACTCCATTCTGTTTCTTAGCAGTTTTAGTGTGCTTGCTTGGGTGCTGCGGGGGGGGGGGGGATACCTCCTTTTAATTATTTTCTGAATGTATTATGCATCTCTGCAGACTTTCCAGTCCTTCCGCACCCACTGAGCTCACCTTTTATGTGTACATGGTGCTGTTTGGACGTGAAAAGCACAACACCCCTGCCTGGCTGCTGGCAATAGAAAGAGCGCTAGGATTGGTTCTCTTCACCCCACATGCCAAGCCAGGCCAGTTACGAACTTCACTGCTGCATTCCCACAGTGTGCTGGGCTGAATTAATGTCACTCGTGGTCAGCTTTATCTCTCATTGTGTTCTGATGGCAAAATTGGGTTAGTTTACAATTCCATGTCTTGTGAAGACAAGAAGAAATTATTTGATTCAGCAATGCAGGTCAAGCAGGTTGTGGAAAACGTTTGGCAGAATGCTGCCTCCTCTCTGATGCCACTCGCATGTGGGGTGGGTGCTGCCACGTGTGGCCTTCTCAGACATCTCGCAGGGACAGTGATGGGGGTATCCAGCATCCTGTTGTTTCCTCAGGGCCCAAACGCGGGTGGGAGGGGTGGGGGAGCTGACCTGGGACTTCCCAAGCTCATGGGGCAGCCAAACAGATGCCTGTCCTGGCCGTGAGGGCCATGCGCGCTGAAAGGTGCCATCCTTGCACAGCCCCAGGTACACTGAACACCAGCCTTGCACAAGCATCACCAGCCTTGCACAAGCATCAGGACGGATGATCGACACCACAGGAACCTCCCACTGAAGTTCCCTCTCCCATCCGCCTCTTAACTGACTGCATGATCAGCATCTGGACAGCGGGCATTTTGCAGAGCAGAGCAGAGCAAATCTGCCCCGCAGAGTTTATAATCTACAGTTCAACCTGGGAGAAATGAGAGGTGACACGGAGAGGCACGTGAGGCCAGGCAGAACGAGGATCTGCAGAACCAAAGGATCTGGCATCCAGCGCAACAGCAAAGAGGACCTGAAAGTGCAGCAGGGTAAAAGGAAAGCAATTTGTGGTCTCCCCCCTTCCCAAGTGCCCAATTTGTGCTTTTACCTTGCCATGGATCAGGAACCTATAAATCATGCGAATGATGAAGGACAGCCAGAAGGGATCAAGGAGCTGCAGGATTATCAGAAGGGCATTGAAGAAGTAGTAGCCAAAAAAAGGCTGGAAGAGCTCCGTGAAATAGTAACACGTGTTGTAGAGAATCCTTTGGGGGGGTGCAAAGAGGAGGAGGAAAAGGGTTACGCTTGTATTGCTGCTCAGCACTTTTTAACGCTGGGATAATCAATCGGGTCAGGAATTCTGGCAGGGCATTATGTATTAGGGCTTCAAAAATGAGAATTGATGATCTGAATGGCTTCAACCAAAATTGATGTTGAAATAATTTAATGGAGAAGAATAGATGCTCTGCTTTTAGCGACCACAATCAGGACCAGCAACAGGGTCGTTAAGCAAAGAAGTCGCTAAGTAAAACCGCTCCTATGCTTAAGATCTGACTTCAGCTTTTCTTTGCTTTACAGACCTGCAAAGCTCATTAATGCAAAGACGGGTCACAAAGTTACTTTTTCATCACTGTCGTAACTCTGAATGGTCACTAAATGAGGCAGTCGCTAAAAGAGAATGACCTCCAGTGACATTCTGTGGCTATTAAAACTGTTTTATCCTTCAGCCCCCCCCCCTCCCTACTTCAACCACCAACCTTTTATTTCCCGAAAATTATCATTGCTACTCCTGCAACCTGAGTTTTCCTGGCCTTGATGTTACCTCCCACTTCTGGCGGTTTGATGGGCTACGCGAAGGTTAAAACTGCTACTTGTAGATGGCAATGACAAGCTGAGGTGGCCCGAGGTGTGTGGGGGTGTCAAAAAAGTCAAGATGGTGCTGCAACCGTGCCATCAAAGCCCCCCCTTTTTGCATGCGCTCCCAAAACGTACTTGAATGGAAAAATCACCAGGTGAGTGAACAGGAATACTACTGAGAACATGATAAAGAGTGTGTCGCAAGTCTTCTGCCACTTCAGGTAGTTAAACATCTTTGTGGCCTGTGGAAAAAGAGAAAGAAAGAAGCAGAAACTGTTGAGCGGCTGAGGTTCCTATTGTGAAAGGACTTGACTTTCAGGATTCGGGGTTCAGGTTTCTCTACATTTAAACTGCAGCGCCTATCTTCTCTCTCCCACGAAGGATGCTGGGAATTGTAGTTTGGGGAATGTGTAAATGCCGAAGAGAAACGTGGCCATAGGTTAGCTTACAAGCCTGTCTTAGTCTGCAGCAACTGAGGGTGAGCTCAAACCTGTTCCAAACCTCCGGTGCTGAATGCAGAACAAGTGCAAAATCATTGTTTCGGACTCAAAACTGGACACCTGAAATATGAAACAATTCCAGCTTGAATTGCTTTGCATGCCGTTGCTATCTCTGAACTGCTTGCGTGTATGTTTCTCTTCCTTCAAACCAGCCTTTAAATTGGGACTACAGCACCCATAATTTAGCCAGTCCCAACACATCTGGCAGCCTGCAGGAAGGAGAAGGCTGGTATAAATTCCTTTCTAGATTTATTTCCTCTTTCCAAAGAACATGAAAGAGATTTTTTTCAAAAAGAGAAGGGGAAGAATCTGTTCTTCCTTCTTGGGGAAGAACGTTCCTGAGCATTAACTTACGTGCAGGAGAGAATCCGGAATATCATGTAGAATAATTACAACTGAACCTATACGGATGTAATTGGCGCAGTATGAGAAGCTGATGAGGAAGAGGCTGGCTGCGTGGTGGACAATTTGCTCACGAAAGTCCTACAGTGAGAGGGGAGGATTGAATTGACGGATTTTGCAGCTGCTTATGGGGGCCAGACACCCCCGTTACGGGGAAGGGGTTTAGAGTGGAATGTTTTGCATCTGCAAATACACCCAACTAGTGTCCTCGTTTTCACTTTTTCTCTTCATTTGATTGATTGTGCAGTTTTAAAATTAGCCGCGTGAAAGGCACAAATGCTGGTTGTGGGCCAAAAGGAGGAACCATGTTCCCTCCTGAATCCGAATGGGGCTTCCTGACCAGCCGGACCGATCTCTTCCGCCAGAGACCACTCACCATCCGTTTCACTTGAAAAGGCAGCATGACGACCAAGGAGCAGTAGAAGGAGAACTGCGTGAGGTAGTAGCCACAAAGGCCGGGCTGGAGAGGCTGCAACGCACAAGGGGACGGGTGGAAGGAAGAGAAACGGCGTCATGCAATCGCAGCTCTCAGCTTCCCAAGCGAAGATAAAGCAGGGCTGGCTGGGGAATTCTGGGAGTTGAAGTCCACATACCTTAAAGGTGCCAGGTTTGAGAAACACTGTGCTCGAGAGCCCCTAGAAGCAGGGTCTTCCCTTGACATTTCATTTCTATCTCCCTTTTACTTTTCAGCCCCCTCCCCCTCCCCCATTTTTGGTGCAATGCTCCAGAGAGGAAAGGGGGCCACCGGGATGGGGATGGAGGTCTGTGGCAGAAATGTGTGCGTGAGAAGAGGCCACGGCAACACAACCGGCCAGATCTTCCACAGTTGTACATTGTTGACACGTAAAGATGAATTATGAGTCGGTCAAGCTGTGAGGTCAGAGCAAACCCAAAGGGTTTCTCCTTTCTAGCTGCATGCAAAGGTTGAGCCAACCCTGGTCAAATCACAGCTTGTGCTAGAGGCTAGGAGGAATGCCGCGACTGTGCCAGATGTCGGGCAGCGAAGCGGGCTGCCACGTGAAGGAACGGGTTCTGCTTTGTTGGAAGGAAAGGCTGGAGGGTCGTCTGTCCGAGTTGCTCTACTACTGTACAGTGTATTTTCAACTTGACAAACACAAAGTGTTAATAAAACCCAATGTAATAACTAGTCAGGTAAAATAGAAATAAAATGCAACAATTAAGTATACAGATAAGTGAGAGTACAGATCATATTTCCGTGTCACCCCTACCATTTACCCCAGTCAACCCCACATATGCAGATCTCAACTGTATTGTCTTACTCGGATACCGAGCTGTATTATATGTTATTTCCAAGTTCTGACCACACATAAGATACGTTGTTTTAATATGTGGTTCCCAATGGGTCATTCGGGTAGTGTATGATCCAAGGTACATCTCTCTCTCTTTTTTATACAAATTACAGTCAAATAATATACGCGCTAAGTCTTCTATCTCTGATGCTCCACAGATCCAAGTGCGTTCATTATAAGGGATACAGTGAAACCTCCCATATCTAACCATCGTATCAAGCTGGTCAGATCTCGCTCGGGTAAATACCTCCCTAAGGTGTTTCGGCATTTGTATCTTTAGTTGGCAGTTTGAAAAGTTTGTTTACGTAGGCTCAGCCGTTTCAAATTGCCAGCCTTACTAAGGGTGGCTATATCTTTCTGCGCGTCTATGTCCGAGACTCCTTGAGCAGCTCTCCTTTTGACTTGTTCTCCCGTTGCACCAGTGACTGGAAGACCACCGCTTCTTATATAATTTCCCAATTGTATAATCCAGGAGGCTGGGATTTTATTTGCTCTAGAAAACACAACTTTGGGAGTCTGCCAGTCTCCATTTCATTAATTTTGCACCAATAGTTATATGCTCTGGTTTTAGCCAGTGAATCGATTGTATGAATTTAGGCCCCAAACCTCTGCTCCATATAAGAGCATAGGGGTAACCTTAGCTTTGTGTACTTTGGTTATGGGCTAGGGAGCCTGGATAACTGATTTTTTAATTTAAGCAGTAGATTTAAATGTGCCTTTGCTCTGAGCGAGCTCCGTTGATGACGACAAACCCAAGATCCAGTCTCAGAGAAAGTTACGCCTAGGTAAGGAAAGGTGTTAACTCGTTCGATTGGTTCACCATCTAATTGCCATCTGCGTCTCTGATGTCGTTTTCCAAGCATGATAATTTTTGATTTTGATTTGTTAATGATTAAAGAGTTATCCTGCCAATAGGAGCTAAGTCTTCTTAACAGCCTACACAGTCCTACTTGCGAGTATGACAATAATATCATATCGTCGGCGTAGAGCAGAATGTTGCAATATGTATTTAGGACCCTAGGCACGTGTACCGTGGGATCTTTCATTAGTCCTGGTAAGTCACTGATGTATGTATTAAGTAATAATGGGGCTAGTACGCACCCTTGTCTTATCCCTTTGGATGTGTTGATCCTATTTGTCGTAGCTCCGTTAACCCCGAACCGCACCCTCAAACAGGCCCTTGTATACAGGGCTTTGACCAAAGCCAGCAGTCTGGGTTCTATTTTAAGAGCTGTCAGTTTACTCCATAGTCCTTCTCTATTTACCGTGTCAAATGCTGCAGTGAGGTCTATAAAAGCAGCGAACAAATGTCTCCTCTTACAGACAAATTTGTCAATCAGATGGTTCAAAACAAAGCAGTTATCAACGGTAGATCGGCTTTGTCTGAAACCTGCTTGTTCTTCTACGAGAATGTGTTTTTCATCTACCCAGCATTCAACTCTATTCAGAAGGAACCTAGCATATATTTTAACAACAATGCCAATTAGGCTAAACGGCCTGTAATTACTAGGATCCTTTTTATTCCCTTTTTTATATATAGGGACGACTATTGCCATCTTCCACCCGGCTGGGATATGGCGGGTATTATTTATATGTGTGAAGAGACCTGCCAATAGGGGCCCCGCCAGTCGGGGAATTTCTTGAATAGTTCAGCTGGTAGGATATCCTCACCAGGTGCTTTATTGCTTTGTAGACTTTTTATAATGGACTGGACCTCTTTTTCTGAGACTGGTGGCCAAGGGGAGAGGCTTCAATAGATGATAAATCACTGCTTAAGGACTGTTTCTCTGTAGATTCCGTTACAGCAGACAAACACCGGTAATAGTTCTCCCCGTCCTCAGCGGAGATCGGTATGTCAAATGCAAATCTCCATTCCTTTAGGATTCCTGCTACAGGATACCAGAATATAACCGAATTGTGTCTTTTTGCAGCCAACTCGAGTTCTAACCAAATTGAGGTGACATAACTTTTTTTCTTTAATTTTGTAAGTTTTTCATATTCTCTTCTTATAGTCAGCATCTCAGCTTGTGTATAAACAGTAGAACATCTCTGAGCAAATCTCATGGCTGCCTTCAATTTCTTTTTCATCAACTGGCATTCTGTGATGGAATGGTTTGGGGAAGGCTGCGCTCGGGGAGATAAGCATTTCCTTAGCCCCCGGGAGGAGCGTGGGAAGGTGAAGAGGATGAGGCTGGCACCACCCTAAGGAATTGACAGAGTTTGCTTGCTGGCTTGGGAAGTGTAGATTCAGTCTGGTGAGATTTCTGTCTTGTAGGTGAGGCTAATACATGCTATTGAATTATATCTGTACGGTCTCATGGAGTTCTTTGGGCTGAACCTGACACATTCATTGTCAAGCCAGGGAGATCTGGCTGCTTGAAGACTTTTGGCGGAAGAGTTAGTTATGAAATGTTTCTTCAACATATTACACAAATTAGTAAATGCATTGGAAACTGACAGCCAGTCAGCGGTAGGTGACTGGATTGTTGTATCCCGATGAACAGCATTCTCTGCTTTGAGGCTGTCTAAAATGGCCTTTGTATCAACTTTGGCCCATATCAGCCTTTTATTTTGACTCACCTCCAGATTATAGGCGATCCACCTGTCAGCCATGTTATATGGTCTTAAATCTGAATGACCCCATAATTTCACACTCACTGGCTGATGGTCACTTTCACCTCCTGGATATACAATGACCTCTGAGAAGAGGTCAACTTCGTTTCTTGATACACAGAAGAGATCTAACACACTGCTTGAGTGGGCTGAATGGTATGTATATGGCTATATATAATTATTATCCTTAACTCCCAGGATTTCTAGATTACATTTAAAGATTAGGGGGACTAAATGCAAGCCAGCAATATTACTTTTGTTATCTCTTGATAACCACTGTGGGTGATTATGAAGAAATTCATTTGGAAATTCTTTCTTTTGCGCAAACTCATGAAGGGATGGTCCTAATTTGGCATTAAAATCTCCAAGTAATCGAATTATACCTTGAGAATACAATGTGGCTATTTCGTCTAATATTGTTTCTAGGCATGTCCAGTAATCAGGATTATAGTAGGGGTGTGTGTTTGGGGGAATGTATACATTTACCAGTATTAACTCAGACTCCTTATATCTAATTTTCACAGCTAGAAAATGCAACAATTTATCTTCACTATATAATTTCTCCCCCTCCCATTGCAGTTCTTGTTTAATAAGGACACATAGTCCGCCAGAAGGTCGCCCTTTGTTCGTTATCTTTTGGGCAGGGAAGTCCCATCCATGAAAGCCCGGAGGTTGTACTGGTTCATCCTCTCCAGTTAGCCAGGTTTCCTGGATGGCTATTATGTCAAATTTGGAGAGGAAACCCACTCCTTCAGTGTCAGCCACTTCTTTTCAGCCAGCTATGTTCCAAGTCACAATCTGTACAGGTCACCCAAGGACAGAATATTCTGGGTGGGGTGGTTGGCTGAGGACTGAGGGTACAGACAGTCCATCTATTTCTGGCGCTGGGACTATATTATCAATACTTCCCATGCAAACACAATTATTATAAGGTTCGGCTTTCCCCATCGTAAGTTGTAACCGTTGCTCTTCTCTGTCTCGGGTGCCAGTATTCCAGATTTTGATCTGGTGCTGGCGTTTCTGCCGACGGTAGAGGACTCAGTCCATCCCTCTCATTTTCTAGTTGCTGTGCTTGAAAGTGACTGACATCAAGTTGGTGGCTGTTATCAGAGAATTGCTCCGATTCAGACTTTCCCATGATGGTGTTAACTTGTGATGATATAGAATGGCAAGATATATATGGCGCACCCCCTTGCTAAACGGAATCAGAACTGGGATCCACACTAGGTTCAACTGGATAAAGTGTCTCTTGAGGTTGCTCAATCTGGTTCTCCGATGCCAGGGATGTTAAGTCGCCAGCTACAGTTTCATCCTCTAAATGGTTAATTAGAACTTGTGCTGTAATATCTTGCTGAGTGTCCTTTTCCTTTGTGTGTTTTTGCTTTGGACTGACACGCCTTCTCTTTTTTTTTATTGGCGATTTTGTGCTTTCAGAAACTGGGCTTAGTAACATTTCCACAGAAGAGCAGCTAGAGGGGAGCAGGGTGTTAAGAGTTTCTGTCGCGTTAGTTACCGATTTCAACATTGGTCTTACTATTTCGATTTTGTTTAAAATCAGTTGTTGTTCCCCTGGGGGGAGGGTGGCAAACTGATCGATTAATTCTTCCTCATCATCCAGAAACTGTATCTTTCCATGAAATGAATCTGGGATCTCTTTTTCATTATCCTTATCTTGTTCTGTCCTTGTTAATAGAGGAGTTCTTTGCTTTACAGATCATGAACAGTTACATTTAGAGTTTTCAAGGTTCACATCGTCCTCCCTCACTGACTTGGCTCTCCACCCAGGCTTTAGCAGAGACTGAGTCTGGGTGTTATGAAACACACGTATTGGCTGGTTGTAATATTTCCTTAAGGGATTTTCAAGCCTTAAGAGCATCGACGGTAAAATAATCTGACCAAAAGTTAACAATATTCTTTTACATCCGTGCCTACTAGGGAGCCAAGAGATCTCTGTTAATTCGTTAGAATATACCCTACACTGTAAGAGTTGAGAGAGAGAATTCAGTATTACTCGTCTGTTATGACACCCACCCCTATTTGAAGGTGTATCGGCAACTTGGAGTAGAATCCTATGTCTCTGCAAAACCAGCCTCTCCTCCATGTCTTCTCTATCTAAGAGCCCCCTTGCCGCCCGCGCTCTCCGTAAGTTAGGGGTAAGATTTGGAGCATGGGGGAAACTGTTTTCTTTCTTATCTAATTTGGAGATATAATTTCCCATTAGAGTCTTTAATTCGTCTTTTTATTCGCTTCCAAGAGCTGATCGAATATAGGAAGGACTGTTTGTGCTGTTAAAAGACAGTTCTTGGCAACCGAATCCAGGTCTCCTTTAATGTTGCTCTTGATGTTATCCATATCCCCCCCTCTATCTCCTGTGAAATCCTCATTCTCAGTGGAAAGGCAATCGTCCACATCCCAGTCCGATGTGGAATAAGAGTTATTAGCGGAGGTTACAAGAGGAGAAGAAAAAAGGAAAGGAGACTTACTTACATTGTCCATTGGCTGGAATAAATCCTTTATCTTTGGTTGCCTGAAAGTCCTCGCAACCTTATCTTGTTTAGGATTTCCTTGGCTGTGTCTCCAGTTTATGTCTCCTTTTGAACTTTCTTTTCAAGTTCTTCTTTGTTTTTGCTTTCTGATTTTGCATCCTTGGGTGGTATTCAGGGTTGTAGATCGTACTCTTGCTTCGACGGCAGGTGTCCGAAGCTAGTGGGTCCAGAGTCCAAGATCTAAAATCCTAATCCTATCTAATCCTAAATCTGAATCCCTAAAATTATTACTCCAAATAAAAGAAACTAAAATTACTAAGACCACTAATTAATATTTGATAAAATGAACTATATATAAAAGGTAACTAAAATAGGAGAATTAGGAGCTCACTAAAAAAGCTGTCACTTGGTGGCCATTTTGCTCCGCCCCCCTACTACTGTATAGTGTTTTTCCAACTTGGCAACTTTAAGATGCTGGCTGGGAAATTCTGGGAGCTGAAGTCCACACATCTTAAAGTTGCCAAATTTGAAAAACATTGGATCATGCACTGAGCAGGGGCTGAAGTAGACAAACTCCAAGGTCTTTCCAACTTTGTGATTCAGATTTCACTCAGTAGTTTGTAACATTTCTTTGATCAGAAATCACAGAATCCAAACATTTCCTGCGGGATTTTCCTAAGACCTTTTCTAATCTTGCTTTTGGAATTTTTTGCAAATACTGTGCCCCTTCCCACCTCTCAAATTACAACTGTTGTTTTGTCTGCACTCAACAACCATGAGCTCTTCTAAGCAGTTGTCTGAGCATTTGAAAATGAGGATAATTCACTCTTTCAAAGCTGGGGAGGGAGGGAGGATGGATGGATGGATGGAAGGAAATAGACAGACTGACAGACAGAGAGCTATAGATATGATTGATAGATGACAGAGAGAGGGAGGCAGGGAGGGAGATAAAAAACTAAATACCCCCAGTAAGCAATTTCAGCTATGAGAAACATTGTTCAGAAATGAAAGTTACATGGACTTGATGAAATCAAGGCAACACCTGAAGCACCAAGAAAATTTCTGCTAAAACTGGGTCCAGACTGGTCAGCTTGGGAAATAGAACCCACGGACAAGCTGTTGAAAAGTTAGGTGACGCTGAAGTGGTTATCTGCCGGTCCACAGCACAGCATTGCTGATACAACTGCGTGGAAGGAAAGCCTTTCTCCAACCATGGAGAAAGCCATGGCAAAGCCATGGTCTCACGTGTGCAAAGGAGATCCTGAACATGGCTGAAACTTTCTGAGCCACTCCAGGAAAACATAACTCCTTGCTGGCCATCAAGCCTATACAGGGTTGGTCTATTAGGTGCCGAAGTTGCATGTAGCCCATGGCCCAGGGAACACTGTCTGGCTTGAAAGTAGAATAAATTCAACTAAATACGTGTGAAGGAATTGAAGCTGAAAAGAGGCAGTTCTACAAGACAATGGTCCAAACCATTTTTTCTCCACTGCCTTCTACAGAACTCTACAGTTCCATGAAAACCTGAAGGGGTTCTGTGAGAGACTAAGGGCAGAAAACTGTTCATTTCAGCACACTCAATAGAGCTTTGAGCAGGGCATTGGGGAAGGATTTTGAATGGCCTTCTTGGTCCCTAAACCTAAATATCACTGAACATATGTGGGGAAGACCTTAAACGTGCAATGCATGGAAGGAGAATCTTTCTCAGCTAGGAGAGTTCTGAAAGGAAGAGTAGGAAAATTCCAAACAAGGAATAGACCCTTCAGTGGCTACAAAAAAATTTGGAAGCTATTATGGTGTTAAAATAATAACAATAATAAGCTAATAGTGGTGCTACAAAGTCCTGGTGGAAAGAGCATTGAAAATTTTGCATTTACCACATTCAGTTTTCTTACATTGAATCTGTACACAACTGTGCAGAAATAGTAAGCAGGCATCCAAATTTGCCAAAGGTGTGGTGTTTCACTTTCTGCCATGTAGCCCCGGTGTCAACTGCTGTTCAGTTAGGGATTCTCTGACAACTATAAACTTTTGCATAGGACTCTAGGTTCAGGGGGGCTGGTATACACTACTTTTCATCTCTTCCTCTCCTGACTACACCATCCTATGCCCAGGACAACGTGTGCCTGTTGTGCTTGCGCTTGTTCTCATGTGCTATTCCTTATAACTGTTTAATCACTCAGTTGTGTTGCTTTTTAGCTGTAAGAAATGGAAAGAATTGAATTTTTAAGGCTTGGATGAATGTTATGTTTGGAAAGGCAGGACGCATTGCAGTTTCATGCCATTTTTGCAAAGCGGGATGGAAATTTATGAATACTTTTCCATTGAAATCTACATTCAAATGTCTCCCTGACTCCTTACCTGCTGCGGGTACCCAACCCAACATTGGCAGAGATCCCAGAACCAGGGTTTCTGCAAGAAGACACAGTGTATTAGGAATCACATCATACCAGCCCACCAACACTTCCTCGGAGCTGCCTTTTAAGGGGATGATGGGAGGGAAAGGAGACCACTGCATGAAAAAGCAACTCTGGTCACTAAGAAGTTTGAAAGAGGATGAAAAATGGAGACTTTCCTGCACTCCCAACGTTTTCTAACCCAAAAGGGAAGCACTAGATCTTGGGGGCCGGGAGGCAGAGGAAGAGTCACCAGCTGCATTACACACGGCAAATTCTCTTTTTTGACAACGACCAACAACAGTGGGGAAAGCATTGGAACTCACATCGCAAAGGATGGCCAACCCCGTGCAGAAGGAAATAAAATGGTGGGTGCCTCTCCAGCTGAAAAACAATCAGAAAATACAGGTTTGACCCTGTTTACCTTCCAAATGAGAACCCAACCGCACATCCTAACAGGGCTAGATAGCTGGTTCAGTTGGGGATCACATATGGAGCATTGAGGATACGGTGGGTGGATTCTTCAGCAGTTGCAATAGGAGACATGCATGTCCATCCACAAAATGCCCGCCCTCCTTGGCACGGCCAGTCACAAACAACCCACCAGATGTGCTCTCTAACACCCCAATGGGGCCCTCGGCTGCTTGGGGGGTCAAAGGCATTGCTGCACGTATCGTAAGATGCTGGAGGGTGACGCTTCCCTTTGCATCACACAAACTTCCCTCTGGAATCGTTCACAATCTTCTTGGAGGGTCCGATGGGACACAGATCCTGCTGGGCCCTAAGGGGTGCCCACGGGCTGCACGTTGACCACCCTGCCCCAAAAGCTCCCACTCACCTGACTTCACAGAATTTCTTGGTCAAGCTGGGCCGGTCCTGATTCAGGCGGCATCGAAACCACCTCTCTACCTGCCTTGCTTGGAGGTCGCACTGCTTGGCCAAGCTGCTGACTTCCTCCTGGAACGCAGGACGCAGAACCAGGTCAGAGGAACTGTAGATCCAACCCCGAGACCCCCTTGCTGGAAAAGCCACAGCCCCCCTTTTAAAAAGACTGCCCTTCAGGGGCACATTTTGGGGAGCAGTTTGCTTTGCAGAATCTCCCTGCGGCTTTCCCCCCAATATTGGGGAGAAAAAGGGTCTGACGCCTTCTCTCACCCCCAGCTGGAAAACGGGGATGCTGTGCAGATGGCAGATCTGTCACTTGCAGCTTCAGCAGCAATTTTGCCCTGAGTGAAAGGAGGTTATGTTGGTCCCACCATCAGCAGGGGCCCCAATCGGTCAAGAAACCCCTGCCAGGGTATGGAGGGAAAAACTAAATCGCTACCACTTGCCCATCCGGATCGCTCAGCCGCATCATCTACTTCAGTGCTGGCCGGGGAATTCTGGGAGCTGAAGAGCATCCATTTTAAAACATGCAGATCTAATTGCTCAGGGCAGAAGCCCACCTAGCTGAATTGTTTGTAAATTTTTCCTAAACTTCTCTGTGCTGTCTATACACGTGCAGGGCCATATGCAGAGAGAGAGAAAGGGAGAGGGAGGGATTTTTACAGCATCATATGGCATCTCATCAGAAAACTCCCAGGAGGCAGAGCATCCCTTAAACCCATCGTTCTCCCTCTGATCCCCTCTCGGGTGTTGGGGTTTTAACTCCAATTTCCAGGGTAGAAGTTCCAGGTCTTGTACCCTTGCAATACATGCCGCTTGCTAAAAGGAGTCAAATCGAAAACACCTCAACCCCACTGCTGGTCTTGCATGGTTGTCACACTTCTACACACACACACACAAACACACACAGGCGCACTTTAACTGGGTTCAGTGCTTCAGGGTGTGCGCCTCAGAGCTCAAGAAGATTTGCTGCCCTAAAAACCCTTTAAAGACATTGACTGCGAGAAAAACGGCGCAGATCTCTCCGGGATTAGCCTTAGAAAGAATTCCTTCTTTGCTCTTTCCAGCAGCAGAAGCAGAATCGCCTTAGACGTTCCGCGTCGGCCTGGGGAACTCACTGCTACAGGACGGTTGCAGGGCCACCAATTTTCCTTTCTCTTTTTTGCTTTTCCCCCTTTTTCGAATTGAGAGAATGTGCAGGGCTGAGTCGCAGGAACTGCCCCTCTCCAGCACAGGCCAGAAACGGATCCTGTTTGCAGCCCAAACAGCCCAACCGAAACAAAATTGCTGGCTTGAGCAGGTTTGGGGCACCGAAAGCTTAGGCAGACCGAAAGCTTAGGGAAATAATTGTTCGTGGAGGGGGGAGGAATCCAAAGACACAATAAAGGAACATGAGGAGCCTCAAACTCTGTAACAACAGAGTGCCATTTTCTCTTTTGTGGACTGATTCAACAGGGACGGTACATTCAAAAAGAATAATAAAATACACACACACAGACACATATACAAACAGTCCTTTAACATGCTATTAAAACTAGATGAAATAGAAAGATATTGTTCCATAATATTAATACTACATAAAGACAGTTTAAAGAGCAACCAAGAATGGATCTCTTGCATCCATATTTTCCATATTTTGGGAGTATACTTCAATATCACCGTTACATCTCGAGCAACTGTGGTTTTCCCCAGAGTTGAGGCCAGAGGTTTAGCTCCCTTAGGCACACCTTCCAACACGTGTGGAAGAAACTCACCTTTTGGGGACGTTTCCTCCGCTTCCTGTAAAAAGCTTCCAGGATGGGGTTTGGAGAAGGTTTCCGCCGCACCTTTTCTCGCAGGCCCAGTTTTCTGCTCAGGGGCGCGCCGATGTTCCTGGGAAAGGGAACGGCTTGGGTCAGACGAACGCTGGCTAACTTTGGCCGGTCCTTGGCTTTCTCGTTTCACGCTCCGCTCAGGAACAGGCACGTGAAACCAAAGCAAGGAGAACAAGGCTCCTGAGCATCTCCTGCTTGTTTAACAAAAAATTCGTGAACTTTAATAAGTAATACAACGGCTGCGACAGAATAAAGTAATATTTAAATAATAGTGATTAAAATCACACTTAAGGGAGTATCATGTGAACATAGCAGGAGCTCAGTCCCTTAACATTATTAAATCTAGACCATACAGAAGCATATTGCTCTGTCTTCTCCCTTTTACAATATAAAGACATTTCAAAAACGGAGAGAGAACATATTTCCTGAATTCATTCTTTAACATCAGGCGTGAGATTAACCCTAGCAAGACTGAGTGGCTTTGGGTTCTTCGTCCCTCTCGTTCCGGCCATTCTCCGTCTCTTGTTCTGGACGGGGCTGCACTGCCCTAACAGGACCAATTCGCAATTTGGGGGTCCTCCCAGACTTGTGGCTCCTGTTCAAGGAACAGGTAGCAGCCAAGACCGGGCGGGCTTCAACCAGTTTCACATTGTGCCCCAATTGTGCCCTTCCTGGACTAGGAGGCTGATAGGATCAGTAAGGAATGTCAGAAATAATAATAATGTCATTTTCAATTTCCCTTGCTTCTCCTTTTTGTCAAACTGTCAAACTGAGTTTGTCAAAAATGGTTGCTAAAGACAAGGTATAAAAAGGGACCTTCCACTGTTTCAAGAGATACCGGGCTGTTGGGTTGGGTGGGGTGGGGAAGGAAGGAAAGCTCCCTCCAAATGGTTCGGGTTCCCATCTTTGGATCTGACTTGGTTTCAGTTGGCCAAGAGCTTGCCCTTCGAAGAACAAACAGAGGGCGACGAGCAGGAGAACGAAGGGGAGGCCGGGCAGGAGGTGTTGGGGTTGAGGATAGTGGACATCCTCCGTCTCCTGCATGTCCTCTCAGGTGAATCCTGGAGGTAGCCAGTACTCCTGTCTCCAAAGCCACCGCGTTAGCTGCGCCATCTCCCTGGGGAGGAGAGAAGAAAGGCAGGGGGTGAGATGGGGCGCTGCAGGAGTGTTTCCGGAAGGAAAGTCTTCTCTCAGCCCTTCCAGCCGTGGCTCAGGGGAGCAGCACTCCTCCATCTTCCTCACCTCCCAGCAGCCTTTGGAGGTAGGCCAGGTCAGAGAACAGACAGCGCAAGGAGTACCGGAACTCTTCTGTGACCAAGTAAAACATAATCTTGAAAGCCTGCCAGAGTTTCCCTCGGCCCCCTCTTTTACCAAAGAGAATCAAGGAGGAATTATCTTGAGTTTCTTTCTCACCCGCTCTTCCTTCCCAGGGCTAAGTTGAGAGTTCCTTGATGGCCTTGCACTCCTCCTTCAAGATTATTTCCAGACTCCTCCATAACTCCCTATATTTAAGCCCAGGTTAGGACTCCCTCAAGGTGTAGGGATTCCAACTCCCAGGATTCTCAGCCATGGCCATGCAAGCTGGGAATGCTGGGACTGGATTTCCATGCATCAAGAGGGTATCAATAAGGGGAAGCCGAGACAATTACAGAGAGAAGACGGCAATGTTTATAACGCCCTCTCCCTGGTTAAATTCTGTCCATAGGACTGGACAGTTTCATACCAAAAATCCTTTCTATGGAACCTTCCCCCTCCCCCCAAAAAAGTAATGTCCCTTTATGAGAAGCAAAACATTGGGCAAGAAAGAGTTGCTAGAGATCTTTTGGTGCCGCAACTGATGGACGGAAGCCAAAATACTGGAACCGAAATCGAAAGAGGGGGTGTGGTGGAAGATCATTTCATTCCCCCTCCCCGCCCTCAGTCCTATTCTTGCAAGCCAGAAAGTGGACCCTCCTTTCTTGCAGCTGCCAGACACCAAATGCTGGGATCAGTTGAGCCCTTTGTAGGAGAGGAATCAGGGACTTAAATTTATGGCCATATTTCTGGTGTCCTCAACACAGTGCCGGGCCCTTGCGGGGACTGAGCATTTCAACCCCCCAAAGGCTGGATTAGACCATTTCAGTTGGGTATAACAGCAGCTGCTCAAATGCCTCTGCAGATGGATGTTTGATTGAATACTTGATGTTCTCCTGGCCAACTTTTTCTTCTTCCGAGCAGCCAACCCATAACATCTCCTTTGAAGAAAGCATCGATTTAATGACATTCAGTCAGCAGCAGCCAAGTAGCTTCTTCCCTGGCTGAGCTCCACAAATGCAGAGGAGCTGGAAAGGGTGCTTCTTTCAAAGCCAAGAGGACAAGGAGGCTTCAGCCGGTCACTCTGGTAGGGGAAGCCCCAGCAGGATTCAGGAGAACGTGTCCAAAAGCAGCCCGTTGCAAAGAGGAGGTTGAGCCCAACATGCACAAGGGGGCTTTTGTGTCCCCATCGAGACACGAGGCTCCTTCTTCACTTTGCACTTTGTCTCAGGAATGGGACAACTAATTGAAGCGGAGGGAGATCTTCTGGAGCTTGGGACCCCAGATGGACCCATCCACGTGCCCCCACCCCATTTCCCACCTTTCAGGCTCTGGAAAAGAAGAGGTGCCTGGAGCACTCTGCCAAACCCCTGGCTGGTCAGGCACTGACACCAGATGTAATCTGGAGTTCTGCAGATAACCAATTTGTGAACACCACCAGCCTTAGAAGTGATAATGAAGATACTGAAATGATGGAGAACCTGCCTTTTAAGATTAACCATCAACAGTAAAGTAGTCAAGAAATATGCCACAGACTGGCCCTTGGTAGAGCAGCCATGAAGGCCTTGGTATTTGCCGACAGTCTCAGATGGGGAGACCAAAGTTGGAGAAAATGCAGCAACGGCAAAATGGACAGGATAGATCCATAACACAAGTCTAACCAAATTTCAGCAAGGATGGCTCCCCTATATACCGTATTACACATTGCACAGCAAAGCACATTGAGACATTTGGAATACAGGGAGTCCTTGCTTAACAACAGCAATTGGGACCGGCAACTCTGTTGCTAGGCGACATGGTTGTAAAGCACAGTGTCACGTGACCTCGTTGCTTAGCAACGGCAATTCTGACAGGCCTCGTTGCCATTGTTAAGCGAGGACCTCATGTGACCACAACTTGTGACTTCCTGCCAGCTTCCCCATTGACACGGCTTGTGGGAAGCTGGCAGGGAAGGTCACAAATAACAGTCACGAAGGTGTCATAATAAAAAGGGAACAACTAGAGAAGACTCATGAAAGAATCAACAGCATCTTCAGAGGAATAAAATTCGCAAAGGAAGAAGAAAACAACAACACACTACCCTTCCTGGATATCCTCATCAGCAGGGGAAACGACAGCAAATTAGAAACCCAAGTCTATCAAAAAACAACCCACACTAACCAAGCGCTCCACTACCAAAGTAACAACCAACCTCCCACAAGAACAGCTGTGTAGGAACATTATTCAGACGAGCACCAACACACTGCAGCAACCCAGAACCGCAGAAAAAGAAACAGACCACCTATACGACATCTTCCAACAAGATGGATACCCACGTGACTTTATCAAAAAGTGCCTGACCCTCAACCCACTACAGCACAACGAACACAAGCTGCGAAAAGGATCACACTGCCATACATCAGAAACGTCTCAGAAACCACCAACAGACTATTACAACCACACGGCATCTCCGTAGCAGACAAGCCAACTAAAGCCCTCCCAAACATCTGAAGCAAACCGAAAGACCCAGGAGCCCAAGAAGGAAAAACAGGAGCCATCTACAACATACACTGTAAGGACTGTCACAGCCACAGTGTAGGACAGGCAGGCAGAAGGCTAGCAGAGCGCATCCATGAGCACCAACTAGCAGTCAGAAGACACGATGAAAACTCCCTAATCTCACAACACACGGACAGACTCAACCACGGTTTCAACTGGGAAACTGCCAGCATCCTAGACCAAGCCAAATCCAAAATTGCAAGGGAATTCCTGGAAGTTTGGCGTTGCGACAAGTCAGCCATCAACAGGCACATAGAGATAAACAAACGACATCTACAGACTATTCAGAAGAGACAATAGAAAGGAAAACAAAAGACCAGAACATCTCACCCAAATAAGCAGAGATTAACACCAAGATTATCACCAGACACACAATCCAGCAGCAAACAATACCCTAATCAAGGAACTACCAGAGGGAAAAAAGAAAAGAAAACAAAACAACAACACACACACACCCCGACACTGGCAGGGCATGCCCCAGTTTATAAACAGAGAGCAAAGCCCACCCATTCTAGCACTGAAGATGTTACCTGGCCGGGTAAGGAAACGTCTGCAAGAAAAGAACCATCTCAGAGAACCCCAAGGACTCCATATTAATATATAAAATAAATAAAAATGGTTGGTTCCATGAGAGGTTTAATTTCTCTTCTAAGAAAAGAAAATCCTGATGTTGTCACAACACTCTGCTTTGTTCATAGAGAGGTGCTGGTGTCAAAAGTTCTTGGAGATGAAATGAAAAAAGTTCTGGATGATGCTACAAAAATAGTTAACTTTATTAAACAAAGACCAATTCACTTAAGAATGTTTAAAAAAACTGTGAAAACCTGGACAAAGAGCACAGAAGTCTCCTGTTACACCCAGAATTACAGTGGCTCAGCAGAGGAAGAGTTCTCAGCAGGGTGTTTGAGCTGAAGGCAGAATTGCAAGAGTATTTTCAAGAAAATAGGATTCTACGTGTTCTTGAGTGCTTTGAAGATGGAGAACAGTTGCAGAAACCAGCGTACTTAGTAGACATCTTTCATCACATGAACCAGCTGAACAAATTTCTGGACGGCCTTTGACTTCAAGTGACAAGATTCTTGGATTTAAAAGAAAACTGAATGTTTGGAAAAACGTTGCAAAAGGAAATATTGAAACGTTTCCACTGCTGCTTGGGCTCGAGAGTCAGGAAGGATACCAGAAAGCCTCGAATCTAATTGAAAACCACCTGGAAGCACTACAGAACAAAACTGATCGGTACTTTCCTTCCCTTTCGACACCATCGTATGACTGGGTGAGGGATCTTTCTCTGCATCTTCTGCTCAGCCTGAGAACTTCACTTTGAAGGAAGAGGAAGGACTTTGGGAGCTGCGGTCCAACTGTACACTCAAGTTGAGATTCACCGATCTGCAAATGGACGAGTTCTGGATTTTTGGGGAAGAAGAGTCTCCTGCCATTCACAGGAAGGCACCGAGCATTTTGCTGCAGTTTCGACTTCTTACATGCACGAGCAAGCTTTTTCTTATTTAACAAGCATCGAAAGCGTGAGAGAGTGCGAAGGGGCTAAGGAACTGACTACCTGCCCGAAGGGGGATTATCTGGAATTTATAGATAGGAGGTAGAGAGGTTAGGGAGATAGGGAGTACCAAAGTCATTGTGCTGGGGGGGGGGGGGGGGGCGCCAGAATGCGTGGCTATATCCACAATGAGTGGATAACTAGATCACTAGGCACAGGCAGCACTAGGCTTGACGTGTCATGTGAGCGAGGGTGTTGTGTATTCAAAAAGATTTGGAAGGAAGAATGTGAGCCAAGCCCGTTAAGGGGGAGGACAGAGAGGGTAGAAAAGGAATGGATGAATGTGGATTGGGGTTCTACCTTGCCGGGTGGAACCCGCCTTTGCAAACGTGACAATAAACCACCTGCTTGCTTATTGCAACTGAACCTTGTCGGCGTGTTTTCTGACAAAAGCAAAGGCAGAAATCATGTTACTTCAGTTGAAGATGAAATGTGTGTGCGCCTATCTCAAGTTTAGCCCAGAACTGAGTATTTGCGCAGCAAAAAACACCCACAGTTTCGCATTAAAGAGGTGAGTTCCATTCTTTTAGTTTAAGAACACTGTTAATGCCCACATACAGGCCTACACTGAAACAAATATAATAAATTTGTAACTTCTGGCCTACATTTGAGCCTGAATGTGCAGGGGTTCCTCGAGGCCTGAAAAAATATTTCAAGGGCTCCCCTGGGTCAAAAGGTTGAGAAAGGCTGGGTTAGAGAAATAAGCTGGACCTAACAGAACAAGATTGCACAGAAATAAACGCAGAGTCCATCAATGAAATAGGGTGAAGAGCCGCCTGGCCTGGCAATAGCACAGGTGAAGAGGACCTTGGAAGAGCTGTGGCTAAGACATGCCGCCCAGGGCCTGGCTGGTGAAAGGGCTAATGAAACTGGGCCAGGTCCCTTCCCACCCGAGGAGTCTATGACTCCAAGAGCTCCAGGGTTTCTCCCAACCCTATGAATCCATGGTGTATGAAATGAATCCATATATGGGCCAGATGGCATCTCGTGCTTTTGATTAAAAAAGTAACTGACGCTTAGCATTATTGTGCAAATGCAGGCACTAAGTCTGTCTGACTTGTCTAAGCATGTCATGGGAGTTACGTTCAAATGTTACTCTATTTAACTCCGATAAAATCTGATTAAAAAATAACTTGCACTTTCTTCTCAGGAGGAAATGGTCTACCCACACATACAATTCTCAGCGTTTTTGATCTGCATCCTTTAATTATAGGAGGCGCTAGTAAAATCTACCACTATCCCGAACGTCAGCAAACATGGCATATTACTTGGCAGAACCCAAAGGGTCACAGAATGTGGTCTCTTTCACGAAGACTGAAAGAACCGTGCCGTTTCTTTCCTCCCTCCATCGTTTCCCAATTTCTCCTTCTTCCTTACTGGCACCTGGAAATTTACCAGCATTTCATATTGCCAAGGAAGATATAATCATGCAAGAAAGAGGGAAACTGCCGGAATGCTGCATCTGCTCTGCTCAGGCTTCTGCATCCCAGCCAGCTCACTTTTGCAGTGCTCAGCAGTTTTTGTGTATTTTCTTTGCCACTGTTTAAATATTAGACTAATGAACATTCCTTTGTTTACCAAACAAGTTGCCTGAACAGGCTGTTTCTTTGCTTCAAGAGTCAAAGAACCTCGGTTGGAGGAAGACCCGAAGGCCACCTAGTCCAACCCTAGCACAGGAATTCGGAATCAGAACCTTCCCGTCAGGGGTTTGCCATGTATTTCCTTCTGACTGTTTTTTCTTTTCAGTTAGGGTTAGGGTTACTTGCTATTGGCTGCAATCCCCCTCTGCATGCGCTCAGAGGTAACCTCATCTACCATAACTAACTGCAACCACGCCTTCCCAAACTCTGCTGATCTCAGAAGCTAAGCAGAGTCAGCCTTGGTTAAGACTTGGAGGGGAGACCACCAGGAATTCCCAAGGCTGTAAGGAAGGCCAGGAAGGCAAAAAGAAAAGAGATGGTAACAGACAGGGGCAATGGCAAGCGCTTCCCTACAGTTGCTAAGAAAACTGCTGGTCATTTGGCCAGTGCTTCTCTCCCAGAGCCTACCTAAAGGAGTTGTTGTGATTACAACGTAGAGAGGAGGACATTCTTCTCAGCACCGCACTGTTGTGAGCGTGCTGGAGGAGAGCGCTGTGTAAAGAGTAATCCCTCTGTTCGCAGGGAGCTGTTTTCCATCCACTTACACAAGGCGAGGCCATAAAGGAAGGGAAAGGCCGAGGGACATGGGTTCAAATCCTGTCACTTGCTCCAGGTGGGACTGGGAAAAAACACTGCTGGTTGGCTCAAGCTAGCTGGGTAAACAGGAAAGCACTCTGCCCATGCTCTCTCCTTCCCTCTCCTGGCATTCCCACCCACAGCCCAAACAGAAGACCTAAATGCAGACCTGGCATCTTCTGGGTGATTTGTTCTCCCTGGAGCAAGAGGGGAGCCAGCTGGCAACGCCCCACTCATCACACGCCTATCCAGGCAGAGCCCCAACCCGCCCGCCCTTGGCCTCGGGGAGAATAATCATGCACCTCTGCATCGGAGGCAGGGCGCATTTCCCTGTCCTGCTCACCGGGGCCTTGGGACGGAGGAGGTGTGGGGAGGGATCTGGCTAAGCTGCTGGGGAGGGGCGAGAAACGTGCCGGGGAAAACCTCTCTTCCATCCCCTCTGTTGCCCCCTTGACGCCTGTGTTGCTTTCCCAGAACAGGACCCTATTTATACGTAGAGAAGGGGGGGCGGGGGGGAACCGCTTCCCTTCGCAGGAAACACAAGCCTGCATCCCAAAGCCATACATGCATTAAAACTCGGGTCTCCCTCCAGAGTCACACCGTTCTGCACTTTGGACAAAGCCCCGTACACAGAAATGTTAAGGGAAGGTCTGCATAAACACGCACGCTTTTGTGAAAATAACGTCCAGGAATGCATTACGCAGGGAAAAACCCACAGGTTTGGAAGTGTGTGGCTGAAACAGACGCAACGTTTAGCACAAACATGTAAAAAACAATGAACAGGAATGGGCCTTAAAGGCAAAGGTGGCTCCTAGTGTCTCAAAGAGGATCACTGCTGAATTTGCTTGGCAATAATACTGCCATTTTCTGGGACTTCCCTGCCCTTTCTAACTTACAAACTCAGGACCTCCTGGTGGCCTCCCATCCAAGAATTAACCAGGTCACATCCTGCTTAGCTTTTCACAGCTAGCCAAGGTCGGCTAAGCACCCCCACGGGTCCTGCACAAAAGGCAAAGACACAAACTTGAATGAAGTTTGCCTCTTAGGGCCTTTATGAACACGGCTGTGCAGCTTTCTTTGGCCCCTATTCGGATCTCTTTTGCAATTGCCTTCTGGGATGTTCCTCCACTTCCAGGGCTAGCCTGAGATGTCCTTGCGGTCCCCCATCCAGCTCTTAATCACAAAGAAGATTTAAATCAGTGTTGCTCAAAGAATGCTGGGAGTTGAAGTCCACGCATCTTAAAGTGGCCAAGTCGGAACAACGCTGATGGAAAGGGAGGAAGCCCCGGGTGGGCTCTGAAAGGGCTCCAGCGCGCCTGCTTCTTGCAGGCCCGGAGAATCTGCCAGGGGAGGGGGCGGAGCGCTGTGGACCGGCAGGGGGCACGGCAGCCTTCCTTGCAAGACCCACTGCGGGCAAGAGCTGGAGAAGCCGCTTGCAGGGCAGCGAGTCCCAACTCACCGTCTCCGGGAAGGAGAGAAGGACCATTCTCGGCTGGGGATGCCAGTGATCTGCTGGCAGCCGCAGGGGTCTGTCCTGGGCGTGATGGGCAAGGGGGGGAGGGCAGCCATCTTTCAAGCCCCCACCACCACCCAACCACCTGGTAAAAGGGAGCTTTAAAGCCATGCCGAGGGGAGATTTTCCACTCTGGGACCCTTTCTTCCGAACACAAAGGGGTGACTTCAGCCAGGCCTCCAAGTAACGCAAGAAGGACTGCACTCTGTTAATGCTCAGAGGCAAACTCAGGAGCAGGTAGTGTTAGGCTAGGACCCTCATTCCCTGTCAGCCCTGAACCTGAATGAGCCCCACCGGGGTGACCCACTGCCCGCCCCGCCCCGCCGCAAGAGCCCGAAGCTGACAAGGAGGCGCAGCTCAGCCCGGACGGCGACGCTCCTCCAGCGCTTGGCCACCTCTGCCCAGCGTGCTGGGGGGACGCGGCAGGGTCTCCCTCCAGACACACACCGCTGACGCCCCCCCCGGAAGGCCGCCCAGTGCCCACTCCCGCGCTGCCGCACCCCTTCCCCATCACCCCCAGCCGGCCCTCCGGGAAGGGAGCGGTGGGAGTTGGAGCTCCACTCCGGAGGAGGGTGCTGGGCTGGGGGACCCACCTCTTCTCCCCCCCCACATTTCCCCGCTTGCACTGACACTGTGCCCGGCTACCTCAGGATGCACCGGGGGGTCCCTTTCCGACCCCCGAAGTGAGAGGCTCCCAGCCCTTTACCCCCTGCCTCGTGGCCCCAGGCGGACCCCCCAACGTCCCCAGGAGGAAAAGGGACCGGCCGCTCCGGGGGGCCCGGACTGATGCCCTCCGGGGTGCCCAAGCGGCGCCTGCCCGCCCGCCTTCTCCGTCCCTCCGTCGCAACGCCAGACCTGCCGCCGCTGCCGCCTCTCCTCGGACTGCTTGTTGGCCGGCGGCGACCAGGGAGGGAGACGGGGGTCTTTGGGCGGGTGGAGCTCAGCAGGGGCGGGCTATGGCAGGGCCGAACCGAGTCTGCCTCTGAGTGTGGGCAGAGCGCCGAGGCGCCCTGCAGGTCGGGGCATGCATTCTGCAAAACAGGGCTCAGACATCCGTGGCCTCTGAGAGCGTGCAGAGGGTCAAAGGCAAGAGTAAGAACGGAGAGGTGTTGGAGGGAGCTTTGTCTCGCCTGAAGGAGACAGTGCTCCTGAGCGTGTGCAGAGGCCTCCCCATTCCATTTCCCCCGGGAGAAGACAGGGTCCCCCCCATCCCTCAGCGAGTCAGGTGGGTGGGGCCCTGAGGCCACCCCCACCCGGCACAAAACATGCACACACACACACACACACATGAACACAAGCCCACAGAGCAGAACCTTTTGCCTTTTCCAGGGCCAAAAAGAGTCAGTACAGATTGTGCTTCATCGATCACAGAAGAGCCTTGGATCATGTTGATCGTGTCACATCGTGCAATGTGCTTAGAGAAATGGGAATCGCAGAAGGCCTCCTGGTCTCATTGCAAAATCCGCTGCCAGGCCAGGAAGCCCCAGAAGGGGCAGAACACGGCAAAAGAGACGGGCTCCGGGCTGGCGAAGGAGGGCGACGAGGCTGCACTGCACCCTCTCCCCGGATCTCCCCAGCCTCCGTGCGGAAGACGCGTTCGGGGAAGCTGGGTGGGAAGAAGGCGAGCCTGGCCTTGGAACTGGAGGACAACCTGCGCCGTGCTGATGGCAGGAACCCGACAGCCGAAAACGCAAAGGGTCCGCCAGCCCTACTACGAAAGGTCAGGGAGCCCGGTGAAAAATGGGACTAAAATCAAATATGAAGGCGAAGGACAACAGGAGCAGCAGCCAGCCTGAGCACTGGGAATCAGGATATCGAAGCGGTGGAGAATTTCTGCCTTTAGGATCAACCATCGACATCGAGGAACCAGCCGTCGAGAAATCCTCGGCGGAGCAGCCACGGAGGCCTTGGAAGAGATATCCAGACGCCCGGATGCGCCTGTGCCTGCAAAGACCGGAGTCCTGCATGCCACGTGATTCCCCGTGACCCCCCCAGGAAGCAAAAGTTGGACTCTGAAGGGGCAGGAAAGGAAGAGCAGGGACGCTTTTGAACTTTGCTGTTGGAGAAGACGCCGAGGAGACCGTGGACAGCCGAGAAAACAAGCGGTGGATCATCAAACTGATCAACCCAGAATTATGGGGCACGAGTGATGAGGCGCAAACTGTCCGACTTCAGGCACATGATGCGCATATTCCAGGTTTGTCCGCTCTTCCCACCTGGATTGAGGAACCCTCTTCACAATCCTAGAAACGGGGGAACCAAAGGAAACTGCCAGCCACTTCTGGGCTCCAGGTTCTGCCTTCTGTCCAGAGGCCAACTTTCAGCACTCTTCGGCTTAACCTGCCTTGCACCTATGACAATATTCTTTGTTGCAATTGTGCGGCTGCCCCCTTCACAAGCCCCGTTAAGGCAGAGGTGCTCCGAAGAGGGTAAACCTCCCTAGTTCATTGGTTTTCCTGTATTTCAATTTCTAACCCACCCACCCCTTTGAAGCCTGGACTTTTCTCTTCCCCCATCAGCTTTTACTGAGCAAGGTAGGAAGGGGGGCAAAGAGGAGGGGGTGCAGAGGGTTGGCAAAATCCGGGCGAGTCAAGGCCTAGAGGGGAAGGAAGGCATACCATCCACAGAGGACCCCCACTGCTTCCCACCTCCAGGAGGTCTTGAAGGTCTCTGGGGGAAGCGACTGGCCAGCCAGACCCAGAGCCCCTGCAGGGCCACCTCCCACCACGGTCCCCTTGGTGGGAAGGGAGCACATTGGCAGGAAGTGAGTGTCAAAGAGGGCCAGCGGGTCCTGCCAGCTTGTAACCCAACAGCCTTCCCCGCAGGGCTGTCGGCTACATCTGAAGGCCTGGCTGTCCCATGAGAACCCACCACCTCTTTAGGAAGAGAGTTTAATTCCTGTACCGGTCCTGCCATCTGGAAGGTAGCTGTAACTCATCCTCGTTATTTCTGGTCCTGGTTTCTGTGGTTGTGCTTCCCTTTCTGTGCCCAAACCCAGCAGTGATCACATCTCCCGTAGTCTATTCTCCAGTCTGGTGCCCTCTAAATCTGTTGGACTACAATTCCCATCATCTCCTAGTTAGCAGGCCAAGCGGTTGTCGGCACTGAAGCCCATCCCTGGAGGTCACCCAGTTGAGGAAGGCGTATTAAGACGGGGGAGGTTCCAGAATCAGAAAATTGGACGTCAGTGCACTTTGGCCCCCATCCGGGGGAAACGTCTTGGATATTAATTAAATGCCCCAAAGGATCATGACCCTCGGATGGAATGGGTCCTGGGTGCTCACGTGCCAAACACTCTGAACGTGCTCAGGAGATCTGTGCAAGTGAGTTCTCCCGGGCCAAGGCAGCCAAGTGACACCAAAGGCTCCTGCTGGAAGGATCCCATGGGGCCAGGAAGGCCTTGCTCGTTCTCTGCACGCAAGCCGCCTCGCTTGGTGATAATCGCAGAGGGTGGATTTCCTAGCTGCGCTTGACTGGACGGAGGGACGAGGTAGCCCTCCCTTCAGTTTTGCTTCCCTGGGCCAGCTCGCTCACAAAGGACACCTAGCCCCCTCCCCATCTGTTGAGGAACGCTGGAAGGAGTTTGCTTTTCCAAACGGCTGAGATTGCAAAAAAGACGAGGGAGGAGAGGATGCCCCTCTGTAAACTCTCCCTCCACCCCATATTAGACACCAGTCCACGGATTCCCCATGTTTCGTGCAAGCTTTTGTACTGGATTCAGTCATTGCCTGAAAACCCTCTCAACAATGGAGACGATCACCCTGGGAGTTGCTGGAGAGAGGGACTGGACAGCCATCCCTCGGGGATGCTTGAATTTGGGTCTAAGCAGGGGGTTGGACTGGATGGCCTCCAGGCCCCTTCCGACTCAAGGGTTAGGAAGGCAAGTCTCTGAAACATTAGAATCAGAATGGTCTCAGGACTTGATGTGGAACGCATTTGGTGGTGACCATTAAGGTGCGTCCTTCAAGAGGGGAGTCCATCCAGGGCTCCTGGGCTTCAAAGTTCAGTCTCCCCACTGGCCTGGGGACAGCAGACCTCCAAAGGCCATTTGCAGGGGCAGGGCTCCATCTCTGGCTTCTGAGCCCCCCAAAAGGCATCAGGTTGGCGTCTATGAGAAACAAGATGAGTTGGAAGGGATCACGTCCAAGCCCCTGCACACTGCACAGTGTTTCTCAGCCTTGGCAACCCAGGTTTGCTCCCCATACCTTGTGGTTCTCCAGAGGCTTGGGAGATCAATAGCAAGGAATTAGTCAGGTCTCAGTGCTTCAAGGCAACCCCCACCCCCACCCCCACCCCTTCGGAATCACGGCTCTGAGGAAGCTTTGCAGACGTAGGTTGAACTCTCTGCAGAAAACCTGATTAATACCTCAGTATTGATCTCCAGAAACCCAGGGAACCCAACATAAGCATGAAAATTTCCAAGATCGTGACCGGGAGTGGCCGAGTGCCAGCCGCCGTGCTAGTCTAGGCAAAAAGAATACTTTTACGGGTTTTATCCCCTTCATGGATCACTGCCATGTCGTGGCAAAGGGGCTTGCGTAACTCAGTGAAGCCATGAGCTATACCGTGCAGGGCCACCCAAGACGGACAGGTCATGACAGAGAGTTCTGACAAAATGTGGTCCACTGGAGAAGGGAATGGCAACCCACTCCAGTATCCTTGCCAAGAAAACCCCACGGACAATGTTAAAAGGCTAAAAGATATAACGCCGGAAGATGAGCCCCTCAGGTCGGAAGGTGTCCAACGTGCTACTGGGGAAGAGCGGAGGGCAATTCCAAGTAGCTCCAGAAAGAGTGAAGCGGCTGGGCCAAAGCCCAAAGGACGTTCAGCTGTGGATGTATCTGGAAGCGAAAAGAAGGTCCGATGCTGTAAAGAACAATATTGTATAGGTACGTGGAATGTAAGATCCATGAACCAAGGCGAGCTGGATGTGGTCAAACATGAGATGACAAGATTGAACGTCGACATCTTGGGAATCAGCTAATTGAAATGGACGGGAATGGGTGAATTTAATTCAGGTGACCATTATATCTAGTACTGTGGGCAAGAAACCCTTAGAAGAAATGGAGTAGCACTCATAGTCAATAAGAGAGTGGGAAAGGCAGTAATGGGGTACAACCTCAAAAACAACAGAATGATCTCAGTGCGAATCCAAGGAAAACCATTCAACATCACGGTAATCCAAGTCTATGCCCCAACCACTGATGCCGAAGAAGCTGAAGTTGACCGGTTCTGTGAAGACCTGCAACACCTTCTAGAACTACCACCAAAAAAAGATGTCCTTTTCATCATAGGGGATTGGAATGCTAAAGTGGGAAGTCAAGGAATAATCGGAATAACAGGCAAGTTTGGCCTTGGAGTACAAAATGAAGCAGGGCAAAGGCTAATAGAGCTTTGTCCAGGGAACAAGCTGATCATAGCAAACACTCTTTTCCAACAACACAAGAGACGACTCTACACATGGACATCACCAGATGGTCAATACCGAAACCAGATTGATTATATACTTGGCAGCCAAAGATGGAGAAGCGCTATACAGACAGCAAAAACAAGACCAGGAGCTGACTATGGCTCAGATCATGAGCTTCTTACTGCAAAATTTAGACTTAAATTGAAGAATGTAGGGAAAACCACTAGACCACTCAAGTATGGCTTAGATCATATTACTTGTGAGTACACGGTGAAGGTGATGAATAGATTTAGGGGATTAGATTTGGTAGACAGAGTGCCTGAAGAACTATGGACGGAGGTCCGAAACATTGTACAGGAGGCAGCAACTAAAACCATCCCAAAGAAAAAGAAATGCAAGAAAGCAAAATGGCTGTCTGATGAGGCTTTACAAATAGCTGTGGAAAGAAGGAATGCGAAAAGCAAGGGTGAAAGGGAAAGATATAACCAACTGAATGCAGATTTCCAGAGAATAGCAAGGAGAGTTAAGAAAACCTTCTTAAATGAACAATGCAAAGAAATTGAGGAAAAAAATAGAATGGGGAAGACTAGAGATCTCTCCGAGAAAATTGGAGATATCAAAGGAACGTTTAATGCAAAGATGGGCATGATAAAGGACAAAAAAGGCAGGGACCTAACAGAAGCAGAAGAGATTAAGAAGAGGTGGCAAGAATACACAGAACTATACAAGAAAGATCGCAATGTCCCTGATGTCCACGCTGGTGTGGTCACTGACCCTGAGCCAGACATCCTAGAGAGTGAAGTCAAGTGGGCCTTAGGAAGCATTACTAACAACAAAGCTAGCGGAGATAACAGTATTCCAGCTGAGCTATTTAAAATACTAAAAGATGATGCTGTTAAAGTGCTGCACTCAATATGCCAACGAGTTTGGAAAACGCAACAGTGGCCACAGGATTGGAAAAGGTCAGCTTATGTTCCAATTCCAAAGAAGGGCAATACCAAAGAATGCTCAAACTATCGCGCAATTGCACTCATTTCACATGCTAGAAAGGTTATGCTCAAAATCCTACAAGCTAGGCTTCAGCAGCACATGAACCGAGAACTACCGAATGGACAAGCTGGGTTTCGAAGAGGCAGAGGAACTAGAGATCACATTGCCAACATTCGCTGGATCATGGAGAAAGCACGAGAGTTCCAGAAAAACATCTACTTCTGCTTCATTGACTATGCAAAAGCCTTTGATTGTGTGGATCACAACAAACTGTGGCAAATTCTTAAAGAGATGGGGATTCCAGACCTCCTTACCTGTCTCCTGAGAAATCTGTATGCGGGCCAAGAAGCAACAGTTAGAACCGGTCATGAACAACCGATTGGTTCAAAATAGGGAAAGGAGTACGACAAGGCTGTATACTGTCACCCTGCTTATTTAACCTATATGCAGAGTACATCATGAGAAATGCCAGGCTGGAAGAATCACAAGCCGGAATTAAGATTGCAGGGAGAAACATCAATAAGCTCAGATATGCAGACGATACCACCCTAATGGCAGAAAGTGAAGAAGAACTAAAGAGCCTCTTGATGTGGGTGAAAGAGGAGAGTGCAAAAGCTGGCTTGAAACTCAACATTAAAAAAATTAAGATCATGGCATCTGGACCCATCAATTCCTGGCAAATAGAAGGGGTAGAAATGGAAGCAGTAACAGACTTCATTTATTTGGGCTCCAAGGTCACCGCAGACGGAGACTGCAGCCATGAAATTAAAAGACGCTTGCTCCTTGGGAGGAAAGCTATGGCAAACCTAGACAGCATTATTAAAAAGCAGAGACATCACCTTGCTGATGAAGATCCGCATAATCAAAGCTATGGTTTTTCCAGTAGTAATGTATGGCTGTGAGAGTTGGATCATAAAGAAGGCTGAGCGCCGAAGCTTTGAACTGTGCTGCTGGAGAAGACCCTTAAGAGTCCCTTGGACTGCTAGGAGGTCAAACCAGTCAGTGTTAAAGGAAATCAACCCTGACTGCTGATTGGAAGGATTGATACTGAAGCTCAAGCTCAGATACTTTGGTCACCTAATGCGAAGAGAGGACTCTTTGGAAAAGACCCTGATACTGGGAAAGATGGAATGCCAAAGGAGAAGGGGACGGCAGAGGAAGAGATGGTGAGAGAGCATCACTGAAGCAATGAGCGTGAACTGAGCTAACTCAGGGAGGCAGTGAAGGATAGGAAGGCCTGGCGCGATATGGTTCATGGGGTCGTGAGGAGTCAGACACGACTTAACAACTGAACAACAACAAAAAAATTCTTGTTGGAGTGGAAAAGCTTGGTGTATCACTTGAACACAAGAGGAGGGTTAATTACTGATGGCACTGTATCTTCAGTGAAGAAAAGGAAGGGTCTCTTGCTGGATAATCAAATCCTTGCATTGATCCAATGAACCAACTTTTGTTGAGCAATGACCAAGCTGCTACAGGAAAACAGGCGCTCTACGAAGGAGCAGTTCGCACAAAAGGGTTACAAGTACTACCGGAAACACCTGAACCCCTGGATGAAGCTAGAAGCACTGGTCACTCAGAGTCATCCTCTTCGAAGGAAGCATTGGAGTTTGAGGCCTACTTGGACAGTCTGGAACGTCCAAAGCGACGCCGCTTGAGCACGAAAAAACAACCGGTACGTATCCAAATAGAGAAATTCCAGCAAGGACTTTTTGAAGGATTAAAGGAAGTGGAAAACTGCGACTGCTCATCGAAACGGACTGTAGAATAAGCCATCCTTTTTTATCCAGAGGTTGTTAGGGATGTAGCTAGGACTGTAACAGCAATGCCACCCACCCAAGTCAGTGCTGAAAGACTGTTTTCGGCACCGAAAATAGCCAAATCGGGTTTAAGGGCTTCTACGAGGGAGGATTTGGCAGAAGCAATTTTGTTTCTAAGAACAGTATGTTAGTCTTCAACTTCAACAATCTTCTGCAATATAATTTTTATTTCATTCAATGTAATGTTTCATGTTATATTCGCTTGAATTTTATATTCAAACGATACTTTAATCTCAAAAAGAAAGTTTATATTACTTATGTACCTAATTGAGTTCGTTTCTTTAAAATGGTCATTTGTTAAGTTGTTTTAGGGGTTCAATTGTTTATTAAGAGATGTCCAGAGCACCGCTGGAGGAAAACAAGGACCGGACCCAACCAAACACAGGCTAGAGCCGCTATTAAGGCCTACCTTGTGGCAGTAAGAGTGACGAAACGTCATTATTTCTCCGCTCTTATTGCATCTGCAGAATGCCGCCCGGCGGCCCTGTTTCAGATCACCCGATCCCTCTTGGGAAAGGAGGGCCCAGTGGCACATCTACAGGGCTGCACGGAGGAGTCTTCCGGGCATCTAAAGCATAAAATCACTCGGATCCATTCCCAGTTGGATACCAAGCATGTGGCATGGCCCGTGGAGATGCCCAGGGTACAGACTTACCCTGTTATCTGGGAACAGTTTGAACCTTTGGACCCGAGGAAGTGGACAGGTCCTCTGGACTGTCAATACCACCACTTGTCCACTACGCCCATGCCCTCCTGGCTGGTCAAGGCTGCTCAGGAGGTGATGTGGGGGGGGGGTCCAGCCGATGGCAAATTCATCCTTGAGGGAGGGGGTGTTTCCAGCCGTCTTTAAAGAGGCGCTGGTGCATCCCCTCCTCAAGAAACCATTGCTGGATCCCACCGTATTAGACACTTTTCGTCCAGTCTCCCACTTCCCCGTTTTAGGGAAGGTGGTTGAGGTGGTGGTGGCGTTGCAGCTCCAGAGGATCCTGGAGGAAACAGATTATGTGGACCCTTTTCAGTCAGGTTTCAGGCCCAGATATGGGGGTAGTGCATCCATGCTTGCTCTTCTTGACCTCTCAGCAGCTTTTGATACCATCAACCATGATATCCTGTTGGGCCGACTTTGGGAGTTTTGTGCTGATTCACTTCCTTCCTCCAAGGTTGGTCCCAATCAGCGTTGTTCCAGCCCACGGCCCTTCTGTTGTGGGGCACCACAGGGTTCAGTACTCTCTCCACTCCTCTTTAACATCTACGTGAAACCACTGGGTGAGATCATCCGCCACCATGGGATGAGGTATCATCTATATGCAGATGATACCCGGCTATACCTCTCCATCCCGGGTGATCTGAGTGATGCTGTGACTACCCTTTTGTGGTGCCTGGAGGCTGTGGAGGTCTGGATTGGGAGCAACAGGCTCCAGCTGAACCCTGGTAAGACGGAGTGGCTGTGGATTGGAGGCTCCTCCGCATCTGGGGGTTTACCATCTTTGGTTCTCAATGGGGCTGCACTCCCCAGACAGACCCGGTGCGTAATCTGGGGGTCCTCCTGGACTCACAACTCCTGCTCGAGGAGCAGGGGGCAGTCGTGGCCAGGAGGGCCTTTGTTCAACTTCATGTTGTGCGCCAGTTATGCCCCTTCCTGGATCAGGAGGCCCTCCGGTCTGTCACTCACACGCTGGTCATCTCTCGTTTAGTCTATTGCAACGCAGTCTACATGGGGCTACCCTTGAAGAGTATCCGGAAGCTACAGCTGGTTCAAAATGTGGCCGCACAGGGAATTTTGGGTGCCCCAAGGATGGCACATGTAACACCTCTGCTGTGGGAGCTGCATTGGGTGCCAGTTTGCTTCCAGGTCCAATTCAAGGTGTTCATATCACCTTTAAAGCCCTACATGGCACGGGTCCAGGTACCTGAGAGACCGTCTCACCCCCTTACATCGACCCATCCCCCCTGGTCCGGCAGAGAAGGCATGTTACAGATCCCATCGGTGAGAGGATGTCGACTGGCGGGTCCCAGGAGGAGAGCCTTCTCTGCCCTATGGAATACTCTCCCCTCAGAGATGAGGCGGGCCCCTACCCTCCCAATTTTCCAGGAGGAATTGAAGACCTGGCTCTGCCAACTTCTGTGGGGCGAGAAAAGAAAACCAACCCTGGGGGTTTCTGGTGCCTTGAAGACGCTCCCCAAGTTTATTAACACCTAATTAACATCAGCCTCTTGGAAGTATTATACAGGAATCTTCTTGTAGTAGTGTATTTTAATTAAATAATTAATATTTATTTTATTGTAATGAATATTTATTCTGCTTTTACTGTAAACCAGCCAGAGTCACTCTGCAGTGAGATGGGCGGTGACAAATTTGAAATATAAATAACTACATAAATGCTTTTGTTTTGTTTTTTTAATGGTAAACATAGAATTCGGAGACCTGCAAACTCTGTGGTGAAACTGCTGTTGACGTTCCTTTTGGGAAATGCAAATTAGTTTCATCCCTTGAAAATGCAGACTGAATTAATTTCTCCTTCATCCCAAGAACGCCTTATGAAATTGGGTGCTGACGCTAAATCTTTGCAAGGCTTGCAGGATTTAGCCTGGTGACATTATTACTCCTCGAGTAGGAGAAGACTACCTTTCCCACAATCGTAGGCTACAATTGGGATGACAAGGCAGAAGGGGCAGGGAAGTAATGAAGTAAAGGAAGTAAATTCAGGTTTGTTTTGCACGCTGGGGAAAGTAGTGCAGAATGCAGTTAAGGAACAGAGCCAGTGAAGCACCTTCATTTGGAAACTCGTCCAAAAAGAGTTTGTTCTCAGCTCCAGCTACAGGAGAAGGTGATCGCTACATCCCAGGTCTCCAAAAATAAATAAATAGCTAAAAACTATCTTGACTCATTGGCTCTGTCTCCCCTGGTGAGGAGGTGGCCTGGCCCCACATGGTAGAACCAGGTTCAGATGCCTCCTCCAGGCCTGAGTCAGGCGAGGAAGCCCACAGCCACCTGCCCCTGCTCCAGGTAGTCCTTCTCAGAGATGCCTCCAAATCGCCACCTTCTCCCCTTGCCTTCTTCTCCTGCTGCCCACATCCCCCCAAACACAAAGGGCTTTGGACCTTCTCCTGCGACGCCAGCGCCCCACACGCAACTTCTCCCTGCCTTTGCTCCCCCGCCCAACATGTGCCCCTGGCTTTCAGGAGCCTCCCCCATCACTGGGGTGATCACTGTCTCCCCCTTGGGGCTGGGCTACCCACGTCTTCCTCACTCTCCCCACCCGCAAGGTTTCTGAGTCAGGAATCTACGGCTTTCAAACCACCCAAGAGGGCCGCTCCAGTGATGTTGCCGATCATCTGGAGAGGCTTTGCTCGAGCGATGCCCTTCTAGGACTAGGAGGAGCTCAGGCAAGCAGAGGGAACCTCAGCCTTCCCAGGTAGCCCAGACAGGAACCACGACCAGATGAGCTAATTATATTTTATTGTAAGGCTACATTAACAGAATCTTGCAAGTCTGAAAGTACAGTTCTCCTGCTGTCTCATTTACAGCCTGATAAGTGAGGGAGGTTCCTTTCTTTCTCAGCCTCTTATGTAGCTGTGGCCTATGCCCCCTCTTATCTGATCATTCGGTAGGCAGCATCTCTCCCGCATCCCCCATCCGAAGGTCATTCCCACATAGCATTACAGGGAAGGGCAGGAGGGAGCAGTGATCAGGGACTCAGCTGGCTTGGCTATCTGGCTTTGGTGTGGCCGCTGGAGGGAGAGCCCCCCTGTTCAGTTGCAAGTGCGCCCTCTTGGTGATGAAGGGCAGGGGGGGTTGGACTGGGGATCGACGGCACCGTTTTTCTGCTCTGCCTTCTGGCCCGCCTCTTCCTCGTCCTCATCCTCGCTGCCCTCTGAGTCACTCCGCGCATCCTTTTCCATCTGCAAGAGAGAAACAGAGCCGTGGCCGCCCTTCAGTCCTGCTCGGCTGGAGTCCATCGGAGGGCAGAAACCTTTGGGGGACACGGAACTGGCCTGTTCCATTAGAGATGCACAACTTTTGTACAACCCGAGGGCCACACCAGGCTTTGTGTGGCTTGCAGGCAAGCCCAGGTCTCTTTGGGGGGAGGGGTTCACACGTTTTAAGGGGGCATGGGGGCTTTAAAAATCTGCAAGGCTAAGACATCCATTTCACCTCTGGCAACTCTCCAAACCCTCAAAATGCAACCACAGTCATCCCCCTCTCCTGAGGCTCTGGGGCTGAGGGACACAGTAGAAATCCTGCTTGACCTCAGCCGGTCTCTGGATTGTACATTTTTGGACCCATTTTATATGATGAAAACAAAGATAGGTGGTACTATACATAAAAAATTGCCAGAGGGACCTGCAACTGAGATGCTGCAGCATGGAGCAGCTCAGTCCACCTTTTCAGCGACTCCATTCTGTTTCTTAGCAGTTTTAGTGTGCTTGCTTGGGTGTTGCGGGGGGGGGGGGGGGGGGGGATGCCTCCTTTTAGTTATTTTCTGAATGTATTTTGCATCTCTGCAAAGTTTCCAGTCCTTCCGCACCCACTGAGCTCACCTTTTATGTGTACATGGTGCTGTTTGGACCTGAAAAGCACAACACCCCTGCCTGGCTGCTGGCAATAGAAAGAGCGCTAGGATTGGGTCTGTTCACCCCACATGCCAAGCCAGGCCAGTTACGAGCTTCATTGCTGCATTCCCACAGTGTGCTGGGCCGAATTAATGTCACTTGTGGTCAGCTTTATCTCTCGTTGTGTTCTGATGGCAAAATTGGGTTAGTTTACAATTCCATGTCTTGTGAAGACAAGAAGAAATTATTTGATTCAGCAATGCAGGTCAAGCAGGTTGTGGAAAATGTTTGGCAGAATGCTGCCCCCTCCCTGATGCCACTCGCATGTGGGGTGGGTGCTGCCACGTGTGGCCTTCTCAGACATCTCGCAGGGACAGTGATGGGGGTATCCAGCATCCTGTTGTTTCCTCAGGGCCCAAACGCAGGTGGGAGGGGTGGGGGAGCTGACCTGGGACTTCCCAAGCTCATGGGGCAGCCAAACAGATGCCTGTCCTGGCCGTGAGGGCCATGCGCGCTGAAAGGTGCCATCCTTGCACAGCCCCAGGTACACTGAACACCAGCCTTGCACAAGCATCACCAGCCTTGCACAAGCATCAGGACGGATGATCGACACCACAGGAACCTCCCACTGAAGTTCCCTCTCCCATCCGCCTCTTAACTGACTGCATGATCAGCATCTGGACAGCGGGCAACTGGGAGAAATTAGAGGTGACGAGGAGGAGAGGCACATGAGGGCGGGCAGAGCGAGGATCTGCAGAACCAAAGAATCGGGCATCCCACGCAACAGCGGAGAGGAACTGAAAGTGCAGCAGGGTAAAAGGAAAGCAATCTCTGGTCTTCTCCCCGCTCCCCAACATGGGCCTTTAGCTCCCACCTCCCCAAGTGCCCAATTTCTGCCCTTACCTTGCCATCGATCAGGAACCTATAAATCATGCGAATGATGAAGGACAGCCAGAAGGGATCAAGGAGCTGCAGGATTATCAGAAGGGCATTGAAGAAGTAGTAGCCAAAAAAAGGCTGGAAGAGCTCCGTGAAATAGTAACACGTGTTGTAGAGAATCCTTTGGGGGGGTGCAAAGAGGAGGAGGAAAAGGGTTACGCTTGTATTGCTGCTCAGCACTTTTTAACGCTGGGATAATCAATTGGGTCAGGAATTCTGGCAGGGCAATATGTATTAGGGCTTCAAAAATGAGAATTGATGATCTGAATGGCTTCAACCAAAATTGATGTTGAAATAATTTAATGGAGAAGAATAGATGCTCTGCCTTTAGCGACCACAAACAGGACCAGCAAGAAGTCGCTAAGTGAAACCGCCCCTATGCTTAAGATCTGACTTCAGCTTTTCTTTGCTTTACAGACCTGCAAAGCTCATAAATGCAAAGACGGGTCACAAAGTTACTTTCTCATCACTGTCGTAACTGTGAATGGTCACTAAATGAGGCAGTCGCTAAAACAGGACAACCTCCAGTGAGATTCTGTGGCTATTAAAACTGTTTTATCCTTCAGCCCCCCCCCCCACCTCAACCACCAACCTTTTATTTCCCGAAAATTATCATTGCTACTCCTGCAACCTGAGGAGTTTTCCTGCCCTTGATGTTACCTCCCACTTCTGGCGGTTTGATGGGCTACACGAAGGTTAAAACTGCTACTTGTAGATGGCAATGACAAGCTGAGGTGGCCCGAGGTGTGTGGGGGTGTCAAAAAAGTCAAGATGGTGCTGCAACCGTGCCATCAAAGCCCCGCCCTTTTTGCATGCGCTCCCAAAACGTACTTGTAAGGAAAAATCACCAGGTGAGTGAACAGGAATACTACTGAGAACGTGATAAAGAGTGTGTCGCAAGTCTTCTGCCACTTCAGGTAGTTAAACATCTTTGTGGCCTGTGGAAAAAGAGAAAGAAAGAAGCAGAAACTGTTGAGCGGCTGAGGTTCCTATTGTGAAAGGACTTGACTTTCAGGATTCGGGGTTCAGGTTTCTCTACATTTAAACTGCAGCGCCTATCTTCTCTCTCCCACAAAGGATGCTGGGAATTGTAGTTTGGGGAATGTGTAAATGCCGAAGAGAAACGTGGCCATAGGTTAGCTTACAAGCCTGTCTTAGTCTCCAGCAACTGAGGGTGAGCTCAAACCTGTTCCAAACCTCCGGTGCTGAATGCAGAACAAGTGCAAAGTCATTGTTTCGGACTCAAAACTGGACACCTGAAATATGAAACAATTCCAGCTTGAATTGCTTTGCATGCCGTTGCTATCTCTGAACTGCTTGGGCGTATGTTTCTCTTCCTTCAAACAAGCCTTTAAATTGGGACTACAGCACCCATAATTTAGCCAGTCCCAACACTTCCGACGGCCTGCAGGAAGGAGAAGGCTGGTATAAATTCCTTTCTAGATTTATTTCCTCTTTCCAAAGAACATGAAAGAGATTTTTTTCAAAAAGAGAAGGGGAAGAATCTGTTCTTCCTTCTTGGGGAAGAACGTTCCTGAGCATTAACTTACGTGCAGGAAACAATCCGGAACATCATGTAGAATCATGACAAGCGAACCGATACGGAGGTAATTGGCGCACTATGAGAAGCTGATGAGGAGGAGGGTGGCCGCGTGGTGGACGATTTCCTTACGAAAGTCCTACAGCGAGAGGAAAGACTGAAAGGATGGATTTTGCAGCTGCTCGTGGGGGCCAGACACCCCCGTCACGGGGAAGGGGTTTAGAGTGGAATGTTTCGCATCTGCAGATACACCAAACTAACATCCTTGTTTTTCACTTTTTCTCTCTGTTTGATTGAGTCTGCAGTTTTAAAATTAGCCGCCCAGTCGCCTTGGTGAGATGGGCAGCCACATAAATCGACTGAAAGGGACAAATGCTGGTTGTGGGCCAAAAGGAGGAACCGTGTTCCCTCCTGAATCCGAATGGGGCTTCCTGACCAGCCGGACCGATCTCTTCCGCCAGAGACCACTCACCATCCGTTTGACCTCAAAAGGCAGCATGACGACCAAGGAGCAGAAGAAGGAGAACTGCGTGAGGTAGTAGCCACAAAGGCCGGGCTGGAGAGGCTGCAACGCACACGGGGACGGGTGGAAGGAAGAGAAACGGCGTCATGCAATCGCAGCTCTCAGCTTCCCAAGCGAAGATAAAGCAGGGCTGGCTGGGGAATTCTGGGAGTTGAAGTCCACATACCTTAAAGGTGCCAGGTTTGAGAAACACTGTGCTCGAGAGCCCCTAGAAGCAGGGTCTTCCCTTGATATTTCATTTCTATCTCCCTTTTACTTTTCAGCCCCCTCCCCCTCCCCCATTTTTGGTGCAATGCTCCAGAGAGGAAAGGGGGCCACCGGGACGGGGATGGAGGTCCGTGGCAGAGATGTGAGCGTGAGAAGAGGCCACGGCAACACAACCGGCCAGATCTTCCACACTTGTACATTGTTGACACGTAAAGATGAATTATGAGTCGGTCAAGCTGTGAGGTCAGAGCAAACCCAAAGGGTTTCTCCTTTCTAGCTGCATGCAAAGGTTGAGCCAACCCTGGTCAAATCACAGCTTGTGCTAGAGGCTAGGAGGAATGCCGCGACTGTGCCAGATGTCGGGCAGCAGAGTGGGCTGCCACGCGAAGGAACGGGTTCTGCTTTGTTGGAAGGAAAGGCTGGAGGGTCGTCTGTCCGAGTTGCTCTACTACTGTACAGTGTTTTTTCAACTTGACAGCTTTAAGACGCTGGCTGGGGAATTCTGGGAGTTGGAGTCCACACATCTTAAAGTTGCCAAATTGGAAAAGCATTGGCTCGTGCACTGAGCAGGGGCTGGACTAGACAAACTCCAAGTCTTTCCAGCTCTGTGATTCTGTAATTTCACCCAGTAGTTTGTAGCACCTCTTTGAGCAGAAACCACAGGATCCAAACATTTCCTGTAGGATCTTCCGAAGACCTTTTCTAATCTTGCTTTTGGGATTTTTTGCAGATACTCTGCCCCTTCCCACGTCTCAAATTATAATTGTTTTTTGTGCTTTCAAGAACCATGAGCTCTTCTAAGCAGTTGTCTGAGCGTTTGAAAATGAGGGTAATTCACTCTTACAAAGCTGGGAAGGAAGGGAGGGAGGGAGGGAGGGAGGGAGGGAGGGAGGGAGGGAAGGGAGGGAGGGAGGGAGGGAGGGAGGGAGGGAGGAAGGAAGGAAGATAAGAGATAGAAATGATAGATGAGAGAGAGATGAGAGAGACATAAAAAACTAAACTAAATGAGAAACATTGTTCAGAAATGGAAGTTACACAGACTTGATCAAATCACGGCAACACCTGGAACGGCAAGAAAGCCTTTGCTAAAACTGGGTCCAAACTGGTCAGATGTGGAAAGAGAGCCCATGGACAATCTGTTGAAAAGTTAGCTGACGCTGGAGTGGTTATCTGCTGGTCCACAGCACAGCATTGCTTATACAACTGCGCAAAAGGAAAGATGTCTCCAACTAAATATCTTAGGAGGAACTGTCCCGAAGCCAGTGAATGAACTGAAGCTGAAAAGAGACTGTTCACCAAGACAATGGTCCAAACCGTTTTTTTCCACTGTCTTCTGCAGAACTCTATGGTTCTGTGAAAACTTGATGGGGTTCTGTGAGGGACTAAAGGACAGGAAAACTGTTCATTTCAGCACAGTTTTCTATCACTACAGTTTTGAGCAGGGCATTGGGGAAGGATTTTGAATGGCCTTCTTGGTCCCTAAACCTAAATATCACTGAACATATGGGGGGAGACCTTAAATATGCAGTGCACGGAAGGAGAATCTTTCTCAGCTAGGACAGTTCTGAAAGGAAGAGTAGGAAAATTCCAAACCAGCAATAGAAAGACTCTATTCGGTGGCTAGAAAAAAACATTCGGAAGCTCTTATTTCTGCTAATGGTGATGTTACAAAGTCCTGGTGCGAAGAGCATCCAAAATTCTGCATCTACTACATTCACCCTTTTCTTACTTTGAATCTGTACACAACTGCACAGAAATAGTAAGGAGGCATCCACATTTGCAGAAAGGTGTAGTGTTCAACTTTCTGCCGTGTAGCCCCTGTGTCAGCTGTTGTTGACTTAGGGATTCACTGACATCGATAAACTTTTGCAAATTACTCTAGGTTCATTCAGGGTGGCTGGTATACACTATTTTTCATCTCTCCCCCTCCTGAGCACACCATCCTACGATTTTGCCTAGGATAACATGTTGGTAGAACTTGTCCTCATGTAGTATTCCATTTATTTGTTTGTTTGTTTACTCAATTTATTAGCCTCCCATCTCCCTTTATCCAAGCGACACTAGGCGGCGTACAACAAGGTGGTATAACTATTTAATCACTTAGGTGTGTTGCTTTTTAGCTGTAAGAAATGGAAAGAATTGAATTTTTAAGGCTTGAATAAATGCTATGCATGGAAAGGCAGGACGCATTGCAGTTTCATACCATTTTTACGGAGGGGGATGTAAATCGAGGAACGCTTTTCCACTGAAATGTTCGTTCAAATGTCTCCCTGACTCCTTACCTGCTGCGGGTACCCAACCCAACATTGGCGGAGATCCCAGAACCAGGGTTTCTGCAAGAAGACACAGTTCATTAGGGATCATGTCATACCAGCCCACCAACGCTTCCCTGGAGCTAGTTTGAAAAAGGCTGAAAAATGGACACTTTTTTCCTCACACTCCCTACTTTTTCTAATCTAAAAGGAAAGCACAAATGTTGGGGGCTGGAAGGCGCAGGAAGAGTCACCAGCTGCATTACATGTGGTGAGCTCCCTTTTTTGACAATGACCAACGAAAGTGGGGAAAGAGCTGGAACTCACATCGTAGAGGACGGCCAACCCCGTGCAGAAGGAAATAACATAGTAGGTGGCTCTCCAGCTGGAAAAGAACAAAAAACCCATCAGGGCACATTGGACAGCAGGCCGTGAGGTCCAGGGATTCCGGAGCTAGAAGGGAGCGCAAAGGTCATCTAGTCCAGCCGACTGGGCTGCAAGACATCCACTGTATTAAACAGGCTTGACCCTGCTGAGCTTCCAAATGAATCCCACATCCTAACGGGGCTTAGCCCCTGGCTGGGTTGGGGGTCACATATGGAGTGTTGAGGGTACGGTGGGTGGATTCTTCAGCAGTTGCAGTAGGAGACATGCCTGTCCGTCCACAAACTGCCCGACCTCCTTGGCACGGCCACTCACAAACAACCCACCAGATGTGCTCTCTAAGAACCCAGTGGGGGTCTCGACTGCTTGGGGGGTCAAAGGCATTGCTGCATGTGTCACTCGACAGATGCACTCTCTAACAACCCAGTGGGGTCCTTAACCAGCAATCGTAAGATACTGGAAAGTGACGCTTCCCTTTGAATCACATAAACCTCCTTCTGGAATAGTTCAAAATCTTCTTGGAGGGTCCGATGGGACACGGATCCTGCTGGGCCCTAAGGGGTGCACTGGTGCCCACGGGCTGCACGTTGACCACCCTGCCCCAACAGCTCCCACTCACCTGGCTTCACAGAATTTCTTGGTCAAGCTGGGCCGGTCCTGATTCAGGCGGCATCGAAACCACCTCTCTACCTGCCTTGCTTGGAGGTCGCACTGCTTGGCCAAGCTGCTGACTTCCTCCTGGAACGCAGGACGCAGAACCAGGTCAGAGGAGCTGTAGATCCAACCCCGAGACCACCTTGCTGGAAAAGCCACAGCCCCCATTTTTAAAAGGGAAACTGAAGCAGTTTGCTTTGCAGAATCTCCCTGCACCTTTTCCCCCTCGATACCAAAATGGAACAGGTTTAGATGCTCCAATTCCTTATCCCACATTCCCTTCTTCTGGGTTGTTTTTTCAACTTTTCTCTCTTATCTACAGCCTTTGGATCCACTAGTGGTCTCCCATCCAAGGTCTCGCCAAATGACCGGCCCTGCTCAGCTTTTAAATCAGCCAGTGTCTACTTATAAGGCCAGTGAAAATCAGGAGTATTTTATCAAAGGCCAGAGGTTTAGCTCCCTTAGCCACACCTTCCAATACGTGTGGAAGAAACTCACCTTTTGGGGACATTTCCTCCGCTTCCTGTAAAAAGCTTCCAGGATGGGGTTTGGAGAAGGTTTCCGCCGCACCTTTTCTCGCAGGCCCAGTTTTCTGCTCAGGGGCGCGCCGATGTTCCTGGGAAAGGGAACGGCTTGGGTCAGACGAACGCTGGCTAACTTTGGCTGGTCCTTGGCTTTCTCATTTCACGCTCCGCTCAGGAACAGGCACGTGAAACCAAAGCAAGGAGAACAAGGCTCCTGAGCATCTCCTGCTTGTTTAACAAAAAATTCGTGAACTATAATAAGTAATACAACAGCTGCGACAGAATAAAGTAATATTTAAATAGTGATTAAAATCACACTTAAGGGAGTATAATGTGAACATAGCAGGAGCTCAGTCCCTTAACATTATTAAATCTAGACCATACAGAAGCATATTGCTCTGTCTTCTCCCTTTTACAATATAAAGACATTTCAAAAACGGAGAGAGAACATATTTCCTGAATTCATTCTTTAACATCAGGCGTGAGATTAACCCTAGCAAGACTGAGTGGCTTTGGGTTCTAGGTCCCCCTGGTTCCGGCCATTCTCCGTCTCTGGTTCTGGACGGGGCTGCACTGCCCTAACAGGACCAATGCGCAATTTGGGGGTCCTCCCAGACTTGTGGCTCCTGTTCAAGGAACAGGTAGCAGCGAAGACCGGGCGGGCTTCAACCAGTTTCACATTGTGCCCCAATTGTGCCCTTCCTGGACTAGGAGGCTAATAGGATCAGTAAGGAATGTCAGAAATAATAATAATGTCATCTTCAATTTCCCTTGCTTCTCCTTTTTGTCAAACTGTCAAATTCAGTTTGTGAAAAATGGTTGCTAAAGGCAAGTTATAAAAAAGGGACCTTCCACTGTTTCAAGAGACATCGGGCTTTTGGGTGGGGAGGGAAGGAAAGCTCCCTCCAAGCAGTTTCCGTTGGCCAAGAGCTTGCCTTTCGAAGAAGAACTGGAGGGCGACCAGCAGGAGAGCGAAGGGGAGGCCGAGCAGGAGGTGTCGGGGTTGGGGATAGTGGACGTCCTCCGTCTCCTGCATGTCCTCCCAGGTGAACCCTGGAGGTAGCCAGTACTCCTGTCTCCAAAGCCACCGCGTGAGCTGCGCCATCTCCCTGGGGAGGAGGGAAGAAAGGCAGGGGGTGAGATGGGGCGCTGCAGGAGTGTTTCCGGAAGGAGGGTCCTCTCTCAGCCCTTCCAGCTGCGGCTCAGGGGAGCAGCGATACTCCATCTTCCTCACCTCCCAGCATACCTTGGAGGTAGGCCAGGTGAGGGAACAGACAGCACAAGGACTACTGGACTCTTCTGTGACCTAGTATCATAGCATAATCTTGAAAGCCTGCCAGAGTTTCCCTCAGCCTCCTCTTCTACCAAAGAGAATCGAGGAGGAATTATCTTGAGTTTCTTTCTCACCCGCTCTTCCTTCCCAGGGCTACGTTAAGAGTTCCTTGATGGCCTTGCACTCCTCCTTCAAGATTATCTCCAGACTCCTCCATAACTCCCTAGATTGAAGCCAGGTTAGGACTTCTTCAAGGTGTAGGGATTCCAACTCCCAGGATCCTCAGCCACGGCCATGCAAGCTGGGAATGCTGGGACTGGAACTCCACGCATCAAGAGGATATCAGGATTGGGAAACCGAGACTGAGTTACAGAGAGAAGACGGCAACGTTTATAATGCCCTCTCCCTGGTTAATCTTCAGTGCTAGAAGGGAGTGGGGTTTGCTCTCTGGTTAGGATTAGGGTTAAACAGAGAGCAAACCCCACTCCTTTCTAGCACTGAAGGTGTTACTTAGCCAGGTAATGAAACGTTTGCAAGAAAACAGCCGAGCTCAGAGAACCCCAAAAACTTCACAGTTCAACCCTGAGCTACATGTATTCTCTTCTAAAGTTGCTGTAACGATGACAGCAGAAAAGTTCAAAAACCACATCATTGAAATGGCAGCGAAGAACAGTGTACCTCCATCCTTTATTTCCACAGCCATCCTTTTTAGGCTGAAATGGAGAAATGGCTAGAAAACTTCTCTAGAAAGAGCAAACACAAGGAGACTTATAATTGAAGAGGCCAAATATAAGAAAGAAGAACTTTGAAAAAGTTCGAAGGGACATTTTGTCTTCATTAAAATGAATGCATGCACACGTCCCAGAGTCAATTATTTTGCTATTAATGTTAGATTTGTTGGGACTTCCGGTGGCAATGGCGGGTTGAACACGTCTCTTCTGAGAGTCTCTCTCTCAAAGGGACCGTGGGCGCGGTTTTAAGGCTCGGGCAGGCCCCTTGAGCCTGAAGATTTCTCTGGCGTTGAGGAGAACACCTGAAACTGATCATATGTCCTCCAGACGGCTGTTCCCGGCAAGGAGATCACGAAGCAGAGGTTTTTGCCATCCCCTGGTGAGCAGCTGGGAGGCGGGATTTCCATCCAGTCCCATGCCGCGCCAAAGCCAAACCTAAATGGACTCGAGATCCGACCATCCCATTTCTTAATTTTTATAGATTGCCTTTTTATAATTAAAGACAGGCTTTTCTTGGGCACGGAGGGCTATTTCCTCTTGGCAGTTATGGGTATTTCAAGGGAATATTGATCTTTTTTTAACTATTTGCTTATTGGTTTGGTCTAAAAAAGCAAAGAGAGTTTGAACTATTATGGACTCTTAAAGAAAGAAGGAAAAAAAAATTTCCTACTTTTTTATCAGCAAATTTTTATTCGTAATCCTTTTTGGTGAATCTGCCTTTGACGTATTTCACTGGGCTTTACGTATCTACGTGAGAAAGTCGTCCTTTTTTGTCTATTCCGCATTGATCGGGGCAGTTCCTATAAACAACTTAATAGAAAGGCTGGTGTGGGTCTTCCGGGCTGTGTGGCCGTGTTCTGGAAGTTCTGTTTCCTAACGTTTCGCCAGCATCTGTGACCGGCATCTTCAGAGTGCAGGAGCACAGACAGGAGCAGTTCTCTCTGTGCCCAGGATGGTGTGACCCCTTTCTGGGTATTTATAGAGATCTGAAGGGGTGGAGGGTTTGGGGGGGCTGGGGGAGTGGGGGGTGGGTTAATGATTGGCTGCTGTTTTGGTGTCAGAATATCTGTGTATCTTCCTGGGGGTTAGGCAGGGTTTTTTCTTCTATTGAGTTAACGAGTGGCTGCTGAGGGTGATTAGCATGTTCCTTGTGTGAGCTGTTCGCATGTCCTGGTGGCTGAGGTGAGTTTGCTGACCTTTTGCAGGCTGTATTTTTCAGGATTGGTAGCCAGGTTTTGCTGATTTTTAGACTCTCCTCTTTTTTATTGAAACTGTGCTGGTGTTTGTGAATCTCAGTGGCTTCCCGGTATAGCCTGGTATAGTGGCTGTTGGTGTTGTCCACTATCTCTGTGTTTTCAAATAGGATTTTGTGTCCAGTGTGCCTGAGAGCATGTTCAGCTCCCCCCCAACCCCCCCCAATCCCCCCCCCTTCAGATCTCTATAAATACCCAGAAAGGGGTCACACCATCCTGGGCACAGAGAGAACTGCTCCTGTCTGTCCTCCTGCCCTCTGAAGATGCCGGTCACAGATGCTGGCGAAACGTTAGGAAACAGAACTTCCAGAACACGGCCACACAGCCCGGAAGACCCACACCAGCCTTCGTATGCCGGCCGTGAAAGCCTTCGACAATACAACTTAACAGAAACATTTCGGAGTTCTTTTTCTTTCCAGCGATATTCTTTCTGACCACTAGAGTGTGGTATTGCCTACCTAATCCACTACCTGAAAGCTTTTGGTGGATTTCTTTCTCACTGGCAATTAATTTAAAAATGACTCCCAAAAGACCCTATGGAAGTGCCTCTGCAGACTTTGACTTTTTGTGGCAGATGTTTGATGATTTTTCAGCTAAAGCTATACAGACTATAGATGCTAGATTTGAAGCAATAGAACAAAAATCGGGTACAAAAATAGAGAAGATGGATGCTGTTGTAAAGCAAGTTACTGACAAAGTACAAATACTGGAAAAAAGAATGGATGCTAAAGACACAGAAATGGAAAGAGAACTGGATAAATTTGCTCTACTTGGGCTTAAAGAGAACGAATTCCGTTTAAGAGCAGTTCGTGAAAATGTTCAAGAGAATGTCAAACAACTGGTGGTGTCTGCTGTCTCCAATTTATTAAGCTGGGAGGAAGAAAGGATGGATCAAGAAGTCGGCAAGGTGTATCGTATAAATTCACATTTTGCAGCTGTTAGAAAACTTCCTAGAGATGTTATGGTTTATTTTTTGAGATGGTCAACAAGAGAACAAGTATTGCAGGCTCATTTTGATTCTAGACTAAAAATTGCTAATACAGAGATGATTGTATTAAAAGAAATACCCATTAGAATCTTGGGAAAGAGAAAGGAATACACCTTTTTGACAGAGGTTTTAAAAAAGAACAAGATCCTATTCCGTTGGGATAAATTGGAAGGTGTGATCTTTACCTTCCAGCAACAAAGATTCAGATTAAATTCCGTCCAAAAGGCCAGAGATTTCCTGGCAAGATATGGATTGGAATTACAACAAGAATCAGAGGGGAAGGCCTTACAGAGTCAACAACAATCGGAGGAAGGGCTCGATGACCAGGTTGTCGAGATGGGTGTTACAGTTAAAGACTGATAAACTTTCTTCTTAATTATGGATTATCAGTACTTAACGTGGAATATTAATGGTGCAAACCACCCCCAGAAAAGACAAAAAATCTTTCATTATTTGAGAAAATTAAATCAGGATATAATTTGTCTGCAGGAAACTCACATCAGAAAAAAAGATGAAAAATACTTGATTTACAAAACTTTAGGTGAAGAATTTGTATCAGCAAATATTAAAAAAAAACTAATGGAGTTGTTTGATATATTAAGCCCTATTTGAAACCACAACTTTTAATATTTGATGAAAGAGGTAGATATGTTGCAGTTGAGACTGAGTTGCAAAGAATTAAATTTGTAATTGTTGGATTATATGTTCCTAATGGAGATAAAGGTAAATTTTTTAAACACCTGATGCATCAATTGTCACCTTTCACATATGAAAATTGGTGCTTGATGGGAGACTGGAATGGCGTAACCTCACCTCAGATGGACAGGTCCTCCGGAAAGGGAATTAAACTTAACCGAGGGAAACCACCTAAGTCTTTTTTTGACTTGATTGAAAACTTGACTTTGATACTCTTGGAGACAAAGAAATGGGAATGCCAAGGAATACACCTTTTTTTCAGAAAGGCATAAATCTTTTTCTAGAATTGATATGATATGGATTTGAAAGACTTTGGCAAACAACTTTAGAAGTATGGATATTTTACCAAAAACCTTCTCAGATCATAATCCAGTTACACTGACACTTAAGAAGAAACCTATAACATTTAAGTGGAGACTAAATGACTTGATACTGCAAAAAGAATCAGTAGTAAAAGAATGTAGAAAGAAGCTAAATGAACACTTTAATAACAACTTAGATAAAGGAACAGATTCAAAAATTGTTTGGGATGCCAGTAAAGCAGTGATGAGGATTCAATATAACCGGAACTTAAAAGGAAACATCAAGAAAGAATGCAAACTATTCTAAGTGAAATAAAGGGAAAAGAAGAACACCAACAGATACTGATATTTTGCGCCAAATTAAGCTTCTACCACAGCAACTGTCTGTGTTAACTATAAAAGAAACAGACTGAAGAGCAACTAGCGGTAAGAGACAGACTGAAAGATCGTCATGCAGCGACTCTCACTGGCAAGTTGAGGCAAGGAGCTGTTGCAGCCAGGAGCCCCAGAAGAGATGCTGTTCTCCAGAGACCTGCTGGAAAAGGAGCCATTTCGGATCACGCAACACGCTGGGGAAGCACTTCTTTGACGATAAAGCGCTTGCTTGAACTAAAAGACTTTCTGGAAGATCCAGCCAACAGAAATGTTTCACTAACTGAAAGCCAGTGGGCGCAAGTGTACTTTCTCACCTTTTTACTCTCCCCAAGAAGTTGCAATCTGAGGCTATAACACCTGGTAAATTCTTGTCGGAGTGGAAAAGCTTGGTGTATCATTTGAACAAAAGAGGAGGGTTAATTGCTGATGGCACTGTATCTTCAGTGAAGAAAAGGGAGGGTCTCTTGCTGGATAATCAAATCCTTGCGTTGATCCAATGAACCAACTTTTGTTGAGCAGTGACCAAGCTGCTACAGGAAAACAGGCGCTCTACGAAGGAGCAGTTCGCACAAAAGGGTTACAAGTACTACCGGAAACACCTGAACCCCTGGATGAAGCTAGAAGCACTGGTCACTCAGAGTCATCCTCTTCGAAGGAAGCATTGGAGTTTGAGGCCTACTTGGACAGTCTGGAACGTCCAAAGCGACGCCGCTTGAGCACGGAAAAACAACCGGTACGTATCCAAATAGAGAAATTCCAGCAAGGACTTTTTGAAGGATTAAAGGAAGTGGAAAACTGCGACTGCTCCTCGAAACGGACTGTAGAATAAGCCATCCTTGTTTATCCAGAGGTTGTTAGGGATGTAGCTAGGACTGTAACAGCAATGCCACCCACCCAAGTCAGTGCTGAAAGACTGTTTTCGGCACCGAAAATAGCCAAATCGGGTTTAAGGGCTTCTGCGAGGGAGGATTTGGCAGAAGCAATTTTGTTTCTAAGAACAGTATGTTAGTCTTCAACTTCAACAATCTTCTGCAATATAATTTTTATTTCATTCAATGTAATGTTTCATGTTATATTCGCTTGAATTTTATATTCAAACGATACTTTAATCTCAAAAAGAAAGTTTATATTACTTATGTACCTAATTGAGTTCGTTTCTTTAATATGGTCATTTGTTAAGTTGTTTTAGGGGTTCAATTGTTTATTTTTTTGGTAGTTTTGACTTTAAATTCTTTCCAGCAATGTCATACTTTAGATTTCTGAACTAGTAGAGTTCCTGATTTTCTTTTATAGTTTCTTTCTTTTATAGCCTATTACTTTATACTCTATACTCTTTTGATAAAAATATAACCTCACTGTTCTTAGTTTTTACTTTTTATCCTTTGTTTAAACTATAAGGTTACTGAATGCTTGTAATTTCTTCCGTAAATAAAATTAAAAACCAGAATGTCGTAGCTATAACCTTTAGACTCAACCTTTAACAGGTTAGGGTTCTGAAAAGCTGCCCACTGATTCACGTGGGCAGCGATGAAACGCTTGTATGTTATGTGCTTGCAGTCAATATAGGAAATATATAATTAGTATATTTATAATTTATTTCCTATATTGATATATAATTAAAGGAGCCGGAGCCGGAGGTACCATGAATAAAGGAGTCAAAGGTTTTATACGCCAACTCCACAGCCCTGGTAACTATACGGGAAAAAGCGTAAACACCATGTTAAATGTAAGCAAATCCATCATTTTTCCAGTCCAGATATTGACAAATCCAAAAAGTTGTATCTCCCACTTTAGCCCTGGTCAAATGGACCGATTTTGTGTTGCTTCTTATTACACAAAACAATCTTGCTCTTTAATCCATTCAGATGATGATTGATCCTTGTTTCGAATTTCTTCAATACTTTATACAGCCAGCAAAAAGAAATTGTTCTAATTGCTCTCTGGAAGTGTCATTTTTATTTCTTTCTTAATTTTTAAAGCCTCATCCAATTTTTTTCTTTCTATCTGATGACAAATTCGTACTCAAATTCTGGTTCATGTTGTTCTCGGGTAGATTTTGTTGCATAACCTTTTCGGTAACATCTTCTGAGAAAAACAGCCTGTTCTCAAAAAGATACCACATAGCTGACATAATTGCACGAGCCCCGGTGCTGTTGCTCAAAGATATCGCTGAAGGCCTTTCTAAGTTACTTGTTTTGTTTGATCTCCAATATCAAAAACAGTTTTTCTTTCCCACAAAAATGCGTTTATTCTTTAAGATGAATTCCAAAGTCTTTGCATTCAAAATCCAATATTCCAATGTTTTCTGAGCCCTTAATCCATTTAGTGTTGATTTCAAATTCTGAAAGATGATAAAGATACGTCTTCATTTTCTTACGTCAAGGATCGAAGGCACTCACCCGGTGTTTGCAGTCTCGTCACTTTGAAGGTGTCTAACTTCTTTAAAGCAGTTGATAGGCAATGTCTGAAGGTGGTTAGCGAGGGAAGTGCAAACTAACATCCTTTAAAAAGGCTCCATTTGTGGTTAGAGCAATCATGGCGAATTCCCTCGGCTCCCGATTCTCCCACCCGCCAGAGACCGCCGTCTTCCAGTCTCTTCGTGTGGAGCAACCGTAAGGAGAACAGCTTGGGCGATCCCACGTCCTCTCTTTGTCCAGAGAGGGTCAAAGGGGCCGATCTACTCCTCGGTCCCTGCTCGTGGTCACAAACGTTGGCCCCGCTTTTGGCAGAGGCCATCTTCAGTCCGCCACCTTCCCCGGAGGTTCGGAGAAATGCTAGCGCTGTTTTGGTGCCACAACCGATGGACAGGAAGCCAAAATACTGGAACTGAAATCAAAGGAGGGCGTGTGGTGGAAGGTCATTTCATTCATCCTCCCCTGACTCCCCCTTCCCACAAAAACAGGTGGCTCTCTTTTTCCATGGGGCGAAGGGAGCCAGCGCACGAGTGCCATAAAGGACACCGTCTATGCTAGAAGGGGTGGGTGGCCATCAGTAGGAAGGGCAGGCCGGGAGTCTCTTTAGAAGCGGAGAGTGTAGAGGTGTCCGGTCAGCCCAACACAAGGTCATCCCACGTTGTTCTCAGGTCCTACGTTCCTGCAGTAAACACTGTGTCATGATTTACAATGCTTTTGTGAGCCCTGTGTGTCATTGTCAGAGGGCATGTAACCTGTAACCTTGTGAGCCAATCAATGATGCTTTATTGCATCTAGCTCCAGTCGCTTTCGTTCCGAAGTTCAGTGGGCATTTTCCCCACAACATGACAGAGGGGGGAATGCAAATCAGTCAAAATAAATTCAAATAAATACAATCAGTCAATGCAAAAGGAGGAGAGCAGAGCTGTCAACTGTTAGGCAAAGTCGGCTCCTGAACTGGCCGGCACCTCCCCAGCCCCAGTGATCTTCTAGCCCTTGTTTTACCCTTTTGGCAACATTCTCCCACAAAACGTGGAGAGCTGCTAACTTAAGGGCCCCAAGAGCTCCGAGGCTCTGAAAGGCAGCTTTGCATCAGTCGGTATTAAGAGTGAATTCCTGCACACAATGAGCAACAGCAGACGAAGGTCAGCAGTAGCACAAGTTCACATGGCTATTTTGGGCCACCTCGGTGTGGGGAGAAGATAACAAAGAGGAGACAAGCTCGAAGGGAGGGATGTGGGGCACGAAGCAAGAGCAGGTGAGAATACGCCAAGCCTGCCTAAATTAATACCATTGCTGTTCAGACACTATCAACGGCTGGATAAACGTAACCTACGGAACTCCCTTCCACAAGATGTGAGGAGAGAGAATCAAATGGCAATGCTCACGTAAATAAGCATGAGTTAACCAATTTTCCCGGACACCCGAGGACCCCACGCGATTGCCGCCTGCTATCCTACAACACTCACAATCCCTCCCAGAAGACCCACAACCAGAGGGACAGCTCACCCCTTTGGAAGTGGCAAAGCGCCACCACCCCTTCCACGGGGCGATTTGGCAACCTTGGGAGGGTCGCCACCGGTCCCTGTCCTCTGCCTTTGCAGCTGCAGGCTGCCCACCTCGGTTGGGCTCAGGCTCCAGGTTGGGGGCGGGGGGGGGGCGTGCTATTGGCTCTGCTCCTGCCCCCCTTCCCTGGCCGGATTGCAGGCTGCAGCTCAACACTCAGCCAGAGAGCAAAGTCTGTCTCCAAAAGAGGGGCAGTCCAGAGCCCCGTCTGCCCCCCCCGGGAACATCACGTTGCCCGACCCCCCCCCCGCTCCCACTGACACCCACGCCCGGCCAGCTCAGCCACGTCCCACCAGCCGCCCCTCCAAGAACTGCGGGCTTCTGCAGGACCGTCTGGGTGATCTCAGGGAGACTCCGCTGCCACCATCGAGGGAACCTGCGGGCTGAACTGACACCCCCTCCCCCCCGCCAGGTTCACACGGCGCCCTAACCTGAACGAGCCCGACCGGGGCGACCCGCCGCCCACTCCGCCCCGCCCCGCCCCGCCCAGCCGCAAGACCCCGAAGCCGACGAAGAGGAGCAGCTCAGCCCGGACGGACGGCGACGCTCCTCCGGCGCCTGGCCGCCTCTGCCCCGGTGCACTGGGGGGACGCAGCAGGGTCTCCCCCAGACACACACCACTGATGCCCCCCGGAAGGCCGCCCAGCGCCCGCTCCCGCACTGCCGCACCCCTTCCCCATCACCCCCAGCCGGCCCTCCGGGAAGGCGGCACTCGGAGTTGGAGCTCCACTCGGGAGGAGGGTGCCAGGCTGGGGGACCCACCTCTTCCCCCCCATTTCCCCGCTTGCACTGACGCTGTGCCCGGCTACCTCAGGATGCGCCGGGGGATCCCTTTCCGAGGGTCCCGGCCCTTCGCCCCCCGCCTCGTGGCCCCAGGCGGCGCCCCCACATGCCCAGGAGGAAAAGGGAACGGCCGCTCCGGGGGCCCGGACTGATGCCCTCCGGGGTGCCCAAGCGGCGCCCGCTCACCCGCCCGCCTTCTCCGTCCCTCCGTCACAACGCCAGACCTGCCGCCGCCACAGCCTCTCCTCGCACTGCTTGTTGGCTGGCAGCAGCCAGGGAGGGAGACGGGCGTCTTTGGGCGGGTGCAGCTCAGCAGGGGCGGGCTATGGCGGGGCCGAACCGAGTCTGCCTCTGAGCGTGGGCAGAGCGCCGAGGCGCCCTGCAGGTCAGGGGGTGCATTCTGCAAAACGGGGCTCAGACATCCGTGGCCTCTGAGAGCGTGCAGAGGATGAAAGGCAAGAGTAAGAACGGAGAGGTGTTGGAGGGAGCTTTGTCTCACCTGAAGGAGACAGTGCTCCTGAGCGTGTGCAGAGGCCTCCTCATTCCATTTCCCCCGGGAGAAGACAGGGTCCCCTCCATCCCATAGGAAGTCAAGTGGGTGGGGCCCTGAGGCCACCCCCCCCGGCGCAATACGCGCACACACAAACACACAACAAACACACAGAGCAGAACGTTTTGCCTTTTCCAGGGCCAAAAAGAGTCAGTACGGATTGTGCTTCATCGATCACAGAAGAGCCTTGGATGATGTTAATCGTGTCACATCGTGGAATGTGCTTAGAAAAATGGAAATCGCAGAAGGTCTCCTGGTCTGCTGCCAGGCCAGGAAGCCCCGGAAGGGGCAGAACACGGCAAAAGAGACGGGCTCCGGGCTGGCGAAGGAGGGCGACGAGGCTGCACTGCACCCTCTCCCCGGATCTCCCCAGCCTCCGTGCGGAAGACGCGTTCGGGGAAGCTGCTCGTTAAAAAAAAATTGGTGAACTATACTAAGTAATACAACGGCTGCGATAGAATAAAGTAATATTTAAATAATAGTGATTAAGATCACACTTAAGGGAGTATCATGTGAACATAGCAGGAGCTCAGTCCCTTAACATTATTAAATCTAGACCATACAGAAGCATATTGCTCTGTCTTCTCCCTTTTACAATATAAAGACATTTCAAAAACGGAGAGAGAACATATTTCCTGAATGCATTCTTTAACATCAGGCGTGAGATTAAACCTAGCAAGACTGAGTGGCTTTGGGTTCTAGGTCCTCCTGGTTCCGGCCATTCTCCGTCTCTTGTTCTGGATGGGGTTGCACTGCCCCAGACAGGACCAATGCGCAATTTGGGGGTCCTTGTTCAAGGAACAGGTAGCAGCCAGACTTGTGGCTCCTGTTCAAGGAACAGGTAGCAGCCAAGATTGGGGGGGGGGCTTGACCGAATTTCACATTGTGCCCCAATTGTGCCCTTTCTGGACTAGGAGGTGATTAGCATCAATAAGGAATGTCAGAAATAATGACGATGATGATGTCATTTTCAATTTCCCTTGCTTCTCGTTATTGTCAAATTCAGTTTGTGAAAAATGGATGCTAAAAGCGAGGTATAAAAAAGGGACCTTCCACTGTTTCAAGAGACATCGGGCTTTTGGGTGGGGAGGGAAGGAAAGCTCCCTCCAAACAGTTTCCGTTGGCCAAGAGCTTGCCTTTCGAAGAACAAACGGAGGGCGACGAGCAGGATAGCAAAGGGGAGGCCGAGCAGGAGGTGTCGGGGTTGGGGATAGTGGACGTCCTCCGTCTCCTGCATGTCCTCCCAGGTGAACCCTGGAGGTAGCCAGTACTCCTGTCTCCAAAGCCACCGCGTGAGCTGCGCCATCTCCCTGGGGAGGAGGGAAGAAAGGCAGGGGGTGAGATGGGGCGCTGCAGGAGTGTTTCCGGAAGGAGGGTCCTCTCTCAGCCCTTCCAGCCGCGGCTCAGGGGAGCAGCGATACTCCATCTTCCTCACCTCCCAGCATACCTTGGAGGTAGGCCAGGTGAGGGAACAGACAGCGCAAGGACTACTGGACTCTTCTGTGACCAAGTGTCATAACATAATTTTGGAAGCCTGCCAGAGTTTCCCTCGGCCCCCTCTTCTACCACAGAGAAGCACGGCGGAATTATCTTGTTTCTTAACCTTTATTGATTTTCAATAAACAATGAAACATAAGAAAACAGAAAAAAAAAGAGAGAAAAGTTTAGAAAAAAGAAGTTAAATGTACAGAAAAGGAAAAGAAAAAGAGAGAAAGAATAGGTGAGTTCCAACTTTCTCTGTTGCAGATACAAATATTGAATACCTACCGCTTTTACTGTAAGAATAGAACCAATATAAAGTACTTCTCTAATCCTAATAATGATCAAATCCCCAAATCAACATGGCATTCGGGCATAATCCCAAGCAAAAGGGAAGAACAAAAGTGATTTCCAAATAGAAACAAGGCTACCCCCCCCCCTTTTTAATCTCAATATACTATGTCACCTCCTCCGCCACTGCCATTATTGTCCAGTCGTAAATATCTGCGTGTTTTGACATCTGGGTGCGTAGCAAAAGCTCAGTGGTGTTACCATCTACCATCCTCCCTTCCCAAAGGCAATAGGAAGCACTTCCATCTCACTCGTATTTCCCACCCACACTAACATCCCCTTACACAGTCCTAGCAACTTCCTCACTCAGTCCCAATCAACAAGACGCCCCTCTAACCACTCTCAGGAGTCGCAGTCTATATTCATCTTTTCTGCTATTAAAGAACAGTAATCCTAGCTGCATTGTCAGACAATCCTGGTCCCAAGAAGTTACCATTAATCTGTCAGAAGCCACAGCCCATGTTTTAACCATGATCAAACAGGTTTACTTTGTACACTTTCTAAGAAAGTGGTCATACTTTCATCCTAGCACATAATACCCCACAGATTGAGCCATTATTTTTTTCTCCTTAGCTGCTTCTTTCAGGAACAACTTCAGTACATTCTCTTTATCTTTCAGTAATTTAAGACCTTCCTTTTGGAGATCCAAATCATGTCAACATTAGACTGATCCAAGTTCTCTTCACTTTGGAAGAGTAACTCTTTGAACCTAGCAAACAGCGCCTCACAAGTTGAATCTTTATTATTTTCTCCTCGTCTTCTTCTCTCAGGAACCACTTCAAGAAGTTCTCTTTATCTCTCAGTGATTTAAAACCCAAAACAATGTCATCATTGGGCTGATCCAAAATAACTGAAAGTCCAAAAGAAGATTCTTTTTCTTTAAAGTCCAGTAAAATATCCATCTCTCTTTCTTCTTCCATATCTGTATTATCCATATTGTTCTCCAAGATACCCAACTTATGTCCAACTTGCCTCACATCAACAGCAGCCTCATTGAATTTTGCTTCGAATTTCTTGTTCAAATTATCAAATTTATCCTCCAGGACTGAATTATTTTTTCTGCAAAGCTTTGAAACCTAATCATGAAACACTCATCCCTGTGCTTTGCCCTCTTAGTAGCCATGGTCAATAGCGCTCTCTTGTGTCCGGAATAGAAATTATGTCCCAACCAAAGTAAAGAGTGGAAGGGAGAAAGTCCCTTTATTTTATTTAAGGTTCCTGTTTAATCAGCACCGATTAAGTAAGAAAACAAAGCAGAGTTCACACACTTCCCATATCCACATTCCAGTATCACAAACCCAAGTGCAGATTTGCCAGGAAAAATAATAAAAAAGAATTTCTTTTCTCTTGCTTCTTAAACATTTATAAAAATTCCAAGCTTTTTCCTTTTTTGCTGAATATACAAAACTATTTATCCTAATCAAGGGTAAGCGCAAACGTCTGGTGGTTTTTTCGGCTTCATCGCAGCTTGGAACTTGAAGGTAATCCCACCACCCAGCTGGTCACTCACCAGTCGATCCCGAAAGTCTCCATTTTGAGGTCTTCTGGCTGTGAAAAGCTGTCCAGAGGTCATGTGGGATGATTTCTGGGATTCCCCTTGCATCCGGAGAATTCTTCAGGCTCCAGGAAGCCTGCCTGAGCCTAAAACTTCTGCGACAACGACTCTCCACTTGAAAAGGAGAGCCTAGCGTGCAGCCATTTCTCACTGGAAGCTCCTCAAGGCAGAATTATCTTGAGTTTCTTTCTCATCTGCTCTTCCTTCCCAGGGCTAAGGTCCTTGACAGCCAGGCACTCCTCCTTCAAGATTATCTCCAGACTCCTCCATACCTCCCTACATGCAAGCCCAGGTTAGGACCCCCTCGTGGTATAGGTATTCCAACTCCCAGGACCCTCAGCTTGTTGTGCAGAGCACAGCAAAACTTCCAAAAACTCTGCTCTCAGGAAAATTACACATCAGCATGAGAGCTTGCAAAATGCAGTGTCCATATTTTGCTCTCCAAAGAAAATCCAGTCAGAAAATATATACTAACTGGTTTTTATTGATAAAAATGCAAAACTCCATAAAATAGAACTTGCATACAAAATATAGGAAATAACAAAAACTTCTCATAAAACTTAGCATCCAAGACTTATCCACAACAAAGTCTCTAGCTAAAAACTCTCAGAGAAGAGGTACACTACTTGGTTATTAGTTACAACTACATAACCTATAAAACCTACATGGTAGATGAAACTGTACACGACTGACAGGCTGGGCATCTAGCCCTCCCGTTATATTGCCAGCATGTACCCGCACACTGAATAACTAGCATACACATGCCAATAGGTGGTAGTAACTAGCAGTATACTTACACAACACACAGTCACAAGTTGTTTACATGAACTACGTAGTCATAATAAGTTGTTGTACAGATAACGAGATGAGTTTCTTCCCATGAAAAATCCTGATGCAGCTATGGCCATGCAAGCTGGAAATGCTGGGAATGAAACTCCATGCATTGAGAGGGTATCAGGATGGGGAAGCTGAGACAATTACAGAGAGAAGACGGCCCCTTCCCTGGTTAAATTCTGTCTGCAGGAGTGGACAGAACTCCCAGGATCCTCAGGCATGGCCATGCAAGCTGGGAATGCCAGGACTGGAACTTCATGCATTGAGAGGGTATCAGGATGGGGAAGCCGAGACTGGGTTAGACAGAGAAGATGGCTATGTTTATAATGCCCTCTCCCTGGTTAAATCCTGTCCATAGGACTGGACAGTTGCATACCAAAAATCCTTTCTAGGGAATGTCCCCACCACCACCACCAAAAAAGGAATACAGTTTTATGAGAAGCAAAACGTTGGGTGAGAGATGCTAGAGGTCTTCTTCTTATATAGTAAGTTGTATTGAAAGGTTTAGGTACAACAATAAAAGTTAGTGCAAACTAAAAATAAGAAAAAAAGGAAAAAGAACCCTAAGAAAGCAACTTCCCACCCTCATCATCAGTATAAACAAATTTGTGATCTCTTCACCCCCTCTTCATTAACAGATTAAAAACTCTTCATCCCATAACTCATCTCTTAATTACAGGCAAATCCAATAAGTAACATCTTCTCCAATCCAGGTGTCAGCAAAAAGTCCAAACAGAGCCCTAAAATCACAGCATTAATTAAGATACATAAAACTCCACGTTCCACCTCTCAGCTCTTAGCTGTACGCAAAGCCACATTTAAAGGGCATAAAGTGGTCCCGTATCTAGTGGAAACGAAAACACTGAAGTCTAACGTGACAAAGAGGGGGCATTTCTCATTCCCAAATATCCCTTTTTCTAGCATAACTGTAGGGAAAAAAGCTTAAACACCATGATAAGTCTAAGCAAACCCAATACACAACATTTTCCCATTCCAAGTGCCAACAATTCCAAAGAGATCCACCCCAAAGAGCAACATATCCCAGTCAAATAAACATTCTATATCTCAACCCTTAAGTATAAGGAAATCCAGATTTAGCAAATGTAAAGTAATCTCAGTATCCTAACCCTAACCCTAACCCTAACCCTAACCCTAACCCAAAAGACTAACCCAAAAGACTAAAATTTAACATAACAAAGAGGGATAATTTCTCCTTTAAAAAGAAGTTCACCAAAAGAGAGTGCGCGAGCGAGTGAACGTGAGCCAGTTTAGTGTAGAAGAAGCAGTTTGGTGTAGTGGTTAACGTGCTGGCCTAGAAACCAGGAGATGGAGGGTTCTAGTCCTGCCTGAGGCATAAAAAACTGGCTGGGTGACTTTGGGCCAGTCACTCTCTCTCAGCGCAACCCACCTCACAGGGTTGTTGTTTTGGGGAAAATAGGAGGAGGAAGGAGTATTAGGTATGGAAAAAAAAGCCGAGATAAAAATCTAAAAAAAACCCCAAACCTTCCAGACTTTAAGTAAAAAGACAGTTAAATGCAGATTAGGATACAGTAACTATAGGGGGGAAAAGTATAAACACCATGTTACATGTAAGCAAATCCATCATTTTTCCAGTCTAGATATTAACAAATCCAAAAAGAAACATCTCCCATTTTGTTGTTGTTGTTCAGTCATTAAGTCGTGTCCGACTCTTCGTGACCCCATGAACCATATCGCGCCAGGCCTTCCTGTCCTTCACTGCCTCCCTGAGTTTGCTCAGTTTCATGCTCATTGCTTCAGTGATGCTATCTAGCCATCTCGTCCTCTGCCGTTCCCTTCTCCTTTTGCCTTCAATCTTTCCCAGCATCGGGTCTTTTCCAAGGAATCTTCTCTTCGCATTAGGTGATCAAAGTATCTGAGCTTGAGCTTCAGTATCAATCCTTCCAATGACCAATCAGGGTTGATTTCCTTTAAGATTGACTGGTTTGACCTCCTAGCAGTCCAGGGGACTCTTAAGAGTCTTCTCCAGCACCACAGTTCAAAGGCATCAATTCTTCGGCGCTCGCCTTCTTTATGGTCCAGCTCTCACAGCCATACATTGCTACTGGAAAAACCATAGCTTTGATTATGCAGATCTTCGTCAGCAAGGTGATGTCTCTGCTTTTTAACAATGCTGTCTAGGTTTGCCGTAGCTTTCCTCCCAAGGAGCAAGCGTCTTTTAATTTCATGGCTGCAGTCTCCGTCTGCAGTGATCTTGGAGCCCAAATAAATGAAGTCTGTTACTGCTTCCATTTCTACCCCTTCTATTTGCCAGGGATTGATGGGTCCAGATGCCATGATCTTAGTTTTTTTAATGTTGAGTTTCAAGCCAGCTTTTGCACTCTCCTCTTTCACCCTCATCAAGAGGCTCTTTAGTTCTTCTTCACTTTCTGCCATTAGGGTGGTATCGTCTGCATATCTGAGCTTATTGATGTTTCTCCTGAAATATTAATTCCAGCTTGTGATTCTTCCAGCCTGGCATTTCTCATGATGTACTCTGCATATAGGTTAAATAAGCAGGGTGACAGTATACAGCCTTGTCGTACTCCTTTCCCTATTTTGAACCAATCGGTTGTTCATGACCGGTTCTAACTGTTGCTTCTTGGCCTGCATACAGATTTCTCGGGAGACAGGTAAGGTGGTCTGGTACCCCCACCTTTCTAAGAATTTGCCACAGTTTGTTGTGATCCACACAATCGAAGGCTTTTGCATAGTCAATGAAGCAGAAGTAGATGCTTTTCTGGAACTCTCGTGCTTTCTCCATGATCCAGCGAATGTTGGCAACTTGATCTCTAGTTCTGACTCTTCGAAACCCAGCTTGTACATCTGGTAGTTCTCGGTTCACGTACTACTGAAGCCTAGCTTGTAGGATTTTGAGCATAACCTTCCTAGCATGTGAAATGAGCACAATTGTGCGGTAGTTTGAGCATTCTTTGGCCCTGCCCTTCTTTGGAATTGGAACATAAACTGACCTTTTTCAATCCTGTGGCCGCTGTTGCGTTTTCCAAACTTGCTGACATATTGAGTGCAGCACTTTAACAGCATCGTCTTTTAGTATTTTAAATAACTCAGCTGGAATACTGTCATCTCCACTAGCTTTGTTGTTAGTAATGCTTCCTAAGGCCCACTTGACTTCGCTCTCTAGGATGTCCGGCCCAAGGTCAGTGACCACACCAGCGTGGACATCAGGGACATTCCGATCTTTCTTATAGAGTTCTTCTGTGTATTCTTGCCACCTCTTCTTAATCTCTTCTGCTTCTGTTAGGTCCCTGCCTTTTTTGTCCTTTATCACGCCCATCTTTGCATTAAATGTTCCTTTGATATCTCCAATTTTCTCGGAGAGATCTCTAGTCTTCCCCATTCTATTTTTTTCCTCAATTTCTTTGCAATGTTCATTTAAGAAGGTTTTCTTAACTCTCCTTGGTATTCTCTGGAAATCTGCATTCAGTTGGTTATATCTTTCCCTTTCACCCTTGCTTTTCGCATTCCTTCTTTCCACAGCTATTTGTAAAGCCTCATCAGACAGCCAGTTTGCTTTCTTGCATTTCTTTTTCTTTGGGATGGTTTTAGTTGCTGCCTCCTGTACAATGTTACAGACCTCCGTCCATAGTTCTTCAGGCACTCTGTCTACCAAATCTAATCCTCTAAATCTATTCATCACCTTCACTGTGTACTCACATGGAATATGATCTAAGTCATACCTGAGTGGTCTAGTGGTTTTCCCTAGATGAAAAGGACATCTTTTTTTGGTGCTAGTTCTAGAAGGTGTTGTAGGTCTTCATAGAACCGGTCAACTTCAGCTTCTTCGGCATCGGTGGTTGGGGCATAGACTTGGATTCCTGTGATGTTGAATGGTTTGCCTTGGATTCGCACTGAGATCATTCTGTCGTTTTTGAGATTGTGCCCCATTACTGCCTTTCCCACTCTCTTATTGACTATGAGGGCTACTCCATTTCTTCTAAGGGTTTCTTGCCCACAGTAGTAGATATAATGGTCACCTGAATTAAATTCACCCATTCCTGTCCATTTTAATTCGCTGATTCCCAAGATGTCGATGTTCAATCTTGTCATCTCACGTTCGATCACATCCAGCTTGTCTTGGTTCATAGATCTTACATTCCAGGTTCCTATACAATATTGTTCTTTACAGCATCGGACCTTCTTTTCGCTTCCAGATACATCCACAGCTGAACGTCCTTTCGGCTTTGGCCCAGCCGCTTCACTCTTTGTGGAGCTACTTGGAATTGCCCTCCGCTCTTCCCCAGTAGCATACTGGACACCTTCCGACCTGAGGGGCTGATCTTCCAGTGTTGTATCTTTTAGCCTTTTGATATTGTCCATGGGGTTTTCTTGGCAAGGATACTGGAGTGGGTTGCCATTCCCTTCTCCAGTGGACCACATTTTGTCAGAACTCTGTCATGACCTGACCGTCTTGGGTGGCCCTGCACGGTATAGCTCATGGCTTCACTGAGTTACGCAAGCCCATTCACCACGACAAGGCAGTGATCCATGAAGGGGCCACCGCACTAGTCTAGGCAAAAAGAATACTTTTACAGGTTTTATGGTCTTCACCTGAATGCCCGAATGCCCTGAGAGCTTACCTGTGCACCCTGAAGCTTGGAGGCCAAACTTCAGACTTTGGGCGTGCCCTGTGTACCTGGCAAAATTTGGTGGGACCAGTGTGGCTGGGCAGAGCCCCGTGGTTGAGTCAGACAGGGAGCAGCAAGGGGGGAGTAGCAAGAGCTCAAGGAGAGCCCTTGGCTACAGGGAAGAACTTTGGGCTCCAGTCTGGGATCTTTGGGGATGCTTGATGCTTCGGTCCCATACACTCAGAGGTTGGCAGAGTTCGGCAGCGGCCGGGCAGAGCTCCGCAATTGACCACATTTTGTCAGAACTCTGACCACATTTTGTCAGAACTCTGTCATGACCTGACCGTCCTGGGTGGCCCTACACGGTATAGCTCATGACTTCACTATGTTACGCAAGCCCCTTCGCCACGACAAGGCAGTGATCCATGAAGGGGATCTCCCATTTTAGCCCTGGTCAAATGGACCGATTTTGTGTTCCTTCCTATTGCACCAAACAATCTTGCTCTTTCATCCAGTCAGATGAGGGTTGATCCTTGTTTCAAAGTTCTTCAATACTTTACGCAGCCTCTTTTGTAAGTCCAGCAAAAAAAAAAATTGTTCCAACTGCTCCCTGGGATTCTCATTTTTCTTTCCTTCTTAATTTTTAAAGCCCCATCCCATTTTTTTCTTTATAGCTGATGACACGTTCTTACTTAAATTCTGGTTCATGTTGTTCTCAGGTGGATTTTGTCGTGCACCATTTTCTGCAACATCTTCTGGGAAGAACAGCCTGTTCTCAGAAAGACCCCACATGGCTGATACAACTGCACAACTGGCTCAGGCTCCAGGTTGGGGGCGGGGGGGGCGTGCTATTGGCTCTGCTCCTGCCCACCTTCCCTGGCCAGATTCAGGCTGCAACTCAACGCTCAGCCAGAGAGCAAAGTCTGTCTCCGAAAGAGGGGCGGGACGGTTGAAAGCAGCCCCGAGCCCCGTCTGGGCTCCCCAGGTGACAGGCTGCCCCTGGGGCAAAGCCGGGGGGGCAAGGCTACCCTTCTTGGGTGCCCTTTGCCCCAATGCCACGAGCTGCCCTCGGGAGCCTCCTGCCCACCCGGAGAACCAGCCCGGAGGAAGGCAGGGAGGGAGGGAGGGGAGGGCCTCTGGGTCCTCCCAGCTCCAGCCCCCCCCCTTGGGCGCTGCAGGCCACCCCAGTGTTCCCCTCCTCTCCCACTGATCGGCCACCTCAGCCACTTCTCACCAGCCGCCCCTCCAAGAACTGCGGGCTTCTGCCACCCCGGTCTGGGTGATCTTGGGTAGCCTGCACTGCCACCACCGAGGGAACCTGCGGGCTGAACTGACCCCTGCCCGGGTTCACACGGCGCCCGAACCTGAACCACCTCGCCCCGGTTATTTCAGCCCGCCCCACTCGGTCCAGCAGAAGGCGCAGGGTGCAGACCCCACCGGTCAAGGAATTTCGATTGGTGGGGTCTAGGCAGAGAGCCTTTTCTGCTGCGGCTCCCGCCCTATGGAACATCTTGCCTCCTGAGGTCCGGTGTGCACCCTCCCTCATGGCCTTCAGGAAAGGGGTTAAATCCTGGCTTTGCCAGAAGGTCTGGGGGCCAGATGGGGGCTCCCATCTGTGGAGATGGGTGGTGGGGTGATGGGTTGCCCTCCCCCCCAGCATCTTGAAGGTTTTAGGGCTAAAATTTATAGGGGGTTTTTAGGACATTTTTAATGCATGTTTCTATTTTAATTATTTATGGATTTTAGCCATTGTTGGAGGGATTGGTGTTTTTCCCTTTTTTGTTGTTGTGAGCCGCCCAGAGTCACCCGTTGGGGGAGATGGGCGGCATACAAGTTTAATAATAAATAAATAAAAAATAAATAAACGAGCCTGACCGGGACGACTCACCACCCGCTCCGCCCCGCCGCAAGAGCCCGAAGCCGACGAAGAGGAGCGGCTCAGCCCGGGACGGCGACGCTCCTCTCGCGCTTGGCCGCCTCTGCCCGGCGCGCCAGGGGGACGCAGCAGGTTCTCCCCCCAGACACACACCGCTGACGCCCCCCGGAAGGCCGCCCAGCGCCCACTCCCGCGCTGCCGCACCCCTTCCCCATCACCCCCAGCCGGCCCTCTGGGAAGGCGGCGCTGGGAGTTGGAGCTCCACACGGGAGGAGGGTGCCGGGCTGGGGGACCCACCTCTTCCCCCCCATTTCTGACCCCCAAAGCGAGAGGCTCCCAGCCCTTTGCCCCCGCCCTCGTGACCCCAGGCGGCGCCCCCATGTGCTCAGGAGGAAAAGGGACCGGCCGCTCCAGGGGGCCCGGACTGATGCCCTCCGGGGTGCCCAGGTGGCGCCCGCCCGCCCGCTCAATCCCTCCGTCGCAACGCCAGACCTGCTGCCGCCGCCGCCGCCTCTCCTCGGACTGCTCGTTGGCCAGCAGTGGCCAGGGAGGGAGACGGTTGGCCTTGGGCGGGTGGAGCTCAGCAGGGGCGGGCTATGGGGGAGCCGAACCGGGTCTGCCTCTGAGCGTGGGCAGAGCGCCGAGGAGCCCCGCAGGGCAGGGGGCGCATTCTGCAAAACGGGGCTCAGACATCCATGGCCTCTGAGAGCGTGCAGAGGGTGAAAGGCAAGAGTAAGAATAGAGGTGTTAGAAGGAGCGTTGTCTTGCCTGAAGGAGACAGTGCTCCTGAGCATGTGCAGAGGCCTCCCCATTCCATTTTCCCCGAGAGAAGACGGTCCCCCCCATACCACAGCAAGTCAAGTGGGTGGCGCCCTGAGGCCACTCCCCCTGGCACAAAACATGCGCACACACACACACACACACACATGAACTCAAGCCCACAGAGCAGAACCTTTTGCCTTTTCCACGGCCAAAAAGTCAGTACAGAATGTGCTTCATCGATTACAGAAAAGCCTTGGATCATGTTGATCGTGTCACATTGTGCAATGTGCTTAGAAAAATGGGAATCACAGAAGGTCTCCTGGTCTCATTGCAAAATCTGCTGCCAGGCCAGGAAGCCCCAGAACGGGCAGAACACAGCAAAAGAGACGGGCTCCGGGCTGGCGAAGGAGGGCGACGAGGCTGCACTGCACCCTCTCCCCGGATCTCCCCAGCCTCCGTGCGGAAGACGCGTTCGGGGAAGCTGGGTGGGAAGAAGGCGAGCCTGGCCTTGGAACTGGAGGACAACCTGCGCCGTGCTGATGGCAGGAACCCGACAGCCGAAAACGCAAAGGGTCCGCCAGCCCTACTACGAAAGGTCAGGGAGCCCGGTGAAAAATGGGACTAAAATCAAATATGAAGGCGAAGGACAACAGGAGCAGCAGCCAGCCTGAGCACTGGGAATCAGGATATCGAAGCGGTGGAGAATTTCTGCCTTTAGGATCAACCATCGGCATCGAGGAACCAGCCGTCGAGAAATCCTCGGCGGAGCAGCCACGGAGGCCTTGGAAGAGATATCCAGACGCCCGGATGCGCCTGTGCCTGCAAAGACCGGAGTCGTGCATGCCACGTGATTCCCCGTGACCCCCCCAGGAAGCAAAAGTTGGACTCTGAAGGGGCAGGAAAGGAAGAGCAGGGACGCTTTTGAACTTTGCTGTTGGAGAAGACGCCGAGGAGACCGTGGACAGCCGAGAAAACAAGCGGTGGATCATCAAACTGATCAACCCAGAATTATGGGGCGCGAGTGATGAGGCGCAAATTGTTCGACTTCAGGCACCTGATGTGCAGGGCCAGCAGCTCTCTGGAGGAGGCTCTGGTGCTGGGAGAGGCGGAAGGAAAGAGGAGAAGAGGACGACCACGAGCCAGCGGGTGGGCTCCATGACAGGGGCGATGGGGGCACCCTCGGAAGGCCTGAAAGACCAGGGTGGAGACAGGTCATCATGGAGGGAATCTCTCTGTGTGGTCGCCAAGAGTTTAAAATGACTTGATGACACACGATCAGTCAGTCAAAAGTCTTGCCTGACTCTGGTGGAGTCTCGTTTTCATGTTAGGGTTTCGGGGAGGGAGTCCCCTTTGGGGGCTTTATTTGCAGCACCCAAGGGGGGCCCTGGAAGGTGTCAAGAAGACCCTGGGCACATGCAGAGCCCTTTCCCACAACCTCAATGAGAAGCAGGAGCTGCTGGTTGTGGTTCATCTAAAGACCCGACCCTGGAAGTTATTCCCCACACCCGGGTGGGATGATTTGCACAAGGCTCCCGAGCATATGCAGAGTGCCTGCCCCACTGAAAACACAACTTGCCATTTGGACCAGCCAAAGGCTCACCCCAAAACCTGTTCCCCCGTCAGCTTTGCATCCAGCCAATGGTAACCTACTGAAAGGTACCCCTGGTCACGTCCAAGAGGATTTTCATATAGTAACAAGAGCCTGTAAATAGTCCATCCTTTGGAGCACTTGATCTGGAAGACATAAACTGGGGCAGCTGTAAGTTGAGGCGCCAATCGTTCTGAGATTTTGCTCAGAAAACATCCATAGCCCTGATTCTCTCAGGTGGGTTGGCACAAGAAAAGGACTCTCTTCATGCAACTCAGGATCGTAAATCGCGCATGTCTAGTTGGGGGCTCATTGTGTTGTGTGAACACAAAGAGTGGCTGGGGTTCCTGCCAATCGGGCCCCTCAGCTCCAGGATCTTATTGGCGGGGGGGGTCGAAGGGGGGCCCTTGAGCAGAAATCCTAGACCCCAGATTCACAGGGGCCCTGAGTCCTGGGCCGCGCTCCGAAGGGCAGCCACAGGCTCTGGCCAGCTTCAGCCAGAATCCGCCCTGGGTCCACCCTCTGTCTGCCTTGGGCCATGCGGGATGCACTCTGCCCTTGCGCAGAGGCACTGTTCCAGAGAAGATCCTGGTTTCTGGCAAGGGTGGGTTGCTGAACTTTCTGCACCCTGCCAGTCCAGCCCCGCCCTTTTCCACAGAGCTCCGCCCCCTCCCCTGGCAGATTCTCCGGGCCTGCAAGAAGCAGGCGCGCTGGAGCCCTTTCAGAGCCCACCCGGGGCTTCCTCCCTTTCCATCAGCGTTGTTCCGACTTGGCCACTTTAAGATGCGTGGACTTCAACTCCCAGCATTCTTTGAGCAACACTGATTTAAATCTTCTTTGTGATTAACAGCTGGATGGGGGACCACAAGGACATCTCAGGCTAGACCTGGAAGTGGAGGAACATCCCAGAAGGCAATTGCAAAAGAGATCCGAATAGGGGCCAAAGAAAGCTGCACAGCCGTGTTCATAAAGGCCCTAAGAGGCAAACTTCATTCAAGTTTGTGTCTTTACCTTTCGTGCAGAACCCGTGGGGGTGCTTAGCCGACCTTGGCTAGCTTTGAAAAGGGTCGTGCGTGGGGGGCAAATGGCGGAAGCCTTTCTTCGATGGGGGGGAGGGAGGGGGGGTATGACGCTCCCTGCCAGTCCCCACAAGCAAAGTCGGTGGTCAACTCACTCCCCAGGCCCCGCAAGGCACCAGGGCCGCGCCGAGGGCACCAGGCACGCCACCCGGCCAGGTCTAGCGGGATGGGCAGGGACCGCCGCGGAGAGGCGCTCCCGCCAGCGACCTGGCCTTGAAGGCGACAACCAGCACAGTTCCTCATCTGAAAGTGGCCGAGGTGCAGAAGCCCTGGCTTACAGAGGTGAGCTGAATAGAAGAAGGATGTTCCGCTGACCCAGAAATCTCCACTCAAGAAGCAGAAATCGGTGCAGAGATACAAGACGGGGGAGATACCTGGGAACTGCAAACTGAGCACGAGCCAGCCGTGTGCTGTGGCTGCAAAACCGGCAAATGCAATTTTAGGCTGCATCCACAGGAGCGTCTTTTTCCCAGTTGTGGGCATACAGTAATAATCCCACTTAATGCTGGTTGGGCCACATCCCACCTTAAGAATAAAGTGCAAAAAGATGTCAAGAAATTGGAAGAAGTCAGCGGTCTTTGTGCAAAGGGGTCAGAGAGTTGAGACGGGGTGATAGGATCTTCACCCCCTTTTTTACACGGGTTCCCATTGCCATCTTGACCTTTTTGACCCCTCCCCTACAGATACTGCTGGAAGACACTAGGGGAGGGCAGAAGACAGAGGGGGGTATGGACTAGCCTTCTTCTCTCTCCTCCCGTAACCCAGCGCACAGATTTAAGTTACAGGAAGGCAGAATCTGAGCAACTCCTGGGAGGCGAGACCAAGGAAAGGATGGTCTCCCTTCACGGGACGCGTTCAGGCGGGGGACGGACGGCCATTTCTTGGGGATGCTTTAATGAGGATCCCTGCCCAGAGCAGAGGATGGACTCGGGGATCAAACCCTTGTATTTAAAGGAAATCAGGTAGCTGCAACTCATCCTATTGATTTCTGGTCCTGGTTTCCGTGGCCGTGCTTCCTTTTCTGTGCCCGAACCCACCAGCGACCACATCTCCTCTACTTTATTCTCCAAGCTGGTGCCCTCCAAATCTCGAGCTACAATTCCCATCAACTCCTAGTTAGCAGGCCCAAGAGATTGTGGGCACTCAAGGCCATCCTCGTAGGGCACCTAGTTGGTGAAGGCATACACAGATACTTGCTCCTGCTCCAGGTAGTCTTTCTCAGAGATGCCTCCAAGCCACCACCTTCTCCCCTTGCCTTCTTCTCCTGCTGCCCACATCCCCCAAACGCAAGGGGCTTTGGGCCTTCTCCTATCATCCAAGCTGCTGACGCCGCATGCAGACCTTCTCCCTGCCTTTGCTCCCCTGCCCAGCACGTGGCCCTGGCTCTTGGGAGACTCCACCATCACTCGGGTGATCATTATCTCCCTCTTGGGCTGGGCTACCCACATCTTCCTTGCTCTTCCCACCCGCAAAGTTTCTGAGCCAGGAATCTACAGCGCCTTGCCAGCTTTTGAGCCACCAAAGAGGGCTGCTCCAGTAATGTTGCCGATCATCTGGATAGGCTTTGCTCCTTCTTGCTGCTGCTCTTGGGGTCTTCAGAAGATCAAGCAAGAGTGACTGAATCAGCACACAGCTTCGGCCAGGGGGTTCGAGTGATACCCTTCCAGGCCTAGGAAGAGCTCAGGCAAGCAGAGGGAATGTGAGCCTTCCCAGGTAGACCAGATAGGAACCACAACCAGATGAGCTAATTCTACTTTATTGTAAGGCTACATTAACAGAATCTTGCAAGTCTGAAAGTACAGTTCTCCTGCTGTCTCATTTACAGCCTGATAAGTGAGGGAGGTTCCTTTCTTTCTCAACCTCTTATGTAGCTGTGGCCTATGCCCCCTCTTATCTGATCATTGAGTAGGTAGCATCTTTCCCCCACCCCCGTCCCAAGGTCATTCCCACGTAGCATTACAGGGAAGGGCAGGAGGGAGCAGTGATCAGGGGCTCAGCTGGCTGGGCTATCTGCATTTGGTGTGGCCGCTGGAGGGGGAGCCCCCCATTCAGCTGCAAGGTGCTCGCTTGGTGATGAAGGACAGGTGGCAGTTGGACTGGGGATCAACGGCACTGTTTTTCTGCACTGCCTTCTCGTCCACCTCTTCCTCGTCCTCATCCTCGCTGCCCTCTGATTCACTCCGCGCATCCTTTTCCAGCTGCAAGAGACGAACAGAGCCGTGGTCTCCCTCCGATCTTGTTCGGCTAGGATTGTTTCTCTTCACTCCACATGCCAAGCCAGGTCAGTTATGAACTTAATTGCTGCATTCCCACAGTGTGCTGGTCTGAATTAATGTCACTTATGGTCAGCTTTATTTCTCATTGTGTTTTGATGGCAAAATTGGGTTAGTTTACAATTCCATGTCTTGTGAAGACAAGAAGAAATTATTTGATTCAGTAATGCAGGTCAAGCAGGTTGTGGAAAACGTTTGGCAGAATGTCTCCTTTGTGATGCAACTCGCATGTGGGGTGTGTGCTGCCACGTGTGGCCTTCTCAGACATCTTGCAGGGACTATGATAGGCGTATCCAGCATCCTGTTGTTTCCTCAGGGCCCAAACGGGGGTGGGAGGGGTGAGCGAGCTGACTTGGGTCTTCCCAAGCTCATGGGGCAGCCAAACAGATGCCTATCCTGGCCACGAGAGCCATCCTTGGACAACCCCAGGTACACTGAACACCAGCCTTGCACAAGCATCACCAGCCTTGCACAAGCATCAGGACGGATGATCGACACCACAGGAACCTCCCACTGAAGTTCCCTCTCCCATCCCCCCTCTTAACTGACTGCATGATCAGCATCTGGACAGCGGGCAACTGGGAGAAATTAGAGGTGACGAGGAGGAGAGGCACATGAGGGCGGGCAGAGCGAGGATCTGCAGAACCAAAGAATCGGGCATCCAACGCAACAGCGGAGAGGAACTGAAAGTGCAGCAGGGTAAAAGGAAAGCAATCTCTGGTCTTCTGCCCCCTCCCCAACATGGGCCTTTAGCTCCCACCTCCCCAAGTGCCCAATTTCTGCCCTTACCTTGCCATCGATCAGGAACCTATAAATCATGCGAATGATGAAGGACAGCCAGAAGGGATCGAGGAGCTGCAGGATTATCAGAAGGGCGTTGAAGAAGTAGTAGGCGAAAAAAGGCTGGGTGAGCTCCATGGAATAGTAATATGTGTTGTAGAGAATCCTTGGGGGTGGAAGGGGGGTGCAAAAAGGAGGAGGAAAAGGGTTACGCTTGTAATGCTGCTCAGCACTTTTTAAGGCTGGGATAATCAATTGGGTCAGGAATTCTGGCAGGATAGTACGTATTAGGGCTTCAAAAATGAGAACTAATGATCTGAATGGCTTCAGTCAATATTAATGTTGAAATAACTTAATGGAGAATAATAGATGCTTTGCCTGGTCAAACCAGAATTGGGACCAGCAACTGGGTCGTTAAGCAAACAAATCGCTAAGTGAAACTGCCTATGCGCTTACGATCTTCCTTCAACTTTCCTTCACTTTACAAACCTGCGAAGGTCATCAGTGTGAGGACAGGTGGCAAAGTTGCTTTTTCATCACCATCATAACTGTGAACGGTTATGAAACAAGGCAGTTGCTAAACGAGATCGACATCTAATGACTTTCTGTGACTGTTTAATCCCTCACTCCCCCTCCCTCCCCCAACCTTCAACTTTTATTTTCTGAAAAATATCATTGCTACCCCTGCAACCTGAGGAGTTTTCCTGGCCTTGACATTACCTCCCACTTCTGGTGGTTTGATGCACTACATGGAGATTCAAACTGCTACTTGTGGATAGCAATGACAAGCTGCGGTGTCCCAAAGTGTGCAGGGGCGTGTCAAAAAAGTCAAGATAGCCTTGCAACCGTGCCATCAAAGCCCCGCCCTTTTTGTGCACATTTTCAAAACATACTTGCATGGGAAAATAACCAGGCTAGCGAACAGGTATACTGCTGTGAATATGAAAAAGAGTGCATAGGATGTCTTCTGCCACTTCAGGTAGTTAAACATCTTCGCGAACTGGGGAAAAAGAGAAACAAAGAAGCAGAAATTGTTGAGTGGCTGAGGTTCCTATTGTGAAAGCACTTGACTTTCAGGATTTGGGGTTCAGGTTTCTCTACATTTAAACTGCAGCCCCTATCTTCTCTCTCCCACGAAGGATGCTGGGAATTGTAGTTTGGGGAATATGTAAATACCGAAGAGAACCATAGCCATGCGTTAGCTTACAAGCCTACCTTAGTCTCCAGCAGCTCAAACCTGTTCCAAACCTCCGGTGCTGAATGCAGAACAAATGCAAATCAGGGTTTCAAACTCAAAACTGGGCATCTAAAATTTGAAACAATTTCAGCCTGAAATGCTTTGCATGCTGATGCTATCTCTGAATTGTTTAGGTGTATGTTTCTCTTCCTTTAAACAAGCCTTTCAAATTGGGACTACAGCACCCATAACTAAGCCTGTCCCAACACACCTGGAGAGCTTCAGAAAAGCTGAAATAAATTCCTTTGTAGATTTATTTCCTCTTTCCAAAGAACATGAAAGTTTTTTTCAAAAAGAGAGGAAGAATCTGTTCTTCCTCCTTCGGGAACAGTATTCCTGAGCATTAACTTACAAGCATCAGAAAAGCTGGAACGTCATGCAAAATCATTACAACTGAACCAATACGGATATAATTGGCACAGTATGAGAAGCTGATGAGGAAGACGGTGGCTGCATGGTGGACAATTTGCTCACGAAGGTCCTGCAGTGAGAGGAGAGGATTCACCTGATGGATTTTGCAGCTGCTCCATGAGGGCCAGACACCCCCATTTATTTTATTTATTTATTAATTTATTTATTAAATTTTTCAACCACCCATCTCCCCCCAATGGGGGAACTCTCGGCGATTCACAACAAATATTAAAAACATAAAATATATAAATATTTTACTTATATATTTTATGTTTTAAACCTTAATTAAAAACATTAGTAAAAAGAAGAAGGAGAGACCAAGAAATAGGGAAGGGGTTTAGAGTGGAATGTTTTGCATCTGCAGATACACCCAATTAGTGTCCTTGTTTTTCACTTTTTCTCTTCATTTGATTGATTGTGCAGTTTTAAAATTAGCCACCCAGAGTCGCCTTGGGGAGATGGGCAGCCACATAAATCGACTGAAAGGCACAAATGCTGGTTGTGGGCCAAAAGGAGGAACCGTGTTCCCTCCTGAATCCGAATGGGGCTTCCTGACCAGCCGGACCGATCTCTTCCGCCAGAGACCACTCACCATCCGTTTGACCTCAAAAGGCAGCATGACGACCAAGGAGCAGAAGAAGGAGAACTGCGTGAGGTAGTAGCCACAAATGCTGGGCTGGAGAGGCTGCAACGCACAAGGGGATGGGTGGAAGGAAGAGAAACGGTGTCATGCAATTCCAACTCTCAGCTTCCAAAGCAAAAATAAAGCATGGCTGGCTGGGGAATTCTGGGAGTTGAAGTCCACATACCTTAAAGGTGCCAGGTGTCAGAACCTGCATCAATCAAATGTCAATTTATAAAGCTATAGCAGTTAATGGGTGTTTGCTTGATTTGATTCTGCCATTTGTATCTGGGGGGGGATGGTAGTTTATAGTTGTATTTGGGTTATTGCTGTGAGATGGAGAGGTGCTCACACTGATATGGGAATTTACAGCAAGACCTGAATGCAGACAAAACCGGTGGTAGTCTGAAGGCTGGGAAGAACTGTGTTATCAATGGGAGGAATGCACAAGGCCACCATTCTGTGAGAAAGGGTTTTGGCACCAATATGGTAAGCGGGGGGGAATCAGTAGAGGGAACTTTACACAGGCTTTAGTTTTAGCAATGCTTTGCTTCAAGCTGCATGTACCAACCAATAAAGGAGCATTTATCTGAACCAGGCCTGGTTTTACAAGAATTCTTCTAAATTGGGGTTTGGACTTTGTGGACTTGACACCAGGTTTGAGAAACACTGTCCTCGAGAGCCCCTACAAGCAGGGTCTTCTCTTGACATTTAATTTCTATCTCCCTTTTATTTTTCAGCCCCCCTTCCCCCTCCCCCACTTTTGATGCAATGCTCTAGAGAGGAAAGAGGGGCAACCGGGATGAGGATGGAGGTCCATGGCAGTGACGTGAGTGTGACAAGAGGACATAACAATATAACTGGCTAGATGTTCCACACTTGTACTTCACTGATGTATAAAGAAGAGTTGTGAATCGGTCAAGCTGTGAGGTCAGAACAGACCTGAAGGGATTCTCCATTCTATCTGCCTGGAAAAGTTGAGCCAACCCTGATCAAACCATAGGCTTGTGCTAGAAGTTAGGAGGAATGCTGTGACTGTACCAGATGTCAGGCAGTGGAACGGGCTGCTGGAAGCAAAGGCTGGAGGGTCTGGAAAAACATTGGATGATGCACTGAGCAGGGGCTGCACTAGACAGACTCTAAGATCCTTCCAACTCTATGATCCTATGATTTCCACCAGTAGTTTGTAACACCTCTTTAAGCACAAACCACAGGATCCAAACATTTCCTGCAGGATCTTCCTAAGGCCCTTTCTAATCTTGCATTTGGAAATTTTTGCAAATACTCTGCCCTTTCCCACCTCTGAAATTACAATTATTGTTTTGTCTGCTTTCAACAGCCAAACAGCCTCTTCTAAGCAATTGTCTGAGAAGTTGAAAATGAGGATAATTCACACATGCAAAGATCAGGAAGGATGGGTGAATGGATGGATGTAGAGATAGGCAGATAGATGATAGACAGATAGAGATGATAGATAAGGATAGAGGGTAGAGAGAGAGACAGAAAAAAAAAACGAAACACCTCCAGTGAGCAGTTTCAGCGATGACGAACATTGTTCAGAAAACATTGTGTGGCTACAAGGAAGAATGGATTCAACTAAGTATCAACAATTCCAGTGAAGGAATTGAACCTGAAAAGAGACAGTTCAGGAAGACAATGGTCCAAACTGTTTTTTTCCACTGTCTTCTGCAGAACTCTACAGTTCTGTGAAAACTTGATGGGGTTCTGTGAAGGACTAAGGGCAGAAAAACTGTTCATTTCAGCACAATTTTCCATCCCTACAATTTTGAGCAGGTGTTGGAGAAGGGTTTTGAATGGCCTTTTTGGTCCCTAAACCTAAACATCACTAAAAATATGGGGGGAGACCTTAAACATGCAATGCAGGCAAGGAGATCGAAGAATCTTTCTCAGCTAGGAGAATTCTGAAAGGAACAGTAGGAAGACTCCAAACCAGGTGGCTACAAAAAAACATTTGGAAGCTCTGAATGGTAGTGTTACAAAGTCCTGGTGGAAAGAGCATCGAAAATTTTGCATCTACCACATTCAGTTTTCGTACATTGAATCTGTACACAACTGCGCAGAAATAGTAAGCAGGCATCCAAATTTGCCCAAAGGTGTGGTGTTCAACTTTCTACCATCTAGCCCCGGTGTCAGCTGTTGTTCAGTTAGGGATTCTCTGACAACTATAAACTTTTGCATAGGACTCTAGGTTCAGGGGGGCTGGTATACACTACTTTTCATCTCTTCCTCTCCTGACCCCACCATCCTATCATTTTGCCCAGGACAACGTGTGCCTGTTGTGCTTGTGCTTGTTCTCATGAGGTATTCCTTATAACTGTTTAATCACTCAGTTGTGTTGCTTTCTAGCTATAAGAAATGGAAAGAATTGAATTTTTAAGGCTTGGATGAATGTTATGTTTGGAAAGGCAGGACACATTGCAATTTCATACCTTTTTTGAAAAGGGGGATGCAAATTTATGAATACTTTTCCATTGAAATCTACATTCAAATGTCTCCCTGACTCCTTACCTGATGCGGGTAGCCAACCCAACATTGGCGGAGATCCCAGAACCAGGGTTTCTGCAAGAAGACACAGTGTATTAGGAATCACATCATACCAGCCCACCAACACTTCCCTGGAGCTGCCTTTTAAGGGGATGATGGGAGGGAAAGGAGACCACTGCATGAAAAAGCAACTCTGGTCACTAAGAAGTTTGAAAGAGGATGAAAAATGGAGACTTTCCTGCACTCCCAACGTTTTCTAATCCAAAAAGGAAGCACTAAATGTTGGCAGCCGGGAGGCAGAGGAAGAGTCAGCAGCTGCATTACACACGGCAAACTCTCTTTTTTGACAATGACCAAAAGTGACGAAAGTTGAAACTCACATCGTAAAGGATGGCCAACCCCATGCAGGAAGAAATAACATGATGGGTAGCTCTACAGCTGGAAAACAATAAAAAAAAAACATCAGGGCACATTGGACAGCAGGCCGTGAGATCCAGGGATTCCAGAGTTAGAAGGGAACGCAAAGGTCATCTAGTCCAGCTGACTGGGCTGCAAGACATCCACTGCTACAAAAGCCCTCATTCTACCTTCTGAAGCAGTCAACAATTTTTCCAATGCTTGGCTTTTCTTGTACTTGAACCCCTTGGTCCAAATTCTGATCTCTAAAACAATCCAAAATACCTTTTCTCTTCCCTGAATGTGATTGTTACATAAATACTGAAAATGAAGATTTCGTCAACTGGTGATGTCATGGAGGCTTCTACACATTTTTATTTTTTGGCTAGCACTGCTCTTTTCTCGGATACTTCCCCATTTCCACTCAAGCCCACAGACCTGGGATTTCTTCCCATCCAAGTATTAACCAGGTTTGACCCTGTTTACCTTCCAAATGAGAACCCAACCGCACATCCTAACAGGGCTAGATACCTGGTTCAGTTGGGGATCACATATGGAGCATTGAGGATACGGTGGGTGGATTCTTCAGCAGTTGCAATAGGAGACATGCACGTCCATCCACAAAATGCCCGCCCTCCTTGGCACGGCCAGTCACAAACAACCCACCAGATGTGCTCTCTAACACCCCAATGGGGCCCTCGGCTGCTTGGGGGGTCAAAGGCATTGCTGCACGTATCGTAAGATGCTGGAGGGTGACGCTTCCCTTTGCATCACACAAACTTCCCTCTGGAATCGTTCACAATCTTCTTGGAGGGTCAGATGGGACACAGATCCTGCTGGGCCCTAAGGGGTGCCCACGGGCTGCACGTTAACCACCCTGCCCCAACAGCTCCCACTCACCTGGCTTCACAGAATTTCTTGGTCAAGCTGGGCCGGTCCTGATTCAGGCGGCATCGAAACCACCTCTCTACCTGCCTTGCTTGGAGGTCGCACTGCTTGGCCAAGCTGCTGACTTCCTCCTGGAACGCAGGACGCAGAACCAGGTCAGAGGAGCTGTAGATCCAACCCTGAGACCCCCTTGCTGGAAAAGCCACAGCCCCCCTTTTAAAAAGACTGCCCTTCAGGGGCACATTTTGGGGAGCAGTTTGCTTTGCAGAATCTCCCTGCGGCTTTCCCCCCAATATTGGGGAGAAAAAGGGTCTGACGCCTTCTCTCACCCCCAGCTGGAAAACGGGGATGCTGTGCAGATGGCAGATCTGTCACTTGCAGCTTCAGCAGCAATTTTGCCCTGAGTGAAAGGAGGTTATGTTGGTCCCACCATCAGCAGGGGCCCCAATCGGTCAAGAAACCCCTGCCAGGGTATGGAGGGAAAAACTAAATCGCTACCACTTGCCCATCCGGATCGCTCAGCCGCATCATCTACTTCAGTGCTGGCCGGGGAATTCTGGGAGCTGAAGAGCATCCATTTTAAAACATGCAGATCTAATTGCTCAGGGCAGAAGCCCACCTAGCTGAATTGTTTGTAAATTTTTCCTAAACTTCTCTGTGCTGTCTATACACGTGCAGGGCCATATGCAGAGAGAGAGGGAGGGAGAGGGAGGGATTTTTACAGCATCATATGGCATCTCATCAGAAAACTCCCAGGAGGCAGAGCATCCCTTAAACCCATCGTTCTCCCTCTGATCCCCTCTCGGGTGTTGGGGTTTTAACTCCAATTTCCAGGGTAGAAGTTCCAGGTCTTGTACCCTTGCAATACATGCCGCTTGCTAAAAGGAGTCAAATCGAAAACACCTCAACCCCACTGCTGGTCTTGCATGGTTGTCACACTTCTACACACACACACACAAACACACACAGGCGCACTTTAACTGGGTTCAGTGCTTCAGGGTGTGCGCCTCAGAGCTCAAGAAGATTTGCTGCCCTAAAAACCCTTTAAAGACATTGACTGCGAGAAAAACGGCGCAGATCTCTCCGGGATTAGCCTTAGAAAGAATTCCTTCTTTGCTCTTTCCAGCAGCAGAAGCAGAATCGCCTTAGACGTTCCGCGTCGGCCTGGGGAACTCACTGCTACAGGACGGTTGCAGGGCCACCAATTTTCCTTTCTCTTTTTTGCTTTTCCCCCTTTTTCGAATTGAGAGAATGTGCAGGGCTGAGTCGCGGGAACTGCCCCTCTCCAGCTCAGGCCAGAAACGGATCCTGTTTGCAGCCCAAACAGCCCAACCGAAACAAAATTGCTGGCTTGAGCAGGTTTGGGGCACCGAAAGCTTAGGCAGACCGAAAGCTTAGGGAAATAATTGTTCGTGGAGGGGGGAGGAATCCAAAGACACAATAAAGGAACATGAGGAGCCTCAAACTCTGTAACAACAGAGTGCCATTTTCTCTTTTGTGGACTGATTCAACAGGGACGGTACATTCAAAAAGAATAATAAAATACACCCACACAGACACATATACAAACAGTCCTTTAACATGCTATTAAAACTAGATGAAATAGAAAGATATTGTTCCATAATATTAATACTACATAAAGACAGTTTAAAGAGCAACCAAGAATGGATCTCTTGCATCCATATTTTCCATATTTTGGGAGTATACTTCAATATCACCTTTACATCTCGAGCAACTGTGGTTTTCCCCAGAGTTGAGGCCAGAGGTTTAGCCCCCTTTCGCCACACCTTCCAACACGTGTGGAAGAAACTCACCTTTTGGGGACGTTTCCTCCGCTTCCTGTAAAAAGCTTCCAGGATGGGGTTTGGAGAAGGTTTCCGCCGCACCTTTTCTCGCAGGCCCAGTTTTCTGCTCAGGGGCGCGCCGATGTTCCTGGGAAAGGGAACGGCTTGGGTCAGACGAACGCTGGCTAACTTTGGCCGGTCCTTGGCTTTCTCGTTTCACGCTCCGCTCAGGAACAGGCACGTGAAACCAAAGCAAGGAGAACAAGGCTCCTGAGCATCTCCTGCTTCTTTAACAAAAAATTGGTGAACTATAATAAGTAATACAACGGCTGCGACAGAATAAAGTAATATTTAAATAATAGTGATTAAAATCACACTTAAGGGAGTATCATGTGAACTTAGCAGGAGCTCAGTCCCTTAACATTATTAAATCTAGACCATACAGAAGCATATTGCTCTGTCTTCTCCCTTTTACAATACAAAGACATTTCAAAAACGGGTAGAGAACATATTTCCTGAATTCATTCTTTAACACCAGGCGTGAGATTAACCCTAGCAAGACTGAGTGGCTTTGGGTTCTAGGTCCCCCTTGTTCCGGCCATTCTCCGTCTCTGTTTCTGGATGGGGCTGCACTGCCCTAACAGGACCAATGCGCAATTTGGGGGCCCTCCCAGATTTGTGGCTCCTGTTCAAGGAACGGGTAGAAGCCAAGACCGGGCGGGCTTGACCGAGTTTCACATTCTGCCCCAATTGTGCCCTTCCTGGACTAGGAGGCTGATAGGATCAGTAAGGAATGTCAGAAATAATAATAATGTCATCTTCAATTTCCCTTGCTTCTCGTTTTTGTCAAACTGTCAAATTGAGTTTGTCAAAAATGGTTGCTAAAGACAAGGTATAAAAAGGGACCTTCCACTGTTTCAAGAGATACCGGGCTGTTGGGTGGGGTGGGGAAGGAAGGAAAGCTCCCTCCAAATGGTTCGGGTTCCCATCTTTGGATCTGACTTGGTTTCCGTTGGCCAAGAGCTTGCCCTTCGAAGAACAAACGGAGGGCGACGAGCAGGAGAGCGAAGGGGAGGCCGGGCAGGAGGTGTTGGGGTTGAGGATAGTGGACGTCCTCCGTCTCCTGCATGTCCTCCCAGGTGAACCCTGGAGGTAGCCAGTACTCCTGTCTCCAAAGCCACCGCGTGAGCAGCGCCATCTCCCTGGGGAGGAGGGAAGAAAGGCAGGGGGTGAGATGGGGCGCTGCAGGAGTGTTTCCGGAAGGAGGGTCCTCTCTCAGCCCTTCCAGCCGCGGCTCAGGGGAGCAGCGATACTCCATCTTCCTCACCTCCCAGCATACCTTGGAGGTAGGCCAGGTGAGGGAACAGACAGCACAAGGACTACTGGACTCTTCTGTGACCAAGTGTCATAACATAATTTTGGAAGCCTGCCAGAGTTTCCCTCGGCCCCCTCTTTTACCAAAGAGAATCAAGGAGGAATTATCTTGAGTTTCTTTCTCACCCGCTCTTCCTTCCCAGGGCTAAGCTGAGAGTTCCTTGATGGCCTTGCACTCCTCCTTCAAGATTATTTCCAGACTCCTCCATAACTCCCTATATTTAAGCCCAGGTTAGGACTCCCTCAAGGTGTAGGGATTCCAACTCCCAGGATTCTCAGCCATGGCCATGCAAGCTGGGAATGCTGGGACTGGATTTCCATGCATCAAGAGGGTATCAATATGGGGAAGCCGAGACAATTACAGAGAGAAGACGGCAATGTTTATAACGCCCTCTCCCTGGTTAAATTCTGTCCATAGGACTGGACAGTTTCATACCAAAAATCCTTTCTATGGAACCTTCCCCCTCCCCCCAAAAAAGTAATGTCCCTTTATGAGAAGCAAAACATTGGGCAAGAAAGAGTTGCTAGAGATCTTTTGGTGCCGCAACTGATGGACAGAAGCCAAAATACTGGAACCGAAATCGAAAGGGGGTGTGTGGTGGAAGATCATTTCATTCCCCCTCCCCGCCCTCAGTCCTATTCTTGCAAGCCAGAAAGTGGACCCTCCTTTCTTGCAGCTGCCAGACACCAAACGCTGGGATCAGTTGAGCCCTTTGTAGCAGAGGAATCAGGGACTTAAATTTATGGCCATATTTCTGGTGTCCTCAACACAGTGCCGGGCCCTTGCGGGGACTGAGCATTTCAACCCCCCAAAGGCTGGATTAGACCATTTCAGTTGGGTATAACAGCAGCTGCTGAAATGCCTCTGCAGATGGATGTTTGATTGAATACTTGATGTTCTCCTGGCCAACTTTTTCTTCCTCCGAGCAGCCAACCCATAACATCTCCTTTGAAGAAAGCATCGATTTAATGACATTCAGTCAGCAGCAGCCAAGTAGCTTCTTCCCTGGCTGAGCTCCACAAATGCAGAGGAGCTGGAAAGGGTGCTTCTTTCAAAGCCAAGAGGACAAGGAGGCTTCAGCCGGTCACTCTGGTAGGGGAAGCCCCAGCAGGATTCAGGAGAACGTGTCCAAAAGCACCCCTTGCAAAGAGGAGGTTGCGCCCAACATGCACAAGGGGGCTTTTGTGTCCCCATCGAGACACGAGGCTCCTTCTTCACTTTGCACTTTGTCTCAGGAATGGGACAACTAATTGAAGCGGAGGGAGATCTTCTGGAGCTTGGGACCCCAGACGGACCCATCCACGTGCCCTCACCCCATTTCCCACCTTTCAGGCTCTGGAAAAGAAGAGGTGCCTGGAGCACTCTGCCAAACCCCTGGCTGGTCAGGCACTGACACCAGATGTAATCTGGAGTTCTGCAGATAACCAATTTGTGAACACCACCAGCCTTAGAAGTGATAATGAAGATACTGAAATGATGGAGAACTTCTGCCTTTTAAGATTAACCATCAACAGTAAAGTAGTCAAGAAATATGCCACAGACTGGCACTTGGTAGAGCAGCCATGAAGGCCTTGGTATTTGCCGACAGTCTCAGATGGGGAGACCAAAGTTGGAGAAAATGCAGCAACGGCAAAATGGACAGGATAGATCCATAACACAAGTCTAACCAAATTTCAGCAAGGATGGCTCCCCTATATACCGTATTACACATTGCACAGCAAAGCACATTGAGACATTTGGAATACAGGGAGTCCTTGCTTAACAACAGCAATTGGGACCGGCAACTCTGTTGCTAGGCGACATGGTTGTAAAGCACGGTGTCACGTGACCACGTTGCTTAGCAACGGCAATTCTGACAGGCCTGGTTGCCATTGTTAAGCGAGGACCTCATGTGACCACAACTTGTGACTTCCTGCCAGCTTCCCCATTGACACGGCTTGTGGGAAGCTGGCAGGGAAGGTCGCAAATAACAGTCACGAAGGTGTCATAATAAAAAGGGAACAACTAGAGAAGACTCATGAAAGAATCAACAGCATCTTCAGAGGAATAAAATTCGCAAAGGAAGAAGAAAACAACAACACACTACCCTTCCTGGATATCCTCATCAGCAGGGGAAACGACAGCAAATTAGAAACCCAAGTCTATCAAAAAACAACCCACACTAACCAAGCGCTCCACTACCAAAGTAACAACCAACCTCCCACAAGAACAGCTGTGTAGGAACATTATTCAGACGAGCACCAACACACTGCAGCAACCCAGAACCGCAGAAAAAGAAACAGACCACCTATACGACATCTTCCAACAAGATGGATACCCACGTGACTTTATCAAAAAGTGCCTGACCCTCAACCCACTACAGCACAACGAACACAAGCTGCGAAAAGGATCACACTGCCATACATCAGAAACGTCTCAGAAACCACCAACAGACTATTACAACCACACGGCATCTCCGTAGCAGACAAGCCAACTAAAGCCCTCCCAAACATCTGAAGCAAACCGAAAGACCCAGGAGCCCAAGAAGGAAAAACAGGAGCCATCTACAACATACACTGTAAGGACTGTCACAGCCACAGTGTAGGACAGGCAGGCAGAAGGCTAGCAGAGCGCATCCATGAGCACCAACTAGCAGTCAGAAGACACGATGAAAACTCCCTAATCTCACAACACACGGACAGACTCAACCACGGTTTCAACTGGGAAACTGCCAGCATCCTAGACCAAGCCAAATCCAAAATTGCAAGGGAATTCCTGGAAGTTTGGCGTTGCGACAAGTCAGCCATCAACAGGCACATAGAGATAAACAAACGACATCTACAGACTATTCAGAAGAGACAATAGAAAGGAAAACAAAAGACCAGAACATCTCACCCAAATAAGCAGAGATTAACACCAAGATTATCACCAGACACACAATCCAGCAGCAAACAATACCCTAATCAAGGAACTACCAGAGGGAAAAAAGAAAAGAAAACAAAACAACAACACACACACACCCCGACACTGGCAGGGCATGCCCCAGTTTATAAACAGAGAGCAAAGCCCACCCATTCTAGCACTGAAGATGTTACCTGGCCGGGTAAGGAAACGTCTGCAAGAAAAGAACCATCTCAGAGAACCCCAAGGACTCCATATTAATATATAAAATAAATAAAAATGGTTGGTTCCATGAGAGGTTTAATTTCTCTTCTAAGAAAAGAAAATCCTGATGTTGTCACAACACTCTGCTTTGTTCATAGAGAGGTGCTGGTGTCAAAAGTTCTTGGAGATGAAATGAAAAAAGTTCTGGATGATGCTACAAAAATAGTTAACTTTATTAAACAAAGACCAATTCACTTAAGAATGTTTAAAAAAACTGTGAAAACCTGGACAAAGAGCACAGAAGTCTCCTGTTACACCCAGAATTACAGTGGCTCAGCAGAGGAAGAGTTCTCAGCAGGGTGTTTGAGCTGAAGGCAGAATTGCAAGAGTATTTTCAAGAAAATAGGATTCTACGTGTTCTTGAGTGCTTTGAAGATGGAGAACAGTTGCAGAAACCAGCGTACTTAGTAGACATCTTTCATCACATGAACCAGCTGAACAAATTTCTGGACGGCCTTTGACTTCAAGTGACAAGATTCTTGGATTTAAAAGAAAACTGAATGTTTGGAAAAACGTTGCAAAAGGAAATATTGAAACGTTTCCACTGCTGCTTGGGCTCGAGAGTCAGGAAGGATACCAGAAAGCCTCGAATCTAATTGAAAACCACCTGGAAGCACTACAGAACAAAACTGATCGGTACTTTCCTTCCCTTTCGACACCATCGTATGACTGGGTGAGGGATCTTTCTCTGCATCTTCTGCTCAGCCTGAGAACTTCACTTTGAAGGAAGAGGAAGGACTTTGGGAGCTGCGGTCCAACTGTACACTCAAGTTGAGATTCACCGATCTGCAAATGGACGAGTTCTGGATTTTTGGGGAAGAAGAGTCTCCTGCCATTCACAGGAAGGCACCGAGCATTTTGCTGCAGTTTCGACTTCTTACATGCACGAGCAAGCTTTTTCTTATTTAACAAGCATCGAAAGCGTGAGAGAGTGCGAAGGGGCTAAGGAACTGACTACCTGCCCGAAGGGGGATTATCTGGAATTTATAGATAGGAGGTAGAGAGGTTAGGGAGATAGGGAGTACCAAAGTCATTGTGCTGGGGGGGGGGGGGGGGCGCCAGAATGCGTGGCTATATCCACAATGAGTGGATAACTAGATCACTAGGCACAGGCAGCACTAGGCTTGACGTGTCATGTGAGCGAGGGTGTTGTGTATTCAAAAAGATTTGGAAGGAAGAATGTGAGCCAAGCCCGTTAAGGGGGAGGACAGAGAGGGTAGAAAAGGAATGGATGAATGTGGATTGGGGTTCTACCTTGCCGGGTGGAACCCGCCTTTGCAAACGTGACAATAAACCACCTGCTTGCTTATTGCAACTGAACCTTGTCGGCGTGTTTTCTGACAAAAGCAAAGGCAGAAATCATGTTACTTCAGTTGAAGATGAAATGTGTGTGCGCCTATCTCAAGTTTAGCCCAGAACTGAGTATTTGCGCAGCAAAAAACACCCACAGTTTCGCATTAAAGAGGTGAGTTCCATTCTTTTAGTTTAAGAACACTGTTAATGCCCACATACAGGCCTACACTGAAACAAATATAATAAATTTGTAACTTCTGGCCTACATTTGAGCCTGAATGTGCAGGGGTTCCTCGAGGCCTGAAAAAATATTTCAAGGGCTCCCCTGGGTCAAAAGGTTGAGAAAGGCTGGGTTAGAGAAATAAGCTGGACCTAACAGAACAAGATTGCACAGAAATAAACGCAGAGTCCATCAATGAAATAGGGTGAAGAGCCGCCTGGCCTGGCAATAGCACAGGTGAAGAGGACCTTGGAAGAGCTGTGGCTAAGACATGCCGCCCAGGGCCTGGCTGGTGAAAGGGCTAATGAAACTGGGCCAGGTCCCTTCCCACCCGAGGAGTCTATGACTCCAAGAGCTCCAGGGTTTCTCCCAACCCTATGAATCCATGGTGTATGAAATGAATCCATATATGGGCCAGATGGCATCTCGTGCTTTTGATTAAAAAAGTAACTGACGCTTAGCATTATTGTGCAAATGCAGGCACTAAGTCTGTCTGACTTGTCTAAGCATGTCATGGGAGTTACGTTCAAATGTTACTCTATTTAACTCCGATAAAATCTGATTAAAAAATAACTTGCACTTTCTTCTCAGGAGGAAATGGTCTACCCACACATACAATTCTCAGCGTTTTTGATCTGCATCCTTTAATTATAGGAGGCGCTAGTAAAATCTACCACTATCCCGAACGTCAGCAAACATGGCATATTACTTGGCAGAACCCAAAGGGTCACAGAATGTGGTCTCTTTCACGAAGACTGAAAGAACCGTGCCGTTTCTTTCCTCCCTCCATCGTTTCCCAATTTCTCCTTCTTCCTTACTGGCACCTGGAAATTTACCAGCATTTCATATTGCCAAGGAAGATATAATCATGCAAGAAAGAGGGAAACTGCCGGAATGCTGCATCTGCTCTGCTCAGGCTTCTGCATCCCAGCCAGCTCACTTTTGCAGTGCTCAGCAGTTTTTGTGTATTTTCTTTGCCACTGTTTAAATATTAGACTAATGAACATTCCTTTGTTTACCAAACAAGTTGCCTGAACAGGCTGTTTCTTTGCTTCAAGAGTCAAAGAACCTCGGTTGGAGGAAGACCCGAAGGCCACCTAGTCCAACCCTAGCACAGGAATTCGGAATCAGAACCTTCCCCTCAGGGGTTTGCCATGTATTTCCTTCTGACTGTTTTTTCTTTTCAGTTAGGGTTAGGGTTACTTGCTATTGGCTGCAATCCCCCTCTGCATGCGCTCAGAGGTAACCTCATCTACCATAACTAACTGCAACCACGCCTTCCCAAACTCTGCTGATCTCAGAAGCTAAGCAGAGTCAGCCTTGGTTAAGACTTGGAGGGGAGACCACCAGGAATTCCCAAGGCTGTAAGGAAGGCCAGGAAGGCAAAAAGAAAAGAGATGGTAACAGACAGGGGCAATGGCAAGCGCTTCCCTACAGTTGCTAAGAAAACTGCTGGTCATTTGGCCAGTGCTTCTCTCCCAGAGCCTACCTAAAGGAGTTGTTGTGATTACAACGTAGAGAGGAGGACATTCTTCTCAGCACCGCACTGTTGTGAGCGTGCTGGAGGAGAGCGCTGTGTAAAGAGTAATCCCTCTGTTCGCAGGGAGCTGTTTTCCATCCACTTACACAAGGCGAGGCCATAAAGGAAGGGAAAGGCCGAGGGACATGGGTTCAAATCCTGTCACTTGCTCCAGGTGGGACTGGGAAAAAACACTGCTGGTTGGCTCAAGCTAGCTGGGTAAACAGGAAAGCACTCTGCCCATGCTCTCTCCTTCCCTCTCCTGGCATTCCCACCCACAGCCCAAACAGAAGACCTAAATGCAGACCTGGCATCTTCTGGGTGATTTGTTCTCCCTGGAGCAAGAGGGGAGCCAGCTGGCAACGCCCCACTCATCACACGCCTATCCAGGCAGAGCCCCAACCCGCCCGCCCTTGGCCTCGGGGAGAATAATCATGCACCTCTGCATCGGAGGCAGGGCGCATTTCCCTGTCCTGCTCACCGGGGCCTTGGGACGGAGGAGGTGTGGGGAGGGATCTGGCTAAGCTGCTGGGGAGGGGCGAGAAACGTGCCGGGGAAAACCTCTCTTCCATCCCCTCTGTTGCCCCCTTGACGCCTGTGTTGCTTTCCCAGAACAGGACCCTATTTATACGTAGAGAAGGGGGGGCGGGGGGGAACCGCTTCCCTTCGCAGGAAACACAAGCCTGCATCCCAAAGCCATACATGCATTAAAACTCGGGTCTCCCTCCAGAGTCACACCGTTCTGCACTTTGGACAAAGCCCCGTACACAGAAATGTTAAGGGAAGGTCTGCATAAACACGCACGCTTTTGTGAAAATAACGTCCAGGAATGCATTACGCAGGGAAAAACCCACAGGTTTGGAAGTGTGTGGCTGAAACAGACGCAACGTTTAGCACAAACATGTAAAAAACAATGAACAGGAATGGGCCTTAAAGGCAAAGGTGGCTCCTAGTGTCTCAAAGAGGATCACTGCTGAATTTGCTTGGCAATAATACTGCCATTTTCTGGGACTTCCCTGCCCTTTCTAACTTACAAACTCAGGACCTCCTGGTGGCCTCCCATCCAAGAATTAACCAGGTCACATCCTGCTTAGCTTTTCACAGCTAGCCAAGGTCGGCTAAGCACCCCCACAGGTCCTGCACAAAAGGCAAAGACACAAACTTGAATGAAGTTTGCCTCTTAGGGCCTTTATGAACACGGCTGTGCAGCTTTCTTTGGCCCCTATTCGGATCTCTTTTGCAATTGCCTTCTGGGATGTTCCTCCACTTCCAGGGCTAGCCTGAGATGTCCTTGCGGTCCCCCATCCAGCTCTTAATCACAAAGAAGATTTAAATCAGTGTTGCTCAAAGAATGCTGGGAGTTGAAGTCCACGCATCTTAAAGTGGCCAAGTCGGAACAACGCTGATGGAAAGGGAGGAAGCCCCGGGTGGGCTCTGAAAGGGCTCCAGCGCGCCTGCTTCTTGCAGGCCCGGAGAATCTGCCAGGGAAGGGGGCGGAGCGCTGTGGAAAAGGGTGGGGCTGGACTGGCAGGGTGCAGAAAGTTCAGCAACCCACCTTGCCAGAAACCAGCATCTTCTCTGGAACAGTGCCTCTGCGCAAGGGCAGAGTGCATCCCGCATGGCCCAAGGCAGACAGAGGGTGGACCCAGGGCGGATTCTGGCTGAAGCTGGCCAGAGCCTGTGGCTGCCCTTCGGAGCGCGGCCCAGGACTCAGGGCCCCTGTGAATCTGGGGTCTAGGATTTCTGCTCAAGGGCCCCCCTTCGACCCCCCCCGCCAATAAGATCCTGGAGCTGAGGGGCCCGATTGGCAGGAACCCCAGCCACTCTGTGTTCACACAACACAATGAGCCCCCAACTAGACATGCGCGATTTACGATCCTGAGTTGCATGAAGAGAGTCCTTTTCTTGTGCCAACCCACCTGAGAGAATCAGGGCTATGGATGTTTTCTGAGCAAAATCTCAGAACGATTGGCGCCTCAACTTACAGCTGCCCCAGTTTATGTCTTCCAGATCAAGTGCTCCAAAGGATGGACTATTTACAGGCTCTTGTTACTATATGAAAATCCTCTTGGATGTGCCCAGGGGCACCTTTCAAGATGTTACCATTCGCTGAATGCAAAGCTGACGGGGGAACAGGTTTTGGGGTGAGCCATTAGCTGGTCCCCCTGGCAAATAGAAGGGGTAGAAATGGAAGCAGTAACAGACTTCATTTATTTGGGCTCCAAGATCACCGCAGACGGAGACTGCAGCCATGAAATTAAAAGACCCTTGCTCCTTGGGAGGAAAGCTATGGCAAACCTAGATAGCATATTAAAAAGCAGAGATGTCACCTTGCCGACAAAGATCCGCGTAGTCAAAGCTATGGTTTTTCCAGTAGTAATGTATTGCTGTGAGAGCTGGACCATAAAGAAGGCTGAACGCCGAAGAATTGATGCCTTTGAACTGTGGTGCTGGAGAAGACTCTTAAGAGTCCCCTGGACTGCTAGGAGGTCAAACCAGTCAATCTTAAAGGAAATCAACTCTGATTGCTCATTGGAAGGATCGATACTGAAGCTCAAGCTCAGATACTTTGGTCACCTAATGCGAAGAGAGGACTCTTTGGAAAAGACCCTGATGCTGGGAAAGATGGAAGGCAAAAGGAGAAGAGGACGGCAGAGGATGAGATGGCTAGATAGCATCACTGAAGCAATGAGCATGAAATTGAGCAAACTCAGGGAGGCAGTGAAAGATAGGAAGGCCTGGCGCAATACGGTTCATGGGGTCACGAAGAGTCGGACACGACTTAACGACTGAACAACAATTAGCTGGTCCAAATGGCAAGTTGTGTTTTCAGTGGGGCAGGCACTCTGCATATGCTCGGGACCCTTGTGCAAATCATCCCACCCAGAAGATTTAAATCAGTGTTGCTCAAAGAATGCTGGGAGTTGAAGTCCACGCATCTTAAAGTGGCCAAGTCGGAACAACGCTGATGGAAAGGGAGGAAGCCCCGGGTGGGCTCTGAAAGGGCTCCAGCGCGCCTGCTTCTTGCAGGCCCGGAGAATCTGCCAGGGGAGGGGGCGGAGCGCTGTGGACCGGCAGGGGGCACGGCAGCCTTCCTTGCAAGACCCACTGCGGGCAAGAGCTGGAGAAGCCGCTTGCAGGGCAGCGAGTCCCAACTCACCGTCTCCGGGAAGGAGAGAAGGACCATTCTCGGCTGGGGATGCCAGTGATCTGCTGGCAGCCGCAGGGGTCTGTCCTGGGCGTGATGGGCAAGGGGGGGAGGGCAGCCATCTTTCAAGCCCCCACCACCACCCAACCACCTGGTAAAAGGGAGCTTTAAAGCCATGCCGAGGGGAGATTTTCCACTCTGGGACCCTTTCTTCCGAACACAAAGGGGTGACTTCAGCCAGGCCTCCAAGTAACGCAAGAAGGACTGCACTCTGTTAATGCTCAGAGGCAAACTCAGGAGCAGGTAGTGTTAGGCTAGGACCCTCATTCCCTGTCAGCCCTGAACCTGAATGAGCCCCACCGGGGTGACCCACTGCCCGCCCCGCCCCGCCGCAAGAGCCCGAAGCTGACAAGGAGGCGCAGCTCAGCCCGGACGGCGACGCTCCTCCAGCGCTTGGCCACCTCTGCCCAGCGTGCTGGGGGGACGCGGCAGGGTCTCCCCCCAGACACACACTTCTGACGCCCCCCCCCCGGAAGGCCGCCCACTGCCCACTCCCGCACTGCCGCATCCCTTCCCCATCGCCCCCAGCCGGCCCTCCGGGAAGGGAGCGGTGGGAGTTGGAGCTCCACTCCGGAGGAGGGTGCTGGGCTGGGGGACCCACCGCTTCTCCCCCCCCACATTTCCCCGCTTGCACTGACACTGTGCCCGGCTACCTCCGGATGCACCGGGGGGTCCCTTTCCGACCCCCGAAGCGAGAGGCTCCCAGCCCTTTTCCCCCTGCCTCGTGGCCCCAGGCGGCCCCCCCAACGTCCCCAGGAGGAAAAGGGACCGGCCGCTCCGGGGGGCCCGGACTGATGCCCTCCGGGGTGCCCAAGCGGCGCCTGCCCGCCTGCCTTCTCCGTCCCTCCGTCGCAACGCCAGACCTGCCGCCGCTGCCGCCTCTCCTCGGACTGCTTGTTGGCCGGCGGCGACCAGGGAGGGAGACGGGGGTCTTTGGGCGGGTGGAGCTCAGCAGGGGCGGGCTATGGCGGGGCCGAACCGAGTCTGCCTCTGAGTGTGGGCAGAGCGCCGAGGCACCCTGCAGGTCGGGGCATGCATTCTGCAAAACAGGGCTCAGACATCCGTGGCCTCTGAGAGCGTGCAGAGGGTCAAAGGCAAGAGTAAGAACGGAGAGGTGTTGGAGGGAGCTTTGTCTCGCCTGAAGGAGACAGTGCTCCTGAGCGTGTGCAGAGGCCTCCCCATTCCATTTCCCCCGGGAGAAGACAGGGTCCCCCCCATCCCTCAGCGAGTCAGGTGGGTGGGGCCCTGAGGCCACCCCCACCCGGCACAAAACATGCACACACACACACACACACACATGAACACAAGCCCACAGAGCAGAACCTTTTGCCTTTTCCAGGGCCAAAAAGAGTCAGTACAGATTGTGCTTCATCGATCACAGAAGAGCCTTGGATCATGTTGATCGTGTCACATCGTGGAATGTGCTTAGAAAAATGGGAATCGCAGAAGGCCTCCTGGTCTCATTGCAAAATCCGCTGCCAGGCCAGGAAGCCCCAGAAGGGGCAGAACACGGCAAAAGAGACGGGCTCCGGGCTGGCGAAGGAGGGCGACGAGGCTGCACTGCACCCTCTCCCCGGATCTCCCCAGCCTCCGTGCGGAAGACGCGTTCGGGGAAGCTGGGTGGGAAGAAGGCGAGCCTGGCCTTGGAACTGGAGGACAACCTGCGCCGTGCTGATGGCAGGAACCCGACAGCCGAAAACGCAAAGGGTCCGCCAGCCCTACTACGAAAGGTCAGGGAGCCCGGTGAAAAATGGGACTAAAATCAAATATGAAGGCGAAGGACAACAGGAGCAGCAGCCAGCCTGAGCACTGGGAATCAGGATATCGAAGCGGTGGAGAATTTCTGCCTTTAGGATCAACCATCGACATCGAGGAACCAGCCGTCGAGAAATCCTCGGCGGAGCAGCCACGGAGGCCTTGGAAGAGATATCCAGACGCCCGGATGCGCCTGTGCCTGCAAAGACCGGAGTCGTGCATGCCACGTGATTCCCCGTGACCCCCCCAGGAAGCAAAAGTTGGACTCTGAAGGGGCAGGAAAGGTAGAGCAGGGACGCTTTTGAACTTTGCTGTTGGAGAAGACGCCGAGGAGACCGTGGACAGCCGAGAAAACAAGCGGTGGATCATCAAACTGATCAACCCAGAATTATGGGGCACGAGTGATGAGGCGCAAACTGTCCGACTTCAGGCACATGATGCGCATATTCCAGGTTTGTCCGCTCTTCCCACCTGGATTGAGGAACCCTCTTCACAATCCTAGAAACGGGGGAACCAAAGGAAACTGCCAGCCACTTCTGGGCTCCAGGTTCTGCCTTCTGTCCAGAGGCCAACTTTCAGCACTCTTCGGCTTAACCTGCCTTGCACCTATGACAATATTCTTTGTTGCAATTGTGCGGCTGCCCCCTTCACAAGCCCCGTTAAGGCAGAGGTGCTCCGAAGAGGGTAAACCTCCCTAGTTCATTGGTTTTCCTGTATTTCAATTTCTAACCCACCCACCCCTTTGAAGCCTGGACTTTTCTCTTCCCCCATCAGCTTTTACTGAGCAAGGTAGGAAGGGGGGCAAAGAGGAGGGGGTGCAGAGGGTTGGCAAAATCCGGGCGAGTCAAGGCCTAGAGGGGAAGGAAGGCATACCATCCACAGAGGACCCCCACTGCTTCCCACCTCCAGGAGGTCTTGAAGGTCTCTGGGGGAAGCGACTGGCCAGCCAGACCCAGAGCCCCTGCAGGGCCACCTCCCACCACGGTCCCCTTGGTGGGAAGGGAGCACATTGGCAGGAAGTGAGTGTCAAAGAGGGCCAGCGGGTCCTGCCAGCTTGTAACCCAACAGCCTTCCCCGCAGGGCTGTCGGCTACATCTGAAGGCCTGGCTGTCCCATGAGAACCCACCACCTCTTTAGGAAGAGAGTTTAATTCCTGTACCGGTCCTGCCATCTGGAAGGTAGCTGTAACTCATCCTCGTTATTTCTGGTCCTGGTTTCTGTGGTTGTGCTTCCCTTTCTGTGCCCAAACCCAGCAGTGATCACATCTCCCGTAGTCTATTCTCCAGTCTGGTGCCCTCTAAATCTGTTGGACTACAATTCCCATCATCTCCTAGTTAGCAGGCCAAGCGGTTGTCGGCACTGAAGCCCATCCCTGGAGGTCACCCAGTTGAGGAAGGCGTATTAAGACGGGGGAGGTTCCAGAATCAGAAAAATGGACGTCAGTGCACTTTGGCCCCCATCCGGGGGAAACGTCTTGGATATTAATTAAATGCCCCAAAGGATCATGACCCTCGGATGGAATGGGTCCTGGGTGCTCACGTGCCAAACACTCTGAACGTGCTCAGGAGATCTGTGCAAGTGAGTTCTCCCGGGCCAAGGCAGCCAAGTGACACCAAAGGCTCCTGCTGGAAGGATCCCATGGGGCCAGGAAGGCCTTGCTCGTTCTCTGCACGCAAGCCGCCTCGCTTGGTGATAATCGCAGAGGGTGGATTTCCTAGCTGCGCTTGACTGGACGGAGGGACGAGGTAGCCCTCCCTTCAGTTTTGCTTCCCTGGGCCAGCTCGCTCACAAAGGACACCTAGCCCCCTCCCCATCTGTTGAGGAACGCTGGAAGGAGTTTGCTTTTCCAAACGGCTGAGATTGCAAAAAAGACGAGGGAGGAGAGGATGCCCCTCTGTAAACTCTCCCTCCACCCCATATTAGACACCAGTCCACGGATTCCCCATGTTTCGTGCAAGCTTTTGTACTGGATTCAGTCATTGCCTGAAAACCCTCTCAACAATGGAGACGATCACCCTGGGAGTTGCTGGAGAGAGGGACTGGACAGCCATCCCTCGGGGATGCTTGAATTTGGGTCTAAGCAGGGGGTTGGACTGGATGGCCTCCAGGCCCCTTCCGACTCAAGGGTTAGGAAGGCAAGTCTCTGAAACATTAGAATCAGAATGGTCTCAGGACTTGATGTGGAACGCATTTGGTGGTGACCATTAAGGTGCGTCCTTCAAGAGGGGAGTCCATCCAGGGCTCCTGGGCTTCAAAGTTCAGTCTCCCCACTGGCCTGGGGACAGCAGACCTCCAAAGGCCATTTGCAGGGGCAGGGCTCCATCTCTGGCTTCTGAGCCCCCCAAAAGGCATCAGGTTGGCGTCTATGAGAAACAAGATGAGTTGGAAGGGATCACGTCCAAGCCCCTGCACACTGCACAGTGTTTCTCAGCCTTGGCAACCCAGGTTTGCTCCCCATACCTTGTGGTTCTCCAGAGGCTTGGGAGATCAATAGCAAGGAATTAGTCAGGTCTCAGTGCTTCGAGGCAACCCCCACCCCCACCCCCACCCCTTCGGAATCACGGCTCTGAGGAAGCTTTGCAGACGTAGGTTGAACTCTCTGCAGAAAACCTGATTAATACCTCAGTATTGATCTCCAGAAACCCAGGGAACCCAACATAAGCATGAAAATTTCCAAGATCGTGACCGGGAGTGGCCGAGTGCCAGCCGCCGTGCTAGTCTAGGCAAAAAGAATACTTTTACGGGTTTTATCCCCTTCATGGATCACTGCCATGTCGTGGCAAAGGGGCTTGTGTAACTCAGTGAAGCCATGAGCTATACCGTGCAGGGCCACCCAAGACGGACAGGTCATGACAGAGAGTTCTGACAAAATGTGGTCCACAGGAGAAGGAAATGGCAACCCACTCCAGTATCCTTGCCAAGAAAACCCCACGGACAATGTTAAAAGGCTAAAAGATATAACGCCGGAAGATGAGCCCCTCAGGTCGGAAGGTGTCCAACGTGCTACTGGGGAAGAGCGGAGGGCAATTCCAAGTAGCTCCAGAAAGAGTGAAGCGGCTGGGCCAAAGCCCAAAGGACGTTCAGCTGTGGATGTATCTGGAAGCGAAAAGAAGGTCCGATGCTGTAAAGAACAATATTGTATAGGTACGTGGAATGTAAGATCCATGAACCAAGGCGAGCTGGATGTGGTCAAACATGAGATGACAAGATTGAACGTCGACATCTTGGGAATCAGCTAATTGAAATGGACGGGAATGGGTGAATTTAATTCAGGTGACCATTATATCTAGTACTGTGGGCAAGAAACCCTTAGAAGAAATGGAGTAGCACTCATAGTCAATAAGAGAGTGGGAAAGGCAGTAATGGGGTACAACCTCAAAAACAACAGAATGATCTCAGTGCGAATCCAAGGAAAACCATTCAACATCACGGTAATCCAAGTCTATGCCCCAACCACTGATGCTGAAGAAGCTGAAGTTGACCGGTTCTGTGAAGACCTGCAACACCTTCTAGAACTACCACCAAAAAAAGATGTCCTTTTCATCATAGGGGATTGGAATGCTAAAGTGGGAAGTCAAGGAATAATCGGAATAACAGGCAAGTTTGGCCTTGGAGTACAAAATGAAGCAGGGCAAAGGCTAATAGAGCTTTGTCCAGGGAACAAGCTGATCATAGCAAACACTCTTTTCCAACAACACAAGAGACGACTCTACACATGGACATCACCAGATGGTCAATACCGAAACCAGATTGATTATATACTTTGCAGCCAAAGATGGAGAAGCGCTATACAGACAGCAAAAACAAGACCAGGAGCTGACTATGGCTCAGATCATGAGCTTCTTACTGCAAAATTTAGACTTAAATTGAAGAATGTAGGGAAAACCACTAGACCACTCAAGTATGGCTTAGATCATATTACTTGTGAGTACACGGTGAAGGTGATGAATAGATTTAGGGGATTAGATTTGGTAGACAGAGTGCCTGAAGAACTATGGACGGAGGTCCGAAACATTGTACAGGAGGCAGCAACTAAAACCATCCCAAAGAAAAAGAAATGCAAGAAAGCAAAATGGCTGTCTGATGAGGCTTTACAAATAGCTGTGGAAAGAAGGAATGCGAAAAGCAAGGGTGAAAGGGAAAGATATAAGCAACTGAATGCAGATTTCCAGAGAATAGCAAGGAGAGTTAAGAAAACCTTCTTAAATGAACAATGCAAAGAAATTGAGGAAAAAAATAGAATGGGGAAGACTAGAGATCTCTCCGAGAAAATTGGAGATATCAAAGGAACGTTTAATGCAAAGATGGGCATGATAAAGGACAAAAAAGGCAGGGACCTAACAGAAGCAGAAGAGATTAAGAAGAGGTGGCAAGAATACACAGAACTATACAAGAAAGATCGCAATGTCCCTGATGTCCACGCTGGTGTGGTCACTGACCCTGAGCCAGACATCCTAGAGAGTGAAGTCAAGTGGGCCTTAGGAAGCATTACTAACAACAAAGCTAGCGGAGATAACAGTATTCCAGCTGAGCTATTTAAAATACTAAAAGATGATGCTGTTAAAGTGCTGCACTCAATATGCCAACGAGTTTGGAAAACGCAACAGTGGCCACAGGATTGGAAAAGGTCAGCTTATGTTCCAATTCCAAAGAAGGGCAATACCAAAGAATGCTCAAACTATCGCGCAATTGCACTCATTTCACATGCTAGAAAGGTTATGCTCAAAATCCTACAAGCTAGGCTTCAGCAGCACATGAACCGAGAACTACCGAATGGACAAGCTGGGTTTCGAAGAGGCAGAGGAACTAGAGATCACATTGCCAACATTCGCTGGATCATGGAGAAAGCACGAGAGTTCCAGAAAAACATCTACTTCTGCTTCATTGACTATGCAAAAGCCTTTGATTGTGTGGATCACAACAAACTGTGGCAAATTCTTAAAGAGATGGGGATTCCAGACCTCCTTACCTGTCTCCTGGGAAATCTGTATGCGGGCCAAGAAGCAACAGTTAGAACCGGTCATGAACAACCGATTGGTTCAAAATAGGGAAAGGAGTACGACAAGGCTGTATACTGTCACCCTGCTTATTTAACCTATATGCAGAGTACATCATGAGAAATGCCAGGCTGGAAGAATCACAAGCCGGAATTAAGATTGCAGGGAGAAACATCAATAAGCTCAGATATGCAGACGATACCACCCTAATGGCAGAAAGTGAAGAAGAACTAAAGAGCCTCTTGATGTGGGTGAAAGAGGAGAGTGCAAAAGCTGGCTTGAAACTCAACATTAAAAAAATTAAGATCATGGCATCTGGACCCATCAATTCCTGGCAAATAGAAGGGGTAGAAATGGAAGCAGTAACAGACTTCATTTATTTGGGCTCCAAGGTCACCGCAGACGGAGACTGCAGCCATGAAATTAAAAGACGCTTGCTCCTTGGGAGGAAAGCTATGGCAAACCTAGACAGCATTATTAAAAAGCAGAGACATCACCTTGCTGATGAAGATCCGCATAATCAAAGCTATGGTTTTTCCAGTAGTAATGTATGGCTGTGAGAGTTGGATCATAAAGAAGGCTGAGCGCCGAAGCTTTGAACTGTGCTGCTGGAGAAGACTCTTAAGAGTCCCTTGGACTGCTAGGAGGTCAAACCAGTCAGTGTTAAAGGAAATCAACCCTGACTGCTGATTGGAAGGATTGATACTGAAGCTCAAGCTCAGATACTTTGGTCACCTAATGCGAAGAGAGGACTCTTTGGAAAAGACCCTGATGCTGGGAAAGATGGAAGGCAAAAGGAGAAGGGGACGGCAGAGGAAGAGATGGTGAGAGAGCATCACTGAAGCAATGAGCGTGAACTGAGCTAACTCAGGGAGGCAGTGAAGGATAGGAAGGCCTGGCGCGATATGGTTCATGGGGTCGTGAGGAGTCAGACACGACTTAACAACTGAACAACAACAAAAAAATTCTTGTTGGAGTGGAAAAGCTTGGTGTATCACTTGAACACAAGAGGAGGGTTAATTACTGATGGCACTGTATCTTCAGTGAAGAAAAGGAAGGGTCTCTTGCTGGATAATCAAATCCTTGCATTGATCCAATGAACCAACTTTTGTTGAGCAATGACCAAGCTGCTACAGGAAAACAGGCGCTCTACGAAGGAGCAGTTCGCACAAAAGGGTTACAAGTACTACCGGAAACACCTGAACCCCTGGATTAAGCTAGAAGCACTGGTCACTCAGAGTCATCCTCTTCGAAGGAAGCATTGGAGTTTGAGGCCTACTTGGACAGTCTGGAACGTCCAAAGCGACGCCGCTTGAGCACGGAAAAACAACCGGTACGTATCCAAATAGAGAAATTCCAGCAAGGACTTTTTGAAGGATTAAAGGAAGTGGAAAACTGCGACTGCTCATCGAAACGGACTGTAGAATAAGCCATCCTTGTTTATCCAGAGGTTGTTAGGGATGTAGCTAGGACTGTAACAGCAATGCCACCCACCCAAGTCAGTGCTGAAAGACTGTTTTCGGCACCGAAAATAGCCAAATCGGGTTTAAGGGCTTCTACGAGGGAGGATTTGGCAGAAGCAATTTTGTTTCTAAGAACAGTATGTTAGTCTTCAACTTCAACAATCTTCTGCAATATAATTTTTATTTCATTCAATGTAATGTTTCATGTTATATTCGCTTGAATTTTATATTCAAACGATACTTTAATCTCAAAAAGAAAGTTTATATTACTTATGTACCTAATTGAGTTCATTTCTTTAAAATGGTCATTTGTTAAGTTGTTTTAGGTGTTCAATTGTTTATTAAGAGATGTCCAGAGCACCGCTGGAGGAAAACAAGGACCGGACCCAACCAAACACAGGCTAGAGCCGCTATTAAGGCCTACCTTGTGGCGGTAAGAGTGACGAAACGTCATTATTTCTCCGCTCTTATTGCATCTGCAGAATGCCGCCCGGCGGCCCTGTTTCAGATCACCCGATCCCTCTTGGGAAAGGAGGGCCCAGTGGCACATCTACAGGGCCGCACGGAGGAGTCTTCCGGGCATCTAAAGCATAAAATCACTCGGATCCATTCCCAGTTGGATACCAAGCATGTGGCATGGCCCGTGGAGATGCCCAGGGTACAGACTTACCCTGTTATCTGGGAACAGTTTGAACCTTTGGACCCGAGGAAGTGGACAGGTCCTCTGGACTGTCAATACCACCACTTGTCCACTACGCCCATGCCCTCCTGGCTGGTCAAGGCTGCTCAGGAGGTGATGTGGGGGGGGGTCCAGCCGATGGCAAATTCATCCTTGAGGGAGGGGGTGTTTCCAGCCGTCTTTAAAGAGGCGCTGGTGCATCCCCTCCTCAAGAAACCATTGCTGGATCCCACCGTATTAGACACTTTTCGTCCAGTCTCCCACTTCCCCGTTTTAGGGAAGGTGGTTGAGGTGGTGGTGGCGTTGCAGCTCCAGAGGATCCTGGAGGAAACAGATTATGTGGACCCTTTTCAGTCAGGTTTCAGGCCCAGATATGGGGGTAGTGCATCCATGCTTGCTCTTCTTGACCTCTCAGCAGCTTTTGATACCATCAACCATGATATCCTGTTGGGCCGACTTTGGGAGTTTTGTGCTGATTCACTTCCTTCCTCCAAGGTTGGTCCCAATCAGCGTTGTTCCAGCCCACGGCCCTTCTGTTGTGGGGCACCACAGGGTTCAGTACTCTCTCCACTCCTCTTTAACATCTACGTGAAACCACTGGGTGAGATCATCCGCCACCATGGGATGAGGTATCATCTATATGCAGATGATACCCGGCTATACCTCTCCATCCCGGGTGATCTGAGTGATGCTGTGACTACCCTTTTGTGGTGCCTGGAGGCTGTGGAGGTCTGGATTGGGAGCAACAGGCTCCAGCTGAACCCTGGTAAGACGGAGTGGCTGTGGATTGGAGGCTCCTCCGCATCTGGGGGTTTACCATCTTTGGTTCTCAATGGGGCTGCACTCCCCAGACAGACCCGGTGTGTAATCTGGGGGTCCTCCTGGACTCACAACTCCTGCTCGAGGAGCAGGGGGCAGTCGTGGCCAGGAGGGCCTTTGTTCAACTTCATGTTGTGCGCCAGTTATGCCCCTTCCTGGATCAGGAGGCCCTCCGGTCTGTCACTCACACGCTGGTCATCTCTCGTTTAGTCTATTGCAACGCAGTCTACATGGGGCTACCCTTGAAGAGTATCCGGAAGCTACAGCTGGTTCAAAATGTGGCCGCACAGGGAATTTTGGGTGCCCCAAGGATGGCACATGTAACACCTCTGCTGTGGGAGCTGCATTGGGTGCCAGTTTGCTTCCAGGTCCAATTCAAGGTGTTCATATCACCTTTAAAGCCCTACATGGCACGGGTCCAGGTACCTGAGAGACCGTCTCACCCCCTTACATCGACCCATCCCCCCTGGTCCGGCAGAGAAGGCATGTTACAGATCCCATCGGTGAGAGGATGTCGACTGGCGGGTCCCAGGAGGAGAGCCTTCTCTGCCCTATGGAATACTCTCCCCCAGAGATGAGGCGGGCCCCTACCCTCCCAATTTTCCGGGAGGAATTGAAGACCTGGCTCTGCCAACTTCTGTGGGGCGGGAAAAGAAAACCAACCCTGGGGGTTTCTGGTGCCTTGAAGACACTCCCCAAGTTTATTAACACCTAATTAACATCAGCTTCTTGGAAGTATTATACAGGAATCTTCTTGTAGTAGTGTATTTTAATTAAATAATTAATATTTATTTTATTGTAATGAATATTTATTCTGCTTTTACTGTAAACCAGCCAGAGTCACTCTGCAGTGAGATGGGCAGTGACAAATTTGAAATATAAATAACTACATAAATGCTTTTGTTTTGTTTTTTTAATGGTAAACATAGAATTTGGAGACCTGCAAACTCTGTGGTGAAACTGCTGTTGACGTTCCTTTTGGGAAATGCAAATTAGTTTCATCCCTTGAAAATGCAGACTGAATTAATTTCTCCTTCATCCCAAGAACGCCTTATGAAATTGGGTGCTGACGCTAAATCTTTGCAAGGCTTGCAGGATTTAGCCTGGTGACATTATTACTCCTCGAGTAGGAGAAGACTACCTTTCCCACAATCGTAGGCTACAATTGGGATGACAAGGCAGAAGGGGCAGGGAAGTAATGAAGTAAAGGAAGTAAATTCAGGTTTGTTTTGCACGCTGGGGAAAGTAGTGCAGAATGCAGTTAAGGAACAGAGCCAGTGAAGCACCTTCATTTGGAAACTCGTCCAAAAAGAGTTTGTTCTCAACTCCAGCTACAGTAGAAGGTGATCGCTACATCCCAAGTCTCCAAAAATAAATAAATAGCTAAAAACTATCTTGACTCATTGGCTCTGTCTCCCCTGGCGAGGAGGTGGCCTGGCCCCACATGGTAGAACCAGGTTCAGATGCCTCCTCCAGGCCTGAGTCAGGCGAGGAAGCCCACAGCCACCTGCCCCTGCTCCAGGTAGTCCTTCTCAGAGATGCCTCCAAACCGCCACCTTCTCCCCTTGCCTTCTTCTCCTGCTGCCCACATCCCCCCAAACACAAAGGGCTTTGGACCTTCTCCTGCGACGCCAGCGCCCCACACGCAACTTCTCCCTGCCTTTGCTCCCCCACCCAACATGTGCCCCTGGCTTTCAGGAGCCTCCCCCATCACTGGGGTGATCATTGTCTCCCCCTTGGGGCTGGGCTACCCACGTCTTCCTCACTCTCCCCACCCGCAAGGTTTCTGAGTCAGGAATCTACGGCTTTCAAACCACCCAAGAGGGCCGCTCCAGTGATGTTGCCGATCATCTGGAGAGGCTTTGCTCGAGCGATGCCCTTCTAGGACTAGGAGGAGCTCAGGCAAGCAGAGGGAACCTCAGCCTTCCCAGGTAGCCCAGACAGGAACCACGACCAGATGAGCTAATTATATTTTATGGTAAGGCTACATTAACAGAATCTTGCAAGTCTGAAAGTACAGTTCTCCTGCTGTCTCATTTACAGCCTGATAAGTGAGGGAGGTTCCTTTCTTTCTCAGCCTCTTATGTAGCTGTGGCCTATGCCCCCTCTTATCTGATCATTCGGTAGGCAGCATCTCTCCCGCATCCCCCATCCGAAGGTCATTCCCACATAGCATTACAGGGAAGGGCAGGAGGGAGCAGTGATCAGGGACTCAGCTGGCTTGGCTATCTGGCTTTGGTGTGGCCGCTGGAGGGAGAGCCCCCCTGTTCAGTTGCAAGTGCGCTCTCTTGGTGATGAAGGGCAGGGGGGCGTTGGACTGGGGATCGACGGCACCGTTTTTCTGCTCTGCCTTCTGGCCCGCCTCTTCTTCGTCCTCATCCTCGCTGCCCTCTGAGTCACTCCGCGCATCCTTTTCCATCTGCAAGAGAGAAACAGAGCCGTGGCCGCCCTTCAGTCCTGCTCGGCTGGAGTCCATCGGAGGGCAGAAACCTTTGGGGGACACGGAACTGGCCTGTTCCATTAGAGATGCACAACTTTTGTACAACCCGAGGGCCACACCAGGCTTTGTGTGGCTTGCAGGCAAGCCCAGGTCTCTTTGGGGGGAGGGGTTCACACGTTTTAAGGGGGCATGGGGGCTTTAAAAATCTGCAAGGCTAAGACATCCATTTCACCTCTGGCAACTCTCCAAACCCTCAAAATGCAACCACAGTCATCCCCCTCTCCTGAGGCTCTGGGGCTGAGGGACACAGTAGAAATCCTGCTTGACCTCAGCCGGTCTCTGGATTGTACATTTTTGGACCCATTTTATATGATGAAAACAAAGATAGGTGGTACTATACATAAAAAATTGCCAGAGGGACCTGCAACTGAGATGCTGCAGCATGGAGCAGCTCAGTCCACCTTTTCAGCGACTCCATTCTGTTTCTTAGCAGTTTTAGTGTGCTTGCTTGGGTGTTGCGGGGGGGGGGGGGGGGATGCCTCCTTTTAGTTATTTTCTGAATGTATTTTGCATCTCTGCAAAGTTTCCAGTCCTTCCGCACCCACTGAGCTCACCTTTTATGTGTACATGGTGCTGTTTGGACCTGAAAAGCACAACACCCCTGCCTGGCTGCTGGCAATAGAAAGAGTGCTAGGATTGGGTCTGTTCACCCCACATGCCAAGCCAGGCCAGTTACGAACTTCATTGCTGCATTCCCACAGTGTGCTGGGCCGAATTAATGTCACTTGTGGTCAGCTTTATCTCTCGTTGTGTTCTGATGGCAAAATTGGGTTAGTTTACAATTCCATGTCTTGTGAAGACAAGAAGAAATTATTTGATTCAGCAATGCAGGTCAAGCAGGTTGTGGAAAATGTTTGGCAGAATGCTGCCCCCTCCCTGATGCCACTCGCATGTGGGGTGGGTGCTGCCACGTGTGGCCTTCTCAGACATCTCGCAGGGACAGTGATGGGGGTATCCAGCATCCTGTTGTTTCCTCAGGGCCCAAACGCGGGTGGGAGGGGTGGGGGAGCTGACCTGGGACTTCCCAAGCTCATGGGGCAGCCAAACAGATGCCTGTCCTGGCCGTGAGGGCCATGCGCGCTGAAAGGTGCCATCCTTGCACAGCCCCAGGTACACTGAACACCAGCCTTGCACAAGCATCACCAGCCTTGCACAAGCATCAGGACGGATGATCGACACCACAGGAACCTCCCACTGAAGTTCCCTCTCCCATCCGCCTCTTAACTGACTGCATGATCAGCATCTGGACAGCGGGCAACTGGGAGAAATTAGAGGTGACGAGGAGGAGAGGCACATGAGGGCGGGCAGAGCGAGGATCTGCAGAACCAAAGAATCGGGCATCCCACGCAACAGCGGAGAGGAACTGAAAGTGCAGCAGGGTAAAAGGAAAGCAATCTCTGGTCTTCTCCCCGCTCCCCAACATGGGCCTTTAGCTCCCACCTCCCCAAGTGCCCAATTTCTGCCCTTACCTTGCCATCGATCAGGAACCTATAAATCATGCGAATGATGAAGGACAGCCAGAAGGGATCAAGGAGCTGCAGGATTATCAGAAGGGCATTGAAGAAGTAGTAGCCAAAAAAAGGCTGGAAGAGCTCCGTGAAATAGTAACACGTGTTGTAGAGAATCCTTTGGGGGGGTGCAAAGAGGAGGAGGAAAAGGGTTACGCTTGTATTGCTGCTCAGCACTTTTTAACGCTGGGATAATCAATCGGGTCAGGAATTCTGGCAGGGCAATATGTATTAGGGCTTCAAAAATGAGAATTGATGATCTGAATGGCTTCAACCAAAATTGATGTTGAAATAATTTAATGGAGAAGAATAGATGCTCTGCCTTTAGCGACCACAAACAGGACCAGCAAGAAGTCGCTAAGTGAAACCGCCCCTATGCTTAAGATCTGACTTCAGCTTTTCTTTGCTTTACAGACCTGCAAAGCTCATAAATGCAAAGACGGGTCACAAAGTTACTTTCTCATCACTGTCGTAACTGTGAATGGTCACTAAATGAGGCAGTCGCTAAAACAGGACAACCTCCAGTGAGATTCTGTGGCTATTAAAACTGTTTTATCCTTCAGCCCCCCCCCCCACCTCAACCACCAACCTTTTATTTCCCGAAAATTATCATTGCTACTCCTGCAACCTGAGGAGTTTTCCTGCCCTTGATGTTACCTCCCACTTCTGGCGGTTTGATGGGCTACACGAAGGTTAAAACTGCTACTTGTAGATGGCAATGACAAGCTGAGGTGGCCCGAGGTGTGTGGGGGTGTCAAAAAAGTCAAGATGGTGCTGCAACCGTGCCATCAAAGCCCCGCCCTTTTTGCATGCGCTCCCAAAACGTACTTGTAAGGAAAAATCACCAGGTGAGTGAACAGGAATACTACTGAGAACGTGATAAAGAGTGTGTCGCAAGTCTTCTGCCACTTCAGGTAGTTAAACATCTTTGTGGCCTGTGGAAAAAGAGAAAGAAAGAAGCAGAAACTGTTGAGCGGCTGAGGTTCCTATTGTGAAAGGACTTGACTTTCAGGATTCGGGGTTCAGGTTTCTCTACATTTAAACTGCAGCGCCTATCTTCTCTCTCCCACAAAGGATGCTGGGAATTGTAGTTTGGGGAATGTGTAAATGCCGAAGAGAAACGTGGCCATAGGTTAGCTTACAAGCCTGTCTTAGTCTCCAGCAACTGAGGGTGAGCTCAAACCTGTTCCAAACCTCCGGTGCTGAATGCAGAACAAGTGCAAAGTCATTGTTTCGGACTCAAAACTGGACACCTGAAATATGAAACAATTCCAGCTTGAATTGCTTTGCATGCCGTTGCTATCTCTGAACTGCTTGGGCGTATGTTTCTCTTCCTTCAAACAAGCCTTTAAATTGGGACTACAGCACCCATAATTTAGCCAGTCCCAACACTTCCGACGGCCTGCAGGAAGGAGAAGGCTGGTATAAATTCCTTTCTAGATTTATTTCCTCTTTCCAAAGAACATGAAAGAGATTTTTTTCAAAAAGAGAAGGGGAAGAATCTGTTCTTCCTTCTTGGGGAAGAACGTTCCTGAGCATTAACTTACGTGCAGGAAACAATCCGGAACATCATGTAGAATCATGACAAGCGAACCGATACGGAGGTAATTGGCGCACTATGAGAAGCTGATGAGGAGGAGGGTGGCCGCGTGGTGGACGATTTCCTTACGAAAGTCCTACAGCGAGAGGAAAGACTGAAAGGATGGATTTTGCAGCTGCTCGTGGGGGCCAGACACCCCCGTCACGGGGAAGGGGTTTAGAGTGGAATGTTTCGCATCTGCAGATACACCAAACTAACATCCTTGTTTTTCACTTTTTCTCTCTGTTTGATTGAGTCTGCAGTTTTAAAATTAGCCGCCCAGTCGCCTTGGCGAGATGGGCAGCCACATAAATCGACTGAAAGGGACAAATGCTGGTTGTGGGCCAAAAGGAGGAACCGTGTTCCCTCCTGAATCCGAATGGGGCTTCCTGACCAGCCGGACCGATCTCTTCCGCCAGAGACCACTCACCATCCGTTTCACTTGAAAAGGCAGCATGACGACCAAGGAGCAGTAGAAGGACAACTGCGTGAGGTAGTAGCCACAAATGCCGGGCTGGAGAGGCTGCAACGCACAAGGGGACGGGTGGAAGGAAGAGAAACGGCGTCATGCAATCGCAGCTCTCAGCTTCCCAAGCGAAGATAAAGCAGGGCTGGCTGGGGAATTCTGGGAGTTGAAGTCCACATACCTTAAAGGTGCCAGGTTTGAGAAACACTGTGCTCGAGAGCCCCTAGAAGCAGGGTCTTCCCTTGATATTTCATTTCTATCTCCCTTTTACTTTTCAGCCCCCTCCCCCTCCCCCATTTTTGGTGCAATGCTCCAGAGAGGAAAGGGGGCCACCGGGACGGGGATGGAGGTCCGTGGCAGAGATGTGAGCGTGAGAAGAGGCCACGGCAACACAACCGGCCAGATCTTCCACACTTGTACATTGTTGACACGTAAAGATGAATTATGAGTCGGTCAAGCTGTGAGGTCAGAGCAAACCCAAAGGGTTTCTCCTTTCTAGCTGCATGCAAAGGTTGAGCCAACCCTGGTCAAATCACAGCTTGTGCTAGAGGCTAGGAGGAATGCCGCGACTGTGCCAGATGTCGGGCAGCAGAGTGGGCTGCCACGCGAAGGAACGGGTTCTGCTTTGTTGGAAGGAAAGGCTGGAGGGTCGTCTGTCCGAGTTGCTCTACTACTGTACAGTGTTTTTTCAACTTGACAGCTTTAAGACGCTGGCTGGGGAATTCTGGGAGTTGGAGTCCACACATCTTAAAGTTGCCAAATTGGAAAAGCATTGGCTCGTGCACTGAGCAGGGGCTGGACTAGACAAACTCCAAGTCTTTCCAGCTCTGTGATTCTGTAATTTCACCCAGTAGTTTGTAGCACCTCTTTGAGCAGAAACCACAGGATCCAAACATTTCCTGTAGGATCTTCCGAAGACCTTTTCTAATCTTGCTTTTGGGATTTTTTGCAGATACTCTGCCCCTTCCCACGTCTCAAATTATAATTGTTTTTTGTGCTTTCAAGAACCATGAGCTCTTCTAAGCAGTTGTCTGAGCGTTTGAAAATGAGGGTAATTCACTCTTACAAAGCTGGGAAGGAAGGGAGGGAGGGAGGGAGGGAGGGAGGGAGGGAGGGAGGAAGGAAGGAAGGAAGGAAGGAAGGAAGGAAGGAAGGAAGGAAGGAAGGAAGGAAGATAAGAGATAGAAATGATAGATGAGAGAGAGATGAGAGAGACATAAAAAACTAAACTAAATGAGAAACATTGTTCAGAAATGGAAGTTACACAGACTTGATCAAATCACGGCAACACCTGGAACGGCAAGAAAGCCTTTGCTAAAACTGGGTCCAAACTGGTCAGATGTGGAAAGAGAGCCCATGGACAATCTGTTGAAAAGTTAGCTGACGCTGGAGTGGTTATCTGCTGGTCCACAGCACAGCATTGCTTATACAACTGCGCAAAAGGAAAGATGTCTCCAACTAAATATCTTAGGAGGAACTGTCCCGAAGCCAGTGAATGAACTGAAGCTGAAAAGAGACTGTTCACCAAGACAATGGTCCAAACCGTTTTTTTCCACTGTCTTCTGCAGAACTCTATGGTTCTGTGAAAACTTGATGGGGTTCTGTGAGGGACTAAAGGACAGGAAAACTGTTCATTTCAGCACAGTTTTCTATCACTACAGTTTTGAGCAGGGCATTGGGGAAGGATTTTGAATGGCCTTCTTGGTCCCTAAACCTAAATATCACTGAACATATGGGGGGAGACCTTAAATATGCAGTGCACGGAAGGAGAATCTTTCTCAGCTAGGACAGTTCTGAAAGGAAGAGTAGGAAAATTCCAAACCAGCAATAGAAAGACTCTATTCGGTGGCTAGAAAAAAACATTCGGAAGCTCTTATTTCTGCTAATGGTGATGTTACAAAGTCCTGGTGCGAAGAGCATCCAAAATTCTGCATCTACTACATTCACCCTTTTCTTACTTTGAATCTGTACACAACTGCACAGAAATAGTAAGGAGGCATCCACATTTGCAGAAAGGTGTAGTGTTCAACTTTCTGCCGTGTAGCCCCTGTGTCAGCTGTTGTTGACTTAGGGATTCACTGACATCGATAAACTTTTGCAAATTACTCTAGGTTCATTCAGGGTGGCTGGTATACACTATTTTTCATCTCTCCCCCTCCTGAGCACACCATCCTACGATTTTGCCTAGGATAACATGTTGGTAGAACTTGTCCTCATGTAGTATTCCATTTATTTGTTTGTTTGTTTACTCAATTTATTAGCCTCCCATCTCCCTTTATCCAAGCGACACTAGGCGGCGTACAACAAGGTGGTATAACTATTTAATCACTTAGGTGTGTTGTTTTTTAGCTGTAAGAAATGGAAAGAATTGAATTTTTAAGGCTTGAATAAATGCTATGCATGGAAAGGCAGGACGCATTGCAGTTTCATACCATTTTTACGGAGGGGGATGTAAATCGAGGAACGCTTTTCCACTGAAATGTTCGTTCAAATGTCTCCCTGACTCCTTACCTGCTGCGGGTACCCAACCCAACATTGGCGGAGATCCCAGAACCAGGGTTTCTGCAAGAAGACACAGTTCATTAGGGATCATGTCATACCAGCCCACCAACGCTTCCCTGGAGCTAGTTTGAAAAAGGCTGAAAAATGGACACTTTTTTCCTCACACTCCCTACTTTTTCTAATCTAAAAGGAAAGCACAAATGTTGGGGGCTGGAAGGCGCAGGAAGAGTCACCAGCTGCATTACATGTGGTGAGCTCCCTTTTTTGACAATGACCAACGAAAGTGGGGAAAGAGCTGGAACTCACATCGTAGAGGACGGCCAACCCCGTGCAGAAGGAAATAACATAGTAGGTGGCTCTCCAGCTGGAAAAGAACAAAAAACCCATCAGGGCACATTGGACAGCAGGCCGTGAGGTCCAGGGATTCCGGAGCTAGAAGGGAGCGCAAAGGTCATCTAGTCCAGCCGACTGGGCTGCAAGACATCCACTGTATTAAACAGGCTTGACCCTGCTGAGCTTCCAAATGAATCCCACATCCTAACAGGGCTAAGCCCCTGGCTGGGTTGGGGGTCACATATGGAGTGTTGAGGGTACGGTGGGTGGATTCTTCAGCAGTTGCAGTAGGAGACATGCCTGTCCGTCCACAAACTGCCCGACCTCCTTGGCACGGCCACTCACAAACAACCCACCAGATGTGCTCTCTAAGAACCCAGTGGGGCTCTCGACTGATTGGAGGGTCAAAGGCATTGCTGCATGTGTCACTCGACAGATGCACTCTCTAACAACCCAGTGGGGTCCTTAACCAGCAATCGTAAGATACTGGAAAGTGACGCTTCCCTTTGAATCACATAAACCTCCTTCTGGAATAGTTCAAAATCTTCTTGGAGGGTCCGATGGGACACGGATCCTGCTGGGCCCTAAGGGGTGCACTGGTGCCCACGGGCTGCACGTTGACCACCCTGCCCCAACAGCTCCCACTCACCTGGCTTCACAGAATTTCTTGGTCAAGCTGGGCCGGTCCTGATTCAGGCGGCATCGAAACCACCTCTCTACCTGCCTTGCTTGGAGGTCGCACTGCTTGGCCAAGCTGCTGACTTCCTCCTGGAACGCAGGACGCAGAACCAGGTCAGAGGAGCTGTAGATCCAACCCCGAGACCACCTTGCTGGAAAAGCCACAGCCCCCATTTTTAAAAAGGGAAACTGAAGCAGTTTGCTTTGCAGAATCTCCCTGCACCTTTTCCCCCTCGATACCAAAATGGAACAGGTTTAGATGCTCCAATTCCTTATCCCACATTCCCTTCTTCTGGGTTGTTTTTTCAACTTTTCTCTCTTATCTACAGCCTTTGGATCCACTAGTGGTCTCCCATCCAAGGTCTCGCCAAATGACCGGCCCTGCTCAGCTTTTAAATCAGCCAGTGTCTACTTATAAGGCCAGTGAAAATCAGGAGTATTTTATCAAAGGCCAGAGGTTTAGCTCCCTTAGCCACACCTTCCAATACGTGTGGAAGAAACTCACCTTTTGGGGACATTTCCTCCGCTTCCTGTAAAAAGCTTCCAGGATGGGGTTTGGAGAAGGTTTCCGCCGCACCTTTTCTCGCAGGCCCAGTTTTCTGCTCAGGGGCGCGCCGATGTTCCTGGGAAAGGGAACGGCTTGGGTCAGACGAACGCTGGCTAACTTTGGCCGGTCCTTGGCTTTCTCATTTCACGCTCCGCTCAGGAACAGGCACGTGAAACCAAAGCAAGGAGAACAAGGCTCCTGAGCATCTCCTGCTTGTTTAACAAAAAATTCGTGAACTATAATAAGTAATACAACGGCTGCGACAGAATAAAGTAATATTTAAATAGTGATTAAAATCACACTTAAGGGAGTATAATGTGAACATAGCAGGAGCTCAGTCCCTTAACATTATTAAATCTAGACCATACAGAAGCATATTGCTCTGTCTTCTCCCTTTTACAATATAAAGACATTTCAAAAACGGAGAGAGAACATATTTCCTGAATTCATTCTTTAACATCAGGCGTGAGATTAACCCTAGCAAGACTGAGTGGCTTTGGGTTCTAGGTCCCCCTGGTTCCGGCCATTCTCCGTCTCTGGTTCTGGACGGGGCTGCACTGCCCTAACAGGACCAATGCGCAATTTGGGGGTCCTCCCAGACTTGTGGCTCCTGTTCAAGGAACAGGTAGCAGCGAAGACCGGGCGGGCTTCAACCAGTTTCACATTGTGCCCCAATTGTGCCCTTCCTGGACTAGGAGGCTAATAGGATCAGTAAGGAATGTCAGAAATAATAATAATGTCATCTTCAATTTCCCTTGCTTCTCCTTTTTGTCAAACTGTCAAATTCAGTTTGTGAAAAATGGTTGCTAAAGGCAAGTTATAAAAAAGGGACCTTCCACTGTTTCAAGAGACATCGGGCTTTTGGGTGGGGAGGGAAGGAAAGCTCCCTCCAAGCAGTTTCCGTTGGCCAAGAGCTTGCCTTTCGAAGAAGAACTGGAGGGCGACCAGCAGGAGAGCGAAGGGGAGGCCGAGCAGGAGGTGTCGGGGTTGGGGATAGTGGACGTCCTCCGTCTCCTGCATGTCCTCCCAGGTGAACCCTGGAGGTAGCCAGTACTCCTGTCTCCAAAGCCACCACGTGAGCTGCGCCATCTCCCTGGGGAGGAGGGAAGAAAGGCAGGGGGTGAGATGGGGCGCTGCAGGAGTGTTTCCAGAAGGAGGGTCCTCTCTCAGCCCTTCCAGCTGCGGCTCAGGGGAGCAGCGATACTCCATCTTCCTCACCTCCCAGCATACCTTGGAGGTAGGCCAGGTGAGGGAACAGACAGCGCAAGGACTACTGGACTCTTCTGTGACCTAGTATCATAGCATAATCTTGAAAGCCTGCCAGAGTTTCCCTCAGCCTCCTCTTCTACCAAAGAGAATCGAGGAGGAATTATCTTGAGTTTCTTTCTCACCCGCTCTTCCTTCCCAGGGCTACGTTAAGAGTTCCTTGATGGCCTTGCACTCCTCCTTCAAGATTATCTCCAGACTCCTCCATAACTCCCTAGATTGAAGCCAGGTTAGGACTTCTTCAAGTTGTAGGGATTCCAACTCCCAGGATTCTCAGCCACGGCCATGCAAGCTGGGAATGCTGGGACTGGAACTCCACGCATCAAGAGGATATCAGGATTGGGAAACCGAGATTGAGTTACAGAGAGAAGACGGCAACGTTTATAATGCCCTCTCCCTGGTTAATCTTCAGTGCTAGAAGGGAGTGGGGTTTGCTCTCTGGTTAGGATTAGGGTTAAACAGAGAGCAAACCCCACTCCTTTCTAGCACTGAAGGTGTTACTTAGCCAGGTAATGAAACGTTTGCAAGAAAACAGCCGAGCTCAGAGAACCCCAAAAACTTCACAGTTCAACCCTGAGCTACATGTATTCTCTTCTAAAGTTGCTGTAACGATGACAGCAGAAAAGTTCAAAAACCACATCATTGAAATGGCAGCGAAGAACAGTGTACCTCCATCCTTTTTTTCCACAGCCATCCTTTTTAGGCTGAAATGGAGAAATGGCTAGAAAACTTCTCTAGAAAGAGCAAACACAAGGAGACTTATAATTGAAGAGGCCAAATATAAGAAAGAAGAACTTTGAAAAAGTTCGAAGGGACATTTTGTCTTCATTAAAATGAATGCATGCACACGTCCCAGAGTCAATTATTTTGCTATTAATGTTAGATTTGTTGGGACTTCCGGTGGCAATGGCGGGTTGAACACGTCTCTTCTGAGAGTCTCTCTCTCAAAGGGACCGTGGGCGCGGTTTTAAGGCTCGGGCAGGCCCCTTGAGCCTGAAGATTTCTCTGGCGTTGAGGAGAACACCTGAAACTGATCATATGTCCTCCAGACGGCTGTTCCTGGCAAGGAGATCACAAAGCAGAGGTTTTTGCCATCCCCTGGTGAGCAGCTGGGAGGCGGGATTTCCATCCAGTCCCATGCCGCGCCAAAGCCAAACCTAAATGGACTCGAGATCCGACCATCCCATTTCTTAATTTTTATAGATTGCCTTTTTATAATTAAAGACAGGCTTTTCTTGGGCACGGAGGGCTATTTCCTCTTGGCAGTTATGGGTATTTCAAGGGAATATTGATCTTTTTTTAACTATTTGCTTATTGGTTTGGTCTAAAAAAGCAAAGAGAGTTTGAACTATTATGGACTCTTAAAGAAAGAAGGAAAAAAAAAATCCTACTTTTTTATCAGCAAATTTTTATTCGTAATCCTTTTTGGTGAATCTGCCTTTGATGTATTTCACTGGGCTTTACGTATCTACGTTAGAAAGTCGTCCTTTTTTGTCTATTCCGCATTGATCGGGGCAGTTCCTATAAACAACTTAATAGAAAGGCTGGTGTGGATCTTCCGGGCTGTGTGGCCGTGTTCTGGAAGTTCTGTTTCCTAACGTTTCGCCAGCATCTGTGACCGGCATCTTCAGAGTGCAGGAGCACAGACAGGAGCAGTTCTCTCTGTGCCCAGGATGGTGTGACCCCTTTCTGGGTTTTTATAGAGATCAGTGAGGGTGCCTGAAGGGTGTGTCTGTGTGTGTGGGGGGGGTTGGGTTAATGATTGGCTGCTGTTTTGGTGTCAGAATATCTGTGTATCTTCCTGGGGGTTAGGCAGGGTTTTTTCTTCTATTGAGTTGTTAACGAGTGGCTGCTGAGGGTGATTAGCATGTTCCTTGTGTGAGCTGTTCGCATGTCCTGGTGGCTGAGGTGAGTTTGCTGACCTTTTGCAGGCTGTATTTTTCAGGATTGGTAGCCAGGTTTTGCTGATTTTTAGACTCTCCTCTTTTTTATTGAAACTGTGCTGGTGTTTGTGAATCTCAGTGGCTTCCCGGTATAGCCTGGTATAGTGGCTGTTGGTGTTGTCCACTATCTCTGTGTTTTCAAATAGGATTTTGTGTCCAGTGTGCCTGAGAGCATGTTCAGCTCCCCCCCAACCCCCCCCAATCCCCCCCCTTCAGATCTCTATAAATACCCAGAAAGGGGTCACACCATCCTGGGCACAGAGAGAACTGCTCCTGTCTGTCCTCCTGCCCTCTGAAGATGCCGGTCACAGATGCTGGCGAAACGTTAGGAAACAGAACTTCCAGAACACGGCCACACAGCCCGGAAGACCCACACCAGCCTTCGTATGCCGGCTGTGAAAGCCTTCGACAATACAACTTAACAGAAACATTTCGGAGTTCTTTTTCTTTCCAGCGATATTCTTTCTGACCACTAGAGTGTGGTATTGCCTACCTAATCCACTACCTGAAAGCTTTTGGTGGATTTCTTTCTCACTGGCAATTAATTTAAAAATGACTCCCAAAAGACCCTATGGAAGTGCCTCTGCAGACTTTGACTTTTTGTGGCAGATGTTTGATGATTTTTCAGCTAAAGCTATACAGACTATAGATGCTAGATTTGAAGCAATAGAACAAAAATCGGGTACAAAAATAGAGAAGATGGATGCTGTTGTAAAGCAAGTTACTGACAAAGTACAAATACTGGAAAAAAGAATGGATGCTAAAGACACAGAAATGGAAAGAGAACTGGATAAATTTGCTCTACTTGGGCTTAAAGAGAACGAATTCCGTTTAAGAGCAGTTCGTGAAAATGTTCAAGAGAATGTCAAACAACTGGTGGTGTCTGCTGTCTCCAATTTATTAAGCTGGGAGGAAGAAAGGATGGATCAAGAAGTCGGCAAGGTGTATCGTATAAATTCACATTTTGCAGCTGTTAGAAAACTTCCTAGAGATGTTATGGTTTATTTTTTGAGATGGTCAACAAGAGAACAAGTATTGCAGGCTCATTTTGATTCTAGACTAAAAATTGCTAATACAGAGATGATTGTATTAAAAGAAATACCCATTAGAATCTTGGGAAAGAGAAAGGAATACACCTTTTTGACAGAGGTTTTAAAAAAGAACAAGATCCTATTCCGTTGGGATAAATTGGAAGGTGTGATCTTTACCTTCCAGCAACAAAGATTCAGATTAAATTCCGTCCAAAAGGCCAGAGATTTCCTGGCAAGATATGGATTGGAATTACAACAAGAATCAGAGGGGAAGGCCTTACAGAGTCAACAACAATCGGAGGAAGGGCTCGATGACCAGGTTGTCGAGATGGGTGTTACAGTTAAAGACTGATAAACTTTCTTCTTAATTATGGATTATCAGTACTTAACGTGGAATATTAATGGTGCAAACCACCCCCAGAAAAGACAAAAAATCTTTCATTATTTGAGAAAATTAAATCAGGATATAATTTGTCTGCAGGAAACTCACATCAGAAAAAAAGATGAAAAATACTTGATTTACAAAACTTTAGGTGAAGAATTTGTATCAGCAAATATTAAAAAAAAACTAATGGAGTTGTTTGATATATTAAGCCCTATTTGAAACCACAACTTTTAATATTTGATGAAAGAGGTAGATATGTTGCAGTTGAGACTGAGTTGCAAAGAATTAAATTTGTAATTGTTGGATTATATGTTCCTAATGGAGATAAAGGTAAATTTTTTAAACACCTGATGCATCAATTGTCACCTTTCACATATGAAAATTGGTGCTTGATGGGAGACTGGAATGGCGTAACCTCACCTCAGATGGACAGGTCCTCCGGAAAGGGAATTAAACTTAACCGAGGGAAACCACCTAAGTCTTTTTTTGACTTGATTGAAAACTTGACTTTGATACTCTTGGAGACAAAGAAATGGGAATGCCAAGGAATACACCTTTTTTTCAGAAAGGCATAAATCTTTTTCTAGAATTGATATGATATGGATTTGAAAGACTTTGGCAAACAACTTTAGAAGTATGGATATTTTACCAAAAACCTTCTCAGATCATAATCCAGTTACACTGACACTTAAGAAGAAACCTATAACATTTAAGTGGAGACTAAATGACTTGATACTGCAAAAAGAATCAGTAGTAAAAGAATGTAGAAAGAAGCTAAATGAACACTTTAATAACAACTTAGATAAAGGAACAGATTCAAAAATTGTTTGGGATGCCAGTAAAGCAGTGATGAGGATTCAATATAACCGGAACTTAAAAGGAAACATCAAGAAAGAATGCAAACTATTCTAAGTGAAATAAAGGGAAAAGAAGAACACCAACAGATACTGATATTTTGCGCCAAATTAAGCTTCTACCACAGCAACTGTCTATGTTAACTATAAAAGAAACAGACTGAAGAGCAACTAGCGGTAAGAGACAGACTGAAAGATCGTCATGCAGTGACTCTCACTGGCAAGTTGAGGCAAGGAGCTGTTGCAGCCAGGAGCCCCAGAACAGATGCTGTTCTCCAGAGACCTGCTGGAAAAGGAGCCATTTCGGATCACGCAACACGCTGGGGAAGCACTTCTTTGACGATAAAGCGCTTGCTTGAACTAAAAGACTTTCTGGAAGATCCAGCCAACAGAAATGTTTCACTAACTGAAAGCCAGTGGGCGCAAGTGTACTTTCTCACCTTTTTACTCTCCCCAAGAAGTTGCAATCTGAGGCTATAACACCCGGTAAATTCTTGTCGGAGTGGAAAAGCTTGGTGTATCATTTGAACAAAAGAGGAGGGTTAATTGCTGATGGCACTGTATCTTCAGTGAAGAAAAGGGAGGGTCTCTTGCTGGATAATCAAATCCTTGCGTTGATCCAATGAACCAACTTTTGTTGAGCAGTGACCAAGCTGCTACAGGAAAACAGGCGCTCTACGAAGGAGCAGTTCGCACAAAAGGGTTACAAGTACTACCGGAAACACCTGAACCCCTGGATGAAGCTAGAAGCACTGGTCACTCAGAGTCATCCTCTTCGAAGGAAGCATTGGAGTTTGAGGCCTACTTGGACAGTCTGGAACGTCCAAAGCGACGCCGCTTGAGCACGGAAAAACAACCGGTACGTATCCAAATAGAGAAATTCCAGCAAGGACTTTTTGAAGGATTAAAGGAAGTGGAAAACTGCGACTGCTCCTCGAAACGGACTGTAGAATAAGCCATCCTTGTTTATCCAGAGGTTGTTAGGGATGTAGCTAGGACTGTAACAGCAATGCCACCCACCCAAGTCAGTGCTGAAAGACTGTTTTCGGCACCGAAAATAGCCAAATCGGGTTTAAGGGCTTCTGCGAGGGAGGATTTGGCAGAAGCAATTTTGTTTCTAAGAACAGTATGTTAGTCTTCAACTTCAACAATCTTCTGCAATATAATTTTTATTTCATTCAATGTAATGTTTCATGTTATATTCGCTTGAATTTTATATTCAAACGATACTTTAATCTCAAAAAGAAAGTTTATATTACTTATGTACCTAATTGAGTTCGTTTCTTTAAAATGGTCATTTGTTAAGTTGTTTTAGGGGTTCAATTGTTTATTTTTTTGGTAGTTTTGACTTTAAATTCTTTCCAGCAATGTCATACTTTAGATTTCTGAACTAGTAGAGTTCCTGATTTTCTTTTATAGTTTCTTTCTTTTATAGCCTATTACTTTATACTCTATACTCTTTTGATAAAAATATAACCTCACTGTTCTTAGTTTTTACTTTTTATCCTTTGTTTAAACTATAAGGTTACTGAATGCTTGTAATTTCTTCCGTAAATAAAATTAAAAACCAGAATGTCGTAGCTATAACCTTTAGACTCAACCTTTAACAGGTTAGGGTTCTGAAAAGCTGCCCACTGATTCACGTGGGCAGCGATGAAACGCTTGTATGTTATGTGCTTGCAGTCAATATAGGAAATATATAATTAGTATATTTATAATTTATTTCCTATATTGATATATAATTAAAGGAGCCGGAGCCGGAGGTACCATGAATAAAGGAGTCAAAGGTTTTATACGCCAACTCCACAGCCCTGGTAACTATACGGGAAAAAGCGTAAACACCATGTTAAATGTAAGCAAATCCATCATTTTTCCAGTCCAGATATTGACAAATCCAAAAAGTTGTATCTCCCACTTTAGCCCTGGTCAAATGGACCGATTTTGTGTTGCTTCTTATTACACAAAACAATCTTGCTCTTTAATCCATTCAGATGATGATTGATCCTTGTTTCGAATTTCTTCAATACTTTATACAGCCAGCAAAAAGAAATTGTTCTAATTGCTCTCTGGAAGTGTCATTTTTATTTCTTTCTTAATTTTTAAAGCCTCATCCAATTTTTTTCTTTCTATCTGATGACAAATTCGTACTCAAATTCTGGTTCATGTTGTTCTCGGGTAGATTTTGTTGCATAACCTTTTCGGTAACATCTTCTGAGAAAAACAGCCTGTTCTCAAAAAGATACCACATAGCTGACATAATTGCACGAGCCCCGGTGCTGTTGCTCAAAGATATCGCTGAAGGCCTTTCTAAGTTACTTGTTTTGTTTGATCTCCAATATCAAAAACAGTTTTTCTTTCCCACAAAAATGCGTTTATTCTTTAAGATGAATTCCAAAGTCTTTGCATTCAAAATCCAATATTCCAATGTTTTCTGAGCCCTTAATCCATTTAGTGTTGATTTCAAATTCTGAAAGATGATAAAGATACGTCTTCATTTTCTTACGTCAAGGATCGAAGGCACTCACCCGGTGTTTGCAGTCTCGTCACTTTGAAGGTGTCTAACTTCTTTAAAGCAGTTGATAGGCAATGTCTGAAGGTGGTTAGCGAGGGAAGTGCAAACTAACATCCTTTAAAAAGGCTCCATTTGTGGTTAGAGCAATCATGGCGAATTCCCTCGGCTCCCGATTCTCCCACCCGCCAGAGACCGCCGTCTTCCAGTCTCTTCGTGTGGAGCAACCGTAAGGAGAACAGCTTGGGCGATCCCACGTCCTCTCTTTGTCCAGAGAGGGTCAAAGGGGCCGATCTACTCCTCGGTCCCTGCTCGTGGTCACAAACGTTGGCCCCGCTTTTGGCAGAGGCCATCTTCAGTCCGCCACCTTCCCCGGAGGTTCGGAGAAATGCTAGCGCTGTTTTGGTGCCACAACCGATGGACAGGAAGCCAAAATACTGGAACTGAAATCAAAGGAGGGCGTGTGGTGGAAGGTCATTTCATTCATCCTCCCCTGACTCCCCCTTCCCACAAAAACAGGTGGCTCTCTTTTTCCATGGGGCGAAGGGAGCCAGCGCACGAGTGCCATAAAGGACACCGTCTATGCTAGAAGGGGTGGGTGGCCATCAGTAGGAAGGGCAGGCCGGGAGTCTCTTTAGAAGCGGAGAGTGTAGAGGTGTCCGGTCAGCCCAACACAAGGTCATCCCACGTTGTTCTCAGGTCCTACGTTCCTGCAGTAAACACTGTGTCATGATTTACAATGCTTTTGTGAGCCCTGTGTGTCATTGTCAGAGGGCATGTAACCTGTAACCTTGTGAGCCAATCAATGATGCTTTATTGCATCTAGCTCCAGTCGCTTTCGTTCCGAAGTTCAGTGGGCATTTTCCCCACAACATGACAGAGGGGGGAATGCAAATCAGTCAAAATAAATTCAAATAAATACAATCAGTCAATGCAAAAGGAGGAGAGCAGAGCTGTCAACTGTTAGGCAAAGTCGGCTCCTGAACTGGCCGGCACCTCCCCAGCCCCAGTGATCTTCTAGCCCTTGTTTTACCCTTTTGGCAACATTCTCCCACAAAACGTGGAGAGCTGCTAACTTAAGGGCCCCAAGAGCTCCGAGGCTCTGAAAGGCAGCTTTGCATCAGTCGGTATTAAGAGTGAATTCCTGCACACAATGAGCAACAGCAGACGAAGGTCAGCAGTAGCACAAGTTCACATGGCTATTTTGGGCCACCTCGGTGTGGGGAGAAGATAACAAAGAGGAGACAAGCTCGAAGGGAGGGATGTGGGGCACGAAGCAAGAGCAGGTGAGAATACGCCAAGCCTGCCTAAATTAATACCATTGCTGTTCAGACACTATCAACGGCTGGATAAACGTAACCTACGGAACTCCCTTCCACAAGATGTGAGGAGAGAGAATCAAATGGCAATGCTCACGTAAATAAGCATGAGTTAACCAATTTTCCCGGACACCCGAGGACCCCACGCGATTGCCGCCTGCTATCCTACAACACTCACAATCCCTCCCAGAAGACCCACAACCAGAGGGACAGCTCACCCCTTTGGAAGTGGCAAAGCGCCACCACCCCTTCCACGGGGCGATTTGGCAACCTTGGGAGGGTCGCCACCGGTCCCTGTCCTCTGCCTTTGCAGCTGCAGGCTGCCCACCTCGGTTGGGCTCAGGCTCCAGGTTGGGGGCAGAGGGGGCGTGCTATTGGCTCTGCTCCTGCCCCCCTTCCCTGGCCGGATTGCAGGCTGCAGCTCAACACTCAGCCAGAGAGCAAAGTCTGTCTCCAAAAGAGGGGCAGTCCAGAGCCCCGTCTGCCCCCCCCCGGGAACATCACGTTGCCCGCCCCCCCCCCCGCTCCCACTGACACCCACGCCCGGCCAGCTCAGCCACGTCCCACCAGCCGCCCCTCCAAGAACTGCGGGCTTCTGCAAGACCGTCTGGGTGATCTCAGGGAGACTCCGCTGCCACCATCGAGGGAACCTGCGGGCTGAACTGACACCCCCTCCCCCCCGCCAGGTTCACACGGCGCCCTGAACCTGAACGAGCCCGACCGGGGCGACCCGCCGCCCACTCCGCCCCGCCCCGCCCCGCCCAGCCGCAAGACCCCGAAGCCGACGAAGAGGAGCAGCTCAGCCCGGACGGACGGCGACGCTCCTCCGGCGCCTGGCCGCCTCTACCCCCGTGCACTGGGGGGACGCAGCAGGGTGTCCCCCAGACACACACCACTGATGCCCCCCGGAAGGCCGCCCAGCGCCCGCTCCCGCACTGCCGCACCCCTTCCCCATCACCCCCAGCCGGCCCTCCGGGAAGGCGGCACTCGGAGTTGGAGCTCCACTCGGGAGGAGGGTGCCAGGCTGGGGGACCCACCTCTTCCCCCCCATTTCCCCGCTTGCACTGACGCTGTGCCCGGCTACCTCAGGATGTGCCGGGGGATCCCTTTCCGAGGGTCCCGGCCCTTCGCCCCCCCCTCGTGGCCCCAGGCGGCGCCCCCACATGCCCAGGAGGAAAAGGGAACGGCCGCTCCGGGGGCCCGGACTGATGCCCTCCGGGGTGCCCAAGCGGCACCCGCTCACCCGCCCGCCTTCTCCGTCCCTCCGTCACAACGCCAGACCTGCCGCCGCCACCACCTCTCCTCGCACTGCTTGTTGGCTGGCAGCAGCCAGGGAGGGAGACGGGCGTCTTTGGGCGGGTGCAGCTCAGCAGGGGCGGGCTATGGCGGGGCCGAACCGAGTCTGCCTCTGAGCGTGGGCAGAGCGCCGAGGCGCCCTGCAGGTCAGGGGATGCATTCTGCAAAACGGGGCTCAGACATCCGTGGCCTCTGAGAGCGTGCAGAGGATGAAAGGCAAGAGTAAGAACGGAGAGGTGTTGGAGGGAGCTTTGTCTCACCTGAAGGAGACAGTGCTCCTGAGCGTGTGCAGAGGCCTCCTCATTCCATTTCCCCCGGGAGAAGACAGGGTCCCCTCCATCCCATAGGAAGTCAAGTGGGTGGGGCCCTGAGGCCACCCCCCCCCCCGGCGCAATACGCGCACACACAAACACACAACAAACACACAGAGCAGAACGTTTTGCCTTTTCCAGGGCCAAAAAGAGTCAGTACGGATTGTGCTTCATCGATCACAGAAGAGCCTTGGATGATGTTAATCGTGTCACATCGTGGAATGTGCTTAGAAAAATGGAAATCGCAGAAGGTCTCCTGGTCTGCTGCCAGGCCAGGAAGCCCCGGAAGGGGCAGAACACGGCAAAAGAGACGGGCTCCGGGCTGGCGAAGGAGGGCGACGAGGCTGCACTGCACCCTCTCCCCGGATCTCCCCAGCCTCCGTGCGGAAGACGCGTTCGGGGAAGCTGCTCGTTAAAAAAAAATTGGTGAACTATACTAAGTAATACAACGGCTGCGATAGAATAAAGTAATATTTAAATAATAGTGATTAAGATCACACTTAAGGGAGTATCATGTGAACATAGCAGGAGCTCAGTCCCTTAACATTATTAAATCTAGACCATACAGAAGCATATTGCTCTGTCTTCTCCCTTTTACAATATAAAGACATTTCAAAAACGGAGAGAGAACATATTTCCTGAATGCATTCTTTAACATCAGGCGTGAGATTAACCCTAGCAAGACTGAGTGGCTTTGGGTTCTAGGTCCCCCTGGTTCCGGCCATTCTCCGTCTCTGGTTCTGGATGGGGCTGCACTGCCCTAACAGGACCAATGTGCAATTTGGGGGTCCTCCCAGACTTGTGGCTCCTGTTCAAGGAACGGGTAGCAGCCAAGACCGGGCGGGCTTGACCGAGTTTCACATTGTGCCCCAATTGTGCCCTTCCTGGACTAGGAGGTGATTAGCATCAATAAGGAATGTCAGAAATGATGACGATGATGATGTCATTTTCAATTTCCCTTGCTTCTCGTTATTGTCAAATTCAGTTTGTGAAAAATGGATGCTAAAAGCGAGGTATAAAAAAGGGACCTTCCACTGTTTCAAGAGACATCGGGCTTTTGGGTGGGGAGGGAAGGAAAGCTCCCTCCAAGCAGTTTCCGTTGGCCAAGAGCTTGCCTTTCGAAGAAGAACTGGAGGGCGACCAGCAGGAGAGCGAAGGGGAGGCCGAGCAGGAGGTGTCGGGGTTGGGGATAGTGGACGTCCTCCGTCTCCTGCATGTCCTCCCAGGTGAACCCTGGAGGTAGCCAGTACTCCTGTCTCCAAAGCCACCGCGTGAGCTGCGCCATCTCCCTGGGGAGGAGGGAAGAAAGGCAGGGGGTAAGATGGGGCGCTGCAGGAGTGTTTCCGGAAGGAGGGTCCTCTCTCAGCCCTTCCAGCTGCGGCTCAGGGGAGCAGCGATACTCCATCTTCCTCACCTCCCAGCATACCTTGGAGGTAGGCCAGGTGAGGGAACAGACAGCGCAAGGACTACTGGACTCTTCTGTGACCAAGTGTCATAACATAATTTTGGAAGCCTGCCAGAATTTCCCTCGGCCCCCTCTTCTACCACAGAGAAGCACGGCGGAATTATCTTGTTTCTTAACCTTTATTGATTTTCAATAAACAATGAAACATAAGAAAACAGAAAAAAAAAGAGAGAAAAGTTTAGAAAAAAGAAGTTAAATGTACAGAAAAGGAAAAGAAAATGAGAGAAAGAATAGGTGAGTTCCAACTTTCTCTGTTGCAGGTACAAATATTGAATACCTACCGCTTTTACTGTAAGAATAGAACCAATATAAAGTACTTCTCTAATCCTAATAATGATCAAATCCCCAAATCAACATGGCATTCGGGCATAAGGGAAGAACAAATGCGATTTCCAAATAGAAACAAGGCTAACCCCCCCCCCTTTTTTTAATCTCAATATACTATGTCACCTTCTCCGCCACTGCCATTATTGTCCAGTCGTAAATATCTGCGTGTTTTGACATCTGGGTGCGTAGCAAAAGCTCAGTGGTGTTACCATCTACCATCCTCCCTTCCCAAAGGCAATAGGAAGCACTTCCATCTCACTCGTATTTCCCACCCACACTAACATCCCCTTACACAGTCCTAGCAACTTCCTCACTCAGTCCCAATCAACAAGACGCCCCTCTAACCACTCTCAGGAGTCGCAGTCTATATTCATCTTTTCTGCTATTAAAGAACAGTAATCCTAGCTGCATTGTCAGACAATCCTGGTCCCAAGAAGTTACCATTAATCTGTCAGAAGCCACAGCCCATGTTTTAACCATGATCAAACAGGTTTACTTTGTACACTTTCTAAGAAAGTGGTCATACTTTCATCCTAGCACGTAGTACCCCACAGATTGAGCCATTATTTTTTTTCTCCTTAGCTGCTTCTTTCAGGAACAACTTCAGTACATTCTCTTTATCTTTCAGTAATTTAAGACCTTCCTTTTGGAGATCCAAATAATGTCAACATTAGACTGATCCAAGTTCTCTTCACTTTGGAAGAGTAACTCTTTGAACCTAGCAAACAGTGCCTCACAAGTTGAATCTTTATTATTTTCTCCTCGTCTTCTTTTCTCAGGAACCACTTCAAGAAGTTCTCTTTATCTCTCAGTGATTTAAAACCCAAAACAATGTCATCATTGGGCTGATCCAAAATAACTGAGTCCAAAATAAGATTCTTTTTCTTTAAAGTCCAGTAAAATATCCATCTCTCTTTCTTCTTCCATATCTGTATTATCCATATTGTTCTCCAAGATACCCAACTTATGTCCAACTTGCCTCACATCAACAGCAGCCTCATTGAATTTTGCATCGAATTTCTTGTTCAAATTATCAAATTTATCCTCCAGGACTGAATTATTTTTTCTGCAAAGTTTTGAAACCTAATCTTGAAACACTCATCCCTGTGGTTTGCCCTCTTAGTTGTTGTTGTTCAGTCGTTAAGTCGTGTCCGACCCTTCATGACCCCATTAACCATATTGTGCCAGGCCTTCCTGTCCTTCACTGCCTCCCTGAGTTTGCTCAGTTTCATGCTCATTGCTTCAGTGATGCTATCTAACCATCTCATCCTCTGCCGTCCTCTTCTCCTTTTGCCTTCAATCTTTCCCAGCATCAGGGTCTTTTCCAAGGTGACCAAAGTATCTGACCTTGAGCTTCAGTATCAATCCTTCCAATGAGCAATCAGAGTTGATTTCCTTTAACACTGACTGGTTTGACCTCCTAGCAGTCCAGGGGACTCTTAAGAGTCTTCTCCAGCACCACAGTTCAAAGGCATCAATTCTTCGGCGCTCAGCCTTCTTTATGATCCAGCTCTCAAAGCCATACATTGCTACTGGAAAAACCATAGATTTGACTATGCGGATCTTTGTCAGCAAGGTGATGTCTCTGCTTTTTAATATGCTATCTAGGTTTGCCATAGCTTTCCTCCCAAGGAGCAAGCGTCTTTTAATTTCATGGCTGCAGTCTCCATCTGCGGTGATCTTGGAGCCCAAATAAAGTCTGTTACTGCTTCCATTTCTACCCCTTCTATTTGCCAGGAATTGGTGGGTCCAGATGCCATGATCTTAGTTTTTTTAATGTTGAGTTTCAAGCCAGCTTTCGCACTCTCCTCTTTCACCCTCATCAAGAGGCTCTTTAGTTCTTCTTCATTTTCTGCCACTAGGGTGTTATCGTCTGCATATCTCAGGTTATTGATGTTTCTCCCTGCAATCTTAATTCCGGCTTGTGATTCTTCCAGCCTGGCATTTCTCATGATGTATTCTGCATATAGGTTAAATAAGCAAGGTGACAGTATACAGCCTTGTCGTACTCCTTTCCCTATTTTGAACCAATCAGTTGTTCCATGACCGGTTCTGACTGTTGCTTCTTGGCCCGCATACAGATTTCTCAGGAGACAGGTAAGGTGGTCTGGTACCCCCACCTCTTCAAGAATTTGCCAGAGTTTGTTGTGATCCACACAATCGAAGGCTTTTGCATAGTCAATGAAGCAGAAGTAGATGTTTTTCTGGAACTCTTGTGCTTTCTCCATGATCCAGCGAATATTGGCAATTTGATCTCTAGTTCCTCTGCCTCTTTGAAACCCAGCTTGTAGATTCAGTAGTTATCGGTTCATGCACTGCTGAAGCCTAACTTGTAGGATTTTGAGCAAAACCTTGCTAGCATGTGAAATGAGTGCAATTGTGCGATAGGTTGAGCATTCTCTGCCACTGCCCTTCTTTGGAACTAGAACATAAACTGACCTTTTTCAATCCTGTGGCCACTGTTGCGTTTTCCAAACTTCCTGGCATATTGAGTGCAGCACTTTAACAACATCATCTTTTAGTATTTTAAATATCTCAGCTAGAATACTGTCATCTCCACTAGCTTTGTTGTTAGTAATGCTTCCTAAGGCCCACTTGACTTCGCTCTCTAGGTTGTCCGGCCCAAGGTTAGTGACCACACCAGCGTGGACATCAGGGACATTCTGATCTTTCTTGTAGAGTTCTTCTGTGTATTCTTGCCACCTCTTCTTAATCTCTTCTGCTTCTGTTAGGTTCCTGCCTTTTTTGTCCTTTATTACGCCCATCTTTGCACTAAACGTTCCTTCGATATCTCCAATTTTCTTGAAGAGATCTCTAGTCTTCCACATTCTATTATTTTCCTCGATTTCTTTGCATTGTTCATTTAAGAAGGCCTTCTTATCTCTCCTTGCTATTCTCTGGAAATCTGCATTCAGTTGCTTACATCTTTCCCTTTCACCCTTGCTTTTTTTGCATTCCTTCTTTCCACAGCTATTTGTAAAGCCTCATCAGACAGCCATTTTGCTTTCTTGCATTTCTTTTTCTTTGGGATGGTTTTAGTTGTTGCCTCCTGTACAATGTTACAGACCTCCATCCATAGTTCTTCAGGCACTCTGTCTACCAAATCTAATCCCCTAAATCTATTCATCACCTTCACTGTGTACTCACAAGGAGTATGATCTAAGTCATACCTGAGTGGTCTAGTGGTTTTCCCTACGTTCTTCAATTTAAGCCTCAATTTTGCAGTAAGAAGCTCATGATCTGAGCCACAGTCAGCTCCTGGTCTTGTTTTTGCCCTCTGTATAGAGCTTCTCCATCTTTGGCTGCAAAGTATGTAATCAATCTGGTTTCGGTATTGACCATCTGGTGATGTCCATGTGTAGAGTCGTCTCTTGTGTTGTTGGAAAAGAGTGTTTGCTATGACCAGCTCGTTCTCTTGACAGAACTCTATTAGTCTTTGCCCTGCTTCAAACTTGCCGGTTATTCCAATTATTCCTTGACTTCCTACTTTAGCATTCCAATCCCCTATGATGAAAAGGACATCTTTTTTTGGTGGTAGTTCTAGAAGGTGTTGTAGGTCTTCATAGAACCGGTCAACTTCAGCTTCTTCGGCATCACAGGTTGGGGCATAGACTTGGATTACTGTGATGTGGAATGGTTTGCCTTGGATTCGCACTGAGATCATTCTGTCATTTTTGAGGTGGTACCCCATTACGGAATTACCTGAATTCACCCATTCCTGTCCATTTTAATTCGCTGATTCCCAAGATGTCGATGTTCAATCTTGTCATCTCACGTTTGACCACATCCAGCTTGCCTTGGTTCATAGATCTTACATTCCAGGTTCCTATACAATATTGTTCTTTACAGCATCGGACCTTCTTTTCACTTCCACATACATCCACGACTGAGTGTCCTTTTGGCTTTGGCCCAGCCGCTTCACTCTTTCTGGAGCTACTTGGAATTGCCCTCCGCTCTTCCCCAGTAGCATACTGGACACCTTCCGACCTGAGGGGCTAATCTTCCAGTGTCGTATCCTTTAGCCTTTTGATATTGTCCATGGGGTTTTCTTGGCAAGGATACTGGAGTGGGTTGCCATTCCCTTCTCTAGTGGACATTTTGTCAGAACTCTCTGTCATGACCTGACCATCATGGGTGGCCCTGCATGGCAAAGCTCATGGCTTCCCTAAGTTACACAATCTCCTTCGCCACGACAAGGCAGTGATCATGAAGGGAATCTCCCATTTTAGCTCTGGTCAAATGGACTGATTTTGTGTTCCTTCCTATTGCACCAAACAATCTTGCTCTTTCATCCAGTCAGATGATGGTTGATCCTTGTTTCAAAGTTCTTCAATACTTTATGCAGCCTCTTTTGTAAGTCCAGCAAAAAAAAAAATTGTTCCAACCGCTCCCTGGGATTCTCATTTTTATTTCCTTCTTAATTTTTCAAGCCCCATCCCATTTTTTTCTTTATAGCTGATGACACGTTCTTACTCAAATTCTGGTTCATGTTGTTCTCAGGTGGATTTTGTCGTGCATCATTTTCTGCAACATCTTCTGGGAAGAACAGCCTGTTCTCAAAAAGACCCCACATGGCTGATACAACTGCACAACTGGCTCAGGCTCCAGGTTGGGGGCGGGGGGGGCGTGGTATTGGCTCTGCTCCTGCCCACCTTCCCTGGCCAGATTTCAGGCTTTAACTCAATGCTCAGCCAGAGAGCAAAGTCTGTCTCCAAAAGAGGGCGTGACGATTGAAAGCAGCCCGGAGCCCCGTCTGGGTCCTCCAGAGTACGTCAGGCTGCCCCCGGGGCAGAGCTGGGGGGGGGCAAGGCTGCCCTTCCTGGGTGCCCCTTGGCCCAATGCCGCATGCTGCCCTCGGGAGCCTCATGCCCACCGGAGAACCAGCCCGGAGGAAGGCAGGGAGGGAGGGAGGGAGGGGAGGGCCTCTGCATCCTCCCAGCTCCAGCCCCCTCCCCCCGGGTGCTACAGGTCACCCCTTCTGCCACCCCGGTCTGGGTGATCTTGGGGAGACTCCACTGCCACCACCGAGGGAACCTGCTGCCTCAACTGACCCCCGCCCGGGTTCACACGGCGCCCTGAACCTAAACGAGCCCAACCAGGGTGACTCACTACCCACTCTGCCCTGCCGCAAGAGCCCAAAGCCGACGAAGAGGCGCAGCTCAGCCCGGGACGGGCGACGCTCCTCCGGAGCTTGGCCGCCTCTGCTCCAGCGCGCTGGGGGGACGCGGCAGGGTCTCCCCCCAGACACAGACCGCTGCCCCCCGCCCGGAAGGACGCCCAGCGCCCGCTCCCGTGCTGCCGCATCCCTTCCCCATCACCCCAAGCCTGCCCTGCGGGGAGGCAGCGCTGGGAGTTGGAGCTCCACTCAGGAGGAGGGTGCCGGGCTGGGGGACCCACCTCTTCCGCCCCCATTTCTCCGCTTGCACTGACTCTGTGCCTGGCTACCTCAGGATGCGCCGGGGGTCCCATTTCCGACCCCTGAGAGGGTCCCGGCCCTTCGCCCCCCGCCTCGTGGCCCCAGGCGGCACCCCCACATCCCCCGGAGGAAAAGGTATCGGCCGCTCCAGGGGGTCTGGACTGATGCCCTCCGGGGTGCCCAAGCAGCGCCTGCCCACCTGCCTTCTCCATCCCTCCATTGCAATGTCAGATCTGCCACCGCTTCCGCCTCTCCTCGGACTGCTCGTTGGCCGGCGGCGGCCGGGGAGGGACACGGGAGTCCTTCGGTGGGTGGAGCTCCGCAGGGGTGGGCTATGGTGGGGCCGAACCGGGTCTGCCTCTGAGCGTCGGCATAGCGCCAAAGCACCCCACAGGGCGGGGGATGCATTCTACAAAACGGGGCTCAGACATCCGTGGCCTATGAGAGGGTGCAGAGGGTGAAAGGTAAGAATAAGAATGGAGAGGTGTTGGAGGGAGCTTTGTCTCGCCTGAAGGAAACATTGCTCCTGAGTGTGGGCAGAGGCCTCCCCATTCCATTTCCCCCGAGAGAAGACAGGGTCCCCCCCCTGCAGTGAGTCAAGTGGATGGGGACCCTAACCCAAAATGGGAATTGCAGAAGGTCTCCTGGTCTCATTGCAAAATCCGCTGCCAGGCCAGGAAGCCCTAGAATGGGCAGAACACGGCAAAACAGATGACTCGGGGCTGGCGAAGGAGGGCGACGAGGCTGCACACTCTCCCCGGATCCCCCCCAGCCTCCGTGCGGAAGATGCGTTCAGGGAAGCTGGACGGGAAGGTGAGCCTGGCCTTGGAACTGGAGGACAACCTGCGCCGTGCTGATGGCAGGAACCCGACAGCCGAAAACGCAAAGTACCCGCCAGCCGTACTATGAAAAGTCAGGGAGCCTGGTGAAAAAATGGGACTAAAATCAAATATGAAGGCGAAGGACAACAGGAGCAGCAGCCAGCCTGAGCACTGGGAATCAGGATATCGAAGCGGTGGAGAATTTCTGCCTTTAGGATCAACCATCGACATCGAGGAACCAGCCGTCGAGAAATCCTCGGCGGAGCAGCCACATAGGCCTTGGAAAAGAGATCCAGATGCCTGGATGCGTCTGTGCCTGCAAAGATCAGAGTCGTGCAAGCCACGGGATTCCCCGTGACCCCCTCAGGAAGCAAAAATTGGACTCTGAAGGCAGGACAGGAAGAGCAGGGACGCTTTTGAACTTTGATGTTGGGGAAGATGCCCGAGGAGACCGTGTACAGCCGAGAAAACAAGCGGTGGATCATCAAACAGATCAACCCAGAATTATGGGGCACGAGCGATGAGGCACAAATCGTCCGACTTCAGGCACCTGATGTACAGGGCCAGCAGCTCTCTGGAGGAGGCTCTGGTGCTGGGAGAGGTGGAAGGAAAGAGGAGAAGAGGACGACCACGAGCCAGCGGGTGGGCTCCATGACAGGGGCGATGGGGGCACCCTCGGAAGGCCTGAAAGACCAGGGTGGAGACAGGTCATCATGGAGGGAATCTCTCTGTGTGGTCGCCAAAGTTTAAAATGACTTGATGACACACAATCAGTCAATCAAAAGTCTTGCCTAACTCTGGTGGGGTCTTGTTTTCGTGTTAGGGTTTAAGGGAGGGAGTCCCCTTTGGGGGCTTTATTTGCAGCACCCAAGGGGGGCCCTGGAAGGTGTCAAGAAGACCCTGGGCACATGCAGAGCCCTTTCCCACAACCTCAATGAGAAGCAGGAGCTGCTGGTTGTGGTTCATCTAAAGACCCGACCCTGGAAGTTATTCCCCACACCTGGGTGGGATGATTTGCACAAGGCTCCCGAGCATATGCAGAGTGCCTGCCCCACTGAAAACACAACTTGCCATTTGGACCAGCCAAAGGCTCACCCCAAAACCTGTTCCCCTGTCAGCTTTCAATCCAGCCAATGGTAACCTACTGAAAGGTACCCCTGGTCACGTCCAAGAGGATTTTCATATAGTAACAAGAGCCTGTAAATAGTCCATCCTTTGGAGCACTTGATCTGGAAGACATAAACTGGGGCAGCTGTAAGTTGAGGTGCCAATCGTTCTGAGATTTTGTTCAGAAAACATCCATAGCCCTGATTCTCTCAAGTGGGTTGGCACAAGAAAAGGACTCTCTTCATGCAACTCAGGATCGTAAATCGCGCATGTCTAGTTGGGGGCTCATTGTGTTGTGTGAACACAGAGTGGCTGGGGTTCCTGCCAATCGGGCCCCTCAGCTCCAGGATCTTATTGGTGGGGGGGGTCGAAGGGGGGCCCTTGAGCAGAAATCCTAGACCCCAGATTCACAGGGGCCCTGAGTCCTTGGCCACGCTCCGAAGGGCAGCCACAGGCTCTGGCCAGCTTCAGCCAGAATCCGCCCTGGGTCCACCCTCTGTCTGCCTTGGGCCATGCGGGATGCACTCTGCCCTTGCGCAGAGGCACTGTTCCAGAGAAGATGCTGGTTTCTGGCAAGGGTGGGTTGCTGAACTTTCTGCACCCTGCTAGTCCAGCCCCGCCCTTTTCCACAGCGCTCCGCCCCCTTCTCTGGCAGATTCTCCGGACCTGCAAGAAGCAGGCGCGCTGGAGCCCTTTCAGAGCCCACCCGGGGCTTCCTCCCTTTCCATCAGCGTTGTTCCGACTTGGCCACTTTAAGATGCGTGGACTTCAACTCCCAGCATTCTTTGAGCAACACTGATTTAAACCTTCTTTGTGATTAAGAGCTGGATGGGGGACCGCAAGGACATCTCAGGCTAGCCCTGGAAGTGGAGGAACATCCCAGAAGGCAATTGCAAATCAGATCAGAACAGGGGCCAAAGAAAGCTGCACAGCCGTGTTCATAAAGGCCCTAAGAGGCAAACTTCATTCAAGTTTGTGTCTTTACCTTTCGTGCAGGACCCATGGGGGTGCTTAGCCGACCTTGGCTAGCTTTGAAAAAGCTGAGCAGGATGTGACCTGGTTACTTCTTGGATGGGAGGCCACCAGGAGGTCCTGATTGGGACCTTAGAAAAAAGGGTTGGAAGTCGCAGAAAATGACCAGCTTGCTCCTTTTTTCTGCACCACTAGGTGAGTCTGTTTCTCTGTTGAGGCTTTGCTGAAATAAAATTTCCTAAATCTTGTGTAGGTGTTTTCCGAACAGTATATTCCGGGCAGCAAAGCCGCTTTTGCAAGTAAATGCGCACGTGAGAAGTCGGCTGACACCATCTTGTTTCCCTGGCAAGCATCAGAGCCCTCCTTTGCAGTTATCCTTTCAATACGTATTTCAGCATCTGATATCCGTCTTCAGTAAAACCTCCGGCCCGTTAAAAGGTGCGGACTTCAGCTCCCAGAAGTTTTTCAGGACAAAACCCTCTAATTTTTAACACATAAAAGAAATGAGAAGAGGGACACGGGTTTCAGGCGAATGATTTTGATTTCGCGGACCGCTGGGAGGGCTTTGGGGGCCCCGGGGCCCTCGGACCACAGTAAGAAGCGCCGCGCCGCGCCAACGAGCTCGCCGGCTTTGATTCCGGGGGAGTAACAAGCAGCTCCCCCGCCTTTCAGGAGGAGCCGCGCCCGCCTCAGCGCCGCTCTGCTGCCGCGCTGCATTGGTCAGCCCAGGCCACGTGACCGTCACGGGCGCTTCCCCGCGCTCTCCCCCGCCTCCGCCTTCCCCCGCGCCCAATCGGCTGGCGGCAGGGCCCGCCGGGCGAGCGGCGATTGGCTGTGCCGGAGGCGAGGCAGACGTTTGAAACCGCTACGGCCGTTGGCGCTGGGGCAAGGCGGGGGGGCGACTCGGAGGCCCGCTGGCGAGGTAGGGCTGGCGGGGGCGCCCTCTTCCTCCCTCGAGGGAGGGGCCCCGCGGGACGGGCCGGAGTGGGGAGCGGGGGCGCAGTTCTCCTCACGGCCCGCGGCTCCCTTGGCTCCCCTCCCGCCAGCAAAGTGGCAGGCGGTTCCGCTGGTCAGCTGAGGGGGAGGGGAGAGGGAGGGGGAGGGGGATTCACCGGGGCTGTCCTGAGGGTCGTGAGCCGGGGCAAATGGCGGAAGCCTTTCTTCGATGGGGGGGAGGGAGGGAGGGGGGGTATGACGCTCCCTGCCAGTCCCCACAAGCAAAGTCGGTGGTCAACTCACTCCCCAGGCCCCGCAAGGCACCAGGGCCGCGCCGAGGGCACCAGGCACGCCACCCGGCCAGGTCTAGCGGGATGGGCAGGGACCGCCGCGGAGAGGCGCTCCCGCCAGCGACCTGGCCTTGAAGGCGACAACCAGCACAGTTCCTCATCTGAAAGTGGCCGAGGTGCAGAAGCCCTGGCTTACAGAGGTGAGCTGAATAGAAGAAGGATGTTCCGCTGACCCAGAAATCTCCACTCAAGAAGCAGAAATCGGTGCAGAGATACAAGACGGGGGAGATACCTGGGAACTGCAAACTGAGCACGAGCCAGCCGTGTGCTGTGGCTGCAAAACCGGCAAATGCAATTTTAGGCTGCATCCACAGGAGCGTCTTTTTCCCAGTTGTGGGCATACAGTAATAATCCCACTTAATGCTGGTTGGGCCACATCCCACCTTAAGAATAAAGTGCAAAAAGATGTCAAGAAATTGGAAGAAGTCAGCGGTCTTTGTGCAAAGGGGTCAGAGAGTTGAGACGGGGTGATAGGATCTTCACCCCCTTTTTTACACGGGTTCCCATTGCCATCTTGACCTTTTTGACCCCTCCCCTACAGATACTGCTGGAAGACACTAGGGGAGGGCAGAAGACAGAGGGGGGTATGGACTAGCCTTCTTCTCTCTCCTCCCGTAACCCAGCGCACAGATTTAAGTTACAGGAAGGCAGAATCTGAGCAACTCCTGGGAGGCGAGACCAAGGAAAGGATGGTCTCCCTTCACGGGACGCGTTCAGGCGGGGGATGGACGGCCATTTCTTGGGGATGCTTTAATGAGGATCCCTGCCCAGAGCAGAGGATGGACTCGGGGATCAAACCCTTGTATTTAAAGGAAATCAGGTAGCTGCAACTCATCCTATTGATTTCTGGTCCTGGTTTCCGTGGCCGTGCTTCCTTTTCTGTGCCCGAACCCACCAGCGACCACATCTCCTCTACTTTATTCTCCAAGCTGGTGCCCTCCAAATCTCGAGCTACAATTCCCATCAACTCCTAGTTAGCAGGCCCAAGAGATTGTGGGCACTCAAGGCCATCCTCGTAGGGCACCTAGTTGGTGAAGGCATACACAGATACTTGCTCCTGCTCCAGGTAGTCTTTCTCAGAGATGCCTCCAAGCCACCACCTTCTCCCCTTGCCTTCTTCTCCTGCTGCCCACATCCCCCAAACGCAAGGGGCTTTGGGCCTTCTCCTATCATCCAAGCTGCTGACGCCGCATGCAGACCTTCCCCCTGCCTTTGCTCCCCTGCCCAGCACGTGGCCCTGGCTCTTGGGAGACTCCACCATCACTCGGGTGATCATTATCTTCCTCTTGGGCTGGGCTACCCACATCTTCCTTGCTCTTCCCACCCGCAAAGTTTCTGAGCCAGGAATCTACAGCGCCTTGCCAGCTTTTGAGCCACCCAAGAGGGCCACTCCAGTAATGTTGCCGATCATCTGGATAGGCTTTGCTCCTTTTTGCTGCTGCTCTTGGGGTCTTCAGAAGATCAAGCAAGAGTGACTGAAGCTTCGGCCAGGGGGTTCGAGTGATGCCCTTCCAGGCCTAGGAGGAGCTCAGGCAAGCAGAGGGAACGTCAGCCTTCCCAAGTAGGCCAGACAGGAACCACGACCAGATGAGCTAATTCTACTTTATTGTAAGGCTACATTAACAGAATCTTGCAAGTCTGAAAGTGCAGTTCTCCTGCTGTCTCATTTACAGCCTGATAAGTGAGGGAGGTTCCTTTCTTTCTCAGCCTCTTATGTAGCTGTGGCCTATGCCCCCTCTTATCTGATCATTCGGTAGGCAGCATCTCTCCCCCACCCCACCCCCGTCCCAAGGTCATTCCCACATAGCATTACAGGGAAGGGCAGGAGGGAGCAGTGATCAGGGGCTTGGCTGGCTTGGCTATCTGGCTTTGGTGTGGCCACTGGAGGGGGAGCCCCCGCTCAGCTGCAAGGGTGCTCACTTGGTGACACGGGGCAGGTGCCGGTTGGACTGGGGATCGACAGCACTCTTTTTCTGCTCTGCCTTCTGGTCCCCCTTGTCCTCGTCCTCATCCTCGCTGCCCTCTGAGTCACTTCGCACATCCTTTTCCAGCTGCAAGAGACAAACAGAACCGTGATCTCCCTCTGATCTTGTTTGGCTAGTATTCGTTCTCTTTACCCCACATGCCAAGCCAGGTCAGTTATGAACTTAATTGCTGCATTCCCACAGTGTGCTGGGCTGAATTAATGTCACTTATGGTCAGCTTTATCTCTCATTGTGTTTTGATGGCAAAATTGGGTTAGTTTACAATTCCATGTCTTGTGAAGACAAGAAGAAATTATTTGATTCAGCAATGCAGGTCAAGCAGGTTGTGGAAAACGCTTGGCAGAATGTCGTCTCCTTTCTGATGCCTCTCGCATGTGGGGTGGGTGCTGCCACGTGTGGCCTTCTCAGACATCTCGCAGGGAGAGTGATAGGAGTATCCAGCATCCTGTTGTTTCCTCAGGGCCCGTGGGGGGGTGGGGGAGCTGACTTGGGTCTTGCCAAGCTCATGGGGCAGCCAAACAGATGCCTGTCCTGGCCACGAGGGCCATCCGTGCTGAAAGATGCCATCCTTGCACAGCCCCAGGTACACTGAACACCAGTCTTGCACAAGCATCACCAGCCTTGCACAAGCATCAGGGCGGATGATCGACACCACAGGAACCCCCCACTGAAGTTCCCTCTCCCATCCGCCTCTTAACTGACTGCATGATCAGCATCTGGACAGCGGGCATTTTGCAGAGCAGAGCAGAGCAGAGCAAATCTCTGCCCCCCAGAGCTTACAATCTACAATTCAAACTGGGAGAAATGAGAGGTGACAAGGAGGAGAGGCACATGAGGCCGGGGAGAGCGAGGATCTGCAGAACCAAAGAATCGGGCATCCAACGCAACAGCAAAGAGGATCTGAAAGTGCAGCAGGGTAAAAGGAAAGCAATTTCTGGTCTTCTCCCCCCTCCCCAACATGGGCCTTTAGCTCCCACCTCCCCAAGTGCCCAATATGTGCCCTTACCGTGCCATGGATCAGGAACCTATATACCATGCGAATGATCAAGGACAGCCAGAAGAGATCAAGGAGCTGCAGGACTATCAGAAGGGCGTTGAAGAAGTAGTAGCCAAAAAAAGGCTGGAAGAGCTCCGTGAAATAGTAACACGTGTTGTAGATAATCCTTTGGGGGGGTGCAAAAAGGAGGAGGAAAAGGGTTACGCTTGTATTGCTGCTCAGCACTTTTTAAGGCTGGGATAATCGAGAGATCGTTAATTCATCCTTGCGAAGGGGTGTTCCCAGCCCCTTTTAAATGGGTGCTGGTTCGTCCTCTCCTCAAGAAGCCGTTGCTTGACCCCACTGTTCTGGACAAATATTGTCCAGTCTCTCAACTCCCCTTTTTGGGGAAGTGTTAGGACTTTCTCATGGGAAGAAATGCATCTCGCTATCTTCAAAAATATTGTTTAGGCTAGAAAAACAGGCTAGATGCAATTGTTTTTGTTAATGTGGACGTATACTGCTATTTACTGCCACCTATTGGCGTCTGTGTGCTAGTTACTCAAGGGGTGGCAATAAAACGGGAGGATTACATGCCCAGCTGCTCAGTAGAATTTTAGCCATCATGTAATCAGTTTTATGGGTTATGTAGTAGTAACTAATAACCAAGTAGTGTACCTCTTCTGTGAGAGTTTTTGGCTAGAGACTTTGTTAAATTTGTGTAGTGGATAAGTCTTGGATGCCACATATATGAGAAGAAGTGATTTTTATTATGTTTTTGCATGAAACTTGTATTTTATGTAGTTTTGCATTTTTCTCAATAAACAGCCAGATATTTTATATTTTCTGGCTGGATTTCTTTGGAGAACAAGATAAGGACATTGCATTCTTTAAATCTCTCTAATGCTGGTGTATATTTTTGGCATGACCTGTGATTATAGCTGCACTCTGCATAACAGGAAGGTGGTAGAGATTGTGGTGGCACTGCAGCTCCAGAGCGTCCTGGATGAAACAAATTATCTGGACACCTTCTAGTCGGGTTTGAGGCCCGGATATGGAACACAAATGGCATTGGTTTTACTTTTAGATGATCTCTGGCGGGACCGGGATGGGGGTAGCGCATCCATCCTGGCTCTTCTTGACCTCTCAGCGGCAGGATAATCATGGTATCCTTTTGGGTCGGTGGTGGGAGTTGGTGGTAGGGGGCAGATTTTTGTGGGATGAGGTATCATCAGCACGCAGATAATACTCAATTATACATCTCTGTCCCAGGTGAATTAAGTGACGCTGTGGATGTTCTTTTGTGGTGCCTGCAGGCTGTGGAGGTCTGGATGGGGCACGACAGGCTTCAGCTGAACCCTGGTAAGACAGAGTGGCTGTAAGCTGGGGGCTCTTCCGTATCTGGGGTTTTACCATCTTTGGTTCTGGATCGGATCGCACTACCCCAGACAGACCCGGTGCGCAATCTGGGGGTCCTCCTGGACTCACGACTGCTGCTGGAGGAGCAGGGGGCAATCGTGGCTGGGAGAGCCTTTGCTCAACTTTGTGTTGTGCACCAGTTGCACCCCTTCCTGGATCAGGAAGTCCTGTCGGTCACTCATGCCTTGGTGATCTCCTGCATGGACTACTGCAATGCGCTGTACATTGGGCTACCCTTGAAAAGTATCTGGAAGCTGCAGTTGGTACAGAATCTGGCGGTGTGGGCAGTTTTGGGCGCCCCCAGGGCCACGCATATAACACCTGTGCTGCCTGATCTGCATTGGGTGCTAGTCTGCTTCCAGGTCCAATTCAAAGTGTTGGTTATGACCTTTAAAACCCTTCATTGCTTGGGCCCAGGTCACCTGAGGACTGTCTCGTCCCAGTTAGATCAACCTGTCCCGCCTGGTCCAGCAGGAAGGGTATGTTGCAGACCCCTTTGGCTAAAGAATTTTGGCTGGCGGGGTCGAGGAGGAGAGTGTTTTTGCCCATTGCCCCCGCCCTGTGGAATATCTTGCCCCCTTAGGCGAGATTGGCCCCCACTCTTTTGGCCCTCCGGAAGAACCTTAAGACCTGGCTTTGCCAACTAACCTGGGGATCTAATGGGGACTCCCGACACTGGGGGGTGGTTAGTGCCCCGAGGATGCTCTCTCTGCTTTTTAACTCCATTTGTAGTCTTTTGAACTTTGTTTTGCATTTTTAACTGTTTTTATGCTTTTTCTGTGTGGAGACAGGTGGCATACAAGTTTGATTAATAAATTAATAAATAATCAATTCGGTCAGGAATTTTGGCAGGACGGTATCTATTAAGGCTTCAGAAATTATCTGATGATCTGAAATGGCTTCAGCCAAAAGTGAACTTGAAATAACTTAATGGAGAATAATAGATGCTCTGCCTGGTCCAATGGCTTCTAACAGGCTTCTAGCATTTCTTAAGTTAGGGCTACCCGATTGGGACTGCGCACATCTGCACAGCCACTAAGAGGCAGGAAAGGTGCAGATTTTGGTCTGCTTTCTTTTTCGCCTCCTTCTGCTGGTCAGAGGCAGATGCAGCGTTTCCAGCGCTGACAGCCCTAACTTAAGAAGTTCTGTATCCCAACCTCTACTGCAGTTGAGGGCCTAGGCTGGTTGTTACCATTAATAAATACGGTGGAACGAGGTTTAGGCTGTAAGCTATATGCAGCAGAGACCTTTTCCTCTGCTTCACGTTGTACTCTGGGGAAAAATCGTGTAAGCAGAGAGAGATTTGGGAAACACAGGGGACTTAGAACAAAGCATCGCTTTGCTGCAGTTTAGAGCTCCAGATGACTCATGGGCCATATCCGTCCATTTTATTCACACCAAACTAGCACAGGTCATGCTCCTTTAGCGACTACAATTGGGACCGGCAACTGGGTCGTTAAGCAAAGAAATCGCTAAGTGAAACTGCCTATGCGCTTAAGATCTTCCTTCAACTTTCCTTTGCTTTACAGACCTGCGAAGGTCATCAATGTAAGGACAGGTGGCAAAGTTACTTTTTCATCACCATCATAACTGCGAATGGTTGCGAAACAAGGCAGTTGCAAAACGAGACATTCTGTCGCTGTTTAGTCCCTCAGTCCCCCCCCCGCCTCAACCACCAACCTTTTATTTCCTGAAAATTATCATTGCTACTCCTGCAACCTGAGGAGTTTTCCTGGCCTTGATGTTACCTTCCACTTCTGATGGTTTGATGGGCTACATGGAGGTTCAAACTGTTACTTGTAGATAGCAATGACAAGCTGAGGTGTCCCAAGGTGTGTGGGGATGTCAAAAAAGTCAAGATGGCCTTGCAACTGTGCCATCAAAGCCCCGCCCTTTTTGCATGCATTCCCGAAACGTACTTGAATGGAAAAATCACCAGGAAAGCGAACAGGTATACTGCTGTGAATATGAAAAAGAGTGCATGGGATGTCTTCTGCCACTTCAGGTAGTTAAACATCTTCGCGAACTGGGGAAAAAGAGAAACAAAGAAGCAGAAATTGTTGAGCGGCTGAGGTTCCTATTGTGAAAGGACGACTTTCAGGATTCGGGGTTCAGGTTTCTCTACATTTAAACTGCAGCCCCTATCTTCTCTCTCCCACGAAGGATGCTGGGAATTGTAGTTTGGGGAATGTGTAAATGCCGAAGAGAACCATAGCCATGCGTTAGCTTACAAGTCTTAGTCTCCAGCAGCTCAAAACTGTTCCAAACCTCCAGTGCTGAATGCAGAACAAGTGCAAAACCAGGGTTTCAAACCCAAAACTGGGCATCTAAAATTTAAACAATTTCAGCTCCAAATGCTTTGCATGCTGATGCTATTTCTGAATTGTTTAGGTGTATGTTTCTCTTCCTTCAAACAAGCCTTTCAAATTGGGACTACAGCACCCATAATTTAGCCTGTCCCAACACACCTGGAAAGATTCAGGAAAGCTGAAATAAATTCCTTTGTAGATTTATTTCCTCTTTCCAAAGAACATGAGTTTTTTTTTCAAAAAGAGAAGGGGAAGAATCTGTTCTTCCTTCTTGGGGTAGAGGAGGAGTGTTCCTGAGCATTAACTTACATGCAGGAGAGAATCCGGAATATCATGTAGAATCATTACAACTGAACCGATACGGATGTAATTGGCGCAGTATGAGAAGCCGATGAGGAAGAGGCTCGCTGCGTGGTGGACAATTTGCTCACGAAGGTCCTGCAGTGAGAGGGGAGGATTGAATTGACGGATTTTGCAGCTGCTCGTGGGGGCCAGACACCCCCGTTACAGGGAAGGGGTTTAGAGTGGAATGCTTTGCATCTGCAGATACACCAAATTAGTGTCCTCGTTTTTCACTTTTTCTCTTTCTTTGATTGCTTGTGCAGTTTTAAAATTAGCCGCCCAGAGTCGCCTTGGCGAGATGGGCAGCCACATAAATAGACTGAAAGATATAAATACTTTTTCTGGGCCAAAGTTGGAACCGTGTTCCCTTTTGGATCCAAATGGGGCTTCCTGACCAGCCAGACCGATCTCTTCCGCCAGAGACCACTCACCATCCGTTTGACCTCAAAAGGCAGCATGACGACCAAGGAGCAGTAGAAGGAGAACTGCGTGAGGTAGTAGCCACAAAGGCTGGGCTGGAGAGGCTGCAACGCACAAGGGGACGGGTGGAAGGAAGAGAAACGGAGTCATGCAATCCCAGCTCTCAGCTTCCCAAGCAAAGATAAAGGAGGGCTGGCTGGGGAATTCTGGGAACTGAAGTCCACACATCTTAAAAGTTGCCAACCTTGAGAAACTGGCCTAGAGAGCCCCTACAAGCAGGGTCTTCCCTTGACATTTCATTTCTATCTCCCTTGTAGTTTTCAGCCCCCTCCCCCCTCCCCCATTTTTGGTGCAATGCTCCAGAGAGGAAAGGGGGCCACCGGGATGGGGATGAAGGTCTGTGGCAGAGATGTGAGCGTGAGAAGAGGCCACGGCAACACAACCGGCCAGATCTTCCACACTTGTACATTGTTGACACGTAAAGATGAATTATGAATCGGTCAAGCTGTGAGGTCAGAGCAGACCCGAAGGGTTTCTCCTTTCTAGCTGCACGCAAAAGCTGAGCCAACCCTAGTCAAATCACAGTTTGTGCTAGAGGTTAGGAGGAATGCCGCGACTGTGCCAGATGTCGGGCAGCGGAGCGGGGTGCCAGGTGAAGGAATGGGTTTTGCTTTGTTGGAAGGAAAGGCTGGAGGGTCATCTGTCACAATCTCTACTACTGTATAGTCAATCAATCAAAGTTTATTGATTAGCCCTTAGGCCGTATCAAAATTCAAAATTTCAAACACAAAGTGTTAATAAAACCCAATGTAATAACTAATCAGGCAAAATGGAAATAAAATGCAACAATTAAGTATACAGATAAGTGAGAGTACAGATCATATTTCCGTGTCACCCCTACAATTTACCCCAGTCAACCCCACATATGCAGATCTCAACTGTATTGTCTTACTCGGATACCGAGCTGTATTATATGTTATTTCCAAGTTCTGACCACACATAAGATACGTTGTTTTAATATGTGGTTCCCAATGGGTCATTCGGGTAGTGTATGATCCAAGGTACATCTCTCTCTCCTTTTTATACAAATTACAGTCAAATAATATACGCGCTAAGTCTTCTATCTCTGATGCTCCACAGATCCAAGTGCGTTCATTATAAGGGATACAGTGAAACCTCCCATATCTAACCATCGTATCAAGCTGGTCAGATCTCGCTCGGGTAAATACCTCCCTAAGGTGTTTCGGCATTTGTATCTTTAGTTGGCAGTTTGAAAAGTTTGTTTACGTAGGCTCAGCCGTTTCAAATTGCCAGCCTTACTAAGGGTGGCTATATCTTTCTGCGCGTCTATGTCCGAGACTCCTTGAGCAGCTCTCCTTTTGACTTGTTCTCCCGTTGCACCAGTGACTGGAAGACCACCGCTTCTTATATAATTTCCCAATTGTATAATCCAGGAGGCCCGTGATTGGGATTTTATTTGCTCTAGAAAACACAACTTTGGGAGTCTGCCAGTCTCCATTTCATTAATTTTGCACCAATAGTTATATGCTCTGGTTTTAGCCAGTGAATCGATTGTATGAATTTAGGCCCCAAACCTCTGCTCCATATAAGAGCATAGGGGTAACCTTAGCTTTGTGTACTTTGGTTATGGGCTAGGGAGCCTGGATAACTGATTTTTTAATTTAAGCAGTAGATTTAAATGTGCCTTTGCTCTGAGCGAGCTCCGTTGATGACGACAAACCCAAGATCCAGTCTCAGAGAAAGTTACGCCTAGGTAAGGAAAGGTGTTAACTCGTTCGATTGGTTCACCATCTAATTGCCATCTGCGTCTCTGATGTCGTTTTCCAAGCACGATAATTTTTGATTTTGATTTGTTAATGATTAAAGAGTTATCCTGCCAATAGGAGCTAAGTCTTCTTAACAGCCTACACAGTCCTACTTGCGAGTATGACAATAATATCATATCGTCGGCGTAGAGCAGAATGTTGCAATATTTATTTAGGACCCTAGGCACGTGTACCGTGGGATCTTTCATTAGTCCTGGTAAGTCACTGATGTATGTATTAAGTAATAATGGGGCTAGTACGCACCCTTGTCTTATCCCTTTGGATGTGTTGATCCTATTTGTCGTAGCTCCGTTAACCCCGAACCGCACCCTCAAACAGGCCCTTGTATACAGGGCTTTGACCAAAGCCAGCAGTCTGGGCTCTATTTTAAGAGCTGTCAGTTTACTCCATAGTCCTTCTCTATTTACCGTGTCAAATGCTGCAGTGAGGTCTATAAAAGCAGCGAACAAATGTCTCCTCTTACAGACAAATTTGTCTATCAGATGGTTCAAAACAAAGCAGTTATCAACGGTAGATCGGCTTTGTCTGAAACCTGCTTGTTCTTCTACGAGAATGTGTTTTTCATCTACCCAGCATTCAACTCTATTCAGAAGGAACCTAGCATATATTTTAACAACAATGCCAATTAGGCTAAACGGCCTGTAATTACTAGGATCCTTTTTATTCCCTTTTTTATATATAGGGACGACTATTGCCATCTTCCATCCGGCTGGGATATGGCGGGTATTATTTATATGTGTGAAGAGACCTGCCAATAGGGGCCCCGCCAGTCGGGGAATTTCTTGAATAGTTCAGCTGGTAGGATATCCTCACCAGGTGCTTTATTGCTTTGTAGACTTTTTATAATGGACTGGACCTCTTTTTCTGAGACTGGTGGCCAAGGGGAGAGGCTTCAATAGATGATAAATCACTGCTTAAGGACTGTTTCTCTGTAGATTCCGTTACAGCAGACAAACACCGGTAATAGTTCTCCCCGTCCTCAGCGGAGATCGGTATGTCAAATGCAAATCTCCATTCCTTTAGGATTCCTGCTACAGGATACCAGAATATAACCGAATTGTGTCTTTTTGCAGCCAACTCGAGTTCTAACCAAATTGAGGTGACATAACTTTTTTTCTTTAATTTTGTAAGTTTTTCATATTCTCTTCTTATAGTCAGCATCTCAGCTTGTGTATAAACAGTAGAACATCTCTGAGCAAATCTCATGGCTGCCTTCAATTTCTTTTTCATCAACTGGCATTCTGTGATGGAATGGTTTGGGGAAGGCTGCGCTCGGGGAGATAAGCATTTCCTTAGCCCCCGGGAGGAGCGTGGGAAGGTGAAGAGGATGAGGCTGGCACCACCCTAAGGAATTCACAGAGTTTGCTTGCTGGCTTGGGAAGTGTAGATTCAGTCTGGTGAGATTTCTGTCTTGTAGGTGAGGCTAATACATGCTATTGAATTATATCTGTACGGTCTCATGGAGTTCTTTGGGCTGAACCTGACACATTCATTGTCAAGCCAGGGAGATCTGGCTGCTTGAAGACTTTTGGCGGAAGAGTTAGTTATGAAATGTTTCTTCAACATATTACACAAATTAGTAAATGCATTGGAAACTGACAGCCAGTCAGCGGTAGGTGACTGGATTGTTGTATCCCGATGAACAGCATTCTCTGCTTTGAGGCTGTCTAAAATGGCCTTTGTATCAACTTTGGCCCATATCAGCCTTTTATTTTGACTCACCTCCAGATTATAGGCGATCCACCTGTCAGCCATGTTATATGGTCTTAAATCTGAATGACCCCATAATTTCACACTCACTGGCTGATGGTCACTTTCACCTCCTGGATATACAATGACCTCTGAGAAGAGGTCAACTTCGTTTCTTGATACACAGAAGAGATCTAACACACTGCTTGAGTGGGCTGAATGGTATGTATATGGCTATATATAATTATTATCCTTAACTCCCAGGATTTGTAGATTACATTTAAAGATTAGGGGGACTAAATGCAAGCCAGCAATATTACTTTTGTTATCTCTTGATAACCACTGTGGGTGATTATGAAGAAATTCATTTGGAAATTCTTTCTTTTGCGCAAACTCATGAAGGGATGGTCCTAATTTGGCATTAAAATCTCCAAGTAATCGAATTATACCTTGAGAATACAATGTGGCTATTTCGTCTAATATTGTTTCTAGGCATGTCCAGTAATCAGGATTATAGTAGGGGTGTGTGTTTGGGGGAATGTATACATTTACCAGTATTAACTCAGACTCCTTATATCTAATTTTCACAGCTAGAAAATGCAACAATTTATCTTCACTATATAATTTCTCCCCCTCCCATTGCAGTTCTTGTTTAATAAGGACACATAGTCCGCCAGAAGGTCGCCCTTTGTTCGTTATCTTTTGGGCAGGGAAGTCCCATCCATGAAAGCCCGGAGGTTGTACTGGTTCATCCTCTCCAGTTAGCCAGGTTTCCTGGATGGCTATTATGTCAAATTTGGAGAGGAAACCCACTCCTTCAGTGTCAGCCACTTCTTTTCAGCCAGCTATGTTCCAAGTCACAATCTGTACAGGTCTCCCAAGGACAGAATATTCTGGGTGGGGTGGTTGGCTGAGGACTGAGGGTACAGACAGTCCATCTATTTCTGGCGCTGGGACTATATTATCAATACTTCCCATGCAAACACAATTATTATAAGGTTCGGCTTTCCCCATCGTAAGTTGTAACCGTTGCTCTTCTCTGTCTCGGGTGCCAGTATTCCAGATTTTGATCTGGTGCTGGCGTTTCTGCCGACGGTAGAGGACTCAGTCCATCCCTCTCATTTTCTAGTTGCTGTGCTTGAAAGTGACTGACATCAAGTTGGTGGCTGTTATCAGAGAATTGCTCCGATTCAGACTTTCCCATGATGGTGTTAACTTGTGATGATATAGAATGGCAAGATATATATGGCGCACCCCCTTGCTAAACGGAATCAGAATTGGGATCCACACTAGGTTCAACTGGATAAAGTGTCTCTTGAGGTTGCTCAATCTGGTTCTCCGATGCCAGGGATGTTAAGTCGCCAGCTACAGTTTCATCCTCTAAATGGTTAATTAGAACTTGTGCTGTAATATCTTGCTGAGTGTCCTTTTCCTTTGTGTGTTTTTGCTTTGGACTGACACGCCTTCTCTTTTTTTTTATTGGCGATTTTGTGCTTTCAGAAACTGGGCTTAGTAACATTTCCACAGAAGAGCAGCTAGAGGGGAGCAGGGTGTTAAGAGTTTCTGTCGCGTTAGTTACCGATTTCAACATTGGTCTTACTATTTCGATTTTGTTTAAAATCAGTTGTTGTTCCCCTGGGGGGAGGGTGGCAAACTGATCGATTAATTCTTCCTCATCATCCAGAAACTGTATCTTTCCATGAAATGAATCTGGGATCTCTTTTTCATTATCCTTATCTTGTTCTGTCCTTGTTAATAGAGGAGTTCTTTGCTTTACAGATCATGAACAGTTACATTTAGAGTTTTCAAGGTTCACATCATCCTCCCTCACTGACTTGGCTCTCCGCCCAGGCTTTAGCAGAGACTGAGTCTGGGTGTTATGAAACACACGTATTGGCTGGATGTAATATTTCCTTAAGGGATTTTCAAGCCTTAAGAGCATCGACGGTAAAATAATCTGACCAAAAGTTAACAATATTCTTTTACATCCGTGCCTACTAGGGAGCCAAGAGATCTCTGTTAATTCGTTAGAATATACCCTACACTGTAAGAGTTGAGAGAGAGAATTCAGTATTACTTGTCTGTTATGACACCCACCCCTATTTGAAGGTGTATCGGCAACTTGGAGTAGAATCCTATGTCTCTGCAAAACCAGCCTCTCCTCCATGTCTTCTCTATCTAAGAGCCCCCTTGCCGCCCGCGCTCTCCGTAAGTTAGGGGTAAGATTTGGAGCATGGGGGAAACTGTTTTCTTTCTTATCTAATTTGGAGATATAATTTCCCATTAGAGTCTTTAATTCGTCTTTATTAGCTTCCAAGAGCTGATCGAATATAGCAAGGACTGTTTGTGCTGTTAAAAGACAGTTCTTGGCAACCAAATCCAGGTCTCCTTTAATGTTGCTCTTGATGTTATCCATATCCTCCCCTCTATCTCCTGTTAAATCCTCATTTTCAGTGGAAAGGCAATCGTCCACATCCCAGTCCGATGTGGAATAAGAGTTATTAGCGGAGGTTACAAGAGGAGAAGAAAAAAGGAAAGGAGACTTACTTACATTGTCCATTGGCTGGAATAAATCCTTTATCTTTGGTTGCCTGAAAGTCCTCGCAACCTTATCTTGTTTAGGATTTCCTCTTGGCTGTGTCTCCAGTTTATGTCTCCTTTTGAACTTTCTTTTCAAGTTCTTCTTTGTTTTTGCTTTCTGATTTTGCATCCTTGGGTGGTATTCAGGGTTGTAGATCGTACTCTTGCTTCGACGGCAGGTGTCCGAAGCTAGTGGGTCCAGAGTCCAAGATCTAAAATCCTAATCCTATCTAATCCTAAATCTGAATCCCTAAAATTATTACTCCAAATAAAAGAAACTAAAATTACTAAGACCACTAATTAATATTTGATAAAATGAACTATATATAAAAGGTAACTAAAATAGGAGAATTAGGAGCTCACTAAAAAAGCTGTCACTTGGTGGCCATTTTGCTCCGCCCCCCTACTACTGTATAGTGTTTTTCCAACTTGGCAACTTTAAGATGCTGGCTGGGAAATTCTGGGAGCTGAAGTCCACACATCTTAAAGTTGCCAAATTTGAAAAACATTGGATCATGCACTGAGCAGGGGCTGAAGTAGACAAACTCCAAGGTCTTTCCAACTCTGTGATTCAGATTTCACTCAGTAGTTTGTAACACTTCTTTGATCAGAAATCACAGAATCCAAACATTTCCTGCAGGTCTTCCTAAGACCTTTTCTAATCTTGCTTTTGGAATTTTTTGCAAATACTGTGCCCCTTCCCACCTCTCAAATTACAACTGTTGTTTTGTCTGCACTCAACAACCATGAGCTCTTCTAAGCAGTTGTCTGAGCATTTGAAAATGAGGATAATTCACTCTTTCAAAGCTGGGGAGGGAGGGAGGGAGGATGGATGGATGGAAGGAAATAGACAGACTGACAGACAGAGAGCTATAGATATGATTGATAGATGACAGAGAGAGGGAGGCAGGGAGGGAGATAAAAAACTAAATACCCCCAGTAAGCAATTTCAGCTATGAGAAACATTGTTCAGAAATGAAAGTTACATGGACTTGATGAAATCAAGGCAACACCTGAAGCACCAAGAAAATTTCTGCTAAAACTGGGTCCAGACTGGTCAGCTTGGGAAATAGAACCCACGGACAAGCTGTTGAAAAGTTAGGTGACGCTGAAGTGGTTATCTGCCGGTCCACAGCACAGCATTGCTGATACAACTGCGTGGAAGGAAAGCCTTTCTCCAACCATGGAGAAAGCCATGGCAAAGCCATGGTCTCACGTGTGCAAAGGAGATCCTGAACATGGCTGAAACTTTCTGAGCCACTCCAGGAAAACATAACTCCTTGCTGGCCATCAAGCCTATACAGGGTTGGTCTATTAGGTGCCGAAGTTGCATGTAGCCCATGGCCCAGGGAACACTGTCTGGCTTGAAAGTAGAATAAATTCAACTAAATACGTGTGAAGGAATTGAAGCTGAAAAGAGGCAGTTCTACAAGACAATGGTCCAAACCATTTTTTCTCCACTGCCTTCTACAGAAGTCTGCAGTTCCATGAAAACCTGAAGGGGTTCTGTGAGAGACTAAGGGCAGAAAACTGTTCATTTCAGCACACTCAATAGAGCTTTGAGCAGGGCATTGGGGAAGGATTTTGAATGGCCTTCTTGGTCCCTAAACCTAAATATCACTGAACATATGTGGGGAAGACCTTAAACGTGCAATGCATGGAAGGAGAATCTTTCGCAGCTAGGAGAGTTCTGAAAGGAAGAGTAGGAAAATTCCAAACAAGGAATAGACTCTTCAGTGGCTACAAAAAAATTTGGAAGCTATTATGGTGTTAAAATAATAACAATAATAAGCTAATAGTGGTGCTACAAAGTCCTGGTGGAAAGAGCATTGAAAATTTTGCATTTACCACATTCAGTTTTCTTACATTGAATCTGTACACAACTGTGCAGAAATAGTAAGCAGGCATCCAAATTTGCCAAAGGTGTGGTGTTTCACTTTCTGCCATGTAGCCCCGGTGTCAACTGCTGTTCAGTTAGGGATTCTCTGATAACTATAAACTTTTGCATAGGACTCTAGGTTCAGGGGGGCTGGTATACACTACTTTTCATCTCTTCCTCTCCTGACTACACCATCCTATGCCCAGGACAACGTGTGCCTGTTGTGCTTGCACTTGTTCTCATGTGCTATTCCTTATAACTGTTTAATCACTCAGTTGTGTTGCTTTTTAGCTGTAAGAAATGGAAAGAATTGAATTTTTAAGGCTTGGATGAATGTTATGTTTGGAAAGGCAGGACACATTGCAGTTTCATGCCATTTTTGCAAAGCGGGATGGAAATTTATGAATACTTTTCCATTGAAATCTACATTCAAATGTCTCCCTGACTCCTTACCTGATGCGGGTACCCAACCCAACATTGGCGGAGATCCCAGAACCAGGGTTTCTGCAAGAAGACACAGTGTATTAGGAATCACATCATACCAGCCCACCAACACTTCCTCGGAGCTGCCTTTTAAGGGGATGATGGGAGGGAAAGGAGACCACTGCATGAAAAAGCAACTCTGGTCACTAAGAAGTTTGAAAGAGGATGAAAAATGGAGACTTTCCTGCACTCCCAACGTTTTCTAACCCAAAAGGGAAGCACTAGATCTTGGGGGCCGGGAGGCAGAGGAAGAGTCACCAGCTGCATTACACACGGCAAACTCTCTTTTTTGACAACGACCAACAACAGTGGGGAAAGCATTGGAACTCACATCGCAAAGGATGGCCAACCCCGTGCAGAAGGAAATAAAATGGTGGGTGCCTCTCCAGCTGAAAAACAATCAGAAAATCCATCAGGGTATATTGGACAGCAAGCTGGGAGATCCAGGGATTCCAGAGCTAGAAGGGAATGCAAAGGTCATCTAGTCCAGCTGACTGGGGTGCAAGACATTCCCTTATCAAACAGCCCTCACTTCTACCTTCTGAAGCAGTGACAAATTGTTCCAAAGTTTAGCTTTTCTTGTACTTGAACCCCTTGGTCCAAATTCTGATCTCTAGAACAATCCAAAATACCTTTTCCCTTCCCTGAATCTGATTGTTACATAAATACTGAAAAATGAAGATTTCGTCAACTCCTGGTGACGTCGTGGAGCCTTCTATGCATTTTTATTTTTTGGCTACCACTGCTCTTTTCTCAAATACTTTCCCATTTCCACTCTAGCCCACAGACCTGGGATTTCTTCCCATCCAAGTATTAACCAGGTTTGACCCTGCTGAGCTTCCAAATGAAAACCCAACCGCACATCCTAACAGGGCTAAGCACCTGGTGTTCGGGATTACTTATAGAGCATTGAGGATACGGTGGGTATCCTCCGTATTCATTAGCAGTTGCAGTAGGAGACATACATGTCCATCCACAAAATGCCCGCCCTCCTTGGCACGGCCAGTCACAAACAACCCACCAGATGTGCTCTCTAACAACCCAATGGGGCCCTCGACTGCTTGGGGGGGGGGGTCAAAGGCATTGCTGCACATATTATAACACTTCCTTTTGCATCACACAAACTTCCTTCTGGAATCATTCACAATCTTCTTGGAAGGTCTGAAGGGACAGCGATCCTGCTGGGCACTAAGGGGTGCACCGGTGCCCACGGGCTGCATGTTGACTTCCCTGTCCCAACAACTCCCACTCACCTGACTTCACAGAATTTCTTGGTCAAGCTGGGCCGGTCCTGATTCAGGCGGCATCGAAACCACCTCTCTACCTGCCTTGGTTGGAGGTCGCACTGCTTGGCCAAGCTGCTGACTTCCTCCTGGAACGCAGGACGCAGAACGAGGTCAGAGGAGCTGTAGATCCAACCCCGAGACCACCTTGCTGGAAAAGCCACAGCCCCCTTTTTAAAAAGGCTGCCCTTCAGGGGCACATTTTGGGGAGCAGTGTAAGGGGAAACTGGAGCAGTTTGCTTTGCAGAATCTCCCTGCGGCTTTCCCCCCAGTATTGGGGAGAAAAAGGGTCTGACGCCTTCTCTCACCCCCAGCTGGAAAACGGGGATGCTGTGCAGATGGCAGATCTGTCACTTGCAGCTTCAGCAGCAATTTTGCCCTGAGTGAAAGGAGGTTATGTTGGTCCCACCATCAGCAGGGGCCCCAATCGGTCAAGAAACCCCTGCCAGGGTATGGAGGGAAAAACTAAATCGCTACCACTTGCCCATCCGGATCGCTCAGCCGCATCATCTACTTCAGTGCTGGCCGGGGAATTCTGGGAGCTGAAGTGCATCCATTTTAAAACATGCAGATCTAATTGCTCAGGGCAGAAGCCCACCTAGCTAAATTGTTTGTAAATTTTTCCTAAACTTCTCTGTGCTGTCTATACACGTGCAGGGCCATATGCAGAGAGAGAGAAAGGGAGAGGGAGGGATTTTTACAGCATCATATGGCATCTCATCAGAAAACTCCCAGGAGGCAGAGCATCCCTTAAACCCATCGTTCTCCCTCTGATCCCCTCTCGGGTGTTGGGGTTTTAACTCCAATTTCCAGGGTAGAAGTTCCAGGTCTTGTACCCTTGCAATACATGCCGCTTGCTAAAAGGAGTCAAATCGAAAACACCTCAACCCCACTGCTGGTCTTGCATGGTTGTCACACTTCTACACGCACACACACAAACACACACAGGCGCACTTTAACTGGGTTCAGTGCTTCAGGGTGTGCGCCTCAGAGCTCAAGAAGATTTGCTGCCCTAAAAACCCTTTAAAGACATTGACTGCGAGAAAAACGGCGCAGATCTCTCCGGGATTAGCCTTAGAAAGAATTCCTTCTTTGCTCTTTCCAGCAGCAGAAGCAGAATCGCCTTAGACGTTCCGCGTCGGCCTGGGGAACTCACTGCTACTGGACGGTTGCAGGGCCACCAATTTTCCTTTCTCTTTTTTGCTTTTCCCCCTTTTTCGAATTGAGAGAATGTGCAGGGCTGAGTCGCGGGAACTGCCCCTCTCCAGCTCAGGCCAGAAACGGATCCTGTTTGCAGCCCAAACAGCCCAACCGAAACAAAATTGCTGGCTTGAGCAGGTTTGGGGCACCGAAAGCTTAGGCAGACCGAAAGCTTAGGGAAATAATTGTTCGTGGAGGGGGGAGGAATCCAAAGACACAATAAAGGAACATGAGGAGCCTCAAACTCTGTAACAACAGAGTGCCATTTTCTCTTTTGTGGACTGATTCAACAGGGACGGTACATTCAAAAAGAATAATAAAATACACCCACACAGACACATATACAAACAGTCCTTTAACATGCTATTAAAACTAGATGAAATAGAAAGATATTGTTCCATAATATTAATACTACATAAAGACAGTTTAAAGAGCAACCAAGAATGGATCTCTTGCATCCATATTTTCCATATTTTGGGAGTATACTTCAATATCACCTTTACATCTCGAGCAACTGTGGTTTTCCCCAGAGTTGAGGCCAGAGGTTTAGCTCCCTTAGGCACACCTTCCAACACGTGTGGAAGAAACTCACCTTTTGGGGACGTTTCCTCCGCTTCCTGTAAAAAGCTTCCAGGATGGGGTTTCGAGAAGGTTTCCGCCGCACCTTTTCTCGCAGGCCGAGTTTTCTGCTCAGGGGCACGCTGATGTTCCTGGGAAAGGGAACGGCTTGGGTCAGACGAACGCTGGCTAACTTTGACCGGTCCTTGGCTTTCTCGTTTCACGCTCCGCTCAGGAACAGGCACTTGAAACCAAAGCAAGGAGAACAAGGCTCCTGAGCACTACCTGCTCGTTAAAAAAAACTGATGAACTATAATAAGTAATACAACAGCTGCGACAGAATAAACTAATATTTAAATAGTGATTAAGATCACACTTAAGGGAGTATAATGTGAACATAGCAGGAGCTCAGTCCCTTAACATTATTAAATCTAGACCATACAGAAGCATATTGCTCTGTCTTCTCCCTTTTACAATATAAAGACATTTAAAAAATGGATAGAGAACATATTTCCTGAATTCATTCTTTAACATCAGGCGTGAGATTAAACCTAGCAAGACTGAGTGGCTTTGGGTTCTAGGTCCTCCTGGTTCCGGCCATTCTCCGTCTCTTGTTCTGGATGGGGTTGCACTGCCCCAGACAGGACCAATGCGCAATTTGGGGGTCCTTGTTCAAGGAACAGGTAGCAGCCAGACTTGTGGCTCCTGTTCAAGGAACAGGTAGCAGCCAAGATTGGGGGGGGGGCTTGACCGAATTTCACATTGTGCCCCAATTGTGCCCTTTCTGGACTAGGAGGTGATTAGCATCAATAAGGAATGTCAGAAATAATGACGATGATGATGTCATTTTCAATTTCCCTTGCTTCTCGTTATTGTCAAATTCAGTTTGTGAAAAATGGATGCTAAAAGCGAGGTATAAAAAAGGGACCTTCCACTGTTTCAAGAGACATCGGGCTTTTGGGTGGGGAGGGAAGGAAAGCTCCCTCCAAACAGTTTCCGTTGGCCAAGAGCTTGCCTTTCGAAGAACAAACGGAGGGCGACGAGCAGGATAGCAAAGGGGAGGCCGAGCAGGAGGTGTTGGGGTTGGGGATAGTGGACGTCCTCCGTCTCCTGCATGTCCTCCCAGGTGAACCCTGGAGGTAGCCAGTACTCCTGTCTCCAAAGCCACCGCGTGAGCTGTGCCATCTCCCTGGGGAGGAGAGAAGAAAGGCAGGGGGTGAGATGGGGCGCTGCAGGAGTGTTTCCGGAAGGAGGGTCCTCTCTCAGCCCTTCCAGCCGCGGCTCAGGGGAGCAGCGATACTCCATCTTCCTCACCTCCCAGCATACCTTGGAGGTAGGCCAGGTGAGGGAACAGACAGCGCAAGGACTACTGGACTCTTCTGTGACCAAGTGTCATAACATAATTTTGGAAGCCTGCCAGAGTTTCCCTCGGCCCCCTCTTCTACCACAGAGAAGCACGGCGGAATTATCTTGTTTCTTAACCTTTATTGATTTTCAATAAACAATGAAACATAAGAAAACAGAAAAAAAAAGAGAGAAAAGTTTAGAAAAAAGAAGTTAAATGTACAGAAAAGGAAAAGAAAAAGAGAGAAAGAATAGGTGAGTTCCAACTTTCTCTGTTGCAGATACAAATATTGAATACCTACCGCTTTTACTGTAAGAATAGAACCAATATAAAGTACTTCTCTAATCCTAATAATGATCAAATCCCCAAATCAACATGGCATTCGGGCATAATCCCAAGCAAAAGAGAAGAACAAAAGTGATTTCCAAATAGAAACAAGGCTACCCCCCCCCTTTTTTAATCTCAATATACTATGTCACCTTCTCCGCCACTGCCATTATTGTCCAGTCGTAAATATCTGCGTGTTTTGACATCTGGGTGCGTAGCAAAAGCTCAGTAGTGTTACCATCTACCATCCTCCCTTCCCAAAGGCAATAGGAAGCACTTCCATCTCACTCGTATTTCCCACCCACACTAACATCCCCTTACACAGTCCTAGCAACTTCCTCACTCAGTCCCAATCAACAAGACGCCCCTCTAACCACTCTCAGGAGTCGCAGTCTATATTCATCTTTTCTGCTATTAAAGAACAGTAATCCTAGCTGCATTGTCAGACAATCCTGGTCCCAAGAAGTTACCATTAATCTGTCAGAAGCCACAGCCCATGTTTTAACCATGATCAAACAGGTTTACTTTGTACACTTTCTAAGAAAGTGGTCATACTTTCATCCTAGCACATAATACCCCACAGATTGAGCCATTATTTTTTTCTCCTTAGCTGCTTCTTTCAGGAACAACTTCAGTACATTCTCTTTATCTTTCAGTAATTTAAGACCTTCCTTTTGGAGATCCAAATCATGTCAACATTAGACTGATCCAAGTTCTCTTCACTTTGGAAGAGTAACTCTTTGAACCTAGCAAACAGCGCCTCACAAGTTGAATCTTTATTATTTTCTCCTCGTCTTCTTCTCTCAGGAACCACTTCAAGAAGTTCTCTTTATCTCTCAGTGATTTAAAACCCAAAACAATGTCATCATTGGGCTGATCCAAAATAACTGAAAGTCCAAAAGAAGATTCTTTTTCTTTAAAGTCCAGTAAAATATCCATCTCTCTTTCTTCTTCCATATCTGTATTATCCATATTGTTCTCCAAGATACCCAACTTATGTCCAACTTGCCTCACATCAACAGCAGCCTCATTGAATTTTGCTTCGAATTTCTTGTTCAAATTATCAAATTTATCCTCCAGGACTGAATTATTTTTTCTGCAAAGCTTTGAAACCTAATCATGAAACACTCATCCCTGTGCTTTGCCCTCTTAGTAGCCATGGTCAATAGCGCTCTCTTGTGTCCGGAATAGAAATTATGTCCCAACCAAAGTAAAGAGTGAAAGGGAGAAAGTCCCTTTATTTTATTTAAGGTTCCTGTTTAATCAGCACCGATTAAGTAAGAAAACAAAGCAGAGTTCACACACTTCCCATATCCACATTCCAGTATCACAAACCCAAGTGCAGATTTGCCAGGAAAAATAATAAAAAAGAATTTCTTTTCTCTTGCTTCTTAAACATTTATAAAAATTCCAAGCTTTTTCCTTTTTTGCTGAATATACAAAACTATTTATCCTAATCAAGGGTAAGCGCAAACGTCTGGTGGTTTTTTCGGCTTCATCGCAGCTTGGAACTTGAAGGTAATCCCACCACCCAGCTGGTCACTCACCAGTCGATCCCGAAAGTCTCCAGTTTGAGGTCTTCTGGCTGTGAAAAGCTGTCCAGAGGTCATGTGTGATGATTTCTGGGATTCCCCTTGCATCCGGAGAATTCTTCAGGCTCCAGGAAGCCTGCCTGAGCCTAAAACTTCTGCGACAACGACTCTCCACTTGAAAAGGAGAGCCTAGCGTGCAGCCATTTCTCACTGGAAGCTCCTCAAGGCAGAATTATCTTGAGTTTCTTTCTCATCTGCTCTTCCTTCCCAGGGCTAAGGTCCTTGACAGCCAGGCACTCCTCCTTCAAGATTATCTCCAGACTCCTCCATACCTCCCTACATGCAAGCCCAGGTTAGGACCCCCTCGTGGTATAGGTATTCCAACTCCCAGGACCCTCAGCTTGTTGTGCAGAGCACAGCAAAACTTCCAAAAACTCTGCTCTCAGGAAAATTACACATCAGCATGAGAGCTTGCAAAATGCAGTGTCCATATTTTGCTCTCCAAAGAAAATCCAGTCAGAAAATATATACTAACTGGTTTTTATTGATAAAAATGCAAAACTCCATAAAATAGAACTTGCGTACAAAATATAGGAAATAACAAAAACTTCTCATAAAACTTAGCATCCAAGACTTATCCACAACAAAGTCTCTAGCTAAAAACTCTCAGAGAAGAGGTACACTACTTGGTTATTAGTTACAACTACATAACCTATAAAACCTACATGGTAGATGAAACTGTACACGACTGACAGGCTGGGCATCTAGCCCTCCCGTTATATTGCCAGCATGTACCCGCACACTGAATAACTAGCATACACATGCCAATAGGTGGTAGTAACTAGCAGTATACTTACACAACACACAGTCACAAGTTGTTTACATGAACTACGTAGTCATAATAAGTTGTTGTACAGATAACGAGATGAGTTTCTTCCCATGAAAAATCCTGATGCAGCTATGGCCATGCAAGCTGGAAATGCTGGGAATGAAACTCCATGCATTGAGAGGGTATCAGGATGGGGAAGCTGAGACAATTACAGAGAGAAGACGGCCCCTTCCCTGGTTAAATTCTGTCTGCAGGAGTGGACAGAACTCCCAGGATCCTCAGGCATGGCCATGCAAGCTGGGAATGCCAGGACTGGAACTTCATGCATTGAGAGGGTATCAGGATGGGGAAGCCGAGACTGGGTTAGACAGAGAAGATGGCTATGTTTATAATGCCCTCTCCCTGGTTAAATCCTGTCCATAGGACTGGACAGTTGCATACCAAAAATCCTTTCTAGGGAATGTCCCCACCACCACCACCAAAAAAGGAATACAGTTTTATGAGAAGCAAAACGTTGGGTGAGAGTTGCTAGAGGTCTTCTTCTTATATAGTAAGTTGTATTGAAAGGTTTAGGTACAACAATAAAAGTTAGTGCAAACTAAAAATAAGAAAAAAAGGAAAAAGAACCCTAAGAAAGCAACTTCCCACCCTCATCATCAGTATAAACAAATTTGTGATCTCTTCACCCCCTCTTCATTAACAGATTAAAAACTCTTCATCCCATAACTCATCTCTTAATTACAGGCAAATCCAATAAGTAACATCTTCTCCAATCCAGGTGTCAGCAAAAAGTCCAAACAGAGCCCTAAAATCACAGCATTAATTAAGATACATAAAACTCCACGTTCCACCTCTCAGCTCTTAGCTGTACGCAAAGCCACATTTAAAGGGCATAAAGTGGTCCCGTATCTAGTGGAAACGAAAACACTGAAGTCTAACGTGACAAAGAGGGGGCATTTCTCATTCCCAAATATCCCTTTTTCTAGCATAACTGTAGGGAAAAAAGCTTAAACACCATGATAAGTCTAAGCAAACCCAATACACAACATTTTCCCATTCCAAGTGCCAACAATTCCAAAGAGATCCACCCCAAAGAGCAACATATCCCAGTCAAATAAACGTTCTATATCTCAACCCTTAAGTATAAGGAAATCCAGATTTAGCAAATGTAAAGTAATCCCAGTATCCTAACCCTAACCCTAACCCTAACCCTAACCCAAAAGACTAAAATTTAACCCAAAAGACTAAAATTTAACATAACAAAGAGGGATAATTTCTCCTTTAAAAAGAAGTTCACCAAAAGAGAGTGCGCGAGCGAGTGAACGTGAGCCAGTTTAGTGTAGAAGAAGCAGTTTGGTGTAGTGGTTAACGTGCTGGCCTAGAAACCAGGAGATGGAGGGTTCTAGTCCTGCCTGAGGCATAAAAAACTGGCTGGGTGACTTTGGGCCAGTCACTCTCTCTCAGCGCAACCCACCTCACAGGGTTGTTGTTTTGGGGAAAATAGGAGGAGGAAGGAGTATTAGGTATGGAAAAAAAAGCCGAGATAAAAATCTAAAAAAAACCCCAAACCTTCCAGACTTTAAGTAAAAAGACAGTTAAATGCAGATTAGGATACAGTAACTATAGGGGGGAAAAGTATAAACACCATGTTACATGTAAGCAAATCCATCATTTTTCCAGTCTAGATATTAACAAATCCAAAAAGAAACATCTCCCATTTTGTTGTTGTTGTTCAGTCATTAAGTCGTGTCCGACTCTTCGTGACCCCATGAACCATATCGCGCCAGGCCTTCCTGTCCTTCACTGCCTCCCTGAGTTTGCTCAGTTTCATGCTCATTGCTTCAGTGATGCTATCTAGCCATCTCGTCCTCTGCCGTTCCCTTCTCCTTTTGCCTTCAATCTTTCCCAGCATCGGGTCTTTTCCAAGGAATCTTCTCTTCGCATTAGGTGATCAAAGTATCTGAGCTTGAGCTTCAGTATCAATCCTTCCAATGACCAATCAGGGTTGATTTCCTTTAAGATTGACTGGTTTGACCTCCTAGCAGTCCAGGGGACTCTTAAGAGTCTTCTCCAGCACCACAGTTCAAAGGCATCAATTCTTCGGCGCTCGCCTTCTTTATGGTCCAGCTCTCACAGCCATACATTGCTACTGGAAAAACCATAGCTTTGATTATGCAGATCTTCGTCAGCAAGGTGATGTCTCTGCTTTTTAACAATGCTGTCTAGGTTTGCCGTAGCTTTCCTCCCAAGGAGCAAGCGTCTTTTAATTTCATGGCTGCAGTCTCCGTCTGCAGTGATCTTGGAGCCCAAATAAATGAAGTCTGTTACTGCTTCCATTTCTACCCCTTCTATTTGCCAGGGATTGATGGGTCCAGATGCCATGATCTTAGTTTTTTTAATGTTGAGTTTCAAGCCAGCTTTTGCACTCTCCTCTTTCACCCTCATCAAGAGGCTCTTTAGTTCTTCTTCACTTTCTGCCATTAGGGTGGTATCGTCTGCATATCTGAGCTTATTGATGTTTCTCCTGAAATATTAATTCCAGCTTGTGATTCTTCCAGCCTGGCATTTCTCATGATGTACTCTGCATATAGGTTAAATAAGCAGGGTGACAGGATACAGCCTTGTCGTACTCCTTTCCCTATTTTGAACCACTCGGTTGTTTCGTGACCGGTTCTAACTGTTGCTTCTTGGCCTGCATACAGATTTCTCGGGAGACAGGTAAGGTGGTCTGGTACCCCCACCTTTCTAAGAATTTGCCACAGTTTGTTGTGATCCACACAATCGAAGGCTTTTGCATAGTCAATGAAGCAGAAGTAGATGCTTTTCTGGAACTCTCGTGCTTTCTCCATGATCCAGCGAATGTTGGCAACTTGATCTCTAGTTCTGACTCTTCGAAACCCAGCTTGTACATCTGGTAGTTCTCGGTTCACGTACTACTGAAGCCTAGCTTGTAGGATTTTGAGCATAACCTTCCTAGCATGTGAAATGAGCACAATTGTGCGGTAGTTTGAGCATTCTTTGGCCCTGCCCTTCTTTGGAATTGGAACATAAACTGACCTTTTTCAATCCTGTGGCCGCTGTTGCGTTTTCCAAACTTGCTGACATATTGAGTGCAGCACTTTAACAGCATCGTCTTTTAGTATTTTAAATAACTCAGCTGGAATACTGTCATCTCCACTAGCTTTGTTGTTAGTAATGCTTCCTAAGGCCCACTTGACTTCGCTCTCTAGGATGTCCGGCCCAAGGTCAGTGACCACACCAGCGTGGACATCAGGGACATTCCGATCTTTCTTGTAGAGTTCTTCTGTGTATTCTTGCCACCTCTTCTTAATCTCTTCTGCTTCTGTTAGGTCCCTGCCTTTTTTGTCCTTTATCACGCCCATCTTTGCATTAAATGTTCCTTTGATATCTCCAATTTTCTCGGAGAGATCTCTAGTCTTCCCCATTCTATTTTTTTCCTCAATTTCTTTGCAATGTTCATTTAAGAAGGTTTTCTTAACTCTCCTTGGTATTCTCTGGAAATCTGCATTCAGTTGGTTATATCTTTCCCTTTCACCCTTGCTTTTCGCATTCCTTCTTTCCACAGCTATTTGTAAAGCCTCATCAGACAGCCAGTTTGCTTTCTTGCATTTCTTTTTCTTTGGGATGGTTTTAGTTGCTGCCTCCTGTACAATGTTACAGACCTCCGTCCATAGTTCTTCAGGCACTCTGTCTACCAAATCTAATCCTCTAAATCTATTCATCACCTTCACTGTGTACTCACATGGAATATGATCTAAGTCATACCTGAGTGGTCTAGTGGTTTTCCCTAGATGAAAAGGACATCTTTTTTTGGTGCTAGTTCTAGAAGGTGTTGTAGGTCTTCATAGAACCGGTCAACTTCAGCTTCTTCGGCATCGGTGGTTGGGGCATAGACTTGGATTCCTGTGATGTTGAATGGTTTGCCTTGGATTCGCACTGAGATCATTCTGTCGTTTTTGAGATTGTGCCCCATTACTGCCTTTCCCACTCTCTTATTGACTATGAGGGCTACTCCATTTCTTCTAAGGGTTTCTTGCCCACAGTAGTAGATATAATGGTCACCTGAATTAAATTCACCCATTCCTGTCCATTTTAATTCGCTGATTCCCAAGATGTCGATGTTCAATCTTGTCATCTCACGTTCGATCACATCCAGCTTGTCTTGGTTCATAGATCTTACATTCCAGGTTCCTATACAATATTGTTCTTTACAGCATCGGACCTTCTTTTCGCTTCCAGATACATCCACAGCTGAACGTCCTTTCGGCTTTGGCCCAGCCGCTTCACTCTTTGTGGAGCTACTTGGAATTGCCCTCCGCTCTTCCCCAGTAGCATACTGGACACCTTCCGACCTGAGGGGCTCATCTTCCAGTGTTGTATCTTTTAGCCTTTTGATATTGTCCATGGGGTTTTCTTGGCAAGGATACTGGAGTGGGTTGCCATTCCCTTCTCCAGTGGACCACATTTTGTCAGAACTCTGTCATGACCTGACCGTCTTGGGTGGCCCTGCACGGTATAGCTCATGGCTTCACTGAGTTACGCAAGCCCATTCACCACGACAAGGCAGTGATCCATGAAGGGGCCACCGCACTAGTCTAGGCAAAAAGAATACTTTTACAGGTTTTATGGTCTTCACCTGAATGCCCGAATGCCCTGAGAGCTTACCTGTGCACCCTGAAGCTTGGAGGCCAAACTTCAGACTTTGGGCGTGCCCTGTGTACCTGGCAAAATTTGGTGGGACCAGTGTGGCTGGGCAGAGCCCCGTGGTTGAGTCAGACAGGGAGCAGCAAGGGGGGAGTAGCAAGAGCTCAAGGAGAGCCCTTGGCTACAGGGAAGAACTTTGGGCTCCAGTCTGGGATCTTTGGGGATGCTTGATGCTTCGGTCCCATACACTCAGAGGTTGGCAGAGTTCGGCAGGGGCCGGGCAGAGCTCCGCAATTGACCACATTTTGTCAGAACTCTGACCACATTTTGTCAGAACTCTGTCATGACCTGACCGTCCTGGGTGGCCCTACACGGTATAGCTCATGACTTCACTATGTTACGCAAGCCCCTTCGCCACGACAAGGCAGTGATCCATGAAGGGGATCTCCCATTTTAGCCCTGGTCAAATGGACCGATTTTGTGTTCCTTCCTATTGCACCAAACAATCTTGCTCTTTCATCCAGTCAGATGAGGGTTGATCCTTGTTTCAAAGTTCTTCAATACTTTACGCAGCCTCTTTTGTAAGTCCAGCAAAAAAAAAAATTGTTCCAACTGCTCCCTGGGATTCTCATTTTTCTTTCCTTCTTAATTTTTAAAGCCCCATCCCATTTTTTTCTTTATAGCTGATGACACGTTCTTACTTAAATTCTGGTTCATGTTGTTCTCAGGTGGATTTTGTCGTGCACCATTTTCTGCAACATCTTCTGGGAAGAACAGCCTGTTCTCAGAAAGACCCCACATGGCTGATACAACTGCACAACTGGCTCAGGCTCCAGGTTGGGGGCGGGGGGGGCGTGCTATTGGCTCTGCTCCTGCCCACCTTCCCTGGCCAGATTCAGGCTGCAACTCAACGCTCAGCCAGAGAGCAAAGTCTGTCTCCGAAAGAGGGGCGGGACGGTTGAAAGCAGCCCCGAGCCCCGTCTGGGCTCCCCAGGTGACAGGCTGCCCCTGGGGCAAAGCCGGGGGGGCAAGGCTACCCTTCTTGGGTGCCCTTTGCCCCAATGCCACGAGCTGCCCTCGGGAGCCTCCTGCCCACCCGGAGAACCAGCCCGGAGGAAGGCAGGGAGGGAGGGAGGGGAGGGCCTCTGGGTCCTCCCAGCTCCAGCCCCCCCCCTTGGGCGCTGCAGGCCACCCCAGTGTTCCCCTCCTCTCCCACTGATCGGCCACCTCAGCCACTTCTCACCAGCCGCCCCTCCAAGAACTGCGGGCTTCTGCCACCCCGGTCTGGGTGATCTTGGGTAGCCTGCACTGCCACCACCGAGGGAACCTGCGGGCTGAACTGACCCCTGCCCGGGTTCACACGGCGCCCGAACCTGAACCACCTCGCCCCGGTTATTTCAGCCCGCCCCACTCGGTCCAGCAGAAGGCGCAGGGTGCAGACCCCACCGGTCAAGGAATTTCGATTGGTGGGGTCTAGGCAGAGAGCCTTTTCTGCTGCGGCTCCCGCCCTATGGAACATCTTGCCTCCTGAGGTCCGGTGTGCACCCTCCCTCATGGCCTTCAGGAAAGGGGTTAAATCCTGGCTTTGCCAGAAGGTCTGGGGGCCAGATGGGGGCTCCCATCTGTGGAGATGGGTGGTGGGGTGATGGGTTGCCCTCCCCCCCAGCATCTTGAAGGTTTTAGGGCTAAAATTTATAGGGGGTTTTTAGGACATTTTTAATGCATGTTTCTATTTTAATTATTTATGGATTTTAGCCATTGTTGGAGGGATTGGTGTTTTTCCCTTTTTTGTTGTTGTGAGCCGCCCAGAGTCACCCGTTGGGGGAGATGGGCGGCATACAAGTTTAATAATAAATAAATAAAAAATAAATAAACGAGCCTGACCGGGACGACTCACCACCCGCTCCGCCCCGCCGCAAGAGCCCGAAGCCGACGAAGAGGAGCGGCTCAGCCCGGGACGGCGACGCTCCTCTCGCGCTTGGCCGCCTCTGCCCGGCGCGCCAGGGGGACGCAGCAGGTTCTCCCCCCAGACACACACCGCTGACGCCCCCCGGAAGGCCGCCCAGCGCCCACTCCCGCGCTGCCGCACCCCTTCCCCATCACCCCCAGCCGGCCCTCTGGGAAGGCGGCGCTGGGAGTTGGAGCTCCACACGGGAGGAGGGTGCCGGGCTGGGGGACCCACCTCTTCCCCCCCATTTCTGACCCCCAAAGCGAGAGGCTCCCAGCCCTTTGCCCCCGCCCTCGTGACCCCAGGCGGCGCCCCCATGTGCTCAGGAGGAAAAGGGACCGGCCGCTCCAGGGGGCCCGGACTGATGCCCTCCGGGGTGCCCAGGTGGCGCCCGCCCGCCCGCTCAATCCCTCCGTCGCAACGCCAGACCTGCTGCCGCCGCCGCCGCCTCTCCTCGGACTGCTCGTTGGCCAGCAGTGGCCAGGGAGGGAGACGGTTGGCCTTGGGCGGGTGGAGCTCAGCAGGGGCGGGCTATGGGGGAGCCGAACCGGGTCTGCCTCTGAGCGTGGGCAGAGCGCCGAGGAGCCCCGCAGGGCAGGGGGCGCATTCTGCAAAACGGGGCTCAGACATCCATGGCCTCTGAGAGCGTGCAGAGGGTGAAAGGCAAGAGTAAGAATAGAGGTGTTAGAAGGAGCGTTGTCTTGCCTGAAGGAGACAGTGCTCCTGAGCATGTGCAGAGGCCTCCCCATTCCATTTTCCCCGAGAGAAGACGGTCCCCCCCATACCACAGCAAGTCAAGTGGGTGGCGCCCTGAGGCCACTCCCCCTGGCACAAAACATGCGCACACACACACACACACACACATGAACTCAAGCCCACAGAGCAGAACCTTTTGCCTTTTCCACGGCCAAAAAGTCAGTACAGAATGTGCTTCATCGATTACAGAAAAGCCTTGGATCATGTTGATCGTGTCACATTGTGCAATGTGCTTAGAAAAATGGGAATCACAGAAGGTCTCCTGGTCTCATTGCAAAATCTGCTGCCAGGCCAGGAAGCCCCAGAACGGGCAGAACACAGCAAAAGAGACGGGCTCCGGGCTGGCGAAGGAGGGCGACGAGGCTGCACTGCACCCTCTCCCCGGATCTCCCCAGCCTCCGTGCGGAAGACGCGTTCGGGGAAGCTGGGTGGGAAGAAGGCGAGCCTGGCCTTGGAACTGGAGGACAACCTGCGCCGTGCTGATGGCAGGAACCCGACAGCCGAAAACGCAAAGGGTCCGCCAGCCCTACTACGAAAGGTCAGGGAGCCCGGTGAAAAATGGGACTAAAATCAAATATGAAGGCGAAGGACAACAGGAGCAGCAGCCAGCCTGAGCACTGGGAATCAGGATATCGAAGCGGTGGAGAATTTCTGCCTTTAGGATCAACCATCGGCATCGAGGAACCAGCCGTCGAGAAATCCTCGGCGGAGCAGCCACGGAGGCCTTGGAAGAGATATCCAGACGCCCGGATGCGCCTGTGCCTGCAAAGACCGGAGTCGTGCATGCCACGTGATTCCCCGTGACCCCCCCAGGAAGCAAAAGTTGGACTCTGAAGGGGCAGGAAAGGAAGAGCAGGGACGCTTTTGAACTTTGCTGTTGGAGAAGACGCCGAGGAGACCGTGGACAGCCGAGAAAACAAGCGGTGGATCATCAAACTGATCAACCCAGAATTATGGGGCGCGAGTGATGAGGCGCAAATTGTTCGACTTCAGGCACCTGATGTGCAGGGCCAGCAGCTCTCTGGAGGAGGCTCTGGTGCTGGGAGAGGCGGAAGGAAAGAGGAGAAGAGGACGACCACGAGCCAGCGGGTGGGCTCCATGACAGGGGCGATGGGGGCACCCTCGGAAGGCCTGAAAGACCAGGGTGGAGACAGGTCATCATGGAGGGAATCTCTCTGTGTGGTCGCCAAGAGTTTAAAATGACTTGATGACACACGATCAGTCAGTCAAAAGTCTTGCCTGACTCTGGTGGAGTCTCGTTTTCATGTTAGGGTTTCGGGGAGGGAGTCCCCTTTGGGGGCTTTATTTGCAGCACCCAAGGGGGGCCCTGGAAGGTGTCAAGAAGACCCTGGGCACATGCAGAGCCCTTTCCCACAACCTCAATGAGAAGCAGGAGCTGCTGGTTGTGGTTCATCTAAAGACCCGACCCTGGAAGTTATTCCCCACACCCGGGTGGGATGATTTGCACAAGGCTCCCGAGCATATGCAGAGTGCCTGCCCCACTGAAAACACAACTTGCCATTTGGACCAGCCAAAGGCTCACCCCAAAACCTGTTCCCCCGTCAGCTTTGCATCCAGCCAATGGTAACCTACTGAAAGGTACCCCTGGTCACGTCCAAGAGGATTTTCATATAGTAACAAGAGCCTGTAAATAGTCCATCCTTTGGAGCACTTGATCTGGAAGACATAAACTGGGGCAGCTGTAAGTTGAGGCGCCAATCGTTCTGAGATTTTGCTCAGAAAACATCCATAGCCCTGATTCTCTCAGGTGGGTTGGAACAAGAAAAGGACTCTCTTCATGCAACTCAGGATCGTAAATCGCGCATGTCTAGTTGGGGGCTCATTGTGTTGTGTGAACACAAAGAGTGGCTGGGGTTCCTGCCAATCGGGCCCCTCAGCTCCAGGATCTTATTGGCGGGGGGGGTCGAAGGGGGGCCCTTGAGCAGAAATCCTAGACCCCAGATTCACAGGGGCCCTGAGTCCTGGGCCGCGCTCCGAAGGGCAGCCACAGGCTCTGGCCAGCTTCAGCCAGAATCCGCCCTGGGTCCACCCTCTGTCTGCCTTGGGCCATGCGGGATGCACTCTGCCCTTGCGCAGAGGCACTGTTCCAGAGAAGATCCTGGTTTCTGGCAAGGGTGGGTTGCTGAACTTTCTGCACCCTGCCAGTCCAGCCCCGCCCTTTTCCACAGAGCTCCGCCCCCTCCCCTGGCAGATTCTCCGGGCCTGCAAGAAGCAGGCGCGCTGGAGCCCTTTCAGAGCCCACCCGGGGCTTCCTCCCTTTCCATCAGCGTTGTTCCGACTTGGCCACTTTAAGATGCGTGGACTTCAACTCCCAGCATTCTTTGAGCAACACTGATTTAAATCTTCTTTGTGATTAAGAGCTGGATGGGGGACCACAAGGACATCTCAGGCTAGACCTGGAAGTGGAGGAACATCCCAGAAGGCAATTGCAAAAGAGATCCGAATAGGGGCCAAAGAAAGCTGCACAGCCGTGTTCATAAAGGCCCTAAGAGGCAAACTTCATTCAAGTTTGTGTCTTTACCTTTCGTGCAGAACCCGTGGGGGTGCTTAGCCAACCTTGGCTAGCTTTGAAAAGGGTCGTGCGTGGGGGGCAAATGGCGGAAGCCTTTCTTAGATGGGGGGAGGGAGGGGGGGTATGACGCTCCCTGCCAGTCCCCACAAGCAAAGTCGGTGGTCAACTCACTCCCCAGGCCCCGCAAGGCACCAGGGCCGCGCCGAGGGCACCAGGCACGCCACCCGGCCAGGTCTAGCGGGATGGGCAGGGACCGCCGCGGAGAGGCGCTCCCGCCAGCGACCTGGCCTTGAAGGCGACAACCAGCACAGTTCCTCATCTGAAAGTGGCCGAGGTGCAGAAGCCCTGGCTTACAGAGGTGAGCTGAATAGAAGAAGGATGTTCCGCTGACCCAGAAATCTCCACTCAAGAAGCAGAAATCGGTGCAGAGATACAAGACGGGGGAGATACCTGGGAACTGCAAACTGAGCACGAGCCAGCCGTGTGCTGTGGCTGCAAAACCGGCAAATGCAATTTTAGGCTGCATCCACAGGAGCGTCTTTTTCCCAGTTGTGGGCATACAGTAATAATCCCACTTAATGCTGGTTGGGCCACATCCCACCTTAAGAATAAAGTGCAAAAAGATGTCAAGAAATTGGAAGAAGTCAGCGGTCTTTGTGCAAAGGGGTCAGAGAGTTGAGACGGGGTGATAGGATCTTCACCCCCTTTTTTACACGGGTTCCCATTGCCATCTTGACCTTTTTGACCCCTCCCCTACAGATACTGCTGGAAGACACTAGGGGAGGGCAGAAGACAGAGGGGGGTATGGACTAGCCTTCTTCTCTCTCCTCCCGTAACCCAGCGCACAGATTTAAGTTACAGGAAGGCAGAATCTGAGCAACTCCTGGGAGGCGAGACCAAGGAAAGGATGGTCTCCCTTCACGGGACGCGTTCAGGCGGGGGACGGACGGCCATTTCTTGGGGATGCTTTAATGAGGATCCCTGCCCAGAGCAGAGGATGGACTCGGGGATCAAACCCTTGTATTTAAAGGAAATCAGGTAGCTGCAACTCATCCTATTGATTTCTGGTCCTGGTTTCCGTGGCCGTGCTTCCTTTTCTGTGCCCGAACCCACCAGCGACCACATCTCCTCTACTTTATTCTCCAAGCTGGTGCCCTCCAAATCTCGAGCTACAATTCCCATCAACTCCTAGTTAGCAGGCCCAAGAGATTGTGGGCACTCAAGGCCATCCTCGTAGGGCACCTAGTTGGTGAAGGCATACACAGATACTTGCTCCTGCTCCAGGTAGTCTTTCTCAGAGATGCCTCCAAGCCACCACCTTCTCCCCTTGCCTTCTTCTCCTGCTGCCCACATCCCCCAAACGCAAGGGGCTTTGGGCCTTCTCCTATCATCCAAGCTGCTGACGCCGCATGCAGACCTTCTTCCTGCCTTTGCTCCCCTGCCCAGCACGTGGCCCTGGCTCTTGGGAGACTCCACCATCACTCGGGTGATCATTATCTCCCTCTTGGGCTGGGCTACCCACATCTTCCTTGCTCTTCCCACCCGCAAAGTTTCTGAGCCAGGAATCTACAGCGCCTTGCCAGCTTTTGAGCCACCAAAGAGGGCCGCTCCAGTAATGTTGCCGATCATCTGGATAGGCTTTGCTCCTTCTTGCTGCTGCTCTTGGGGTCTTCAGAAGATCAAGCAAGAGTGACTGAATCAGCACACAGCTTCGGCCAGGGGGTTCGAGTGATACCCTTCCAGGCCTAGGAAGAGCTCAGGCAAGCAGAGGGAATGTGAGCCTTCCCAGGTAGACCAGATAGGAACCACAACCAGATGAGCTAATTCTACTTTATTGTAAGGCTACATTAACAGAATCTTGCAAGTCTGAAAGTACAGTTCTCCTGCTGTCTCATTTACAGCCTGATAAGTGAGGGAGGTTCCTTTCTTTCTCAACCTCTTATGTAGCTGTGGCCTATGCCCCCTCTTATCTGATCATTGAGTAGGTAGCATCTTTCCCCCACCCCCGTCCCAAGGTCATTCCCACGTAGCATTACAGGGAAGGGCAGGAGGGAGCAGTGATCAGGGGCTCAGCTGGCTGGGCTATCTGCATTTGGTGTGGCCGCTGGAGGGGGAGCCCCCCATTCAGCTGCAAGGTGCTCGCTTGGTGATGAAGGACAGGTGGCAGTTGGACTGGGGATCAACGGCACTGTTTTTCTGCACTGCCTTCTCGTCCACCTCTTCCTCGTCCTCATCCTCGCTGCCCTCTGATTCACTCCGCGCATCCTTTTCCAGCTGCAAGAGACGAACAGAGCCGTGGTCTCCCTCCGATCTTGTTCGGCTAGGATTGTTTCTCTTCACTCCACATGCCAAGCCAGGTCAGTTATGAACTTAATTGCTGCATTCCCACAGTGTGCTGGTCTGAATTAATGTCACTTATGGTCAGCTTTATTTCTCATTGTGTTTTGATGGCAAAATTGGGTTAGTTTACAATTCCATGTCTTGTGAAGACAAGAAGAAATTATTTGATTCAGTAATGCAGGTCAAGCAGGTTGTGGAAAACGTTTGGCAGAATGTCTCCTTTGTGATGCAACTCGCATGTGGGGTGTGTGCTGCCACGTGTGGCCTTCTCAGACATCTTGCAGGGACTATGATAGGCGTATCCAGCATCCTGTTGTTTCCTCAGGGCCCAAACGGGGGTGGGAGGGGTGAGCGAGCTGACTTGGGTCTTCCCAAGCTCATGGGGCAGCCAAACAGATGCCTATCCTGGCCACGAGAGCCATCCTTGGACAACCCCAGGTACACTGAACACCAGCCTTGCACAAGCATCACCAGCCTTGCACAAGCATCAGGACGGATGATCGACACCACAGGAACCTCCCACTGAAGTTCCCTCTCCCATCCCCCCTCTTAACTGACTGCATGATCAGCATCTGGACAGCGGGCAACTGGGAGAAATTAGAGGTGACGAGGAGGAGAGGCACATGAGGGCGGGCAGAGCGAGGATCTGCAGAACCAAAGAATCGGGCATCCAACGCAACAGCGGAGAGGAACTGAAAGTGCAGCAGGGTAAAAGGAAAGCAATCTCTGATCTTCTGCCCCCTCCCCAACATGGGCCTTTAGCTCCCACCTCCCCAAGTGCCCAATTTCTGCCCTTACCTTGCCATCGATCAGGAACCTATAAATCATGCGAATGATGAAGGACAGCCAGAAGAGATCGAGGAGCTGCAGGATTATCAGAAGGGCGTTGAAGAAGTAGTAGGCGAAAAAAGGCTGGGTGAGCTCCATGGAATAGTAATATGTGTTGTAGAGAATCCTTGGGGGTGGAAGGGGGGTGCAAAAAGGAGGAGGAAAAGGGTTACGCTTGTAATGCTGCTCAGCACTTTTTAAGGCTGGGATAATCAATTGGGTCAGGAATTCTGGCAGGATAGTACGTATTAGGGCTTCAAAAATGAGAACTAATGATCTGAATGGCTTCAGTCAATATTAATGTTGAAATAACTTAATGGAGAATAATAGATGCTTTGCCTGGTCAAACCAGAATTGGGACCAGCAACTGGGTCGTTAAGCAAACAAATCGCTAAGTGAAACTGCCTATGCGCTTACGATCTTCCTTCAACTTTCCTTCACTTTACAAACCTGCGAAGGTCATCAGTGTGAGGACAGGTGGCAAAGTTGCTTTTTCATCACCATCATAACTGTGAACGGTTATGAAACAAGGCAGTTGCTAAACGAGATCGACATCTAATGACTTTCTGTGACTGTTTAATCCCTCACTCCCCCTCCCTCCCCCAACCTTCAACTTTTATTTTCTGAAAAATATCATTGCTACCCCTGCAACCTGAGGAGTTTTCCTGGCCTTGACATTACCTCCCACTTCTGGTGGTTTGATGCACTACATGGAGATTCAAACTGCTACTTGTGGATAGTAATGACAAGCTGCGGTGTCCCAAAGTGTGCAGGGGCGTGTCAAAAAAGTCAAGATAGCCTTGCAACCGTGCCATCAAAGCCCCACCCTTTTTGTGCACATTTTCAAAACATACTTGCATGGGAAAATAACCAGGCTAGCGAACAGGTATACTGCTGTGAATATGAAAAAGAGTGCATAGGATGTCTTCTGCCACTTCAGGTAGTTAAACATCTTCGCGAACTGGGGAAAAAGAGTAAGAAAGAAGCAGAAATTGTTGAGTGGCTGAGGTTCCTATTGTGAAAGCACTTGACTTTCAGGATTTGGGGTTCAGGTTTCTCTACATTTAAACTGCAGCCCCTATCTTCTCTCTCCCACGAAGGATGCTGGGAATTGTAGTTTGGGGAATATGTAAATACCGAAGAGAACCATAGCCATGCGTTAGCTTACAAGCCTACCTTAGTCTCCAGCAGCTCAAACCTGTTCCAAACCTCCGGTGCTGAATGCAGAACAAATGCAAATCAGGGTTTCAAACTCAAAACTGGGCATCTAAAATTTGAAACAATTTCAGCCTGAAATGCTTTGCATGCTGATGCTATCTCTGAATTGTTTAGGTGTATGTTTCTCTTCCTTTAAACAAGCCTTTCAAATTGGGACTACAGCACCCATAACTAAGCCTGTCCCAACACACCTGGAGAGCTTCAGAAAAGCTGAAATAAATTCCTTTGTAGATTTATTTCCTCTTTCCAAAGAACATGAAAGTTTTTTTCAAAAAGAGAGGAAGAATCTGTTCTTCCTCCTTCGGGAACAGTATTCCTGAGCATTAACTTACAAGCATCAGAAAAGCTGGAACGTCATGCAAAATCATTACAACTGAACCAATACGGATATAATTGGCACAGTATGAGAAGCTGATGAGGAAGACGGTGGCTGCATGGTGGACAATTTGCTCACGAAGGTCCTGCAGTGAGAGGAGAGGATTCACCTGATGGATTTTGCAGCTGCTCCATGAGGGCCAGACACCCCCATTTATTTTATTTATTTATTAATTTATTTATTAAATTTTTCAACCACCCATCTCCCCCCAATGGGGGAACTCTCGGCGATTCACAACAAATATTAAAAACATAAAATATATAAATATTTTACTTATATATTTTATGTTTTAAACCTTAATTAAAAACATTAGTAAAAAGAAGAAGGAGAGACCAAGAAATAGGGAAGGGGTTTAGAGTGGAATGTTTTGCATCTGCAGATACACCCAATTAGTGTCCTTGTTTTTCATTTTTTCTCTTCATTTGATTGATTGTGCAGTTTTAAAATTAGCCACCCAGAGTCGCCTTGGGGAGATGGGCAGCCACATAAATCGACTGAAAGGCACAAATGCTGGTTGTGGGCCAAAAGGAGGAACCATGTTCCCTCCTGAATCCGAATGGGGCTTCCTGACCAGCCGGACCGATCTCTTCCGCCAGAGACCACTCACCATCCGTTTGACCTCAAAAGGCAGCATGACGACCAAGGAGCAGAAGAAGGAGAACTGCGTGAGGTAGTAGCCACAAATGCTGGGCTGGAGAGGCTGCAACGCACAAGGGGATGGGTGGAAGGAAGAGAAACGGTGTCATGCAATTCCAACTCTCAGCTTCCAAAGCAAAAATAAAGCATGGCTGGCTGGGGAATTCTGGGAGTTGAAGTCCACATACCTTAAAGGTGCCAGGTGTCAGAACCTGCATCAATCAAATGTCAATTTATAAAGCTATAGCAGTTAATGGGTGTTTGCTTGATTTGATTCTGCCATTTGTATCTGGGGGGGGATGGTAGTTTATAGTTGTATTTGGGTTATTGCTGTGAGATGGAGAGGTGCTCACACTGATATGGGAATTTACAGCAAGACCTGAATGCAGACAAAACCGGTGGTAGTCTGAAGGCTGGGAAGAACTGTGTTATCAATGGGAGGAATGCACAAGGCCACCATTCTGTGAGAAAGGGTTTTGGCACCAATATGGTAAGCGGGGGGGAATCAGTAGAGGGAACTTTACACAGGCTTTAGTTTTAGCAATGCTTTGCTTCAAGCTGCATGTACCAACCAATAAAGGAGCATTTATCTGAACCAGGCCTGGTTTTACAAGAATTCTTCTAAATTGGGGTTTGGACTTTGTGGACTTGACACCAGGTTTGAGAAACACTGTCCTCGAGAGCCCCTACAAGCAGGGTCTTCTCTTGACCCTCCCCCTCCCCCACTTTTGATGCAATGCTCTAGAGAGGAAAGAGGGGCAATCGGGATGAGGATGGAGGTCCATAGCAGTGACGTGAGTGTGACAAGAGGACATAACAATATAACTGGCTAGATGTTCCACACTTGTACTTCACTGATGTATAAAGAAGAGTTGTGAATCGGTCAAGCTGTGAGGTCAGAACAGACCTGAAGGGATTCTCCATTCTATCTGCCTGGAAAAGTTGAGCCAACCCTGATCAAACCATAGGCTTGTGCTAGAAGTTAGGAGGAATGCTGTGACTGTACCAGATGTCAGGCAGTGGAACGGGCTGCTGGAAGCAAAGGCTGGAGGGTCTGGAAAAACATTGGATGATGCACTGAGCAGGGGCTGCACTAGACAGACTCTAAGATCCTTCCAACTCTATGATCCTATGATTTCCACCAGTAGTTTGTAACACCTCTTTAAGCACAAACCACAGGATCCAAACATTTCCTGCAGGATCTTCCTAAGGCCCTTTCTAATCTTGCATTTGGAAATTTTTGCAAATACTCTGCCCTTTCCCACCTCTGAAATTACAATTATTGTTTTGTCTGCTTTCAACAGCCAAACAGCCTCTTCTAAGCAATTGTCTGAGAAGTTGAAAATGAGGATAATTCACACATGCAAAGATCAGGAAGGATGGGTGAATGGATGGATGTAGAGATAGGCAGATAGATGATAGACAGATAGAGATGATAGATAAGGATAGAGGGTAGAGAGAGAGACAGAAAAAAAAAACGAAACACCTCCAGTGAGCAGTTTCAGCGATGACGAACATTGTTCAGAAAACATTGTGTGGCTACAAGGAAGAATGGATTCAACTAAGTATCAACAATTCCAGTGAAGGAATTGAACCTGAAAAGAGACAGTTCAGGAAGACAATGGTCCAAACTGTTTTTTTCCACTGTCTTCTGCAGAACTCTACAGTTCTGTGAAAACTTGATGGGGTTCTGTGAAGGACTAAGGGCAGAAAAACTGTTCATTTCAGCACAATTTTCCATCCCTACAATTTTGAGCAGGTGTTGGAGAAGGGTTTTGAATGGCCTTTTTGGTCCCTAAACCTAAACATCACTAAAAATATGGGGGGAGACCTTAAACATGCAATGCAGGCAAGGAGATCGAAGAATCTTTCTCAGCTAGGAGAATTCTGAAAGGAACAGTAGGAAGACTCCAAACCAGGTGGCTACAAAAAAACATTTGGAAGCTCTGAATGGTAGTGTTACAAAGTCCTGGTGGAAAGAGCATCGAAAATTTTGCATCTACCACATTCAGTTTTCGTACATTGAATCTGTACACAACTGCGCAGAAATAGTAAGCAGGCATCCAAATTTGCCCAAAGGTGTGGTGTTCAACTTTCTACCATCTAGCCCCGGTGTCAGCTGTTGTTCAGTTAGGGATTCTCTGACAACTATAAACTTTTGCATAGGACTCTAGGTTCAGGGGGGCTGGTATACACTACTTTTCATCTCTTCCTCTCCTGACCCCACCATCCTATCATTTTGCCCAGGACAACGTGTGCCTGTTGTGCTTGTGCTTGTTCTCATGAGGTATTCCTTATAACTGTTTAATCACTCAGTTGTGTTGCTTTCTAGCTATAAGAAATGGAAAGAATTGAATTTTTAAGGCTTGGATGAATGTTATGTTTGGAAAGGCAGGACACATTGCAATTTCATACCTTTTTTGAAAAGGGGGATGCAAATTTATGAATACTTTTCCATTGAAATCTACATTCAAATGTCTCCCTGACTCCTTACCTGATGCGGGTAGCCAACCCAACATTGGCGGAGATCCCAGAACCAGGGTTTCTGCAAGAAGACACAGTGTATTAGGAATCACATCATACCAGCCCACCAACACTTCCCTGGAGCTGCCTTTTAAGGGGATGATGGGAGGGAAAGGAGACCACTGCATGAAAAAGCAACTCTGGTCACTAAGAAGTTTGAAAGAGGATGAAAAATGGAGACTTTCCTGCACTCCCAACGTTTTCTAATCCAAAAAGGAAGCACTAAATGTTGGCAGCCGGGAGGCAGAGGAAGAGTCAGCAGCTGCATTACACACGGCAAACTCTCTTTTTTGACAATGACCAAAAGTGACGAAAGTTGAAACTCACATCGTAAAGGATGGCCAACCCCATGCAGGAAGAAATAACATGATGGGTAGCTCTACAGCTGGAAAACAATAAAAAAAAAACATCAGGGCACATTGGACAGCAGGCCGTGAGATCCAGGGATTCCAGAGTTAGAAGGGAACGCAAAGGTCATCTAGTCCAGCTGACTGGGCTGCAAGACATCCACTGCTACAAAAGCCCTCATTCTACCTTCTGAAGCAGTCAACAATTTTTCCAATGCTTGGCTTTTCTTGTACTTGAACCCCTTGGTCCAAATTCTGATCTCTAAAACAATCCAAAATACCTTTTCTCTTCCCTGAATGTGATTGTTACATAAATACTGAAAATGAAGATTTCGTCAACTGGTGATGTCATGGAGGCTTCTACACATTTTTATTTTTTGGCTAGCACTGCTCTTTTCTCGGATACTTCCCCATTTCCACTCAAGCCCACAGACCTGGGATTTCTTCCCATCCAAGTATTAACCAGGTTTGACCCTGTTTACCTTCCAAATGAGAACCCAACCGCACATCCTAACAGGGCTAGATACCTGGTTCAGTTGGGGATCACATATGGAGCATTGAGGATACGGTGGGTGGATTCTTCAGCAGTTGCAATAGGAGACATGCATGTCCATCCACAAAATGCCCGCCCTCCTTGGCACGGCCAGTCACAAACAACCCACCAGATGTGCTCTCTAACACCCCAATGGGGCCCTCGGCTGCTTGGGGGGTCAAAGGCATTGCTGCACGTATCGTAAGATGCTGGAGGGTGACGCTTCCCTTTGCATCACATAAACTTCCCTCTGGAATCGTTCACAATCTTCTTGGAGGGTCAGATGGGACACAGATCCTGCTGGGCCCTAAGGGGTGCCCACGGGCTGCACGTTAACCACCCTGCCCCAACAGCTCCCACTCACCTGGCTTCACAGAATTTCTTGGTCAAGCTGGGCCGGTCCTGATTCAGGCGGCATCGAAACCACCTCTCTACCTGCCTTGCTTGGAGGTCGCACTGCTTGGCCAAGCTGCTGACTTCCTCCTGGAACGCAGGACGCAGAACCAGGTCAGAGGAGCTGTAGATCCAACCCTGAGACCCCCTTGCTGGAAAAGCCACAGCCCCCCTTTTAAAAAGACTGCCCTTCAGGGGCACATTTTGGGGAGCAGTTTGCTTTGCAGAATCTCCCTGCGGCTTTCCCCCCAATATTGGGGAGAAAAAGGGTCTGACGCCTTCTCTCACCCCCAGCTGGAAAACGGGGATGCTGTGCAGATGGCAGATCTGTCACTTGCAGCTTCAGCAGCAATTTTGCCCTGAGTGAAAGGAGGTTATGTTGGTCCCACCATCAGCAGGGGCCCCAATCGGTCAAGAAACCCCTGCCAGGGTATGGAGGGAAAAACTAAATCGCTACCACTTGCCCATCCGGATCGCTCAGCCGCATCATCTACTTCAGTGCTGGCCGGGGAATTCTGGGAGCTGAAGAGCATCCATTTTAAAACATGCAGATCTAATTGCTCAGGGCAGAAGCCCACCTAGCTGAATTGTTTGTAAATTTTTCCTAAACTTCTCTGTGCTGTCTATACACGTGCAGGGCCATATGCAGAGAGAGAGAAAGGGAGAGGGAGGGATTTTTACAGCATCATATGGCATCTCATCAGAAAACTCCCAGGAGGCAGAGCATCCCTTAAACCCATCGTTCTCCCTCTGATCCCCTCTCGGGTGTTGGGGTTTTAACTCCAATTTCCAGGGTAGAAGTTCCAGGTCTTGTACCCTTGCAATACATGCCGCTTGCTAAAAGGAGTCAAATCGAAAACACCTCAACCCCACTGCTGGTCTTGCATGGTTGTCACACTTCTACACACACACACACAAACACACACAGGCGCACTTTAACTGGGTTCAGTGCTTCAGGGTGTGCGCCTCAGAGCTCAAGAAGATTTGCTGCCCTAAAAACCCTTTAAAGACATTGACTGCGAGAAAAACGGCGCAGATCTCTCCGGGATTAGCCTTAGAAAGAATTCCTTCTTTGCTCTTTCCAGCAGCAGAAGCAGAATCGCCTTAGACGTTCCGCGTCGGCCTGGGGAACTCACTGCTACAGGACGGTTGCAGGGCCACCAATTTTCCTTTCTCTTTTTTGCTTTTCCCCCTTTTTCGAATTGAGAGAATGTGCAGGGCTGAGTCGCGGGAACTGCCCCTCTCCAGCTCAGGCCAGAAACGGATCCTGTTTGCAGCCCAAACAGCCCAACCGAAACAAAATTGCTGGCTTGAGCAGGTTTGGGGCACCGAAAGCTTAGGCAGACCGAAAGCTTAGGGAAATAATTGTTCGTGGAGGGGGGAGGAATCCAAAGACACAATAAAGGAACATGAGGAGCCTCAAACTCTGTAACAACAGAGTGCCATTTTCTCTTTTGTGGACTGATTCAACAGGGACGGTACATTCAAAAAGAATAATAAAATACACCCACACAGACACATATACAAACAGTCCTTTAACATGCTATTAAAACTAGATGAAATAGAAAGATATTGTTCCATAATATTAATACTACATAAAGACAGTTTAAAGAGCAACCAAGAATGGATCTCTTGCATCCATATTTTCCATATTTTGGGAGTATACTTCAATATCACCTTTACATCTCGAGCAACTGTGGTTTTCCCCAGAGTTGAGGCCAGAGGTTTAGCCCCCTTTCGCCACACCTTCCAACACGTGTGGAAGAAACTCACCTTTTGGGGACGTTTCCTCCGCTTCCTGTAAAAAGCTTCCAGGATGGGGTTTGGAGAAGATTTCCGCCGCACCTTTTCTCGCAGGCCCAGTTTTCTGCTCAGGGGCGCGCCGATGTTCCTGGGAAAGGGAACGGCTTGGGTCAGACGAACGCTGGCTAACTTTGGCCGGTCCTTGGCTTTCTCGTTTCACGCTCCTCTCAGGAACAGGCACATGAAACCAAAGCAAGGAGAACAAGGCTCCTGAGCATCTCCTGCTTCTTTAACAAAAAATTGGTGAACTATAATAAGTAATACAACGGCTGCGACAGAATAAAGTAATATTTAAATAATAGTGATTAAAATCACACTTAAGGGAGTATCATGTGAACTTAGCAGGAGCTCAGTCCCTTAACATTATTAAATCTAGACCATACAGAAGCATATTGCTCTGTCTTCTCCCTTTTACAATACAAAGACATTTCAAAAACGGGTAGAGAACATATTTCCTGAATTCATTCTTTAACACCAGGCGTGAGATTAACCCTAGCAAGACTGAGTGGCTTTGGGTTCTAGGTCCCCCTTGTTCCGGCCATTCTCCGTCTCTGTTTCTGGATGGGGCTGCACTGCCCTAACAGGACCAATGCGCAATTTGGGGGCCCTCCCAGATTTGTGGCTCCTGTTCAAGGAACGGGTAGAAGCCAAGACCGGGCGGGCTTGACCGAGTTTCACATTCTGCCCCAATTGTGCCCTTCCTGGACTAGGAGGCTGATAGGATCAGTAAGGAATGTCAGAAATAATAATAATGTCATCTTCAATTTCCCTTGCTTCTCGTTTTTGTCAAACTGTCAAATTGAGTTTGTCAAAAATGGTTGCTAAAGACAAGGTATAAAAAGGGACCTTCCACTGTTTCAAGAGATACCGGGCTGTTGGGTGGGGTGGGGAAGGAAGGAAAGCTCCCTCCAAATGGTTCGGGTTCCCATCTTTGGATCTGACTTGGTTTCCGTTGGCCAAGAGCTTGCCCTTCGAAGAACAAACGGAGGGCGACGAGCAGGAGAGCGAAGGGGAGGCCGGGCAGGAGGTGTTGGGGTTGAGGATAGTGGACGTCCTCCGTCTCCTGCATGTCCTCCCAGGTGAACCCTGGAGGTAGCCAGTACTCCTGTCTCCAAAGCCACCGCGTGAGCAGCGCCATCTCCCTGGGGAGGAGGGAAGAAAGGCAGGGGGTGAGATGGGGCGCTGCAGGAGTGTTTCCGGAAGGAGGGTCCTCTCTCAGCCCTTCCAGCCGCGGCTCAGGGGAGCAGCGATACTCCATCTTCCTCACCTCCCAGCATACCTTGGAGGTAGGCCAGGTGAGGGAACAGACAGCACAAGGACTACTGGACTCTTCTGTGACCAAGTGTCATAACATAATTTTGGAAGCCTGCCAGAGTTTCCCTCGGCCCCCTCTTTTACCAAAGAGAATCAAGGAGGAATTATCTTGAGTTTCTTTCTCACCCGCTCTTCCTTCCCAGGGCTAAGCTGAGAGTTCCTTGATGGCCTTGCACTCCTCCTTCAAGATTATTTCCAGACTCCTCCATAACTCCCTATATTTAAGCCCAGGTTAGGACTCCCTCAAGGTGTAGGGATTCCAACTCCCAGGATTCTCAGCCATGGCCATGCAAGCTGGGAATGCTGGGACTGGATTTCCATGCATCAAGAGGGTATCAATATGGGGAAGCCGAGACAATTACAGAGAGAAGACGGCAATGTTTATAACGCCCTCTCCCTGGTTAAATTCTGTCCATAGGACTGGACAGTTTCATACCAAAAATCCTTTCTATGGAACCTTCCCCCTCCCCCCAAAAAAGTAATGTCCCTTTATGAGAAGCAAAACATTGGGCAAGAAAGAGTTGCTAGAGATCTTTTGGTGCCGCAACTGATGGACAGAAGCCAAAATACTGGAACCGAAATCGAAAGGGGGTGTGTGGTGGAAGATCATTTCATTCCCCCTCCCCGCCCTCAGTCCTATTCTTGCAAGCCAGAAAGTGGACCCTCCTTTCTTGCAGCTGCCAGACACCAAACGCTGGGATCAGTTGAGCCCTTTGTAGCAGAGGAATCAGGGACTTAAATTTATGGCCATATTTCTGGTGTCCTCAACACAGTGCCGGGCCCTTGCGGGGACTGAGCATTTCAACCCCCCAAAGGCTGGATTAGACCATTTCAGTTGGGTATAACAGCAGCTGCTGAAATGCCTCTGCAGATGGATGTTTGATTGAATACTTGATGTTCTCCTGGCCAACTTTTTCTTCCTCCGAGCAGCCAACCCATAACATCTCCTTTGAAGAAAGCATCGATTTAATGACATTCAGTCAGCAGCAGCCAAGTAGCTTCTTCCCTGGCTGAGCTCCACAAATGCAGAGGAGCTGGAAAGGGTGCTTCTTTCAAAGCCAAGAGGACAAGGAGGCTTCAGCCGGTCACTCTGGTAGGGGAAGCCCCAGCAGGATTCAGGAGAACGTGTCCAAAAGCACCCCTTGCAAAGAGGAGGTTGCGCCCAACATGCACAAGGGGGCTTTTGTGTCCCCATCGAGACACGAGGCTCCTTCTTCACTTTGCACTTTGTCTCAGGAATGGGACAACTAATTGAAGCGGAGGGAGATCTTCTGGAGCTTGGGACCCCAGACGGACCCATCCACGTGCCCTCACCCCATTTCCCACCTTTCAGGCTCTGGAAAAGAAGAGGTGCCTGGAGCACTCTGCCAAACCCCTGGCTGGTCAGGCACTGACACCAGATGTAATCTGGAGTTCTGCAGATAACCAATTTGTGAACACCACCAGCCTTAGAAGTGATAATGAAGATACTGAAATGATGGAGAACTTCTGCCTTTTAAGATTAACCATCAACAGTAAAGTAGTCAAGAAATATGCCACAGACTGGCACTTGGTAGAGCAGCCATGAAGGCCTTGGTATTTGCCGACAGTCTCAGATGGGGAGACCAAAGTTGGAGAAAATGCAGCAACGGCAAAATGGACAGGATAGATCCATAACACAAGTCTAACCAAATTTCAGCAAGGATGGCTCCCCTATATACCGTATTACACATTGCACAGCAAAGCACATTGAGACATTTGGAATACAGGGAGTCCTTGCTTAACAACAGCAATTGGGACCGGCAACTCTGTTGCTAGGCGACATGGTTGTAAAGCACGGTGTCACGTGACCACGTTGCTTAGCAACGGCAATTCTGACAGGCCTGGTTGCCATTGTTAAGCGAGGACCTCATGTGACCACAACTTGTGACTTCCTGCCAGCTTCCCCATTGACACGGCTTGTGGGAAGCTGGCAGGGAAGGTCACAAATAACAGTCACGAAGGTGTCATAATAAAAAGGGAACAACTAGAGAAGACTCATGAAAGAATCAACAGCATCTTCAGAGGAATAAAATTCGCAAAGGAAGAAGAAAACAACAACACACTACCCTTCCTGGATATCCTCATCAGCAGGGGAAACGACAGCAAATTAGAAACCCAAGTCTATCAAAAAACAACCCACACTAACCAAGCGCTCCACTACCAAAGTAACAACCAACCTCCCACAAGAACAGCTGTGTAGGAACATTATTCAGACGAGCACCAACACACTGCAGCAACCCAGAACCGCAGAAAAAGAAACAGACCACCTATACGACATCTTCCAACAAGATGGATACCCACGTGACTTTATCAAAAAGTGCCTGACCCTCAACCCACTACAGCACAACGAACACAAGCTGCGAAAAGGATCACACTGCCATACATCAGAAACGTCTCAGAAACCACCAACAGACTATTACAACCACACGGCATCTCCGTAGCAGACAAGCCAACTAAAGCCCTCCCAAACATCTGAAGCAAACCGAAAGACCCAGGAGCCCAAGAAGGAAAAACAGGAGCCATCTACAACATACACTGTAAGGACTGTCACAGCCACAGTGTAGGACAGGCAGGCAGAAGGCTAGCAGAGCGCATCCATGAGCACCAACTAGCAGTCAGAAGACACGATGAAAACTCCCTAATCTCACAACACACGGACAGACTCAACCACGGTTTCAACTGGGAAACTGCCAGCATCCTAGACCAAGCCAAATCCAAAATTGCAAGGGAATTCCTGGAAGTTTGGCGTTGCGACAAGTCAGCCATCAACAGGCACATAGAGATAAACAAACGACATCTACAGACTATTCAGAAGAGACAATAGAAAGGAAAACAAAAGACCAGAACATCTCACCCAAATAAGCAGAGATTAACACCAAGATTATCACCAGACACACAATCCAGCAGCAAACAATACCCTAATCAAGGAACTACCAGAGGGAAAAAAGAAAAGAAAACAAAACAACAACACACACACACCCCGACACTGGCAGGGCATGCCCCAGTTTATAAACAGAGAGCAAAGCCCACCCATTCTAGCACTGAAGATGTTACCTGGCCGGGTAAGGAAACGTCTGCAAGAAAAGAACCATCTCAGAGAACCCCAAGGACTCCATATTAATATATAAAATAAATAAAAATGGTTGGTTCCATGAGAGGTTTAATTTCTCTTCTAAGAAAAGAAAATCCTGATGTTGTCACAACACTCTGCTTTGTTCATAGAGAGGTGCTGGTGTCAAAAGTTCTTGGAGATGAAATGAAAAAAGTTCTGGATGATGCTACAAAAATAGTTAACTTTATTAAACAAAGACCAATTCACTTAAGAATGTTTAAAAAAACTGTGAAAACCTGGACAAAGAGCACAGAAGTCTCCTGTTACACCCAGAATTACAGTGGCTCAGCAGAGGAAGAGTTCTCAGCAGGGTGTTTGAGCTGAAGGCAGAATTGCAAGAGTATTTTCAAGAAAATAGGATTCTACGTGTTCTTGAGTGCTTTGAAGATGGAGAACAGTTGCAGAAACCAGCGTACTTAGTAGACATCTTTCATCACATGAACCAGCTGAACAAATTTCTGGACGGCCTTTGACTTCAAGTGACAAGATTCTTGGATTTAAAAGAAAACTGAATGTTTGGAAAAACGTTGCAAAAGGAAATATTGAAACGTTTCCACTGCTGCTTGGGCTCGAGAGTCAGGAAGGATACCAGAAAGCCTCGAATCTAATTGAAAACCACCTGGAAGCACTACAGAACAAAACTGATCGGTACTTTCCTTCCCTTTCGACACCATCGTATGACTGGGTGAGGGATCTTTCTCTGCATCTTCTGCTCAGCCTGAGAACTTCACTTTGAAGGAAGAGGAAGGACTTTGGGAGCTGCGGTCCAACTGTACACTCAAGTTGAGATTCACCGATCTGCAAATGGACGAGTTCTGGATTTTTGGGGAAGAAGAGTCTCCTGCCATTCACAGGAAGGCACCGAGCATTTTGCTGCAGTTTCGACTTCTTACATGCACGAGCAAGCTTTTTCTTATTTAACAAGCATCGAAAGCGTGAGAGAGTGCGAAGGGGCTAAGGAACTGACTACCTGCCCGAAGGGGGATTATCTGGAATTTATAGATAGGAGGTAGAGAGGTTAGGGAGATAGGGAGTACCAAAGTCATTGTGCTGGGGGGGGGGGGGGGGGCGCCAGAATGCGTGGCTATATCCACAATGAGTGGATAACTAGATCACTAGGCACAGGCAGCACTAGGCTTGACGTGTCATGTGAGCGAGGGTGTTGTGTATTCAAAAAGATTTGGAAGGAAGAATGTGAGCCAAGCCCGTTAAGGGGGAGGACAGAGAGGGTAGAAAAGGAATGGATGAATGTGGATTGGGGTTCTACCTTGCCGGGTGGAACCCGCCTTTGCAAACGTGACAATAAACCACCTGCTTGCTTATTGCAACTGAACCTTGTCGGCGTGTTTTCTGACAAAAGCAAAGGCAGAAATCATGTTACTTCAGTTGAAGATGAAATGTGTGTGCGCCTATCTCAAGTTTAGCCCAGAACTGAGTATTTGCGCAGCAAAAAACACCCACAGTTTCGCATTAAAGAGGTGAGTTCCATTCTTTTAGTTTAAGAACACTGTTAATGCCCACATACAGGCCTACACTGAAACAAATATAATAAATTTGTAACTTCTGGCCTACATTTGAGCCTGAATGTGCAGGGGTTCCTCGAGGCCTGAAAAAATATTTCAAGGGCTCCCCTGGGTCAAAAGGTTGAGAAAGGCTGGGTTAGAGAAATAAGCTGGACCTAACAGAACAAGATTGCACAGAAATAAACGCAGAGTCCATCAATGAAATAGGGTGAAGAGCCGCCTGGCCTGGCAATAGCACAGGTGAAGAGGACCTTGGAAGAGCTGTGGCTAAGACATGCCGCCCAGGGCCTGGCTGGTGAAAGGGCTAATGAAACTGGGCCAGGTCCCTTCCCACCCGAGGAGTCTATGACTCCAAGAGCTCCAGGGTTTCTCCCAACCCTATGAATCCATGGTGTATGAAATGAATCCATATATGGGCCAGATGGCATCTCGTGCTTTTGATTAAAAAAGTAACTGACGCTTAGCATTATTGTGCAAATGCAGGCACTAAGTCTGTCTGACTTGTCTAAGCATGTCATGGGAGTTACGTTCAAATGTTACTCTATTTAACTCCGATAAAATCTGATTAAAAAATAACTTGCACTTTCTTCTCAGGAGGAAATGGTCTACCCACACATACAATTCTCAGCGTTTTTGATCTGCATCCTTTAATTATAGGAGGCGCTAGTAAAATCTACCACTATCCCGAACGTCAGCAAACATGGCATATTACTTGGCAGAACCCAAAGGGTCACAGAATGTGGTCTCTTTCACGAAGACTGAAAGAACCGTGCCGTTTCTTTCCTCCCTCCATCGTTTCCCAATTTCTCCTTCTTCCTTACTGGCACCTGGAAATTTACCAGCATTTCATATTGCCAAGGAAGATATAATCATGCAAGAAAGAGGGAAACTGCCGGAATGCTGCATCTGCTCTGCTCAGGCTTCTGCATCCCAGCCAGCTCACTTTTGCAGTGCTCAGCAGTTTTTGTGTATTTTCTTTGCCACTGTTTAAATATTAGACTAATGAACATTCCTTTGTTTACCAAACAAGTTGCCTGAACAGGCTGTTTCTTTGCTTCAAGAGTCAAAGAACCTCGGTTGGAGGAAGACCCGAAGGCCACCTAGTCCAACCCTAGCACAGGAATTCGGAATCAGAACCTTCCCGTCAGGGGTTTGCCATGTATTTCCTTCTGACTGTTTTTTCTTTTCAGTTAGGGTTAGGGTTACTTGCTATTGGCTGCAATCCCCCTCTGCATGCGCTCAGAGGTAACCTCATCTACCATAACTAACTGCAACCACGCCTTCCCAAACTCTGCTGATCTCAGAAGCTAAGCAGAGTCAGCCTTGGTTAAGACTTGGAGGGGAGACCACCAGGAATTCCCAAGGCTGTAAGGAAGGCCAGGAAGGCAAAAAGAAAAGAGATGGTAACAGACAGGGGCAATGGCAAGCGCTTCCCTACAGTTGCTAAGAAAACTGCTGGTCATTTGGCCAGTGCTTCTCTCCCAGAGCCTACCTAAAGGAGTTGTTGTGATTACAACGTAGAGAGGAGGACATTCTTCTCAGCACCGCACTGTTGTGAGCGTGCTGGAGGAGAGCGCTGTGTAAAGAGTAATCCCTCTGTTCGCAGGGAGCTGTTTTCCATCCACTTACACAAGGCGAGGCCATAAAGGAAGGGAAAGGCCGAGGGACATGGGTTCAAATCCTGTCACTTGCTCCAGGTGGGACTGGGAAAAAACACTGCTGGTTGGCTCAAGCTAGCTGGGTAAACAGGAAAGCACTCTGCCCATGCTCTCTCCTTCCCTCTCCTGGCATTCCCACCCACAGCCCAAACAGAAGACCTAAATGCAGACCTGGCATCTTCTGGGTGATTTGTTCTCCCTGGAGCAAGAGGGGAGCCAGCTGGCAACGCCCCACTCATCACACGCCTATCCAGGCAGAGCCCCAACCCGCCCGCCCTTGGCCTCGGGGAGAATAATCATGCACCTCTGCATCGGAGGCAGGGCGCATTTCCCTGTCCTGCTCACCGGGGCCTTGGGACGGAGGAGGTGTGGGGAGGGATCTGGCTAAGCTGCTGGGGAGGGGCGAGAAACGTGCCGGGGAAAACCTCTCTTCCATCCCCTCTGTTGCCCCCTTGACGCCTGTGTTGCTTTCCCAGAACAGGACCCTATTTATACGTAGAGAAGGGGGGGCGGGGGGGAACCGCTTCCCTTCGCAGGAAACACAAGCCTGCATCCCAAAGCCATACATGCATTAAAACTCGGGTCTCCCTCCAGAGTCACACCGTTCTGCACTTTGGACAAAGCCCCGTACACAGAAATGTTAAGGGAAGGTCTGCATAAACACGCACGCTTTTGTGAAAATAACGTCCAGGAATGCATTACGCAGGGAAAAACCCACAGGTTTGGAAGTGTGTGGCTGAAACAGACGCAACGTTTAGCACAAACATGTAAAAAACAATGAACAGGAATGGGCCTTAAAGGCAAAGGTGGCTCCTAGTGTCTCAAAGAGGATCACTGCTGAATTTGCTTGGCAATAATACTGCCATTTTCTGGGACTTCCCTGCCCTTTCTAACTTACAAACTCAGGACCTCCTGGTGGCCTCCCATCCAAGAATTAACCAGGTCACATCCTGCTTAGCTTTTCACAGCTAGCCAAGGTCGGCTAAGCACCCCCACGGGTCCTGCACAAAAGGCAAAGACACAAACTTGAATGAAGTTTGCCTCTTAGGGCCTTTATGAACACGGCTGTGCAGCTTTCTTTGGCCCCTATTCGGATCTCTTTTGCAATTGCCTTCTGGGATGTTCCTCCACTTCCAGGGCTAGCCTGAGATGTCCTTGTGGTCCCCCATCCAGCTGTTAATCACAAAGAAGATTTAAATCAGTGTTGCTCAAAGAATGCTGGGAGTTGAAGTCCACGCATCTTAAAGTGGCCAAGTCGGAACAACGCTGATGGAAAGGGAGGAAGCCCCGGGTGGCAAGATTGAACGTCGACATCTTGGGAATCAGCAAATTGAAATGGACGGGAATGGGTGAATTTAATTCAGGTGACCATTATATCTAGTACTGTGGGCAAGAAACCCTTAGAAGAAATGGAGTAGCACTCATAGTCAATAAGAGAGTGGGAAAGGCAGTAATGGGGTACAACCTCAAAAACGACAGAATGATCTCAGTGCGAATCCAAGGAAAACCATTCAACATCACGGTAATCCAAGTCTATGCCCCAACCACTGATGCCGAAGAAGCTGAAGTTGACCGGTTCTGTGAAGACCTGCAACACCTTCTAGAACTACCACCAAAAAAAGATGTCCTTTTCATCATAGGGGATTGGAATGCTAAAGTGGGAAGTCAAGGAATAATCGGAATAACAGGCAAGTTTGGCCTTGGAGTACAAAATGAAGCAGGGCAAAGGCTAATAGAGCTTTGTCCAGGGAACAAGCTGATCATAGCAAACACTCTTTTCCAACAACACAAGAGACGACTCTACACATGGACATCACCAGATGGTCAATACCGAAACCAGATTGATTATATACTTGGCAGCCAAAGATGGAGAAGCGCTATACAGACAGCAAAAACAAGACCAGGAGCTGACTCTGGCTCAGATCATGAGCTTCTTACTGCAAAATTTAGACTTAAATTGAAGAATGTAGGGAAAACCACTAGACCACTCAAGTATGGCTTAGATCATATTACTTGTGAGTACACGGTGAAGGTGATGAATAGATTTAGGGGATTAGATTTGGAAGCCAGAGTGCCTGAAGAACTATGGACGGAGGTCCGAAACATTGTACAGGAGGCAGCAACTAAAACCATCCCAAAGAAAAAGAAATGCAAGAAAGCAAAATGGCTGTCTGATGAGGCTTTACAAATAGCTGTGGAAAGAAGGAATGCGAAAAGCAAGGGTGAAAGGGAAAGATATAAGCAACTGAATGCAGATTTCCAGAGAATAGCAAGGAGAGTTAAGAAAACCTTCTTAAATGAACAATGCAAAGAAATTGAGGAAAAAAATAGAATGGGGAAGACTAGAGATCTCTCCGAGAAAATTGGAGATATCAAAGGAACGTTTAATGCAAAGATGGGCATGATAAAGGACAAAAAAGGCAGGGACCTAACAGAAGCAGAAGAGATTAAGAAGAGGTGGCAAGAATACACAGAACTATACAAGAAAGATCGCAATGTCCCTGATGTCCACGCTGGTGTGGTCACTGACCCTGAGCCAGACATCCTAGAGAGTGAAGTCAAGTGGGCCTTAGGAAGCATTACTAACAACAAAGCTAGCGGAGATAACAGTATTCCAGCTGAGCTATTTAAAATACTAAAAGATGATGCTGTTAAAGTGCTGCACTCAATATGCCAACGAGTTTGGAAAACGCAACAGTGGCCACAGGATTGGAAAAGGTCAGCTTATGTTCCAATTCCAAAGAAGGGCAATACCAAAGAACGCTCAAACTATCGCGCAATTGCACTCATTTCACATGCTAGAAAGGTTATGCTCAAAATCCTACAAGCTAGGCTTCAGCAGCACATGAACCGAGAACTACCGAATGGACAAGCTGGGTTTCGAAGAGGCAGAGGAACTAGAGATCACATTGCCAACATTCGCTGGATCATGGAGAAAGCACGAGAGTTCCAGAAAAACATCTACTTCTGCTTCATTGACTATGCGAAAGCCTTTGATTGTGTGGATCACAACAAACTGTGGCAAATTCTTAAAGAGATGGGGATTCCAGACCTCCTTACCTGTCTCCTGAGAAATCTGTATGCGGGCCAAGAAGCAACAGTTAGAACCGGTCATGAACAACCGATTGGTTCAAAATAGGGAAAGGAGTACGACAAGGCTGTATACTGTCACCCTGCTTATTTAACCTATATGCAGAGTACATCATGAGAAATGCCAGGCTGGAAGAATCACAAGCCGGAATTAAGATTGCAGGGAGAAACATCAATAAGCTCAGATATGCAGACGATACCACCCTAATGGCAGAAAGTGAAGAAGAACTAAAGAGCCTCTTGATGTGGGTGAAAGAGGAGAGTGCAAAAACTGGCTTGAAACTCAACATTAAAAAAATTAAGATCATGGCATCTGGACCCATCAATTCCTGGCAAATAGAAGGGGTAGAAATGGAAGCAGTAACAGACTTCATTTATTTGGGCTCCAAGGTCACTGCAGACGGAGACTGCAGCCATGAAATTAAAAGACGCTTGCTCCTTGGGAGGAAAGCTATGGCAAAGCTAGATAGCATATTAAAAAGCAGAGACATCACCTTGCTGATGAAGATCCGCATAATCAAAGCTATGGTTTTTCCAGTAGTAATGTATGGCTGTGAGAGTTGGATCATAAAGAAGGCTGAGCGCCGAAGCTTTGAACTGTGCTGCTGGAGAAGACTCTTAAGAGTCCCTTGGACTGCTAGGAGGTCAAACCAGTCAGTGTTAAAGGAAATCAACCCTGACTGCTGATTGGAAGGATTGATACTGAAGCTCAAGCTCAGATACTTTGGTCACCTAATGCGAAGAGAGGACTCTTTGGAAAAGACCCTGATGCTGGGAAAGATGGAATGCCAAAGGAGAAGGGGACGGCAGAGGAAGAGATGGTGAGAGAGCATCACTGAAGCAATGAGCGTGAACTGAGCTAACTCAGGGAGGCAGTGAAGGATAGGAAGGCCTGGCGCGATATGGTTCATGGGGTCGTGAGGAGTCAGACACGACTTAACAACTGAACAACAACAAAAAAATTCTTGTCGGAGTGGAAAAGCTTGGTGTATCACTTGAACAAAAGAGGAGGGTTAATTACTGATGGCACTGTATCTTCAGTGAAGAAAAGGAAGGGTCTCTTGTTGGATAATCAAATCCTTGCATTGATCCAATGAACCAACTTTTGTTGAGCAATGACCAAGCTGCTACAGGAAAACAGGCGCTCTACGAAGGAGCAGTTCGCACAAAAGGGTTACAAGTACTACCGGAAACACCTGAACCCCTGGATGAAGCTAGAAGCACTGGTCACTCAGAGTCATCCTCTTCGAAGGAAGCATTGGAGTTTGAGGCCTACTTGGACAGTCTGGAACGTCCAAAGCGACGCCGCTTGAGCACGGAAAAACAACCGGTACGTATCCAAATAGAGAAATTCCAGCAAGGACTTTTTGAAGGATTAAAGGAAGTGGAAAACTGCGACTGCTCCTCGAAACGGACTGTAGAATAAGCCATCCTTGTTTATCCAGAGGTTGTTAGGGATGTAGCTAGGATTGTAACAGCAATGCCACCCACCCAAGTCAGTGCTGAAAGACTGTTTTCGGCACCGAAAATAGCCAAATCGGGTTTAAGGGCTTCTACGAGGGAGGATTTGGCAGAAGCAATTTTGTTTCTAAGAACAGTATGTTAGTCTTCAACTTCAACAATCTTCTGCAATATAATTTTTATTTCATTCAATGTAATGTTTCATGTTATATTCGCTTGAATTTTATATTCAAACGATACTTTAATCTCAAAAAGAAAGTTTATATTACTTATGTACCTAATTGAGTTCGTTTCTTTAAAATGGTCATTTGTTAAGTTGTTTTAGGGGTTCAATTGTTTATTAAGAGATGTCCAGAGCACCGCTGGAGGAAAACAAGGACCGGACCCAACCAAACACAGGCTAGAGCCGCTATTAAGGCCTACCTTGTGGCAGTAAGAGTGACGAAACGTCATTATTTCTCCGCTCTTATTGCATCTGCAGAATGCCGCCCGGCGGCCCTGTTTCAGATCACCCGATCCCTCTTGGGAAAGGAGGGCCCAGTGGCACATCTACAGGGCCGCACGGAGGAGTCTTCCGGGCATCTAAAGCATAAAATCACTCGGATCCATTCCCAGTTGGATACCAAGCATGTGGCATGGCCCGTGGAGATGCCCAGGGTACAGACTTACCCTGTTATCTGGGAACAGTTTGAACCTTTGGACCCGAGGAAGTGGACAGGTCCTCTGGACTGTCAATACCACCACTTGTCCACTACGCCCATGCCCTCCTGGCTGGTCAAGGCTGCTCAGGAGGTGATGTGGGGGGGGGTCCAGCCGATGGCAAATTCATCCTTGAGGGAGGGGGTGTTTCCAGCCGTCTTTAAAGAGGCGCTGGTGCATCCCCTCCTCAAGAAACCATTGCTGGATCCCACCGTATTAGACACTTTTCGTCCAGTCTCCCACTTCCCCGTTTTAGGGAAGGTGGTTGAGAAGGTGGTGGCGTTGCAGCTCCAGAGGATCCTGGAGGAAACAGATTATGTGGACCCTTTTCAGTCAGGTTTCAGGCCCAGATATGGGGGTAGTGCATCCATGCTTGCTCTTCTTGACCTCTCAGCAGCTTTTGATACCATCAACCATGATATCCTGTTGGGCCGACTTTGGGAGTTTTGTGCTGATTCACTTCCTTCCTCCAAGGTTGGTCCCAATCAGCGTTGTTCCAGCCCACGGCCCTTCTGTTGTGGGGCACCACAGGGTTCAGTACTCTCTCCACTCCTCTTTAACATCTACGTGAAACCACTGGGTGAGATCATCCGCCACCATGGGATGAGGTATCATCTATATGCAGATGATACCCGGCTATACCTCTCCATCCCGGGTGATCTGAGTGATGCTGTGACTACCCTTTTGTGGTGCCTGGAGGCTGTGGAGGTCTGGATTGGGAGCAACAGGCTCCAGCTGAACCCTGGTAAGACGGAGTGGCTGTGGATTGGAGGCTCCTCCGCATCTGGGGGTTTACCATCTTTGGTTCTCAATGGGGCTGCACTCCCCAGACAGACCCGGTGCGTAATCTGGGGGTCCTCCTGGACTCACAACTCCTGCTCGAGGAGCAGGGGGCAGTCGTGGCCAGGAGGGCCTTTGTTCAACTTCATGTTGTGCGCCAGTTATGCCCCTTCCTGGATCAGGAGGCCCTCCGGTCTGTCACTCACACGCTGGTCATCTCTCGTTTAGTCTATTGCAACGCAGTCTACATGGGGCTACCCTTGAAGAGTATCCGGAAGCTACAGCTGGTTCAAAATGTGGCCGCACAGGGAATTTTGGGTGCCCCAAGGATGGCACATGTAACACCTCTGCTGTGGGAGCTGCATTGGGTGCCAGTTTGCTTCCAGGTCCAATTCAAGGTGTTCATATCACCTTTAAAGCCCTACATGGCACGGGTCCAGGTACCTGAGAGACCGTCTCACCCCCTTACATCGACCCATCCCCCCTGGTCCGGCAGAGAAGGCATGTTACAGATCCCATCGGTGAGAGGATGTCGACTGGCGGGTCCCAGGAGGAGAGCCTTCTCTGCCCTATGGAATACTCTCCCCTCAGAGATGAGGCGGGCCCCTACCCTCCCAATTTTCCAGGAGGAATTGAAGACCTGGCTCTGCCAACTTCTGTGGGGCGAGAAAAGAAAACCAACCCTGGGGGTTTCTGGTGCCTTGAAGACGCTCCCCAAGTTTATTAACACCTAATTAACATCAGCCTCTTGGAAGTATTATACAGGAATCTTCTTGTAGTAGTGTATTTTAATTAAATAATTAATATTTATTTTATTGTAATGAATATTTATTCTGCTTTTACTGTAAACCAGCCAGAGTCACTCTGCAGTGAGATGGGCGGTGACAAATTTGAAATATAAATAACTACATAAATGCTTTTGTTTTGTTTTTTTAATGGTAAACATAGAATTCGGAGACCTGCAAACTCTGTGGTGAAACTGCTGTTGACGTTCCTTTTGGGAAATGCAAATTAGTTTCATCCCTTGAAAATGCAGACTGAATTAATTTCTCCTTCATCCCAAGAACGCCTTATGAAATTGGGTGCTGACGCTAAATCTTTGCAAGGCTTGCAGGATTTAGCCTGGTGACATTATTACTCCTCGAGTAGGAGAAGACTACCTTTCCCACAATCGTAGGCTACAATTGGGATGACAAGGCAGAAGGGGCAGGGAAGTAATGAAGTAAAGGAAGTAAATTCAGGTTTGTTTTGCACGCTGGGGAAAGTAGTGCAGAATGCAGTTAAGGAACAGAGCCAGTGAAGCACCTTCATTTGGAAACTCGTCCAAAAAGAGTTTGTTCTCAGCTCCAGCTACAGGAGAAGGTGATCGCTACATCCCAGGTCTCCAAAAATAAATAAATAGCTAAAAACTATCTTGACTCATTGGCTCTGTCTCCCCTGGTGAGGAGGTGGCCTGGCCCCACATGGTAGAACCAGGTTCAGATGCCTCCTCCAGGCCTGAGTCAGGCGAGGAAGCCCACAGCCACCTGCCCCTGCTCCAGGTAGTCCTTCTCAGAGATGCCTCCAAATCGCCACCTTCTCCCCTTGCCTTCTTCTCCTGCTGCCCACATCCCCCCAAACACAAAGGGCTTTGGACCTTCTCCTGCGACGCCAGCGCCCCACATGCAACTTCTCCCTGCCTTTGCTCCCCCGCCCAACATGTGCCCCTGGCTTTCAGGAGCCTCCCCCATCACTGGGGTGATCACTGTCTCCCCCTTGGGGCTGGGCTACCCACGTCTTCCTCACTCTCCCCACCCGCAAGGTTTCTGAGTCAGGAATCTACGGCTTTCAAACCACCCAAGAGGGCCGCTCCAGTGATGTTGCCGATCATCTGGAGAGGCTTTGCTCGAGCGATGCCCTTCTAGGACTAGGAGGAGCTCAGGCAAGCAGAGGGAACCTCAGCCTTCCCAGGTAGCCCAGACAGGAACCACGACCAGATGAGCTAATTATATTTTATTGTAAGGCTACATTAACAGAATCTTGCAAGTCTGAAAGTACAGTTCTCCTGCTGTCTCATTTACAGCCTGATAAGTGAGGGAGGTTCCTTTCTTTCTCAGCCTCTTATGTAGCTGTGGCCTATGCCCCCTCTTATCTGATCATTCGGTAGGCAGCATCTCTCCCGCATCCCCCATCCGAAGGTCATTCCCACATAGCATTACAGGGAAGGGCAGGAGGGAGCAGTGATCAGGGACTCAGCTGGCTTGGCTATCTGGCTTTGGTGTGGCCGCTGGAGGGAGAGCCCCCCTGTTCAGTTGCAAGTGCGCTCTCTTGGTGATGAAGGGCAGGGGGGGGTTGGACTGGGGATTGACAGTGCTGTTTTTCTGCTCTGTCTTCTGGTCTGCCTCTTCCTCATCCTCGCTGCCCTCTGAGTTACTCCGCACATCCTTTTCCAGCTGCAAGAGAGAAACAGAGCCATGGCTGCCCTTCGGTCCTGCTCGGCTGGAGTCCATCGGAGGGCAGAAACCTTTGGGGGACACAGAACTGGCCTGTTCCATTGGGGATGCACAACTTTTGTACAACCCGAGGGCCACACCAGGCTTTGCTTGGCTTGCAGGCAAGCCCAGGTCTCTTTGGGGGGAGGAGTTCACAAATTTTAAGGGGGCATGGGGGGCTTTAGCAACCTGCAAGGCTAAGACATCCATTTTACCTCTGGCATCTCTCCAAACCCTCAAAAATGCCACCATGGTCATCCCCCTCTCCTGAGGCTCTGGGGCTGAGGGACACAGTAGGAATCCTGTTGGACCACAGCCAGTCTCTGGATTGTACATTTTTGGACCCATTTTATATGATGAAAACAAAGATAGGTGGTACTATACATATCCAAACAGATGCCTGTCCTGGCCGTGAGGGCCATGCGCGCTGAAAGGTGCCATCCTTGCACAGCCCCAGGTACACTGAACACCAGCCTTGCACAAGCATCACCAGCCTTGCACAAGCATCAGGACGGATGATCGACACCACAGGAACCTCCCACTGAAGTTCCCTCTCCCATCCGCCTCTTAACTGACTGCATGATCAGCATCTGGACAGCGGGCATTTTGCAAAGCAGAGCAGAGCAAATCTGCCCCGCAGAGTTTATAATCTACAGTTCAACCTGGGAGAAATGAGAGGTGACAAGGAGGAGAGGCACCTGAGGGTGGGCAGAGCGAGGATCTGCAGAACCAAAGAATCGGGCATCCAACGCAACAGCGGAGAAGAACTAAAGTGCAGCAGGATAAAAGGAAAGCAATTTCTGGTCTTCTCCCCGCTCCCCAACATGTGCCTTTAGCTCCCACCTCCCCAAGTGCCCAATTTGTGCCCTTACCGTGCCACAGATCAGGAACCTATAAACCATGCGAATGATCAGGTAGGACCAGAAGACGTGGAGGAGTTGCAGGACTATCAGAAGGGCGTTGGAGAAGTAGTAGCTGAAAAAAGGCTGGAAGAGCTCCATGAAATAGTAATGTGAGCTATACAGAATCCTTGGGGGTGGAAGGCGGGTGCAAAAAAAAGGAGAAAAAGGGTTACACTTATATTGCTGCTCAGTACTTTTTAAGGCTGGGATAATCAATCAGGTCAGGAATTCTGGCAGGACAGTATCCATGAGGGCTTCAAAAAAGAGAACTGATGATCTGAATGGCTTCAACCAAAATTGATGTTGAAAAAATTTAATGGAGGAGAATAGATGCTCTGCCTTTAGCGACCACAAACAGGACTAGCAACTGGGTCGTTAAGCAAAGAAGTCACTAAGTGAAACCGCCCCTATGCTTAAGATCCGACTTCAGCTTTTCTTTGCTTTACAGACCTGCAAAGCTCATAAATGCAAAGACGGGTCACAAAGTTACTTTCTCATCACTGTCGTAACTGTGAATGGTCACTAAATGAGGCAGTCGCTAAAACAGGACAACCTCCGGTGACATTCTGTGGCTATTAAAACTGTTTTATCCTTCAGCCCCCCCCCCTCCCTACCTCAACCACCAACCTTTTATTTCCCGAAAATTATCATTGCTACTCCTGCAACCTGAGGAGTTTTCCTGGCCTTGATGTTACCTCCCACTTCTGGCGGTTTGATGGGCTACATGAAGGTTAAAACTGCTACTTGTAGATGGCAATGACAAGCTGAGGTGGCCCGAGGTGCGTGGGGGTGTCAAAAAAGTCAAGATGGTGCTGCAACCGTGCCATCAAAGCCCCGCCCTTTTTGCATGCGCTCCCAAAACGTACTTGTAAGGAAAAATCACCAGGCGAGTGAACAGGAATGCTGCTGAGAACATGATAAAGAGTGCATAGGAAGTCTTCTGCCACTTCAGGTAGTTAAACATCTTCGCGTACTGGGGAAAAAGAGAAAGAAAGAAGCAGAAACTGTTGAGCGGCTGAGGTTCCTATTGTGAAAGGACTTGACTTTCAGGATTCGGGGTTCAGGTTTCTCTACATTTAAACTGCAGCGCCTATCTTCTCTCTCCCACAAAGGATGCTGGGAATTGTAGTTTGGGGAATGTGTAAATGCCGAAGAGAAACGTGGCCATAGGTTAGCTTACAAGCCTGTCTTAGTCTCCAGCAACTGAGGGTGAGCTCAAACCTGTTCCAAACCTCCGGTGCTGAATGCAGAACAAGTGCAAAATCATTGTTTCGGACTCAAAACTGGACACCTGAAATATGAAACAATTCCAGCTTGAATTGCTTTGCATGCCGTTGCTATCTCTGAACTGCTTGGGCGTATGTTTCTCTTCCTTCAAACAAGCCTTTAAATTGGGACTACAGCACCCATAATTTAGCCAGTCCCAACACTTCCGACGGCCTGCAGGAAGGAGAAGGCTGGTATAAATTCCTTTCTAGATTTATTTCCTCTTTCCAAAGAACATGAAAGAGATTTTTTTCAAAAAGAGAAGGGGAAGAATCTGTTCTTCCTTCTTGGGGAAGAACGTTCCTGAGCATTAACTTACATACAGGAAACAATCCGGAACATCATGTAGAATCATAACAAGCGAACCGATACGGATGTAATTGGCGCAGTATGAGAAGCTGATGAGGAGGAGGGTGGCCGCGTGGTGGACGATTTCCTTACGAAAGTCCTACAGCGAGAGGAAAGACTGAAAGGATGGATTTTGCAGCTGCTCGTGGGGGCCAGACACCCCCGTCACGGGGAAGGGGTTTAGAGTGGAATGTTTCGCATCTGCAGATACACCAAACTAACATCCTTGTTTTTCACTTTTTCTCTCTGTTTGATTGAGTCTGCAGTTTTAAAATTAGCCGCCCAGAGTCGCCTTGGCGAGATGGGCAGCCACATAAATCGACTGAAAGGCACAAATGCTGGTTGTGGGCCAAAAGGAGGAACCGTGTTCCCTCCTGAATCCGAATGGGGCTTCCTGACCAGCCGGACCGATCTCTTCCGCCAGAGACCACTCACCATCCGTTTCACTTGAAAAGGCAGCATGACGACCAAGGAGCAGTAGAAGGACAACTGCGTGAGGTAGTAGCCACAAAGGCCGGGCTGGAGAGGCTGCAACGCACACGGGGACGGGTGGAAGGAAGAGAAACGGCGTCATGCAATCGCAGCTCTCAGCTTCCCAAGCGAAGATAAAGCAGGGCTGGCTGGGGAATTCTGGGAGTTGAAGTCCACATACCTTAAAGGTGCCAGGTTTGAGAAACACTGTGCTCGAGAGCCCCTAGAAGCAGGGTCTTCCCTTGACATTTCATTTCTATCTCCCTTTTACTTTTCAGCCCCCTCCCCCTTCGACATATTTGGTGCAATGCTCCAGAGAGGAAAGGGGGCCACCGGGACGGGGATGGAGGTCCGTGGCAGATATGTGAGCGTGAGAAGAAGCCACAGCAACACAACCGGCCAGATCTTCCACACTTGTACATTGTTGACACGTAAAGATGAATTATGAGTCGGTCAAGCTGTGAGGTCAGAGCGGACCCAAAGGGTTTCTCCTTTCTAGCTGCATGCAAAGGTTGAGCCAACCCTGGTCAAATCACAGCTTGTGCTAGAGGCTAGGAGGAATGCCGCGACTGTGCCAGATGTCGGGCAGCGAAGCGGGCTGCCACGTGAAGGAACGGGTTCTGCTTTGTTGGAAGGAAAGGCTGGAGGGTCGTCTGTCCGAGTTGCTCTACTACTGTATAGTGTTTTTTCAACTTGACAACTTTAAGACGCTGGCTGGGGAATTCTGGGAGTTGGAGTCCACACATCTTAAAGTTGCCAAATTGGAAAAGCATTGGCTCGTGCACTGAACAGGGGCTGGACTAGACAAACTCCAAGTCTTTCCAGCTCTGTGATTCTGTAATTTCACCCAGTAGTTTGTAGCACCTCTTTGAGCAGAAACCACAGGATCCAAACATTTCCTGTAGGATCTTCCGAAGACCTTTTCTAATCTTGCTTTTGGGATTTTTTGCAGATACTCTGCCCCTTCCCACGTCTCAAATTATAATTGTTTTTTGTGCTTTCAAGAACCATGAGCTCTTCTAAGCAGTTGTCTGAGCTTTTGAAAATGAGGGTAATTCACTCTTACAAAGCTGGGAAGGAAGGAAGGGAGGGAGGGAGGGAGGGAGGGAGGGAGGGAGGGAGGGAGGGAGGAAGGAAGGAAGGAAGGAAGGAGGGAAGGAAGGAAGGAAGGAAGGAAGATAAGAGATAGAAATGATAGATGAGAGAGAGATGAGAGAGACATAAAAAACTAAACGCCCCAGTGAGCCATTTCAGCTATGAGAAACATTGTTCAGAAATGGAAGTTACACAGACTTGATCAAATCACGGCAACACCTGGAACGGCAAGAAAACCTTTGCTAAAACTGGGTCCAAACTGGTCAGATGTGGAAAGAGAGCCCATGGACAATCTGTTGAAAAGTTAGCTGACGCTGGAGTGGTTATCTGCTGGTCCACAGCACAGCATTGCTCATACAACTGCGCAAAAGGAAAGATGTCTCCAACTAAATATCTTAGGAAGAACTGTCCCAAAGCCAGTGAATGAACTGAAGCTGAAAAGAGACTGTTCACCAAGACAATGGTCCAAACCGTTTTTTTCCACTGTCTTCTGCAGAACTCTATGGTTCTGTGAAAACTTGGTGGGGTTCTGTGAGGGACTAAAGGACAGAAAAACTGTTCATTTCAGCACAGTTTTCTATCACTACAGTTTTGAGCAGGGCATTGGGGAAGGATTTTGAATGGCCTTCTTGGTCCCTAAACCTAAATATCACTGAACATATGGGGGGAGACCTTAAATATGCAGTGCACGGAAGGAGAATCTTTCTCAGCTAGGACAGTTCTGAAAGGAAGAGTAGGAAAATTCCAAACCAGCAATAGAAAGACTCTATTCGGTGGCTAGAAAAAAACATTCGGAAGCTCTTATTTCTGCTAATGGTGATGTTACAAAGTCCTGGTGCGAAGAGCATCCAAAATTCTGCATCTACCACATTCACCCTTTTCTTACTTTGAATCTGTACACAACTGCACAGAAATAGTAAGGAGGCATCCACATTTGCAGAAAGGTGTAGTGTTCAACTTTCTGCCGTGTAGCCCCTGTGTCAGCTGTTGTTGACTTAGGGATTCACTGACATCGATAAACTTTTGCAAATTACTCTAGGTTCATTCAGGGTGGCTGGTATACACTATTTTTCATCTCCCCCCCTCCTGAGCACACCATCCTACGATTTTGCCTAGGATAACATGTTGGTAGAACTTGTTCTCACGTAGTATTCCATTTATTTGTTTGTTTGTTTACTCAATTTATTAGCCTCCCATCTCCCTTTATCCAAGCGACACTAGGCGGCGTACAACAAGGTGGTATAACTATTTAATCACTTAGGTGTGTTGCTTTTTAGCTGTAAGAAATGGAAAGAATTGAATTTTTAAGGCTTGAATAAATGCTATGCATGGAAAGGCAGGACGCATTGCAGTTTCATACCATTTTTACGGAGGGGGATGTAAATCGAGGAACGCTTTTCCACTGAAATGTTCGTTCAAATGTCTCCCTGACTCCTTACCTGCTGCGGGTACCCAACCCAACATTGGCGGAGATCCCAGAACCAGGGTTTCTGCAAGAAGACACAGTTCATTAGGGATCACGTCATACCAGCCCACCGACGCTTCCCCGGAGCTAGTTTGAAAAAGGTTGAAAAATGGACACTTTTTTCCTCACACTCCCTACTTTTTCTAATCTAAAAGGAAAGCACAAATGTTGGGGGCTGGAAGGCGCAGGAAGAGTCACCAGCTGCATTACATGTGGTGAGCTCCCTTTTTTGACAATGACCAACGAAAGTGGGGAAAGAGCTGGAACTCACATCGTAGAGGACGGCCAATCCCGTGCAGAAGGAAATAACATAGTAGGTGGCTCTCCAGCTGGAAAAGAACAAAAAACCCATCAGGGCACATTGGACAGCAGGCCGTGAGGTCCAGGGATTCCGGAGCTAGAAGGGAGCGCAAAGGTCATCTAGTCCAGCCGACTGGGCTGCAAGACATCCACTGTATTAACCAGGCTTGACCCTGCTGAGCTTCCAAATGAATCCCACATCCTAACGGGGCTAAGCCCCTGGCTGGGTTGGGGGTCACATATGGAGTGTTGAGGGTACGGTGGGTGGATTCTTCAGCAGTTGCAATAGGAGACATGCATGTCCGTCCACAAACTGCCCGCCCTCCTTGGCACGGCCACTCACAAACAACCCACCAGATGTGCTCTCTAACACCCCAATGGGGCCCTCGGCTGCTTGGGGGGTCAAAGGCATTGCTCCACGTATCGTAAGATGCTGGAGGGTGACGCTTCCCTTTGCATCACACAAACTTCCCTCTGGAATCGTTCACAATCTTCTTGGAGGGTCCGATGGGACACAGATCCTGCTGGGCCCTAAGGGGTGCCCACGGGCTGCACGTTGACCACCCTGCCCCAACAGCTCCCACTCACCTGGCTTCACAGAATTTCTTGGTCAAGCTGGGCCGGTCCTGATTCAGGCGGCATCGAAACCACCTCTCTACCTGCCTTGCTTGGAGGTCGCACTGCTTGGCCAAGCTGCTGACTTCCTCCTGGAACGCAGGACGCAGAACCAGGTCAGAAAAGCTGTAGATCCAACCCTGAGACCACCTTGCTGGAAAAGCCACAGCCCCCATTTTTAAAAAGGGAAACTGAAGCAGTTTGCTTTGCAGAATCTCCCTGCACCTTTTCCCCCTCGATACCAAAATGGAACAGGTTTAGATGCTCTAATTCCTTATCCCACATTCCCTTCTTCTGGGTTGTTTTTTCAACTTTTCTCTCTTATCTACAGCCTTTGGATCCACTAGTGGTCTCCCATCCAAGGTCTCGCCAAATGACCGGCCCTGCTCAGCTTTTAAATCAGCCAGTGTCTACTTATAAGGCCAGTGAAAATCAGGAGTATTTTATCAAAGGCCAGAGGTTTAGCTCCCTTAGCCACACCTTCCAATAAGTGTGGAAGAAACTCACCTTTTGGGGACATTTCCTCCGCTTCCTGTAAAAAGCTTCCAGATTGGGGTTTGGAGAAGGTTTCCGCCGCACCTTTTCTCGCAGGCCCAGTTTTCTGCTCAGGGGCACACCGATGTTCCTGGGAAAGGGAACGGCTTGGGTCAGACGAACGCTGGCTAACTTTGGCCGGTCCTTGGCTTTCTCGTTTCACGCTCCGCTCAGGACCAGGCACATGAAACCAAAGCAAGGAGAACAAGGCTCCTGAGCATCTCCTGCTTGTTTAACAAAAAATTCGTGAACTATAATAAGTAATACAACGGCTGCGACAGAATAAAGTAATATTTAAATAATAGTGATTAAAATCACACTTAAGGGAGTATCATGTGAACATAAGCAGGAGCTCAGTCCCTTAACATTATTAAATCTAGACCATACAGAAGCATATTGCTCTGTCTTCTCCCTTTTACAATATAAAGACATTTCAAAAACGGAGAGAGAACATATTTCCTGAATTCATTCTTTAACATCAGGCGTGAGATTAACCCTAGCAAGACTGAGTGGCTTTGGGTTCTAGGTCCCCCTCGTTCCGGCCATTCTCCGTCTCTGGTTCTGGACGGGGCTGCACTGCCCTAACAGGACCAATGCGCAATTTGGGGGTCCTCCCAGACTTGTGGCTCCTGTTCAAGGAACGGGTAGCAGCCAAGACCGGGCAGGCTTCAACCAGTTTCACATTGTGCCCCAATTGTGCCCTTCCTGGACTAGGAGGCTAATAGGATCAGTAAGGAATGTCAGAAATAATAATAATGTCATCTTCAATTTCCCTTGCTTCTCCTTTTTGTCAAACTGTCAAATTCAGTTTGTGAATAATGGTTGCTAAAGGCAAGATATAAAAAAGGGACCTTCCACTGTTTCAAGAGACATCGGGCTTTTGGGTGGGGAGGGAAGGAAAGCTCCCTCCAAGCAGTTTCCGTTGGCCAACAGCTTGCCTTTCGAAGAAGAACTGGAGGGCGACCAGCAGGAAAGCGAAGGGGAGGCCGAGCAGGAGGTGTCGGGGTTGGGGATAGTGGACGTCCTCCGTCTCCTGCATGTCCTCCCAGGTGAACCCTGGAGGTAGCCAGTACTCCTGTCTCCAAAGCCACCGCGTGAGCTGCGCCATCTCCCTGGGGAGGAGGGAAGAAAGGCAGGGGGTGAGATGGGGCGCTGCAGGAGTGTTTCCGGAAGGAGGGTCCTCTCTCAGCCCTTCCAGCCGCGGCTCAGGGGAGCAGCGATACTCCATCTTCCTCACCTCCCAGCATACCTTGGAGGTAGGCCAGGTGAGGGAACAGACAGCGCAAGGACTACTGGACTCTTCTGTGACCTAGTATCATAGCATAATCTTGAAAGCCTGCCAGAGTTTCCCTCAGCCTCCTCTTCTACCAAAGAGAATCGAGGAGGAATTATCTTGAGTTTCTTTCTCACCCGCTCTTCCTTCCCAGGGCTACGTTAAGAGTTCCTTGATGGCCTTGCACTCCTCCTTCAAGATTATCTCCAGACTCCTCCATAACTCCCTAGATTGAAGCCAGGTTAGGACTTCTTCAAGGTGTAGGGATTCCAACTCCCAGGATTCTCAGCCACGGCCATGCAAGCTGGGAATGCTGGGACTGGAACTCCACGCATCAAGAGGATATCAGGATTGGGAAACCGAGACTGAGTTACAGAGAGAAGACGGCAACGTTTATAATGCCCTCTCCCTGGTTAATCTTCAGTGCTAGAAGGGAGTGGGGTTTGCTCTCTGGTTAGGGTTAGGGTTAAACAGAGAGCCAACCCCACTCCTTTCTAGCACTGAAGGTGTTACTTAGCCAGGTAATGAAACGTTTGCAAGAAAACAGCCGAGCTCAGAGAACCCCAAAAACTTCACAGTTCAACCCTGAGCTACATGTATTCTCTTCTAAAGTTGCTGTAACGATGACAGCAGAAAAGTTCAAAAACCACATCATTGAAATGGCAGCGAAGAACAGTGTACCTCCATCCTTTTTTTCCACAGCCATCCTTTTTAGGCTGAAATGGAGAAATGGCTAGAAAACTTCTCTAGAAAGAGCAAACACAAGGAGACTTATAATTGAAGAGGCCAAATATAAGAAAGAAGAACTTTGAAAAAGTTCGAAGGGACATTTTGTCTTCATTAAAATGAATGCATGCACACGTCCCAGAGTCAATTATTTTGCTATTAATGTTAGATTTGTTGGGACTTCCGGTGGCAATGGCGGGTTGAACACGTCTCTTCTGAGAGTCTCTCTCTCAAAGGGACCGTGGGCGCGGTTTTAAGGCTCGGGCAGGCCCCTTGAGCCTGAAGATTTCTCTGGCGTTGAGGAGAACACCTGAAATTGATCATATGTCCTCCAGACGGCTGTTCCCGGCAAGGAGATCACGAAGCAGAGGTTTTTGCCATCCCCTGGTGAGCAGCTGGGAGGCGGGATTTCCATCCAGTCCCATGCCGCGCCAAAGCCAAACCTAAATGGACTCGAGATCCGACCATCCCATTTCTTAATTTTTATAGATTGCCTTTTTATAATTAAAGACAGGCTTTTCTTGGGCACGGAGGGCTATTTCCTCTTGGCAGTTATGGGTATTTCAAGGGAATATTGATCTTTTTTTAACTATTTGCTTATTGGTTTGGTCTAAAAAAGCAAAGAGAGTTTGAACTATTATGGACTCTTAAAGAAAGAAGGAAAAAAAAAATCCTACTTTATCAGCAAATTTTTATTCGTAATCCTTTTTGGTGAATCTGCCTTTGACGTATTTCACTGGGCTTTACGTATCTACGTGAGAAAGTCGTCCTTTTTTGTCTATTCCGCATTGATCGGGGCAGTTCCTATAAACAACTTAATAGAAAGGCTGGTGTGGATCTTCCGGGCTGTGTGGCCGTGTTCTGGAAGTTTTGTTTCCTAACGTTTCGCCAGCATCTGTGACCGGCATCTTCAGAGTGCAGGAGCACAGACAGGAGCAGTTCTCTCTGTGCCCAGGATGGTGTGACCGTTTCGTGGGTTTTTATAAAGATCAGTGAGGGTGCCTGAAGGGTGTGTCTGTGTGTGTGGGGGGGGTTGGGTTAATGATTGGCTGCTTGTTTTGGTGTCAAAATATCTGTGTATCTTCCTGGGGGTTAGGCAGGGTTTTTTCTTCTATTGAGTTGTTAACGAGTGGCTGCTGAGGGTGATTAGCATGTTCCTTGTGTGAGCTGTTCGCATGTCCTGGTGGCTGAGGTGAGTTTGCTGACCTTTTGCAGGCTGTATTTTTCAGGATTGGTAGCCAGGTTTTGCTGATTTTTAGACTCTCCTCTTTTTTATTGAAACTGTGCTGGTGTTTGTGAATCTCAGTGGCTTCCCGGTATAGCCTGGTATAGTGGCTGTTGGTGTTGTCCACTATCTCTGTGTTTTCAAATAGGATTTTGTGTCCAGTGTGCCTGAGAGCATGTTCAGCTCCCCCCCAACCCCCCCCAATCCCCCCCCTTCAGATCTCTATAAATACCCAGAAAGGGGTCACACCATCCTGGGCACAGAGAGAACTGCTCCTGTCTGTCCTCCTGCCCTCTGAAGATGCCGGTCACAGATGCTGGCGAAACGTTAGGAAACAGAACTTCCAGAACACGGCCACACAGCCCGGAAGACCCACACCAGCCTTCGTATGCCGGCCGTGAAAGCCTTCGACAATACAACTTAACAGAAACATTTCGGAGTTCTTTTTCTTTCCAGCGATATTCTTTCTGACCACTAGAGTGTGGTATTGCCTACCTAATCCACTACCTGAAAGCTTTTGGTGGATTTCTTTCTCACTGGCAATTAATTTAAAAATGACTCCCAAAAGACCCTATGGAAGTGCCTCTGCAGACTTTGACTTTTTGTGGCAGATGTTTGATGATTTTTCAGCTAAAGCTATACAGACTATAGATGCTAGATTTGAAGCAATAGAACAAAAATCGGGTACAAAAATAGAGAAGATGGATGCTGTTGTAAAGCAAGTTACTGACAAAGTACAAATACTGGAAAAAAGAATGGATGCTAAAGACACAGAAATGGAAAGAGAACTGGATAAATTTGCTCTACTTGGGCTTAAAGAGAACGAATTCCGTTTAAGAGCAGTTCGTGAAAATGTTCAAGAGAATGTCAAACAACTGGTGGTGTCTGCTGTCTCCAATTTATTAAGCTGGGAGGAAGAAAGGATGGATCAAGAAGTCGGCAAGGTGTATCGTATAAATTCACATTTTGCAGCTGTTAGAAAACTTCCTAGAGATGTTATGGTTTATTTTTTGAGATGGTCAACAAGAGAACAAGTATTGCAGGCTCATTTTGATTCTAGACTAAAAATTGCTAATACAGAGATGATTGTATTAAAAGAAATACCCATTAGAATCTTGGGAAAGAGAAAGGAATACACCTTTTTGACAGAGGTTTTAAAAAAGAACAAGATCCTATTCCGTTGGGATAAATTGGAAGGTGTGATCTTTACCTTCCAGCAACAAAGATTCAGATTAAATTCCGTCCAAAAGGCCAGAGATTTCCTGGCAAGATATGGATTGGAATTACAACAAGAATAGAGGGGAAGGCCTTACAGAGTCAACAACAATCGGAGGAAGGGCTCGATGACCAGGTTGTCGAGATGGGTGTTACAGTTAAAGACTGATAAACTTTCTTCTTAATTATGGATTATCAGTACTTAACGTGGAATATTAATGGTGCAAACCACCCCCAGAAAAGACAAAAAATCTTTCATTATTTGAGAAAATTAAATCAGGATATAATTTGTCTGCAGGAAACTCACATCAGAAAAAAAGATGAAAAATACTTGATTTACAAAACTTTAGGTGAAGAATTTGTATCAGCAAATATTAAAAAAAAACTAATGGAGTTGTTTGATATATTAAGCCCTATTTGAAACCACAACTTTTAATATTTGATGAAAGAGGTAGATATGTTGCAGTTGAGACTGAGTTGCAAAGAATTAAATTTGTAATTGTTGGATTATATGTTCCTAATGGAGATAAAGGTAAATTTTTTAAACACCTGATGCATCAATTGTCACCTTTCACATATGAAAATTGGTGCTTGATGGGAGACTGGAATGGCGTAACCTCACCTCAGATGGACAGGTCCTCCGGAAAGGGAATTAAACTTAACCGAGGGAAACCACCTAAGTCTTTTTTTGACTTGATTGAAAACTTGACTTTGATACTCTTGGAGACAAAGAAATGGGAATGCCAAGGAATACACCTTTTTTTCAGAAAGGCATAAATCTTTTTCTAGAATTGATATGATATGGATTTGAAAGACTTTGGCAAACAACTTTAGAAGTATGGATATTTTACCAAAAACCTTCTCAGATCATAATCCAGTTACACTGACACTTAAGAAGAAACCTATAACATTTAAGTGGAGACTAAATGACTTGATACTGCAAAAAGAATCAGTAGTAAAAGAATGTAGAAAGAAGCTAAATGAACACTTTAATAACAACTTAGATAAAGGAACAGATTCAAAAATTGTTTGGGATGCCAGTAAAGCAGTGATGAGGATTCAATATAACCGGAACTTAAAAGGAAACATCAAGAAAGAATGCAAACTATTCTAAGTGAAATAAAGGGAAAAGAAGAACACCAACAGATACTGATATTTTGCGCCAAATTAAGCTTCTACCACAGCAACTGTCTATGTTAACTATAAAAGAAACAGACTGAAGAGCAACTAGCGGTAAGAGACAGACTGAAAGATCGTCATGCAGTGACTCTCACTGGCAAGTTGAGGCAAGGAGCTGTTGCAGCCAGGAGCCCCAGAACAGATGCTGTTCTCCAGAGACCTGCTGGAAAAGGAGCCATTTCGGATCACGCAACACGCTGGGGAAGCACTTCTTTGACGATAAAGCGCTTGCTTGAACTAAAAGACTTTCTGGAAGATCCAGCCAACAGAAATGTTTCACTAACTGAAAGCCAGTGGGCGCAAGTGTACTTTCTCACCTTTTTACTCTCCCCAAGAAGTTGCAATCTGAGGCTATAACACCCGGTAAATTCTTGTCGGAGTGGAAAAGCTTGGTGTATCATTTGAACAAAAGAGGAGGGTTAATTGCTGATGGCACTGTATCTTCATTGAAGAAAAGGGAGGGTCTCTTGCTGGATAATCAAATCCTTGCGTTGATCCAATGAACCAACTTTTGTTGAGCAGTGACCAAGCTGCTACAGGAAAACAGGCGCTCTACGAAGGAGCAGTTCGCACAAAAGGGTTACAAGTACTACCGGAAACACCTGAACCCCTGGATGAAGCTAGAAGCACTGGTCACTCAGAGTCATCCTCTTCGAAGGAAGCATTGGAGTTTGAGGCCTACTTGGACAGACTGGAACGTCCAAAGCGACGCCGCTTGAGCACGGAAAAACAACCGGTACGTATCCAAATAGAGAAATTCCAGCAAGGACTTTTTGAAGGATTAAAGGAAGTGGAAAACTGCGACTGCTCCTCGAAACGGACTGTAGAATAAGCCATCCTTGTTTATCCAGAGGTTGTTAGGGATGTAGCTAGGACTGTAACAGCAGTGCCACCCACCCAAGTCAGTGCTGAAAGACTGTTTTCGGCACTGAAAATAGCCAAATCGGGTTTAAGGGCTTCTGCGAGGGAGGATTTGGCAGAAGCAATTTTGTTTCTAAGAACAGTATGTTAGTCTTCAACTTCAACAATCTTCTGCAATATAATTTTTATTTCATTCAATGTAATGTTTCATGTTATATTCGCTTGAATTTTATATTCAAACGATACTTTAATCTCAAAAAGAAAGTTTATATTACTTATGTACCTAATTGAGTTCGTTTCTTTAAAATGGTCATTTGTTAAGTTGTTTTAGGGGTTCAATTGTTTATTTTTTTGGTAGTTTTGACTTTAAATTCTTTCCAGCAATGTCATACTTTAGATTTCTGAACTAGTAGAGTTCCTGATTTTCTTTTATAGTTTCTTTCTTTTATAGCCTATTACTTTATACTCTATACTCTTTTGATAAAAATATAACCTCACTGTTCTTAGTTTTTACTTTTTATCCTTTGTTTAAACTATAAGGTTACTGAATGCTTGTAATTTCTTCCGTAAATAAAATTAAAAACCAGAATGTCGTAGCTATAACCTTTAGACTCAACCTTTAACAGGTTAGGGTTCTGAAAAGCTGCCCACTGATTCACGTGGGCAGCGATGAAACGCTTGTATGTTATGTGCTTGCAGTCAATATAGGAAATATATAATTAGTATATTTATAATTTATTTCCTATATTGATATATAATTAAAGGAGCCGGAGCCGGAGGTACCATGAATAAAGGAGTCAAAGGTTTTATACGCCAACTCCACAGCCCTGGTAACTATACGGGAAAAAGCGTAAACACCATGTTAAATGTAAGCAAATCCATCATTTTTCCAGTCCAGATATTGACAAATCCAAAAAGTTGTATCTCCCACTTTAGCCCTGGTCAAATGGACCGATTTTGTGTTGCTTCTTATTACACAAAACAATCTTGCTCTTTAATCCATTCAGATGATGATTGATCCTTGTTTCGAATTTCTTCAATACTTTATACAGCCAGCAAAAAGAAATTGTTCTAATTGCTCTCTGGAAGTGTCATTTTTATTTCTTTCTTAATTTTTAAAGCCTCATCCAATTTTTTTCTTTCTATCTGATGACAAATTCGTACTCAAATTCTGGTTCATGTTGTTCTCGGGTAGATTTTGTTGCATAACCTTTTCGGTAACATCTTCTGAGAAAAACAGCCTGTTCTCAAAAAGATACCACATAGCTGACATAATTGCACGAGCCCCGGTGCTGTTGCTCAAAGATATCGCTGAAGGCCTTTCTAAGTTACTTGTTTTGTTTGATCTCCAATATCAAAAACAGTTTTTCTTTCCCACAAAAATGCGTTTATTCTTTAAGATGAATTCCAAAGTCTTTGCATTCAAAATCCAATATTCCAATGTTTTCTGAGCCCTTAATCCATTTAGTGTTGATTTCAAATTCTGAAAGATGATAAAGATACGTCTTCATTTTCTTACGTCAAGGATCGAAGGCACTCACCCGGTGTTTGCAGTCTCGTCACTTTGAAGGTGTCTAACTTCTTTAAAGCAGTTGATAGGCAATGTCTGAAGGTGGTTAGCGAGGGAAGTGCAAACTAACATCCTTTAAAAAGGCTCCATTTGTGGTTAGAGCAATCATGGCGAATTCCCTCGGCTCCCGATTCTCCCACCCGCCAGAGACCGCCGTCTTCCAGTCTCTTCGTGTGGAGCAACCGTAAGGAGAACAGCTTGGGCGATCCCACGTCCTCTCTTTGTCCAGAGAGGGTCAAAGGGGCCGATCTACTCCTCGGTCCCTGCTCGTGGTCACAAACGTTGGCCCCGCTTTTGGCAGAGGCCATCTTCAGTCCGCCACCTTCCCCGGAGGTTCGGAGAAATGCTAGCGCTGTTTTGGTGCCACAACCGATGGACAGGAAGCCAAAATACTGGAACTGAAATCAAAGGAGGGCGTGTGGTGGAAGGTCATTTCATTCATCCTCCCCTGACTCCCCCTTCCCACAAAAACAGGTGGCTCTCTTTTTCCATGGGGCGAAGGGAGCCAGCGCACGAGTGCCATAAAGGACACCGTCTATGCTAGAAGGGGTGGGTGGCCATCAGTAGGAAGGGCAGGCCGGGAGTCTCTTTAGAAGCGGAGAGTGTAGAGGTGTCCGGTCAGCCCAACACAAGGTCATCCCACGTTGTTCTCAGGTCCTACGTTCCTGCAGTAAACACTGTGTCATGATTTACAATGCTTTTGTGAGCCCTGTGTGTCATTGTCAGAGGGCATGTAACCTGTAACCTTGTGAGCCAATCAATGATGCTTTATTGCATCTAGCTCCAGTCGCTTTCGTTCCGAAGTTCAGTGGGCATTTTCCCCACAACATGACAGAGGGGGGAATGCAAATCAGTCAAAATAAATTCAAATAAATACAATCAGTCAATGCAAAAGGAGGAGAGCAGAGCTATCAACTGTTAGGCAAAGACGGCTCCTGAACTGGCCGGCACCTCCCCAGCCCCAGTGATCTTCTAGCCCTTGTTTTACCCTTTTGGCAACATTCTCCCACAAAACGTGGAGAGCTGCTAACTTAAGGGCCCCAAGAGCTCCGAGGCTCTGAAAGGCAGCTTTGCATCAGTCGGTATTAAGAGTGAATTCCTGCACACAATGAGCAACAGCAGACGAAGGTCAGCAGTAGCACAAGTTCACACGGCTATTTTGGGCCACCTCGGTGTGGGGAGAAGATAACAAAGAGGAGACAAGCTCGAAGGCAGGGATGGTGGGGCACGAAGCAAGAGCAGGTGAGAATACGCCAAGCCTGCCTAAATTAATACCATTGCTGTTCAGACACTATCAACGGCTGGATAAACGTAACCTACGGAACTCCCTTCCACAAGATGTGAGGAGAGAGAATCAAATGGCAATGCTCACGTAAATAAGCATGAGTTAACCAATTTTCCCGGACACCCGAGGACCCCACGCGATTGCCGCCTGCTATCCTACAACACTCACAATCCCTCCCAGAAGACCCACAACAACCAGAGGGACAGCTCACCCCTTTGGAAGTGGCAAAGCGCCACCACCCCTTCCACGGGGCGATTTGGCAACCTTGGGAGGGTCGCCACCGGTCCCTGTCCTCTGCCTTTGCAGCTGCAGGCTGCCCACCTCGGTTGGGCTCAGGCTCCAGGTTGGGGGCAGAGGGGGCGTGCTATTGGCTCTGCTCCTGCCCCCCTTCCCTGGCCGGATTGCAGGCTGCAGCTCAACACTCAGCCAGAGAGCAAAGTCTGTCTCCAAAAGAGGGGCAGTCCAGAGCCCCGTCTGCCCCCCCCCGGGAACATCACGTTGCCCCCCCCCCCCCGCTCCCACTGACACCCACGCCCGGCCAGCTCAGCCACTTCCCACCAGCCGCCCCTCCAAGAACTGCGGGCTTCTGCAGGACCGTCTGGGTGATCTCAGGGAGACTCCGCTGCCACCATCGAGGGAACCTGCGGGCTGAACTGACACCCCCTCCCCCCCGCCGGGTTCACACGGCGCCCTGAACCTGAACGAGCCCGACCGGGGCGACCCGCCGCCCACTCCGCCCCGCCCCGCCCCGCCCAGCCGCAAGACCCCGAAGCCGACGAAGAGGAGCAGCTCAGCCCGGACGGACGGCGACACTCCTCCGGCGCCTGGCCGCCTCTACCCCCGTGCACTGGGGGGACGCAGCAGGGTGTCCCCCAGACACACACCACTGATGCCCCCCGGAAGGCCGCCCAGCGCCCGCTCCCGCACTGCCGCACCCCTTCCCCATCACCCCCAGCCGGCCCTCTGGGAAGGCGGCGCTCGGAGTTGGAGCTCCACTCGGGAGGAGGGTGCCGGGCTGGGGGACCCACCTCTTCCCCCCCATTTCCCCGCTTGCACTGACGCTGTGCCCGGCTACCTCAGGATGCGCCGGGGGATCCCTTTCCGAGGGTCCCGGCCCTTCGCCCCCCGCCTCGTGGCCCCAGGCGGCGTCCCCACATGCCCAGGAGGAAAAGGGACCGGCCGCTCCAGGGGCCCGGACTGATGCCCTCCGGGGTGCCCAAGCGGCGCCCGCTCACCCGCCCGCCTTCTCCATCCCTCCATCGCAAAGCCAGACCTGCCGCCGCCACCGCCTCTCCTCGCACTGCTTGTTGGCTGGCAGCAGCCAGGGAGGGAGACGGGCGTCTTTGGGCGGGTGCAGCTCAGCAGGGGCGGGCTATGGCGGGGCCGAACCGAGTCTGCCTCTGAGCGTGGGCAGAGCGCCGAGGCACCCTGCAGGTCGGGGGATGCATTCTGCAAAACGGGGCTCAGACATCCGTGGCCTCTGAGAGCGTGCAGAGGATGAAAGGCAAGAGTAAGAACGGAGAGGTGTTGGAGGGAGCTTTGTCTCACCTGAAGGAGACAGTGCTCCTGAGCGTGTGCAGAAGCCTCCTCATTCCACTTCCCCCGGGAAAAGACAGGGTCCCCTCCATCCCATAGGAAGTCAAGTGGGTGGGGCCCTAAGGCCACCCCCCCGGCGCAAAACGCGCACACACAAACACACAACAAACACACAGAGCAGAACGTTTTGCCTTTTCCAGGGCCAAAAAGAGTCAGTACGGATTGTGCTTCATCGATCACAGAAGAGCCTTGAATGATGTTGATCGTGTCACATCGTGGAATCTGCTTAGAAAAATGGAAATCGCAGAAGGTCTCCTGGTCTGCTGCCAGGCCAGGAAGCCCCGGAAGGGGCAGAACACGGCAAAAGAGACGGGCTCCGGGCTGGCGAAGGAGGGCGACGAGGCTGCACTGCACCCTCTCCCCGGATCTCCCCAGCCTCCGTGCGGAAGACGCGTTCCGGGAAGCTGCTCGTTAAAAAAAAATTGGTGAACTATAATAAGTAATACAACGGCTGCGATAGAATAAAGTAATATTTAAATAATAGTGATTAAGATCACACTTAAGGGAGTATCATGTGAACATAGCAGGAGCTCAGTCCCTTAACATTATTAAATCTAGACCATACAGAAGCATATTGCTCTGTCTTCTCCCTTTTACAATATAAAGACATTTCAAAAACGGAGAGAGAACATATTTCCTGAATGCATTCTTTAACATCAGGCGTGAGATTAACCCTAGCAAGACTGAGTGGCTTTGGGTTCTAGGTCCCCCTGGTTCCGGCCATTCTCCGTCTCTGGTTCTGGATGGGGCTACACTGCCCTAACAGGACCAATGTGCAATTTGGGGGTCCTCCCAGACTTGTGGCTCCTGTTCAAGGAACGGGTAGCAGCCAAGACCGGGCGGGCTTGACCGAGTTTCACATTGTGCCCCAATTGTGCCCTTCCTGGACTAGGAGGTGATTAGCATCAATAAGGAATGTCAGAAATGATGACGATGATGATGTCATTTTCAATTTCCCTTGCTTCTCGTTATTGTCAAATTCAGTTTGTGAAAAATGGATGCTAAAAGCGAGGTATAAAAAAGGGACCTTCCACTGTTTCAAGAGACATCGGGCTTTTGGGTGGGGAGGGAAGGAAAGCTCCCTCCAAGCAGTTTCCCTTGGCCAAGAGCTTGCCTTTCGAAGAAGAACTGGAGAGCGACCAGCAGGAGAGCGAAGGGGAGGCCGAGCAGGAGGTGTCGGGGTTGGGGATAGTGGACGTCCTCCGTCTCCTGCATGTCCTCCCAGGTGAACCCTGGAGGTAGCCAGTACTCCTGTCTCCAAAGCCACCGCGTGAGCTGCGCCATCTCCCTGGGGAGGAGGGAAGAAAGGCAGGGGGTGCGATGGGGCGCTGCAGGAGTGTTTCCGGAAGGAGGGTCCTCTCTCAGCCCTTCCAGCCGCGGCTCAGGGGAGCAGCGATACTCCATCTTCCTCACCTCCCAGCATACCTTGGAGGTAGGCCAGGTGAGGGAACAGACAGCGCAAGGACTACTGGACTCTTCTGTGACCAAGTGTCATAACATAATTTTGGAAGCCTGCCAGAGTTTCCCTCGGCCCCCTCTTCTACCACAGAGAAGCACGGCGGAATTATCTTGTTTCTTAACCTTTATTGATTTTCAATAAACAATGAAACATAAGAAAACAGAAAAAAAAAGAGAGAAAAGTTTAGAAAAAAGAAGTTAAATGTACAGAAAAGGAAAAGAAAAAGAGAGAAAGAATAGGTGAGTTCCAACTTTCTCTGTTGCAGGTACAAATATTGAATACCTACCGCTTTTACTGTAAGAATAGAACCAATATAAAGTACTTCTCTAATCCTAATAATGATCAAATCCCCAAATCAACATGGCATTCGGGCATAATCCCAAGCAAAAGGGAAGAACAAATGCGATTTCCAAATAGAAACAAGGCTAACCCCCCCCCTTTTTTTTAATCTCAATATACTATGTCACCTTCTCCGCCACTGCCATTATTGTCCAGTCGTAAATATCTGCGTGTTTTGACATCTGGGTGCGTAGCAAAAGCTCAGTGGTGTTACCATCTACCATCCTCCCTTCCCAAAGGCAATAGGAAGCACTTCCATCTCACTCGTATTTCCCACCCACACTAACATCCCCTTACACAGTCCTAGCAACTTCCTCACTCAGTCCCAATCAACAAGACGCCCCTCTAACCACTCTCAGGAGTCGCAGTCTATATTCATCTTTTCTGCTATTAAAGAACAGTAATCCTAGCTGCATTGTCAGACAATCCTGGTCCCAAGAAGTTACCATTAATCTGTCAGAAGCCACAGCCCATGTTTTAACCATGATCAAACAGGTTTACTTTGTACACTTTCTAAGAAAGTGGTCATACTTTCATCCTAGCACGTAGTACCCCACAGATTGAGCCATTTTTTTTTTTTCTCCTTAGCTGCTTCTTTCAGGAACAACTTCAGTACATTCTCTTTATCTTTCAGTAATTTAAGACCTTCCTTTTGGAGATCCAAATAATGTCAACATTAGACTGATCCAAGTTCTCTTCACTTTGGAAGAGTAACTCTTTGAACCTAGCAAACAGCGCCTCACAAGTTGAATCTTTATTATTTTCTCCTCGTCTTCTTCTCTCAGGAACCACTTCAAGAAGTTCTCTTTATCTCTCAGTGATTTAAAACCCAAAACAATGTCATCATTGGGCTGATCCAAAATAACTGAGTCCAAAATAAGATTCTTTTTCTTTAAAGTCCAGTAAAATATCCATCTCTCTTTCTTCTTCCATATCTGTATTATCCATATTGTTCTCCAAGATACCCAACTTATGTCCAACTTGCCTCACATCAACAGCAGCCTCATTGAATTTCGCATCAAGTTTCTTGTTCAAATTATCAAATTTATCCTCCAGGACTGAATTATTTTTTCTGCAAAGCTTTGAAACCTAATCGTGAAACACTCATCCCTGTGCTTTGCCCTCTTAGTAGCCATGGTCAATAGCGCTCTCTTGTGTCCGGAATAGAAATTACGTCCCAACCAAAGTAAAGAGTGAAAAGGAGAAAGTCCCTTTATTTTAGTTAAGGTTCCTGTTTAATCAGCACCAATTAAGTAAGAAAACAAAGCAGAGTTCACACACTTCCCATATCCACATTCCAGTATCACAAACCCAAGTGCAGATTTGCCGGGAAAAACAATAAAAAAGAATTTCTTTTCTCTTGCTTCTTAAACATTTATAAAAAATCCAAGCTTTTGCCTTTTTTGCTGAATATACAAAACTATTTATCCTAATCAAGGGTAAGCGCAAACGTCTGGTGGTTTTTTCGGCTTCATCGCAGCTTGGAACTTGAAGGTAATCCCACCACCCAGCTGGTCACTCACCAGTCGATCCCGAAAGTCTCCAGTTTGAGGTCTTCTGGCTGTGAAAAGCTGTCCAGAGGTCATGTGTGATGATTTCTGGGATTCCCCTTGCATCCGGAGAATTCTTCAGGCTCCAGGAAGCCTGCCTGAGCCTAAAACTTCTGCGACAACGACTCTCCACTTGAAAAGGAGAGCCTAGCGTGCAGCCATTTCTCACTGGAAGCTCCTCAAGGCAGAATTATCTTGAGTTTCTTTCTCATCTGCTCTTCCTTCCCAGGGCTAAGGTCCTTGACAGCCAGGCACTCCTCCTTCAAGATTATCTCCAGACTCCTCCATACCTCCCTACATGCAAGCCCAGGTTAGGACCCCCTCGTGGTATAGGTATTCCAACTCCCAGGACCCTCAGCTTGTTGTGCAGAGCACAGCAAAACTTCCAAAAACTCTGCTCTCAGGAAAATTACACATCAGCATGAGAGCTTGCAAAATGCAGTGTCCATATTTTGCTCTCCAAAGAAAATCCAGTCAGAAAATATATACTAACTGGTTTTTATTGATAAAAATGCAAAACTCCATAAAATAGAACTTGCGTACAAAATATAGGAAATAACAAAAACTTCTCATAAAACTTAGCATCCAAGACTTATCCACAACAAAGTCTCTAGCTAAAAACTCTCAGAGAAGAGGTACACTACTTGGTTATTAGTTACAACTACATAACCTATAAAACCTACATGGTAGATGAAACTGTACACGACTGACAGGCTGGGCATCTAGCCCTCCCGTTATATTGCCAGCATGTACCCGCACACTGAATAACTAGCATACAGATGCCAATAGGTGGCAGTAACTAGCAGTATACTTACACAACACACAGTCACAAGTTGTTTACATGAACTACGTAGTCATAATAAGTTGTTGTACAGATAACGAGATGAGTTTCTTCCCATGAAAAATCCTGATGCAGCTATGGCCATGCAAGCTGGAAATGCTGGGAATGAAACTCCATGCATTGAGAGGGTATCAGGATGGGGAAGCTGAGACAATTACAGAGAGAAGACGGCCCCTTCCCTGGTTAAATTCTGTCTGCAGGAGTGGACAGAACTCCCAGGATCCTCAGGCATGGCCATGCAAGCTGGGAATGCCAGGACTGGAACTTCATGCATTGAGAGGGTATCAGGATGGGGAAGCCGAGACTGGGTTAGACAGAGAAGATGGCTATGTTTATAATGCCCTCTCCCTGGTTAAATCCTGTCCATAGGACTGGACAGTTGCATACCAAAAATCCTTTCTAGGGAATGTCCCCACCACCACCACCAAAAAAGGAATACAGTTTTATGAGAAGCAAAACGTTGGGTGAGAGATGCTAGAGGTCTTCTTCTTATATAGTAAGTTGTATTGAAAGGTTTAGGTACAACAATAAAAGTTAATGCAAACTAAAAATAAGAAAAAAAGGAAAAAGAACCCTAAGAAAGCAACTTCCCACCCTCATCATCAGTATAAACAAATTTGTGATCTCTTCACCCCCTCTTCATTAACAGATTAAAAACTCTTCATCCCATAACTCATCTCTTAATTACAGGCAAATCCAATAAGTAACATCTTCTCCAATCCAGGTGTCAGCAAAAAGTCCAAACAGAGCCCTAAAATCACAGCATTAATTAAGATACATAAAACTCCACGTTCCACCTCTCAGCTCTTAGCTGTACGCAAAGCCACATTTAAAGGGCATAAAGTGGTCCCGTATCTAGTGGAAACGAAAACACTGAAGTCTAACGTGACAAAGAGGGGGCATTTCTCATTCCCAAATATCCCTTTTTCTAGCATAACTGTAGGGAAAAAAGCTTAAACACCATGATAAGTCTAAGCAAACCCAATACACAACATTTTCCCATTCCAAGTGCCAACAATTCCAAAGAGATCCACCCCAAAGAGCAACATATCCCAGTCAAATAAACGTTCTATATCTCAACCCTTAAGTATAAGGAAATCCAGATTTAGCAAATGTAAAGTAATCCCAGTATCCTAACCCTAACCCTAACCCTAACCCTAACCCTAACCCAAAAGACTAAAATTTAACCCAAAAGACTAAAATTTAACATAACAAAGAGGGATAATTTCTCCTTTAAAAAGAAGTTCACCAAAAGAGAGTGCGCGAGCGAGTGAACGTGAGCCAGTTTAGTGTAGAAGAAGCAGTTTGGTGTAGTGGTTAACGTGCTGGCCTAGAAACCAGGAGATGGAGGGTTCTAGTCCTGCCTGAGGCATAAAAAACTGGCTGGGTGACTTTGGGCCAGTCACTCTCTCTCAGCGCAACCCACCTCACAGGGTTGTTGTTTTGGGGAAAATAGGAGGAGGAAGGAGTATTAGGTATGGAAAAAAAAGCCGAGATAAAAATCTAAAAAAAACCCCAAACCTTCCAGACTTTAAGTAAAAAGACAGTTAAATGCAGATTAGGATACAGTAACTATAGGGGGGAAAAGTATAAACACCATGTTACATGTAAGCAAATCCATCATTTTTCCAGTCTAGATATTAACAAATCCAAAAAGAAACATCTCCCATTTTGTTGTTGTTGTTCAGTCATTAAGTCGTGTCCGACTCTTCGTGACCCCATGAACCATATCGCGCCAGGCCTTCCTGTCCTTCACTGCCTCCCTGAGTTTGCTCAGTTTCATGCTCATTGCTTCAGTGATGCTATCTAGCCATCTCGTCCTCTGCCGTTCCCTTCTCCTTTTGCCTTCAATCTTTCCCAGCATCGGGTCTTTTCCAAGGAATCTTCTCTTCGCATTAGGTGATCAAAGTATCTGAGCTTGAGCTTCAGTATCAATCCTTCCAATGACCAATCAGGGTTGATTTCCTTTAAGATTGACTGGTTTGACCTCCTAGCAGTCCAGGGGACTCTTAAGAGTCTTCTCCAGCACCACAGTTCAAAGGCATCAATTCTTCGGCGCTCGCCTTCTTTATGGTCCAGCTCTCACAGCCATACATTGCTACTGGAAAAACCATAGCTTTGATTATGCAGATCTTCGTCAGCAAGGTGATGTCTCTGCTTTTTAACAATGCTGTCTAGGTTTGCCGTAGCTTTCCTCCCAAGGAGCAAGCGTCTTTTAATTTCATGGCTGCAGTCTCCGTCTGCAGTGATCTTGGAGCCCAAATAAATGAAGTCTGTTACTGCTTCCATTTCTACCCCTTCTATTTGCCAGGGATTGATGGGTCCAGATGCCATGATCTTAGTTTTTTTAATGTTGAGTTTCAAGCCAGCTTTTGCACTCTCCTCTTTCACCCTCATCAAGAGGCTCTTTAGTTCTTCTTCACTTTCTGCCATTAGGGTGGTATCGTCTGCATATCTGAGCTTATTGATGTTTCTCCTGAAATATTAATTCCAGCTTGTGATTCTTCCAGCCTGGCATTTCTCATGATGTACTCTGCATATAGGTTAAATAAGCAGGGTGACAGTATACAGCCTTGTCGTACTCCTTTCCCTATTTTGAACCACTCGGTTGTTTCGTGACCGGTTCTAACTGTTGCTTCTTGGCCTGCATACAGATTTCTCGGGAGGCAGGTAAGGTGGTCTGGTTCCCCCACCTTTCTAAGAATTTGCCACAGTTTGTTGTGATCCACACAATCGAAGGCTTTTGCATAGTCAATGAAGCAGAAGTAGATGTTTTTCTGGCACTCTCGTGCTTTCTCCATGATCCAGCGAATGTTGGCAACTTGATCTCTAGTTCTGACTCTTCGAAACCCAGCTTGTACATCTGGTAGTTCTCGGTTCACGTACTACTGAAGCCTAGCTTGTAGGATTTTGAGCATAACCTTCCTAGCATGTGAAATGAGCACAATTGTGCGGTAGTTTGAGCATTCTTTGGCACTGCCCTTCTTTGGAATTGGAACATAAACTGACCTTTTTCAATCCTGTGGCCGCTGTTGCGTTTTCCAAACTTGCTGAGATATTGAGTGCAGCACTTTAACAGCATCGTCTTTTAGTATTTTAAATAACTCAGCTGGAATACTGTCATCTCCACTAGCTTTGTTGTTAGTAATGCTTCCTAAGGCCCACTTGACTTCGCTCTCTAGGATGTCCGGCCCAAGGTCAGTGACCACACCAGCGTGGACATCAGGGACATTCCGATCTTTCTTGTAGAGTTCTTCTGTGTATTCTTGCCACCTCTTCTTAATCTCTTCTGCTTCTGTTAGGTCCCTGCCTTTTTTGTCCTTTATCACGCCCATCTTTGCATTAAATGTTCCTTTGATATCTCCAATTTTCTTGAAGAGATCTCTAGTCTTCCCCATTCTATTTTTTTCCTCAATTTCTTTGCAATGTTCATTTAAGAAGGTTTTCTTAACTCTCCTTGGTATTCTCTGGAAATCTGCATTCTGTTGGTTATATCTTTCCCTTTCACCCTTGCTTTTCGCATTCCTTCTTTCCACAGCTATTTGTAAAGCCTCATCAGACAGCCAGTTTGCTTTCTTGCATTTCTTTTTCTTTGGGATGGTTTTAGTTGCTGCCTCCTGTACAATGTTACAGACCTCCGTCCATAGTTCTTCAGGCACTCTGTCTACCAAATCTAATCCTCTAAATCTATTCATCACCTTCACTGTGTACTCACATGGAATATGATCTAAGTCATACCTGAGTGGTCTAGTGGTTTTCCCTAGATGAAAAGGACATCTTTTTTTGGTGCTAGTTCTAGAAGGTGTTGTAGGTCTTCATAGAACCGGTCAACTTCAGCTTCTTCGGCATCGGTGGTTGGGGCATAGACTTGGATTCCTGTGATGTTGAATGGTTTGCCTTGGATTCGCACTGAGATCATTCTGTCGTTTTTGAGATTGTGCCCCATTACTGCCTTTCCCACTCTCTTATTGACTATGAGGGCTACTCCATTTCTTCTAAGGGTTTCTTGCCCACAGTAGTAGATATAATGGTCACCTGAATTAAATTCACCCATTCCTGTCCATTTTAATTCGCTGATTCCCAAGATGTCGATGTTCAATCTTGTCATCTCACGTTCGATCACATCCAGCTTGCCTTGGTTCATAGATCTTACATTCCAGGTTCCTATACAATATTGTTCTTTACAGCATCGGACCTTCTTTTCGCTTCCAGATACATCCACAGCTGAACGTCCTTTCGGCTTTGGCCCAGCCGCTTCACTCTTTGTGGAGCTACTTGGAATTGCCCTCCGCTCTTCCCCAGTAGCATACTGGACACCTTCCGACCTGAGGGGCTCATCTTCCAGTGTTGTATCTTTTAGCCTTTTGATATTGTCCATGGGGTTTTCTTGGCAAGGATACTGGAGTGGGTTGCCATTCCCTTCTCCAGTGGACCACATTTTGTCAGAACTCTGTCATGACCTGACCGTCTTGGGTGGCCCTGCACGGTATAGCTCATGGCTTCACTGAGTTACGCAAGCCCCTTCGCCACGACAAGGCAGTGATCCATGAAGGGGATCTCCCATTTTAGCCCTGGTCAAATGGACCGATTTTGTGTTCCTTCCTATTGCACCAAACAATCTTGCTCTTTCATCCAGTCAGATGAGGGTTGATCCTTGTTTCAAAGTTCTTCAATACTTTACGCAGCCTCTTTTGTAAGTCCAGCAAAAAAAAAAATTGTTCCAACTGCTCCCTGGGATTCTCATTTTTATTTCCTTCTTAATTTTTAAAGCCCCATCCCATTTTTTTCTTTATACCTGATGACACGTTCTTACTTAAATTCTGGTTCATGTTGTTCTCAGGTGGATTTTGTCGTGCACCATTTTCTGCAACATCTTCTGGGAAGAACAGCCTGTTCTCAGAAAGACTCCACATGGCTGATACAACTGCACAACTGGCTCAGGCTCCAGGTTGGGGGCGGGGGGGGCGTGCTATTGGCTCTGCTCCTGCCCACCTTCCCTGGCCAGATTCAGGCTGCAACTCAACGCTCAGCCAGAGAGCAAAGTCTGTCTCCGAAAGAGGGGCGGGACGGTTGAAAGCAGCCCGGAGCCCCGTCTGGGCTCCCCAGGTGACAGGCTGCCCCTGGGGCAGAGCCGGGGGGGCAAGGCTACCCTTCTTGGGTGCCCTTTGCCCCAATGCCACGAGCTGCCCTCGGGAGCCTCCTGCCCACCCAGAGAACCAGCCCGGAGGAAGGCAGGGAGGGAGGGAGGGGAGGGCCTCTGGGTCCTCCCAGCTCCAGCCCCCCCCCTCGGGCGCTGCAGGCCACCCCAGTGTTCCCCTCCTCTCCCACTGATCGGCCACCTCAGCCACTTCTCACCAGCCGCCCGTCCAAGAACTGCGGGCTTCTGCCACCCCGGTCTGGGTGATCTTGGGTAGCCTGCACCACCACCACCGAGGGAACCTGCGGGCTGAACTGACCCCTGCCCGGGTTCACACGGCGCTCGAACCTGAACCACCTCGCCCCGGTTATTTCAGCTCGCCCCACTAGGTCCAGCAGAAGGCGCAGGGTGCAGACCCCACCGGTCAAGGAATTTCGATTGGTGGGGTCTAGGCAGAGAGCCTTTTCTGCTGCGGCTCCCGCCCTATGGAACATCTTGCCTCCTGAGGTCCGGTGTGCACCCTCCCTCATGGCCTTCAGGAAAGGGGTTAAATCCTGGCTTTGCCAGAAGGTCTGGGGGCCAGATGGGGGCTCCCATCTGTGGAGATGGGTGGTGGGGTGATGGGTTGCCCTCCCCCCCAGCATCTTGAAGGTTTTAGGGCTAAAATTTATAGGGGGGTTTTAGGACATTTTTAATGCATGTTTCTATTTTAATTATTTATGGATTTTAGCCATTGTTGGAGGGATTGGTGTTTTTCCCTTTTTTGTTGTTGTGAGCCGCCCAGAGTCACCCGTTGGGGGAGATGGGCGGCATACAACTTTAATAATAAATAAATAAATAATAAATAAACGAGCCTGACCGGGACGACTCACCACCCGCTCCGCCCCGCCGCAAGAGCCCGAAGCCGACGAAGAGGAGCGGCTCAGTCCGGGACGGCGACGCTCCTCCCGCGCTTGGCCGCCTCTGCCCGGCGCGCCAGGGGGACGCAGCAGGTTCTCCCCCCAGACACACACCGCTGACGCCCCCCGGAAGGCCGCCCAGCGCCCACTCCCGCGCTGCCGCACCCCTTCCCCATCACCCCCAGCCGGCCCTCTGGGAAGGCGGCGCTGGGAGTTGGAGCTCCACACGGGAGGAGGGTGCCGGGTTGGGGGACCCACCTCTTCCCCCCCATTTCTGACCCCCGAAGCGAGAGGCTCCCAGCCCTTTGCCCCCGCCCTCGTGACCCCAGGCGGCGCCCCCATGTGCTCAGGAGGAAAAGGGACCGGCCGCTCCAGGGGGCCCGGACTGATGCCCTCCGGGGTGCCCAGGTGGCGCCCGCCCGCCCGCTCAATCCCTCCGTCGCAACGCCAGACCTGCTGCCGCCGTCGCCGCCTCTCCTCGGACTGCTCGTTGGCCAGCAGTGGCCAGGGAGGGAGACGGTTGGCCTTGGGCGGGTGGAGCTCAGCAGGGGCGGGCTATGGGGGAGCCGAACCGGGTCTGCCTCTGAGCGTGGGCAGAGCGCCGAGGAGCCCCGCAGGGCAGGGGGCGCATTCTGCAAAACGGGGCTCAGACATCCATGGCCTCTGAGAGCGTGCAGAGGGTGAAAGGCAAGAGTAAGAATAGAGGTGTTGGAAGGAGCGTTATCTTGCCTGAAGGAGACAGTGCTCCTGAGCATGTGCAGAGGCCTCCCCATTCCATTTTCCCCGAGAGAAGACGGTCCCCCCCATACCACAGCAGGTCAAGTGGGTGGCGCCCTGAGGCCACTCCCCCGGCACAAAACATGCACACACACACACACACACACACACATGAACTCAAGCCCACAGAGCAGAACCTTTTGCCTTTTCCACGGCCAAAAAGTCAGTACAGAATGTGCTTCATCGATTACAGAAAAGCCTTGGATCATGTTGATCGTGTCACATTGTGCAATGTGCTTAGAAAAATGGGAATCACAGAAGGTCTCCTGGTCTCATTGCAAAATCTGCTGCCAGGCCAGGAAGCCCCAGAACGGGCAGAACACAGCAAAAGAGACGGGCTCCGGGCTGGCGAAGGAAGGCGACGAGGCTGCACCCTCTCCCTGGATCTCCCCAGCCTCCGTACGGAAGACGAGTTCAGGGAAGCGGCTTGACAAGAGGAATACGACATTTGATCTCGGGGAGCCTCCACTGCAACCACCGAGGGAACCTGCGGGCTGAACTGACCCCCCCCCCGGGTTCACACGGCACCTGAACCTGAATGAGCCCGACCGGGTCAATCCACCGCCTGCTCTGCTCTGCCCCGCCCCGCCGCAAGAGCCCGAAGCCGACGAAGACACACAGCTCACCTGGGACGGCGACGCGCCTCCGGCGCTTGGCCACCTCTGCCTAACACACTGGGGGGATGCGGCAGGGTCTCCCCCCAGACACACACCACTGCTGCCCCCCCCCCCCGGAAGGATACCCAGCGCTCGCTCCCGCGCTGCCGCACCCCTTCCCCATCACCCCCAGCCGGCCCTCCGGACAGGCGGCAATGGGAGTTGGAGCTCCATTCGGGAGGACGGTGCCGTGCTGGGCGACCCACCTCTTCCCCCGCATTTCCCCGCTTGCACTGACGTTGTGCCCGGCTACCTCAGGATGCGCTGGGGGGGGTCCCGTTTCTGACCCACGAAGCGAGAGGCTCCCAGCCCCCGCCTCGTTGCCCCAGGTGGCGCCCCCACATCCCCAGGAGGAACAGGGACCGGCCGCTTCAGGGGGCCCAGACTGATGCCCTCTGGGGTCCCCAAGTGGCGCCCGCCCGCCTTCTCCGTCCCTCCGTCGCAACGCCAGACCTGCTGCCGCCGCCGCCTCTTCTGGAGGTGATCTCTGACCAGTGCCAGTCGGGGAGGGAAATGGGCGGCCTCAGGTGGGTGGAGCTCAGCGGGCGAGGGCGAGGCTGGGGCCGAGCTCAGCCTGCCTCTGAGCATGGGCAGAGCACCCATTCTGCAGCTTAACGACTCTGCAAAACGGGGCTGGGGCACACGTTGCCTCTGAGAGCGTGCAGCGGGTGAAACGAAAGAGTAAGAATCGAGAGGTGTCGGTGGGAGCTTTATGCACCACGCCTGAAGGAGACAGTGCTCCTGAGCATGTGCAGAGGCCTCCCCATTCCATTTCCCGCAGGAGAAGAAAAGGTCCCCCCATCCCGCAGCAAGTCAGGTGGGTGGGGCCGAGGCCACCCCAGCTGGCACAAAATGCGCGCGCACACACACACGGAGCAGAACTTTCTGCCTTTTCCAGGGCCAAAAAGCCTTGGATCATGTTGATCGTGTCACATTGTGGAATGTGCTTAGAAAAATGGGAATCGCAGAAGGCCTCCTGGTCTCATTGCAAAATCCGCTGCCAGGCCAGGAAGCCCCAGAACGGGCAGAACACGGCAAAAGAGACGGGCTCCGGGCTGGCGAAGGAGGGTGACGAGGCTGCACCCTCTCCCCGGATCTCCCCAGCCTCCGTGCGGAAGACGCGTTCGGGGAAGCTGGGTGGGAAGAAGGCGAGCCTGGCCTTGGAACTGGAGGACAACCTGCGCCGTGCTGATGGCAGGAACCCGACAGCCGAAAACGCAAAGGGTCCGCCAGCCCTACTACGAAAGGTCAGGGAGCCCGGTGAAAAATGGGACTAAAATCAAATATGAAGGCGAAGGACAACAGGAGCAGCAGCCAGCCTGAGCACTGGGAATCAGGATATCGAAGCGGTGGAGAATTTCTGCCTTTAGGATCAACCATCGGCATCGAGGAACCAGCCGTTGGGAAATCCTCGGCGGAGCAGCCACGGAGGGCTTGGAAGAGATATCCAGATGCCCGGATGCGCCTGTGCCTGCAAAGACCAGAGTCGTGCACGCCACGGGATTCCCCGTGACCCCCTCAGGAAGCAAAAGTTGGACTCTGAAGGGGCAGGAAAGGAAGAGCAGGGACGCTTTCGAACTTTGTTTTTGGAGAAGACGCCCGAGGAGACCGTGGAGAGCCGAGAAAACAAGCGGTGGATCATCAAACAGATCAACCCAGAATTATGGGGCGCGAGTGATGAGGCGCAAATTGTTCGACTTCAGGCACGTGATGTGCAGGGCCAGCAGCTCTCTGGAGGAGGCTCTGGTGCTGGGAGAGGCGGAAGGAAAGAGGAGAAGAGGACGACCACGAGCCAGCGGGTGGGCTCCATGACAGGGGCGATGGGGGCACCCTCGGAAGGCCTGAAAGACCAGGGTGGAGACAGGTCATCATGGAGGGAATCTCTCTGTGTGGTCGCCAAGAGTTTAAAATGACTTGATGACACACGATCAGTCAGTCAAAAGTCTTGCCTGACTCTGGTGGAGTCTCGTTTTCATGTTAGGGTTTCGGGGAGGGAGTCCCCTTTGGGGGCTTTATTTGCAGCACCCAAGGGGGGCCCTGGAAGGTGTCAAGAAGACCCTGGGCACATGCAGAGCCCTTTCCCACAACCTCAATGAGAAGCAGGAGCTGCTGGTTGTGGTTCATCTAAAGACCCGACCCTGGAAGTTATTCCCCACACCTGGGTGGGATGATTTGCACAAGGCTCCCGAGCATATGCAGAGTGCCTGCCCCACTGAAAACACAACTTGCCATTTGGACCAGCTAATGGCTCACCCCAAAACCTGTTCCCCCGTCAGCTTTGCATCCAGCCAATGGTAACCTACTGAAAGGTACCCCTGGTCACGTCCAAGAGGATTTTCATATAGTAACAAGAGCCTGTAAATAGTCCATCCTTTGGAGCACTTGATCTGGAAGACATAAACTGGGGCAGCTGTAAGTTGAGGCGCCAATCGTTCTGAGATTTTGCTCAGAAAACATCCATAGCCCTGATTCTCTCAGGTGGGTTGGCACAAGAAAAGGACTCTCTTCATGCAACTCAGGATCGTAAATCGCGCATGTCTAGTTGGGGGCTCATTGTGTTGTGTGAACACAAAGAGTGGCTGGGGTTCCTGCCAATCGGGCCCCTCAGCTCCAGGATCTTATTGGCGGGGGGGGTCGAAGGGGGGCCCTTGAGCAGAAATCCTAGACCCCAGATTCACAGCGGGCCCTGAGTCCTTGGCCACGCTCCGAAGGGCAGCCACAGGCTCTGGCCAGCTTCAGCCAGAATCCGCCCTGGGTCCACCCTCTGTCTACCTTGGGCCATGCGGGATGCACTCTGCCCTTGCGCAGAGGCACTGTTCCAGAGAAGATGCTGGTTTCTGGCAAGGGTGGGTTGCTGAACTTTCTGCACCCTGCCAGTCCAGCCCCGCCCTTTTCCACAGCGCTCCGCCCCCTTCCCTGGCAGATTCTCCGGGCCTGCAAGAAGCAGGCGCGCTGGAGCCCTTTCAGAGCCCACCCGGGGCTTCCTCCCTTTCCATCAGCGTTGTTCCGACTTGGCCACTTTAAGATGCGTGGACTTCAACTCCCAGCATTCTTTGAGCAACACTGATTTAAACCTTCTTTGTGATTAAGAGCTGGATGGGGGACTGCAAGGACATCTCAGGCTAGCCCTGGAAGTGGAGGAACATCCCAGAAGGCAATTGCAAAACAGATCCGAACAGGGGCCAAAGAAAGCTGCACAGCCGTGTTCATAAAGGCCCTAAGAGGCAAACTTCATTCAAGTTTGTGTCTTTACCTTTTGTGCAGACCCATGGGGGTGCTTAGCCAACCTTGGCTAGCTTTGAAAAGGGTCGTGCGTGGGGGGCAAATGGCGGAAGCCTTTCTTAGATGGGGGGAGGGAGGGGGGTGTATGACGCTCCCTGCCAGTCCCCACAAGCAAAGTCGGTGGTCAACTCACTCCCCAGGCCCCGCAAGGCACCAGGGCCGCGCCGAGGGCACCAGGCACGCCACCCGGCCAGGTCTAGCGGGATGGGCAGGGACCGCCGCGGAGAGGCGCTCCCGCCAGCGACCTGGCCTTGAAGGCGACAACCAGCACAGTTCCTCATCTGAAAGTGGCCGAGGTACAGAAGCCCTGGCTTACAGAGGTGAGCTGAATAGAAGAAGGATGTTCCGCTGACCCAGAAATCTCCACTCAAGAAGCAGAAATCGGTGCAGAGATACAAGACGGGGGAGATACCTGGGAACTGCAAACTGAGCACGAGCCAGCCGTGTGCTGTGGCTGCAAAACCGGCAAATGCAATTTTAGGCTGCATCCACAGGAGCGTCTTTTTCCCAGTTGTGGGCATACAGTAATAATCCCACTTAATGCTGGTTGGGCCACATCCCACCTTAAGAATAAAGTGCAAAAAGATGTCAAGAAATTGGAAGAAGTCAGCGGTCTTTGTGCAAAGGGGTCAGAGAGTTGAGACGGGGTGATAGGATCTTCACCCCCTTTTTTACACGGGTTCCCATTGCCATCTTGACCTTTTTGACCCCTCCCCTACAGATACTGCTGGAAGACACTTAGGGGAGGGCAGAAGACAGAGGGGGGTATGGACTAGCCTTCTTCTCTCTCCTCCCGTAACCCAGCGCACAGATTTAAGTTACAGGAAGGCAGAATCTGAGCAACTCCTGGGAGGCGATACCAAGGAAAGGATGGTCTCCCTTCACGGGATGCGTTCACAAATTTTAAGGGGGCATGGGGGGCTTTAGCAACCTGGAAGGTTAAGACATCCATTTTACCTCTGGCATCTCTCCAAACCCTCAAAAATGCCACCATGGTCATCCCCCTCTCCTGAGGCAATGGGGCTGAGGGACACAGTAGGAATCGTGTTGGACCACAGCCAGTCTCTGGATTGTACATTTTTGGACCCATTTTATAGTGGGGGAGAGATGCTGCCTACCGAATGATCAGATAAGAGGGGGCATAGGCCACAGCTACATAAGAAGCTGAGAAAGAAAGGAACCTCCCTCACTTATCAGGCTGTAAATGAGACAGCAGGAGAACTGTACTTTCAGACTTGCAAGATTCTGTTAATGTAGCCTTACCATAAAATATAATTAGCTCATCTGGTCGTGGTTCCTGTCTGGCCTACTTGGGAAGGCTGACGTTCCCTCTGCTTGCCTGAGCTCCTCCTAGGCCTGGAAGGGCATCACTCGAACCCCCTGGCCGAAGCTTCAGTCACTCTTGGTTGATCTTCTGAAGACCCCAAGAGCAGCAGCAAGAAGGAGCAAAGCCTATCCAGATGATCAGCAACATTACTGGAGCGGCCCTCTTGGGTGGCTCAAAAGCTGGCAAGGCGCTGTAGATTCCTGGCTCAGAAACTTTGTGGATGGGGAGAGCAAGGAAGATGTGGGTAGCCCAGTCCCAAGAGGGAGATAATGATCACCCGAGTGATGGTGCAGTCTCCCGAGAGCCAGGGCCATATGTTGGGCAGCGGAGCAAAGGCAGGGAGAAGGTCCGTGTGGGGCGTTGGCATCTCGGATCGTAGGAGGTGGTCCAAAGCCTTTTGTGTTTGGGGGATGTGGGCAGAAGGAGAAGGTGGCAAGGGGAGAAGGTGGCGGTTTGGAGGCATCTCTGAGAAGGACTACCTGGAGCAGGAGCAAGTATCTGTGTATGCCTTCACCAACTAGGTGCCCTACGAGGATGGCCTTGAGTGCCCACAATCTCTTGGGCCTACTAACTAGGAGTTGATGGGAATTGTATTTCAAGAGATTTGGAGGGCACCAGCTTGGAGAATAAACTAGAGGAGATGTGGTCGCTCATGGGTTTGGCCACAGAAAAGGAAGCACGGCCATGGAAACCAGGACCAGAAATCAATAGGATGAGTTGCAGCTACCTGATTTCCTTTAAATACAAAGGTTTGATCCCAGAGTCCATCCTCTGCTCTGGGCAGGGATCCTCATTAAAGCATCCCCAAGAAATGGCCGTCCGTCCCCCGCCTGAACGCGTCCCGTGAAGGGAGACCATCCTTTCCTTGGTCTCGCCTCCCAGGAGTTGCTCAGATTCTGCCTTCCTGTAACTTAAATCTGTGCGCTGGGTTACGGGAGGAGAGAGAAGAAGGCTAGTCCATACCCCCCTCTGTCTTCTGCCCTCCCCTAGTGTCTTCCAGCAGTATCTGTAGGGGAGGGGTCAAAAAGGTCAAGATGGCAATGGGAACCCGTGTAAAAAAGGGGGTGAAGATCCTATCACCCCGTCTCAACTCTCTGACCCCTTTGCACAAAGACCGCTGACTTCTTCCAATTTCTTGACATCTTTTTGCACTTTATTCTTAAGGTGGGATGTGGCCCAACCAGCATTAAGTGGGATTATTACTGTATGCCCACAACTGGGAAAAAGACGCTCCTGTGGATGCAGCCTAAAATTGCATTTGCCGGTTTTGCAGCCACAGCACACGGCTGGCTCGTGCTCAGTTTGCAGTTCCCAGGTATCTCCCCCGTCTTGTATCTCTGCACCGATTTCTGCTTCTTGAGTGGAGATTTCTGGGTCAGCGGAACATCCTTCTTCTATTCAGCTCACCTCTGTAAGCCAGGGCTTCTGCACCTCGGCCACTTTCAGATGAGGAACTGTGCTGGTTGTCGCCTTCAAGGCCAGGTCGCTGGCGGGAGCGCCTCTCCGCGGCGGTCCCTGCCCATCCCGCTAGACCTGGCCGGGTGGCGTGCCTGGTGCCCTCGGCGCGGCCCTGGTGCCTTGCGGGGCCTGGGGAGTGAGTTGACCACCGACTTTGCTTGTGGGGACTGGCAGGGAGCGTCATACCCCCCCTCCCTCCCCCCCATCGAAGAAAGGCTTCCGCCATTTGCCCCCGCTCACGACCCTCAGGACAGCCCCGGTGAATCCCCCTCCCCCTCCCTCTCCCCTCCCCCTCAGCTGACCAGCGGAACCGCCTGCCACTTTGCTGGCGGGAGGGGAGCCAAGGGAGCCGCGGGCCGTGAGGAGAACTGCGCCCCCGCTCCCCACTCCGGCCCGTCCCGCGGGGCCCCTCCCTCGAGGGAGGAAGAGGGCGCCCCCGCCAGCCCTACCTCGCCAGCGGGCCTCCGAGTCGCCCCCCCGCCTTGCCCCAGCGCCAACGGCCGTAGCGGTTTCAAACGTCTGCCTCGCCTCCGGCACAGCCAATCGCCGCTCGCCCGGCGGGCCCTGCCGCCAGCCGATTGGGCGCGGGGGAAGGCGGAGGCGGGGGAGAGCGCGGGGAAGCGCCCGTGACGGTCACGTGGCCTGGGCTGACCAATGCAGCGCGGCAGCAGAGCGGCGCTGAGGCGGGCGCGGCTCCTCCTGAAAGGCGGGGGAGCTGCTTGTTACTCCCCCGGAATCAAAGCCGGCGAGCTCGTTGGTGCGGCGCGGCGCTTCTTACTGTGGTCCGAGGGCCCCGGGGCCCCCAAAGCCCTCCCAGCGGTCCGCGAAATCAAAATCATTCGCCTGAAACCCGTGTCCCTCTTCTCATTTCTTTTATGTGTTAAAAATTAGAGGGTTTTGTCCTGAAAAACTTCTGGGAGCTGAAGTCCGCACCTTTTAACGGGCCGGAGGTTTTACTGAAGACGGATATCAGATGCTGAAATACGTATTGAAAGGATAACTGCAAAGGAGGGCTCTGATGCTTGCCAGGGAAACAAGATGGTGTCAGCCGACTTCTCACGTGCGCATTTACTTGCAAAAGCGGCTTTGCTGCCCGCAATATACTGTTTGGAAAACACCTACACAAGATTTAGGAAATTTTATTTCAGCAAAGCCTCAACAGAGAAACAGACTCACCTAGTGGTGCAGAAAAAAGGAGCAAGCTGGTCATTTTCTGCGACTTCCAACCCTTTTTTCTAAGGTCCCAATCAGGACCTCCTGGTGGCCTCCCATCCAAGAAGTAACCAGGTCACATCCTGCTCAGCTTTTTCAAAGCTAGCCAAGGTCGGCTAAGCACCCCCATGGGTCCTGCACGAAAGGCAAAGACACAAACTTGAATGAAGTTTGCCTCTTAGGGCCTTTATGAACACGGCTGTGCAGCTTTCTTTGGCCCCTGTTCGGATCTGTTTTGCAATTGCCTTCTGGGATGTTCCTCCACTTCCAGGGCTAGCCTGGGATGTCCTTGCAGTCCCCCATCCAGCTCTTAATCACAAAGAAGGTTTAAATCAGTGTTGCTCAAAGAATGCTGGGAGTTGAAGTCCACGCATCTTAAAGTGGCCAAGTCGGAACAACGCTGATGGAAAGGGAGGAAGCCCCGGGTGGGCTCTGAAAGGGCTCCAGCGCGCCTGCTTCTTGCAGGCCCGGAGAATCTGCCAGGGAAGGGGGCGGAGCGCTGTGGAAAAGGGCGGGGCTGGACTGGCAGGGTGCAGAAAGTTCAGCAACCCACCCTTGCCAGAAACCAGCATCTTCTCTGGAACAGTGCCTCTGCGCAAGGGCAGAGTGCATCCCGCATGGCCCAAGGTAGACAGAGGGTGGACCCAGGGCGGATTCTGGCTGAAGCTGGCCAGAGCCTGTGGCTGCCCTTCGGAGCGTGGCCAAGGACTCAGGGCCCGCTGTGAATCTGGGGTCTAGGATTTCTGCTCAAGGGCCCCCCTTCGACCCCCCCCCGCCAATAAGATCCTGGAGCTGAGGGGCCCGATTGGCAGGAACCCCAGCCACTCTTTGTGTTCACACAACACAATGAGCCCCCAACTAGACATGCGCGATTTACGATCCTGAGTTGCATGAAGAGAGTCCTTTTCTTGTGCCAACCCACCTGAGAGAATCAGGGCTATGGATGTTTTCTGAGCAAAATCTCAGAACGATTGGCGCCTCAACTTACAGCTGCCCCAGTTTATGTCTTCCAGATCAAGTGCTCCAAAGGATGGACTATTTACAGGCTCTTGTTACTATATGAAAATCCTCTTGGACGTGACCAGGGGTACCTTTCAGTAGGTTACCATTGGCTGGATGCAAAGCTGACGGGGGAACAGGTTTTGGGGTGAGCCATTAGCTGGTCCAAATGGCAAGTTGTGTTTTCAGTGGGGCAGGCACTCTGCATATGCTCGGGAGCCTTGTGCAAATCATCCCACCCAGGTGTGGGGAATAACTTCCAGGGTCGGGTCTTTAGATGAACCACAACCAGCAGCTCCTGCTTCTCATTGAGGTTGTGGGAAAGGGCTCTGCATGTGCCCAGGGTCTTCTTGACACCTTCCAGGGCCCCCCTTGGGTGCTGCAAATAAAGCCCCCAAAGGGGACTCCCTCCCCGAAACCCTAACATGAAAACGAGACTCCACCAGAGTCAGGCAAGACTTTTGACTGACTGATCGTGTGTCATCAAGTCATTTTAAACTCTTGGCGACCACACAGAGAGATTCCCTCCATGATGACCTGTCTCCACCCTGGTCTTTCAGGCCTTCCGAGGGTGCCCCCATCGCCCCTGTCATGGAGCCCACCCGCTGGCTCGTGGTCGTCCTCTTCTCCTCTTTCCTTCCGCCTCTCCCAGCACCAGAGCCTCCTCCAGAGAGCTGCTGGCCCTGCACATCACGTGCCTGAAGTCGAACAATTTGCGCCTCATCACTCGCGCCCCATAATTCTGGGTTGATCTGTTTGATGATCCACCGCTTGTTTTCTCGGCTCTCCACGGTCTCCTCGGGCGTCTTCTCCAAAAACAAAGTTCGAAAGCGTCCCTGCTCTTCCTTTCCTGCCCCTTCAGAGTCCAACTTTTGCTTCCTGAGGGGGTCACGGGGAATCCCGTGGCGTGCACGACTCTGGTCTTTGCAGGCACAGGCGCATCCGGGCATCTGGATATCTCTTCCAAGCCCTCCGTGGCTGCTCCGCCGAGGATTTCCCAACGGCTGGTTCCTCGATGCCGATGGTTGATCCTAAAGGCAGAAATTCTCCACCGCTTCGATATCCTGATTCCCAGTGCTCAGGCTGGCTGCTGCTCCTGTTGTCCTTCGCCTTCATATTTGATTTTAGTCCCATTTTTCACCGGGCTCCCTGACCTTTCGTAGTAGGGCTGGCGGACCCTTTGCGTTTTCGGCTGTCGGGTTCCTGCCATCAGCACGGCGCAGGTTGTCCTCCAGTTCCAAGGCCAGGCTCGCCTTCTTCCCACCCAGCTTCCCCGAACGCGTCTTCCGCACGGAGGCTGGGGAGATCCGGGGAGAGGGTGCAGCCTCGTCACCCTCCTTCGCCAGCCCGGAGCCCGTCTCTTTTGCCGTGTTCTGCCCGTTCTGGGGCTTCCTGGCCTGGCAGCGGATTTTGCAATGAGACCAGGAGGCCTTCTGCGATTCCCATTTTTCTAAGCACATTCCACAATGTAACACGATCAACATGATCCAAGGCTTTTTGGCCCTGGAAAAGGCAGAAAGTTCTGCTCCGTGTGTGTGTGCGCGCGCATTTTGTGCCAGCTGGGGTGGCCTCGGCCCCACCCACCTGACTTGCTGCGGGATGGGGGGACCTTTTCTTCTCCTGCGGGAAATGGAATGGGGAGGCCTCTGCACATGCTCAGGAGCACTGTCTCCTTCAGGCGTGGTGCATAAAGCTCCCACCGACACCTCTCGATTCTTACTCTTTCGTTTCACCCGCTGCACGCTCTCAGAGGCAACGTGTGCCCCAGCCCCGTTTTGCAGAGTCGTTAAGCTGCAGAATGGGTGCTCTGCCCATGCTCAGAGGCAGGCTGAGCTCGGCCCCAGCCTCGCCCTCGCCCGCTGAGCTCCACCCACCTGAGGCCGCCCATTTCCCTCCCCGACTGGCACTGGTCAGAGATCACCTCCAGAAGAGGCGGCGGCGGCAGCAGGTCTGGCGTTGTGACGGAGGGACGGAGAAGGCGGGCGGGCGCCACTTGGGGACCCCAGAGGGCATCAGTCTGGGCCCCCTGAAGCGGCCGGTCCCTGTTCCTCCTGGGGATGTGGGGGCGCCACCTGGGGCAACGAGGCGGGGGCTGGGAGCCTCTCGCTTCGTGGGTCAGAAACGGGACCCCCCCCAGCGCATCCTGAGGTAGCCGGGCACAACGTCAGTGCAAGCGGGGAAATGCGGGGGAAGAGGTGGGTCGCCCAGCACGGCACCGTCCTCCCGAATGGAGCTCCAACTCCCATTGCCGCCTGTCCGGAGGGCCGGCTGGGGGTGATGGGGAAGGGGTGCGGCAGCGCGGGAGCGAGCGCTGGGTATCCTTCCGGGGGGGGGGGCAGCAGTGGTGTGTGTCTGGGGGGAGACCCTGCCGCATCCCCCCAGTGTGTTAGGCAGAGGTGGCCAAGCGCCGGAGGCGCGTCGCCGTCCCAGGTGAGCTGTGTGTCTTCGTCGGCTTCGGGCTCTTGCGGCGGGGCGGGGCAGAGCAGAGCAGAGCAGGCGGTGGATTGACCCGGTCGGGCTCATTCAGGTTCAGGTGCCGTGTGAACCCGGGGGGGGGGTCAGTTCAGCCCGCAGGTTCCCTCGGTGGTTGCAGTGGAGGCTCCCCGAGATCAAATGTCGTATTCCTCTTGTCAAGCCGCTTCCCTGAACTCGTCTTCCGTACGGAGGCTGGGGAGATCCAGGGAGAGGGTGCAGCCTCGTCGCCTTCCTTCGCCAGCCCGGAGCCCGTCTCTTTTGCTGTGTTCTGCCCGTTCTGGGGCTTCCTGGCCTGGCAGCAGATTTTGCAATGAGACCAGGAGACCTTCTGTGATTCCCATTTTTCTAAGCACATTGCACAATGTGACACGATCAACATGATCCAAGGCTTTTCTGTAATCGATGAAGCACATTCTGTACTGACTTTTTGGCCGTGGAAAAGGCAAAAGGTTCTGCTCTGTGGGCTTGAGTTCATGTGTGTGTGTGTGTGTGTGTGTGTGTGCATGTTTTGTGCCGGGGGAGTGGCCTCAGGGCGCCACCCACTTGACCTGCTGTGGTATGGGGGGGACCGTCTTCTCTCGGGGAAAATGGAATGGGGAGGCCTCTGCACATGCTCAGGAGCACTGTCTCCTTCAGGCAAGATAACGCTCCTTCCAACACCTCTATTCTTACTCTTGCCTTTCACCCTCTGCACGCTCTCAGAGGCCATGGATGTCTGAGCCCCGTTTTGCAGAATGCGCCCCCTGCCCTGCGGGGCTCCTCGGCGCTCTGCCCACGCTCAGAGGCAGACCCGGTTCGGCTCCCCCATAGCCCGCCCCTGCTGGGCTCCACCCGCCCAAGGCCAACCGTCTCCCTCCCTGGCCACTGCTGGCCAACGAGCAGTCCGAGGAGAGGCGGCGACGGCGGCAGCAGGTCTGGCGTTGCGACGGAGGGATTGAGCGGGCGGGCGGGCGCCACCTGGGCACCCCGGAGGGCATCAGTCCGGGCCCCCTGGAGCGGCCGGTCCCTTTTCCTCCTGAGCACATGGGGGCGCCGCCTGGGGTCACGAGGGTGGGGGCAAAGGGCTGGGAGCCTCTCGCTTCGGGGGTCAGAAATGGGGGGGAAGAGGTGGGTCCCCCAACCCGGCACCCTCCTCCCGTGTGGAGCTCCAACTCCCAGCGCCGCCTTCCCAGAGGGCCAGCTGGGGGTGATGGGGAAGGGGTGCGGCAGCGCGGGAGTGGGCGCTGGGCGGCCTTCCGGGGGGCGTCAGCGGTGTGTGTCTGGGGGGAGAACCTGCTGCGTCCCCCTGGCGCGCCGGGCAGAGGCGGCCAAGCGCGGGAGGAGCGTCGCCGTCCCGGGCTGAGCCGCTCCTCTTCGTCGGCTTCGGGCTCTTGCGGCGGGGCGGAGCGGGTGGTGAGTCGTCCCGGTCAGGCTCGTTTATTTATTATTTATTTATTTATTATTAAAGTTGTATGCCGCCCATCTCCCCCAACGGGTGACTCTGGGCGGCTCACAACAACAAAAAAGGGAAAAACACCAATCCCTCCAACAATGGCTAAAATCCATAAATAATTAAAATAGAAACATGCATTAAAAATGTCCTAAAACCCCCCTATAAATTTTAGCCCTAAAACCTTCAAGATGCTGGGGGGGAGGGCAACCCATCACCCCACCACCCATCTCCACAGATGGGAGCCCCCATCTGGCCCCCAGACCTTCTGGCAAAGCCAGGATTTAACCCCTTTCCTGAAGGCCATGAGGGAGGGTGCACACCGGACCTCAGGAGGCAAGATGTTCCATAGGGCGGGAGCCGCAGCAGAAAAGGCTCTCTGCCTAGACCCCACCAATCGAAATTCCTTGACCGGTGGGGTCTGCACCCTGCGCCTTCTGCTGGACCTAGTGGGGCGAGCTGAAATAACCGGGGCGAGGTGGTTCAGGTTCGAGCGCCGTGTGAACCCGGGCAGGGGTCAGTTCAGCCCGCAGGTTCCCTCGGTGGTGGCGGTGCAGGCTACCCAAGATCACCCAGACCGGGGTGGCAGAAGCCCGCAGTTCTTGGACGGGCGGCTGGTGAGAAGTGGCTGAGGTGGCCGATCAGTGGGAGAGGAGGGGAACACTGGGGTGGCCTGCAGCGCCCGAGGGGGGGGGCTGGAGCTGGGAGGACCCAGAGGCCCTCCCCTCCCTCCCTCCCTGCCTTCCTCCGGGCTGGTTCTCTGGGTGGGCAGGAGGCTCCCGAGGGCAGCTCGTGGCATTGGGGCAAAGGGCACCCAAGAAGGGTAGCCTTGCCCCCCCGGCTCTGCCCCAGGGGCAGCCTGTCACCTGGGGAGCCCAGACGGGGCTCCGGGCTGCTTTCAACCGTCCCGCCCCTCTTTCGGAGACAGACTTTGCTCTCTGGCTGAGCGTTGAGTTGCAGCCTGAATCTGGCCAGGGAAGGTGGGCAGGAGCAGAGCCAATAGCACGCCCCCCCCGCCCCCAACCTGGAGCCTGAGCCAGTTGTGCAGTTGTATCAGCCATGTGGAGTCTTTCTGAGAACAGGCTGTTCTTCCCAGAAGATGTTGCAGAAAATGGTGCACGACAAAATCCACCTGAGAACAACATGAACCAGAATTTAAGTAAGAACGTGTCATCAGGTATAAAGAAAAAAATGGGATGGGGCTTTAAAAATTAAGAAGGAAATAAAAATGAGAATCCCAGGGAGCAGTTGGAACAATTTTTTTTTTTGCTGGACTTACAAAAGAGGCTGCGTAAAGTATTGAAGAACTTTGAAACAAGGATCAACCCTCATCTGACTGGATGAAAGAGCAAGATTGTTTGGTGCAATAGGAAGGAACACAAAATCGGTCCATTTGACCAGGGCTAAAATGGGAGATCCCCTTCATGGATCACTGCCTTGTCGTGGCGAAGGGGCTTGCGTAACTCAGTGAAGCCATGAGCTATACCGTGCAGGGCCACCCAAGACGGTCAGGTCATGACAGAGTTCTGACAAAATGTGGTCCACTGGAGAAGGGAATGGCAACCCACTCCAGTATCCTTGCCAAGAAAACCCCATGGACAATATCAAAAGGCTAAAAGATACAACACTGGAAGATGAGCCCCTCAGGTCGGAAGGTGTCCAGTATGCTACTGGGGAAGAGCGGAGGGCAATTCCAAGTAGCTCCACAAAGAGTGAAGCGGCTGGGCCAAAGCCGAAAGGACGTTCAGCTGTGGATGTATCTGGAAGCGAAAAGAAGGTCCGATGCTGTAAAGAACAATATTGTATAGGAACCTGGAATGTAAGATCTATGAACCAAGGCAAGCTGGATGTGATCGAACGTGAGATGACAAGATTGAACATCGACATCTTGGGAATCAGCGAATTAAAATGGACAGGAATGGGTGAATTTAATTCAGGTGACCATTATATCTACTACTGTGGGCAAGAAACCCTTAGAAGAAATGGAGTAGCCCTCATAGTCAATAAGAGAGTGGGAAAGGCAGTAATGGGGCACAATCTCAAAAACGACAGAATGATCTCAGTGCGAATCCAAGGCAAACCATTCAACATCACAGGAATCCAAGTCTATGCCCCAACCACCGATGCCGAAGAAGCTGAAGTTGACCGGTTCTATGAAGACCTACAACACCTTCTAGAACTAGCACCAAAAAAAGATGTCCTTTTCATCTAGGGAAAACCACTAGACCACTCAGGTATGACTTAGATCATATTCCATGTGAGTACACAGTGAAGGTGATGAATAGATTTAGAGGATTAGATTTGGTAGACAGAGTGCCTGAAGAACTATGGACGGAGGTCTGTAACATTGTACAGGAGGCAGCAACTAAAACCATCCCAAAGAAAAAGAAATGCAAGAAAGCAAACTGGCTGTCTGATGAGGCTTTACAAATAGCTGTGGAAAGAAGGAATGCGAAAAGCAAGGGTGAAAGGGAAAGATATAACCAACAGAATGCAGATTTCCAGAGAATACCAAGGAGAGTTAAGAAAACCTTCTTAAATGAACATTGCAAAGAAATTGAGGAAAAAAATAGAATGGGGAAGACTAGAGATCTCTTCAAGAAAATTGGAGATATCAAAGGAACATTTAATGCAAAGATGGGCGTGATAAAGGACAAAAAAGGCAGGGACCTAACAGAAGCAGAAGAGATTAAGAAGAGGTGGCAAGAATACACAGAAGAACTCTACAAGAAAGATCGGAATGTCCCTGATGTCCACGCTGGTGTGGTCACTGACCTTGGGCCGGACATCCTAGAGAGCGAAGTCAAGTGGGCCTTAGGAAGCATTACTAACAACAAAGCTAGTGGAGATGACAGTATTCCAGCTGAGTTATTTAAAATACTAAAAGACGATGCTGTTAAAGTGCTGCACTCAATATGTCAGCAAGTTTGGAAAACGCAACAGCGGCCACAGGATTGAAAAAGGTCAGTTTATGTTCCAATTCCAAAGAAAGGCAGTGCCAAAGAATGCTCAAACTACCGCACAATTGTGCTCATTTCACATGCTAGGAAGGTTATGCTCAAAATCCTACAAGCTAGGCTTCAGTAGTACGTGAACCGAGAACTACCAGATGTACAAGCTGGGTTTCGAAGAGTCAGAACTAGAGATCAAGTTGCCAACATTCGCTGGATCATGGAGAAAGCACGAGAGTGCCAGAAAAACATCTACTTCTGCTTCATTGACTATGCAAAAGCCTTCGATTGTGTGGATCACAACAAACTGTGGCAAATTCTTAGAAAGGTGGGGGAACCAGACCACCTTACCTGCCTCCCGAGAAATCTGTATGCAGGCCAAGAAGCAACAGTTAGAACCGGTCACGAAACAACCGAGTGGTTCAAAATAGGGAAAGGAGTACGACAAGGCTGTATACTGTCACCCTGCTTATTTAACCTATATGCAGAGTACATCATGAGAAATGCCAGGCTGGAAGAATCACAAGCTGGAATTAATATTTCAGGAGAAACATCAATAAGCTCAGATATGCAGACGATACCACCCTAATGGCAGAAAGTGAAGAAGAACTAAAGAGCCTCTTGATGAGGGTGAAAGAGGAGAGTGCAAAAGCTGGCTTGAAACTCAACATTAAAAAAACTAAGATCATGGCATCTGGACCCATCAATCCCTGGCAAATAGAAGGGGTAGAAATGGAAGCAGTAACAGACTTCATTTATTTGGGCTCCAAGATCACTGCAGACGGAGACTGCAGCCATGAAATTAAAAGACGCTTGCTCCTTGGGAGGAAAGCTATGGCAAACCTAGACAGCATTGTTAAAAAGCAGAGACATCACCTTGCTGACGAAGATCTGCATAATCAAAGCTATGGTTTTTCCAGTAGCAATGTATGGCTGTGAGAGCTGGACCATAAAGAAGGCGAGCGCCGAAGAATTGATGCCTTTGAACTGTGGTGCTGGAGAAGACTCTTAAGAGTCCCCTGGACTGCTAGGAGGTCAAACCAGTCAATCTTAAAGGAAATCAACCCTGATTGGTCATTGGAAGGATTGATACTGAAGCTCAAGCTCAGATACTTTGATCACCTAATGCGAAGAGAAGATTCCTTGGAAAAGACCCGATGCTGGGAAAGATTGAAGGCAAAAGGAGAAGGGAACGGCAGAGGACGAGATGGCTAGATAGCATCACTGAAGCAATGAGCATGAAACTGAGCAAACTCAGGGAGGCAGTGAAGGACAGGAAGGCCTGGCGCGATATGGTTCATGGGGTCACGAAGAGTCGGACACGACTTAATGACTGAACAACAACAACAAAATGGGAGATGTTTCTTTTTGGATTTGTTAATATCTAGACTGGAAAAATGATGGATTTGCTTACATGTAACATGGTGTTTATACTTTTCCCCCCTATAGTTACTGTATCCTAATCTGCATTTAACTGTCTTTTTACTTAAAGTCTGGAAGGTTTGGGGTTTTTTTTAGATTTTTATCTCGGCTTTTTTTTCCATACCTAATACTCCTTCCTCCTCCTATTTTCCCCAAAACAACAACCCTGTGAGGTGGGTTGCGCTGAGAGAGAGTGACTGGCCCAAAGTCACCCAGCCAGTTTTTTATGCCTCAGGCAGGACTAGAACCCTCCATCTCCTGGTTTCTAGGCCAGCACGTTAACCACTACACCAAACTGCTTCTTCTACACTAAACTGGCTCACGTTCACTCGCTCGCGCACTCTCTTTTGGTGAACTTCTTTTTAAAGGAGAAATTATCCCTCTTTGTTATGTTAAATTTTAGTCTTTTGTTTCTATTAGGATACTGGGATTACTTTACATTTGCTAAATCTGGATTTCCTTATAGTTAAGGGTTGAGATATAGAACGTTTATTTGACTGGGATATGTTGCTCTTTGGGGTGGATCTCTTTGGAATTGTTGGCACTTGGAATGGGAAAATGTTGTGTATTGGGTTTGCTTAGACTTATCATGGTGTTTAAGCTTTTTTCCCTACAGTTATGCTAGAAAAAGGGATATTTGGGAATGAGAAATGCCCCCTCTTTGTCACGTTAGACTTCAGTGTTTTCGTTTCCACTAGATACGGGACCACTTTATGCCCTTTAAATGTGGCTTTGCGTACAGCTAAGAGCTGAGAGGTGGAACGTGGAGTTTTATGTATCTTAATTAATGCTGTGATTTTAGGGCTCTGTTTGGACTTTTTGCTGACACCTGGATTGGAGAAGATGTTACTTATTGGATTTGCCTGTAATTAAGAGATGAGTTATGGGATGAAGAGTTTTTAATCTGTTAATGAAGAGGGGGTGAAGAGATCACAAATTTGTTTATACTGATGATGAGGGTGGGAAGTTGCTTTCTTAGGGTTCTTTTTCCTTTTTTTCTTATTTTTAGTTTGCATTAACTTTTATTGTTGTACCTAAACCTTTCAATACAACTTACTATATAAGAAGAAGACCTCTAGCATCTCTCACCCAACGTTTTGCTTCTCATAAAACTGTATTCCTTTTTTGGTGGTGGTGGTGGGGACATTCCCTAGAAAGGATTTTTGGTATGCAACTGTCCAGTCCTATGGACAGGATTTAACCAGGGAGAGGGCATTATAAACATAGCCATCTTCTCTGTCTAACCCAGTCTCGGCTTCCCCATCCTGATACCCTCTCAATGCATGAAGTTCCAGTCCTGGCATTCCCAGCTTGCATGGCCATGCCTGAGGATCCTGGGAGTTCTGTCCACTCCTGCAGACAGAATTTAACCAGGGAAGGGGCCGTCTTCTCTCTGTAATTGTCTCAGCTTCCCCATCCTGATACCCTCTCAATGCATGGAGTTTCATTCCCAGCATTTCCAGCTTGCATGGCCATAGCTGCATCAGGATTTTTCATGGGAAGAAACTCATCTCGTTATCTGTACAACAACTTATTATGACTACGTAGTTCATGTAAACAACTTGTGACTGTGTGTTGTGTAAGTATACTGCTAGTTACTACCACCTATTGGCATGTGTATGCTAGTTATTCAGTGTGCGGGTACATGCTGGCAATATAACGGGAGGGCTAGATGCCCAGCCTGTCAGTCGTGTACAGTTTCATCTACCATGTAGGTTTTATAGGTTATGTAGTTGTAACTAATAACCAAGTAGTGTACCTCTTCTCTGAGAGTTTTTAGCTAGAGACTTTGTTGTGGATAAGTCTTGGATGCTAAGTTTTATGAGAAGTTTTTGTTATTTCCTATATTTTGTACGCAAGTTCTATTTTATGGAGTTTTGCATTTTTATCAATAAAAACCAGTTAGTATATATTTTCTGACTGGATTTTCTTTGGAGAGCAAAATATGGACACTGCATTTTGCAAGCTCTCATGCTGATGTGTAATTTTCCTGAGAGCAGAGTTTTTGGAAGTTTTGCTGTGCTCTGCACAACAAGCTGAGGGTCCTGGGAGTTGGAATACCTATACCACGAGGGGGTCCTAACCTGGGCTTGCATGTAGGGAGGTATGGAGGAGTCTGGAGATAATCTTGAAGGAGGAGTGCCTGGCTGTCAAGGACCTTAGCCCTGGGAAGGAAGAGCAGATGAGAAAGAAACTCAAGATAATTCTGCCTTGAGGAGCTTCCAGTGAGAAATGGCTGCACGCTAGGCTCTCCTTTTCAAGTGGAGAGTCGTTGTCGCAGAAGTTTTAGGCTCAGGCAGGCTTCCTGGAGCCTGAAGAATTCTCCGGATGCAAGGGGAATCCCAGAAATCATCACACATGACCTCTGGACAGCTTTTCACAGCCAGAAGACCTCAAACTGGAGACTTTCGGGATCGACTGGTGAGTGACCAGCTGGGTGGTGGGATTACCTTCAAGTTCCAAGCTGCGATGAAGCCGAAAAAACCACCAGACGTTTGCGCTTACCCTTGATTAGGATAAATAGTTTTGTATATTCAGCAAAAAAGGCAAAAGCTTGGATTTTTTATAAATGTTTAAGAAGCAAGAGAAAAGAAATTCTTTTTTATTGTTTTTCCTGGCAAATCTGCACTTGGGTTTGTGATACTGGAATGTGGATATGGGAAGTGTGTGAACTCTGCTTTGTTTTCTTACTTAATTGGTGCTGATTAAACAGGAACCTTAAATAAAATAAAGGGACTTTCTCCCTTTCACTCTTTACTTTGGTTGGGACGTAATTTCTATTCTACACACAGGAGAGCGCTATTGACCATGGCTACTAAGAGGCCAAAGCACAGGGATGAGTGTTTCACGATTAGGTTTCAAAGCTTTGCAGAAAAAATAATTCAGTCCTGGAGGATAAATTTGATAATTTGAACAAGAAACTTGATGCGAAATTCAATGAGGCTGCTGTTGTGAGCCAAGCTGGACATAAGTTGGGTATCTTGGAGAACAATATGGATAATACAGATATGGAAGAAGAAAGAGAGATGGATATTTTACTGGACTTTAAAGAAAAAGAATCTTATTTTGGACTTTCAGTTATTTTGGATCAGCCCAATGATGACATTGTTTTGGGTTTTAAATCACTGAGAGATAAAGAGAACTTCTTGAAGTGGTTCCTGAGAGAAGAAGATGAGGAGAAAATAATAAAGATTCAACTTGTGAGGCGCTGTTTGCTAGGTTCAAAGAGTTACTCTTCCAAAGTGAAGAGAACTTGGATCAGTCTAATGTTGACATGATTTGGATCTCCAAAAAGGAGGTCTTCCATTACTGAAAGATAAAGAGAATGTACTGAAGTTGTTCCTGAAAGAAGCAGCTAAGGAGAAAAAAATAATGGCTCAATCTGTGGGGTACTACGTGCTAGGATGAAAGTATGACCACTTTCTTAGAAAGTGTACAAAGTAAACCTGTTTGATCATGGTTAAAACATGGGCTGTGGCTTCTGACAGATTAATGGTAACTTCTTGGGACCAGGATTGTCTGACAATGCAGCTAGGATTACTGTTCTTTAATAGCAGAAAAGATGAATATAGACTGCGACTCCTGAGAGTGGTTAGAGGGGCGTCTTGTTGATTGGGACTGAGTGAGGAAGTTGCTAGGACTGTGTAAGGGGATGTTAGTGTGGGTGGGAAATACGAGTGAGATGGAAGTGCTTCCTATTGCCTTTGGGAAGGGAGGATGGTAGATGGTAACACCACTGAGCTTTTGCTACGCACCCAGATGTCAAAACACGCAGATATTTACGACTGGACAATAATGGCAGTGGCGGAGAAGGTGACATAGTATATTGAGATTAAAAAAGGGGGGGGGTAGCCTTGTTTCTATTTGGAAATCGCATTTGTTCTTCCCTTTTGCTTGGGATTATGCCCGAATGCCATGTTGATTTGGGGATTTGATCATTATTAGGATTAGAGAAGTACTTTATATTGGTTCTATTCTTACAGTAAAAGCGGTAGGTATTCAGTATTTGTATCTGCACAGAGAAAGTTGGAACTCACCTATTCTTTCTCTCTTTTTCTTTTCCTTTTCTGTACATTTAACTTCTTTTTTCTAAACTTTTCTCTCTTTTTTTTTCTGTTTTCTTATGTTTCATTGTTTATTGAAAATCAATAAAGGTTAAGAAACAAGATAATTCCGCCGTGCTTCTCTGTGGTAGAAGAGGGGGCCGAGGGAAACTCTGGCAGGCTTCCAAAATTATGTTATGACACTTGGTCACAGAAGAGTCCAGTAGTCCTTGCGCTGTCTGTTCCCTCACCTGGCCTACCTCCAAGGTATGCTGGGAGGTGAGGAAGATGGAGTATGGCTGCTCCCCTGAGCCGCGGCTGGAAGGGCTGAGAGAGGACCCTCCTTCCGGAAACACTCCTGCAGCGCCCCATCTCACCCCCTGCCTTTCTTCCCTCCTCCCCAGGGAGATGGCGCAGCTCACGCGGTGGCTTTGGAGACAGGAGTACTGGCTACCTCCAGGGTTCACCTGGGAGGACATGCAGGAGACGGAGGACGTCCACTATCCCCAACCCCGACACCTCCTGCTCGGCCTCCCCTTTGCTATCCTGCTCGTCGCCCTCCGTTTGTTCTTCGAAAGGCAAGCTCTTGGCCAACGGAAACTGCTTGGAGGGAGCTTTCCTTCCCTCCCCACCCAAAAGCCCGATGTCTCTTGAAACAGTGGAAGGTCCCTTTTTTATACCTCGCTTTTAGCATCCATTTTTCACAAACTGAATTTGACAATAACGAGAAGCAAGGGAAATTGAAAATGACATCATCATCGTCATCATTTCTGACATTCCTTATTGATGCTAATCACCTCCTAGTCCAGGAAGGGCACAATTGGGGCACAATGTGAAACTCGGTCAAGCCCGCCCGGTCTTGGCTGCTACCCGTTCCTTGAACAGGAGCCACAAGTCTGGGAGGACCCCCAAATTGCGCATTGGTCCTGTTAGGGCAGTGCAGCTCCGTCCAGAACCAGAGACGGAGAATGGCCGGAACCAGGGGGACCTAGAACCCAAAGCCACTCAGTCTTGCTAGGGTTAATCTCACGCCTGATGTTAAAGAATGAATTCAGGAAATATGTTCTCTCTCCGTTTTTGAAATGTCTTTATATTGTAAAAGGGAGAAGACAGAGCAATATGCTTCTGTATGGTCTAGATTTAATAATGTTAAGGGACTGAGCTCCTGCTATGTTCACATTATACTCTCTTAAGTGTGATTTTAATCACTATTTAAATATTACTTTATTCTGTCGCAGCCGTTGTATTACTTATTAAAGTTCACGAATTTTTTGTTAAAGAAGCAGGAGATGCTCAGGAGCCTTGTTCTCCTTGCTTTGGTTTCACGTGCCTGTTCCTGAGCGGAGCGTGAAACGAGAAAGCCAAGGACCGGCCAAAGTTAGCCAGCGTTCGTCTGACCCAAGCCGTTCCCTTTCCCAGGAACATCGGCGCGCCCCTGAGCAGAAAACTGGGCCTGCGAGAAAAGGTGCGGCGGAAACCTTCTCCAAACCCCATCCTGGAAGCTTTTTACAGGAAGCGGAGGAAACGTCCCCAAAAGGTGAGTTTCTTCCACACGTGTTGGAAGGTGTGGCGAAAGGGGGCTAAACCTCTGGCCTCAACTCTGGGGAAAACCACAGTTGCTCGAGATGTAAAGGTGATATTGAAGTATACTCCCAAAATATGGAAAATATGGATGCAAGAGATCCATTCTTGGTTGCTCTTTAAACTGTCTTTATGTAGTATTAATATTATGGAACAATATCTTTCTATTTCATCTAGTTTTAATAGCATGTTAAAGGACTGTTTGTATATGTGTCTGTGTGGGTGTATTTTATTATTCTTTTTGAATGTACCGTCCCTGTTGAATCAGTCCACAAAAGAGAAAATGGCACTCTGTTGTTACAGAGTTTGAGGCTCCTCATGTTCCTTTATTGTGTCTTTGGATTCCTCCCCCCTCCACGAACAATTATTTCCCTAAGCTTTCGGTCTGCCTAAGCTTTCGGTGCCCCAAACCTGCTCAAGCCAGCAATTTTGTTTCGGTTGGGCTGTTTGGGCTGCAAACAGGATCCGTTTCTGGCCTGAGCTGGAGAGGGGCAGTTCCCGCGACTCAGCCCTGCACATTCTCTCAATTCGAAAAAGGGGGAAAAGCAAAAAAGAGAAAGGAAAATTGGTGGCCCTGCAACCGTCCTGTAGCAGTGAGTTCCCCAGGCCGACGCGGAACGTCTAAGGCGATTCTGCTTCTGCTGCTGGAAAGAGCAAAGAAGGAATTCTTTCTAAGGCTAATCCCGGAGAGATCTGCTCCGTTTTTCTCGCAGTCAATGTCTTTAAAGGGTTTTTAGGGCAGCAAATCTTCTTGAGCTCTGAGGCGCACACCCTGAAGCACTGAACCCAGTTAAAGTGCGCCTGTGTGTGTTTGTGTGTGTGCGTGTAGAAGTGTGACAACCATGAAAGACCAGCAGTGGGGTTGAGGTGTTTTCGATTTGACTCCTTTTAGCAAGCGGCATGTATTGCAAGGGTACAAGACCTGGAACTTCTACCCTGGAAATTGGAGTTAAAACCCCAACACCCGAGAGGGGATCAGAGGGAGAACGATGGGTTTAAGGGATGCTCTGCCTCCTGGGAGTTTTCTGATGAGATGCCATATGATGCTGTAAAAATCCCTCCCTCTCCCTTTCTCTCTCTCTGCATATGGCCCTGCACGTGTATAGACAGCACAGAGAAGTTTAGGAAAAATTTACAAACAATTCAGCTAGGTGGGCTTCTGCCCTGAGCAATTAGATCTGCATGTTTTAAAATGGATGCTCTTCAGCTCCCAGAATTCCCCGGCCAGCACTGAAGTAGATGATGCGGCTGAGCGATCCGGATGGGCAAGTGGTAGCGATTTAGTTTTTCCCTCCATACCCTGGCAGGGGTTTCTTGACCGATTGGGGCCCCTGCTGATGGTGGGACCAACATAACCTCCTTTCACTCAGGGCAAAATTGCTGCTGAAGCTGCAAGTGACAGATCTGCCATCTGCACAGCATCCCCGTTTTCCAGCTGGGGGTGAGAGAAGGCGTCAGACCCTTTTTCTCCCCAATATTGGGGGGAAAGCCGCAGGGAGATTCTGCAAAGCAAACTGCTCCCCAAAATGTGCCCCTGAAGGGCAGTCTTTTTAAAAGGGGGGCTGTGGCTTTTCCAGCAAGGGGGTCTCGGGGTTGGATCTACAGCTCCTCTGACCTGGTTCTGCGTCCTGCGTTCCAGGAGGAAGTCAGCAGCTTGGCCAAGCAGTGCGACCTCCAACCAAGGCAGGTAGAGAGGTGGTTTCGATGCCGCCTGAATCAGGACCGGCCCAGCTTGACCAAGAAATTCTGTGAAGTCAGGTGAGTGGGAGCTGTTGGGGCAGGGTGGTCAACGTGCAGCCCGTGGGCACCCCTTAGGGCCCAGCAGGATCTGTGTCCCATCGGACCCTCCAAGAAGATTGTGAACGATTCCAGAGGGAAGTTTGTGTGATGCAAAGGGAAGCGTCACCCTCCAGCATCTTACGATACGTGCAGCAATGCCTTTGACCCCCCAAGCAGCCGAGGGCCCCATTGGGGTGTTAGAGAGCACATCTGGTGGGTTGTTTGTGACTGGCCGTGCCAAGGAGGGCGGGCATTTTGTGGATGGACATGCATGTCTCCTATTGCAACTGCTGAAGAATCCACCCACCGTATCCTCAATGCTCCATATGTGATCCCCAACTGAACCAGCTATCTAGCCCTGTTAGGATGTGCGGTTGGGTTCTCATTTGGAAGGTAAACAGGGTCAAACCTGTATTTTCTGATTGTTTTTCAGCTGGAGAGGCACCCACCATTTTATTTCCTTCTGCACGGGGTTGGCCATCCTTTGCGATGTGAGTTCCAATGCTTTCCCCACTGTTGTTGGTCGTTGTCAAAAAAGAGAGTTTGCCGTGTGTAATGCAGCTGGTGACTCTTCCTCTGCCTCCCGGCCCCCAAGATCTAGTGCTTCCCTTTTGGGTTAGAAAACGTTGGGAGTGCAGGAAAGTCTCCATTTTTCATCCTCTTTCAAACTTCTTAGTGACCAGAGTTGCTTTTTCATGCAGTGGTCTCCTTTCCCTCCCATCATCCCCTTAAAAGGCAGCTCCGAGGAAGTGTTGGTGGGCTGGTATGATGTGATTCCTAATACACTGTGTCTTCTTGCAGAAACCCTGGTTCTGGGATCTCCGCCAATGTTGGGTTGGGTACCCGCAGCAGGTAAGGAGTCAGGGAGACATTTGAATGTAGATTTCAATGGAAAAGTATTCATAAATTTCCATCCTGCTTTGCAAAAATGGCATGAAACTGCAATGTGTCCTGCCTTTCCAAACATAACATTCATCCAAGCCTTAAAAATTAAATTCTTTCCATTTCTTACAGCTAAAAAGCAACACAACTGAGTGATTAAACAGTTATAAGGAATAGCACATGAGAACAAGTGCAAGCACAACAGGCACACGTTGTCCTGGGCATAGGATGGTGTAGTCAGGAGAGGAAGAGATGAAAAGTAGTGTATACCAGCCCCCCTGAACCTAGAGTCCTATGCAAAAGTTTATAGTTATCAGAGAATCCCTAACTGAACAGCAGTTGACACCGGGGCTACATGGCAGAAAGTGAAACACCACACCTTTGGCAAATTTGGATGCCTGCTTACTATTTCTGCATAGTTGTGTACAGATTCAATGTAAGAAAACTGAATGAGGTAAATGCAAAATTTTCAATGCTCTTTCCACCAGGACTTTGTAGCACCACTATTAGCTTATTATTGTTATTATTTTAACACCATAATAGCTTCCAATTTTTTTTGTAGCCACTGAAGAGTCTATTCCTTGTTTGGAATTTTCCTACTCTTCCTTTCAGAACTCTCCTAGCTGAGAAAGATTCTCCTTCCATGCATTGCACGTTTAAGGTCTTCCCCACATATGTTCAGTGATATTTAGGTTTAGGGACCAAGAAGGCCATTCAAAATCCTTCCCCAGTGCCCTGCTCAAAGCTCTATTGAGTGTGCTGAAATGAACAGTTTTCTGCCCTTAGTCTCTCACAGAACCCCTTCAGGTTTTCATGGAACTGTAGAGTTCTGTAGAAGGCAGTGGAGAAAAAATGGTTTGGACCATTGTCTTGTAGAACTGCCTCTTTTCAGCTTCAATTCCTTCACACGTATTTAGTTGAATTTATTCTACTTTCAAGCCAGACAGTGTTCCCTGGGCCATGGGCTACATGCAACTTCGGCACCTAATAGACCAACCCTGTATAGGCTTGATGGCCAGCAAGGAGTTATGTTTTCCTGGAGTGGCTCAGAAAGTTTCAGCCATGTTCAGGATCTCCTTTGCACACGTGAGACCATGGCTTTGCCATGGCTTTCTCCATGGTTGGAGAAAGGCTTTCCTTCCACGCAGTTGTATCAGCAATGCTGTGCTGTGGACCGGCAGATAACCACTTCAGCGTCACCTAACTTTTCAACAGCTTGTCCGTGGGTTCTATTTCCCAAGCTGACCAGTCTGGACCCAGTTTTAGCAGAAATTTTCTTGGTGCTTCAGGTGTTGCCTTGATTTCATCAAGTCCATGTAACTTTCATTTCTGAACAATGTTTCTCATAGCTGAAATTGCTTACTGGGGGTATTTAGTTTTTTATCTCCCTCCCTGCCTCCCTCTCTCTGTCATCTATCAATCATATCTATAGCTCTCTGTCTGTCAGTCTGTCTATTTCCTTCCATCCATCCATCCATCCTCCCTCCCTCCCTCCCCAGCTTTGAAAGAGTGAATTATCCTCATTTTCACATGCTCAGACAACTGCTTAGAAGAGCTCATGGTTGTTGAGTGCAGACAAAACAACAGTTGTAATTTGAGAGGTGGGAAGGGGCACAGTATTTGCAAAAAATTCCAAAAGCAAGATTAGAAAAGGTCTTAGGAAAATCCCGCAGGAAATGTTTGGATTCTGTGATTTCTGATCAATGTTACAAACTACTGAGTGAAATCTGAATCACAGAGTTGGAAAGACCTTGGAGTTTGTCTACTTCAGCCCCTGCTCAGTGCATGATCCAATGTTTTTCAAATTTGGCAACTTTAAGATGTGTGGACTTCAGCTCCCAGAATTTCCCAGCCAGCATCTTAAAGTTGCCAAGTTGGAAAAACACTATACAGTAGTAGGGGGGCGGAGCAAAATGGCCACCAAATGACAGCTTTTTTAGTGAGCTCCTAATTCTCCTATTTTAGTTACCTTTTATATATAGTTCATTTTATCAAATATTAATGAGTGGTCTTAGTAATTTTAGTTTCTTTTATTTGGAGTAATAATTTTAGGGATTCAGATTTAGGATTAGATAGGATTAGGATTTTAGATCTTGGACTCTGGACCCACTAGCTTCGGACACCTGCCGTCGAAGCAAGAGTACGATCTACAACCCTGAATACCACCCAAGGATGCAAAATCAGAAAGCAAAAACAAAGAAGAACTTGAAAAGAAAGTTCAAAAGGAGACATAAACTGGAGACACAGCCAAGAGGAAATCCTAAACAAGATAAGGTTGCGAGGACTTTCAGGCAACCAAAGATAAAGGATTTATTCCAGCCAATGGACAATGTAAGTAAGTCTCCTTTCCTTTTTTCTTCTCCTCTTGTAACCTCCGCTAATAACTCTTATTCCACATCGGACTGGGATGTGGACGATTGCCTTTCCACTGAGAATGAGGATTTAACAGGAGATAGAGGGGAGGATATGGATAACATCAAGAGCAACATTAAAGGAGACCTGGATTTGGTTGCCAAGAACTGTCTTTTAACAGCACAAACAGTCCTTGCTATATTCGATCAGCTCTTGGAAGCTAATAAAAAGACGAATTAAAGACTCTAATGGGAAATTATATCTCCAAATTAGATAAGAAAGAAAACAGTTTCCCCCATGCTCCAAATCTTACCCCTAACTTACGGAGAGCGCGGGCGGCAAGGGGGCTCTTAGATAGAGAAGACATGGAGGAGAGGCTGGTTTTGCAGAGACATAGGATTCTACTTCCAGTTGCCGATACACCTTCAAATAGGGGTGGGTGTCATAACAGACGAGTAATACTGAATTCTCTCTCTCAACTCTTACAGTGTAGGGTATATTCTAACGAATTAACAGAGATCTCTTGGCTCCCTAGTAGGCACGGATGTAAAAGAATATTGTTAACTTTTGGTCAGATTATTTTACCGTCGATGCTCTTAAGGCTTGAAAATCCCTTAAGGAAATATTACATCCAGCCAATACGTGTGTTTCATAACACCCAGACTCAGTCTCTGCTAAAGCCTGGGTGGAGAGCCAAGTCAGTGAGGGAGGACGATGTGAACCTTGAAAACTCTAAATGTAACTGTTCATGATCTGTAAAGCAAAGAACTCCTCTATTAACAAGGACAGAACAAGATAAGGATAATGAAAAAGAGATCCCAGATTCATTTCATGGAAAGATACAGTTTCTGGATGATGAGGAAGAATTAATCGATCAGTTTGCCACCCTCCCCCCAGGGGAACAACAACTGATTTTAAACAAAATCGAAATAGTAAGACCAATGTTGAAATCGGTAACTAACGCGACAGAAACTCTTAACACCCTGCTCCCCTCTAGCTGCTCTTCTGTGGAAATGTTACTAAGCCCAGTTTCTGAAAGCACAAAATCGCCAATAAAAAAAAAGAGAAGGCGTGTCAGTCCAAAGCAAAAACACACAAAGGAAAAGGACACTCAGCAAGATATTACAGCACAAGTTCTAATTAACCATTTAGAGGATGAAACTGTAGCTGGCGACTTAACATCCCTGGCATCGGAGAACCAGATTGAGCAACCTCAAGAGACACTTTATCCAGTTGAACCTAGTGTGGATCCCAATTCTGATTCCGTTTAGCAAGGGGGTGCACCATATATATCTTGCCATTCTATATCATCACAAGTTAACACCATCATGGGAAAGTCTGAATCGGAGCAATTCTCTGATAACAGCCACCAACTTGATGTCAGTCACTTTCAAGCACAGCAACTAGAAAATGAGAGGGATGGACTGAGTCCTCTACCGTCGGCAGAAACACCAGCACCAGATCAAAATCTGGAATACTGGCACCCGAGACAGAGAAGAGCAACGGTTACAACTTATGATGGGGAAAGCCGAACCTTATAATAATTGTGTTTGCATGGGAAGTATTGATAATATAGTCCCAGCGCCAGAAATAGATGGACTGTCTGTACCCTCAGTCCTCAGCCAACCACCCCACCCAGAATATTCTGTCCTTGGGTGACCTGTACAGATTGTGACTTGGAACATAGCTGGCTGAAAAGAAGTGGCTGACACTGAAGGAGTGGGTTTCCTCTCCAAATTTGACATAATAGCCATCCAGGAAACCTGGCTAACTGGAGAGGATGAACCAATACAACCTCCGGGCTTTCATGGATGGGACTTCCCTGCCCAAAAGATAACGAACAAAGGGCGACCTTCTGGCGGACTATGTGTCCTTATTAAACAAGAACTGCAATGGGAGGGGGAGAAATTATATAGTGAAGATAAATTGTTGCATTTTCTAGCTGTGAAAATTAGATATAAGGAGTCTGAGTTAATACTGGTAAATGTACACATTCCCCCAAACACATACCCCTACTATAATCCTGATTACTGGACATGCCTAGAAACAATATTAGACGAAATAGCCACATTGTATTCTCAAGGTATAATTCGATTACTTGGAGATTTTAATGCCAAATTAGGACCATCCCTTCATGAGTTTGCGCAAAAGAAAGAATTTCCAAATGAATTTCTTCATAATCACCCACAGTGGTTATCAAGAGATAACAAAAGTAATATTGCTGGCTTGCATTTAGTCCCCCTAATCTTTAAATGTAATCTACAAATCCTGGGAGTTAAGGATAATAATTATATATAGCCATATACATACCATTCAGCCCACTCAAGCAGTGTGTTAGATCTCTTCTGTGTATCAAGAAACGAAGTTGACCTCTTCTCAGAGGTCATTGTATATCCAGGAGGTGAAAGTGACCATCAGCCAGTGAGTGTGAAATTATGGGGTCATTCAGATTTAAGACCATATAACATGGCTGACAGGTGGATCGCCTATAATCTGGAGGTGAGTCAAAATAAAAGGCTGATATGGGCCAAAGTTGATACAAAGGCCATTTTAGACAGCCTCAAAGCAGAGAATGCTGTTCATTGGGATACAACAATCCAGTCACCTACCGCTGACTGGCTGTCAGTTTCCAATGCATTTACTAATTTGTGTAATATGTTGAAGAAACATTTCATAACTAACTCTTCCGCCAAAAGTCTTCAAGCAGCCAGATCTCCCTGGCTTGACAATGAATGTGTCAGGTTCAGCCCAAAGAACTCCATGAGACCGTACAGATATAATTCAATAGCATGTATTAGCCTCACCTACAAGACAGAAATCTCACCAGACTGAATCTACACTTCCCAAGCCAGCAAGCAAACTCTGTGAATTCCTTAGGGTGGTGCCAGCCTCATCCTCTTCACCTTCCCACGCTCCTCCCGGGGGCTAAGGAAATGCTTATCTCCCCGAGCGCAGCCTTCCCCAAACCATTCCATCACAGAATGCCAGTTGATGAAAAAGAAATTGAAGGCAGCCATGAGATTTGCTCAGAGATGTTCTACTGTTTATACACAAGCTGAGATGCTGACTATAAGAAGAGAATATGAAAAACTTAAAAAATTAAAGAAAAAAAGTTATGTCACCTCAATTTGGTTAGAACTCGAGTTGGCTGCAAAAAGACACAATTCGGTTATATTCTGGTATCCTGTAGCAGGAATCCTAAAGGAATGGAGATTTGCATTTGACATACCGATCTCCGCTGAGGACGGGGAGAACTATTACCGGTGTTTGTCTGCTGTAACGGAATCTACAGAGAAACAGTCCTTAAGCAGTGATTTATCATCTATTGAAGCCTCTCCCCTTGGCCACCAGTCTCAGAAAAAGAGGTCCAGTCCATTATAAAAAGTCTACAAAGCAATAAAGCACCTGGTGAGGATATCCTACCAGCTGAACTATTCAAGAAATTCCCCGACTGGCGGGGCCCCTATTGGCAGGTCTCTTCACACATATAAATAATACCCGCCATATCCCAGCCGGGTGGAAGATGGCAATAGTCGTCCCTATATATAAAAAAGGGAATAAAAAGGATCCTAGTAATTACAGGCCGTTTAGCCTAATTGGCATTGTTGTTAAAATATATGCTAGGTTCCTTCTGAATAGAGTTGAATGCTGGGTAGATGAAAAACACATTCTCGTAGAAGAACAAGCAGGTTTCAGACAAAGCCGATCTACCGTTGATAACTGCTTTGTTTTGAACCATCTGATAGACAAATTTGTCTGTAAGAGGAGACATTTGTTCGCTGCTTTTATAGACCTCACTGCAGCATTTGACACGGTAAATAGAGAAGGACTATGGAGTAAACTGACAGCTCTTAAAATAGAGCCCAGACTGCTGGCTTTGGTCAAAGCCCTGTATACAAGGGCCTGTTTGAGGGTGCGGTTCGGGGTTAACGGAGCTACGACAAATAGGATCAACACATCCAAAGGGATAAGACAAGGGTGCGTACTAGCCCCATTATTACTTAATACATACATCAGTGACTTACCAGGACTAATGAAAGATCCCACGGTACACGTGCCTAGGGTCCTAAATAAATATTGCAACATTCTGCTCTACGCCGACGATATGATATTATTGTCATACTCGCAAGTAGGACTGTGTAGGCTGTTAAGAAGACTTAGCTCCTATTGGCAGGATAACTCTTTAATCATTAACAAATCAAAATCAAAAATTATCGTGCTTGGAAAACGACATCAGAGACGCAGATGGCAATTAGATGGTGAACCAATCGAACGAGTTAACACCTTTCCTTACCTAGGCGTAACTTTCTCTGAGACTGGATCTTGGGTTTGTCGTCATCAACGGAGCTCGCTCAGAGCAAAGGCACATTTAAATCTACTGCTTAAATTAAAAAATCAGTTATCCAGGCTCCCTAGCCCATAATCAAAGTACACAAAGCTAAGGTTACCCCTATGCTCTTATATGGAGCAGAGGTTTGGGGCCTAAATTCATACAATCGATTCACTGGCTAAAACCAGAGCATATAACTATTGGTGCAAAATTAATGAAATGGAGACTGGCAGACTCCCAAAGTTGTGTTTTCTAGAGCAAATAAAATCCCAGCCTCCTGGATTATACAATTGGGAAATTATATAAGAAGCGGTGGTCTTCCAGTCACTGGTGCAACGGGAGAACAAGTCAAAAGGAGAGCTGCTCAAGGAGTCTCGGACATAGACGCGCAGAAAGATATAGCCACCCTTAGTAAGGCTGGCAATTTGAAACGGCTGAGCCTACGTAAACAAACTTTTCAAACTGCCAACTAAAGATACAAATGCCGAAACACCTTAGGGAGGTATTTACCCGAGCGAGATCTGACCAGCTTGATACGATGGTTAGATATGGGAGGTTTCACTGTATCCCTTATAATGAACGCACTTGGATCTGTGGAGCATCAGAGATAGAAGACTTAGCGCGTATATTATTTGACTGTAATTTGTATAAAAAGGAGAGAGAAATGTACCTTGGATCATACACTACCCGAATGACCCATTGGGAACCACATATTAAAACAACGTATCTTATGTGTGGTCAGAACTTGGAAATAACATATAATACAGCTCGGTATCCGAGTAAGACAATACAGTTGAGATCTGCATATGTGGGGTTGACTGGGGTAAATTGTAGGGGTGACACGGAAATATGATCTGTACTCTCACTTATCTGTATACTTAATTGTTGCATTTTATTTCCATTTTGCCTGATTAGTTATTACATTGGGTTTTATTAACACTTTGTGTTTGAAATTTTGAATTTTGATACGGCCTAAGGGCTAATCAATAAACTTTGATTGATTGACTATACAGTAGTAGAGATTGTGACAGATGACCCTCCAGCCTTTCCTTCCAACAAAGCAAAACCCATTCCTTCACCTGGCACCCCGCTCCGCTGCCCGACATCTGGCACAGTCGCGGCATTCCTCCTAACCTCTAGCACAAACTGTGATTTGACTAGGGTTGGCTCAGCTTTTGCGTGCAGCTAGAAAGGAGAAACCCTTCGGGTCTGCTCTGACCTCACAGCTTGACCGATTCATAATTCATCTTTACGTGTCAACAATGTACAAGTGTGGAAGATCTGGCCGGTTGTGTTGCCGTGGCCTCTTCTCACGCTCACATCTCTGCCACAGACCTTCATCCCCATCCCGGTGGCCCCCTTTCCTCTCTGGAGCATTGCACCAAAAATGGGGGAGGGGGGAGGGGGCTGAAAACTACAAGGGAGATAGAAATGAAATGTCAAGGGAAGACCCTGCTTGTAGGGGCTCTCTAGGCCAGTTTCTCAAGGTTGGCAACTTTTAAGATGTGTGGACTTCAGTTCCCAGAATTCCCCAGCCAGCCCTCCTTTATCTTTGCTTGGGAAGCTGAGAGCTGGGATTGCATGACTCCGTTTCTCTTCCTTCCACCCGTCCCCTTGTGCGTTGCAGCCTCTCCAGCCCAGCCTTTGTGGCTACTACCTCACGCAGTTCTCCTTCTACTGCTCCTTGGTCGTCATGCTGCCTTTTGAGGTCAAACGGATGGTGAGTGGTCTCTGGCGGAAGAGATCGGTCTGGCTGGTCAGGAAGCCCCATTTGGATCCAAAAGGGAACACGGTTCCAACTTTGGCCCAGAAAAAGTATTTATATCTTTCAGTCTATTTATGTGGCTGCCCATCTCGCCAAGGCGACTCTGGGCGGCTAATTTTAAAACTGCACAAGCAATCAAAGAAAGAGAAAAAGTGAAAAACGAGGACACTAATTTGGTGTATCTGCAGATGCAAAGCATTCCACTCTAAACCCCTTCCCTGTAACGGGGGTGTCTGGCCCCCACGAGCAGCTGCAAAATCCGTCAATTCAATCCTCCCCTCTCACTGCAGGACCTTCGTGAGCAAATTGTCCACCACGCAGCGAGCCTCTTCCTCATCGGCTTCTCATACTGCGCCAATTACATCCGTATCGGTTCAGTTGTAATGATTCTACATGATATTCCGGATTCTCTCCTGCATGTAAGTTAATGCTCAGGAACACTCCTCCTCTACCCCAAGAAGGAAGAACAGATTCTTCCCCTTCTCTTTTTGAAAAAAAAACTCATGTTCTTTGGAAAGAGGAAATAAATCTACAAAGGAATTTATTTCAGCTTTCCTGAATCTTTCCAGGTGTGTTGGGACAGGCTAAATTATGGGTGCTGTAGTCCCAATTTGAAAGGCTTGTTTGAAGGAAGAGAAACATACACCTAAACAATTCAGAAATAGCATCAGCATGCAAAGCATTTGGAGCTGAAATTGTTTAAATTTTAGATGCCCAGTTTTGGGTTTGAAACCCTGGTTTTGCACTTGTTCTGCATTCAGCACTGGAGGTTTGGAACAGTTTTGAGCTGCTGGAGACTAAGACTTGTAAGCTAACGCATGGCTATGGTTCTCTTCGGCATTTACACATTCCCCAAACTACAATTCCCAGCATCCTTCGTGGGAGAGAGAAGATAGGGGCTGCAGTTTAAATGTAGAGAAACCTGAACCCCGAATCCTGAAAGTCGTCCTTTCACAATAGGAACCTCAGCCGCTCAACAATTTCTGCTTCTTTGTTTCTCTTTTTCCCCAGTTCGCGAAGATGTTTAACTACCTGAAGTGGCAGAAGACATCCTATGCACTCTTTTTCATATTCACAGCAGTATACCTGTTCGCTAGCCTGGTTATTTTCCCATGCAAGTATGTTTTGAAAATGTGCACAAAAAGGGCGGGGCTTTGATGGCACGGTTGCAAGGCCAACTTGACTTTTTTGACATCCCCACACACCTTGGGACACCTCAGCTTGTCATTGCTATCTACAAGTAACAGTTTGAACCTCCATGTAGCCCATCAAACCATCAGAAGTGGAAGGTAACATCAAGGCCAGGAAAACTCCTCAGGTTGCAGGAGTAGCAATGATAATTTTCAGGAAATAAAAGGTTGGTGGTTGAGGCGGGGGGGGGACTGAGGGACTAAACAGCGACAGAATGTCTCGTTTTGCAACTGCCTTGTTTCGCAACCATTCGCAGTTATGATGGTGATGAAAAAGTAACTTTGCCACCTGTCCTTACATTGATGACCTTCGCAGGTCTGTAAAGCAAAGGAAAGTTGAAGGAAGATCTTAAGCGCATAGGCAGTTTCACTTAGCGATTTCTTTGCTTAACGACCCAGTTGCCGGTCCCAATTGTAGTCGCTAAAGGAGCATGACCTGTGCTAGTTTGGTGTGAATAAAATGGACGGATATGGCCCATGAGTCATCTGGAGCTCTAAACTGCAGCAAAGCGATGCTTTGTTCTAAGTCCCCTGTGTTTCCCAAATCTCTCTCTGCTTACACGATTTTTCCCCAGAGTACAACGTGAAGCAGAGGAAAAGGTCTCTGCTGCATATAGCTTACAGCCTAAACCTCGTTCCACCGTATTTATTAATGGTAACAACCAGCCTAGGCCCTCAACTGCAGTAGAGGTTGGGATACAGAACTTCTTAAGTTAGGGCTGTCAGCGCTGGAAACGCTGCATCTGCCTCTGACCAGCAGAAGGAGGCGAAAAAGAAAGCAGACCAAAATCTGCACCTTTCCTGCCTCTTAGTGGCTGTGCAGATGTGCGCAGTCCCAATCGGGTAGCCCTAACTTAAGAAATGCCACAAGCCTTTAGAAGCCATTGGACCAGGCAGAGCATCTGTTATTCTCCATTAAGTTATTTCAACATCAATGTTGACTGAAGCCATTCAGATCATCAGTTCTCATTTCTGAAGCCCTCATAGATACCGTCCTGCCAGAATTCCTGACCGAATTGATTATCCCAGCCTTAAAAAGTGCTGAGCAGCAATACAAGCGTAACCCTTTTCCTCCTCCTTTTTGCACCCCCCTTCCACCCCCAAGGATTTTCTACAACACATACTACTACCCCATGGAGCTCACCCAGCCTTTTTTCGGCTACTACTTCTTCAACGCCATTCTGATAGTCCTGTACCTCCTTGACCTCTTCTGGTTGTCCTTGGTCATTCGCATGGTTTATAGGTTCCTGATCCATGGCACGGTAAGGACACATATTGGGCACTTGGGGAGGTGGGAGCTAAAGGCCCATGTTGGGGAGGGGGCAGAAGATCAGAGATTGCTTTCCTTTTACCCTGCTGCACTTTCAGTTCCTCTCCGCTGTTGCGTGGGATGCCCGATTCTTTGGTTCTGCAGATCCTCGCTCTGCCCACCCTCAGGTGCCTCTCCTCCTTGTCACCTCTCATTTCTCCCAGTTTGAATTGTAGATTGTAAGCTCTGGGGGGCAGAGATTTGCTCTGCTCTGCTCTGCTCTGCAAAATGCCCGCTGTCCAGATGCTGATCATGCAGTCAGTTAAGAGGCGGATGGGAGAGGGAACTTCAGTGGGGGGTTCCTGTGGTGTCGATCATCCGCCCTGATGCTTGTGCAAGGCTGGTGATGCTTGTGCAAGACTGGTGTTCAGTGTACCTGGGGCTGTGCAAGGATGGCATCTTTCAGCACGGATGGCCCTCGTGGCCAGGACAGGCATCTGTTTGGCTGCCCCATGAGCTTGGCAAGACCCAAGTCAGCTCCCCCACCCCCCCACGGGCCCTGAGGAAACAACAGGATGCTGGATACTCCTATCACTCTCCCTGCGAGATGTCTGAGAAGGCCACACGTGGCAGCACCCACCCCACATGCGAGAGGCATCAGAAAGGAGACGACATTCTGCCAAGCGTTTTCCACAACCTGCTTGACCTGCATTGCTGAATCAAATAATTTCTTCTTGTCTTCACAAGACATGGAATTGTAAACTAACCCAATTTTGCCATCAAAACACAATGAGAGATAAAGCTGACCATAAGTGACATTAATTCAGCCCAGCACACTGTGGGAATGCAGCAATTAAGTTCATAACTGACCTGGCTTGGCATGTGGGGTAAAGAGAACGAATACTAGCCAAACAAGATCAGAGGGAGATCACGGTTCTGTTTGTCTCTTGCAGCTGGAAAAGGATGTGCGAAGTGACTCAGAGGGCAGCGAGGATGAGGACGAGGACAAGGGGGACCAGAAGGCAGAGCAGAAAAAGAGTGCTGTCGATCCCCAGTCCAACCGGCACCTGCCCCGTGTCACCAAGTGAGCACCCTTGCAGCTGAGCGGGGGCTCCCCCTCCAGTGGCCACACCAAAGCCAGATAGCCAAGCCAGCCAAGCCCCTGATCACTGCTCCCTCCTGCCCTTCCCTGTAATGCTATGTGGGAATGACCTTGGGACGGGGGTGGGGTGGGGGAGAGATGCTGCCTACCGAATGATCAGATAAGAGGGGGCATAGGCCACAGCTACATAAGAGGCTGAGAAAGAAAGGAACCTCCCTCACTTATCAGGCTGTAAATGAGACAGCAGGAGAACTGCACTTTCAGACTTGCAAGATTCTGTTAATGTAGCCTTACAATAAAGTAGAATTAGCTCATCTGGTCGTGGTTCCTGTCTGGCCTACTTGGGAAGGCTGACGTTCCCTCTGCTTGCGTGAGCTCCTCCTAGGCCTGGAAGGGCATCACTTGAGCCCCCTGGCCGAAGCTTCAGTCACTCTTGGTTGATCTTCTGAAGACCCCAAGAGCAGCAGCAAGAAGGAGCAAAGCCTATCCAGATGATCAGCAACATTACTGGAGCGGCCCTCTTGGGTGGCTCAAAAGCTGGCAAGGCGCTGTAGATTCCTGGCTCAGGAAACCTTGCGGGTGGGGAGAGCAAGGAAGATGTGGGTAGCCCAGTCCCAAGAGGGAGATAATGATCACCCAAGTGATGGTGCAGTCTCCCGAGAGCCAGGGCCATATGTTGGGCAGCGGAGCAAAGGCAGGGAGAAGGTCTGCGTGGGGCATTGGCATCTTGGATCGTAGGAGGGGGTCCAAAGCCCCTTGTGTTTGGGGGATGTGGGCAGCAGGAGAAGGTGGCAAGGGGAGAAGGTGGCGGTTTGGAGGCATCTCTGAGAAGGACTACCTGGAGCAGGAGCAAGTGTCTGTGTACGCCTTCACCAACTAGGTGCCCTCCGAGGATGGCCTTGAGTGCCCACAATCTCTTGGGCCTGCTAACTAGGAATTGATGGGACTTGTAGCTCAAGAGATTTGGAGGGCACCAGCTTGGAGAATAAAGTAGAGGAGATGTGGTCGCTGGTGGGTTCGGGCACAGAAAAGGAAGCACAGCCATGGAAACCAGGACCAGAAATCAATAGGACGAGTTGCAGCTACCTGATTTCCTTTAAATACAAGGGTTTGATCCCCAACTCCATCCTCTGCTCTGGGCAGGGATCCTCATTAAACCATCCCCAAGAAATGGCCGTCCGTCCTCCGCCTGAACGCGTCCCGTGAAGGGAGACCATCCTTTCCTTGGTCTCGCCTCCCAGGAGTTGCTCAGATTCTGCCTTCCTGTAACTTAAATCTGTGCGCTGGGTTACGGGAGGACACGACTTAACGACTGAACAACAACAACTAAGAGGGCAAACCACAGGGATGAGTGTTTCAAGATTAGGTTTCAAAACTTTGCAGAAAAAATAATTCAGTCCTGGAGGATAAATTTGATAATTTGAACAAGAAATTCGATGCAAAATTCAATGAGGCTGCTGTTGATGTGAGGCAAGTTGGACATAAGTTGGGTATCTTGGAGAACAATATGGATAATACAGATATGGAAGAAGAAAGAGAGATGGATATTTTACTGGACTTTAAAGAAAAAGAATCTTATTTTGGACTCAGTTATTTTGGATCAGCCCAATGACGACATTGTTTTGGGTTTTAAATCACTGAGAGATAAAGAGAACTTCTTGAAGTAGTTCCTGAGAGAAGAAGACGAGGAGAAAATAATAAAGATTCAACTTGTGAGGCGCTGTTTGCTAGGTTCAAAGAGTTACTCTTCCAAAGTGAAGAGAACTTGGATCAGTCTAATGTTGACATGATTTGGATCTCCAAAAAGGAAGGTCTTAAATTACTGAAAGATAAAGAGAATGTACTGAAGTTGTTCCTGAAAGAAGCAGCTAAGGAGAAAAAAATAATGGCTCAATCTGTGGGGTACTACGTGCTAGGATGAAAGTATGACCACTTTCTTAGAAAGTGTACAAAGTAAACCTGTTTGATCATGGTTAAAACATGGGCTGTGGCTTCTGACAGATTAATGGTAACTTCTTGGGACCAGGATTGTCTGACAATGCAGCTAGGATTACTGTTCTTTAATAGCAGAAAAGATGAATATAGACTGCGACTCCTGAGAGTGGTTAGAGGGGCGTCTTGTTGATTGGGACTGAGTGAGGAAGTTGCTAGGACTGTGTAAGGGGATGTTAGTGTGGGTGGGAAATACGAGTGAGATGGAAGTGCTTCCTATTGCCTTTGGGAAGGGAGGATGGTAGATGGTAACACCACTGAGCTTTTGCTACGCACCCAGATGTCAAAACACGCAGATATTTACGACTGGACAATAATGGCAGTGGCGGAGGAGGTGACATAGTATATTGAGATTAAAAAGGGGGGGGGTAGCCTTGTTTCTATTTGGAAATCGCATTTGTTCTTCCCTTTTGCTTGGGATTATGCCCGAATGCCATGTTGATTTGGGGATTTGATCATTATTAGGATTAGAGAAGTACTTTATATTGGTTCTATTCTTACAGTAAAAGCGGTAGGTATTCAATATTTGTATCTGCAACAGAGAAAGTTGGAACTCACCTATTCTTTCTCTCTTTTTCTTTTCCTTTTCTGTACATTTAACTTCTTTTTTCTAAACTTTTCTCTCTTTTTTTTTCTGTTTTCTTATGTTTCATTGTTTATTGAAAATCAATAAAGGTTAAGAAACAAGATAATTCCGCCGTGCTTCTCTGTGGTAGAAGAGGGGGCCGAGGGAAACTCTGGCAGGCTTCCAAAATTATGTTATGACACTTGGTCACAGAAGAGTCCAGTAGTCCTTGCGCTGTCTGTTCCCTCACCTGGCCTACCTCCAAGGTATGCTGGGAGGTGAGGAAGATGGAGTATGGCTGCTCCCCTGAGCCGCGGCTGGAAGGGCTGAGAGAGGACCCTCCTTCCGGAAACACTCCTGCAGCGCCCCATCTCACCCCCTGCCTTTCTTCCCTCCTCCCCAGGGAGATGGCGCAGCTCACGCGGTGGCTTTGGAGACAGGAGTACTGGCTACCTCCAGGGTTCACCTGGGAGGACATGCAGGAGACGGAGGACGTCCACTATCCCCAACCCCGACACCTCCTGCTCGGCCTCCCCTTTGCTATCCTGCTCGTCGCCCTCCGTTTGTTCTTCGAAAGGCAAGCTCTTGGCCAAGGGAAACTGCTTGGAGGGAGCTTTCCTTCCCTCCCCACCCAAAAGCCCGATGTCTCTTGAAACAGTGGAAGGTCCCTTTTTTATACCTCGCTTTTAGCATCCATTTTTCACAAACTGAATTTGACAATAACGAGAAGCAAGGGAAATTGAAAATGACATCATCATCATCATCATTTCTGACATTCCTTATTGATGCTAATCACCTCCTAGTCCAGAAAGGGCACAATTGGGGCACAATGTGAAACTCGGTCAAGCCCCCCCCCCCAATCTTGGCTGCTACCTGTTCCTTGAACAGGAGCCACAAGTCTGGCTGCTACCTGTTCCTTGAACAAGGACCCCCAAATTGCGCATTGGTCGGAGAATGGCCGGAACGAGGGGGACCTAGAACCCAAAGCCACTCAGTCTTGCTAGGGTTAATCTCACGCCTGGTGTTAAAGAATGAATTCAGGAAATATGTTCTCTATCCGTTTTTGAAATGTCTTTATACTGTAAAAGGGAGAAGAAAGAGCAATATGCTTCTGTATGGTCTAGATTTAATTCAGAACACAGAATACAAAATAATATGTTAAGGGACTGAGCTCCGGCTATGTTAACATATACTCCCTTAAGTGTGATCTTAATCACTATTATTTAAATATTACTTTATTCTATCGCAGCCGTTGTATTACTTATTATAGTTCACCAATTTTTTTTTAACGAGCAGCTTCCCCGAACGCGTCTTCCGCACGGAGGCTGGGGAGATCCGGGGAGAGGGTGCAGTGCAGCCTCGTCGCCCTCCTTCGCCAGCCCGGAGCCCGTCTCTTTTGCCGTGTTCTGCCCCTTCCGGGGCTTCCTGGCCTGGCAGCAGACCAGGAGACCTTCTGCGATTTCCATTTTTCTAAGCACATTCCACGATGTGACACGATCAACATCATCCAAGGCTCTTCTGTGATCGATGAAGCACAATCTGTACTGACTCTTTTTGGCCCTGGAAAAGGCAAAACGTTCTGCTCTGTGTGTTTGTTGTGTGTTTGTGTGTGCGCGTTTTGCGCCGGGGGGGGGGGTGGCCTCAGGGCCCCACCCACTTGACTTCCTATGGGATGGAGGGGACCCTGTCTTCTCCCGGGGGAAATGGAATGAGGAGGCCTCTGCACACGCTCAGGAGCACTGTCTCCTTCAGGTGAGACAAAGCTCCCTCCAACACCTCTCCGTTCCTACTCTTGCCTTTCATCCTCTGCACGCTCTCAGAGGCCACGGATGTCTGAGCCCCGTTTTGCAGAATGCATCCCCCGACCTGCAGGGCGCCTCGGCGCTCTGCCCACGCTCAGAGGCAGACTCGGTTCGGCCCCGCCATAGCCCGCCCCTGCTGAGCTGCACCCGCCCAAAGACGCCCGTCTCCCTCCCTGGCTGCTGCCAGCCAACAAGCAGTGCGAGGAGAGGCGGTGGCGGCGGCAGGTCTGGCGTTGCGACGGAGGGACGGAGAAGGCGGGCGGGTGAGCGGGCGCCGCTTGGGCACCCCGGAGGGCATCAGTCCGGGCCCCCGGAGCGGCCGGTCCCTTTTCCTCCTGGGCATGTGGGGGCGCCGCCTGGGGCCACGAGGCGGGGGGCGAAGGGCCAGGACCCTCGGAAAGGGATCCCCCGGCGCATCCTGAGGTAGCCGGGCACAGCGTCAGTGCAAGCGGGGAAATGGGGGGGAAGAGGTGGGGCCCCCAGCCCGGCACCCTCCTCCCGAGTGGAGCTCCAACTCCGAGCGCCGCCTTCCCGGAGGGCCGGCTGGGGGTGATGGGGAAGGGATGCGGCAGCGCGGGAGTGGGCGCTGGGCGGCCTTACTGGGGGCGTCTGTATGTGTCTGGGGGAGACCCTGCCGCGTCCCCCCAGTGCACCGGGGCAGAGGCGGCCAGGCCCCGGAGGAGCGTCGCCGTCCGTCCGGGCTGAGCTGCTCCTCTTCGTCGGCTTCGGGGTCTTGCGGCGGGGCGGGGCGGGGCGGAGTGGGCGGCGGGTCGCCCCGGTCGGGCTCGTTCAGGTTCAGGGCGCCGTGTGAACCCGGCGGGGGGGGGGGGTGTCAGTTCAGCCCGCAGGTTCCCTCGATGGTGGCAGCGGAGTCTCCCTGAGATCACCCAGACGGTCCTGCAGAAGCCCGCAGTTCTTGGAGGGGCGGCTGGTGGGAAGTGGCTGAGCTGGCCGGGCGTGGGTGTCAGTGGGAGCGGGGGGGGGCGGGCAACGTGATGTTCCCGGGGGGGGGGGCAGACGGGGCTCTGGACTGCCCCTCTTTTGGAGACAGACTTTGCTCTCTGGCTGAGTGTTGAGCTGCAGCCTGCAATCCGGCCAGGGAAGGGGGGCAGGAGCAGAGCCAATAGCACGCCCCCCCCCGCCCCCAACCTGGAGCCTGAGCCCAACCGAGGTGGGCAGCCTGCAGCTGCAAAGGCAGAGGACAGGGACCGGTGGCGACCCTCCCAAGGTTGCCAAATCGCCCCGTGGAAGGGGTGGTGGCGCTTTGCCACTTCCAAAGGGGTGAGCTGTCTCTCTGGTTGTTGTGGGTCTTCTGGGAGGGATTGTGAGTGTTGTAGGATAGCAGGCGGCAATCGCGTGGGGTCCTCGGGTGTCCGGGAAAATTGGTTAACTCATGCTTATTTACGTGAGCATTGCCATTTGATTCTCTCTCCTCACATCTTGTGGAAGGGAGTTCCGTAGGTTACGTTTATCCAGCCGTTGATAGTGTCTGAACAGCAATGGTATTAATTTAGGCAGGCTTGGCGTATTCTCACCTGCTCTTGCTTCGTGCCCCATATCCCTCCCTTCGAGCTTGTCTCCTCTTTGTTATCTTCTCCCCACACCGAGGTGGCCCAAAATAGCCGTGTGAACTTGTGCTACTGCTGACCTTCGTCTGCTGTTGCTCATTGTGTGCAGGAATTCACTCTTAATACCGACTGATGCAAAGCTGCCTTTCAGAGCCTCGGAGCTCTTGGGGCCCTTAAGTTAGCAGCTCTCCACGTTTTGTGGGAGAATGTTGCCAAAAGGGTAAAACAAGGGCTAGAAGATCACTGGGGCTGGGGAGGTGCCGGCCAGTTCAGGAGCCGACTTTGCCTAACAGTTGACAGCTCTGCTCTCCTCCTTTTGCATTGACTGATTGTATTTATTTGAATTTATTTTGACTGATTTGCATTCCCCCCTCTGTCATGTTGTGGGGAAAATGCCCACTGAACTTCGGAACGAAAGCGACTGGAGCTAGATGCAATAAAGCATCATTGATTGGCTCACAAGGTTACAGGTTACATGCCCTCTGACAATGACACACAGGGCTCACAAAAGCATTGTAAATCATGACACAGTGTTTACTGCAGGAACGTAGGACCTGAGAACAACGTGGGATGACCTTGTGTTGGGCTGACCGGACACCTCTACACTCTCCGCTTCTAAAGAGACTCCCGGCCTGCCCTTCCTACTGATGGCCACCCACCCCTTCTAGCATAGACGGTGTCCTTTATGGCACTCGTGCGCTGGCTCCCTTCGCCCCATGGAAAAAGAGAGCCACCTGTTTTTGTGGGAAGGGGGAGTCAGGGGAGGATGAATGAAATGACCTTCCACCACACGCCCTCCTTTGATTTCAGTTCCAGTATTTTGGCTTCCTGTCCATCGGTTGTGGCACCAAAACAGCGCTAGCATTTCTCCGAACCTCCGGGGAAGGTGGCGGACTGAAGATGGCCTCTGCCAAAAGCGGGGCCAACGTTTGTGACCACGAGCAGGGACCGAGGAGTAGATCGGCCCCTTTGACCCTCTCTGGACAAAGAGAGGACGTGGGATCGCCCAAGCTGTTCTCCTTACGGTTGCTCCACACGAAGAGACTGGAAGACGGCGGTCTCTGGCGGGTGGGAGAATCGGGAGCCGAGGGAATTCGCCATGATTGCTCTAACCACAAATGGAGCCTTTTTAAAGGATGTTAGTTTGCACTTCCCTCGCTAACCACCTTCAGACATTGCCTATCAACTGCTTTAAAGAAGTTAGACACCTTCAAAGTGACGAGACTGCAAACACCGGGTGAGTGCCTTCGATCCTTGACGTAAGAAAATGAAGACGTATCTTTATCATCTTTCAGAATTTGAAATCAACACTAAATGGATTAAGGGCTCAGAAAACATTGGAATATTGGATTTTGAATGCAAAGACTTTGGAATTCATCTTAAAGAATAAACGCATTTTTGTGGGAAAGAAAAACTGTTTTTGATATTGGAGATCAAACAAAACAAGTAACTTAGAAAGGCCTTCAGCGATATCTTTGAGCAACAGCACCGGGGCTCGTGCAATTATGTCAGCTATGTGGTATCTTTTTGAGAACAGGCTGTTTTTCTCAGAAGATGTTACCGAAAAGGTTATGCAACAAAATCTACCCGAGAACAACATGAACCAGAATTTGAGTACGAATTTGTCATCAGATAGAAAGAAAAAAATTGGATGAGGCTTTAAAAATTAAGAAAGAAATAAAAATGACACTTCCAGAGAGCAATTAGAACAATTTCTTTTTGCTGGCTGTATAAAGTATTGAAGAAATTCGAAACAAGGATCAATCATCATCTGAATGGATTAAAGAGCAAGATTGTTTTGTGTAATAAGAAGCAACACAAAATCGGTCCATTTGACCAGGGCTAAAGTGGGAGATACAACTTTTTGGATTTGTCAATATCTGGACTGGAAAAATGATGGATTTGCTTACATTTAACATGGTGTTTACGCTTTTTCCCGTATAGTTACCAGGGCTGTGGAGTTGGCGTATAAAACCTTTGACTCCTTTATTCATGGTACCTCCGGCTCCGGCTCCTTTAATTATATATCAATATAGGAAATAAATTATAAATATACTAATTATATATTTCCTATATTGACTGCAAGCACATAACATACAAGCGTTTCATCGCTGCCCACGTGAATCAGTGGGCAGCTTTTCAGAACCCTAACCTGTTAAAGGTTGAGTCTAAAGGTTATAGCTACGACATTCTGGTTTTTAATTTTATTTACGGAAGAAATTACAAGCATTCAGTAACCTTATAGTTTAAACAAAGGATAAAAAGTAAAAACTAAGAACAGTGAGGTTATATTTTTATCAAAAGAGTATAGAGTATAAAGTAATAGGCTATAAAAGAAAGAAACTATAAAAGAAAATCAGGAACTCTACTAGTTCAGAAATCTAAAGTATGACATTGCTGGAAAGAATTTAAAGTCAAAACTACCAAAAAAATAAACAATTGAACCCCTAAAACAACTTAACAAATGACCATTTTAAAGAAACGAACTCAATTAGGTACATAAGTAATATAAACTTTCTTTTTGAGATTAAAGTATCGTGTGAATATAAAATTCAAGCGAATATAACATGAAACATTACATTGAATGAAATAAAAATTATATTGCAGAAGATTGTTGAAGTTGAAGACTAACATACTGTTCTTAGAAACAAAATTGCTTCTGCCAAATCCTCCCTCGCAGAAGCCCTTAAACCCGATTTGGCTATTTTCGGTGCCGAAAACAGTCTTTCAGCACTGACTTGGGTGGGTGGCATTGCTGTTACAATCCTAGCTACATCCCTAACAACCTCTGGATAAACAAGGATGGCTTATTCTACAGTCCGTTTCGAGGAGCAGTCGCAGTTTTCCACTTCCTTTAATCCTTCAAAAAGTCCTTGCTGGAATTTCTCTATTTGGATACGTACCGGTTGTTTTTCCGTGCTCAAGCGGCGTCGCTTTGGACGTTCCAGACTGTCCAAGTAGGCCTCAAACTCCAATGCTTCCTTCGAAGAGGATGACTCTGAGTGACCAGTGCTTCTAGCTTCATCCAGGGGTTCAGGTGTTTCCGGTAGTACTTGTAACCCTTTTGTGCGAACTGCTCCTTCGTAGAGCGCCTGTTTTCCTGTAGCAGCTTGGTCACTGCTCAACAAAAGTTGGTTCATTGGATCAACGCAAGGATTTGATTATCCAGCAAGAGACCCTCCCTTTTCTTCACTGAAGATACAGTGCCATCAGCAATTAACCCTCCTCTTTTGTTCAAATGATACACCAAGCTTTTCCACTCCGACAAGAATTTACCAGGTGTTATAGCCTCAGATTGCAACTTCTTGGGGAGAGTAAAAAGGTGAGAAAGTACACTTGCGCCCACTGGCTTTCAGTTAGTGAAACATTTCTGTTGGCTGGATCTTCCAGAAAGTCTTTTAGTTCAAGCAAGCGCTTTATCGTCAAAGAAGTGCTTCCCCAGCGTGTTGCGTGATCCGAAATGGCTCCTTTTCCAGCAGGTCTCTGGAGAACAGCATCTCTTCTGGGGCTCCTGGCTGCAACAGCTCCTTGCCTCAACTTGCCAGTGAGAGTCGCTGCATGACGATCTTTCAGTCTGTCTCTTACCGCTAGTTGCTCTTCAGTCTGTTTCTTTTATAGTTAACACAGACAGTTGCTGTGGTAGAAGCTTAATTTGGCGCAAAATATCAGTATCTGTTGGTGTTCTTCTTTTCCCTTTATTTCACTTAGAATAGTTTGCATTCTTTCTTGATGTTTCCTTTTAAGTTCCGGTTATATTGAATCCTCATCACTGCTTTACTGGCATCCCAAACAATTTTTGAATCTGTTCCTTTATCTAAGTTGTTATTAAAGTGTTCATTTAGCTTCTTTCTACATTCTTTTACTACTGATTCTTTTTGCAGTATCAAGTCATTTAGTCTCCACTTAAATGTTATAGGTTTCTTCTTAAGTGTCAGTGTAACTGGATTATGATCTGAGAAGGTTTTTGGTAAAATATCCATACTTCTAAAGTTCTTTGCCAAAGTCTTTCAAATCCATATCATATCAATTCTAGAAAAAGATTTATGCCTTTCTGAAAAAAAGGTGTATTCCTTGGCATTCCCATTTCTTTGTCTCCAAGAGTATCAAAGTCAAGTTTTCAATCAAGTCAAAAAAAGACTTAGGTGGTTTCCCTCGGTTAAGTTTAATTCCCTTTCCGGAGGACCTGTCCATCTGAGGTGAGGTTACGCCATTCCAGTCTCCCATCAAGCACCAATTTTCATATGTGAAAGGTGACAATTGATGCATCAGGTGTTTAAAAAATTTACCTTTATCTCCATTAGGAACATATAATCCAACAATTACAAATTTAATTCTTTGCAACTCAGTCTCAACTGCAACATATCTACCTCTTTCATCAAATATTAAAAGTTGTGGTTTCAAATAGGGCTTAATATATCAAACAACTCCATTAGTTTTTTTTTAATATTTGCTGATACAAATTCTTCACCTAAAGTTTTGTAAATCAAGTATTTTTCATCTTTTTTTCTGATGTGAGTTTCCTGCAGACAAATTATATCCTGATTTAATTTTCTCAAATAATGAAAGATTTTTTGTCTTTTCTGGGGGTGGTTTGCACCATTAATATTCCACGTTAAGTACTGATAATCCATAATTAAGAAGAAAGTTTATCAGTCTTTAACTGTAACACCCATCTCGACAACCTGGTCATCGAGCCCTTCCTCCGATTGTTGTTGACTCTGTAAGGCCTTCCCCTCTGATTCTTGTTGTAATTCCAATCCATATCTTGCCAGGAAATCTCTGGCCTTTTGGACGGAATTTAATCTGAATCTTTGTTGCTGGAAGGTAAAGATCACACCTTCCAATTTATCCCAACGGAATAGGATCTTGTTCTTTTTTAAAACCTCTGTCAAAAAGGTGTATTCCTTTCTCTTTCCCAAGATTCTAATGGGTATTTCTTTTAATACAATCATCTCTGTATTAGCAATTTTTAGTCTAGAATCAAAATGAGCCTGCAATACTTGTTCTCTTGTTGACCATCTCAAAAAATAAACCATAACATCTCTAGGAAGTTTTCTAACAGCTGCAAAATGTGAATTTATACGATACACCTTGCCGACTTCTTGATCCATCCTTTCTTCCTCCCAGCTTAATAAATTGGAGACAGCAGACACCACCAGTTGTTTGACATTCTCTTGAACATTTTCACGAACTGCTCTTAAACGGAATTCGTTCTCTTTAAGCCCAAGTAGAGCAAATTTATCCAGTTCTCTTTCCATTTCTGTGTCTTTAGCATCCATTCTTTTTTCCAGTATTTGTACTTTGTCAGTAACTTGCTTTACAACAGCATCCATCTTCTCTATTTTTGTACCCGATTTTTGTTCTATTGCTTCAAATCTAGCATCTATAGTCTGTATAGCTTTAGCTGAAAAATCATCAAACATCTGCCACAAAAAGTCAAAGTCTGCAGAGGCACTTCCATAGGGTCTTTTGGGAGTCATTTTTAAATTAATTGCCAGTGAGAAAGAAATCCACCAAAAGCTTTCAGGTAGTGGATTAGGTAGGCAATACCACACTCTAGTGGTCAGAAAGAATATCGCTGGAAAGAAAAAGAACTCCGAAATGTTTCTGTTAAGTTGTATTGTCGAAGGCTTTCACGGCCGGCATACGAAGGCTGGTGTGGGTCTTCCGGGTTGTGTGGCCGTGTTCTGGAAGTTCTGTTTCCTAACGTTTCGCCAGCATCTGTGACCGGCATCTTCAGAGGGCAGGAGGACAGACAGGAGCAGTTCTCTCTGTGCCCAGGATGGTGTGACCCCTTTCTGGGTATTTATAGAGATCTGAAGGGGGGGGATTGGGGGGGGTTGGGGGGGAGCTGAACATGCTCTCAGGCACACTGGACACAAAATCCTATCTGAAAACACAGAGATACTGGACAACACCAACAGCCACTATACCAGGCTATACCGGGAAGCCATTGAGATTCACAAACACCAGCACAGTTTCAATAAAAAAGAGGAGAGCCTAAAAATCAGCAAAACCTGGCTACCAATCCTGAAAAATACAGCCTGCAAAAGGTCAGCAAACTCAGCTCAACCACCAGGACATGCGAACAGCTCACACAAGGAACATGCTAATCACCCTCAGCAGCCACTCGTTAACAACTCAATAGAAGAAAAAACCCTGCCTAACCCCCAGGAAGATACACAGATATTCTGACACCAAAACAGCAGCCAATCATTAACCCACCCCCCACTCCCCCAGCCCCCCCAAACCCTCCACCCCTTCAGATCTCTATAAATACCCACGAAAGGGTCACACCATCCTGGGCACAGAGAGAACTGCTCCTGTCTGTCCTCCTGCCCTCTGAAGATGCCGGTCACAGATGCTGGCGAAACGTTAGGAAACAGAACTTCCAGAACACGGCCACACAGCCCGGAAGACCCACACCAGCCTTTCTATTAAGTTGTTTATAGGAACTGCCCCGATCAATGCGGAATAGACAAAAAAGGACGACTTTCTCACGTAGATACGTAAAGCCCAGTGAAATACATCAAAGGCAGATTCACCAAAAAGGATTACGAATAAAAATTTGCTGATAAAAAAGTAGGATTTTTTTTTTCCTTCTTTCTTTAAGAGTCCATAATAGTTCAAACTCTCTTTGCTTTTTTAGACCAAACCAATAAGCAAATAGTTAAAAAAAGATCAATATTCCCTTGAAATACCCATAACTGCCAAGAGGAAATAGCCCTCCGTGCCCAAGAAAAGCCTGTCTTTAATTATAAAAAGGCAATCTATAAAAATTAAGAAATGGGATGGTCGGATCTCGAGTCCATTTAGGTTTGGCTTTGGCGCGGCATGGGACTGGATGGAAATCCCGCCTCCCAGCTGCTCACCAGGGGATGGCAAAAACCTCTGCTTCGTGATCTCCTTGCCGGGAACAGCCGTCTGGAGGACATATGATCAGTTTCAGGTGTTCTCCTCAACGCCAGAGAAATCTTCAGGCTCAAGGGGCCTGCCCGAGCCTTAAAACCGCGCCCACGGTCCCTTTGAGAGAGAGACTCTCAGAAGAGACGTGTTCAACCCGCCATTGCCACCGGAAGTCCCAACAAATCTAACATTAATAGCAAAATAATTGACTCTGGGACGTGTGCATGCATTCATTTTAATGAAGACAAAATGTCCCTTCGAACTTTTTCAAAGTTCTTCTTTCTTATATTTGGCCTCTTCAATTATAAGTCTCCTTGTGTTTGCTCTTTCTAGAGAAGTTTTCTAGCCATTTCTCCATTTCAGCCTAAAAAGGATGGCTGTGGAAAAAAAGGATGGAGGTACACTGTTCTTCGCTGCCATTTCAATGATGTGGTTTTTGAACTTTTCTGCTGTCATCGTTACAGCAACTTTAGAAGAGAATACATGTAGCTCAGGGTTGAACTGTGAAGTTTTTGGGGTTCTCTGAGCTCGGCTGTTTTCTTGCAAACGTTTCATTACCTGGCTAAGTAACACCTTCAGTGCTAGAAAGGAGTGGGGTTGGCTCTCTGTTTAACCCTAACCCTAACCAGAGAGCAAACCCCACTCCCTTCTAGCACTGAAGATTAACCAGGGAGAGGGCATTATAAACGTTGCCGTCTTCTCTCTGTAACTCAGTCTCGGTTTCCCAATCCTGATATCCTCTTGATGCGTGGAGTTCCAGTCCCAGCATTCCCAGCTTGCATGGCCGTGGCTGAGAATCCTGGGAGTTGGAATCCCTACACCTTGAAGAAGTCCTAACCTGGCTTCAATCTAGGGAGTTATGGAGGAGTCTGGAGATAATCTTGAAGGAGGAGTGCAAGGCCATCAAGGAACTCTTAACGTAGCCCTGGGAAGGAAGAGCGGGTGAGAAAGAAACTCAAGATAATTCCTCCTCGATTCTCTTTGGTAGAAGAGGAGGCGGAGGGAAACTCTGGCAGGCTTTCAAGATTATGCTATGATACTAGGTCACAGAAGAGTCCAGTAGTCCTTGCGCTGTCTGTTCCCTCACCTGGCCTACCTCCAAGGTATGCTGGGAGGTGAGGAAGATGGAGTATCGCTGCTCCCCTGAGCCGCGGCTGGAAGGGCTGAGAGAGGACCCTCCTTCCGGAAACACTCCTGCAGCGCCCCATCTCACCCCCTGCCTTTCTTCCCTCCTCCCCAGGGAGATGGCGCAGCTCACGCGGTGGCTTTGGAGACAGGAGTACTGGCTACCTCCAGGGTTCACCTGGGAGGACATGCAGGAGACGGAGGACGTCCACTATCCCCAACCCCGACACCTCCTGCTCGGCCTCCCCTTCGCTCTCCTGCTGGTCGCCCTCCAGTTCTTCTTCGAAAGGCAAGCTCTTGGCCAACGGAAACTGCTTGGAGGGAGCTTTCCTTCCCTCCCCACCCAAAAGCCCGATGTCTCTTGAAACAGTGGAAGGTCCCTTTTTTATACCTCGCTTTTAGCATCCATTTTTCACAAACTGAATTTGACAATAACGAGAAGCAAGGGAAATTGAAAATGACATCATCATCGTCATCATTTCTGACATTCCTTATTGATGCTAATCACCTCCTAGTCCAGGAAGGGCACAATTGGGGCACAATGTGAAACTCGGTCAAGCCCGCCCGGTCTTGGCTGCTACCCGTTCCTTGAACAGGAGCCACAAGTCTGGGAGGACCCCCAAATTGCGCATTGGTCCTGTCTGGGGCAGTGCAACCCCATCCAGAACAAGAGACGGAGAATGGCCGGAACCAGGAGGACCTAGAACCCAAAGCCACTCAGTCTTGCTAGGGTTAATCTCACGCCTGATGTTAAAGAATGAATTCAGGAAATATGTTCTCTCTCCGTTTTTGAAATGTCTTTATATTGTAAAAGGGAGAAGACAGAGCAATATGCTTCTGTATGGTCTAGATTTAATAATGTTAAGGGACTGAGCTCCTGCTATGTTCACATTATACTCCCTTAAGTGTGATTTTAATCACTATTTAAATATTACTTTATTCTGTCGCAGCCGTTGTATTACTTATTATAGTTCACCAATTTTTTGTTAAAGAAGCAGGAGATGCTCAGGAGCCTTGTTCTCCTTGCTTTGGTTTCACGTGCCTGTTCCTGAGCGGAGCGTGAAACGAGAAAGCCAAGGACCGGCCAAAGTTAGCCAGCGTTCGTCTGACCCAAGCCGTTCCCTTTCCCAGGAACATCGGCGCGCCCCTGAGCAGAAAACTGGGCCTGCGAGAAAAGGTGCGGCGGAAATCTTCTCCAAACCCCATCCTGGAAGCTTTTTACAGGAAGCGGAGGAAACGTCCCCAAAAGGTGAGTTTCTTCCACACGTGTTGGAAGGTGTGGCGAAAGGGGGCTAAACCTCTGGCCTCAACTCTGGGGAAAACCACAGTTGCTCGAGATGTAAAGGTGATATTGAAGTATACTCCCAAAATATGGAAAATATGGATGCAAGAGATCCATTCTTGGTTGCTCTTTAAACTGTCTTTATGTAGTATTAATATTATGGAACAATATCTTTCTATTTCATCTAGTTTTAATAGCATGTTAAAGGACTGTTTGTATATGTGTCTGTGTGGGTGTATTTTATTATTCTTTTTGAATGTACCGTCCCTGTTGAATCAGTCCACAAAAGAGAAAATGGCACTCTGTTGTTACAGAGTTTGAGGCTCCTCATGTTCCTTTATTGTGTCTTTGGATTCCTCCCCCCTCCACGAACAATTATTTCCCTAAGCTTTCGGTCTGCCTAAGCTTTCGGTGCCCCAAACCTGCTCAAGCCAGCAATTTTGTTTCGGTTGGGCTGTTTGGGCTGCAAACAGGATCCGTTTCTGGCCTGAGCTGGAGAGGGGCAGTTCCCGCGACTCAGCCCTGCACATTCTCTCAATTCGAAAAAGGGGGAAAAGCAAAAAAGAGAAAGGAAAATTGGTGGCCCTGCAACCGTCCTGTAGCAGTGAGTTCCCCAGGCCGACGCGGAACGTCTAAGGCGATTCTGCTTCTGCTGCTGGAAAGAGCAAAGAAGGAATTCTTTCTAAGGCTAATCCCGGAGAGATCTGCGCCGTTTTTCTCGCAGTCAATGTCTTTAAAGGGTTTTTAGGGCAGCAAATCTTCTTGAGCTCTGAGGCGCACACCCTGAAGCACTGAACCCAGTTAAAGTGCGCCTGTGTGTGTTTGTGTGTGTGTGTGTAGAAGTGTGACAACCATGCAAGACCAGCAGTGGGGTTGAGGTGTTTTCGATTTGACTCCTTTTAGCAAGCGGCATGTATTGCAAGGGTACAAGACCTGGAACTTCTACCCTGGAAATTGGAGTTAAAACCCCAACACCCAAGAGGGGATCAGAGGGAGAACGATGGGTTTAAGGGATGCTCTGCCTCCTGGGAGTTTTCTGATGAGATGCCATATGATGCTGTAAAAATCCCTCCCTCTCCCTTTCTCTCTCTCTGCATATGGCCCTGCACGTGTATAGACAGCACAGAGAAGTTTAGGAAAAATTTACAAACAATTCAGCTAGGTGGGCTTCTGCCCTGAGCAATTAGATCTGCATGTTTTAAAATGGATGCTCTTCAGCTCCCAGAATTCCCCGGCCAGCACTGAAGTAGATGATGCGGCTGAGCGATCCGGATGGGCAAGTGGTAGCGATTTAGTTTTTCCCTCCATACCCTGGCAGGGGTTTCTTGACCGATTGGGGCCTCTGCTGATGGTGGGACCAACATAACCTCCTTTCACTCAGGCCAAAATTGCTGCTGAAGCTACAAGTCATGTTTCTTAATCTCTGCATGCTTTCCTGCTGAACATGCAGCAGCACGGTGTAGTCATATCAGAAGTGTAGGAAGAATTAGAGTAATTATGTCAATGTCACTGTAACCTATTATCAGCCTCTTAAAAATGTGACACCCCTGCCACCTTGATGACAGCCATTCTTGTATTATTAGATAAGTAGAAAGCATCCACTATCATGCCTGTTGCTGAGGGTTCCTTATCCAAAGAGACAAAAAAGACTAGAAGATCAGGCCTAGGAAGTCTCCAGTTTCAGAGTATCTGGCAAAAAAGGTCCAAACGCATCTCTAGTAACTATAAGATCTGATGTCAACGAACTGCTTGAGTCCCATTCCCTAGGTTCAAAATAAAGCAGATCCATAAAATAAAAAGATTTATGATCCTGTAATGGAGGCTTATAGGGTTAAAGACTCCCCACAGTCTTATGCATTGTTAGTACTTAATATCGGTGTGGGAAATTTCAGCATATAAATGGTTGCCTTCCAATTGTTAAATGTTATACACGACCAACACCTTTAGTTCCATCACCCAACCTGAGCTTTTGCTGTGACTGGGAAGTATTGTTGTCCTGGCTGTACAATTAGATCTTCTTGGTTTTGATCTTCAGACTTCCTGGGTATCCCTTATATATTCCTTTTGACTTCAAAAATTAGGCCTGTTTCCTTTCCTGGCCTCAAGAATTGGCCTTCTCATGAGCTTATAAGAGTTTTAGGCCATAAATGGACATCCAAAGGAGGCAGTTCTTGTAAATGTGAACAGCTTCTGTTAGCTGCACTAGATGTGATGGTAAGTCAAGATCAGGAAGAAAATTAATTAGAAAGAAAGAAGATCAAGGATCAGCAAGAAATGGCAGAATAAATGTCTTATTCTTTGCATCTAAGTATTTACAGCTGATCCTGTATGGGTAAGATGTAGTTATAGAAAGCAATAACATTTCTTCCTATTCTACTTAATTATTTGAAAAAGAAATATAGAAGAGTTTACTTTTTATTGCATTTGTGCTTTTTCCTACAATATAGAAAAATGGTAGCAACCATGTGCTTAACATAATGCACATAAGTAAACTTGCTCTCCTATAGCAGGAATGTCAAAAAAGCATGACATAAGGCTCTTGACTATCGGCCAAGTAATATCAATGATAATACCATACATATACAGAATTATATTAAATTATGGTCTAAAACGTCTTTACCCATTTATTTTTATTTTACTAGTCTAATTAAATACACAACATTTTAGAAAGTAATCACGCTTAAGTTTTAAGAAGGTTTAAACCAGAGAGTTCAATCAGTTCTAGGTTTTTACAGGGAATGACAACACCATTTCAGCACAGGATTATAAATTTTCATGCTGATTTTTAGATTAAACTCTCTAGATAAATGAAAATAATATATTATCATTCTGACTGCATTCTATCAAAATATCAGTCCCTTCTAATAATCAGTGTCAAGTTACCTAAGCCCTGAGCAGCCTAAACGATAACTTTTAAAAAATATGTTAATAAGAAGAATGCCAATAAAATAAATGAGACAGGAACAGACCAAACAGTAGAGATTTGGAAGTCTGTAATATAATTATTTCCAAATCATAATTAATATTTTTAACTAAAATTTATGTTAAATGGTTTGTGAACATATACACTTGGTTAAAATGCAGGTTTGCTAATAAAAGAGCATATTACTTTATGATACTCTATCTTAAGTGAAGTTTTGTTGTTTTATTTTATTTTTTAAAATTTATTTAATCATTGTGTAGTTCAATGTTTCTCAACCTTGACAACTTGAAGACATGTGGACTTCAATTCCCAGAATTCCCCAGCCAATGCTCTGTGCTTGTGGAAGACATACATGCCATTTCAACTTCAGGGACTAAACCCTTTTAGAAATAACACACTGTGGGAATTTACTGTAGTTCAGGAATTAAGGAATCTTGATCTTGTAGCATAAATCTAATATCAACCCTATATGAATATGCAGGTTAATTGTAGATAGAAGCAGAACACTTTGCAAGTGTGTATCTGATGCATAAATAACCTGTCTTCTTTATAACTTGCCTGAAGAGTATATATAGTCTCTGGTTGAAAAACTGGATATTGTACTAGATAATACTGTAGGTACAAAAAGTGTGGTTTGGGAGCCACACATATCATGGCCTCTTTTGTGGCCCTCAAAGGGCCCTGCAGAGTCTGTGGATCCAAAAGAGATGCCCCCTCTTTTTCTGATTTGTGAGAGATGGAAATTAAGGCGTACTTTTTTTTTTTTTTAATCCGCTTTCAATCGTGACCGATTCTATGGAGACTGCCTGGATGAGTCCCTGCAGTTTTCCTGGCAAGGTTTTTTGGAAGTGGTTTGCCACTGCCTCCTTCCTAGGGTGGAGCCCAGCTGGCGGTCTCAGGAAATTGAGTCCCTTCCGTTGCGTTGCATCCAGCAACCGGCAACCAATTCCCGTTTTCCTGTGCAAGGCGCCACCAGTGTTTTTCCTCCCACCGGCGTGAGAGTACCTATTTATATACTTACTTACACTTTTGAGCTGCTAGGTGGGCAGGAGCTGAGGGCGCAAGACGGGAGCTCACCCCACCGCGCGGAGCTTGGGCTCGAACCGCTAAAGTGTCAACCATTTCTGGCCAGCAACTTCCAACTTCATTAAGCCGCTGCGTCACCATGTCCCTGACAAGGGGTATGTTACACCTTGCAATTCTTAGGTTACTAGCCTTTAAGACTTCAAAAATTGGGAGACATGGTCCCACCTGCTTTCAGATTTGGCAAGCCATTCAAAGTTTGGTGAAGCCCTCAAATTGCTGAAAATTCTGCACTGTTTACTCAACGGACCTTTAATGTGATCACCATATTATGGCTTTTATATAAAGGCTGAGATTTTAAAACAAAGTTATTACCACCTCTGCTGTAAGTGATTCCATATCTTAGAATATCAAGGGACAAGATGCTGTTGCAGGACCCAGAAGCAAACCAACATATAATCTAAGCCATACTTGAGTGGTCTAGTGGTTTTCCCTACGTTCTTCAATGTAAGCCTAAATTTTGCAGTAAGAAGCTCATGATCTGAGCCACAGTCAGCTCCTAGTCTTGTTTTTGCTGTCTGTATAGAGCTTCTCCATCTTTGGCTGAAAAGTATATAATCAATCTGGTTTCGGTATTGACCATCTGGTGATGTCCATGTGTAGTCGTCTCTTGTGTTGTTGGAAAAGAGTGTTTGCTATGACCAGCTTGTTCTCTTGACAGAACTCTATTAGCCTTTGCCCTGCTTCAAACTTGCCGGTTATTCCAATTATTCCTTGACTTCCTACTTTAGCATTCCAATCCCCTATGATGAAAAGGACATCTTTTTTTGGTGGTAGTTCTAGAAGGTGTTGTAGGTCTTCATAGAACCGGTCAACTTCAGCTTCTTCGGCATCAGTGGTTGGGGCATAGACTTGGATTACCGTGATGTTGAATGGTTTTCCTTGGATTCGCACTGAGATCATTCTGTTGTTTTTGAGGTGGTACCCCATTACTGAATTACCTGAATTCACCCATTCCTGTCCATTTTAATTCGCTGATTCCCAAGATGTCGATGTTCAATCTTGTCATCTCACGTTCGATCACATCCAGCTTGCCTTGGTTCATAGATCTTACATTCCAGGTTCCTATACAATATTGTTCTTTACAGCATCGGACCTTCTTTTCACTTCCAGATACATCCACGACTGAGTGTCCTTTTGGCTTTGGCCCAGCCGCTTCACTCTTTCTGGAGCTACTTGGAATTGCCCTCCGCTCTTCCCCAGTAGCATACTGGACACCTTCCGACCTGAGGGGCTCATCTTCCGGCATCATATCTTTTAGCCTTTTAACATTGTCCGTGGGGTTTTATTGGCAAGGATACAGGAGTGGGTTGCCATTCCCTTCTCCAGTGGACCACATTTTGTCAGAACTCTGTGTCATGACCTGACCATCCTGGGTGGCCCTACACGGTATAGCTCATGACTTCACTATGTTACATAAGCCCCTTCGCCACGACAAGGCAGTGATCCATGAAGGGGATCTCCCATTTTAGCCCTCGTCAAATGGACCGATTTTGTGTTCCTTCCTATTGCACCAAACAATCTTGCTCTTTCATCCAGTCAGATGATGGTTGATCCTTGTTTCAAAGTTCTTCAATACTTTACGCAGCCTCTTTTGTAAGTCCAGCAAAAAAAGAAATTGTTCCAACCGCTCCCTGGGATTCTCATTTTTATTTCCTTCTTAATTTTTAAAGCCCCATCCCATTTTTTTCTTTATAGCTGATGACACGTTTTTACTCAAATTCTGGTTCATGTTGTTGTCAGGTAGATTTTGTCGTGCACCATTTTCTGCAACATCTTCTGGGAAGAACAGCCTGTTCTCAAAAAGACCCCACATGGCTGATACAACTGCACAACTGGCTCAGGCTCCAGGTTGGGGGCGGGGGGGGCGTGCTATTGGCTCTGCTCCTGCCCACCTTCCCTGGCCAGATTTCAGGCCTTAACTCAATGCTCAGTGAGAGAGCAAAGTCTGTCTCCCAAAGAGGGGCAGGACGATTTAAAGCAGCCCGGAGCCCCATCTGGGTCCTCCAGGGTACGTCAGGGTGCCCCTGGGGCAGAGCCGGGGGGGGGCAAGGCTGCCCTTCCTGGGTGCCCCTTGGCCCAATGCCGCATGCTGTCCTCGGGAGCCTCATGCCCACTGGAGAACCAGCCCAGAGGAAGGCAGGGCGGAAGGGGAGGGCCTCTGCATCCTCCCAGCTCCAGCCCCCCCCCCCGGGTGCTGCAGGTCACCCCAGCGTTCCCCTCCTCTCCCACTGACTGGCCAGCTGAGCCACTTCCCACCAGTCGCCCCTCCAAGAACTGCGGGCTTCTGCCGCCCCGGTCTGGGCGATCTCAGGGAGACTCCACTGCCACCACCGAGGGAACCTGCTGGCTGAACTAACCCCCGCCCAGGTTCACACGGCGCCCTGAACCTGAACGAGCCCAACGGGGGCGACCCACTACCCACTCTGCCCCGCCGCAAGAGCCCAAAGCCGACGAAGAGGCGCAGCTCAGCCCGGGACGGCAACGCTCCTCCGGCGCTTGGCCGCCTCTGCCCTGGCGCGCTGGGGGGACGCGGCAGGGTCATCCCCCAGACACAGACTGCTGCCGCCCCCCCCCCCCGGAAGGACGGCCAGCACCTGCTCCCGCGCTGCCGCATCCCTTCCCCATCACCCCCAGTTTGCCCTCCGGGAAGGCAGCGCTGGGAGTTGGAGCTCCACTCAGGAGGAGGGTGCCGGGCTGGGGGACCCACCACTTCCGCCATTTCTCCGCTTGCACTGACTCTGTGCCCGGCTACCTCAGGATGCACTGGGGGGTCCCGTTTCCGACCCCTGAAATGAGAGGGTCCCGGCCCTTCGCCCCCGCCTCGTGGCCCCAGGCAGCACCCCCACGTCCCCCGGAGGAAAAGGGATCGGCCGCTCCAGGGGGCCCAGACTGATGCCCTCCGGGGTGCCCAAGCAGCGCCTGCCCACCTGCCTTCTCCATCCCTCCATTGCAACACCAGACCTGCCGCCGCCGCCTCTCCTCGGACTGCTCGTTGGCCGCCGTCGGCCGGGGAGGAACATGGGCGTCCTTGGGCGGGTGGAGCTCCGCAGGGGTGGGCTATGGTGGGGCCGAACCAGGTCTGCCTCTGAGCGTGGGCAGAGTGCCAAAGCACCCCACAGGGCGGGGGATGCATTCTACAAAATGGGGCTCAGACATCCGTGGCCTATGAGAGCGTGCAGAGGGTGAAAGGCAAGAATAAGAACGGAGAGGTGTTGGAGGGAGCTTTGTCTCGCCTGAAGGAAACATTGCTCCTGAGTGTGGGCAGAGGCCTCCCCATTCCATTTCCCCCGAGAGAAGACAGGGTCCCCCCCCTCCTGCAGTGAGTCAAGTGGGTGGGGACCCTAACCCAAAATGGGAATTGCAGAAGGTCTCCTGGTCTCATTGCAAAATCCACTGCCAGGCCAGGAAGCCCTAGAATGGGCAGAACACGGCAAAACAGATGACTCGGGGCTGGCGAAGGAGGGGGACGAGGCTGCACCCTCTCCCTGGATCTCCCCAGCCTCCGTGCGGAAGATGCGTTCAGGGAAGCTGGACAGGAAGAAGGTGAGCCTGGCCTTGGAACTGGAGGACAATCTGCGGCATGCTCATGGCAGGAACCCGACAGCCGAAAACGCAAAGGGTCCGCCAGCCCTACTACGAAAAGTCAGGGAGCCTGGTGAAAAATGGGACTAAAATCAAATATAAAGGTGAAGGACAACAGGAGCAGCAGCCAGCCTGAGAACTGGAAATCAGGATATTGAAGCGGTGGAGAATTTCTGCCTTTAGGATCAACCATCGACATTGAGGAACCAGCCGTTGAGAAATCCTCGGCGGAGCAGCCACAGAGGCCTTGGAAAAGATATCCAGATGCCCGGATGCACCTGTGCCCGCAAAGACTAGAGTCGTGCAAGCCACGGGATTCCCCGTGACCCCCTCAGGAAGCAAAAATTGGACTCTGAAGGCAGGAGAGGAAGAGCAGGGACGCTTTTCAACTTTGATGTTGGGGAAGACGCCCGAGGAGACCATGGACAGCTGAGAAAACAAGCAGTGGATCATCAAACAGATCAACCCAGAATTATGGGGCGCGAGTGATGAGGCGCAAATTGTCCGACTTCAGGCACCTGATGTGCAGGGCCAGCAGCTCTTGGAGGAGGCTCTGGTGCTGGGAGAGGTGGAAGGAAAGAGAAGAGGACGACGGGCTCCATGACAGGGGCGATGGGGGCACCCTCGGAAGGCCTGAAAGATCAGGGTGGGGATAGGTCATCATGGAGGGAATCTCTCTGTGTGGTTGCCAAGAGTTTAAAATGACTTGATGACACACGATCAGTCAATCAAAAGTCTTGCCCGACTCTGGTGGGGTCTCGTTTTCGTGTTAGGGTTTAAGGGAGGGAGTCTCCTTTGGGGCTTTATTTGCAGCACCCAAGGGGGGCCCTGGAAAGCGTCAAGAAGACCCTGGGCACATGCAGAGCCCTTTCCCACAACCTCAATGAGAAGCAGGAGCTGCTGGTTGTGGTTCATCTAAAGACCCAACCCCGGAAGTTATTCCCCACACCTGGGTGGGATGATTTGCACAAGGGTCCCGAGCATATGCAGAGTGCCTGCCCCACTGAAAACACAACTTGCCATTTGGACCAGCTAATGGCTCACCCCAAAACCTGTTCCCCTGTCAGCTTTGCATTCAGCAAATGGTAACGTATTGAATGGTGCCCCTGGGCACGTCCAAGAGGATTTTCATATAGTAACAAGAGCCTGTAAATAGTCCATCCTTTGGAGCATTTGATCTGGAAGATGTAAACTGGGGCAGCTGTAAGTTGAGGCGCCAATCGTTCTCAGATTTTGTTCAGAAAACATCCATAGCCCTGATTCTCTCAGGTGGGTTGGCACAAGAAAAGGACTCTCTTCATGCAACTCAGGATCGTAAATCGCGCATGTCTAGTTGGGGGCTCATTGTGTTGTGTGAACACAAAGAGTGGCTGGGGTTCCTGCCAATCGGGCCCCTCAGGTCCAGGATCTTATTAGCTGGGGGTCGAAGGGGGGCCCTTGAGCAGAAATCCTAGATCCCAGATTCACAGGGGCCCCAAGTCCTTGGCCACGTTCCGAAGGGCGGCCACAGGCTCTGGCCAGCCTTGGCCAGAATCCACCCTGGGTCTACCGTTTGTCTGCCTTGGGCCATGCGGGATGCACTCTGCCCTTGCACAGAGGCACCCTATCTATCTATCTATCTATCTATCTATCTATCTATCTATCTATCTAGCCACCCATCTCACACAAGGTGACTATGGGTGGCGTAGAGCAATTAAAAAAATAAAAACAAAAACAACTAGATATAAAAGACTGTAAAAGCACACAAAGCAGGAGGGGACAAAATTAATAAGGGAGCCATCATAAAAACTCCCCGGTCCCCTGGCAGCCCCAGGCCTGATCCCATAGCCAGGTCTGGAGGGACTTGCAGAATGTTAAGAAGGTCCATTCCAGAGAAGATGCTGGTTTCTGGCAAGGGTGGGTTGCTGAACTTTCTGCACCCTGCCAGTCCAGCCCCGCCCTTTTCCACAGCGCTCCGCCCCCTCCCCTGGCAGATTCTCAGGGCCTGCAAGAAGCAGGCGCGCTGGAGCCCTTTCAGAGCCCACCCGGGGCTTCCTCCCTTTCCATCAGCGTTGTTCCGACTTGGCCACTTTAAGATGCGTGGACTTCAACTCCCAGCATTCTTTGAGCAACACTGATTTAAACCTTCTTTGTGATTAAGAGCTGGATGGGGGACCGCAAGGACATCTCAGGCTAGCCCTGGAACTGGAGGAACATCCCAGAAGGCAATTGCAAAACAGATCCGAACAGGGGCCAAAGAAAGCTGCACAGCCGTGTTCATAAAGGCCCTAAGAGGCAAACTTCATTCAAGTTTGTGTCTTTGCCTTTCGTGCAGGACCCATGGGGGTGCTTAGCCGACCTTGGCTAGCTTGAAAAAGCTAAGCAGGATGTGACCTGGTTAATTCTTGGATGGGAGGCCACCAGGAGGTCCTGATTGGGACCTTAGAAAAAAGGGTTGGAAGTCGCAGAAAATGAGCAGCTTGCTCCTTTTTTCTGCACCACTAGGTGAGTCTGTTTCTCTGTTGAGGCTTTGCTGAAATAAAATTTCCTAAATCTTGTGTAGGTGTTTTCCGAACAGTATATTCCGGGCAGCAAAGCCGCTTTTGCAAGTAAATGCGCACGTGAGAAGTCGGCTGACACCATCTTGTTTCCCTGGCAAGCATCAGAGCCCTCCTTTGCAGTTATCCTTTCAATACGTATTTCAGCATCTGATATCCGTCTTCAGTAAAACCTCCGGCCCGTTAAAAGGTGCGGACTTCAGCTCCCAGAAGTTTTTCAGGACAAAACCCTCTAATTTTTAACACATAAAAGAAATGAGAAGAGGGACACGGGTTTCAGGCGAATGATTTTGATTTCGCGGACCGCTGGGAGGGCTTTGGGGGCCCCGGGGCCCTCGGACCACAGTAAGAAGCGCCGCGCCGCGCCAACGAGCTCGCCGGCTTTGATTCCGGGGGAGTAACAAGCAGCTCCCCCGCCTTTCAGGAGGAGCCGCGCCCGCCTCAGCGCCGCTCTGCTGCCGCGCTGCATTGGTCAGCCCAGGCCACGTGACCGTCACGGGCGCTTCCCCGCGCTCTCCCCCGCCTCCGCCTTCCCCCGCGCCCAATCGGCTGGCGGCAGGGCCCGCCGGGCGAGCGGCGATTGGCTGTGCCGGAGGCGAGGCAGACGTTTGAAACCGCTACGGCCGTTGGCGCTGGGGCAAGGCGGGGGGGCGACTCGGAGGCCCGCTGGCGAGGTAGGGCTGGCGGGGGCGCCCTCTTCCTCCCTCGAGGGAGGGGCCCCGCGGGACGGGCCGGAGTGGGGAGCGGGGGCGCAGTTCTCCTCACGGCCCGCGGCTCCCTTGGCTCCCCTCCCGCCAGCAAAGTGGCAGGCGGTTCCGCTGGTCAGCTGAGGGGGAGGGGAGAGGGAGGGGGAGGGGGATTCACCGGGGCTGTCCTGAGGGTCGTGAGCGGGGGCAAATGGCGGAAGCCTTTCTTCGATGGGGGGGAGGGAGGGGGGGTATGACGCTCCCTGCCAGTCCCCACAAGCAAAGTCGGTGGTCAACTCACTCCCCAGGCCCCGCAAGGCACCAGGGCCGCGCCGAGGGCACCAGGCACGCCACCCGGCCAGGTCTAGCGGGATGGGCAGGGACCGCCGCGGAGAGGCGCTCCCGCCAGCGACCTGGCCTTGAAGGCGACAACCAGCACAGTTCCTCATCTGAAAGTGGCCGAGGTGCAGAAGCCCTGGCTTACAGAGGTGAGCTGAATAGAAGAAGGATGTTCCGCTGACCCAGAAATCTCCACTCAAGAAGCAGAAATCGGTGCAGAGATACAAGACGGGGGAGATACCTGGGAACTGCAAACTGAGCACGAGCCAGCCGTGTGCTGTGGCTGCAAAACCGGCAAATGCAATTTTAGGCTGCATCCACAGGAGCGTCTTTTTCCCAGTTGTGGGCATACAGTAATAATCCCACTTAATGCTGGTTGGGCCACATCCCACCTTAAGAATAAAGTGCAAAAAGATGTCAAGAAATTGGAAGAAGTCAGCGGTCTTTGTGCAAAGGGGTCAGAGAGTTGAGACGGGGTGATAGGATCTTCACCCCCTTTTTTACACGGGTTCCCATTGCCATCTTGACCTTTTTGACCCCTCCCCTACAGATACTGCTGGAAGACACTAGGGGAGGGCAGAAGACAGAGGGGGGTATGGACTAGCCTTCTTCTCTCTCCTCCCGTAACCCAGCGCACAGATTTAAGTTACAGGAAGGCAGAATCTGAGCAACTCCTGGGAGGCGAGACCAAGGAAAGGATGGTCTCCCTTCACGGGACGCGTTCAGGCGGGGGACGGACGGCCATTTCTTGGGGATGCTTTAATGAGGATCCCTGCCCAGAGCAGAGGATGGACTCTGGGATCAAACCTTTGTATTTAAAGGAAATCAGGTAGCTGCAACTCATCCTATTGATTTCTGGTCCTGGTTTCCATGGCCGTGCTTCCTTTTCTGTGGCCAAACCCATGAGCGACCACATCTCCTCTAGTTTATTCTCCAAGCTGGTGCCCTCCAAATCTCTTGAAATACAATTCCCATCAACTCCTAGTTAGTAGGCCCAAGAGATTGTGGGCACTCAAGGCCATCCTCGTAGGGCACCTAGTTGGTGAAGGCATACACAGATACTTGCTCCTGCTCCAGGTAGTCCTTCTCAGAGATGCCTCCAAACCGCCACCTTCTCCCCTTGCCACCTTCTCCTTCTGCCCACATCCCCCAAACACAAAAGGCTTTGGACCACCTCCTACGATCCGAGATGCCAACGCCCCACACGGACCTTCTCCCTGCCTTTGCTCCGCTGCCCAACATATGGCCCTGGCTCTCGGGAGACTGCACCATCACTCGGGTGATCATTATCTCCCTCTTGGGACTGGGCTACCCACATCTTCCTTGCTCTCCCCATCCACAAAGTTTCTGAGCCAGGAATCTACAGCGCCTTGCCAGCTTTTGAGCCACCCAAGAGGGCCGCTCCAGTAATGTTGCTGATCATCTGGATAGGCTTTGCTCCTTCTTGCTGCTGCTCTTGGGGTCTTCAGAAGATCAACCAAGAGTGACTGAAGCTTCGGCCAGGGGGTTCGAGTGATGCCCTTCCAGGCCTAGGAGGAGCTCAGGCAAGCAGAGGGAACGTCAGCCTTCCCAAGTAGGCCAGACAGGAACCACGACCAGATGAGCTAATTATATTTTATGGTAAGGCTACATTAACAGAATCTTGCAAGTCTGAAAGTACAGTTCTCCTGCTGTCTCATTTACAGCCTGATAAGTGAGGGAGGTTCCTTTCTTTCTCAGCCTCTTATGTAGCTGTGGCCTATGCCCCCTCTTATCTGATCATTCGGTAGGCAGCATCTCTCCCCCACCCCACCCCCGTCCCAAGGTCATTCCCACGTAGCATTACAGGGAAGGGCAGGAGGGAGCAGTGATCAGGGGCTCAGCTGGCTTGGCTATCTGGCTTTGGTGTGGCCACTGGAGGGGGAGCCCCCCTGTTCAGGTGCAAGTGCGCTATCTTGGTGATGAAGGGCAGGGGGGGTTGGACTGGGGATTGACAGTGCTGTTTTTCTGCTCTGTCTTCTGGTCTGCCTCTTCCTCATCCTCGCTGCCCTCTGAGTTACTCCGCACATCCTTTTCCAGCTGCAAGAGAGAAACAGAGCCATGGCTGCCCTTCGGTCCTGCTCGGCTGGAGTCAATCGGAGGGCAGAAACCTTTGGGGGACACAGAACTGGCGTGTTCCATTGGGGATGCACAACTTTTGTACAACCTGAGGGCCACACCAGGCTTGGCTTGGCTTGCAGGCAAGCCCAGGTCTCTTTGGGGGGAGGAGTTCACAAATTTTAAGCGGGCATGGGGGGCTTTAGCAACCTGCAAGGCTAAGACATCCATTTTACCTCTGGCATCTCTCCAAACCCTCAAAAATGCCACCATGGTCATCCCCCTCTCCTGAGGCTCTGGGGCTGAGGGACACAGTAGGAATCCTGTTGGACCACAGCCAGTCTCTGGATTGTACATTTTTGGACCCATTTTATATGATGAAAACAAAGATAGGTGGTACTATACATAAAAAATTGCCAGAGGGACCTGCAACTCAGATGCTGCAGCATGGAGCGGCTCAGTCCACCTTTCAGCGACTCCATTCTGTTTCTTAGCAGTTTTAGTGTGCTTGCTTGGGTGTTGCGGGGGGGGGGGGGGAATCCCTCATTTTAGTTATTTTCTGAATGTATTTTGCATCTCTGCAGACTTTCCAGTCCATCCACACCCACTGAGCTCACCTTTTATGTGTACATGGTGCTGTTTGGACCTGAAAAGCACAACACCCCTGCCTGGCTGCTGGCAATAGAAAGAGCGCTAGGATTGGTTCTCTTCACCCCACATGCCAAGCCAGGCCAGTTACGAACTTCATTGCTGCATTCCCACAGTGTGCTGGGCTGAATTAATGTCACTCGTGGTCAGCTTTATCTCTCGTTGTGTTCTGATGGCAAAATTGGGTTAGTTTACAATTCCATGTCTTGTGAAGACAAGAAGAAATTATTTGATTCAGCAATGCAGGTCAAGCAGGTTGTGGAAAACGTTTGGCAGAATGCTGCCTCCTCTCTGATGCCACTCGCATGTGGGGTGGGTGCTGCCACATGTGGCCTTCTCAGACATCTCGCAGGGACAGTGATAGGGGTATCCAGCATCCTGTTGTTTCCTCAGGGCCCAAACGGGGGTGGGAGGGGTGGGGGAGCTGACCTGGGACTTCCCAAGCTCATGGGGCAGCCAAACAGATGCCTGTCCTGGCCACGAGGGCCATCCGCACTGAAAGATGCCATCCTTGGACAGCCCCAGGTACACTGAACACCAGCCTTGCACAAGCATCAGGGCGGATGATCGACACCACAGGAACCTCCCACTGAAGTTCCCTCTCCCATCCGCCTCTTGACTGACTGCATGATCAGCATCTGGACAGCGGGCATTTTGCAGAGCAGAGCAGAGCAAATCTGCCCCGCAGAGTTTATAATCTACAGTTCAACCTGGGAGAAATGAGAGGTGACAAGGAGGAGAGGCACCTGAGGGTGGGCAGAGCGAGGATCTGCAGAACCAAAGAATCGGGCATCCCACGCAACAGCGGAGAGGAACTGAAAGTGCAGCAGGGTAAAAGGAAAGCAATCTCTGATCTTCTGCCCCCTCCCCAACATGGGCCTTTAGCTCCCACCTCCCCAAGTGCCCAATATGTGTCCTTACCGTGCCATGGATCAGGAACCTATAAACCATGCGAATGACCAAGGACAACCAGAAGAGGTCAAGGAGGTACAGGACTATCAGAATGGCGTTGAAGAAGTAGTAGCCGAAAAAAGGCTGGGTGAGCTCCATGGGGTAGTAGTATGTGTTGTAGAAAATCCTTGGGGGTGGAAGGGGGGTGCAAAAAGGAGGAGGAAAAGGGTTACGCTTGTATTGCTGCTCAGCACTTTTTAAGGCTGGGATAATCAATTCGGTCAGGAATTCTGGCAGGACGGTATCTATGAGGGCTTCAGAAATGAGAACTGATGATCTGAATGGCTTCAGTCAACATTGATGTTGAAATAACTTAATGGAGAATAACAGATGCTCTGCCTGGTCCAATGGCTTCTAAAGGCTTGTGGCATTTCTTAAGTTAGGGCTACCCGATTGGGACTGCGCACATCTGCACAGCCACTAAGAGGCAGGAAAGGTGCAGATTTTGGTCTGCTTTCTTTTTCGCCTCCTTCTGCTGGTCAGAGGCAGATGCAGCGTTTCCAGCGCTGACAGCCCTAACTTAAGAAGTTCTGTATCCCAACCTCTACTGCAGTTGAGGGCCTAGGCTGGTTGTTACCATTAATAAATACGGTGGAACGAGGTTTAGGCTGTAAGCTATATGCAGCAGAGACCTTTTCCTCTGCTTCACGTTGTACTCTGGGGAAAAATCGTGTAAGCAGAGAGAGATTTGGGAAACACAGGGGACTTAGAACAAAGCATCGCTTTGCTGCAGTTTAGAGCTCCAGATGACTCATGGGCCATATCCGTCCATTTTATTCACACCAAACTAGCACAGGTCATGCTCCTTTAGCGACTACAATTGGGACCGGCAACTGGGTCATTAAACGAAGTGGTTACTAAGTGAAATTGCAAATGTTGTCAATGCAAGGATGGGTGGCAAAGTTACTTTCTCATCACCATCATAACTGAACAGTCGCTAAACGAGGCAGTCGCTAAATGAGGATGACTTGAAATGACATTCTGTGGCTATTACAACTGTTTAATTCTTCAGCCCCCCCTCCCTTCCTCAACCACCAACCTTTATTTTCCAAAAAGTATCATTGCTACTCCTGCAACCTGAGGAGTTTTCCTGGCCTTGATGTTACCTCCCACTTCTGGCGGTTTGATGGGCTACATGGAGGTTCAAACTGCTACTTGTAGATAGCAATGACAAGCTGAGGTGGCCCGAGGTGTGTGGGGGTGTCAAAAAAGTCAAGATGGTGCTGCAACCGTGCCATCAAAGCCCCCCCTTTTTGCATGCGCTCCCAAAACGTACTTGAATGGAAAAATCACCAGGTGAGTGAACAGGAATACTACTGAGAACGTGATAAAGAGTGTGTCGCAAGTCTTCTGCCACTTCAGGTAGTTAAACATCTTTGCGAACTGGGGAAAAAGAGAAAGAAAGAAGCAGAAACTGTTGAGCGGCTGAGGTTCCTATTGTGAAAGGACTTGACTTTCAGGATTCGGGGTTCAGGTTTCTCTACATTTAAACTGCAGCGCCTATCTTCTCTCTCCCACGAAGGATGCTGGGAATTGTAGTTTGGGGAATGTGTAAATGCCGAAGAGAAACGTGGCCATAGGTTAGCTTACAAGCCTGTCTTAGTCTGCAGCAACTGAGGGTGAGCTCAAACCTGTTCCAAACCTCCGGTGCTGAATGCAGAACAAGTGCAAAATCATTGTTTCGGACTCAAAACTGGACACCTGAAATATGAAACAATTCCAGCTTGAATTGCTTTGCATGCCGTTGCTATCTCTGAACTGCTTGGGCGTATGTTTCTCTTCCTTCAAACCAGCCTTTAAATTGGGATTACAGCACCCATAATTTAGCCAGTCCCAACACTTCCGACGGCCTGCAGGAAGGAGAAGGCTGGTATAAATTCCTTTCTAGATTTATTTCCTCTTTCCAAAGAACATGAAAGAGATTTTTTTCAAAAAGAGAAGGGGAAGAATCTGTTCTTCCTTCTTGGGGAAGAACATTCCTGAGCATTAACTTACGTGCAGGAAAACATCTGGAAGATCATGTATAATCATGACAACTGAACCAATACGGATGTAATTGGCACAGTATGAGAAGCTCATGAGGAGGAGGGTGGCCGCATGGTGGACAATTTCCTTATGAAAGTCCTGCAGTGAGAGGGGAGGATTGAATTGACGGATTTTGCAGCTGCTTGTGGGGGCCAGACACCCCCGTTACGGGGAAGGGGTTTAGAGTGGAATGTTTTGCATCTGCAGATACACCCAACTAGTGTCCTTGTTTTCACTTTTTCTCTTCATTTGATTGATTGTGCAGTTGTAAAATTAGCCGCGTGAAAGGCACAAATGCTGGTTGTGGGCCAAAAGGAGGAACCGTGTTCCCTCCTGAATCCGAATGGGGCTTCCTGACCAGCCGGACCGATCTCTTCCGCCAGAGACCACTCACCATCCGTTTCACTTGAAAAGGCAGCATGACGACCAAGGAGCAGTAGAAGGACAACTGCGTGAGGTAGTAGCCACAAAGGCCGGGCTGGAGAGGCTGCAACGCACAAGGGGACGGGTGGAAGGAAGAGAAACGGCGTCATGCAATCGCAGCTCTCAGCTTCCCAAGCGAAGATAAAGCAGGGCTGGCTGGGGAATTCTGGGAGTTGAAGTCCACATACCTTAAAGGTGCCAGGTTTGAGAAACACTGTGCTCGAGAGCCCCTAGAAGCAGGGTCTTCCCTTGACATTTCATTTCTATCTCCCTTTTACTTTTCAGCCCCCTCCCCCCTTCCCCCATATTTGGTGCAATGCTCCAGAGAGGAAAGGGGGCCACCGGGACGGGGATGGAGGTCCGTGGCAGAGATGTGAGCGTGAGAAGAAGCCACGGCAACACAACCGGCCGGATCTTCCACACTTGTACATTGTTGACACGTAAAGATGAATTATGAGTCGGTCAAGCTGTGAGGGTAGAACAGATTCTCTATTCTATCTGCATGGAAAAGTTGAGCCAACCCTGATCAAACCGTCGGCTTGTGCTAGAAGTTAGAAGGAATGCTGTGACTGTACCAGATATCAGGCAGTGGAACAGGCTGCTGGAAGCAAAGGCTGCAGGGTCTGGAAAAACATTGGATGATGCACTGAGCAGGGGCTGCACTAGACAGACTCTAAGGTCCTTCCAACTCTATGATCCTATGATTTCAACCAGTAGTTTGTAACACCTCTTTAAGCACAAACCACAGGATCCAAACATTTCCTGCAGGATCTTCCTAAGAGCTTTTCTAATCTTGCTTTGGAAATGTTTGCAAATACTCTGCTCCTTCCCACCTCTGAAATTACAATTATTGTTTTGTCAGTTTTCAACAACCATGAGCAATTGTCTGAGCATTTGAAAATGAGGATAATTCACTCTTGCAAAGCTTGCGAAGTATGGGTGAATGGATGGATGGAGAAATAGACAGATAGATAGATGATAGAGAGATAGAGATAAAGTGATAGATAAGGATAGAGGGGAGAGAAAGAGAGATAACTAAACACCCCCAGTGAGAAATTTCATCTGTGACAAACATTGTCTGAAAAACATTGTGTGGCTACAAGGAAGAATAGATTCAACAAAGTATCAACATATCTTAGAAGGAAAAGTCCCAAAGCCAGGGAAGGAATTGAAGCTGAAAAGAGACAGTTCAGCAAGACAATGGTCCAAACCATTTTTTTCCACTGTCTCCTGCAGAACTTTATGGTTCTGTGAAAACTTGATGGAGTACTATGAGGGACTAAGGGCAGAAAACCTTCCATTTCAGCACAGTCAATTTTCTATCACTAGAGCTTTGAGCAGGGTGTTGGGGGAGTGTTTTGAATGGCCGCCTTGGTCCCTAAACCTAAATATCAGTGAAAATATGGGGGGAGACCTTAAACATGCAATGCAGGCGAGCAGATTGAAAAATTTTTCTCAGCTAGGAGAGTTCTGAAAGGAACAGTAGGAAAATTCCAAACCAGGAAGTGAAAGACTCTTTGGTGGCTGCAAAAAAACATTTATAAGCTCTTAATGGTAGTGTTACAAAGTCCTGGTGCAAAGAGCATCCAAAATTCTGCATCTACCACATTCACCATTTTCTTACTTTGAATCTGTACACAACTGTGCAGAAATAGTAAACAGGCGTCCACATTTGCAGAAAGGTGTGGTATTCAACTTCGTACTATGTAGAACCTGTTTCAGCTGTTGTACTCTTAGGGATTCACTGACATGTATAAAGTTTTGCATAGAACTCTAGGTTCAGGGTGGCTGGTATACACTAATTTTCATCGCTCCCCCTCCTGACCACACCATCCTATGGTTTTGCCCAGGACAACGTGTGCCTGTTGTGCTTGCACTTGTTCTCATGAGGTATTCCTTATAACTGTTTAATCACTCAGTTGTGTTGCTTTTTAGCTGTAAGAAATGGAAAGAATTGAATTTTTAAGGCTTGAATAAATGCTATGTATGGAAAGGCAGGACGCATTGCAATTTCATACCAATTTTATGGAGGGGGATGTAAACTGAGGAACGCTTTTCAACTGAAATGTTCGTTCAAATGTCTCCCTGACTCCTTACCTGCTGCGGGTACCCAACCCAACATTGGCGGAGATCCCAGAACCAGGGTTTCTGCAAGAAGACACAGTGTATTAGGAATCACATCATACCAGCCCACCAACACTTCCTCGGAGCTGCCTTTTAAGGGGATGATGGGAGGGAAAGGAGACCACTGCATGAAAAAGCAACTCTGGTCACTAAGAAGTTTGAAAGAGGATGAAAAATGGAGACTTTCCTGCACTCCCAACGTTTTCTAACCCAAAAGGGAAGCACTAAATGTTGGGGGCCGGGAGGCAGAGGAAGAGTCACCAGCTGCATTACACATGGCAAACTCTCTTTTTTGACAACGACCAACAACAGTGGGGAAAGCACTGGAACTCACATCGCAAAGGATGGCCAACCCCGTGCAGAAGGAAATAAAATGGTGGGTGCCTCTCCAGCTGAAAAACAATCAGAAAATCCATCAGGGCATATTGGACAGCAAGCTGGGAGATCCAGGGATTCCAGAGCTAGAAGGGAGCGCAAAGGTCATCTAGTCCAGCTGACTGGGGTGCAAGACATCCACTGCTACAAAAGCCCTCATTCTACCTTCTGAAGCAGTCAACACTTGTTCCAAAGTTTACCTTTTCTTGTACTTGAACCCCTTGGTCCAAATTCTGATCTCTATAACAATCCAAAATACCCTTTCCCTTCCCTGAATCTGATTGTTACATAAATACTGAAAATGAAGATTTCGTCAACTCCTGGTGACGTCATGGAGCCTTCTATGCATTTTTATTTTTTGGCTACCACTGCTCTTTCCTCAGATACTTCCCCATTTCCACTCTAGCCCACAGACCTGGGATTTCTTCCCATCCAAGTATTAACCAGGTTTGACCCTGTTTACCTTCCAAATGAGAACCCAACCGCACATCTTAACAGGGCTAAGCACCTGGTTGTGTTCGGGATTACTTATAGAGCATTGAGGATACGGTGGGTATCCTCCATATTCATTAGCAGTTGCAGTAGGAGACATGCCTGTCCATCCACAAACTGCCCGCCCTCCTTGGCACGGCCACTCACAAACAACCCACCAGATGTGCTCTCTAAGAACCCAGTGGGGCTCTCGACTGCTTGGGGGGTCAAAGGCATTGCTGCATGTGTCACTCGACAGATGCACTCTCTAACAATCCAGTGGGGTCCTTAACCAGCAATCGTAAGATACTGGAAAGTGATGCTTCCCTTTGAATCACATAAACCTCCTTCTGGAATAGTTCACAATCTTCTTGGAGGGTCCGATGGGACACAGATCCTGCTGGGCACTAAGGGGTGCACCAGTGCCCACGGGCTGCACGTTGACCACCCTGCCCCAACAGCTCCCACTCACCTGGCTTCACAGAATTTCTTGGTCAAGCTGGGCCGGTCCTGATTCAGGCAGCATCGAAACCACCTCTCTACCTGCCTTGCTTGGAGGTCGCACTGCTTGGCCAAGCTGCTGACTTCCTCCTGGAACGCAGGACGCAGAACCAGGTCAGAGGAGCTGTAGATCCAACCCCGAGACCACCTTGCTGGGATAAGCCACAGCCCCCATTTTTAAAAGGAAACTGAAGCAGTTTGCTTTGCAGAATCTCCCTGCACCTTTTCCCCCTCGATACCAAAATGGAACAGGTTTAGATGCTCCAATTCCTTATCCCACATTCCCTTCTTCTGGGTTGTTTTTTCAACTTTTCTCTCTTATCTACAGCCTTTGGATCCACTAGTGGTCTCCCATCCAAGGTCTCTCCAAATGACCGGCCCTGCTCAGCTTTTAAATCAGCCAGTGTCTACTTATAAGGCCAGTGAAAATCAGGAGTATTTTATCAAAGGCCAGAGGTTTAGCTCCCTTAGCCAAACCTTCCAATACGTGTGGAAGAAACTCACCTTTTGGGGACGTTTCCTCCGCTTCCTGTAAAAAGCTTCCAGGATGGGGTTTGGAGAAGATTTCCGCCGCACCTTTTCTCGCAGGCCCAGTTTTCTGCTCAGGGGCGCGCCGATGTTCCTGGGAAAGGGAACGGCTTGGGTCAGACGAACGCTGGCTAACTTTGGCCGGTCCTTGGCTTTCTCGTTTCACGCTCCGCTCAGGAACAGGCACGTTAAACCAAAGCAAGGAGAACAAGGCTCCTGAGCATCTCCTGCTTGTTTAACAAAAAATTGGTGAACTATAATAAGTAATACAACGGCTGCGACAGAATAAAGTAATATTTAAATAATAGTGATTAAAATCACACTTAAGGGAGTATCATGTGAACATAGCAGGAGCTCAGTCCCTTAACATATTATTAAATCTAGACCATACAGAAGCATATTGCTCTGTCTTCTCCCTTTTACAATACAAAGACATTTCAAAAACGGATAGAGAACATATTTCCTGAATTCATTCTTTAACATCAGGGGTGAGATTAACCCTAGCAAGACTGAGTGGCTTTGGGTTCTAGGTCCCCCTGGTTCCGGCCATTCTCCGTCTCTTGTTCTGGACGGGGCTGCACTGCCCTAACAGGACCAATGCACAATTTGGGGGTCCTCCCAGACTTGTGGCTCCTGTTCAAGGAACGGGTAGCAGCCAAGACCGGGCGGGCTTCAACCAGTTTCACATTGTGCCCCAATTGTGCCCTTCCTGGACTAGGAGGTGATTAGGATCAAGAAGGAATGTCAGGAATAATAATCATGTCATTTTCAATTTCCCTTGCTTCTCGTTTTTGTCAAACTGTCAAATTCAGTTTGTCAAAAATGGTTGCTAAAGGCAAGGTATAAAAAGGGGATGTTCCACTCTTTCAAGAGACATCTGTGGGGATATGGGAAGATAGAGGCCAGAGTCGAGAAGTGAAAAATATTCTTTCGTCTCCTGAGCCGCGGGGGAGAGATAAGAGGATGAGGCTGGCACCTCCCTGAGGAATGCAAGCGGTATTTACTGGTTGACCCTGGGAACTATTTCCAGTCTGGGAAGATTTTCTGTATAGAGGTTACAGCTAATACACCCTGCTTGATTGAATCTGCATGGTCTCCTGGAGTTCCTTGGGCTGAACCTGACATCATGAAACCCAAAACCCCAAAACCCTAACTATAGGGGGGAAAAGTATAAACACCATGTGAAACATTAAAAAATCCAAAAAGAAACATCTCCCATCTTAGCCCTGGTCAAATATACGGATTTTGTGTTCCTTCCTATTGCACCAAACAATCTTGCTCTTTCATCCAGTCAGATGAGGGTTGATCCTTGTTTCAAAGTTCTTCAATACTTTATGCAGCCTCTTTTGTAAGTCCAGCAAAAAGAAATTGTTCCAACTGCTCCCTGGGATTCTCATTTTTATTTCCTTCTTCATTTTTAAAGCCTCACCCAATTTTTTTCTTTATAGCTGATGACACGTTCTTACTCAAATTCTGGTTCATGTTGTTTTCAGGTGGATTTTGTCGTGCACCTTTTTCTGCAACATCTGGGAAGAACAGCCTGTTCTCAAAAAGACCCCACACGGCTGATAAAACTGCACAAGTCCCGGTGAAGTTCCCGGTGCCGCTGCTCAAAGATATCTCTGAACGCCGTTGTAAGTTCCTTGTTTTGTTAGATCTCCAATATCGAAAACAGTTTTTCTTTCCTACAAAAATGCGTTGAAACAACCAGGACTACAACTCACCCCTTTGGAAGTGGGAAAGCGACACCGCGATTTGGCAACCTAGGGAGGGTCACCACCGGTCCCTGCTCCTCTGCCTTTGCAGCTGCAGGCTGCCCAGCCTCGTCTGGGCTCAGGCTCCAGGTTGGGGGCAGAGGGGGCGTGCTATTGGCTCTGCTCCTGCCCACCTTCCCTGCCCGGATTTCAGGCTGCAGCTCAACGCTCAGCCAGAGAGCAAAGTCTGTCTCCAAAAGAGGGGCGGGACAGTTGAAAGCAGCCCGGAGCCCCGTCTGGGCCCCCCAGGGCACATCAGGCTGCCCCTGGAGCAGAGCCAGGGGGGCAAGGCTGCCCTTCTTGGGTGCCCTTTGCCCCAATGCTGCGAGCTGCCCTCGGGAGCCTCCTGCCCACCCAGAGAACCATCCGGGCACCAAGCTGTCTCGCCTCTGCGTCCCCCCAGCTCCAGCCCCCCACCCTAGGGCGCTGCGGGCACGCCAGCATTCCCCTCCGCTCCCACTGACACACACGCCTGGCCAGCTCAGCCACTTCCCACCAGCCGCCCCTCCAAGAACTGCGGGCTTCTGCAGGACCGTCTGGGCGATCTCGGGGAGCATCCGCTGCCGCCTCCTTTTCGGCTCGCAACTGCGCTGCCACCACCGAGGGAACCTGCGGGTTGAGCTGACCCCCGCCCGGGTTCACAGGGCACCCTGAACCAGAACGAGCCCGACCGGGGCGACCAACCGCCCGCTCTGCTCCACCCCTCCACAAGAGCCAGAAGCCGACAAGGAGGCGCAGCTCAGCCGGGACGGCAACGCTCCTCCAGCGCTTGGCCACCTCTGCCCCGCCACGCTGGGGGGACGCGGCAGGGTCTCCCTCCAGACACACACCGCTGACACCCCCCCCCCGGAAGGCCGCCCAGCGCTTGCTCCCGCGCTGCCGCACCCCTTCCCCATCACCCCCAGCCAGCCCTCCGGGAAGGCGGCGCTGGGAGTTGGAGCTCCACACAGGAGGAGGGTGCCAGGCTGGGGGACCCACCTCTCCCCCCCCATTTCCCACTTGCACTGACGCTGTCCCCAGCTACCTCAGGATGCGCCGGGGGGGGGGTCCCGTTTCTGACCCGCGAAGCGAGAGTTTCCTAGCCCTTCGCCCCCCGCCTCGTGGCCCCAGGCGGCTCCCCCATGTGCCCAGGAGGAAAAGGGACCGGCCGCTCTGGGGGGCCCGGGCTGATGCCCTCCGGGGGACCCAAGCGGCACCCGTCCGCCCGCCTTCTCCGTCCCTCCGTTGCAACGCCAGACCTGCTGCCGCCGCCTCTCCTCAGACTGCTTGTTGGCTGGCGGCGGCCGGGGAGGGAGATGGGTGGACTTGGGCGGGTGGAGCTCAGCAGGGGCGGGCTATGGCGGGGCTGAACCGGGTCTGCCTCTGAGCGTGGGCAGAGCGCCGACGAACCCCGCAGGGCGGGGGGCGCATTCTGCAAAATGGCGCTCAGACATCCGTGGCCTCTGAGAGCGTGCAGAGGATGAAAGGCAAGAGTAAGAACGGAGAGGTGTTGGAGGGAGCTTTGTCTCACCTGAAGGAGACAGTGCTCCTGAGCGTGTGCAGAGGCCTCCCCATTCCATTTCCCCCGGGAGAAGACAGTCCCCCCCATCCCTCAGCGAGTCAGGTGGGTGGGGCCCTGAGGCCACCCCCCCCGGCGCAAAACGCGCACACACAAACACACAACAAACACACAGAACAGAACGTTTTGCCTTTTCCAGGGCCAAAAAGAGTCAGTACGGATTATGCTTCATCGATCACAGAAAAGCCCTGGATCATGTTGATCATGTCACATTGTGCAATGTGCTTAGAAAAATGGGAATCGCAGAAGGCCTCCTGGTCTCATTGCAAAATCCGCTGCCAGGCCAGGAAGCCCCAGAACGGGCAGAACACGGCAAAAGAGACGGGCTCCGGGCTGGCGAAGGAGGGCGACGAGGCTGCACTGCACCCTCTCCCCGGATCTCCCCAGCCTCCGTGCGGAAGACGCGTTCGGGGAAGCTGGGTGGGAAGAAGGCGAGCCTGGCCTTGGAACTGGAGGACAACCTGCGCCGTGCTGATGGCAGGAACCCGACAGCCGAAAACGCAAAGGGTCCGCCAGCCCTACTACGAAAGGTCAGGGAGCCCGGTGAAAAATGGGACTAAAATCAAATATGAAGGCGAAGGACAACAGGAGCAGCAGCCAGCCTGAGCACTGGGAATCAGGATATCGAAGCGGTGGAGAATTTCTGCCTTTAGGATCAACCATCGACATCGAGGAACCAGCCGTCGAGAAATCCTCGGCGGAGCAGCCACGGAGGCCTTGGAAGAGATATCCAGATGCCCGGATGCGCCTGTGCCTGTAAAGACTCTTCGCATTAGGCGGCCAAAGCATCTGAGCTCGAGCGGCAGCAGAAAAGGCCCATCACCAAAGGAAGCTCCCTGGCCGATGGGACCTGCAGCGTGCCTTCTCTGCTGGATCTGGTGGGGCAGGAGATGTAATCAGAGTCAATCAATCAATCAATCAAGGAGAGGCTCAGATAGCCCAGCGCCATGCCATGTAGGGCTTTAAAGGTCAAATCCAGCACCTTGAATTGGACTTGGAAACGGACTGGTAACCAGTGCAGCTCGTGGAGCAGAGGTGTGATGTGTTCTGCTGGAGACACACGTAACTGCCCACACTGCCACGTTCTGCACCAGCTGTAGCTTCCAGATACTCTTCAAGGGCAGCCCCATATAGAGCGCATGACAGTAGTCCAACCAGGAGGCGACCAGGACATGAGTGGCTGTGAGTAAATGTTCCCCAGTCTGGACCCTCAGCAAGGACGAGACCCAGCTCTGCCTCATGCAGTCTGAGGATCAACTTCATGGGGGAAACACTCTCAGGGCCTGGGGGAGCACAGCTGGGCAGCGCCCCGACCCCACACAAGGAGGGCCCCGTTAAGCGACTTCAGCCGTGGAAATAGTCAAGTGGGTCAATCTTTTTCGAACGAGGTGGGAAGTTATCAGTGCCCGGAGAATTTATCTGCTATCGCGATGCACGTGAAAAACAGGCAGAGTTTCAGTTGCACTGTTGTGGCTGCCATCTTGACTTTTTTTACCACACTCTGCAGCCCCCCCACCTCAAACATAAAATGCTTTGTTCCTTTCCTTCAGAAAGGCACTTTCTCATCTGGCAAGCATCACCGAAACCTGGCTGGGTGCCGGGGGGCAGGGGCTTTACCCTCATGGAGATGCGCCCTTGCAGATTTTGAGTGCGGCAGCAGCTGCGACTATGGGGCAGGGTGGGGGGCTGGTTGGTGTGATCTGAAATCTCTTATTTCAGAAGCCAGAAGTCGGGGTCATATGAGGTCCTCACTTAATGACCTGCACAGTCCTCTCTTAATGATGGCAACGGGGACTGCTGGAACTGCCATTGTTAAGTGGTGCAGTCGAATGGTTTTTCGACTTATGACTGCATCCCTTAACGATTAGTGTTCTTACGCGAGGACTACCTGCATTGCAAAGTGCTCTACGCGGGGCTGCCCTTAAAAACCAACTGGAAATTACAACTGGTCCAGAATGGGATGGCGTGTGAACTTCTGGGCACTCCTTGGTCTGCCTCTTTTACACCACTGTTGTGCGAACCGCCCTGGCTTCCAGCTTCTTTCTGGGTGCCATTCAAGGCGCTGGTTATCCCCTTTGAAGCCTTGAATGGCACGGGGCCGGGTTATGTGAGAAACTGACTTTCTCTGTGGGTACCTGCCCATCCCACTAGGCCGGGTAGGGTGAACCTGCTCCAGGTCCCTTCTCTAAAGTGTTTTTGCTCGTTTGTTTGTTTGTTTGTTTGTTTAAATGTATTGGCCGCCCAACTCCAGTGGCCCCTGGGTGGCAAAGATCAGTGGACTGTGGGCCCTAGATGTTCTCATCTAACGGGTCTCAGGAAGCGTGGCTTTTCAGTGGCAGCCCCTGGCCTGTGGAACACCCTTCCCTGGGTTCCGGCTGGCCCCCACTCACCCCCCAACCTTTTAGAAGGCCTTAAAAAGGTGGCTTTCCCCCCAGGCATTGAGATCAGGCAAGGCTTGTGGTTTTCATGTATTGGTTAGGGTTAGCATTGGTTTAGGGCAGCGTTGCTCAACCTTGGTAGCTCGAAGATGGCTGGCTGGGGAATTCTGGGAGTTGAAGTCCACCCATCTTCGAGTTGCCAAGGTTGAGAAACGCTGGTCTAGAGGTTGATGTTGTCCCCAGTTTTGCACTTTGGGGGTTCCAAATAGCAGCCACCAAACCATCATCCGGGAAGGCAGTGGAAAGCGTGCCTCAGGGTGCCCCTGGCTGGAGTTCAGCCCTGCCTTGCCACCCAGCCAAGCAGGAGTGAGATCGCGGGAACTGTTTTGGCCTGGAAAAGGCGGGCAGGGGGCGGCTACGCAGGTTCTGGTTCACCAGATTTTCTCGCTCCTCCAGCGACTCACCCCTGGTGCTCGGGGTGTTTTTGAAACCGATTCGTTTCAACCAAGCCTTGCCCTCCTACCGTAAAATGGCCCTGGATGTGATGTGCTGGTCAAGCAGCCAGAGTGGCAGTAGAGAAAGCCAGTTTGTGGAATCCTGAGTTGGAAGGCTGGGTGTTCACAGCAAGGGTCAAAAAAGTCAAGATGGCAGCCACAGCGGTACAACGGGAGCTCTGCCACAATGCACATAAAAAAACAGCTGGAGCTTCCACTGCACCGTCTTGGTCGCCATCTGGACGTTTTTTCCACACCCTGCGAAAGAGGCCCTCAAAGTCCCGGAGACCGATTCCTGCCCACTTCAGGCAGGATCCCAATTTGAGCATCTCTTCAGTCAGTCTGCTTGGACACATTTGAGGAAGTGAAGCCTGCTCTACCAGTTAACTGATGTCCATTATTCCGTCTCCTGCTCTCCGAAATGATGGAGAATAGCCTTCTCTGCGTCCTTGAGTTGGAAGGGTTCCGGGAGGCCATCCAGTCCAGCCCCATGCCCAGCACAGGAGTCCAAATTAAAGCAAACTTGTTTGAACACATCCAGCAAAGCGGGACCCACTCCCTTTCCGAGGCACTAGTTCCACGACGGCACAGCTGTTACTGCCAGGAAGACGCTCTTCCTGACATTCAGGCAGGACCAGTCAAGTCCCCAAGAGTCCTAAATCTCCATCCACCTGCTCCAGTGCCACTTTGCCCCCTTCTCTGCCCCACAGGCATTCTCCGAGACCTTCCCGAGAAACATCTGGGAAGGGGGTCAGCCAGATGTGGCCCAGGAGACCCACGTGCATTACCTAGCAGACAGGTAAATACCTAGCCTTAGGCATGGAGTGTTGGAACGATGGAGCCAAGAACACACAACTACTTTGCCCTTGCGCAGAGAACATGAGAAAATTTCCAGGCTTTGGGCAGCCCAGGGGATGGAGGACCACCAAATGGTGCAAGACCCTTTCCAATCTGCCTGAAGCTGGGCCTGGGGGAACCATGACTTTAAATATCCCACAGTGCCCAGGAGCGATGCCAAGCCAGTGAATGGTGGGGAATTTAAACGGAGAAGATGCACAAGGTTAAGGAGACCTGCCAGCCGGTTTTAAGGCACTCCCTGATGCGGCCACTAGAGGGCAGGCCGAGCCCTCAAATGAACGAGCTGGAACCCTCTTTCCAAGTACAGTGGTACCTCTGGTTACGAACGCCCCTCCTTATGAATTTTTCGAGATACGACCAGCTCCGGCCCCAAAAATTTACCTCGACATGTGAACTCTGCCTCGTGCTACGAACCGGATCCACGGCCATTTGCCCTGCTGCCACGTGGTCGCGGCTTCCTGTGGGCGAGATTGCGGTAGCAAGGAGACGTTCGGTGAGGCTTGTGGTGTGTTTTGGGGGAAATTTGCCTCGTGGTGCGACCAAATTCGGAGGGCGGATTAGCCGTATTTACATTGAACCTTATGGGGAAATTTGCCTCGTGGTGCAACCAAATTCGGAGGGCGGAACGGATTAACCGTATTTACATTGAACCTTATGGGAAAATTTACCTCGCGTTGTGACCAACTCGAGTTGCAATCAGAGTCACGGAACGGATTAAGTTCGTAACCCGAGGTACCACTGTACTTTTTTACCATCAGCGGTGAAGGAACCCGCAATCGAGAAATCCTCGGCGGAGCAGCCACGAAGGCCTTGGAAAAGATGTCCAGATGCCCGGATGCGCCTGTGCCTGCAAAGACCAGAGTCGTGCACGCCACGGGATTCCCCGTGACCCCCTCAGGAAGCAAAAGTTGGACTCTGAAGGCAGGACAGGAAGAGCAGGGACGCTTTTGAACTTTGTTGTTGGAGAAGATGCCCGAGGAGACCGTGGACAACCGAAAAAACAAGTGGTGGATCATCAAACAGATCAACCCAGAATTATGGGGCGCGAGTGATGAGGCGCAAATTGTCCGACTTCAGGCACATGATGCACAGGCCTAGCAGCTCTCTGGAGGGGGCTCTGATGCTAGGAGAGGTGGAAGGAAAGAGGAGAAGAGGATGACCACCAGCCAGGAGGATGGGCTCTGACAGGGGCGATGGGGGCACCCTCGGAAGGCCTGAAAGACCAGGGTGGGGACAGGTCATCATGGAGGGAATCTCTCTGTGTGGCTCTAAGAGTTAACACTGACTTAGTGGCACCTAATCAATCAATCAATCAATCAATCAATCAATCAATCAGTGCAAAAACCCACCTTTCTTTGAGAAGTCCATAATGCTGGGAAAGGTGGAAGGAAAGAGGAGGACCAGCAGCCAGGGGGATGGATGATGTTACAGGGGCGATGGGGGCACCCTTGGGAGACCTGAAAGACCAGGGTGGGGACTGATCCTTCTGGAGAAAATCCATCTGTGTGGTCGCTAGGAGTCGAAAATGACTTGACCGCACACAATCAGTCAATCCACCAATTTTGAAAAGTCTCCTATCGCTCCCCAGCCTTCTCTCCTTGTGGCTAGACATGGGCAAGGGTCAAAAAAGTCAGGATGGAGCCGTGACTGCACAGCCCTGCCCCTTGTTTATGAATAGATCATGGCTTGACTTCTTTGACTCACTCTCACTGGCCACCCCTCATTTCGAGTCCCCTTATCATCCTCATTACTGTTCTTCAAACCTGCTTCAGTTGGGGACCTTCCTTAAAGTTGCAGCACCCAGATCTGGATGCAGGATTCGACCTTGACCAAAGCAGAGCAAAGTGAAACAGTTCCTTTTCTAAAACTGCCTTTTCATATAAGCATATTATAGAAGGACGAACCCTCACTCCCTAAATCTGAATCAGGCACCATAGGAGTCAGGGAGCCCCAACTCCAGGAGATTAATAGGTTAGAGCAGTTTCTCAACCTTGGCAGCTTGAAGATGGGTGGACTTCAACTCCCAGAATTCCCCGGCCAGCTTTGAAGTCCACCCATCTTCAAGCTGCCAAGGTTGAGAAACACTGTGTTAGAGGAAGGTGATACAAGACTGGAGGGCACCCCTCTGAGGACTGGACAGAGGAGAGAAGATGGAAGGGAGACATGATCATCAGGTTCAGGTCCATCAAGGGAAGCTGCAGAGAAGATGGCCAGGAACCCTCTTCCATGGATACGGAAACCAGGACCAGAAATAATGAGGTTGAGCTGCCTCTGCCCAGAGTTTGCTGAACCATCAGGAAGAACTTCCTGATTGCATGATTTGTATAACACAGCGGTGGTGGGTTCTCCATCTGTGGAGGCTTGAAGAAGAGGCCGGGCAGGTTTTCTGCACAGGGCAGGGGGCTGGTCTAGATGATCCTGGGGGGTCCCTTCCAGCTCTACAGTAGACGCTGCGACTCTGAGATTCAAGAAATCTTTTGGCGGTGGACTTCTTGGACTTAAAAAGACCCTTGCTGGCCTCTTCGTTGCCCTCCATCCCCAGACGTCCTGGGAAGCCCGAGCAGATCCAGCATTATTTGCCTAGGCTACTCAAGAACCAAGAAATCATAAGAAATAAAAAGGAGTCCTAGAGATGCATCTGGCCTGAAATCAGATTCCCAAATCAAGCTGGAACTGAAAGCAATTCTCCTCTCGTTTGTCTCCTGTGGGCTGATGTTCAAGGATAGACTGTTCCTGAGCATGGAAGTTTCATCAGCCATCAACCTCCAAGTGTTCAGCAGCCTTGGAATAAATTCCGGGTCAAGTATTTGACAGAGGACAGTTATGCAAGAATTAGGATTTTAAATTATGATGAGGGTCAGAGTTCTTTCTTCATTTAAAGGCAATCCAGCCTGCCAGCGCATCAACCTAGTTGAGACTTTTAAATGGCTTTTCATTGTGTTTTAAGTCATATTGTTTCAGTTCTTGAATGACGCCTTGCAGCTGCCTAGCTGGTATGGTGTTTCGCATTATAGCATATATATTTTTATTCAAACGGTATTTGTGTGTGTGGGTGTATTTTGTTGTAAACCGCCCAGAGAGCTTCGACAATTGGGTGATTCAAGTTTTTTAAAATCAATCCGTCAGTAAAACAGATCAAATAAATTGTGATAAATCAAATATTGTCAGAGCTGTGGGTGGGTGGAAGAAGGAACAGTGTTTGCTTTTCCAGTTTCTGGACATTGCACCAACTTTTCTCCATTAATCCCTGTAGCTATGACTTAAGCTACCCCTTCTTCTGAGGGAATTTCTTGATTTGGGGAGGGGCCCAACTGTCGAAATGCCCCGAGGGGCGAGGGTCACTTTGCCCGGTGCCTCCTGCAGCCGCTACCAGACTCAACAGGAAAGCAGGAGGGGGCAAAGTTGGCGCCAGGCCCCTTCAGTGGAAGGGGGTTGCATTGCCCCCCCTCTCTGGGCCAAATGAGGGGGAACCTGAAGATGTGGTCCCAATTAATCTCTGCTTCAGACAGGAAGTGACATCGCATTTCTTCATCCCCTCCATCTCTCCTTGTTGCGTGATGTCACGCTTCCCCTCCCATTTCATCAAAGGCTCCTTCCCACCCTCCCTCTCACTTTCTTCCACCCTCCCCAAGCAGGGACTGTAGAAACAGACGTTTCCCGGCGGTTCTTCCCAGGGTGTCACATGTGACATCTGAGAAGAAAGCGCGGAGCTGCTGCTGCGCAGATGCCTGGGAGTCACCCTCCATCCAGCCTCGTGGATTTTGCGCAGCTCTGCCCGGCCGCCTCCTGTTTATTTATTTTATTTATTGAACCAGTTGGCGCAGCCGCCCTTCTCACCGCAGGCAACTCTAGGCGGCCTCCAGCAAAGCTAAAAACAGCCAATAAAGACATTAAAAATTTAAAAAGCAAAATAAAACAGAGAATAAAAGGAAGTTAAAAATAAGGGAGCCCCCTCACGAGTCCCCCCGCCCCGGGGGTCCCCAGGCCTGCCGGCGTAACCAAGTCTTGAGGGACCTCCGGAAGCTCAACGGCGACGAGGCCAGCCTCGCCTCGGGGGGCGGAGAGGGTTCCACAGCGCAGGCGCCCAGCAGGGAGGCCCCCGTCTAGGGCCCGCCAGATGTAGCCCCCCAGGCGACGGAGCCCATAACCTGCCCTCTCTGCTGGATCTGGTGGGACGGGCAGATGAAATCGGGGAGAGGCCCCCTGCCACGAAGGGCTTTGAAGGTCAACACCAGCGCCTGTACCTGTCCGGTTGCTTTGAAAACGTGTAATACTCAGCAACGGGCCAACCCTCTTTCTAGGAGCTGGAAGGGAAAGGACGGCTGATTGTGTGCGCTCTCTAAGTGTGCACTCCCCCCTAGGCTCAAATATGCATTTCTGTTGGTTTGGTTTTAAGCCAAGAATGCGACACTTAAACGTGCCACACAATCCACGTGGCCACCTAAAACTGTCGGCTGAGACTGGTCCTCACTAGAAGCCTGAGATGACCGAGGATGCCGTATTTCACCAATGAGTTGGCTAGATTCGCATCCTGGCTGGGAATGATGGGAGGGGCAGTCCCGCCTATCCAGAGGCACCACACTTGGAAAGGCTAAATCCAAGCAACGCTGTCCAAAGCCTCTTCCTTGGGATCCAGGGGGGCTTAGTCCCACCTCCGGGGATTTGGGATCACTTCCTAATCATTTATTGTTGGAGTCTGATTCAGTTCATCAATTTGAACCAAGAGTCTGGAGAATGCTGCGCTCAAAAGTTCATTTTTCCTGCTCTCTTGCATGCATGCATGCATGCATGCATGCATAAATAAATAAATAAATAAATAAATAAATCCACTGCATCTTTTTTCCGATCAGCTCTCATTCAGTTTCACGAAAGAAGACGGGCCTCTGAAATTTCTTTCAATGGAGGGGAGAAATGCAGGGAAATGAGGGTCTTTGCACTGTGTTTCGCTCCAAAATGGGCAAAGGGTGCGCGTGAACCTCCCTTCTCTCATGGCATGATCAAAGCTCTCGTGGTCTGCAGCCTCCTTGGGTTGCTCTGTTCAAGCGGGGGGGGGGGGGGGGAGCCAGCAAATTGCTCCCATCCAGATGGCTCAGACTGGGGGCATCCAGGGAGGCTGAAAAGGAGGGAGGGTTGGTAGTCACTTTGCAGAAGTCAGAGACCCTGCAATGCGTGGAAAAGATGGTGGGGATTCAACTGCATGGTCGCAGCCACCATCTTGACTTTTTTGCCCCCCCATGGATGCCTCTACTTCCTGTCCATTTTGCTAAGAAGGCCCATCCTCCTTCCCCTCATGACCTGCCCTCTCCTGCAAAAGTTGAGTGTGTGATTCTGCCTTTCTCTTTTCTGCTTTTATTTGAAAAATAAAATAAAATATTTCCCCTTCCTGCATTTTTCAGGCGGTTGGGAACACTGGTGTCTGGCCCGGTGCCCTGGTTGGTCCTGGAGAGTTTCTAATGTCAGTTTGCCTCTGGCTGACCAGAAATAATCTGGACTTCATTATGCTGGATTTCTGAACTATTTGTCCTGGCTGAAAAGGAGGAAGTGGCAGCTAAAATCTGGCATTTGAAGTTACAACCTAATGGGGGGGCTTTCCCAACACCTCCTTCCATGCTGCTATGATAGGGCAGTCTGGACCTCGGAGAAGGTGGGCACCCTGCTCCGCCACCCGAAAAAGGATAATGTTCACTTTGAACCAAGGGGGAAAAAAGCCCATCTTGTTCCCCCCTTGCTTTCTCACAACTTCTCCAACCTGGGGCCCTCTCGGATTCTTGGGACTGTGAATCCCAGAATTCCTCACTCTGCACAGAGAATCCTGGGAGCTGTTATGCCATGGTATCTGGAGGCTGCCCAGTTGTGGGAGGTGTGCCTACTCCATGACATCTGGAAATGCTCCTCCTTTCTCATGTCCAGTGTTTCTCAACCTTGGCAACTTTAAGATATGTGGACTTCAACTCCCAGAATTCCCAGCCTGGCTGGGGAATTCTGGGAGTTGAAGTCCGCATATCTTAAAGTTGCCAAGGTTGAGAAACATTGCTTATGCCCAATGTATGGGCTTGGCGAAGTGCCCCCCTCTGATACTGGAGGCATTAAAGAGACATCACAACAAGGTGGAAGGATTTGTTTCGTTTGCATTTCAATTCAAACAGATCCAATTTTCTGTTTTCCAGCCAATACAGAGCTGAACTCCAAGATCTTGCTCGATTTGCGGTGTTTTCAGATTTGCAATGTAGTTTACTGATACATTTATTTTTAACTGTACATGAGGGGAAAGTCTGTACAGAAACACATATGGTCATGAAAATCATGTGCAAAAATAAAGCGCCGGAGGGAAATCGGTTTGCAAAAACGGAGGATGTCACCGAAAATTGCAGACAGACTCAAATTGGATTTGGAAGCATATGCACCCAAAAGCATTTGTCATCAGGTGTTTTGTATGTATGATATCACTACAGCCACTGAACATTCCCTGCATTTGCCAAAACGTTTCTTTTCAATAAGACGGATGGCATTTCTCCCTGCTGGGTTAAAATGCCAGCCATCCATCTGAGTCAGGAGAAGATTCTACCAGCGTGAGAGTCACTGCTGCCGTGGGCTTCCACATTTTATGAGCGTGACGCATATAAAAGGGCAGCCATCATGTGATCATGGCTACCATCTTTACTTATTTGACACCCCTGAGGAACCCCTCGATCCTCCCTCCCTTCCTCCTTCCTTCCCCCTTCCTTCCTTCTTCCTTTTATCTCCCTCCCTCCCTCCCTCCATTCCTTCCTACCTTCCTACCTTCCTTCCTTCCTTCCTCCCTCCCTCCTTCTTTCCCTCCCTCCCTCCCTCCCTCCCTCCCTCCTTCCTTCCTTCCTTCCTTTCTTCCCCCTTCCTTCCTTCTTCCCTTTATCTCCCTCCATTCCTTCCTCCCTCCCTCCCTCCCTCCCTCTTCCTTCTTTCCTTCCTCCCTCCTTCCCTCCATCCTGGGACCTACAGAAAGTAATTTCTAGTCTCTTGTCTTACTGCTCTTGATCTCAGAATTGATTGTGGTCTGGAACTACCATTCAAAGCAGGACAAACTGGCTAATTTTACTCCATCATCCACAGCCCTTCTAAAATGGGGCATCTGAGGCCAGGCGGTGGCATGAAGTTGGCCTGAAATGCCAGGCCAGCTGGACCTGGTTTGTCCTTGGGGAGGAACCGCCAGAAAAGAGAACCCGGGCCCCCTCCCACAGGAAGGCCTTGACCACCACTTCCCACTCTCGCCCAGGGAGCCACACGGACACCGTGCATCCAGAGAGATCAGGAGGAGAGCCTGACTCAAAGGAGGTGTTTTAATGGCCTAAATTTGTTCTTGCTCTTTGCACAAACATCTCATTCCCAAAAAAGGAATTAAGGCCCTTGCCCTCATCCCTCCCTTTCATAAAGCAGAGATCCGCCCCGTTCCTTTGCCCTGCGTAGGTTTTCTCCTGCTGCAGCTTTTGGTGCCCAGGGGGCACCCTTGGACTTTCCCACTTGGGTTCAAATGTGGTCTTTATTTTATTCTTGGATTTATTCAGCCTATTTCTATGCTGATGCAATCCAGAAGACTTTCTGTGTGAGTTGAAACATCCACGGTGCAAAGGCAAAAACACAATGATGATATAACATTACAAAGGCAAACCATGCAAAAATACGAACAATTAAAAAGGGGGATAAATAACGATAAAGATGGCAGCATCAGTTCAGGGGAAAAGTCTTCAGAAAGCACCCAAAGGTTTCCAAAAGGCCAGCAAAGAGGGAGGACTGCAGAACAGCCAGGGAGGCTTTGGAAGTGCGATCCAGGGGTCTCGGGGGGAGGGCAAAAAAGTCAGGTTGGCCGCCCCTGACTCTCACCACGATCATTCCATTTTTCCCCCTGGGCTGTGCTACAGAAGTTGGCTGTTTCTCTTAACCAGGGGCAATCCAGGGAAGATGATTCCGAGCAGCCGCAGATGCCCGAGGGTTGCTTCCTCTCTCTCTGCAACTTTATTTGCATCTTCCAAACTCACGATTTTTTAATGTGAATTCAGTCTCCTTTGGCTTTGATCCAGACCTGGATCGCAGCTCCTGCCAAGCCAAAAATGGAGAACAAGGAAGGGGGGGGAGAGAGAAAGGGGGAAATGACCCCCCTCCTGGAATTTGGAAGCGCAGGCCGGTGCCGTGCCTCCTGCTCTCCCAGCCGTGCCCAGACCAAACCACGTTCGCTGTGGCTTCCCGTCCTCGCTGGAGTTGATTCCTAGAAAACCAAAGGAATGCACAAAGTGGTACAGGCCTGCAGGAGGGGGTCCTTGCAAGGGGAGCATGGCAGGGCTGTACCACCTCCTAGCAGTCCAAGCTGGGCTGGAGAGCCACAGAAGAGAGTGACCCACACCCAGGGTGGAACGGGTGGGGGGAGAAATGTCCCATTCAAGCACTCCCTTATACACGCGTGCTCTGTCACTGGGTTTCTTAAGCCTTCTGCTATTGGGAGCCCTTCCTACGTTTAAAAGTTAGGGGGGACCCCAAAAGAGCTGGCTGCCCCATTTCCAGTGGGGAGAAGAGTTCCTCCTGACCTCTTTCCTTGGGTCCAAAAGAAAGCTGGAAGATTGCACGTCCTCTAATCCGTGTTTCTCAACCCTGGCAACTTTAAGAGGAGTGGACTGCAACTCCCAGAATTCCCCAGCCAGCATGTTTTACTTAAATTGGAAACTCTGGGCAGGAGACGGGGCTAGCAGACCCCCAAATGCTAAGCTGGACTGAGCCAGGTGAATGGGGCACCTCCAGGAAATCCTTGGATTGAGTCCTTGGATGGGGCACCTCCAGGAAACCCCATGGCCGTAGGCTAGGAGGTGAATCGAAAACCCTTTCTCGGAGAAGACGGGGTGACCCCCTTCTCTGTGAAGTCACCTGGGGTCGGGCTGGACTCCGGGGAAACGTGAGGTTCGGGCGCTGTAAGGAATTTGACGACTCCTACGACTCACTCGTGTTATTGTAGGATTCCTTTGGGGCCTTGAGTTACGATACAACATATTATATATGTTAACACAACCCTGGGGAAAAGCACGGTGGTTGGAGACGTAATCTTTACTGCACTATACTCCTGCAGTAAATATATGGAATTTGGCATGTCAGGAAGACGTTTGGCTCTAGAGAGCCTGGGGATCGGCTAAGAAATTTTATTTATTTATTTAGAAAATGTATATGGCTGCCCATCTTAAATATACTCTTATGGGTGGTGAACATGGTGAACACTTAATATACTCTATCTATCTATCTATCTATCTATCTATCTATCTATCTATCTATCTATGGGAAGGTGTCTTGAGGTCATCTAGTCCGACCCTCTGCCCCACACAGGAAAACTATTCAGCCTGTTCACTGGGCCACTGACAGAGAGGGTGGGTGGGTGGCTGTCAGGCACAGTGACTCCTAACAATCTGCAGCCATACCGAAGATGCCCACCCCCAGTCGACCTCCAGGCGACCCTGTGCCCCCTTGTCAAAGGGGGGGCTCCAATCATGCACTCGCATCTGCCATCTTGGCTTCCTGGCCACCCCGCGGGTGCCCCGGGGTTTTTTCCCTAGGGCTCTAACCCCTGGGTCCTTCTGCACATCGAAGACGGAGCGCCGAGCGCAGCCCCTGCTGTGCCCAGATGGCTTCCTTGCCAGGGCGGTTCCCCCGGGGAAATGCGGCTTGATCCCCTCCTTTCAGCCAGCCAAGAATTCGGGGGGGTGGATGGCGATCGGGTGGCTGTGTTCCCTCTCCCCAGATGCGTCGCGCAAGAGAGGCCTCTGGTCTGCCTGAGCTTCCCCTACGTGACAAAGCCCCCTTCGCTTGCACCCAAGCAGAGCAGAGGCCTCTTCCCGGCTGCAGAGGGAGAACCCACCCGCTGGACGAGGGCGGGGAACCTCCCCACCAGCTGCTGCTGGGATCCCACAGCTGGAAAGGGCCAGGAGTGGACTTGGCTCCTCCAGTTCACCAAGCAGGTGCTCCCTCCGCCCTGCCGGGAAAGAAGCTTCCTCTCTCTCATCGGAGGATCGGGTCCAGCTAGTTCTGGATTCCTCCTTCTGACGGGATCCAGGGCAATCCTCTCCAACCCCCCACCGCCCATCCTTGGGCCTGGAGGGGCCCCAGACCGAAGTTGACACTCGGCCCACAAAGCAGGAGCTCAGCCCCTGAGCTGTCACCAAAACCGAAGTAAGATTCTAGTCCTCATGGTTCTGAACCAAGCCTGACTTAACCGGAAGATAGGAAGATGCCTTCTCCTGGATCCCCTTCCTGGTCCTTTTCGCTCAGGGTTAGCTTTCCAGAAAAACCGAGGACTCTTCCAGGCTGGGAAAGCTGGAGCCCTGTCTGTCCTTGCATGCTGACGCTCCCCGTTTCAGCTCTGGCCAAAAGAGATTTCAGGAAGCTCAAAGCCCCCCCCCCCCTCTTTTTCTGACTTCTCACTTGATCCCATGGCCCTGGGGCATCTTGGTGGTCTCCCGTCCAAGGAGATTTGCCCCTGCTTTGCCCCTGAGTTCAGACCCGGTCAGCTGAGCTCTGAGACAGACCAACCTTTGAAGTGGAAAAAGAGTGAGATGGGCCGGGCTCACGTGCCACCCTTTCCTGCAGCTTGTCTGCCCCTTTCTGGAGTGAGTGGGGGGCCACAACCTGGTGCCCCCCTTGGTGATAGCGAGGAGCTGCCACTGGGCATCCTGAACTAGCTGGCCATCCAAAATATAACCAGATCAGACCCTCTTAGCTTCTGCCCCCAACCCAGTTAGAAAAGTGCCATCACTGCCCACTGTACAGCAAAGGTACAATTTTCCTGTGCCCCCCAGCCCCGGTCCGCCTTGCTGTCCCAGCCAATGTAGTTTCTCTGTCGGAGGGGTGAATACGTGGAAAGGCCATGGTGTGGGGAAGACCATAGCAGAGCACCTGCTCCGGTGCAAATGTCCTAGATCAGTGTTTCTCAACCGTGGCAACTTGAAGATGGGTGGACTTCAACTCCCAGAATTCCCCAGCCAGCTGGCTGGGGAATTCTGGGAGTTGAAGTCCACCCATCTTCAAGTTGCCACGGTTGAGAAACACTGCCCTAGATTAAGATCCCAAGGTTCTGGAGAGAATCTGACATTCAAAACTGGACGAACAGGTCAAGAATCTGACTCTTTGACTGTCTTTACATCACACGCTTTGCCTGCATATTGAATTTACCCATGTTCTGGGTTTCCACAACACACTAAGCTACAAGAGAACCTCACCAAGGTTAATCCTGGCCAAGCCTGATACGGTGGACGCTCCTGTGGGCCTTTAAAGAAGCTGGCCAAGTATCTTGTGTGAATTCAACTTCTGATACTCCTCCTTAAAACTCTGAGGACTGGAAACTTATTTTGTGCTTCAGAGGAGAAAGCAGAGCTCAGGGGTCTAGCACCAATTTAAAAGGAGGAGTTTCCACTTTCAATCTACAGTATAGTGACTCTGGGCAGGGATGGAAAAGACAGCCTTCCTAAGCTGGGCCTAAACCAGTCTGGTCTGAATGCAAAACACACATTCTCACATTTAAAGAATCTGTGTCAAAGCGGACCAGAGCATATTATCTGCATGCACATAAATACCTTGGTTAGAGCCTGCCCGCCTGCCCGCGTCTCTTGCATTTTCCTCCCTCCCTTCCATTTTCTTTCTTTCTTTCTTTCTTTCTTTCTTTCTTTCTTTCTTTCTTTCTTTCTTTCTTTCTTTCTTTCTTTCCCTTTCTCCTTCCTTCCTTCCTTCCTCCCTTCCCTTCCCCTTTCTCCTTCCTTCCTTCCTTCCTCCCTTCCCTTCCCCTTTCTCCTTCCTTCCTTCCTTCCTTCCTTCCTTCCCTCCCTCCCTTTTCCTCCCTTCCTTCCTTCCTTCCTTCCTCCCTCCCTCCCTCCCTCCCTCCCTCCCTCTTTCTTCCTCCCTCCCACTTCCCTCCTCCCTGCTTGCCCACTTTCCTAACATTTCTAGACAGCTTCCTATTAAAACAAGTCTCAGTGCAGTTTACCATTAACGAATACAACTGCCTTTAAAAGCCAAAAGTTTAAAAAATTAATCAAGACATCCAGTAGAATGTTTTATAAAATATGTGCAAACAGTACACAATTGCATCAGGAGGGTAAACAGGAAAACAGTAACCACACATAAAAGCAGTGGTAAAAAAGTTCACAATCATGGCAGAACTGACCATCTTAAAGGGCCCGGGAGAACCGAAAACCGGCCAGGGCCAAGGAGACCGGGGGATGTCAGGCCGACCTCAGTGGCGCGGGCCTTTCCAAGGGCTGGGGCTGCTAGTAAAAGCACCCCTTTCAGGTCACTGCAAGTCTGTCCTTCAGTCTGGAAGGACAGCCAGAGCTGCCCCCCCCCCGAGCTCCGTGCACCGAGGGGAGTGACAGCGGGGGGGGGGGGGGCTGCCTTCAGTACGCTCTCCTGCCCTCCAAAGGCTGGATGGGCTAAAATGAGTGCTTCAGTTCGGGCCTGAAATGATCTGGGAGCCAGCGACGGGCATCAGTGGCCCTCCCACTGCAGCAGTTTGCACCCTGTGGAGTTTCCCAACCGCTTCCAAGGGCTGCCCCGCATACCGTGCAATGCACTAATCTAAGCAAGAGGTTTCCAGGGCATGCCTTATCCCCATCTCTGGAGCTGCATGAAAGGGGCTTTGCGCCACAGCGGCTCCTTGTGCCTCCAATGACAAAGATGGTCCCAAAGTACCGCCAGCCTCTACGCTTCATCCTTGGGGGGGGACCGAGCGCCATTCAAGCCAGCAAGGGAGGGTGCTGGAACTCTGCAGCAGGGGTCAAGAGGGGCGGCTCTAAGGACCGGCCCTGGGTGGCGCGCGGGGAAGGTGAGCCACGGGGCCATCGTTGCATCTACTTAAGCTTCTCTTCTGGAAAGACAGGCGCGTTCTTGGCTACGATCAGGCCTTCGTAGGTTGATGGCAGAGCACACCAACCTCGGGCTTTCACAGGACGCTGCTCTGCTGCCGGAGAGCTCTGTGATGCTCAAAGGGTGACGCCACCTGGCACGAACCTGTTTTTTAGGACCCCCAAGTGAAGCGTGACCCTTTCGGCCGGGGCTAAGCCCCCAACCCTTTGCAAGAGGGGCTTGTATGTGGATGTGGCCGTTTTCTCCCCCCTCCCCCCCCCACCGCCGCCTTGATGCCTCTCCTTCCAGGCCTCGCTCAGGCCCGCAAAGCTCTGTCTTCCTTGCAGCAGGCGCCTTGGGGCCTTTTGAAGTCGGGGCTGTGTTATTAATTTCCCTTTCTTGCCCGCTGCCACCCACGGCTGTGCGCCTCAAGTCGAAGGGCTGCGGCGGGGGTGGGGGGCAGGCGGGGGCGAAGGCAGCAGATGGCTGGGATCTGGGCCTCCTGCAGCAGCAGCCGCAGCAGCAGCAGCAGCGCCGGGAGGAAGGAGTAGGTGATCCGGTGTCTGGTTCGAGAGCCCAGCCCCTCCCTCCATTCTCTCCCCCCCCTGAAAACTTTTGGCTGAAGAATGCGGCGGCTCCTATTCCTCGCCCCAGCGCCCCTTCCCAAGCTGCAAGACCCTCCCCCTGCCCCAGCGGACGAGGGTGTGCACCTTTCCCCTTCTTGACTACTTTCCTACGGAAAACTTTATCCTGCCGGGCTCGGCGCTGAACAAAAGAAGCCCCCGACTCAGCCCGGGACCCCGCCGCCGCCGCCGCCAAGGTACCGTCCCTCCCCCGCAGCCCCCGGAGGAGACCCTCCCCGGCCGGGGGCGGGGGCCCGGCGGGGGGGCGCCGTTCTGCTTTTCTTGGCCGGGGGGCTTGCAGCTCCCTCTCTCGCCCCCCCCCCGCTCTCTTTGTTCGGTCCTGACGCGCGCGGCGAGGGGCTTCCTCCGCCTCGGTTCCGCAGCGGATCCCCGGGATGGAGGCGGCGGCTGGCCGGACCCCTGCTCCGCCCGCCCACTGGGGGGGTGGAAGGGCCCCGGGCCCTCGAGCCAGCCCTCCCGACCCGGCCTCGAGGGGCTCCCGGGCTCCTGCCTGCGCCGACCCTCCCTCCCCCTCGGGAAGGCGGCCGATTCCCTTCTCCTCGCGCCCCCCCCCGCCGCGCCCCCTTTCTGTCCCTGCGCGAGGGGCCGCGGTCCCGCCAGAGCCCCTTCCCGGCGGGCGAGGGAAGGCGCGGCGCCGGCGAGAGGGACGGAGCGCTCCGCCGCGCCCTCCCATTCATTGGCAGGCGGCTCCGCGGGCGGGGAGCTCCGCGGCCTTTGTGGCCGTCGCTTTCCTCGACAGCCGCGGCCCGCTCGCCTCGCTCGGGCCGGGACGCCGCGCCCCCAGCCCGGCCGGGGCGCCCGCGTCTTTGTTCCCCTTGGGACGGCTCGCCCTCGCCCCCTCCCGCCCGGCCCCCGGCCGCCCCGGGCTGCGGGAGCGGCGGAAAAGCGCCGGGGACGCCCGTCCGGTTGCCCCCGCGGGGCCGGGCGCGGGCTTTCCGGGACCGGGGAAAAGGGAGGGGTCGCAGGGACCCCTCCCCGCCCGTCCCCCGAGCCTTCGGGGCGCCTGAGAGCAGCGGCCTCCCGGCGCGCTCCCTCCCGCCCCGCCCCGGCCGGGCGGCGGTTGCTCCCACCTGCAGCCGTCCAGGGGCTGCGGGGGCCGTCCCGTCCGCGGCTCACCTGCGGGGCCGCTCCTGCACCCGGGCCTCGCGTGCCGGCGTCCGCGAGGGGACGCAGAGGCGGGCGGGGGGGCCGGGCGGTGTCAGGAGCGGCAAGCCGGACGGCGATGCGCCCGGGTGCGGAGGTCGAGCACAGCTGGGCGTCAAAGCACGCGCAAGTGCGAACGGTGGGCTCTTACAACGGCCCTGCTAGGTGGGCCGGGATTAGCATCTGCGTGTCGCAGGCAAGGGGGGCAGAGAGGAACACAAACTGTGTGTATGTGCGTGCTCTCGTGTGTGTGTGTGTGTGTGTGTGTGTAAGAGAGAGAGAGAGAGAGAGAGAGAGAGAGAGAGCGCACTCCTTGAATAATCCAGAACTATAGCATCAAATCTGTAATTGCAACCGTATAGTTGCTGCCAGGGAACGGGCACCAGCCTGGGTGGATGGCTAATGGGGCTTCAGGTTATATGTTAGTTTTATTGGTTATATATTGTGAACCGCTGGAAGTTTTCGTGGGAACCCCCCATAAATAAATACCATACATAAACCAAGAGACTTCTGGAGTGAGGTTTCGGCTCAGGCCGTTGTTCCTTCCATCATCCTTAGCAAACCAGCCCTGTCAGGCGGGCCGGCCGAGAGCACGAAGACTCCTGCAGGCCGATGTTCAGCAGGGCTGTGAGTGGGAAGCGATGGGAGTTTCCAGCCCTTTCTCTCTGTCTGCCCTGGCTCTGCGGCTTGCAGTGTGGTGTTTTCCCCCTTCATCGCTCTCAGATCACGCGCCTCCTTTGGGGCTTTCGGAAAGCGGGACGTGCGAGAGCCCAGCAGCAGCCCTGGAACCGAGCGGTGGATTCTGCTTGTGCTCAGAGGCTGTCCCACGACGGTGATTTTCACACACACACACACACCCCGCAGGAAGGCTGGTTCTCTTCCCTCGAAACAGCAAGCCCAGACGTATGGCAAATTACCCTGTTCCCAAAGTGGATATGATTGAAAAGTTTTACTGTAGTTTAAAAAATCTGCACTGCTGAATTCTCCAAAAGAGAAACCCAAATAAACACATGAAGGAAAGCTGGGCTGGGCCCCGACTTCAGCTAATCCAAGGAGGGAGTGGATTCAAAACAGGGCAACTACAGAGAAGCAGCTGCTCCTGAGATTGTGGATTGGGTGCAAATTCCAGAGCGGGCAAAAATTTAAAATGGGGATTTGTTTGCATTAGTGGAGGCTGTATTTTAGGGACCTGGGTGGTGGATTGAGAAGATTTTAGAGACATCTGTTTGCTGCTTCCATTAAGAATAGAGCTTGGCTTACTTGCTCGAGCAATCTCATTTGTTCAATATTAGGCAGAGATGCTTCTGCATGGGAAGCTTGGTGATGGTGCCCTCTAGAGGACCTTGGGTGGCTTGCACATTTTCTCTGCCCTGAACTCTGCTGGGGGAGAGGCAACATGGTGCCATGCTTAGGGTTCGGTATAACCAGTGGCCCAGGATGGTGGGACCTCTGGCCTAAAACATCTGGAGGTTGTCAGAATGCCTGTCACAGAGGGTTTGAGACAGTGTTTCTCAACCTCAGCGACTTTAAGAGGCGTGGACTTCAACTCCCAGAATTCCCCAGCCAGCAAGGCTGGCTGGGGAATTCTGGGAGTTGAAGTCCACGCCTCTTAAAGTCGCTGAGGTTGAGAAACCCTGGTTTGAGATGATCAATTGAGGGGATGGGGAATCCATCTATACTGCACCCAAAGGGGATTAAGACCATAATGCCATCGAGGTTGATGCCGTCCTGGGTCAGAGCGTAGGGTTCCAGATGTTGCTCTTTTCCAGCCACCCCAGAAATGCTGAGATTCAAAGTGGAGTGTCTTCTGTACAAACTTGATTGGTGGTACAGATCGCCAACTCAGCCTGGTTGAGTTCGTGATCTGTACCTTAAAGCTGAAATGAAGATTCCAGTCCTCATGACTGGGAAGCAAAGGTAGAAACGCATCCCTGGTTCCCATGTTACATGCAGCCATACCTTGCTTTATTTAATCCAGCCAGTGGCAGCACCTGGCTGATCTTGGCTGATTTTGACAATGCTGGGCAGAGTTGGACTCAATTAGACCTTGGATGTCTAATCCAAGTGGACCTTGGAGACCACTGGGAAATCTCCAGGTGGCAAGCTAGACTGGGAAGTCACTTCTGAAGTGGCTTGTGCCAAGAAGACAGCAGGCAAGTGCATCCTGCTTGACTTTTACCACAATTTTTTACTCTGGGAAGTCAACATTTAAAAATAAAAAATAGAATAGGTCGCATTGATCCCCTAAAAAAAAAGTAAAGCTAAAATCAGTTGATAATTACAAGGCTGCCAAAACCCTGGGCTTTGACTGCACTGTTGTAGGCGCCATCTTGACTTTTTTGACACCCCTGCCAAGCTATAGCTTTTGAGAGTTCATTTTTATCCCTTCATGCCCAAATGTATGCACCACTGATGCCACTTCTGGCCCGGGTGGGCACACCGAGGCTGGGCAGGGAGGGGCTGCATCCCCCCCCTTCCCGACTGACTGGAAGAGGCCTGGCTTTTGAAAGGCTTTGAAAGGGGAGCAGGGTCCTGGGGCCTTCTCAGAGTGATGCTGCGCTCCAGCCGAGGGGGTGTACAAGCCACTTCTTCTTCCGAGCCCCCTCCTCTGCAGCCTCTCTTCCCTCAGCCCAAGGAAAGACATCCGGGGGAGCAACCCTCCCGTGGAGGCTTCAGAGCGATAGAAAACGGGGTTGCAGAAAGCATCACCGGTGGAGAAGGGGGCACCGGCCCCTTCCACCCCCTCGAACAATAAGAGACGCCCAGAAACGCCTCCGAGAGGAATTTGCAAGGAATTCACAAGCAAGCCGGGAGCGAGGCAGAAAAACTGAAACCCCTTTGTACAAGAAGAAAAGGTCTGAAAGGTGGCGACCCTTCCCTGCCAGATTCTGCCTCTGCTCTTTCTGTTTCGTGGCCCACAAACCCAGGCCGGCGTAGCGTGGCTTGGAATGTCCGTCTGGGCGTGCTTTGTTGTGGCGGTGCTGGTGGTGGAATGGCACCTTTCTGTGTCCTGGTTTGCATTCCTGATACTCCCAGGGCTGCCCCACCAGCGGGGTTGGGAAGTGAACATTTCCAGCATCCGGTTAAAGAGAGATCAAGGAGAACCAGCGGCAGGGATGTTTGTGCCAGCTGTCCGGATGGAGGGGAGGAGGGGCAGGTGGCATTCTTGGGGTGGGTAACGGAGGGCCTGGGAGAGCGATAAGGACCACGCGGGCATGCTTAGTGCCAGGAGAACCCGTGGGAAGAAAAGGGGGATGCCAGGGGGGAGGGAGGGAGGGATACCCTTGTGAAATGCCATGTCTGCCCCATTGATCAAATGGGATAGAAGGGCCAGGCATTACTGCCTTAACCCACCTTCTGCCTTGGCATGACCGACTAGACCACAAACTCGCCAAATGGGCTGTGTTGACACAACCCCCAAAGAGGAACCGAGGGTACCCCTAACCAGGTTTAGCAGGCTGGGCCAATGCCTCTGCCAGGTCCTTAGTGCTGTGCCAACGCAGCCTAGGGGTGAGGCGCTCGGGGCGTCTCTGGTTCCCATCAGAGCTGGGGGGATGCAGGTTTTGGGTGCCCTCAGGTTGCCACGTTGCAGCCTCGGGTAGATATCTGGGGTCAGCTGTGGACTTCTGGCAATGAAAGACGCTGTTTTATTTCAAGGTATCTGAGCACAATTAGGAGCGGAAGTTCAACATCCTGGAAAACAACAGGTTTGGGGCATCGTGGTTTCCGTAATCCAGGAATGTCCGTTTAGGCTGGCAGGCCATGATAAGGTCTGCCTCCCATTTGGCCATTTAACAGGACTTTCTAGACCAGTGTTTCTCAACCTTGGCCGCTTGACGATGGGTGGACTTCAACTCCCAGAATTCCCCAGCCAGCCATCTTCAGGCGGCCAAGGTTGAGAAACATGGTTCTAGATGCAAAGCAGGTGCCCCTCAGTGATGCTCCCCTTCCCCGTAGAAACACCAGAAACTGCATTATACCAGGTTCCAGCCCACTCTCCTCTTCCAGTTTTTCCCACACTGGCCGGCAGCCACTTCCCGGGGTTCCAGACAGCCCTTTCCCACAGCCCCCTTGTTGGTGCTGCTGGACTGCACTTTCTGCAGGCAAGCCACAGATCTTGGTCCTAGAGAAGATTCTAGTCCTCATGCTTCTGAAGAAAGGCCTGGGGTCGTTTGGTGGTTGGGACGCTGCCTGCCCCCAAATCAGGCCCTGGGTTCACTGCTCTGACCAACAGCATCTTTCTTTCTTCTTTTCTTTATAACAACGTTATGAAACGTTAGAAACAGAAAGATAATAACTAGCAAGAACTAATAACTGAGAAACAGAAGAGAAGAAAGTGTAAAGAGAAAGAAGGAAAGCAGAAGTGCAGAAAAAGAAAGAAAAAGAGAAGCAGAAATACAAAAAAATAAAAAGAATGATTTCCGGCTGCTTTTACAGCGGATATGAGTAAAACATGCATCAAGCCTTACTCTGAGATTACAACTTAACCTCCATTTTTCCTATAATTATTAATTATACTAATCATCAAATCCATACATCATAATTTCACTTTTTTTCACTTTTCCACAAAAAGTCCAAAAGGGGATTTTTTTTCCTGCTTCCGCCAAGAGTCCCAGAGGGGTGACCGGCAGCATCTTTCATGCGGTCCACGCGCTGACTTTTCCCAGCCGTGCCGTGGATTAAAAGTGGGCTTGGGGGTGCAAAGCAGGCTTAGACCCTCGAATGTTGGCCACTGCACTGTTTTCCCTACCAGCTGGACCCCTGTATTTCCATGCCAGGACCTGCAACCCAGCGAGCAGGGGGAACAGCGAGAGGCCGCCTGTCTCAGCCGTGAGAAACTTGGCTAGCAACCCTTGCCTCTCCCTTTAGCTAAGAGTTGGCCTGAAGCCCTTTTGGGAGAGGGTCTTCCCCTCAAATACAAATTGTAATAACATTGGCCAGCACTGCAGGGCTGTTGTAAATAGGAATGTTTACCTGTCCTTGTTCCAATCCATTTTCACGAGCCTGTTTTCCTCTACCTCTTTGGGCCATTGGAAATAGTCTCAGGTCTTTCTTTAAAAAGACACAAAACCTACATGAAACCTAGCTTTTCAAGCTCAGGTGGATCTTCAGCTCCACCAAATCTGTTAATCCTTGGAGGGGAGACCACCAGGAAATCTCCAAATGGGAGGTTAGTCTGGAGAGTAGGAAAAAAATGCTTGAAGAAGGCAGTGACTTCTATACGGTCACAAAGAAAACTACAGGAATGTGTAGGGATGCCTGGGGTGGCTGGGAGCCGGTCTTGACTCAGGATGGTCTCCAACTTCACATCTATTTAAGGATTTATGTTACAGCCGTTGAGCGTTGCCCATTTCACAGCGCAGGACCGGAAACTTGGCTGTGAGTGTTTTGCAATGGTGGTCAATGGTGACTAGAAAAAAATAGGTTGGGAACTCGGAGTTTGAGCATTCCCATAAGAGGCTGTTTGATCTGTGCTTGAAGACCTCCAGCGGGGGAGAGACTCCCCCCCAGCTGGTTCTCCAATTTTCTTGGCTTCAAGGTGTTTTTCCTGTGGGAGAAACTCCAGCCTCGTTGATCTGATCCTGCTCTCAGGGGTGGCCAAGGACGAGCGGCTCCGGCTAGGTCAGGATAGACGAGGCTGAGATCCAAGGACGGCCGAGGAGAGCGTGCAAGCCCTCAAAGGGCTGAGTGCTGACCCTCTTGTTTTTCCTAGCCCAGGAGAGGGGTCTTGGATCCTCCGGTGCCCGCCGACCCCTGCCCGCCAGACACCTTGACGGCCGGTTCCCACCATGAGGGCAGCGGTCTGGCTCGCCCACTTCGCCCTGGGCCTCTGGGCATCCCTCGCCTTCCGCCAGGAGTTTGCCAACAGCCAGCACGACGGGGACCTTCAGGCCAACAGATTCTCCGACGCGGAAGGCAAGCCGTCGCCCAGCCGGGTGAGGCGGAGGGGCCACGAGACTTTGCGCGGGTAAGCGAGGGGTTTGCTTCCTTGGATCGTGAGGCAGCGGCGGGTTCTCCATCTCTGGAGGGTTTCAGGAAAGGTTGGCCAGGGCGGTCGGACTGGCATTCCTCCTCGGGTCCCTGCCGATTCCACCATCCGAGGACTCCTTGAAGGCCGTGAGGCTGGAAAGGTCGCCAGCACCGCCCTGCAGCTGGCTGAGGGTTGCTGTGGCAGAGTGGCTGCAGTGGGGCACCTTTGACCGCCAGCCCTCGGGCCTCCTGGGGAGGGGAGAATTAGGAAAAAATCAAAAGCAAGCCTATGGAAGAGTTAACGCGCCACGTCGTATTTGGCCCCTTCCAGTTGTGGAAAATCAGATTGCCCCGTGAAAAGTTGCCTGCCCTCTAAAATGCAGGAAGTGTGAATTCCCTCGCACATGCTCAGGGGCACTGTCAACTCCTGCTTTGCCAAGCACAGCGGGCAGCGAAAGGGTGGTTGAGGGGAAGACTAAGGAGGTTGTCCCTATAATTTGCTATCAAGAAACTCGCAAATGGGCAGGCGGTCCAGACGAAGGTCAGCTGACCCTGTTTATAATTCATTCCGAGCTCTCACGGCCCCTCAGATGTGTAAGGAGGGGGAGAAACTGGTTCGGTGTCTGCAGCATGAATCCGCACTCCTGGTACTGCTTCATGGGCTGGAATGCAGGAATGCACTGAAATTGACATTGTCTTCAGATGCTACGTTGGCAGAGGCGTTGCATGTAAAGTGGTGGTGATGACGATGACGATGACGATGATGATGATGATGATGATGATGATGATGGAGGAACAGGTCTTTGATCAAGCAGCTGCAGCCGCCATCTTGGCTTTTTTGACACACATTCCCAGATACCCCTTCTAGCATTTCTGCACCGCTGCGGCAAGAGGTTTCCTTCAGGTCAGGCTCCAGTCCTTGTAACTTCCTGAACACATCCATGTGGGGCTTTTGGCAACAATACAGAGGAAACTGAGGCTGCCTTGTCTCTGTACAGGTAGTCTTTGACTTCCGACCACAATTGGGATCGGAACTTCCATTGCTAAGCGATGCTGTTGTTAAGTGAGTCGTGCCCAATTTTACAACCTTTTTGTGCCATGGCTGTTAAGCAAGTCACCATGGTCATTAAGCAAATCTGGCTTCCCCCATTGACTTTGCTTGTCGGAAGCCCCCTGGGAAGGTCACAAATGGCGGTCACATGATCCCAGGATGCTGTAACCATCATAAATATATGCTGGTTGCCAAGCGCCTGAATTTTGATCATGTGACTGCGGGGACACTGCAATGGTCATAAGTGTGAGGACCAGTTGTAAGTCACTTTTTTCAGCACTGTCATAACTTTGAATGTCCCTAAACGAATGGTTGTAAGTCAAGGACCATCTGTATTCCTTTTCAGTCAAGCCTGTATCTCTGGGTCAGCTCAGTTATTGGTATAAAGCAGATTTCTGTGCCTTGGTATATGTCTTCCCTTTATTTTGAACCATGAGGACTGGAACCTTACTTTTGTTTTTAAGGGCTGATAACAGCTCAGCCACAAAACCCTTGCTCTGCTTTTCTGCTCTGCTCTGCAGAAAATCCGACAGCCTCCCAGTAGGGCTGAGAACCCCCCTCTAGCCCCCCAATTGAGGACCAGCCAATTGAGCTTGGTCAGGCCATGGCTGGGATGCTTCCGGCGCCTCTTTGTGTGCACACACAACACAGAACGAAGGGACTGGCAAGTTCACCCCTGACCAGCGTGAGAAGGCTGCAGGGCAGGGGCCAAGCCAAAACACAGGGGCCGGCGTGGAAGGCTTGAACCCAAGGCTTGGGGGCAGCGGACGGCCACCCACGGAGGGCGAGCGGGGTCTCCCTGGCGCGTTCCCATCCCAGGCGAGCGGCAACATTCCCCCGCTGCGGAGCGGCTCCCTGCCTTGTAAACAAGATGGACTCATTTTTCCATTAAGTTAATAAGGGCCATTCAAGTAGACCTCACTGCAAGCCGAGGAGCCCATGAAGCAGTTCCCATGTGCGTGGGGCCTCTTCCAGGCCTGGGGGGGAGCGGGCCTGAACGCGCCTTCCAGCCCCCCCTTTCTGCTCCCCACATCCGATCTCAGTGGGAAGTTCTGCCTCCCCTCCAGCGTTTGCAGCGGTGGCCGAGGGGGCCGGAGGGAGAGTGACATCATTCTCGGGCTGAGCTTTCAGCCGTGGCAGCCTTTAGAATAGCAAACCGTGTTTGGCTTGGATGGGTTCCCCCAACCCCGGTGGGTAAAGAGTGCTACTCCCTGAAAAAAAACACCTCACCCACAGGCGTTGCCCCCAAACGGTCCCCACTTTCGGCCGGCACTACCCTGGGCACCCTTATTGAGACTAAACTCCACTGGCGCAAAGTGGGCTGTCTGCAGAGGATGGTCCGAACCATCCAGCTGGCAGCCCATGGGGCGATCCGGGGCCCGCCGCCCTCCTTCGGCATCAACCACACCACTGGAGCCGCCCCCTGGACTTCTCTGACCATCCTTTGCGGGCACTTCTGCTGCTAAGTAGACCTGCTGGGGGTGGCGCGGTCCTCGTCCATCTCTCGTGGGCAGCCCTGGCGAGCTTCGGCGATGGGCAGGTGCCAACTCCAACAAAAATTCCAGATGTGTTTGCTGCGTGCAGCTGCTCTTGTGGCAACACAAAGAGGAAATTCCAGCTGCCGTCCCCCCCAGCAGATAACTCTCTGTAAACATGGGTGGGGCAGATCATGGATGAGTTTATGCAGCAAGAGCAGTATTTTACTTACTTACTTATTTATTAAATTTATATGCTGCCCATCTCCCCCAGAGGGTCACTCTGGGAGGCTCACAATTAAAATAAAACCCCCAAACAGTTAGAAATATAAATATCCACATTAATTTAAATATCCACATGAATTTAGTTAAAAAGACCAACTACATAAAAAGACCATATACATAAAAAGGCTAAAAACATTCGAGATGATGGGGGGGTAGAATCAATTACCCCACAAGTATTGATTTGATTTGATTCGATTCGATTCATCACGCTTACACGCCACGCATTGTACCGTGGCTCTCTTGGCCGCTTGCAAAATCAAGACATTCAGTGCTCAAGACAAAAATCGAGACATTCGGTTGGCAAGAAATCGTATGAGACCATGAAAGCTGGACTATAAATCAGTTGAGGGGAGTAGTAATGGCCTTGTGCCATCAGGAGAGGCCGCCTGCTTTCAAATGCCCCTATATTGCAATAAAGTTTGATGTCCACAAAGTGGCATCTCTTGGGCCACTTAGAAAGAAGGATGAAGAGCCCAGACCGTGCCACGTTTAGCTGGGAGTAGGTTGAATCTTCCCCTGAGTCAAGACTGACTTTAGAGCAGTGTTTTTCAACCTTGGCCGCTTGAAGATGGGTGGACTTCAACTCCCAGAATTCCCTGGCCAGCCATGCTGGCTGGGGAATTCTGGGAGTTGAAGTCCACCCATCTTCAGAGGCCAAGGTTGAAAAACACTGCTCTGAATAATTCCAGAGACACAGCCATGTAGCTTTCTTGACAGCAGTACAAAAGATTTTTGCCACTGATTTCTTCAAGAATGATTTTTTTTTTTCACCTTCCAAGTCTAGTCTACAGCCTGGGGACATCCTGGTGGTCTCCCATCCCAGGACTAAATTAAACTCACCCCAGCAAAGTTTCCAATCCCAGGCAGGATTAGCCAGTGCTCTGTGGACGTCTCTGTGTGGTCCCCTGAGGTTGCTCTGGAATCAAAGGAGACTTTACATTAAAGCTCCTCGTTAAGCTTGCAAAAGACATTAACTCCCTATTATAATTAACTGCATATCCAATTATAATTAATTATTAATACAATATGAATTAATCAATACATTGGTTTATTGCATTTTAATTATATTATTATTTAATGAATTATTAAATATTATTATTTAATGAATTATTAAGCCATAGCTATAAGTATAATGACTTTCTTTTTTTCCCAGTCCGTGACACTTTTCCCTGTTTTCACCCACAAGCCAATTCTATTGCTGCATTAATGTATGATTTAAAAAATAAACTATTTCTCAAAGATTCTTTAAAAAAGCCCATTTTGTAAAGTGTGAAATAGCACTTTATCTACCTCTTAGTTGGCGGAGCACAGGCTGCATCATTCTTGCATCGGGCGTTGCAAAGATGGCATGCTTTTTCTAAAAAACGTTCTTTCATTTAGCAAGCAAAATATCAGGAAAAAAACCCCGTAGAAATAAAAAAAAGTTTAGAAGGGGGACAAACAAGGAGCTGAAACCAAAACGAAAACTTTGCTACCTGCACACTGAAGCAGGAATATTAATTTTTGCTAAAATGAAGAGGAGTGATGGTTCAGGAGCTGGACGTTGTTACTTGACACTCTGCCCTCGCTCAGAGGCATCACCGTTGACTCTGGTTTGTGGATGGTTGAGCCCTGTATGTGCAGACCTGTTATCTTTCCTGCAATTTCCTCAGCTCCAGATGACTTTGCACGGGTTTCCCACGCCTGCGAACACACATGTTCAAGCAGTCCCCCAGCTGGGTTGGGGCAGCCTTTCCCAGAATTCCCCCGCCAGCACAGCTGGATGCCCATGATCCAGTGCCCTCCAGCTGATTAGAGTTGCGTTTTGGGGACCCACCACCAGCTTAATCTGGTGCCTGATTTGGAGGCTTTCTAAGCAGCCACGTGTATGAAGTTGGGTTGAATTGCTGGGTTTCCACCGAGAGGATTTACAGTACTGAGGGTTCCCACCTGCCAGGAACTTAAGGGAGTGGGGCCCAACTTAAGTTTTCTTTGTAGCTGCCCCCATATTGTAGAACCCCTGTCCCCTGAAATATCAAGCACCCCAATTTCCTTCCCTTCAGGAAATTGCTCACAACGTGGCGCGTGGGCTGTCCTCTAGAGAGTTTCTTTTACACTGAATGCTCCTGGCTTTATTCTATGCCTCCTTTTCTTTATGGCCTAGAATAGTGTTTCTCAACTTTGGCAACATGAAGATGGGTGGACTTCAACCCCCAGCTGGCTGGGGAATTCTGGGAGTTGAAGTCCACACAGCTTAAAGTTCCCTAGGTTGAGAAACCCTGGCCTAGAGTAACAGGCAGGATAGAAAATCACATAAAAAATAAATTCACTCCCTCAGGGGCTGGGTTTGCATATAAAAAAAATCCAAGCCAAATTTAGCCCCATCTGAGCTTAGCATGCTGTGAAAATGCACCCTCCAGGCTTTAACTGACCTGGTTTCAAATCTGGGGATATTGCAGGCAGATTAACGCAAGATTCTGGACGACCAGTCCAAAAAGCTGTCAGCCCCCCAGGCAGACCAGACCAGGCAATCCACTCTTACTGGAAAGCTAGAACTCCTTCGACTGAGACTGGCTTAACCACAGAATCTGGCCAGCCTGATTGTGCTGGACCTCCTTCCCCACCCCCTTATACTCCCGTGAATCGGGGGGTGTCTGTCTGAGCCGCTTCCGAATGTTATCTGCCTGTTCTGGACTTCAAAAAGGCTTCAGCCCCCTTTGCCTGGGCAAAGCTCCCGCGTATCTCCATCAAGGCCATCTCCCCGACTCTCTGCAAAAGCTGTGCAACGTCTTATGTGTTTTGGATTCAATCTTCGTGGAAAGTCCTTCAGAGCTCCTTCGCATTTTTGCAGAATGCTTCCTAAACACCATCCGAATTGACTAATTTTTAGCAATGGACTTTTTTTACGGGGGACGAGGGCATTACCTGAAAATAGGAGCGGGCTTCTTTCTGGCGAGAAAAGTTGTTAGGTCTTCAGCTAGCGCTGTTTGCTAAGCGTATCAGAGGGCCACCGCCAGGATTTAACGGATTCAAGCAGTTCCAAGAAATTCCAAGCTTGTCCACCCACCCCATTTCTGGCCAAGCGACCGGTCCCGAGCTGCTTGGCCAAGCTGATGATCTCTGGTTGAGTGGGTTTTCCCAAGAAGCTGGGAAAAGCCTTTCGTTCCTCGAAGGCGCTCTTGCAGCCAGCCAGATCTGGAACACGAGAGCCGGGAGGGAAATGTGTTTTTGGAGGTCCTTTTAGGAAAGAGGCTGGATTGGCAAGACCAGATTCCAGAAGACTTGCCAGCAAGCAAGCCACATTGTTGGAGCAAGTCTTGGCTTGCTTGAGGTCAGCCAGCTGGGATCCTTCATTTGAAACGAAGCGCTTCTGCACGGCGTCGGTTTCTCTCCTCGTCTTGGGCTGAGGCCTCCAGCCTTCCAAGATCTGGTGGCCCTTGCCCACCAGTTCTCAAGCAGAGATGAACTCTTGGCTCTCAGAAGGGTCTCAAGGAGGAAGACCATTTGCCCATCCCCATCCTGCCTTCTGCCTAAGATCTCCAGATATTCTTTCTCTGTCTTCTTTACAGAACTTTGCCGCAGCGGGAGGAGACCTGCCGCTTTCCTGTTAGGGCTTTTTATGTTTTTAATTTATTTCTTCTGCCAGCTTGTGCATCACTCCCAGCAGAGTGACTCAGAGCGGCTAGCAACAAGCCCATACGAGGAAAGAAAATAAGAAGATTCAATATATTCGAAAGGCAACAATCATACCCAACCCAACATGATCCATTTTGGAGGACAGCGTAATCCTCAGTCCCTCCTAAAAACTATCCTAGGAAGCCACATCTTTACAGTTCTTCGATGATCTGGATCTCCAGGGGTCAGGTCAGCTCTTCTGTGGGAGGGGGGCATCCCCATGAAGGCTCAGCCATGGGGCCCTTGCAGGTCACGTTCCTCTGAGGACATTGGTTCTCCCTGCTCTTGGCGGGCGGGCATAACTGACCTGGAACAGGTGGCCTTGGAGATCCTGGCAGATGCATCTCTGGGTGGTTGAGGAAAAACCCCGCGCAGCTGCTGAAGCTGGCCGTTCTGTGCCAATTAAAGTCTTGCGTCGGGCAAGAGAGTGAAATCCCTTCCCTTAATTAACCCTCGCTCTCAGCTGAGGGCCTCGGGCAGAAAACCAGCTGTTTCTCCATCACCATCACCATCATCATCAAACAGGCTCGCACTTGCTAAAACTCTGAGCCGTTTCTCTCTGGCATCTCCCCTTTGAGGTTTTCTGGTGAGATTGAAAAAAAGTGGGGGGGACACGTATTCCGAAGGTGCAGCTGAAGACCTTGAAGGAGACCTTGAGGGTCCAGCCTGAAAGCTCTCGGGGCCTGCATTTCATCCGGAGGCTGAAGTTGGAAGTGATTAAGAGGAAAAGTGCAGGGGGGCAGGGAAGAAGCAAGGGTGTCTGCAGGGGGTGGGGAGGGCTGTGATCAACCCCCAACCCTCTTTATGTGCATTATGCATACGGTGCCCGTAAAAAGGGGCAGAGTTTTGATTGTATAATTGCAGCTTCCTTCTTGACTTCCTGCCCCTGTCCAGGAGGGAGGGAGAGCTCTGTCCCTTGAGCCGACAGAGGCTCTTAGGAGCCACCAAATCGCCGTGTGGCCCAGTGCCCACCACCCCAGCTGTGCCCAGCAATGACCTGGCTGGCTGGGGAATCCTGGGAGGTGAGGTCCACTCATCTTAAAGTTCCCAAGATTGAGAAACGCTGGGTTGAGGGGTTGAGCTAGTACTAGGGAGATCCAGGTTCAAGTCCTCGGGCATTTCTTCTCTCTTAGGCCAGCCTACCTCACAGGGTGGCTGTCGTGGGGAGGAGGGAGCGCCCTGTGCACCATCTTGGACACTTGACGGAAATCCCAGTGATCGAGAAGGGAATCCATGACTTGTGGCAATCTTTTGTCTCCGACGAAGCCGGGTTGAATGAGGAGGGGGATCTGGCTTAAGATGAAGGGTTTCAAATTTATTTCTGACGGTATCAAACCCTTTAAGCCCCTCCAAAACGAAAACTCGATTTCTGCTTTTGGAAAGCTCGTCGCAATCCGGGTAGCCCTTGTGGCTTTTTAAAATAATGCTTCCACTCCACGTCTTTTTTTCAGTCCTGGAGCTGCTTCATTCGTGCATTTATGGATCCTAATGTGGTTTTATGGCTGGCCACCTCAAGCACTGTTTTTGCTGGTGGGGAAGGGGCATCGGGGGGTCAAAAACATGGCCCCTAAAAAGAGACAGGGTTTGGCTGCATGGTCATGGCTGCCATCTTGACTTTTCTGACCCCTGGAAGGCAGACTGTAAATCTTTAAGGTGACTGTTCAGTAAATCGGGAAGCAAAAGGGAGGCGTCGGCAGGTTGCAGTCTCTTCTGAGCCTTTGGCGCAGGACGTGGAAAAGGAGCAAAACCTTTCGCTTAATCCGCCCGGTTGCATTTCAGGCCAAACGTCTGTGGATCCCGATACCATTCTTACTGCTGTCCCGGGTGGAAGACACTCCCTGGTGGGAACCAGTGCATCGTCCGTGAGTATAAATGGGGCTTCACCTCCTCTCCGGGAGAGCGTCTCCTGATGCACTTCCCTCTGCATCAGAAAGGCAGTGAAATTTTCTAAAGATTAAAACAAAAATCTGCAGAAAAGCGCCAGATCGGAGAGGGGGATAAGGACTATTCTCTCCTTTCTTGAAACCTCTGAGGTTGTCCAGAGATCCCTTGTAAATCATAAGGGATCCCAGCAATTTAACGCTGGGGTGTTTGCAGAGGGGCTTTTCCGCTTCCCCTGGAATGACCGTGCGGATGATCCCGCGGCCATTCCAGGAAGCGCCGGGGAAGAGGCCTCCGGGCAGTGCTCCGAGCATTCTGGAGCATTGAAATGGGACATTGAAACAGAAGCCTTGCCACCCCCCTTCGCAACCGTCCCGGACTGCTTTTCTGCGGAAGGACTGGTGCCAGCTGGGCTTCTCCTGCCCCCAGAATCCGGCATGTGCTCCCAGGGGGAAGCTGGGGCAGGAGCATTTCCATCTCTTGGGCGAAAGGAAGCCCCTTTCCCGCAAGCTGGGACTCAGCTCCTTCTCCTGCCCGCCTCTCGCCAACAGCCATTTGCCGGAACTCCTGCGGCGACGGCTTCTGTTCGCGGCCAAATATGTGCACCTGCTCCGGCGGGCAGCTTTCTCCCAACTGTGGCTCCGGAGGAGGTGAGAAAAAAGAGTGTGTGTGCGTGCGCGTGTGTGTGTCATTGTGTCCGTAGATCTTCCATCGTCTTCGGGACACCTGCGCTGTCCTGCTCTCGCTTGAATCTGATGTTGGCCCTCATCAGTCCACAACCTCCTATGATGAGGACGGCAAGTCTTTATCCCGGGGTCATCAGGTGGGTTAGATTTGCCCCTCCTCGGTCAAGAGATTCTTGACCCCAGCAGCATCTGCTGACAAGAGGGGTCAAAAAAGTCAAGATGGTGGCCGCACGACGGAAGCTGCATCCCTTTTGTAGGTGTGTTGCAGGTGGGATGCACAGTTGCCAATCGCGATCTCGGGGTTGGCCACCATCTTGACTTTTATGACCCCCCCCTCCTGTGGGCATCCCTCTGTAATCTCACCACCTTCCTGGCCAACCTCTGTGTGCAGATATGGGGAAGTAATAATAATAATCAGAATAATCGTATAAATCTCCCAATATGGTGTCCTCTTTGTGTGTTTTCTTTCAGGATTTGCATTTCTGTACATGTTTTGTGTGTTCTGATTTCTTAAAGTAATTGCAAAGTGGCCCAAGAAAGTGAGCTACGTTCAGCTGGGTCAGGCTAATTTACATTAAAATTTCAAGCCTATCTCAAGCATCGCTCGAACTTGTAGCTCATAAGTTGTGTGTGTGTGTGTGTGTGTGTGTGTGTGTGTGGTATTTGTGTATTGCAATACTTATGTAGTGCTTAACATAGTACAGTACACACACACACGTACACTTCAATCTGTAATAAAATCGTCTTTTTGGAGACTTTTAGGACGCTCAACATATCTGGTTCCAAAGTGTAATGTAGTGAGCAATGTGGGTGTGCAGGAGCCCGGCACGCCTGTGCTCGTGCTGATCCTTAAGAGGCCCATTATAAAACTGAAGCAGCCAAGCCCATTAAGATAGAACAACTGCGGACTAATAGAATTTTTAATTCAACAGTTAAAGACTGATAGAATGTTAGATAATATACAAAAGGAGATAAGAATTCTTAATTCAAAAGATTAGGTTTTCCAAGAGCCTAAATAACACCGCTGGTCTTAATATTGCAGATGGGAAGAGGACAGGGCGTCAACAGGAGAGGGACAGGGCTCTCCTCCATGTTGACTTTTTTGACCTCTCCCGCAGACCCCAGCTGACCATAGCCTGTGTGAGCGCCTCTGAGCCCCAGCGGAGACTCCGGGTGGTGGGCAGTTGGGGCGTGGGACAGCTCAGACGTGCGGCCGTGGGTCAGTGAGGAGCCGGAAGCCCAGGCGCGAGCAACCAGAGAGGGGCCCAGATTGCTCGATGAAGCCCCTCTGCCCTCCGCGAAACCCGCTGGGCAAAACCTCCGTCATTCTGCCGACCGTCTGCTTCCCAAACGTTCCGCTGCAGCGGTCCGAAGAAAAATACTTTTCCAGGCATGCTTAGAAAGGGGAATTTTTTGAGATGGAAACGGCTGACTTTTAAATGCGTACGGGATCAGCATTTTAAATGCCCAACTGCATGAAGCTTTTTTTTAAATCCCAGGTTAATCGGGAAGGGGGATGGAAACAGGGGTAGCCGGGGAGTGGGGGAGGAGCCATAGAGAAGCAGCCCCCCGTGAGCCCCCCAACTTTTGGGGTGATGATCACAATGCTTTAAAACACAGCCTTGTCTGGGGCCCATCACGTCTGACGCACGGCCCCCACGGAGGTCGGTTGCCAGACATTCAGGGACGGTTGCGTGCTAAGCCCAGAGGAGGAGTGGGAAGCAAGGTTTGGGCCTCCGCTGAACTGAACCGACCGAGGCTTCTTTTCTGTCCTCGCCATCCTGGCTGCAGGGTGGCAGTGGGGCTGGGCAGTGGGACAGCCTCCCGGCAGCCTCCCCCCCAGCTCCCCAAACCCAGGGAGAGTTGGTCTCCTCGATGGGGCTTGGCTGCAGACGCCAGATGTTTGCAATCTGCCCAGCTATGTCAGGAATTCGAGCACGTGGGGGGGGTGGGCTGCATTCCAGCGGGTCCTCCGGCTTGGTGGGGGGATAAAAGGAGCCGGGACGGAAGCGGGAAGAACTCGGGGGCCGCTTCCGCCGCAGGGTGCACAGACTGAAGCCGGCTCCCTCTGGGCCCGATCCGGTTCAGGCACCCATCCAGAGCATATTGGAAGCAGCAGGAAGAGGGGCGCCGCTCCCCCCCCCCGCTCAAAAAGCAAGACCCTCATCAAATCAATTTTCCATTCCTGTCCACTGACTTCCCCTGGGGGGAAGAGCAATTAGGGGCAGGTGGGTTTAATAACATTCCTGGGGACGGGCTTCCTGCCTGTCGACGACCCCCTGGCAGAGATCCCGCCCACCCCCAGGGCAGATCTGGGCCCTTCTGATGCAAAACCGGGCTTCCGTCCCTGGGCTGCGGTGCTTCTCTTGAAATAGTTTGGTTCTAGTCCTCATGGTTCTAAATAAATGGGTTGGCGGAAGAGGAGCTGAGAGGAACCCTTTGCTCCACCCGACGCAGGACTCTTAGCGCTGACGGATGGCGCCAGCCCTGCCCGTCTAGGAAGGTGGGGTACATTGGCCTCTTCCTACTAATTTTTCCCTCTGGGACAACCCTGGGAGGTAGGCTGGGGCATTGCCCGGGCCCAAAGTCTTCCAGTGGACATCCATGGCTGAGACGGCCTGAATGGAAGACGCCTACAGAGTTCAACCCCTAGAATGGCAGATGCGGCTCGCCAAGGGCTCTGGCCGAGAACCGCATGCATTGCAGGCCCCCGGCCGAGGGTCAGTTGGGCTGGGCCGCGGCTGAGGGCCACCACTTGCCACTAAGCGAGAGCCCTGCTGGGCCTGATCCTCCTCTTGCCCACTGCAGCCAGACCAAGGGGCTGCCGCAAAGGGGGGGCTATTAATGCCCCTGGCTGCATGCCTGCCCTTGGCCTAAAGCAGGTGGTGGGGGGGAAGAGGCTGAAGAAGAGGAGGAGAAAAGGCACTGGGGCGACTTGGGCTCCTCTCAGTAAAGCTGAGGAGGCCTGGCCCTCTTAGCACGCGGATGGGAGACCACGGAGGAATTTCAGGGCCAGAGGGGGGACCGAGAAGTTGCAAGAGACAAGCCCACCGCTCAGTAGGAGATTTGAGGGAGCTTGCTCGGCTCAGGGGCTGGCTGGGGTACATGGGTACTGAAGCAGATGGAGAACCTGGTTCAGGTGAAGGCTGGGGGGTCGCTCTGTGGCTGAGACACAAGGACTGGGCCCCCTCCCCACCCACCCACCCACCCATCTGCAGATGAGGACCGGTGGTGGGGCTAAAATATTTGGTTCCCTTGGAGGAGGTTTGTGGGGTTCAAACTTTTATAGCCATGTTAGCCTCCATTTTTCCGTACAGAACTGCCCCATTGAATTTTAGCATCTCAAGTGGGAGGGGGGAGTAGGCTTGGGGCCCATAAGACTGGACTGGGGGGGACTGCAGTAATGTTCCTCCAGCAAACCACACCTTCAATATTTGGGAACTGAAACTTTAGCAACCTTTTCTGAAAAAGAAAAAAAAAGTTCTGTGGGGCAGAAGTGACCCACAGCCTGTAACTTGTCCAGCCCTGGCAGGAGATCTGCATTCTTGATTTTTCCCCTCCCTCCCTCCCTCCCTCCTTCCTTCCTTCCTTCCCCCTCCCTCCCTTCTCTCAGTTCTTCTCCTTGTCCTTCCACTGATTCTCATCCTCCTTCTCCAGCCCAGTCCTGCAACATGAAGTGTTTGAACGGGGGCAGCTGCAACGAAGAAGCCTGCCTGTGCCAGAAGGGGTACACTGGGACCCACTGCGGCCAACGTGAGTGCCAAAACATGCCCAGCTGGTGATCATGGGCAGGCGGGCGTCCCTGGGCAGAAGCGGCGTGTTCTGGGGAGCGCAGCAGCAGCTGGGATGAGAACGTCCTGGTTTGATGCTGATTTATTGATTCGCTGGATCCGTACCTCACCTGGCTGCGCATCGCGAAATGCAACTGACAGCCGTGCGAGTTTTAAAAGGCGTTGGGCGCGCATTCTGCTGTCACTTGGTTTTCAAGGCAGGCATCTCTGAGAAGCCACGATGCCATTATGCGCATCAGTGCCATCGTGTGACTGACGCCCACAACGCTATTGGTGTCGTGTGTGTGAGGCTGTCTTGACACACACGAGGTCACTTGTCCCCCCGGCCCCTCTATCTGGGTCCTCAAGCGGTTTCCAGTTCAGGTCCAACCAAAAGAAACGGGTCATGAACTAGGATTAAGACGCTCCCCGTTTGGCGCCCAAACCGCCTTGAAGGTTCGCGCAAACAGAAGGGCCCAAGTACCGGTTGAATAATGGGCAAATTAAAATGCCCTCCTCTCCTGTTCTTCACGACAGACAAACATTGGTCTCACGTTCTTTACACCCTCTTCCTCTTCTCCCAAGATGCAAAGCTGCTCCGTCCCCTGCCCGTTTTATTTCCACAAAGCTTGGCATCGGGGCCCTGAATTCTGCTCCTCTCTCTCTTTCTCACCCAGCGGTCTGCGAAGGAGGGTGCCAGAACGGTGGCCGGTGCATCGGGCCCAACCGCTGTGCCTGCGTGTATGGCTTCACGGGACCCCAGTGCGAGAGAGGTAGGCGAGCAAACCGAGTTCAAACCAACATCCTCTTAGAAACTGCCTTGGTCAAAGATCGTGAAATTGGCTTAGGATTTGGAAAGGGAGCCCTTTCACGGCTCCTCCTGAATCTCTGCCCAGATTCAGACGTTTGTGGCAATTGAAGGTCAGCAGGCTTTTCTGTCCCACATTTTTGCCCTCTGCTTGGTTTCATGAACTGGAACAATTTCTCTGCTTTCTTCATAGCCAGAATTTATTCTGGGTCTTAATCCCTCTTTTACAAAGAACAGCAGACGGTTGCCATGTGTCCGGATTTCTTTTTATTCTTTTCTTTAAGATATTGATAACCCGCCCATTATCCTGAGGATCTCACCCTGGACTAGGATCCGTACAAGCCAGATCAAACAGTAAATCCAAGGGAAATAAGCGAACGATCAGAAACACGCAGGAAGGTGGATTAGGAACAAAAGGTTGGGTTTAGGCTACGGTTGCAACAACGCCAGGATAAAAACCAATTCTATACCTTGCCCTGGAAGATGGAGAAGGTTGGTGCCAGCCTAGCCTCCGTAACTGGGGTTCTATCCTCCGAAGACCCTCTCTTGTATCCCCACAAAATCCACTTCTTTCAGCCTTAGGGAGCTGAGGAGGAGCTGGGATATCTGCGGGGGGGGGGGTCAAAAAAGGCAAGATGAGTCAAGAAAGAGATTAAGTGAGGAGTTCAGCTCCAACTTCAAGACACGTGGACTTCAACTCCCAGAACTCTGGGAGTTGAAGTCCACGTGTCTTGAAGTTGCCAAATTTGAGAAACACTGGGTTAAACGTTGGTTCCGGTTGAAGCTGCAGAGAGGTCTGATATACAACAACAAGACCCCCACCTTGAGCTTTATATCCATAGACACTTCTGTTAAAAAAATATGCTTGGAGGCCTGAGATTTCTGATTTCACATTGCAAATGCAGACTGACGTGCCCAAGAGTTCTGATTTGGCCAGTTAGCTCGGCTGGGGGTGGCCGAAGGACTCGGACGGGATTTTCCAAGCCGTGCGCGGTCTTGTTGGGCCAAAGGGGCAAAAAACAGTCCTTGCCCACATTCCTATCTCCGCCCCATTTACCTGCAGGATAGGGCACCGAGCTTTACATAAACAACCCCCCTTCCAGACCCTCCCCATTTTCAGGCGTTGAGAGATGGAAACCTTAGATCGGTGTTGTCCAAACTTGGCCACTTTAAGGTGAGTGGACTTCAACTCCCAGAATTCCCCAGCCAGCATGGCTGGCTAGGGAATTCTGGGAGTTGAAGTCCACTCACCTTAAAGTGGCCAAGTTTGGACAACACTGCCTGAGATGGAATGCCAGCGAAACACAAATAGAAATCTAAATGACGCCCATCTGTACTTTGGGCTAAACACGTGTCGAATGGCACTCCGGCCTCCCGCTCTGCCCTCCTGAACCCCCAACCAGCATTTAGCTGGCCTTGCCAAGCAGCCTCGTTCATGCCCCCATTTCAATAAAGCACCAGTGAATCAAAATGACCCCCCCTTCCTGTGAATAATAAAAAGATTCGAAACTCTCATTGCCATCTTGACCCAGGCGAAAGGTCGGTTTTGACTGAGAGCAAAAGCAAGGCGTTTTTCCGGCTAGGGACATCTTTAAAACGTCAGCAGCAGCATCGCGACCTTGAGATTGCGGGCAGCCCGGGGGCACCGACGGCCACGCCGTCAAAAAGAAAGGCTCCAAAATTTCAGATCCACTCTGTGCTTTTCTAGAATTCGCCGCTTTCTTAAAAGGCAAAACAAATCGGATGCTGAATTTGGGGAATGCGAAGCGGGGGGCTTTGACACTGCAAAGGTTGTCGGAAGGGAGTGTGTGATTTTCTCTTCTTGGTTTAAAGAGATGCTTTACGTATTTGGGGAAATGAGGTGGTCAAAAGGGGCTCCTGGACCTTACAACTCCTGACCGAAACTTTCTTTTTTTAATGTCACGCTGTGGCGGGCACGGGCTTAAGAACAAGGTGAGGCTGCACTATTTTCAGCACAGGCGAGGTATCCATTTTTATTTTGTTTATTTCTACCCACTCCTCCTGCCCAAGTTTTTATTTCTTTATTTTTATTTTATATGACTTCTATCCTGCCTTCTTTGCCCAAAAGGAAGCACTTTTCGTTGAAGCTGGTGATGATAGGATGGTAGAATGGTGGAGTTGGAAGGGATCCCAAGGAACGTCTAGTCCAGTGTTTTTCAGACTTGGCCACTTTAAGAGGTGTGGACTTCAACTCTCAGAATTCCCTAGCCAGCATGTGGCCAAGTTTGAAAAACATTGTCTAATCCTCTGCAACGTGCAGGAAATCAGCCCAACCATCCATGAGAGGTGGATGTCTGGCCTCCTCTTAAGAGCCTCCAGAGATGGAGAACCCACCACTTCCACAGGGAGACGCTTCCTCTGTTGCACGGATCCCACCATCTGGAGGTTTTCCTTACATTTGATGAAATCTAGGTAGCTGCAGTTTGGACCTGTTATTGATGGTCCTGGTTTCTGTGGCCCTGGAAGAGGGTTCTTGACCGTCTTCTCCATGGCTTCCCTTCATGGACGTCAACCCACCAATCATGGTCCCCTCCATCTTCCCTTCTCCAAACTGAACTTCCCAAGTTCCTCCAGCCAGTCCTGAGAGGGCATCTTCTCAAGCCGCTGTGTCATCTGGGTTGTCCTCCTCTGAACCCTGCTGGATTTGACGGGGTGAGATGCGTGCGGGTTCACGCCTTTATTGCCACTGGGCTAGACTTCTGCAATACACTCTACAGGGGGCTGCTTTTGAAGACTACCGGAAACTATAGCTTGTTTGTTTAATTACTGGTTTTATTTAGGCTTCTAGGCTGCTAAACTCCCATAGGTTCTCAATAGTGAACAGATGCCCCAAGGATTTTAAGGAACAATTCCCACAAGGCATGATAGCACATGGGGTAGGCAGATCCTCAGTGCCCCCTCCCCATGGAAACCCAATAAGGGGGAAGGGGACCAACTGTCTGGAGGGCAAGGGGGCATCACTGAGTTGGTTCCCAATTCAGCAGCTCTAACTGCATCACCCCTGTTGGCTTCCAGGAGGTTTCAATGCACTAACGTTGGCTGACTTGGCACCAAGATCTGCAGGACAGCAACCTCTCCAAAAGGATCCTCCCACGAGAAGCTTTTGGTGCTCCTCCGTTCCATGAGGTGGGGATGGCTGTGGGGCTGGGTGGGTCAAAAAACTCAAGATGGTGGTCCTGACTTTTTTGACACCCCCCTCTGCAGACTCCCTTGCCATGGAGTGAGGGCAGCTGAGGCCAAAATAGGCTACTTTTCCATCATGGTGCCAGTTCTGTGGAACTGCCTGTCTCCCCCCAAAAGCTAGAGCGACCCCCCCCCCCCCCCCCAGTAAAGGTCTTCTGAACGTTGGTAAAAACTGAATTTTTCCAAATGTCTTCTGGGGAGTAACTGTTTGTATCGGTTGATTGCTTTGTTCTCTGATAATGTAGTTCCATTGTGATTTATCGGAATTGTTCTTGATGTTTGATTCTGTTGAATATTTGTGCGCGGGGGTGTCGTGTTGGCATTTTCGTACCTCGAATGTTTTACCACATTACGTTTTGCATTGGAAGCCACTGTGAGTCAGCTAGGAGTCAGCAGCAGCATCTTACGATGACTACTACTACTATTACTATTACTACTAATACTAATAATAATGTCATTAAATATACATCACTCCATCCTGTCCAGCTAGGAAAACCCTTGAGAAACCCTTGTTGGCTGCAGTTGGGATGGAGGAAGAACTCACCAGTTGCTTTTTTGCTGGAAAATCCATAGCGATAGGAAAGGTGAGGCTTTCATAGAAACTTCACCATAACAACAACAACATCTGCCTATCCCAGGTCCTTGGGAAGGACTCGATAGGTGGATAAAAATGCCAAGTCCAGTCTAAACATCTGGCTGACTGTGCGACCAGCCATAGTAATAAAAACCAACAGTTTAGTTTTCAGACTGGAGACCCCCCTGCCTTTAGCTGGTTTTTTTTGATAGGTGAAATCAAAGTCTTTTCTGTTGGCAAACAGGCGGAGACATTCAATGTTCCTAGACCTCCTGGAGGTGGGAGCTCCCTTGAGGCCACCCAGAAGAGCCCCTGCTCAGTGCAGGCATCCAAATGAAAGCGGCCAGAGGGGTGGCCGTCCAGCCTCCCCTCGGGGGCATCCAAGGCAGAGGAGCCCTCCACCCCTCTTGGTCCTTGGCCCCATTGCTGAACTCCCCTTATGGGGACGTCTTCGCGAACGTTCAACCAGAATCTTCCGTTCGGTAATTCAGATTCCTTTCAGCACCCACATCCTGAGGGAGAATCGGTCTTGCCTTTTTTCTGGGTGGCTTCGGGTCCTCGCTTCTCAGAGCCGCACCTCCTCAGCTCCTTCACTCGCCTTTCGTAAGACTTTGTTTCAAGTACCAATAGAGGTGAATCTGGGTCATCCTTACCCCTTTCTCCAAACCTGTTCCGGTTTGAATGTTTTAGAAAATGAGGGGGCCAGAACCAGACATCTGACATGGCGTGGAGTTGGCCCAGGAAGGGGAGTATCTGCAGTCTGCAAGAGTCCGTGCAGCCTCTCTTCCTCCTAATTCCTGGAGTAAAATGATTACTTTACTTGTTGCTCATCTCCGTGGAAAGATGCTTGATTCTCTACCCTTTAACAGGGTTTCTAAGGCCCCTGGAACTCCATGAGATTGGCTTCTGTGCGGACAGGTCTCAAATGGTGCAAAAACCTGGAGGACTCAACCCAGTTGCAGATTTATTGAAATGGGGCACAAAATGGGCTTCTGGGTGTTGGGGAGGATGGGGTCATATTGGAAGACTTGTGCATCCAGGGGGCTCCTTTCTGTGCGAAGCCCGTGGGGCTGCTACCTCAGTCCCATTTCAGTGTCTGAGATTAAACCCGGTTCGCAGCTGGGTTGCCTCTGCCAAGACAAACAGAGCACTCGCTGTGTGAAGAGGGAGGGATAAAGTTTCAAAGGCTCTTGAGTGACTTCAAGGCAGCGGGATACTCCTTCGCAGTTTCCCCCTGCTGGAATCTCAGGTCTAACCCCCCTCTTAACAGTCAGGGTCTCCTTGCATCCCTCCAGATGTTTTGAATTGTGATTCCCATCAAACCCAGCTGGCGTGGTCTGGAGTTAGAGATGATAGGCATTGTAGTCCAAAACATCTGCAGGGCACTGGATTGAAGAAGACGGTCTGCTGGGCACGGGAGGAAGCAAAGTAAGTCGTATCCAATTTCTTCCTCCTCTCTAAAAAGGGGAGGGGGCAGCCACGGGGCAGGAAATCAGTTGGGTTCCTATTTCAGCAAGCAGCTTTCCAACCAGCTGGGGGAGCAGCCTCTGAGACCCTGGATGGGGCAACCCACTGTCTGGCCAGCCAACTGGGAAGGCCTTTGATGTCTGAGGCCTGCTGGCACACCCTTGGTGCAAGGGCTGACGGGGTACCACGGGGACTCTGTTTTCCCCAAAGGGGTGGCTTATAACCTGGTTAGAATGTGGGCTGCCTGGGCCCATGGAGGTGGAGATCTGGAGGTTAGAAGCTGACAGGCTAACTGTGTTGTGAGAAGACACTTTGGGTATCATCTGGATGCCCTGGGGCCCATCACTGTGAGAAAGGGTTGGCCTCTTCGTTCACCTTGGCTCAGCTCTTTGGCCGAGTTCGCTCCAGCTTCCCACCCTGGAGCTCTTTCCCCAGACAGACTCAGTCCTGTAGTCCGTGCACGGACATGCAGCGGAGTTCCCTGGTTTGGCCTCTGTCACCAAAAATAAGATTTTGATGCTCGGGAAGAAATTCCACACGGCATGACTGTGTTCCTTGCAATACCGCTTTCCCAGGCTTTGAACTGGAACAAGGACGGGTCTTAGGTGACCAGGACTGAGAGAACAGTGATTCATGGAAAGCCGCAACACCAGGAGTCTGGTAGCCCCTTTTCCGGCAAACCCATTTTATTAAAAGGCAGAAGCTTTTGTGAACTGCAGCTTGTGAGATGCCAGAAAAGGAGCTCATTCAGCAACCAGGTTCAGTGTGGCTGTCTGAATGCAGCCATTGTGTCCACACTCACTTCTGACCCTGGGCGAAGGAGCAGCCAGACGTTCTGGAGCAGAAAGGTGTCCAGGTCTGCTTGGTTCTTGATTGATTGATAGATAGATAGATTGATTGATTACATGCCATCAAGTTGTTGTTGACTCTCAGGGACCACATAGGTAGACCTTCTCCAATCCCCAAACTGGCCCTTCAGGTCTCCCAACGGTGCCCCCATCAGCACTGTAACTGAGTCCCTCCCCCTGGCTGCTGGTTGTCCTCTTCTCTTCCCTTCCACCTTTCCCAGCATTATGGACTTCTTCAGAGAGCTGCTGGGTCTTCATGTTGACTGATTGATTGATTACGTGCCATCAAGTTGGTGGTGATTCTTAGAGGTCACATGGATAGACCTTCTCCAGGAGGATCTGTCCCCAACCTGGTCTTTCAGATCTTTCAGGGGTGTCCCCATCACCCCTGTAATGGAGTCCCTCCCCCTGGCTGCTGGTGGTCCTCTTCTCCTCTTTCCTTCCACCTTTCCCAGCACCAGAGCCTCCTCCAGAGAGCTGCTGGGCCTGCACATCATGTGCCTGAAGTAGGATGATTTGAGCCTGGTTATTTCTGCCTCAAGTGAGAACTCTGGGTTGATCTGTTTGATGATCCACTGGTTTGTTTTCTTGGCTGTCCACGGGATTCTCAGGCATCTTCTCCAACACCAAAGTTCAAAAACGTCCATCCTCTTCCTCTCCTGCTCCTTCAAAGTCCAACTTTTGCTTCCTTAGAGGGTCACAGGGAATCCCATGGCTTGTACGATTCTAATCTTTGTAGGTACAGACACATCCTGACATCTTTTCCGAGGCCTTCATGGCTGCTCTACCAAGTACGAGTCTGTGGCTTATTTCGTGACTGCTGGTTCCTTGACTGTCAATGGTTGATCTTAAAAGGCAGAAATTCTGCACTACTTTGATATCTCCATCTTCATTGCACATCTTTAATTCTGGATTAGAAACTCTGGGAGAAAGGGTGTAGGACGTTATCTTTCCAGAGGAAGTCAAGGAGAGCAACTGATCCCCAACACAAAGGAAACAGTGCAGCATCCCAAATAAACAGGACCAACCAGAATGACTGTCTGCAAAGCCATCTTCTATGCTGGGAAGCCCCTTAGGAGCTGCAGGCTAGAACTGTAATGCAGAGACCCGTCCTTCTATGGGGGCAGTTTGGGGGCAGTTTCTTCCTGCATGCCACCTTGTCCAAGAAGCCACAATCACAAAGTTCCTCAGAAATGACAGGCAACGGCAGAATAGATAAGGGGAAAGGTTGTTTCGTTTAGCAAGACATTTGGCTGGGAGGCTCCTGATCACTTTAATGCCCCATTTCAGATCCAGTTGGCCTTCTAAGAAGTTGGTACATTCCTCTAGATCAGTGTTTTTCAACCTTGGCAACTTGAAGATGGGTGGACTGCAACTCCCAGAATTCCCCAGCCAGCATATAGCTGGCTGGGGAATTCTGGGAGTTCAAGTCCACCCATCTTCAAATTGCCAAGGTTGAAAAACACTGCCCTGGATCATCTCTGCCTGTAATAGACCAAGCTCCCCCAACCTTCTCTGGGACCCCAAGGAGATCTCAAGCCAAAGAGTGTGTCTGGAGACCGCTGAGGTCACAGGAGTTTTGCAGAAGCGTGGTTCCAGGGAAACTGAGGCCCCAGCAACGTACAGTATATCTGCCATCCTTTCAATGCAGCGGGCGGCTGAATGCTTGAAGACAGAAAGGTTGAAGTCAGCAGGGAAACGGGTTGAACGGGGACCAAGGGATTCCTTCCAACGTCTCTTCCAAATTTCTCTCCTCTCCCACACTGACTGACCTGCTTGTGGTCATGTTAGGACCTTGGGGAGGTGGTTCATCTTAAAATCTGTTCTTCGCTGTTCTTTGCATTCAGTTCCTGCCAGCAGGAAAGAGGACGTTTATCTCTGGCTACTTCCTCACCTGCAGATCACAGCCCAGCACTCTTCCTTTCTCTTCATTCTACCAAATACTGCCCCCAGATTAAGGAGGGAGACTTTTGAGTGGGAATGAAGTCATAAGTATATTGGTAACGTCAGAACCGGTAATGCTGGGTATGCAAAAAAGTAACGGGGGAAGCGATTGTGGCCCGTTTGAAAAGTGCCTTCTGCACGACCCAAAGGAATGAAAATGGCGAAAAAGGCCAGTGCAGCGTAGCCACCCATTCAGACGTCTGTTTTCTGCACGGTGTCATCCAGTCGCCTTCGCTCCCCATACTTAAAGAGTGAAGGACACAGCCCTCATCCTGCTGAGGATCTAAGCCCGCGCCCCCCTCCCTTTGGGCACCTCTGCCTGGAGAAACAAACAGCCTTGATGCAGGGTGGCCGACACATTGCAAGAGCGTAACCAAATGGAATTATTCCTTGGATGTTTTCGGGAGCAAGCGCGGTTCCCAGCTCACGAGATCTAACGGCTTGGCTCCCCTCCTTGTGAACCAAATCCCATCCAGAACCCTGAGCTCAATCCTGGGCTTCAAAAGCCCAGAGACCAGATTGGGAAAACGGGGCGTCTGGGGGTCTAGATACGTATTCCCCTTTTGTACCCACTAAAAGCCTCTGCCAGTTTCCACTCTGGGGCCTGAGAAGCTGGAATTTTCTTCAAAGGCTTGAAGACCAGCCCTGCCCCAAGTGGGGAAAACATCCTGGGGATGGAGAAATCCTCCATGTAGCCCACAGATGGGTCTGCCACGGGGGAAAGGTGACTCTCGGCTCCGTTCACAGACACACACACGGCCCAGCTTCCTTTCACAGTGCTCTGTCCCTGCCGCAACACGGCAAGGAATCTTCCACCCCGTTCTGCGAAGGAAGACATCAATGTGTCAGTGGCCGAACCTGGCTCAGAAAGATCACTGGATTCCAGAACGGAATGCCTGGATTTCCGTGCGCCTGGTCCACCCGATCCTCGTGGCCTGGGTCCTCTGCAGGAGGCTCAACCCTCAAGGCTTTGGAAGAGGGCTCCCACCCTGCACATTCAGGGCACAGATGGTGCCCTGGCCTGTCTGCCCCTTGCCAGACGTTCCTAATAAAATCCCACGGTCACAGTAGATCCTCCTTTTTGCTCACAGACGTTTTCCTCATCATGTTGGGATCCTCTTCTCCGGCCCTGCTCAGCCAGAAACCAGGTAGAAAAAGGTGGAGGAACCACTCTCTGTAGTTTTGCTGCTTTTCTCTGTGACGCATGAATGTATGCTCCTCCAAAGGGAAGCAGGAAAAGGAGGAAAAGGTTTTATCTAAAGCATTTATTTACCGCCTTCTACAACCAGAAAAGACCCCAGGCTGTAGCTCATTCAACCTAGTTACAGATAGTCCTCGACTTACGATCCCAGTTGGGGCCAGAACCTGTCACTAAACAATGTGGTTGTTAAGTGAGTTGCACCAGATTTTATTACCTTTTTTACTGCAGTCATTAAGGGAATCACATGGTTGTTAAGCAAATCCGGCTTCCCCCACTGATTTTGCTTGTCAGAAGCCCACTGGGAAAGTCGCAAACAGCGATCACATGACCCTGGGATGCTGCAGCCATCATAAATACATGCCAGTTGCCAAGCACCCAAATTTTGATCACATGACTGTGGGGCACTGCAACAGTCATAAGTGCAAGGACCAGTTGTAAGTCACTCTTTTCAGCGCTGTCATAACTTCTAGTCATTATGACTAAGGTCATTAAATGAATAGTCATAAGTTGAGGACTATCTGTACTGCATTAACCCCTTTTTATGGATCCATGCAGTGCACTGAACCATGAAAGAACCAAGCTGGCTGAGCAATACCCACCATGCTCACCCCAAAGAAATGCCGTCAAGGTTAACTCTAAACGAGTTCCAGGCACTGTGCCAAGCCAGCTGCCAAGTCTTCCCCTGATCTGGGGCAGAGCATCTGGCTCATTATCGTAAATTCCCAGGGGGCCCGTAAGTCTTGCGTTCTCAGTGCCGCAACCCAAAAGGGGGAGGCAGGCCTTGCTTGCTCACATCCAGCTGACTGGCTGCTCTTTCTTCTGGGGAGGCTTGGTGACCTGGGGGGCAGTTCCCTCCCGGGATTCAGCTGAATCTCTGGCTGGGGCACCCCACGACAACCAGGGGCTTGGGTGCACCTCTCTTTTCAGACTCCTCTTCCCTCTTTCCTGGAAAGGCACTCGGGGAAAGAGACCCACGTGACTGTTTTTACAGGCCAGGCCCACCAAAGATTGGGAGGCGGGGGGAAGGGGAACCACTTGCAAGAAATCAGGAGGTGACACGATTTTGCTCCTTTCTGGCCCTGCACTGATCATTTCTGCAGGCGTTCCGCCTTTCTGTGGAAGCAAAGGGCCAGCCCCTCAGCCACATAGCGGGAAAAGTAAATTTTGATTTTTTAAAAAAAGGCAACTTTTGGGTCCCGCTTTAGTCTCACTCCTGGTAGCACGTGTGGCCTTTGAAATCCATGATGCTCCTTCACGGTGTGAGGCACTGAGCGGGACCGAGCGGGGAGCGGCTCTCCAGATGGGGACCCGTTTCCAAAACAAACAAGGCTTGAGTTTTGGAAAGGAGGGGAGAGCCTGGTTTCTTGTTTCCGCAGCTGGGCAGAGCGTCCACCGTGGGGTTCAGAAAAGTCAGGTGGCAGCTGCGGCCGGCCAGCGCCGAAGGGACGGGAGCCGCCCGTGGGGTTTGCAGTGGTTTGCTACGCTGCACAGCTGTTTGCTGGGGGGAGCCTTTATATGTGGGACTCATCCTGATCCTCTTCTTGGGCGGGTTTTAATCCGTGACCTGCCTCGGGCGGGTGGGGTTGCACGTGTAAGGCAGCTGGAATAATAACTAACGCGATCACCTCCCGAGTGGGTTTCTCACTCGCAAGGAAGTCCCCCTTCAGTGATTCCCAGAGCAAGGGTGCAGGTGGTCTTCTAGAGAAAGGGGAGGGGGGAGGAACAGGAAGGTCATCCAGGCCCTGGGGGTCTTGGGGCCAGCAGGGCCGGGTTCTCATTAGAAATGGAGGCTGCTTCAAGTTGCTAGTCCCCCATGAACTCTTTCAGCTGCCCGAGATCCTGCAAGTCACCTTCCCGTGGGCTGTTTGGAGGGAAAACCTTGCTGGTTGTGAGAAAAGAATCGGATTTGCAAGAAGCAAACTTCCCCCTCGGCTTGCCGCCCTGCTGATTTGCCTTCGCACCCCCAGACCCTCTTGCCAAGAAAACGGGGGGGCTGCCTGTCCGTCTGGGGGGGGAGTCCAAGCCTCGGGAGCAGCTCTGTGCCCCTCCACAAAAGGCTTTGGACGTGGCATGCCGAACCTCTTCTCTCACACCAGGCTTTTCTCTCCTTCCTCTGCCAAACCGGCACATCCCAAACCAGAGCTTTCACATCCTTCCCCGCTCAAGGGGCCTCCCGGACTCTCTGCGGACATGCCGGGTGCTGCTCCCCTTGGTCCCAGCCAGCCGGGAACGATGGGAGCTGTCATCCAGAGAGCCTGGAGGGCCAAAGAGGAGGAAGGGGCTTCCATATAACCATGCAGTGCTGCCTTGTGCCGAGGTCCCAGCCCACGTGCTGCAAGGATGAATGGTGATTCAGCCGGAGCATCAGGTCCCTTTGGGAGCCCATCTGAACCTGGAAAGTTCAGCCCATTCAGGGTCAGCTATGTTTGGCAATATTTCTTTCTGCAGCTGTTATTCTGCCTTTTCCTCGTTCCCTGCTACCCTTTTGCCACCTTTATGGTGGCTGATCTGCTGCTGCTTCTCTTTGACGCTCAGCCTCTCTGAAGGAGCCCTTTGGACCTTTTTAGATCTCCCTTGAAGCTCTGACTCCCTAACAAGCCTCGGCTATCGGCGTCTCGGCTTTCCCGCAACCCATTCCCCTTTCCAATCCCTGGACAATTTGATGTTCACGGGGTCACTAAGTGGTGGATGGAGTCACGAGGGCTTCTTCTGCCCTCTTCCGTCTCTTCCCTGCTTAGAATTGTCTGCCCTTGTGCTTTGAGGGTCTCCTTTTTGAGGATCTCCCACCCCCCACCTGGAGTCCTTGAGCTTCTCCTGCCATTTAGGTCCTGCTTTTAGAGCGCTCTGAGTTTCAGAAAACCCACTTTTCTGAAACCCAAGACGTATATTTCACTCGGTCAGTTTTAGTCCCCCTTCGGGTCAAGAATCCCAGTATTCCGTGGTGACTTTTCCTCCTCGGCGGCCCTGCTGCTGCCCCCTCCTCAGCCCCATCTTCCCCACCGACCAGGATCAAGTCAAGGAGACCCGGTCCTCTTGCGCCTCCTCCCCGTGGGAGAAAGGGCAGCGGGGATTCCCGGAAGGGCCGCGCTTGGCAGAGCGTGTCTCCCCAGGGTTGTCCCCCATCGCGTCCCCTCCCCGCCTCTTCGAGAGATGCGCCGTTTGCTTTCGAAGGCCCCGTCCGCATCTTCTCCTGGTGGGGAGGGCGGGAGGAGACATCAGCCAGAATCCGGCTTTGACTGGTGTCTCTGCTGAAGTTTGGCCCAGACGCCTTCAGCGGTATTGCCACGCGCATTCGCTTGGGTTTCTGAGCAGGGAGGGTATTTCTGACGCCCACGCCCCTCGCCTCCTCGCCCCGCTCTGCCGCCCTGTCGTTGCGAAGAAGCCGCCTCCCCGGTTGCTGGGCTCCACTCCTGGGCATCTTCCCACCAGGCCTCCGTTCTAGCCACGAAACCATCTTTGCCCTCCTCTGCTAACAGTTCAAGCTCCTCTTGGTTGTTTCCCCCACTTGAGCATCAGCAAAGAGGGCATGAAGACCAGGAACTTTGTTCTGATTTTTCTCTGAGTGGTTGAAGAGGCATCATTAAAGCATGGCTGGCTGGGGGATTCTGGGAGTTGAAGTCCACACATCTTAATGTTGCCAAGTTTGGAAAAGACTGAATTAAACGGCAGTGGAATTTTTTGCCTTGCAATGCATCTCTCTCTCTCATTATGTTTCTTCAGAAGCTTTCCCATTAAGGGAATCCCAGCCTACAACTTTATCAGGTATCTTGAAAAGCTATTTTTGCAGAAGTGCTGTCAGATTTAAGAGTGGGCTTCTTAGCGCCGGAGACATTCCTCTCCTTCCACTTACAAAACAGCCACCGCACTGAGGCTGAGAGATTTCCTCGAGATGCACTTCCAGGTGCTCCGTGTAATGTCTCATGAGTATCTGGAGTATGATTCAGAGGAAGTGAAGAATGTCAGCTAATGCAATCTTGGGCTGCCTCAGCAGAGGTCTAAAGTCAAGATCGCAGGAAGTTTTACAGTATTTCTGCTCTAGCCTGCCCTGGGTGGACAGTCCCTGGGACATTGGCTCCAGTTCTGGTTGCCAAAATATAAGAAGAATCGTAGCACCCGTGGGTAGAAGTTTTTATAGGGAAATCCAAGCCCAAAATTAGGAGAGGACCAGCCTCCCTCCTGGCATCACGGGTGCTCCATCCATGGAGGGTCTCAAGAAAAGGCCAGATAGCCTTTTGTCTGGGGCAGCCCAAGGATTCCTACCCTGGGCAGGGGGCTGGACTAGAAGACCCCCAGGCCCCTTCCAATCCCAGGATTTTATGTCTCTTACCTGAACATGTTTTAACTGAGTGCCAAAGGCTGGAGTTAGGACTTCTGGCGTGCAAAGGGGACACTGCAGCAATTGAGCTAGGGCCCTTCCCCTAAAAATACAGTTAATATACTAGTCCTCGTGGTTGTGAGCCAAGGGTTGGTGTGAATGAGCTTGGGGGAATTGCTTTGGGAGGAAAAGGTCCAAAGGAGCTGCCGAGGCACCTTTCAGTTCTGCCCTGGAGAGGGGGAGCCAGCCCTGTTGGGTTGCTTTCGTACGGGGGCGGGGAGCCCAACCTTTGTCATGCGCTCAAGTGCGGAGCGGTGCAGAATCCCATGTCTGAGCCTTAATAAAGTTTGATGGGAGCCTCATTAAATCTTTAATCACCTGACCTCTTCAAATCGGCCCCAGATGTGCTCTGGCCCTCAGCCGCCAGCCCGCCTGCCCCAGCCTCTTGGCTGCAGACTTGCAGACAGCTTTGGCTGCGCTCTCCTCTTGCGGGGAATTTAAATCAGGAAATCTATTTTCGTCTGTTCCTCGGCCTCTCCTGCTCCCCCCTCCAGATCTATTTCTGGAGCAGGTTTTAGAAAGGAGGAGGTTGGGGCTGGCTTGCGCCTTCCCTAAGGTCGTCCTTGTGGGTCCTGTGGAGACTCCAGGGAGAGGAACGCCATCGCAAGGTGCTGCAGACCAAAATGGAGCATCGGGCTGGGACTGCTGGCCTAGATCTCCGAGAAAACAAAATTGAGGTGCTGATGAAAAGCACCCCGGCCCCCACAGGCTCTGCCAAGCCTTCTCCTCCTCCTCCTCCTCTTCCATAGCCTGCCCACCTCCTGAGCTTCTGTTCCTCCAGGGCTGGTGGGAACCAGCAGCGGAAGTCCAAGAGACGTTCATGAGACCCGTGGGTGAAAGGGAGATCCACCAGATTTTCGTGATCTGAAGCCACGGTCAAAGTGCCAGGCACACATGTCCACGCAGGAAGAGCCATGACTGAAAGGATTTGAGGATTTCTGGCATAGCCACCAGGGAAGGATGTGGATCCTTGTGGGGGCCCCCAAACCCACCACCCACATCCTTCAGGACAGGATGACACAGATTGCTTCGATCAGTGACACCTGGAAGGAACGGATGGGGCGAGCATCACCTTTGGATCGCCCTGTTTCTTTTAGTGGTCCTCGTCTCCTCAGTCCTCATGGAGAGCATCTCTCTAGGACAGTGTTTCTCAACCTTGGCAACTTTAAGATGGGTGGACTTCAACTCCCAGAATTCCCCAGCCAGCATGGCTGGCTGGGGAATTCTGGGAGTTGAAGTCCACCCATCTTAAGATCGAGAAACACTTGCTGGCACCATAGTGACAAGTCTCCCGGAGGATACGTGTGGCTCTGACTTTGCAGTCCTCAGGTTCTTCAGGATCTGTGGGGAGCCCCTAAAGAGGCCCCATGCTTAGGTTTCTAGCTCAGATCTCTTTATTAGAGCTATTCAATTGGTCCGGTGAGGGCTGGTGCGGTGTGGAGGTGACGGTGCTGGACTAGGAGTCTGGAGGCCCAGGTTCTTGTCCCCACTCAGGTGGCCTTGGACCAGTCTCAGCCCAGAGCAGCCTCAGCCTCCGAACGGGGGGCCAGCCGAACGGTCAAAACTCATCATCCTGTCATGCGCTGATAGATTCCCCAGAAGTAGCGGGATAGGCAGCGTTATAGCTCTGGAAACCAAGCTTCTCCACGACGTCTCAGAGAAGCCCCCTTGGCTCCACAATTGGCAGGTTCTTGTTCAGATGACAACTCAAGGCCTCTTCCCTGAACTTCAGTCCTTCATCCAGGGTCATCCCGAAGGCTCTGTTCGCACAACGTTGCTACCCGGATTGGTTAAAAACCCCATGGCTGAATGCTCACAAGATGCATTCTTCTTGAACTTACTTTGGTTTCTCCGAGGCTGAGTATATCGTGTGACGCCAGCCTTACGGAGGGTCGAGGGGACGGAATTGGGTCCGTCAGTTTAAACATTTTGTGCGAAGGCCTTCTGTATGTTGGTGTCCTGCCCCAGCAAGGAAGCAATGCTGTGAAAATTGGGAATGGGCTACCTGGGCCCCTGGACTGCGTGTGGCTCCCCTGGGTGGCCCTCAGGGCCCCTTCTGACCACGATGGCCAAAAGTTTAACAGGGGGACCAAGAGCGGTTCTATCATTGTAGAAGCAAACGTGGCGAAGCAGAAGGATGCTCCCGAGGCCGCACGTGTTCAGATAAATCAATTCAGCTGAGAGCTCTAAAGCTGAGAGAGAGTCTGCTGGTGACGTGGAAACAGAAACAAAGGATTGGAGGCTTTCGGGCTGGGATTCTGGCTGGGGCTTTTGGGACATGGAGTCCAGCGTTCCCAAAGAGCACCAGGTTGAGCGAGGCTGCCCTAACAGCATCTATTTCTTTAGCAAGCAAGATTATCTCCGTCCGACTGTCCGTAAATGGCAGGCAGGCAGGCAGGCAGGCAGGCGTATGTTGGTATGGGCAGATAGCCACCCGTTGCAGTTAATTGACCATCACTATTGGCGGTTCCGATGATGCCGGGCAGCTGAAGCCGGACGTGCTAAAGGCCGGCCGCTGTCTGCACAAAGCGTTGCTGCGACGCTCCCAGGAGCGTTGTCTTGGTCTGAGGCGACCACGGCGGTGGCTTGCTCAGGGAAATCAGCCAGATCGTCCCCAGCTTTGACCAGGGCCCCGTAACAGATACGATTCCTTGACGTGCGTGGTCCCACGCATGCCCAGCCACCAAAACTGAAGCGCTGGAGCCCGGCTCAAAAAATTAAGAAGCTGAAACAGGAGGACCGCCCGAACTCCTGCAAGCAGCCACCGAGCCTTGGGCTTGCTGCTAAAATAAAGGACGATGGCAAAACATGGGAAAGGCATAAAACGCCGGAGGCGAAATGAAACGGCCGGTAAATTAAGTAAAGATGTTTTCCCCGCTGGCTCTCGCAGTGCCCTTTTCGGAGGCCGCAACACCGACGACGCTCCTGCTGCCCTTCCAGACCGCGTCGTTCTTTGCAGATGGTGTGGGGGGTCTCCTTCGGTCTCCTTCGCTCTTCTGGTTTGAACTGCTCTGTTTGTTTCAAAGGCAGGAAACCCCCGGCGCTCACCCCTTTGACCTGATCCCGTGGGGAGGGGCAGGGAGGAGCTGAAGAGTTGGAGACTCGTTAAAGAGGCTTATTAAAGAGTTAAAACTTGGTCGGTCCTTAATGAGTTGCAGGTACTTTGTCCGGCTGTAAAAATATGTGACTGAGTCGTGTTCCCCAAGATGTTTTCAGTGACTTCAGAAACGCCTTCGGTAGCGGAGGGAAATGTCCTTCTCTGGGTGGTGTAATGTCCTCCTCCAACACTTCTTTTACCTTTCCTGAGCCACCCCTCTCCTCCTCCTCCTCCTCTCCTCCTCCTCTTCCTCTTCCTGCCCGTCTCTTTCTCTTTTTCCTTCTCTTCGTCTTCCTCCCTTTCTTCCTCTCCGTCCTTTCCTCCTCCTCCTTCTCCTCGATGCTTTTCTTGCTGGTTTTAAGTTACAATTTGCTGCCCAGAATTGTGCATTGAGTGGGTACCCGTGCAAATCAAATAAGAAAGAGAAATAAAAATAATTTCTGCCCTTTACGATCCCTGAAAGCTTCCAAGGACAGAAAAGGGTTCCAGTGACCCAGAAAACGGCGCCTTCCTTAGGGCCTCAAAGCTCTTAGCCCCACCGATGGGCAGCAAGCCAGCCTTGGCCCAGGAACGCAGAGCTGCTCGGCCTTGGTGAAAGAGCTTCTCCCCAGACCCTGGGAGCCCACGGACTGTGGGGGAGACGCGCCTGGGTCCCCGGGGAATGGAAGCCCCCGTTGCACCTCCTCCCTTCTCCGGGCACGCTCGGGGCCCTCCTCCGCAGCCGAGGGAGCCCGTTTCTCACCCAGCGCTGACCGCTGCCTGCCTGCCTTCCTTCCCTCCTTCCTTCCTAGATTACCGCACGGGGCCCTGCTTCAGCCAGGTGAGCAAGCAGATGTGCCAGGGGCAGCTCAGCGGCATCGTCTGCACCAAGACCATGTGCTGCGCCACCATCGGCCGCGCCTGGGGCCACCCCTGCGAGATGTGTCCGGCCCAGCCCCACCCCTGCCGCCGGGGCTTCATTCCCAACATCCGAACCGGAGCCTGCCAAGGTCTGTGGCGGGGGGCAGGGGAGAGCCAGCCCGGTTTTCCAAGTGGGTCCGCAGGGCCTGGTCAAAAGAGTCAAGATGGCGGCCATGATGGTGCATCACACATAAAAACCAGGCAGGGTTTTGATTCACTGTCATGGCTACCATCTTGACTATTTTGACCATACCTTGCGGGCCCCCTGGGAGGTGGGGGAATTTGGCAGCTGAGAGTAGTGGGAAAGCGCTGGTCTCTGGAGCGACAATTGAGGTGTGTGAAGAAGCCGCTGTTTTCTGCTCAGAAAAGGAGGACCTTGAAACCTTCCTTGAGCAACGTATGTTTCCTGTTCGGTTCACACCCAGAGAATGAATTACGGCCTGTTGAAGGCTTACCAACCAGGATACACAGATGCCTACCTAGCTTCAAACCTGCCTTAGACCACATCAGATCATCTTTCTAGCTCCAATAAGAGTTTCTTGATTGTGTTCCTGTAACCAGGCCTTGCTGGATAAACCATGGTTGGCTACTAATACAATCACATAAAGCTGCAAATGACAGGTAGTCCTCACTTAACAATCATACGTTTCGTGACTGTTCGAAGTTACAGTGGTGCTGAACAAAGGGACTTAGAACCGGTCCTCACACTTATAACTGTCACAGCACCCCCCACGGTCACGTGATTGCGATCCGGGCGCTTGGCAACCAGCACGCACTTACGACAGTTGCAGCGTCCCAGGGTCACGTGATCGCCATTTGCAAACTTCCTGGCCAGCTTCCGGCCAGAAAAATCAACAGGGAACTGCGTGATTTGCTTAACAGACGTGTGATTCGCTTAATGACCACTGCAAAAAAGGTCGTAAAATCGGGTGTGACTCACTTAACAACTGCCCTACTTAACAATGAATTTTCAGGTCCCTATTGTGGTCGTTAAGCAAGGACTACCTGTATGCTTCACAGTCCACCTTTGTTATGCTCCTGCAGCACCTAAGCCATAACACATCACGTGGCAAATTGGCCATGCGTCTCCCGCCACTTCGGCCAGATTAAGCAGGACACAACAACTTCTTCCAAAGTTTGAATGGAAGCAGGAAACGCCCCAGCCTAGCGTCCTAAGGAAAAGGTCCCAGGGCAGAACAGACCCCAAGGTTTTCCGGGGTGGGGCCAGTCCTACTCATCTTTCAGATGGATCCAGTCAGGCTTTGACAGGGCAAAAGGCAGTGTGATGGGCCTGTGTCCCATGGATTGAATTGGTTGCCTTCAAGAGGTGTGGTTTCAATTGGCCCCTTAATTAAGTGGCAAAGTTGGGACATAATATTTCAATTAGCACGTGGTCTTACTATCACCCTCCCTCATTGATGCCTCCAGTGGGGGGAGTGGGGAATGGTGAAACACGTGTCACGATCTCGTAGTGCAAACTATTCAACTTATACCAGTGTTTCTCAACCTTGGCAACTTTAAGATGAGTGGACTTCAACTGGGAGTTGAAGTCCACTCATCTTAAAGTTGCCAAGGTTGAGAAACACTGACTTATACACTTGCATCAAGCTTGGGGACGTGGAAACGAAAGGCTGGAGTTTGCATGGTGCCATCACTATGCCCATTTCGTCGTTCTCACATGCTTTGCCCCAGAGGCCTGTGCTTTCGCTGCAGAAGCTCTTGCACTCTCGAGAAGGAAACGCCGAGGCCGTGGGGTCAGCGTTCATGGGGGAATGAGCTTAGGGGTCATGACATCATCCTGCACGTGTCACAATGCGTTGACCTCATTGGGCGAAATGGCATCACGGTGCATGAGATGTCGTCCTGCAACTGGTGTCACGGCACACATGACGTCATTGCGGCTTAAGCAGGCCTATGGCTGTGGAAGCAGAAGCAAAGAGACGGGTGCGAACCATGGTTGCTCAGATCACGGTTGCTCCGGCAGTATTTGGGCTTCACCAGAAGCCTCTGCAGGCCTCCAAACTCCTCCATGCTGCTCCTCGGGGAGACTGAAGGGGGACTCTCAAGTGGGGCGATGGCCACCCCACCCATGGAACTTGGTTCCTGAATTGAGGAACCTGGGGGCTGCGCAAGAGATTGAGCCCTAAACTAACCCAGCCGGTTGGGCTCCCCCTGCCCTCGGAATGGCCCCGAGGGCCCTTTTCTTCTCTCTTCCGGGGAGGTGGGCTCACTTGGTGCTGGTGGTCCTTGTCTCTCCCTGCAGATGTGGACGAGTGCCAAGCCATCCCTGGCCTGTGCCAAGGGGGGAACTGCCTCAACACCGTCGGGTCCTACGAGTGCAAGTGCCCAGCGGGTCACAAGCAGAGCGAGGCGAACCACAAGTGTGAAGGTGAGGAGACCCAGAAGGGCTCAGGGGAGAAGCAGAGAGGGGGGTGGATGAGGGAAGGGGGGCCCTTTGCCGGTGGTCGAAAAGGAAACTGAGGTGCCCTGGGGTTGCAGAGACGCCATAGATCTGAAGAAGGCTGGAAGCGATTGGAGAGGGTAAGAAACTCTGCACGTGCTCAGCATGGCTGGGCCACAGCCGTGTTTGGATGCAAAGTAAAAGGGGATTCTCCCTGGAGAGCATTTTGCACATGTTCAGAGGCACAGAGGCTGATGCGGCATAGCAGTAACCTTAGTTTTGGGGGACGGCTCTTCCCCCCCTCCTTCTACACATCCCAAAAACGCCCAGAAGGATGCCCCTGTCATGGCATTTTGCCAGGGCGGGGACTCATCCTGGCAGCCCTGAGACAGGCAAGCCCCACTGAGGATGCTGCTCAGTGAGGTCATCTTGGGGATGTTATGACATCACTAAGATGACATCACTCAGTCCTGTCTCCGCAGGAGGAGGGCGGCCCTCCCGTTCCGATTCCAAAGCACCCTGGTCTTTCGGCACGGAAGCCGGATTCCCACCACTCGTTAGGCCCCCTTTTTACTAATGTGCACGAGGAAAGGAAGATCACGGGCCTCCCAGAGGGTTTGCGCTGGGCCCGGGACCCTCTTGGCTCTGACCTCTGGAAAGGATGCTTTTCAGCAGAGTTTGTTTAAGGAAAATTTCACGTGCCAGCAGAAAGAGAGCTGAGAGGACACGGGATTTCCAAAGCCCCTTTCCTTCTCCGCAACATCATCGCAGCAGCCCCCTTAGCTCCGACTCGTCAGAGAGGCAGAAAGCAGGTGGGAGAAAAGTGATAAAACAGGTAGAGCGGGAAGTCCAAATATTCAAAGCTGGCAGCCTGCGATCGCCCCTAATGGAGATGCTCCTCCCCGGCGTCCCACTGCTCGGCCGTTCTGGCGTGATTCGATGAGCCGTAAGGAGCTGAAGCAGGTCCTTTTGGTGCCAGCCCCATTTTTCTTTTCCAGAAAAATATCCTGGTTAGGCTGATTTAAAAAAAAAAAAGTACAACTTCTGAGCCTGCAGGTTTTTTTCCTTCCAGGAGAGTTTGCGGGAGGGGGTCAAAAAGCCCAAGTTGCGTGATTGCTGCATGTAAAAACCAGACGGCTTCGGCTGAGTGGCCGTGGCCAACATCTTGGCCCTTTGCACCGCCCCCCCAGCCGACGCCCCTGCTTTCCTGATGTTTTGCTGCCTCCGAGATGCATGGAAGGAGCGGATCGGTGGCAATTGAAGCCTGCTGGGGAAGGGCCGGCGGTGTGTTTTTGGGCTTGGCGACGTCAGTCCTTCAGAAGCTGTCCTTGCCCTGCTTGGCCGGGCCCCCAAGACTGCGTTGTTGTAAACTCAGAAACGTTTCTGAGCTTGCTCCAGCTCTGAAGAGACCAGAACAGCCTCCAAAGTCAACGTTTCTCGCTCAATCCTGTCATTGCGAAATGCCCAGACTTGCCGGCTGGCGTTTAATTCTCAACAGAGCTTTGGAACGAGGCTGGGAGCCAGGAAAACGGGCCTTTCGGCATGCACTTGGCATGAAGCTGGAAAGGAAAAAAAGATGATGGGAAGCATTGCAGGCCGAACAGATTGGAAAAGCCGATGCCCAGAGGACGGGACCTTTCCTATCCTCCCAGGGGCGCGTAAGAGAGAGGAGTCTTCCCAAAGGACACAAGTCTTCTTAGCTCACTGTCAGCCGCTTACGGTTTTGTGAAATGGAGCAGCACAGAGACTGGAGTAGCCACCTGAGCAAATGAGCAGAGCCCCCAGGCTGGATCGGGCCCCGGGCCCCCCTTTCCAGCAGACAGATTAGCTTGTGGCCGCCAGGAGCCTGGTCCCCGGTGACCTCTCCAGCCCTGTTTTGGAACCCTCCGCAGCGGCTGCTTATGCACTTGGTAAAAAAGGGTTTCCTTCCGGGGGTCCTGAATCTGCTTGGGCGTCATTTCCTTGACCTTGAGGTCTGGCACTGAGAGAGGGCAGAGAAGACCCCGTCTGCCTCTACCTTCTCTCGGCCATGTGGGAGTCTGTGACTTTGACTGGGGCTGCCTTAGCCTCCCATCGTCGCAAGCGGAAGAGCCCGCGGCTGCAGCTTTCCTTGGAGGAAAGGCCTTCCGGGCCCCTTAGTGGCCCCTTGCGCTTATTCCAGCCCTTCAGACCCTCTGAGCCCAGCCCCACCATCGAGTTGTCTCAGGGCACAGTTCGATCTCCATCTCCTTCCTAAAATTCCAAGCGTTGCAGAGGTCTTTTTGGCGGCAGCCGGGCTGGGAGCTCCTCCTCATTCTCTGGGAACCCCCAGGTAGCCCCCCCAGCCTTGTCCCTCCCCAGGATGAGGATTGCACTGGTCCGCTCGGCAGCAATATAAGAAGAAGAGAGTCTTGAGGTGGCACCAGAAAAGCCAGAACTTGCTATGTGGACACCCAACCCTAAAGAGTCCCCCAGGGAAACGGAGAATGATGGGACGAAATGGGGGGCGTGGGGTCTGGCGGAGAAGGGCCACTGCTGGCTGGAATCCTGATCACGTTGCAAGATTGTGCCGCAGTTGCTGTTCAGACCTCTGAATTATCAGGTGGTAAAGGATGGTTAGTTGGTGCCACGCCACACTTCTCTGCAGTTCCCCCCAGGCAATAGAAAGAGGGTGCTGGTTGCAACTGACTATCCCACAGGCTCTTACATTCTTATGGGGGGGAGATCATCAGTGACTATTAGCTGTGGTCATTAAATGGAGCTCCATGTTCAAGAGCAGTCTAGCTCTCAGTGCGATGCAGCCCAGCTAATTCTCGCTGGAAATTCTTCGCCCTCTTTTCTCGCGGCTGTTTCTGAGACTCGGCTCCGTGAGGTGAATTGTCCACCCAGGGGCAGGTCCTCCACTGTGAGGAGGCACTTGGCTCCAGGGGTAGGCATCCTCGTGCGCACTGACAGCAAAATCCTCTTCCCCAGACACGGACGAGTGCAGCAGCATCCCTGGCGTTTGCAACGGTGGTGAGTGTACGAACACGGTGGGGAGCTACGTCTGTGCCTGCCCGCGAGGCTTCATGACCAGCCCAGATGGATCCCGCTGTGTGGGTAAGAGGGAGACGAATGCTGCCTGGGCCCCACTTTGCCAAGTGGCAAGGAGTTCCAAGGGCACAGGAAGATCATTTTATGAATGTGATGGTTGGGTGGTGGGAGCCAGCTGGGTGTGGTGGACAGAAGGTTTCTGCGCAGTTACAACATGGGCACCAACTGTGCCCATTCCTGGACCTGGAGGCACTGCACCCAGTCACTTATGCCTTGGTCATTTCCTGAGTGGATTACTGCAATGCGCTCTCCATGGGGCTGCCCTGGAAAAACATCTGGAAGCTTCAGCTGACCCAGAATGTGGTGGTGCAGGCAGTTGGGCGTCCATCTCAGTATACCCACACAGGTAGTCCTCAGTTAATGACTGCCCTGTTTAGTGACCATTTGAACTTACGACAGCACTGAAAAAGTAGTTTTACGACCAATCCTCAAACTTACAACAGTTGCAGGGTCCTGCGGTCATGTGTCACAGCTGGCTTCTGGCAAGCAAAATCAATGGAGGACTGCGTGATTCGCTTAACGACCGCTGCAAAAAAGATTGTAAAACTGGGTCCAGTTATGTGATGATTCGCTTGATGACTGCATCACCTAGCAACCTAAATTCTGGTCCCAGTTGTGGTCGTTAAGCGAGGACTACCTGTAGTGCTTTTTCTCTGTAGAAGAAATGTCTTGCTCTTTGCAAGCTGAGGTGCTCCTGAAAATGCAGAAGAAGCCAGCCTTGTGGGGGGCAGTATCAGTTAGTCCTCTGCAAATGAACCTCCTGCTCTCCTCTTTGGTATTCTAGGGGAAATATGGAATGCAGGCTTTGCTAAATGCTTTATCTCTCCCCCACCCCTCCGTCCTAACCAGAAATTCCTTTTCTAATGACTTCCTCACTTTCCTTGTAATTCTTCTCGCCAGGCTGCTGGGAACCCTCCCCCCTTTCCTTGCAGCCGTTCCAAAGGCCCTCAGTTCATAAGCCACCCCAAACCGGTGCCTTCCCCGCCCTGATCCCAAACTGCCCCCCCCCCCGATCAGGCAGAGGTGAGCGAAGCCTCCCAGCTGAGAGAGACCGATGCATTTCGCTTGTTGAGAGGCACAAGCCAACATCTGTCGAAGTTCAAGTCTTCGCAGGCCAGTTAGAAAAATAAATGAAATGCCCCAGACGTTTCCGTGCTGGGAATGAGAAAACACCTGGGCGAACTTCTTTAATTTACAGGGAGGGTGAAGGACAGACCCTCTGGGGCCCTCCAGCCCGGGCCACTTGAGCAAGAAAGCCCAATGACGCTTATAGAATTTGGGGGGGAGAAGGGATCTCTAGGGTCATCTAGTCCAACCCCCTGCAACATGCAGGAAGACCAATTAAAACGTCCAGGAGAGGCGGCTGTCCAGCCTCTGGTTAAAAACCTCCACAGACAGAAGGATTTGAATGCCGGGGAGGGCTCTTTGGAATTCGAACGTTTGCCTTCAGACGATCTCCCCCAAATCGGTCCAGTTCCATTTTAAAGCCATCGAGATCGGCCACAGAGGGCTCTCCGTGGCCAGCCGCGATTGCCACAAGGACCACTCCCAACTCTTCGGCTCTTGGTGCCCAGGACTAAATTTAGCCCGAGGGAAAGTGCAGGTTTTCCTTGCACTGCCTCCCCCAGAAAATTCCTCCAGGCAGGGAAAACGGGTGCAGGAGATGCTCGACTTTTCCTCACTTTGAGAGCCCGCCCCCGGGCCTCCTTTACGAAGGTTTTTATCAAAGATTTTAATTACAGTGATAAAAGCAAATACAAATTAAACTCAGAGAAAGAAAGAATAAAAAGTGCAAAGAAATGAAAAAGAAAAAGAAGAAAGAGAAAAGAAATATATCAAGAAGTGATTTCCGAGCTTCATCACAAGTATAAACAAACTTAATAACTCTTCACCCCCTATAAGGTTACAAACATCTCTTCTTCTCATAACCCATCCCTTATCTATAAACAAATCCATAAATCATCCACTTTTCAGTCCTGGTGTCAGCAAAAGGTCCATAAAGGGTTGCCAGAGCTTTATAAAAACACGTCTTATTTTAACCTTGGTCAAACAAACCAACTTTATATTCCTTCCTTTTACTGCTGACGATCTTGATCTTTAATTTATTCAGATGTTGTCGTAGGAGTTGGTCTCTCTTCCGTTTTTCTTTTTCGCACCTCCAAGGCTTCTTTGAGGCTTTAGCAAACCCCTTTCGTAAATCCAGTAAAAAGTCGTTATCCAGGTCATTTTCTTGGCTTATCGTTTGTATTTCCACTTTAACGGCCTTCTCTGTTTTATCATCCACACTTTACCTGGTGACATCCCCTAATCGGCAGCCCTTTGCCCGGGAGAGCCAATGGGGGCAAAAATGATGGTTCTTTTCAGAAGATCACCCTGCAACGGGGGCCAGGGAAAGGGCAGGAGGTTTTGCCTCCAGCCCCAAATCCTGGGATGCATTAAATGGGACTTGTTCCACTCCTAATCTGGTTTCTATGCCCCTAAATGGGAACAGGAGCGCTTGGGCACCAGGCATGTAAACGAGAGAGCGTGAGAGAGAAACAATTTCTCCTTTAAATGGGAATGAAGAATTAGCACAGCTAATAGGAAAGCCCTGCCCATGTGTCGGAATGGTTGGGGGGCCGGTTGGGAGCGAACATTGGCCGCAAGTGGGAAGTTTGCAGTTTGCAAAGAGAAGGTTCCCAGGTTCAGGCCTCAGCAGGGAGGCTGGGAAGGGCCAGAGGCCAAAACCGGGAAAAGGTGCCAGGCAGCAGGAGCAGCGCTCCACAGAGAAGCAGCCAGAGTTTGGCTTCCTCCGTTTTACATACGGAGCTCTGCCCATTCGTTCAGAGTCTCGGCAACGGCAGCCCCCTGCCAGCCTCGTCTGGCCTTAGAAGTCGAGTGGGGGGCGGTTGTAGTGGTTGGATAGGAGACCACTTGGAAATCCCAGATGGGAAGTTGAAGAAAGCCTCCCAGAAGACGAGAGCAAACCCAACTGGGTCTCGATTCAGGGTGACTGTTTACTTGGGAAATGCAGAGAGATGACATTGATAGCACTAAGCAGGGTCTGGCCTGATCCGTCCTTGGATGGGAGACCACCAGAAAGCCCCAGGTTATAGAGTAGGCTGGGAAGTGAAAAACTATAGGCCAGAAGAAGGTGATAGTGAACCACTTCTGTGCGATGGCCGAGAAAGCCCCGCGCGTCCGTCCAATCCCCAGAAATCCGCTTGAAGGGGCCTCGTATCGTCATTAGCCGCCTTATTTGTGTGTTGGCTCAAGTGATGTATGTGGCCTGCCCACCTGACAGCAGTGGCTGTGACTGCCGTGGGTATTATTTCTAGCCACGAGGATCGGAGAATTTGGAGAATGAATTAGAGCTCCACAGCCAAGGGCGTCTCCGGGTATGGTTTTAAAAAAAAAGGCTCCGTTTTTGCACGTAAAAAGCAGGCAGGGCTCTGATTGGGGCTGTCATCTTGACTTTTTCGACCACCCTGCAGACGCCCCAGGCAGTGGTGTTTCTTCGCCTCGCGTCTCCCAGGTTGGGAGACCCTGCAGATCCCCCGCCAGTCCCAAGGGAAGTTGCTGCCATTTCTAAAGGGATTTAACAGCTCCGCGGATAGAGGTGCTGCCCGGCCCAGTGCACGAGGGTGCCCTCAGTGTCCCGCGGGACCCCCAAACCTTATCAGAGAGCCCCACATTTCGGCCCATCCCCTGCATGACATTATCCAGACCCTGAACCCTGGTCCAGTGCAAGCCAAACACGAGCTGGACCCTCCTTCCCTGCTGTGGACCGCTCCAGATGTTCTAGAACCGGCTGGGGAATTCTGGGTAATCCGGACACCTCCGGAGGGCACCCGGTTGGGGCCGGCTGGGATCTCTGCCTTCCCCTTTCTCTCTCTCTCTCTCTTTGTCTGAGCAAAGAAGGAGGAGAGGAAGAACGATTAGGTGGGGCAGGGCGGGGGGGATTGTACAAGGCATCTGGATCCTGAAGGCCTTTCCAGGCTGCCAAACATTTAGCAAATGCCGGGCAGATTTAATTAGGCAAGCCAGCTTTTAAAAATAACTCGAGTCTCCCCGAGGAGGTCTTTGCGTGGCTGGCTGGGCTACGTCATGCGGCAGGCCGGTTCCCTGGAGCGAACATGTGCTGTCAATGTGCTGTCACTCGCTGGGATGGACAATATTTTTTCTGGCGAGGCGCCCCGGTGGGTCTTCGAGTTACGTTCCCCTCCTGAAAGGGGCTTTTGTTCCCCAGGATAGCTGAGCACCCAGGAGACCCCTGAATATCCGTCAGCTTTGGCGACTAAGATCCCTCTGTTGTCGTGATGCTCAGGATTAGCCGGAGCCCTGATAGGAATAGTTCAAAACATTGCATTTTTCCTAGAGGAGCGGAGTCTTTCCAGACAGGCCCAGCGTGATTTTCGTCCACTGCATGCAGGAAACTGTATAGACGAACTATCTAGAAACGGAGAAACAGCTGCTCGGTGCCTCCTGTTTCTTAAACAGCGCTGATGCTTTGGGAATCTTCCGCATGTTTCTGTTTGGAAAGCCAAACCAAACCCAAATTCTGTTTCTAAAGGAGTCCGCTGTGTCATTTACTGCAGCTTTTCCGCTGCTGCGTGATAGGAAGCAAAGTCTTGATTGCTCCCGATCGCTCGTGGGACAATGGAGTCGGTCGCGTGTGAATTTGCTGAGGTTTTCAGAAGTGCTGTTGAATCAGAACAAATGGTGGTAACCTGGCCAGTGAGAATTCAAGGCAGCAGAACCACAGAGTTGTAGCTGGATAGCTGCGGTCGGCAGAAAACGGGGGGCATTTGCTTCTCCGAAGCTGCTATCTGCTTGTGGGGGGCGGGTGGAGGAAGAGTCCTTTGTGGTACTGGGTGCCAGAGGCGCACAACTGGAGGGAGCCAGGTGCCGGTGAAACTGGCGTTACTGGTGGCCGGACGTGTCTGCCGGCGGAGTGCAGAATTTTCTGGACGGAGCATCTTCGCTAAGCCCCAGCAGAGACGGCTGCACCAGAACAAAAACAAAGTTTGATTTCATTTGGTTTGCAGTCAAGCTGCATTCAAACGACACCGAGTTAACATAAGTACCTTCCAGAGATATATTTCCAAATGTTTCTCTTCTGTTGGTTTCGGTTTCTTTGGTTCTGCAACCAAAGGAGGGGTATAAGTAAGCCCCCAGATGCTGGTAGGCTGTAGGCTGGGTCTCGAGCCGTGTTTCTGACACTTTTTGCTCTCAGGACCCCTTTCCGCTTTTCAAAATAGTGAAGACCTAAAAGAGCTTTGTTTGTTCGGGTTATATTTTTTGATATTTACTGTGCGTATTAAAAATTAAAACTGACACATTCGCTGCCTGGCGCTACCACTTCTCATGATTGTTTGATGGGATTGTAACATCATATTATTTTTCAACATAGGCAAATAATTTTGATTTCGTGAACCCCTGAGAGGGTCTTGGGGGGCCCTCAGAATTCCTAGGGCCACACTTTAAGAAACACTAGACTAGAGAATTTCCTTGTTGTCTCTACAGCCTTTGAGCATGCCTATGGATGCTCTCTCTGAGCCCCCCAAAACTTTCTGCGTCGAAAGCAACTTACCCCAACCTGGTGCTCCCTCCAAATAGGTGGACCAACTCCCAGAATTCCCCAGCCAACATAGCTGCTGCTGAGAATGCTGGGAGTTGAAGCGTAGATCTGGGGGATGCTCAGGCTGGGGAAGACTAGGCCAAAGTCTTCTGGGGAGGGGGCGCAGGTCTGGCCCGCAGCCTCCCCAAGATGCCCACGTCCCGCACCTGCTGCCACGCCAGGGGTTGAGCCACAGATGCGTCGTCAAGACCCAACTCTGGCGGACCTTCAGAGGAGTAGAGCTTTGATTGCACAGCCGTGGCCGCCTCTGGGCTTTGTGACCCTCCTTGCAGAAGTCGCTGCGTTCGTGCATTAAGATGAGGCGGCCAATGATCTCTCTCTCCGTTTCCTGAAAGAGAGCCATTCGAAAGTGGCCCATCTCTTGCCCTGACTGTAAACGACCCCTCGCCTTATCGTCAGAAAGACCTTCCGAATTGCCTGCCCCATTCTCTACCATTCTGTATTCTGCCATTCATAAAAAAATAGGAGATGGACATTTTGGCCCACCACACATCCCTCTGCCGTGGCCTGCTGCCCAAATCAGATGGTTGGACCCAGAGCCGCCCCCCTGCGGGCTCCGCCTCCCTCCATCGCAATGGGAGAGAGACTGCGGTCTCCTGCGTGCAATTCCAGCTCCATCCTGCCTGAGCGAACTCCCCAACTGCAGGCAGTCTGGGTGGTGTTGGGCTCCATTTCCCATCTTCCCCAGCCAGCGTGGTGAATGCAAGGGTTGTCCTCCAGCAATGCTGAGTGGGGGGAACCATCATCTCCCCCAGACACACCTCCCAGGCCATTTCTTGGCTCACCTCTGTCCTCCTTCTGGCCGCAGACCAGCGAATTGGCACCTGTTTCTCGGCTCTCATCGGTGGACGGTGCGCGGGGGAGCTTCCTGGCCACTACACCAAGATGCAGTGCTGCTGCGACTCCGGGCGCTGCTGGGCCATTGGGCAGACACCGGAGATGTGCCCTGTCAGGGGATCAGGTGAGCGAACCGCCAAAGACCTTGCAACTCTTTTGGGGACTCAGGGCACCATTGCGCTCCAGAAGAGGCCAAAAGAAGAAAAAAGGATTCATTACGCAGCATGAAGGCTGCACGGCTGCTGCAGTTATTCCACTGGGATCAGGTACTTGGAGTGTCTCTTCTCAAAGCTGCCGTGTCTTTTGCAAGGCTGGTGCAGCTGTTTCTAAAGGGGTCCTTGGCTTTCTTGGCACACGTACAGTGGCACGGCTCCTTTGCTTTGCGGGCAGTCCCAGCAGGACTTGCCGGCAGCTGCGCGTGTAAGGGCAGACAAGCAGAGACAGCTTTGGAAGCAGCCTAGTCCAACCTGTGAAGGATGCAGCTGCTTCAGTGTTTTAAAGATACAGTAAGTTCTTGATTCACACTAATACCTTTTGAGATCTTTCAAAGGCTTTACGCAAACCTGTTAGTTGTCTTGAGCTGCTGTTGACTGCTGGTCCTTCTCCTTCTCCTTCTCCTTCTCCTTCTCCTTCTCCTTCTCCTTCTCCTTCTCCTTCTCCTTCTCCTTCTCCTCCTCCTCCTCCTCCTCCTCCTCCTTCTCCTTCTCCTTCTCCTTCTCCTTCTCCTTCTCCTTCTCCTTCTTCTCCTTCTCCTTCCTAGATTGCCAGTTGTCAGTGAAAGAGCTGATGTCTCTAATGCAGTGTTTCTCCACCTCGGCAGCTTTCAGATGGGAGCTGAAGTCCACCCATCTGAAAGCTGCCGAGGTGGAGAAACACTGCTCTAATGCCTGCAATCTTCAGTTCCAAAGAGACCCAAAGTCCCACCAAAACAAAGGAGCCGTGCCAGCGTACGCACGCAAAGATAGCCAAAACACAGTTACATTAATGCTTCGAAGAGATAAGCTCTAAGCATCTGAGTTACAGAGTTGCAACCTAGATTTGCAAGGTTCCCGTGGTCAACACAAATTCTGTTTTTTAATCTACAGCCAGGAATCTGAGAAAGTCTTGTTTTACCATACCGCTGGTTGCAGGTTGCAAGCAGTGAAATAAAAATCTTGCTGTCTTGCAGTTTCTTGTGATGGAACTGACCCCACGCTGGGTTAGGTTTGTAATGCAAAGAGTCAAGCCCTGCACCTTAGAGATATAGCTTCTGTCAGCCTTGATCTGGAGTGAAAAATGAATCCCGATCCAGAAATAAAACGATTTATCTTCTCAGCGGGCTAGCTTTAGCACACCAACAATGGATTTTAGATAAATCTGGAACAGGCCCATTTTCCTTTCCTTTCCTTTCCTTTCCTTTCCTTTCCTTTCCTTTCCTTTCCTTTCCTTTCCTTTCCTTTCCTTTCCTTTCCTTTCCTTTCCTTTCCTTTCCTTTCCTTTCCTTTCCTTTCCTTTCCTTTTGTTACGGGTGGGAGCAACGCTTTTGGCTATGAGGGAGAGGGTACTTGTGATAGTGCGAATAAAAATAGGTAAAATGCAAGGAATAAGCACACAGCCAGCAGCAATTATTCCAATAAGCGCAACTATAGCTTGGAGACCTGGGAGTTTGGGAAACCAGGACCCAAAGAGATTTTTCATATTGAAACCCTCCCATGTCTGAACAGGGACATGGGCAACTTTGACCATCCGGTCAGCAATTTTCTTAATAACCTTTTCAGTATCTTTTATCACATACACCTTCTTCCTTTCCTTTTATCTCTCTTCTACTTTCTCCACTCCCTCCTTCTTACACACATACACATACTCAGCCATTGCTCATCACATATCCTGTTGCCTGCATCTGCTTGATCTCTTTCCCTTTGCATACGAACCATCAAAACCACTATAGAACAAGCATTTACATCCATTCTTATCGTATGGGTGATGCCAAATCTTCTGGTTGTTCCTGAATTAGGTCACTACCGGTGGACCTAATTAGTCCTTAAAAAGATTTGCTGGTGAAGCTAGAGAACGCTGCAATTTTAATTTAAGTCCATCGACCAAGGAAACTTGCCAAATGTCTGGGGGTTCCTTCACCTGCCCGATCCTGGATCCGTGCACCCAAGCTTTGATGTAGGACTTTCACAGCAGTTGGCATGCTCAGTAGGACTGGCTTCAGCTGGGACCACTTCAGATCAGTGCAGGATGGGAACAGCTCTAACCCACTGGTCTGGCTGGGCAATGGGTTGTACGTCAGGAGCGACTGGCAAGGCATCTCGGACCTGCAGGGAAACAGAGGATAGAACGTGCGCCAGCTTCTGCAAGTATTGAGAAATGTTCTTTTCACCAGTCCAGGCAGTTTGTACTTCATGAGATCCAAATGATCTCCCATAAAGCATTTCAAAGGGGGACAGTAAATAGCCCTGATACGTGTTAAAGCAAGGGACAGTATTTTGGGCCATGGCAACTGAGTCTCCTAACAAAGCTTTGCAAGCTGAGCCTTTAAAGTACGATCCATGTCTTCAGCCCCTTCTTCAGGCCAGTTGACTCCAAACGTTGGCCATTCTTGTTTACAGAAAATCTTCAGGGTATCCGGGTCACACCTGGGATCCCCATAGTCGCCACTGAAGGCAGCTTTAAAGTTTTTCAGCATGCACGACAGAGGGGTAACTTTGCTTCCTGTGTTCCCCATGGTGTGGGTCTCCTAACGTGTACCTGATGTTAGACTTTGGCAAGGGGTTCTCCTGTCAGGCCTCGGTCCGGCTCAGGGAAACGGCGAGACAGTCCTCCCAGCACTCGCTGGCTCTTCCTTTTAAAGGACCTGTCCCCTCCTGCCTTGGTCTCCCAGCAAACGCTGGCTCTTCCTTTTAAAGACCAATCCCTGCTACGGAGCGTGCCAGATTTCCAATCCCTTACTCCTTTAGGAGAAGGGATGTTCCCAATCCACTTGCCTATACACTACAGCCGACCTACGGTGCCGGACACTCAACGGTCACCAATAGGAACTGCGACTGTTTAACCACCCACACAATCCTAGAAGGCACCCACTCTTGGGCCCTTCACCCCCAGGAGGACGTGCTTTTCCTCCTCTTCCGCCTCACCGGTTATGGCGGGTATTCCCCACTGAGTATACTCGCCTGGTCTGGTCGCTAGTCGGCCCACTCACTCCTCTGTTCCTCCGGCCGGCCGTCCACTCACTCCTCTGCTCGTCACCGTGAATGGGTCCTTGGATCCAGGGGAAGGCTCCCTGCTCTCTGCAGCGTCCGCTGGTCCCGAGGCACAGGAGTCAAGGGTCCCGCCAGCGCTGGTTGCGTCGAGCCGCCGGGCGTCGCTGAGTCTCAGGAGTTCCACTGGTCCTGCTCAAAGGGCCGGGAGAGTCCCATCTGGGGTGCCAGAAATGTTACGGGTGGGAGCAACGCAACATTTATTGATGACGAGACTCTCACTGGGTCATTCAGGGAGAAGCTTTATTTGCGCAAAGGTTCAGTTAGGACTCGCAGGTCCCTGCAAAGAACTGAACCCCGAAAAGGAGTTCAGCAAGCCTTTTTATCATTACAAGAGCTGTTTCTCCCCAATCCCCCCCTCAGTGCCCTCCCCATGCCTTCCGTACTCCAAATTTGGTCAATTGCTGGTAGCTAAACCACAAGTCCTTGTCTTCACCGGTTGTACCTTGTTTTGGGTACATTTTGGCCTTGCTGTCTAGAGCATGGATATCTGAGGAGGGAGGGAGATAAGAGCACTCAGCATCAGCAGAAAGGAAAGTTACAGAGAGTTACATTTAAAATGTAAAACTTCACAAAATACCAGTTTCATACAAAATATAGGATATAACAAAGACTTCTTCTCATATTTGCTTCCGAGACTTATCACTGCAAAGCCTCTAGCTAAAAAAACACTTCCAGAGAAGAGGTTCACTACTTGGTTACTAGTGAGGACTACATAACCCAAAAATGTAGAATAGGACTACATAACCCAAAAATGTAGGATAAAGATCAGAATGAAGTTACAAATAATTTTCCATTTGTATCCTGCCACCTCATTTTCCTTTTCTCTTTTTCTTTTCTTGGGTCTTCCACAGCTGTCTTGAATGTCCACTTACATCACCCGCAGCCAGCATTTGACCAGGGTGGATTATGGGGGTTTATGGACTATGGGAACTGTAGTGCATCTGGAGGGCGATGGGGGGAGCCATACTGAGGATTGCAGATGTTTTTCCAAGCTCACTCCTGTGGGTGATGGATTCGAAAGGAGTATCTCTGGGCTCGGTGTGCAGGCAGGAGTACAAGCTATGTCCCTCTCCCCTTAGTGTGTTTGTGAGACGGATGGAAATGCTGGTGGGTTGTGCGTTGGTTTTATTATTATTATTATTATTGGCTTTTTTCTTTCTTTAAACCATTTGAATCAATCGACACCCATTTGGGAGGTGAGTGTTACCATCACAGTCATCTTTCCCATATTTCGATGTTCCTTCCACATTGATGTTCCCTGCTTAGAGTAGGTTTTTATCACCCAGCTTTGTATGGCTTGGCAAATTGTGTTCACATTTCCATCTCTCCTCAAGTACACGCTTTTATCACCACTGATGTTCCATCCACCAGCTCCCTTATCCCATCCCTCCCTCCTTCTCTCTTCTCTGGAAAAACGGTCAACGTCCAGGAAAACTGGGAGACTTTTTCGGCTCCGATCCCGGAGGCGTCCACACGATCCGATGCCCAAATGATAAAGCGAGCCCCGTGACAACGCACGGTTTGGTTGTTTTGATGAAAGCATTGGATTCTGCAGGCATCTCCGTTCTCTGCTCGAGGCGATTCTCTTTGGTTTCGGTTTTGCTCCCAAAAAGCATAAATTGCTCCAGTCATGCTGTCGTTGGGAGAAAAAAAAAGAGAGAGAGAGAAATGTAGGAAGCATCATGAAATGGGTAAGACGGTTTCCGGACGGTATCACTTGCACCAAGAGCAGTTCTGCGGGAACCCCTATGTTTGCGAGCACAAGGTCCCACGTTGCCTGATTCATCCACCTGCATTTCAGCCAGGAATAAGTTTATTCAGCACTTAGTTCCATTTGTACCCTCTCCTCTAAATCAGCGTTTCTCATTCTTAGCAACTTTAAGATGTGTGGATTCCCCAGCCAGCATGCTTTAAGATGGGTGGACTTCAACTCCCAGAATTCCCCAGCCAGCATGGGGGAATCAGTAAAACAACCGGAAAAATCGATGGTGATCCACCTTAATTTCTTTCAGATGAATACCGCTGGCTGTGCATCGAGGGTCTCCCTGTCGTTCCTGGCTTCCCTGGAACCTTTCCCGGCCTCCCCAGCTTTGGTCCCAATGGAGCTGGGCCGGGGATGAGCGGTCCTGGGGGCTTTGGGCCCAACGGAGCCAACGGACAAGGAGGCATCCCCGGATTGCCAGGGACGGGCCCCGGGAGCCCGAGCATTGGTAAAAAATGGCACCTGGGTCAGGGAGCAGAAGCAGAGCGTTGGGGGATCGAAGAGGGTCTCGGGGCCAGGGAGGGACAAGCTGAGGTCTTGGGGCTGTTGTGCAATCCCTCAAGGTCACACCCAAATTGGTGCTTCTGGCCCTGGCCTCGCAAAGGGAGGCTTGTTCTCGGGGTCCTGAGTGCCCAAATGCCATCCAGCTGAATCGTCCTCGATGCCCTCCCAATTTGGAACCCCAATCAAGCTCACTGGACGAACAGGGTCCAAAGGAGGAGGCCAATTGGGGGGTCAGGAGGGGAACCAAAGCCAAAGGCCATGGTTCTTCATGGGGGTGCAAAAAGCTGAACTTGATTTTTGGGGACGCCCTTCCCACAGATGTCCTGGGAGGTTTCTGTAGCAAGGAATCCTTCACCAAGAGAGTCATGGAGCCCTTCACAGATGGGGGTCTTTCTAGCAACTCTGCTGTGTTCAGGTTGCTCCCCCAACCCCCAAACACAGTTGGCCCCAGTCCGTCAGCAGGTCACTTCCAAACAGGCCTTCCCAAGCAGCCCTCCACTTCTCCATCTTCTGAGACTGACCCTCCGACGGTGGTGCATCTGGGGGACCGGACGGTGGAGGCACCTGGCTCAGTTTGGGGGAGTCCAGAAGCGGGGAGAATCTGCTGCCAATTGAGATATCCGCGGTCCTGCGTTTGATCTTGGGGTGCCTCCTCCTTGTCCTTCTCCTCATCCGAGGAGGACTTTGGAGACGAGAGCCCGACGTGGGTCATGCAATGTAGGGGGACGTTGCTCAGTGCCCTGAGAGAAATCTTCACCAGTTGGATTTAACTTTCATTTAGGGTTGATGAAATCAAGCTGAGATCTTCGGCTGCCCTGCAGATATCTCCAGATGTCCACTTGGGCTGGAGGGGGGGGCCATCATAAAGTTAATGAAGTAAATCGATACCAGCAGTTGAGGCCCATCGGCAGCAGCTATGCAGAGTTTGGAGCAGGGCGTTTCTTGTTGTCTGGACCTTCCCCTAAAAGTCCTTTCTGTCAAACTCAGGTTCTAGTCCTCATGGTCCCATTTCCACAGCTCAGTGAAATCAGAAACAGCAACCCCAAAAGTGGCTGTGTTGTACCAAGGAAGACCTTGAATTTTGGTCAGCCGCCTTGGTGCGCAAAGCAGGGCGTCTCTGCCACTGGGGAGACCCTTCCCCGAGAGCCGGGGGCCCCGATGTGCTTCCTCGCAGCTTCAACCCCAGTGCTGGATCTCTTCTAGGAACGGCTACGCTGAACCAGACGATTGACATCTGCAAGCATTTCACCAACCTGTGCTTGAACGGGCGCTGCATTCCCACCCCGTCGAGCTACCGCTGCGAGTGCAACATGGGCTACAAGCAGGACGTGCGGGGCGAGTGTATCGGTGAGCAGTGCAAAGACAGGCCAAGGCTGGTACTCGGGCTGGGCTGCGGTTGGCAGCCTTGGTGGGAACTGCCGAGGTCCATGGAGGGAGGTCAAAAAGGTCAAGATGGTGGTTTTGACCGTGTGATCCAAGTCCCGCCCTGAGAGGCATTAAAACGCGGGGAAGCTTCCGTTGCAGTTATGACCACCATCTTGACTTTTTTGACATCCTTTCCCACTGCCCCACCCTGGCCAGAACCAAAACAGGGGAACAGATTCTGGGAAGTGCTGGGAAGGCGGATGGCAGTGCTGCAAAACCGTCAATGAGGTTTTTAAAAATGATTCTCTGAGTCACCTGAGTCCGGGCAGCGCCGTGGGCTTGGCCAGAAGAGGACTGGTGTGCGCTTGGGGTTCTTGTGGGAGACAGCCGCGCTGTCCCTGCGGTCTGTGAACCAGGGCAGGATGTTAAACCCCTGCGGGATGTTTTTCTCCCATTTGGGTGAAACAGGTTACGTGCACGCAGCCGTTGCGTGTTCTTCTCTTTGGTTTAGGTTGGGCGTGTCGAGCCAGGGCCATGCGTTTCCATCCTCAGGGCGTTTGTGATTGCAGCAAAAGTATGCCAGAGCAGGGTTGTTCGACCTCGGCAGCTTTCAGATGGGTGGACTTCAACTCCCAGAATTCCCCAGCCAGCATGCTTGGCTCTGTAAAACAATTATGTCCTACTCTTGTTCCGAGGAATTCAAGGAGCTTTGGAGAGGGTGCATAATTCTTTAACTACCTCCCTTTAATCTTACCACAGCCTTGCGAGGTAGGTTAGCCTGAGGGGGAAGTAATCTGATTCCAGTTTGCTCAGTCAAGTGGTCAGCTACATGGGGGGGAGGTCACACCAGGTCTTCCTACTTCCTAGTGCAACATCCTGACTTTTACACCATGCTGCATCTGCCGGTGATTATGACATTTCAAGCTACATTACTGGGCTCATCTTTAAAGTGCCCCAAAATATTTAAAGGGTGACCCCAACCCTCAGCTGCAGTTCGTCTCCCTGAAAAAAACTGCAGTAGCAATTCGTTTAGTAATTTTCCTAAATCTAGGGGTAGATTGAAATACCATTTGCAGTAGATAAATGATTGATTTCTCTCCGTAAATGGAAAGCATGGTTTGAAAGAATAGATTTGACCACCTTCAAAGCTCCAAAGTCCAACCCTGCTGGGTTTGAGGAAAACACGGGAGGATTGAAAAGTTACCCTTCTGTGATCTGGGGCATGCAAAGAGATGAGGCACCGAGAGGTTAATTGCAGACTTAGAGACCCAATGACATGATGTGCCCCAAATGCATAAATAGTCTGAGAAAATTACAGGAGAAATATAATTCGTTCAGCTATTTGTCTTTATGATCATCGCTAAAGGATGCTCTGTAATATTCACTGCATGGATCATTGCTGAAATATGATTCAGCCCAGGTTAAACTAAAATCTTTCAAGTCGACAGATTTAAAAGCATTGGAAATGCCGATCTGGGGAAGCTGTTCTTCTAGTTTATGGATAGGATGTCCCCACTGACCAATTTATTGGCCTTCAAATCTCTCTGAGCCTGTTTATCCAATGACAGGCGTGGGAATAAAGTTTGGTCCGTTAATTATAATAATGGGCAATTTGGATGGAGATGTTCAAAAATGCAGTTAAATTACTGGGGCGAAAAAGCTTGGTTTTTCTGGGAAAGATGGCATAAAGGCCAGGATACGATGATGTGTGATGCTAAAAAATGGGCTTCTGGTCCTCCCAGAAACTGCACCTTCATTTTACTTCAGTGTTTATTTTGTTTTTTTTCCTCTTCTGAAAACAGACTGAAGTCCCTTTTTCTAAAAAGAGGAACTTTTTTCTGATTTGATAAAATAGCCAGGAACTGTTGAGAGCAGAACCTCCGACCAAATGTCCAAGATTCTCCCTTGGGATGAGGCTCAGGTGACCCCAAAGTATGACCCATGCAAAAATCAGAAGGCATCGGGTAGCCCCTTTTCCAACAAACAATTTTTAGGAAAAGGCAGGAACGTTTTGATAAGTTTGATTAAAAGGCAGACACAGCGTCTGCCTTTTAATAAAATCTGTTGATCAGGAAAGGGGATACCAGACTCTCCCTGATTTATGGATCCCATAGATCAGTGTTTCTCAACCTGGGCAACTTGAAGACGTGTGGACTTCAAGTCCCAGAATTCCCCAGCCAGCGCATGCTGGCTGGGGAATTCTGGGACTTGAAGTCCACACGTCTTCAAGTTGCCCAGGTTGAGAAACACTGCCATAGACTAACACAGCTCTCTTCCTACGAAGAAAAAGCAATATACTGGAACTGCCCCAGAACACAGCAAAATGCAATACTTTTTTAAAAAGCCACTTATTATTTTAACCAGCCCACCCTGATCCCTGAAGTATCCCAGCTAATTTTTCTGCATTCGTTTAAAAAAGAAAATTCAGTTAAAAAGAAAATCTGGTGCGTTGCATCTCCAGGGCCATCTTCACTTCCAAAGATATGTCAGCATCCCGAAGGGCCCCCCCCCTCATGCTTTCTCAGCAAGTGAAAACGGTGGAGGGTCCCTCACATCAGTGCTAAGCCTGGGAATGGATTTGTCTCCCCCCCAAAATGGACAGCGAGAAACAGGAGGGGAACCAGGGGAGGGAACTGGCAACCTTTTGGCCAAAACGCTCTGAACTTAGTTACAAAATTTAAGTTGATTTGGGTTCCGTTTTGCAGGGCTCAGGGTTAGAATAAAACCAGTTCAAATCAGTTGGGTTTATATATATAACAGCATACACTGAACGGCACAACCAAGGAGCTGGCATTGTGTACAGGAACACCTGCACAGCGTATGGGCTAGACCCCCAAGTCCAGATGGGAGAGTCCACAGAAGGTCGTGGAGAGTAACAGGGCTAAGATCCGGTGGGACTTCCAGACCCAGACGGACAGGCAGGGACTGGCCAATCAACTAGACATCGTGGTGGTAGACAAGGACCAGAAGACAGCAGTGGTGATAGATGAAGCAGTGCCAAGTGGCAGCAACATCAGGAAGGAGGAGCATGAGAAGCTGGAGAAGTACCAGCGCCTGAAGGAGGATGTGGAAAGTCAAGGCCAAATGGGTCCCCGTGGTGGTCGGAGCCCTCAGGGCTGGCACTCCTAAGCCGGGCGAGGGGCTCCCACCGATCCCAGGAGCAACATCCCAGCTCTCTGTCCAGAAGAGGGCAGGGCCAGGAGCAGCCCAGATGCTGCGCGGGACCCTCACACTCCCAGGCCTCTGGCAGAGGACCCGAGATGGAGGGAGGCGCAGACCACCCAGAGGGGCGAGGGGGGGATTTTTTTGGGATGTATATGTATGCATATGTATATGTATGTATGTATGTGTGTGTGTGTGTGTGTATGTATGTGTGTGTATATATATATATGTCTTCTCTCTGTCTGTCTCCGCAAGACATGGATGAGTGTTCCAGCAGCCCCTGCCTGCACGGTGATTGTGTGAACACGCCTGGCTCCTATCACTGCAAGTGCCATGAGGGTTTCCAGAGCACGCCCACCAAACAGGCCTGCATCGGTAGGTCAAGGGGGACAACCGAGACTCTCTCGGGGATTTGGGCCGGGGGGGTCGGCAGTATGGGCGTGCCGGCACAGGCGTGGGCCCTTGGAGAGGCCGCGGTGAATAGGAGCTGGCACCAGGCGTGTCGCGCGGGCGAGGGCAGCTCCAGCCAGGGTACCCCGAAGGAGGCGGAAGAGGGGAGCGGGGGCCGAAGATGGCCATGACGTGGGGCAGGGATATGGGGAGAAGGAGCGGCTGGGTGATGCTTCAGCCAGAAGGATCTCAGGGGGCCTTTGGGTGGGACCACCGTCTTCAGAACGAAGGACGACTCTTCTTTCTGCATTTCTGGACTCAGGATACAGGATTGTGGTTGAACATTGCAAGGAGGGATATCCATGGGGGGGTCAAAAAAGTCAGGATGGCAGTTGTGGTCACGTCCTTTGATTGCCCAATCGCAGCCACCTCCGTGATATTTTGTCCCCCCCCCCGAGAGTGCCCTCCCTGGGGGAGGTTCTGACCAGAGAGGAGCTGCTGGGGACATTCCAGGCCGGGGTTGTGGGTTGGGCTGGGGGTGCAGGACCCCTCCCGCTTGAGGGGGCCTCCTGCCCCGGGGCTCGTCTTCTGGGCTCGCCTGCAGTTCTTCCAGGCGGCGGGTTCAGCCTTTGGGTCCTGTGCTAGATATCGACGAATGCGTCATGAACGGCGTGATGTGCCGGAATGGGCGCTGCGTGAACACCGACGGCAGCTTCCGGTGCATCTGCAACGCCGGCTTTGAAATCACGCCGGACGGGAAGAACTGCGCAGGTAAGGAAGGGCTGGATGTTGGGGGGGCAGCAGGTGAACTAGTCAGCCCTCCCCACCGCTTTCGTATCCTCTGCCCAGAGTCCGGGGCCAAATTTGAGTAGCAAACTTTCTAGAAACAGAAGAACCATTTTATGCACATCATGCCTGCACATTAAAAAAGAGGGGCTCCAAGCATTGCAGGTGCCCTGGAAAAGAAGTGTCACCTTTATTTAGGCTTCACACACCAAACTGCCCCCCCACATGAAGTCCTGGCCCTGCCTTGTGTCCCAGTGACATCATCGTGTCATTGCCACGCCCATCACAGCTTTGGGCTACTCCCTCTGGTTGCAAAACTGGCCTTGATCCTGTCCAGGGTAACTCTGGTCAGTGGCTTTGTCTACTTGCCCGGTAGTTGTATTAGTGGATTCTGCCAGGTGCGGTCAAAAAGTCAAGATGGTGTCCACGACAGTGCATTGCACATATAAAACATCACGCCCTGCGGACACCCTTTTAATGCAGGCTGAAAAACATCCTGCAGAACTCAAAATTCTGCTCGTCGCTTTCTGACATTTTAGCCATTATAATGGTTTGGAGTCCCATCCCTCAATGCCCCTCCCAAGGGCTCCTCTGAATATGAATTGGCATGCTAATCCCTCAGCTCCACCTGCCTCAGCCTCCGTGTTAGCCTCCCCAGGAAGGAAACTGATGCCCTCCTTTTCCCTTTGCTGGCCCCAACTCCAGCCCCACCCCACAGACCCTCCCTTCTCTCCCCAGTTGGCCTCCTTCGCCGCAAGGAGCGGCGGGCCGTCCGTCTGCCCGTCCTGCAGCCGCGGCACAGGTGTCTGTGAGACAGGAAGGGCATATGGGCATCATGACATCATAATGCAAAGGACATTGGGGGTCATTTGTGCCACAGCGGTGTTAAAGTTTGTACCAGGCGCCTGTTCGGCGAGGCATGAGTCTGCACAGGGAGGAAACCTTCCTTCTCTGAGTATCTCTTCTGGGGTCAGCCTCGCCTGAATCTCCCATTTCTCATTTGCTGATCCAGCCCTGGAGCCGTTTCTTACGCACAACCGGACACTTGCCTGCAATTAAGTCCTGTGCGTTTTCTCTGGCAGCTGCACTCAGCTCCTCTATGCCTGTCACGAACTGCCACTGATTACCTGGCCCTGCACAAATGGAACTGGGAAGGGGAGGGGAGGGGAGGGGAGGGGAGGAGGGAGGGAGGGAGGAAGGAGAGAGAGGAAAGGAAAGGAAAGGAAAGGAAAGGAAAGGAAAGGAAAGGAAAGGAAAGGAAAGGAAAGGAAAGGGAAAAAGAGAAGGAGGGAGGGAGGGAGGAAAGGGAGGGGAGGGGAGGAAGGGAAGGGAAGGGAAGGGAAGGGAAGGGAAGGGAAGGGAAGGGAAGGGAAGGGAAGGGAAGGGAAGGGAAGGGAAGGGAAGGGAAAAAGAGAAGGAGGGAGGGAGGGAGGGAGGAAAGGGAGAGGAGGAGAGGAGAGGAAAGGAAAGGAAAGGAGGGAGGGAGGGAGGGAGGAAGGGGAGGAGAGGAGAGGAAAGGAAAGGAAAGGGAAAAAGAGAAGGAGGGAGGAAGGAAAGGAAAGGAAAGGAAAGGAAAGGAAAGGAAAGGAAAGGAAAGGAAAGGAAAAAGAGAAGGAGGGAGGGAGGGAGGAAAGGGAGGGGAGGAAAGGAAAGGAAAGGAAAGGAAAGGAAAGGAAAAAGGAAAGGAAAGGAAAGGAAAGGAAAGGGAAAAAGAGGAGGAAGGCGGGAGGGAGGAAAAAAAAGGAGGGAGGGAAGGAGGGTTAATCCCTGTTTACTCTTTATTGATTTGAAATCATTCTCCTCCATCGTTTTGGATCTACTCCTTGCAAAGCAGCAAAGAACAGAAACCCAGAACAATACAATAAAATAACATAACTTTATCCAAATTTGTATGCTCTAAACAAATCAGCCACCATCAAATATTGACAGTAGAAAACATGACATGTGATGCTTTCTGCAAAGAAAACCATAGCCAGACCTGGAAGTTGCTAACCATCTTGTTGAAGGTAGCTCTCAGGTTTGAGGCCATGACCCCAAAGGCCTGGCCCCCAGTTTCCCAAGGTCAGTGAGCTTGCCAACAACACGTAGCTGTGGCCTCCCAGATTCCTGTGCTGGGGAGGTCAGTAGGGCAGCCCCCTTGACTGCTTTCTCACCCTCTGCTCCACAGATCACGATGAATGTGCCACGACCAACATGTGCCTGAACGGGATGTGCATTAATGAAGACGGGAGTTTCAAATGCATTTGCAAGCTGGGCTTTGTGCTGGCCCCCAACGGGCGGTATTGTGTTGGTGGGTTTTGGGGGGCCTCCCTATTAGAAGGAGCTGGGGAGGGGGAGAATTTTTGGATTCTGGGCCATTCGGTTGGGCTCATCAAACCTTCCTTTCTTTTCACAAATGGCTAAAATGGGCTTTAACTTACAGAGGACATGATAATGGGAAAATAAGGTAATTGCCTTGAAATCATGGCAAATGAAGCTGTCATATAGGGGATGAGGCCGATATGTTGTTGCAGAGGATAGGAGCAGAAGTGGGATAAAAGTGGCAGGGAAGCAGATCTTTGGCTAATCTTTACTTATTTTATTTTATTTGTAGAAAGTTGCATACACCAGTGTTCCTTAACCTTGGCAATTTTAAGATGTGTGGTCTTCAACTCCCAGAATTCCCCAGCCAGCCTTGCTGGCTGAAGAGTTCTGTGAGTTGAAGTCCACACATCTTCAAGTTGATGAGGTTGAGAAACACTGGCATACACTACCTACTTCCTAAGAGTCATGGTTATTGATATAGAAGAATGGAAATCAAAGTGCAATCATTGCCGAAGACGTTGGAGACATCCTGTATCCCAGGGGACAAGGGGATCCTCCTTGCTTAAGATGGGGTGCAAACCCTCAGCAGACCGCCTCTCAGAGGCTGCTTGGGTTGAGCTGAATGGTTCTTTGACTACCACCTGGGGCTACACAGCTCACTTTGCTCCCCATAGTTGGTGAATGGGCTGATGCATTTTGTACCTGTTGACTCTCTGGAGTCATCTTCCAAGGGACCCCATGTAGAGTGTGTTGCAGGAGTCTTAACACCAGGTGATGGGGCACAAGCCATTGGATGTCAGGCCCACCAGTCAAAGTGGGCAACAGACCCTCTGGCTACAACCTCTGTTTCCTGGAGCCCCAAGTCCAGGGAATCTGCAAATTGTGGGTCTGCTCCTCTAATGTGATCCCATCCAGAGTCAGAATGACAACCAGAATGAATCAACCAATTTGATCACTAGAAATGGTAGTTCCACCAGCAATGACTTAACTTGTTTTGACCCATCTAGACCCTTGTAACCTCCAGGGACCAAGTCAGGTCTTCAACAGCTTTCCCAGTCAGGTCTGGAGTAGCCATGTACAACCAGTATTATCGGCGTTCTGATGATACCTGACTCCAAGTTGATGGATTTCCTCCAGACGCCACTTCATGTGGACAATAAGTAGCACAGAGGAGAGAATCCAGCTCTGTGGGACCCCCATGTTGGAGCAACCGTAGGCATGATCCCTCCTTCCCGCTCACACTGATATTCCAAGATAGGTTATCCTATATCCAAGTTATTTATTTAATTAATATAATTAATCTTTGGCAGTGGAGCAACCTTCCTTGGGAGTTGGAGAACAGTTCTTGCTTATAAATAATTTTGGTTAATTATGCTGGGCATATTTGTGCTTGTTATGACTACCTTAATGGTTTATTTGCCACAAAGGAATTACAACAGTTCCTATGTTGCTTCCGAAACAGTGTCCTAAAACATGCATTTTAGGCATCGTGCTTGGGAGGTCAGTTCCACACTGCAACCTCCTTTTTCCTCTAACTAAGGAAGGGAAAAAAGCTTGCTTGACTGCCATTCTCTTTCCACCTGCAGACATTGACGAGTGCGAGACTCCTGGGATTTGTATGAACGGCTGGTGTATCAACACAGAAGGCTCGTTCCGATGTGAGTGCCTGGGAGGGCTGGCCATCGGCGTGGACGGGCGGGTCTGCGTGGATACTCATGTTCGCAGCACCTGTTATGGGGGCATCAAGAAGGGCACCTGCGCCCGTCCCTTCCCTGGAGCTGTCACCAAATCCGAGTGTTGCTGTGCCAATCCAGACCATGGATTTGGGGAGCCATGCCAGCCTTGCCCCGCCAAGAACTCCGGTGAGTATACTTTGGAGAAGGGATCCCAGGGCAGCCCGAAGCACACGGTCCTCAGATTTTGTTTCCTGTCCAAAGACATCTGAGTTAAGGAGTTCTGCATTCTCTGGACTTCCGAGCAGCCCAAAGTCTCAGTGCACAGGAGAGTAAGGAAGCACTGAAGAACCCGCAGAATGTGCTAAACGTTTTGGGGTGGGTATCTGTAAAGCACAGCCCGTGGCCCAGTAAATGTGCGATGATAACGATGAATGAGGAGGAAGAGACAGGGTGACAGCAGAGTGGAGTATCCAGCAGAAGTATTTTCCTGCTCAGCCAAGCGACTGCAGTATTTGCTTTTCTGAGGATGAGTAGACAGTAAGGAAATGACCTTGACGGAGATATGCAAGATCCATATACAGTACATTTTCTTGAATGTATATAATTATGCAATAGATGCACTTTTGAAGATATATGGTGAATCTCTCAGAAGCAGAGCTTTGTTATTGTTTTTTAATTCATTCTTACCAGATCATTTGGGATACTATTTATCTGTTTCAGTCCTTTCTTTGCACACAACCCTTTAGGTGATCAAAATATCAAAATCAGCTGGAAAGCCTGTCCTTTTTTAGGCGACGTTCCTTAAGTCTTTCAAAAATGTATAGGGAAACTAACAGGGCTGCTGTCGGCCATGCCCAGATGGGCATACTGGGCACCTGGCTAAAGCAGGGCAAGGCATCCCTATAGAACTCCATTGCAGAAGTGAGAAGTTCCCGTCTTCTCCTGGACTCCATCAACTGGATCAGCTTTTTTTGGCTGCCTCGCAGCACACGCTGGGATGATTCCTGTCTCCTTGGAGGAGAGTCATGGTTCACCAGCCTCTCAGCTCCTGTTCTTCTGCTGCCCTCACTGGAAGTGGTGGAAGCCAACTCGTGATAGAGAACCAGACAGGTTTATTTTCTTAATTCTTCGGAGAAGGGGAAGAGACGTCAGCTGGGAGGACTGTGTTGCTCACAAAGCTCTCCCGTTGATTGGCTGGTAATTCATACACGTAAAGGTGTCCTGCCCTCCTAATGTCCAATTTGGGGGGTGAGTGTCAGTGGAGAGCAGCACGCAAGGGAACACTTTTTTCCTGAATGTGAGAAGCCAGGTTGCATCTGGCTGGGGAAAAGGAGTTTTGCCATGAGAAAGACCGATGACATTTGTCCTTTCCTAGGAGAAAAAATAAACTCTCTTTGGAAGTCAAGGTTTGGAACAAGGTTTTTTCCTTTGAAGCCTTTCCTGGAATGACCATGTGATCCTGCTGCACCCCAAAGTCATTCCAGGAAGTGCTGGGTAGGGGAAAAACCTTGGGCATGCTAGTCCTGCTGAGACCATCTGGAGTTGTGTTAAAAAGGACACACCGAGAGATCTGGCAACTGGAAAAGTGACTGCAGCCCTCCTCTGACCTTAAACAGACTGGCAAATTTCAGTCCGCATCTTTTATTTTCTAAGTTTCCCCAGCATGAAAAATACACTGGGTCAACTTTACTGCCACACCTATTGTAGTTTGTACACACCTCTTTTCCATTATTTAAGAAAGTAGTTTAGCATGCTTCTCGCTTAAAAAAACACTTCTGCTGAGGGTGTGTGCCATGTGTTACATTTGCGAGGCAAGGCAGGTGTTTTATCTGTGACGTGAACATGTTCAGAGGTGCAAGTCACCTCTTGACGCTGCATTCCCAAGTGACAAATGTTTGCTTTCTCCCCAGCTGAATTCCAGGCGTTGTGCAGTAGCGGAATAGGCATCACCGCTGACGGACGAGGCAAGTTTTCAATGCTCGTTGTGAGCTTTCAGGCAGATTCTGACTGAATGTTGGGGGGAAAATCACCTTTTCTGTTAGTAAGGACAGTTTAAGAGTGGAGCCCATAACCCAAGGAAGTGCCAAGCTCCTCTTCCTTAGAGTGTTCAAATGGAAGCCGAACAACCGGCTTTCAGGAATGCTTTAATATGGATCTCACCCTGCGCAGGGGTTAGACTGGATGACCTCTATAGCCCCTTCCAACTCCAGGATTCTAATCCTCCTCCTCTTCTAACCCTAAGTCTTCTTTTGCCTCCATTTCTGCAGTCCCCATGTTCCTTCCATCTCTGTTTTTGATTTCTAGTAGGATTCTGTGTTCTCTCAGGAAGGTTGGAATATATTTAGTTATTAGATTTCTATCCCTCAGTCTTTGGCATTAGTGTTTCCAGGGGAATTCAAATTAAAATGAGTCTTTTTTTTTTAAATAAAATAGGTCAGTGGCAAAAACAGCCACTGAAGAGAATAATTAGCCCAATGACAAAAGATAAATAGCAGAGAAAGGAAACCTTGTTCAGCTTCTTTCTATCTTCCACCTATCAGGTTGCTCCAAGTTGTAGATTGGGATTAAAACTCCCAGAATCCCCAGCCGGGCCAGCCTGACTTAAGCCTCGCATGATCAGGAGCCAGGGGGTCCATAAGGGGGTCAAAAAAGTCAAAATGGTGACACGACTGTGCGGTCAAAGCCATTGAGTTTGGGCCAGATGTTTAGGCAAGCTTGGCTGGTTATTGTTGTCTTTTCTGAGTTGGGTTTGTGGTTTGTTAACTTGTTGTTTTTAATCCTGGCATGCCACCCAGGGTCACCCTTGTGAGATGGGTGGCTATATACATTGTCTAAAGAAAGAAAGAAATCTTGATTTTTGGGCCCCACATACAGACCCTCCTGCCTGTTGCTGTTTAACAACAGCCTTTCTGGAGTTGTGGGAAAGGATAGGGGGAGGGTTGAGGGCAGGGGCTAGCAGATGATCCAGATTCCAATTCTCCTGGGTAGATATCAACGAGTGCGCCTTGAACCCTGACATCTGCCCCAACGGCATGTGTGAAAATCTTCGGGGAAGCTATCGCTGCATCTGCAATCTTGGCTACGAGTCGGACCCCACGGGGAAGAGCTGTGTGGGTGAGTAAGGCGATGCTGGCGGGTGACCGAAAACTCAGGTGGGTGAGGCAAGGAGCCAGAAGCAGAATGGGGCGATGGGTGCTTTCTTGCTGCGGAAGGAACACCTGTAGCTGATTACCTGGTCTTTCTCCCCAAAGAGGGGCCAGAATTAGCTCTGTACTTTGTGGGAGTTGAGCAGAGAACCCTAGTTTCTCAGGGCAGAGATGTCCGTTCTGTCCACAACCAAGAGTCGCTCAGCCTTTCCACGCCTTGGCCTTGAAGGCGAGTGACCATTGGTTGTTGACAGAACGGACATCTCTGCCCTGAGAAACTAGGGTTCTCCACATAACTGTCAACAGGAAGGGTAGGAAGCCTGGAAGAGAGGAAGGTCAGAATTAAACCCCATGGTGCGTTTGAGCCTAGCCTAGCCTGTTAGGCTCCCTTGCTTTTTTAAAGTGGCTAGACCTGATGGCTGAAAAGGAATCCCAAGAGGACAGAGGGAAGTAGCCACTGCTCCACGTGCCTGCCAGCCCCATTGGTCAGGCGCTGTGTGTTACTTCTCTCTCCAGACGTTGACGAGTGCGCCATCAATCGCTTGTTGTGCGACAACGGCTTGTGCCGCAATACGCCTGGGAGCTACGGCTGCAGCTGCCCCAAGGGGTTCGTCTTCCGGACCGAGACGGACACGTGTGAAGGTAACCGTTTTCTGCTGGAGTCTCCTTCGGTTTCCCTCGCTCTGGGAGCAGGTCCATTGCGAGACCCCAAGCGTTGAGGCAGGAGCCTAGAAGCCAGGGCAGCGAAGGCGTGGGGCTGAATCTGGTGGATCCCAAGCAGTGTGCGGCTGTGAAGCAGGACCTGGGACAGGTCCTCACGAGCTCTCCAGCTTTGAATTCCTTCCCCAAAAGCAGGAGAGCCCAGAGGGTGGGGCAGATAAAAAAGGCAAAGTGTGGGCTGCAACTGTGCCCTTAAAGCCCCACATCTCTTTCACATGCGTTGCAGTGTGGGGCTTGGATCAGACAGCTCTGGCCACCCTCTTGACTTTTTCAATAGACACAACCACAACCACATGCCCTTGCCTGAAAGAACGCACAGAGCAGACCCTCAGGTGTGCGGCACAAACGCCTCCTGACATTCCCCACCTGTAGGTTGCACCGCGTTCCTTCTCTCTCCTAGATATCAACGAGTGCACGTCCAACCCCTGCATCAACGGGGTCTGCAGGAACAACGCTGGGTCCTTTGCGTGTGAGTGCTCCCCCGGAAGCAAACTGGATTCCAGCGGCACCATCTGCGTTGGTAAGGAGGTGCCCTGACTCCTGGCAGTCCTGGAATCTGGGGGGGGGTGCAGAGGAGGGTGCCGGGGAGTGGTCACCCCTCAACAGGCTAAGGTGGACCTGGCAGATGCCATGTGGCTGAAGGGGCCTCTAAAGGGCCCTTTCTTTTAAATATACGGAAGGGGAGGGAGGGAGGGAGGGGGTGACCAACCAGCTAGATTCATAGTTAAATATAAGGAAAAACTTCCTAATGGTAGGATCTGTCCAACAGTGGAAGAGCCTCCCCTGTGGAGATTGGGGGTTCTCCATCCCTGGGGGCTCTTAAGAAGAGGCCAGACATCCCCCTCCCTTGGGTGGTTGGGTTGGTTTTCCTGCACATTGGAGGGGGCTAGACTAGGTGATCCTCCGAGTCCCTTCCGACTCCACAATTCTGGGATTCCAATTCCTACTGTCTTGTCAGGGCTGGCAAACTCCCTTTCTGGGTGCTGGTTGTTTAACCTGGTATCCATAAGTGTGGGATGGTGACTTCCCCAGTTCCCAACTCTGGGAATTGTGTCATAGCACCTTTAAGAAGCCCCAGATTGTGTTGATCCCCCCTACGACCATCCCGTGAAGTGGGTTGGTCTCTACCAGAGTGTCTGGCCTCCACTCAGCCAGCCAGCCCCATGGTCATGAACAACCCCACACAAGGGCATTGGCATTATAGCCAGTGGCCTGGCTGGATTCCCAGAAAAAACAAAAATCGAACATTCAAGCAGAGGGCAGTGAAAAACTAAAAATAAAGATTACCACTTGCCAGCCCAAAACAGGGCTGCATCAGCAGGCTGCAGTTGGTCCGCTCTCAGCCAGTAATTGGCAATTACCAGCAGAAAAAAAGATGATTGGGCTGGTTGGACTGTTTTTAGCCAGCAAGTGGGGACCAAGTTGTGCTTTTGTCACACTGGAGCATGTGCAGTGAGGTCACTTTGCTGCAGACCCCCCTCCGACCTGTCTTTCTGCTTCTTTCTGCTTCCCCCACCCCCAGACAGCATGAAGGGGACCTGTTGGCTGAACATCCAGGAAGGGCGCTGTGAAGTCAACATCAATGGGGCTACTCTGAAGTCAGAATGCTGTGCCACGCTGGGGGCTGCCTGGGGCAGCCCCTGTGAACGCTGTGAGATCGGTAAAGTGAGACTCTGGTCCACGGGATGCCCTCCCCATGCCCTTTGGGTCTCCAAACAAGCCGCCCTAGCACAAGGCTCACCCCTTTTCTCTCTTCCGCCCCAGATGCCGCCTGTCCGCGAGGCTACGCCAGGAGGAAGGGCGTCTCTTGTGAAGGTAGCTGCCATTTCTGGTTGGTGAGCCCTGCCTTGTTCCTGAGGAGTTGGCCGTGGATCACCCCAACCTCTGAGGAAGAAGAACTGGAGCATGAAGCAGCTTTCTGTCCCACTCCGCCCCAGCAGGTTGTCTCCGGGAGAGACGGGGAGGAAGGTTGTGCGGATTCTCGGAGACAACCTGCTGGGGTGGAGCAGGGCAGAAAGCTGCTTCACAACTGGTGAACCGCCAGAGAACTTCACAACCAAGTTGGTCGACTCTAGTGTTAAGGGGACCTCTACTCAGCCAGGCTCGAATGGGAAATTTCTCAGAGGTCTGGATGGCGCCTGTTGGGAACAGCAATGGGGAGGTTCTGCACGGCTGCCCCAGTCACTGCCTCCCGCAGGACCCTTCATGCCCTTACTGGTCTTTCTCTCTGCCCCACCAGATGTGAACGAGTGCGATGTCTTCCCGAGCGTCTGCCCCAATGGCCATTGCGTGAACACGGCAGGGTCCTTTCGATGCGAATGCCCGGAAGGCTTGACCCTGGATGGCTCTGGCCGGACCTGCGTGGGTGAGGACCAAGCAAGATGCCCCATATGGCTCCCTTCTTCCCCTCTTGGAGGGGGCTGAAATTCTGGCCTCCGGGGGTCTCAGTAGAAGAGAATTGTGGTCTCCTTGCTGCTCTCTGAGCTTGCTTGCAAAGATTTCATTACCCAACTAGGTAACACCATCAGGGCTTCGGGTGTCTCCAGTCGCAAGCTGGAGCTGAGGCAGAATTGCAAATATTGCCAGTCCCTGGCACACACATGATGTGCATTTGATATCTCAGCTTTCCTTGGGGCGGGCAGTGAGTGGGGCGGTATCCCCATTCATTTGATCCCTGCAACGAGCCTGTGAGGGAGGTCAGACTGGAAGTGCGTGGATAGCCAGTGCCAGTCCCTGAGCTCTGGGCCAGAGTGGCCTTGCCAGCCGGAACCTGCCACACCGCGCTGGCTCTTCTCAAGAACCCTAGGCCTTTCCTTATGGCTCTTCTCCCCGGGGGGAGTGAGGACACCGCTGCCCCCCCAGCTTGCCACGGGGAGCAAATCAACCTATGTAAATCCCACTGGATTTGGAGCAGGAAAGTGGAATTCCCTGCTCTCTGCTTTTTCCTTAAGGCACCCCTCGCCCCCGGCCTTCTGACTTCTTGTTTCATTCTCGTTTCTCCCACGGCCAGATGTGCGGCTGGAGCAGTGTTACATGAGATGGGCCGAGGATGAGTGCACCATGGCCCTGCCAGGGAAATACCGCATCGACCTCTGCTGCTGCTCCGTTGGCTCGGCCTGGGGAAAGGACTGCGAGGAGTGCCCCAAGCCCGGCTTGGCCGAATACAAAGCCATCTGTCCGCGGGGACCCGGCTTTGCCAACAGGGGAGACGTCTTATCTGGCCGGCCTTTTTACAAAGGTATGAGGAGGGTGTGCTGAAGGGTGGTTGCCAATGGGCACAAGTGGGGAATAGGGTGGAAGTCAAGGAGGCCCGAGAATCAGGGGAAGGGTTAGCAAAGGGGTCAGCCTCAAGCAGGGAGGACAGCAAAGATTTGGGATGCTCCCTTAAACCAGTAAGGCACAAGGCATGAATGTATAAGGAATGCTTGGGGAGGGCAGTAGAAGTGTGTCGGTTGGGGAAGCAGACTCACTTTGTATGCTGGCAGTGCTGTGCTGTTGGCTGGGAACCTGAATGATTTGCAGCGAATGTTAGATAGAGTGTATGATGCAACAAGGAGCAAGTGTAACGGGCTTCTTAGAGCCTGGGAAAGAGGATGGCAGTTCTCTGGCATCGAGTTCCTTCTCTGCCCCTCCTTAGCAGCTTTAGCTGTTCTGTCCAGGAACTTCTCATCTTCCGTGGGGTGTTCCAGTACAGACGCTCTCCTCAAGCATTTTTATCTCCTCCCCCAATAAGGGCAGAAGCTTGCATTTCCAGTGGGTCTAGTCTGAGTTCTTTTCAGGCGGGATTGCAGCCACCTTGCAAAAAAACAGTCACCACAAAGCTTCCTATCCTCCCCTTGCGGTTTGGTTTGGTTTGGTTTGGTGTGGATTGGAGTCTTCCCCACACATTCCCACTGCAAAACTCCCCGGTTTGCTCTCCCTGCTTGCTCGCTCAGGGAGCCCACCCTCTGGGCAACCAGCTTCCTTACAGGACTCTTGAAACTGCCTCTGCTAGGCCAGCAGCAAACCACTCCCGTTGTTGCTGACCATCGGCCAGTGGCAAATTCCTCCTAACGATTTGGAGGGACGTGACTGTTTTCTGTCTGGTAAGGTTCATAAAGGGATTCAGAAAGGAACAGGCTGTCCTGTGGCCGAGGAATAATGCGATCTTGGTTCCGACAGAGTGAACGGATTGCTCTTCTCACCACGCGGTGGGCTCCTCAAGGAATGGCGGGCTTTGGCACCCTAGGGAGGTGCCACTGAGCCCTCTTCTTTCTGCCTTCCCCAGATGTAAACGAATGCAAGATGTTCTCTGGTCTTTGTACCCACGGCACTTGTCGCAATACGATCGGGAGCTTCCGCTGTCTCTGTGGCAGCGGCTTCGCTCTGGACACTGAGGAGAGGAACTGCACAGGTGAGCCACGGTGTAAAAGCCCCTCCCCACTCCACTAATCTCCACTGATTCCCACCCAGAAAACCCTGCTACTTGCTTCTCCGCTTAAATTTATTTATTTATTTGAAAGCTGGCTTTGTTCGGACCCCAGCCAGTGCCGAACCTTTCTAGGTGCAAGAGGAAGGTGGTGAGTCCACATCTGTTTCGCCCAGATCAGTTCAGAAGCTTGAGTTTTCCTGTCTCCAGCCTGCCAGTTTTTCTTTCAACCATCCTGCTTGCAAAAAGCTGGATTTAAATAAATACATTTGTTTTTTTAAAAGACGCATTTCCTCAACTCAGCACCCATCTCCAAGTGTATTTTCTTTCCAAGTATAGATTTTTCGCGTGGGTTTTTTCCTCATAAAATGCACATTTTATAGCCACTCCGGCATTTCCTTTCCTTTTCTTGAACTAAAAGCTGCGTTACTCAATTCAGGAAAGTGCAAGAAAGTGCAGACTCCGAAACCCATACTTTAGGCTGGGAAGTGCAGAGCAAGAAAACCAGATGTGTAAAGCACCAAAACCTTATAATCTCAGCTTGTCGCCCACTCACTAATAGGGGTAGAAAAAGGGGAACAGCAAATGGGAACGTCTATAGCAGTGTTTCTCAACCTTGGGGACTTTAGCCTGTGTGGACTTCAACTCCCAGAATTCCCCCAGCCAGCATGGCTGGCTGGGGGAATTCTGGGAGTTGAAGTCCACACAGGTCAAAGTTCCCAAGGTTGAGAAACACTGCCCTAAACTCTCCTGGCATTTGGTAAACAAGTCCAGTCTGTCCTTACGATGGGTCTTCAGTCCTGTTTGATGGCGGACTCCCCTATATTCCAGTGGGCAACCCGAATCTCAGCCGAGGAAAACTCCCCAAGGGCTCTCTGAAAACCCACAGGCTCCCTCAGGCATCTGGGGAGACTGATCTTATCCGAACAATCTGCGAGGGTCTGTCCAGGAGAAGGGACGACGTTCAGTGCCTCCCCCTTTCAGATCATGTCACATCTGCTCTGTGACAAAGACCAGTTCTAGTGTGTGGTTCTGCACATCTGCCAGGACCTGGATAACTTGGATCAGGACCATGGCTGCCGTGGTGGCCGTCAACGGGAGATGCTCCAGACCTTTCGCCAAGGAAGGCAGGTTGATGCCTCCAACGTGACCACTGCCACCTCGGCCGCCGGGTTGTGCGGCCTCCGCACCGCAAACGGAAATGTTCACCAGCAGCACCAGCCGTTGGAAATCCCTCATTTTCTCCCAGGAAAGACCAAGCAGGACCATGACTTAACCCTCCTCCTCTCCCCCAACCCAACCCCATCGCAGATATAGACGAGTGCCGGATCTCGCCAGACCTGTGTGGCCACGGCGCCTGCGTCAACACGCCCGGCGGTTTCGAGTGCGAATGCTTCGAAGGCTACGAGAGCGGCTTTATGATGATGAAGAACTGCATGGGTAAGGGGGGGGACTGGCGAGCAGATGGGGGGCTACAAATATGCTTGTTTGGCTTCTGTTTGTTTTCCTGGGAAAACCTGGATTTGGAAAAAACAAGGATTTCCATAAGCTCGCCCCAAGGTGTTCTGGCCCAGCAAACGATGTGAGCAAAGGAGCGATCTTTTCATTATTTTTCCCCCCTTTTGGTACTTTTTGGCTTTCTCCATTATCCAGTGTTCGTCGGCAGTCGTGTTTCTTGCTCCTCAACCTTCTCAGGAACCAGTTTGAATCTCCAGCATCTCATTTCCCTTTCCGTGGAGAGCTGTAGTCTCTGCTGGAAGATCCTAAGCATTAGGCTGCTAGCGTGGGAAATTAAGGATGTTGTGCAATAGTTTGCACGCTCTGTTGAGTCTCTTTTCTGCGGTGTTGGAAAGTGCACTGACCTCTTCCAAACGGTGGGCCGCTGTGTCATTCTTACGCATGTGCTAAGCAGGCGATCCAGGCAATACACAGCATTGAATTTTAATAGCTACGTGCAGGTTTGGGCTCTTGTTCAGTTTGATTGATTGTGTGCATTCAAGTTGTTTTCGACTCCTAGTGACCACATAGATGGATTTTCTCCAGAAGGATCTCCCCCCATCCTGGTCTTTCAGGCCTTCCCAGGGTGCCCCCATCGCCCCTGTCATGGAGCCCACCCCCCCGGCTGGTGGTCATCCTCTTCTCCTCTTTCCCTCCACCTTTCTCAGCATCAGAGTCTCCTTCATCATGTGTCCTAATTTTATTAAATTAGGTGTAAACGAATCCACTCCCACTAACAGGTTGGACTGGGAGAGCCTTGGAGCAGAAGCTGATTCCCAAAGGATGGTCGCCAAAGGGAACATGCAACAGGCTGGCCTCTCCGAAGGACATGCCCGTAAAGAGGAGGGGGACAGATCAGGCTTGGATTCATACGGTGTTTTAGCTTCCCAAATACAATTTCTGAGAGACTGAAATGTGCTCAATCCAGCCTCAATCCAGTCTTTTTGCCAATTTGTGTCATGAGGTTTAACAATTTTAGGGGATTGGGGCAATCTGTTTTATCAGGGAGGGATAAGAGCTCCTCCAGTTCCACATTACGACCCCCTATTTTTGAGGCATTGTCCGTTTCTTGAAGCCGGGCGCAGAAGGCACGCGTGTCAAATGAAGCCATTCTTCCAACCCGAGCATCTGACCCAGAACTGACAGGGCCCATCTGTAGCATCTTGAGAGAGCCAAGAATCTGGGTAAACTGTTAAGGATTTCATTTACTGTTTGACAGCAAGTTAAGATAAACTTACCTTGGAAATCTCTTGGCCTCCTATCTGGACTTTTACAACAAGCAGGTTGAATGGATGTATTTAGTAGGAGACACAACTCTTCAGCTGTTTTCACCAATCAGCTGGACTTTTTATCTTCCAGATGTTGATGAATGTGAGCGAGACCCACTCCTGTGCCGGGGAGGGGTCTGCGTCAACACCGAGGGCAGCTTTGAGTGCCTCTGCCCTCCAGGGCACGAGCTGGCTGCAGAGGGCAATGCCTGTGTAGGTAGGTGGTCCTTCTGAGATATTAAAATGGGGAGTGGGAAACATTCAACAGAAGATGGGGACTATCTGGGGAGCCCTGCTCCCGAGGGCTGTTTGCCACCTCCGGGATCCCAGGGGCTTCCCTTGAATCCCGTTGGCCAGGGGGCTGCAGCAGCAGCAGCGGAGGGATCTGGCACTCCTGCCTGGGCTGGGAGCCTCCCGGATGCCTCTGGTCAGCCATGGTGGGACATGGAAGGCTGGACCGGAGAGGCCAAGAGCCTGATCTAGTAGATGATCCCATTCAGCTTCTCAGAATGATCCACTTGCATCAGCACCCAGTTACTTTTCAGCATCTCCTTCACTGGCGCCCGGGCTGGTGCAAAGGAGAAGAGGGAGAGCCGGCTCATCGCCCTGGACTTTGCACACTGAGGGGTGCAGCCCTCTGACCCTGGTCCTGTGGCTGTGGCCAAGGGGGACCACTGCCTCAGCCTGTCCACCGGCAGGATGAGACCCTCTCTTCAACCTCTGCTTTCGCAGATATCAATGAGTGCTCCCTTAGCGACAGCTTGTGCCGGAACGGGCGCTGCATCAACGTCATTGGGACCTACCAGTGCACGTGTGACTCTGGGTACCAAGCCACCCCAGACCGGCAGGGCTGTGTCGGTGAGTGTCTCCCTTCCCATCCTTTTCCGAAGATCCAGGACACGTGGTCCGGAGAAGGGGGGGCCTGTGGTCACTTTCCCTTGCTTTCCAAAGTCCACTGCTGAGGATGCGTTTGCAGGCTCCAAGCAGAGCATAAGAGGCCGACATCAGCAGGACTGAAAGAACATCAGTGTTTTGGGGGGGGGGAAGAGTTACCAAGGAAAGCCCATGAGGACAGAGCAGATTTGGGGTCCCAGAATTTTACCTGGAGTTGGGAAGGGAAGGAGAAACTCAATGGCATGGCTGGCTGGATCTGGATCTTCGTGGCACGTTTCTCTCCTGGTTCCCTATTGTATTGGTGGGGAGTCATTATACCCCTGAGACCCCTGCCCCCTCCTGGATTACCTTGCGGCCTCCCCAGATTTTGAGTGTGTCTCCTGATCATCTCCCCCACAGATATAGATGAGTGCACCATCATGAATGGCGGCTGCGACACACACTGTGCCAACGCCGAGGGCAGCTATGAGTGCAGCTGCGGGGAAGGCTACGCGCTGATGCCCGACAAGCGGTCGTGCGTGGGTGAGGAGCTGCGCTGGCTTCCCAGGAAAGCGTCCGGCATCCATTCGCCTTCCTTTACGAGTCATGTTAGCAAGGCCAGGGTGGGGCTGTGCGGAAGCAAGGCGTTGGGTTAGGAGCAAGGAGACCGGGTTCTAGCCCACTCTTAGCCGTGGAAGCTCTCGGGGGGCCTTAGCGGGGGTCTCTCCCTCTCAGCACAACAGCCAGGGTGGTTCAGTGGTGAGTAGTGGTGGAGAGACCCGGGTTCTAATCCACCCTCAACCATAGAAGCTCCCTGAGGGATCTGTATGTCCCGTACAATCACTAGCCCCAGAAGACCTACAGATGTTCAACGGAGGGTCTAGCTGGAATGGAGTAACTAACCCGACTGGGGTACCAGCTCCCACTTATTATACTTCATAGAAAGGGAGGGAGGGAGGGAGGGAGGGAAGGGAAAGAGGAGGAGAAGGGGAAGAAGAAGGGAGAGAAGGAGAAAGAAGGAGAAGGAGGGAGGGGAAAGCTGGTTAGTGCAGCGAGTGATCCATTGCAATTAAGCCAGCAAGACCAAATCCCACTCTGGTTAACCTTGAGCCAGTCCCCACCTGTCAACCTCTCTTGCAGGGCTGTTGTGGGGGCTGAGCCTTTGGGAAACACCCCGAGGGAAAGGGTGGGGTGCAAATGAAATCAAGAGAAGGAGGTGGTTTAGGAAGACCCAAGGAAACAATGCGAGTGCCTAGACATTTGTATTTGTGGGGAGAACATTACATTCCCCCCATAGGAAAGTAGGAGAAGAACAACCCTTCCCCCCCAACCTTTCCTTATCCAGATATCGATGAATGTGAGGACACCCCAGATATCTGCGATGGTGGCCAGTGCACCAACATCCCAGGAGAATACCGATGCCTCTGCTTTGATGGATTTATGGCTTCCCTGGACATGAAAACCTGCATCGGTAAGATGATCGGTGGGGTGATGGCCCTTATCTAGCCCCCTCCCACGACATTATCTACACTTCTCTGAGTGGAAATAGGATGCCCGCAGTCTGCTTCTTTTATAACAGCTGGAGACATTTCTGGCAATGAGCTCTACCCCTGAGCAATGGGTTGCTCTCTAACACAAGGTTCTAGTCCTCATGGCTCTTGGAAAGGAAAAGGAGAAGGCTTGAAAAGTTCCAGTTTTGTACGCCACTCAGAGTCTGTTGGAGTTGGGCGGCTAATAAATTCAGATAGATAAAATAAAATATATAAAACTGTTCTTTTTCTGCAGTGTTTCTCAACCTTGGCAACTTTGAGATGTGTGGACTTCAACTCCCATGGCTGGCTGGGGAATTCTGGGAGTTGAAGTCCACACATCTTAAAGTTGCCAAGGTTGGGGAACACTGTTTTTTACTGAATCGACTGGCTGGCAGCACCAAATTTGCCTTGCTGTTTCTCAGCATTGTTTTCCCCTGCCAAAGAAGCTTCTGTTTTTCTACCTCATGTCTGGGGTGCTTGAGAATTTCTTCCTAAATTCTCTTGATAGGGATTTGGAGTGGACTTGGTTATTGGAGGCGGAGATGAAGGAGGAGGGGGCAACTGCGGTTCTTGTTGCTCTCTGTGACCCCTCTTGCTGTCCCCTGCAGCCTCGCAAGAGGCCGCTTCAGGCCTTTTCTTGGGATTGAATGTGGATGGGGGGCAGGGAGGCTATGGGCTGTCGGAGAGACAATGGGGCAATGAAATCATACCTGTGGGAATTCCTCTGCATATTTGGACAGGAAATCTTTTTTTCACCCAAGGGGATGAGAACGTGTTGAGCAAAAGGCCTGCAAAATTTCTGCCAGCATTTAGATGCTGGGGGGGGTGTTCCCAGCCCACCTGGATCAAACCTGGGGCGCCTGGTCTGTCTCTAAGCTTGCCCCATCCCAAGCTGGCAGCCGTGAGAACCGCAGAACATGCAGGTGTTTGGAGGGGTTTCTGAGCACAATCTTCTCCTTCCCAGATGTGAATGAGTGTGACCTGAACCCCAACATCTGCCTACATGGGGAATGCGAGAATACCAAAGGCTCTTTCATCTGCCATTGCCAGCTGGGCTATTTTGTCAAGAAGGGCACAACAGGGTGCACAGGTAGGTAAAAGTGGGGGCCCTTTGGCCATTCGCTGTCCCAACTGCCTCATATCGATGGTTGCTAGTCTAGTGGGGTGTATGAAAGCCCATGAACCCTTGTTAGTTAAGGAAACATGAAGGAACTTGCTGGTGAGAAATAGAAAGACGAGAGAACTGGGAGACAGACCTGGCTCCAAATTCGGCGTCAGCGTGATGGAATGGTTTGGGGAAGGCCGCGCTCGGGGAGATAAGCATTTCCTTAGCCCCCAGAAGGAGCGTGGGAAGGTGAAGAGGATGAAGCTGGCACCACCCTAAGGAATTCGCAGTGTTTGCTTGCTGGCTTGGGAAGTGTAGATTCAGTCTGGTGAGATTTCTGTCTTGTAGGTGAGGCTAATAAATGCTATTGAATTATATCTGTACTGTCTCGTGGAGTTTTTTGGGCTGAACCTGACAGTCAGGCTTCCAACAATGGCAGCCAGAGGCCCCCGGTTGCCGTTTTGAAACGGACTGTAAGGCTTTTCATCGTAAAGAACACCCGCTCACCTTCCATTCTGTCCCGCAGACATTGACGAGTGTGAAATTGGAGCTCACAACTGTGACGTGCACGCTTCGTGCATCAACATCCTGGGGAGCTTCAGGTGCAAGTGCCGCCTGGGCTGGCTCGGAGACGGGCTGAAGTGCAACGGTGAGTGCCCAGGGCTGGGGAAGGCGGGCAGCCGTCTGGCCTGTTTCGATGGGGGATGTTTTTCAGCCCAACCTCACATTCAGGGGGAAGAGTTTTGGAAGCCCTGCTTAGCTTTCCGAGGGCGGGGATGAGCGCACACCCTGGGGTTTGCCTCTGCGTCTGGAGAGCCACAGCCGGACACCTCAAAATGAAAATACCAAGCCGGGGGTCCAGGGCCGGGGGCTGGGTAGGGTGGCGCAGGTCGTGGGGCTGAGTGAGTGAGACTTTCTCCCTCGGCCCCTTCCCACTTTGCTCCTTTCCAGATTTAGACGAGTGCGCCACCGAGGCACACAGCTGCAACTTGAACGCCAACTGTCTGAACACGCCGGGCTCCTTCCGCTGCGCGTGCCAGGAGGGTTTCAGTGGTGATGGCTACTCTTGTTCTGGTAAGAAAGAAAAGCTGCTGGGTCCAGCGAGGGCACAGGCCCACGGGTGCCAAGAGAAGGGCCCCGGCTCTTCCCTCCCCCAGCCGCACAACTCGAACGGGAGGCAACTCCCGCCCAGCAGCTGCGAATGACGGATATTGAAGTTCAGCCTGTTTGGAGGGCAGCTGGTGGGGGAAGGCTGGGAGACCTGCTCTTCAGAGGCCACTGGGTTCTCAGTGCTTTTCAAAACTTTTTTAAAGTTCCTGATCCTCCTCCTCATTATTGTGAGTGGGAAACTAGGGCCAGGGAATTCTCGGAGTCTGGAAAAGAAAGCACAAGGTCCTGCGGGTGGCCCTTAATTTCCTCTTCTGAACGGGCATAGCAACGTCCCCCGAGTCAAGGGACAGTTAGAAAGAGGACCAAGGGCTTCGTGGAGGCCCTGCCTTAAAGTACTCACTGATCAATCAGGACTCAAACACGCATTTCCCATCTGCACGATTTGGTAACGTAACCCCTTCTCTCTTCCGCAAATCTGATGCGTGAGACTCAGGGGGAACCTAGCTTTCTTGGTTCGGTCTCTCGCCAGCATGCGGCATCCTTTTTGTCCCCAGAAGGCCTACACTCCCCCCCCCCCGCCCTCCTAGGCATTAAGAACAGTGCAGGGTACGATCCAGTGATCCACCTGCCCAGAAAAAGCTGGGGTGAGCAGCAAGGGTCCTGGAGAGCTCAAAGGGGCAGTGGGGCGCATTCGTGATCCATCCGTAAGCCTTGTGGCAAGTGTGCGCTTGGGCACTGGCCTTACCCCCATGACAGCCATTTTGTGAGGGTGCCCACGATGCGCTCTCAGAGTTCCAAAGGAATCCACCTGGCCGGAAAGGTTGCAGCCCTCCGATTTAATCCTTCTAAGCTCAGTGGAATTTCGGTGGTCACGAAGGGCCTTGGCGGGGTATTTTGTGCGCGATTGTCAGCCAAGAGGAAGGCCTGACCGTGCCTCGCTTTCCCCTCTAGATGTGGACGAATGTGCAGACAACGTCAACCTCTGTGAGAATGGGCAGTGCCTCAACGCCCCTGGGGGCTACCGGTGCGAGTGCGAAATGGGCTTCAACCCCACCGAGGACAGTAAGGCTTGCCAAGGTAAGATGATTTAGAAACCTGGCTTAGGAAAACTCTGAACCTCACAAAAGCCCAGCTGAGGGACCTGAGAATCAGATGCCAGTCCATCGAAACACAGTTTGCATGGTGGGAATCCACCACGAATCAGTGATGGAGAAGCTGTTTGAATCCAGCCCCTGAACGCGGTCACCTTGCTGTGGTGGTCCTTTCGTAGCAAAGGCTACTTGGGCACACCGAGGCTAGGGGGAAAATGTTGAGGACAAAGACAGAGGCGACAAAGTGCGCTGTGTTTCCTTGCAGACATTGACGAATGCACCTTCCAAAACATCTGCGTCTTCGGCACCTGCCAGAACCTGCCCGGGATGTTCCGCTGCGCCTGTGACGATGGGTACGAGCTGGACAGGAGCGGAGGCAACTGCACAGGTGAGCCATGGCTCTCCGGGCTGCGGGGAGGACCCATCTTGGCTCATCTCTCTGTGGGTTCCTGTCGGAGGTCAGCAACGGGCAGTTCCTGGCCCAGGAGTGGACAGCGTAAGAGTGAAAAACAAGCACGCCGAGGCTGTGAGAGTTGCACCTTCAGGCTCCCCAGGATCTGACTCGGCCTACCCTTATTTTTGTCTTACCTGTGATTGCTTAAGCATCAAGCTTCTAGTCCTCATGATTACAACTTCTCTGCTTGGCCACACTCCCCACATTGCTTTTCTTCCTTCCTATTGCCCTGTTTCTTTCCTTCTCCCGGGTCCGCTTCTGTTCCTCCCACCACACTGCTGATTCTGTGGCCCACCTTGCTTCGACCTCAAGCTCCAGAGAATGCAGCGTTGGCTCTGGCCCTTCTTGCATCTCACGAGAGGCCCTTTCACTTCAAGGGGGGCTTGGAGGGCATCCAGACCCCCCCACTGACCGAAGGAGCTCTGCCTGAATCTGTCCAGTGATGGAGACGGTGGTCCACACTGCAAAATCAGGAATTTCCCTTCCGAACAGCTCTTGAGGATTGTACTGCAACCGTTGTATCTTCTGCAACAGCACTTGCTCTTTGGAGTGCAGAGAAAGCATCTTTGCTTCCTTCTGGGGCTTAAAGACCCTTTCACCAGTGCAATTCCTCTGTACGCCCTGCCGCCTTTCTTTCCTTTGCAGGCTAGTTTTCCTCTCTTGGGTTTGATTGACTTTGTCCTGTTCTTTGCTGTCTTTCTTCCTCACCTCCTTCTCTTCCAATCCCCCTCTTCCAGACCCACGCTAGGGGCTGGCATCCCCCCTCCAGCCCACCCTCTGCTTTGATCAGTCCTGGTCCTTGCCGGGGTCCAGCCCTTCCTATCTGCCCAGTCCTCCGTCCAACATCGGTCACAAAAACAAGCCCACGAGATTGTCACGGCAGCATCGCCAATGCCTGGGGTTTGGCAGCGGCCCCACCCAGGATGCGACGCCATCGGCATTCCCCAGATTTATTTAGCTCTCCCTCACCTCTCGCCACCAGACATCAACGAATGTGCCGACCCGGTGAACTGCATCAACGGGCTTTGCGTCAACATGCCGGGCAGCTACCTGTGCAACTGTCCTCAGGACTTTGAGCTGAACCCCACCGGAGTCGGGTGTGTAGGTAAGGAGGATTCCCTCAGGGTCCACGGGGGGTGCTCGCAGGCATGTCCACGATGCGGTGGTTTCCATGCAAGAACAAATCCAGCTTTGTTGCAGGACATCAGCACCTGGACCACTTCAGAGGTCTTCTAAAAGGGCCTCCTCGCTAGACGAGGACAAAGGTGGTCCCGCTTCGCCTAGCCCAAAGCTAGGCTTTGCATGACAAATCCCATATTCCCCAGCCCACAATTGAGAGCCTGAGCCTTATCAAAGAGCATGGGAGAGGTCCTTATCTTTGCTTGATCACTCGCCTCTCCAAGCCATAGTCAGATTTGCAAGCGTCGTTAGTCCTTCTTTCATTCCCGGAGCAGACAGAGTCTGTCGGTTGGTCATCTTAGCAGACGACATGATGGCTGCTGTGTTGGGGGAAAAAACATCCTGCAGCTGCTCTGTCTGGGGAAGCATTTTTTTCCTCGGCAAATAGGAGTTCAGACCACGTCTACGCGTGTTGGATGCCCAAACGCCTCTCAGATGCGTCCTTGGACCCAAAGCCCCCCAGTGCTGTCTTCCCAGGGCCCCCCCATTCCAGGCGGCGTTTTCCTTCACTCTCCTTCTCTCTCCCACCCCAGACACCCGAGTAGGGAACTGTTTCCTGGACACGCAAGACCGGGGCGACGGCGGGATCTCGTGCAGTGCCGAAATCGGCGTGGGCGTCACTCGGGCCTCCTGCTGCTGCTCGCTGGGCCGGGCCTGGGGGAACCCCTGCGAGTTGTGCCCTGCGGCCAACACCAGTGAGTAGGGCAGCCGTGCAGGGGCTGCATCGACCGATCGATCGATTTGTGCAATTGATCACCCGTCTCAGTCCTCACAGGTTCTGGGCGGTATTCATTCATTCATTCATTCATTCATTCATTCATTCATTCATTCATTTTATATGACAAGTGACTCTGGGTGGCAAACAATTGTACAAGTAACCTTAAAGTAGCAACACGATAAAAGTCCATTTTAAAACTTCAGAGCAAAATCGTAACGATGTCACGTAATAAGAAAAATACTGTATCCATAATTCTACAGGCATATGATTGTTGTACGCCGCCCAGAGTCACCTTGTGTGAGATGGGCGGCTATATGAATATGATAAATGAAATAAATAAATAAATATAGCTGCCTGTAGCTGGACAGTCAGTCCCCAAACCATGTTTTCTCCTGCTTTTGCAAGACCAAGAGGCTGGCGGGTATCCATGCTGCAGGGGACAAGCTGTTCCAGAGGAGGGGGCTGCCACTGAGAACAGCCAACTTCAACCCCCCCCCGCTGCGTCTCCTAGAAGGGGTGGTCCCCCTAATTGTCTGGGTGGAAACTGTTGGGGAAAGGTGGCCTCTGAGGGATCCAGGCCCTGAGCCGTATAAAGCCTGACAGATAGCGGCCAGCACCTTGAATGGCACTCAGAAACCTAGTGGTAGCCAGTGCAACTCCCACAGCAAAGGTGCAGCGTGGCAGTGGCGGGACCAGCCTCTGAGCTCCTGCCCCACTGCATTCTGGACCAGCTGTTCTGGGATGGTCTTCAAGGCCAGCCCCACAAGGAGCAAATTGTGGTAATCTCATTGAGAGATGACAAGGGGGTGAGTGACTGTCCTCAGAGCCTCGGGTGATGGGCCCCTCCAGTGGCTAATCTTTGGCAAGTGGAACCCAAAGGGGGTCTCAAAAGTCAACCGTCTCAGCCCCCTCTTGACTTCCTTGACCGCCTGTAGTCTCCCTTGGCGGAGCCCACGAGGCGGCTGAAAAGGGGTCAGCCTCGTGGCTAAAGAATGTCCCCCCTCAGTTGGCTAATCCATGAGGAGGTGACCTAATGAAACTGGCTACAGTCTTCGGAAGCTCTAGCCCAGGGTTTCTCCACCTTGGCAACCTGAAGATGGGTGGACTTCAACTCCCAGAATTCCCCAGCCAGCTTGGCTGGCTGGGGAATTCTGGGAGTTGAAGTCCACCCATCTTCAAGTTCCCAAGGTGGAGAAATGCTACTCTAGCTGGTCGACCTCGGCTTGAGGGTGCTCTTGACTAACCCCCAGAACTGCCATTCCTGCCAGTCGGAGACAGGATCCCTGGAGTTTGAAACCAACATCCCTCAACCCTTGTGGCTAACTGTGAAAATTATAGACAGGAAACAAGAAAGGCAGGATATGACCATTTTTAGCCAACCAAACATTTATTCTAATTTAATTTCGGATCACCCTTTTCCCACCTTCCTTTTTGAGTCGGGCCGTTCAGAGAGCAAAGATCTGCTTAATGATGGTCTGACCCTTCTTTGCCATACTGAAAAGCAGAACCAAAAGGTGTGAAATGAATGAATGGCGGAAAGATTCCTTCCTTCCGGAAGTAAACCTTGGTCCCGTTCTTGGCATCCTGGGCATGCTGACTGACCCCTGGGCTCTCCCCACATGCAGGAAACTCATCGGCAATGCTCTGCTAACCGAGAAGGGTCCCATTTACACCCTTCCTTGCAGGCTGGTCCAGTCTGCTTCATTGGCTAGCCCCAGGGCTACAGGAGGGAGGCAAGAAGGCAGGAAAGGGACCCCAGACTCAAAAGAAGTTGAAGATGCATCTTAATTCTAAAGTGCTTTGAGGTCCCTTTTAGTGGAAAGCTATTTAAAAAATGCTTTGCAGCAGTGTTTTTCAAACTTGGCCACTTTAAGTTGGGTGGACTTCAACTCCCAGAATTCCCCAGCCAGCCATGCTGGCTGGGGAATTCTGGGAGTTGAAGTCCACCCATCTTAAAGTGGCCAAGTTTGAAAAACACTGCTTTAAATAAATGCACCCCAAAGGTCTTGCCTGTTCTTAGCTCCAACTAGAATCCATTTCTCACCCTACAGCCGAATACAAGACCCTGTGTCCAGGCGGTGAAGGCTTCCGGCCCAACCCCATCACGGTCATTTTGGAAGGTAGGTCAGTGGGTCCCTGGGCAGGGGGCTGAAAACGACCTCTTGCACCAGCTTGAACTTAGAGGCTCTCTGAAATTCGGTGCTGGAGAGTGTCTTTTGATGCGAGAAAACCTTGCATGGTGAAAACCCATCCGTTGATTAATTAATTAGTAATTACGGTGCTGGGAAAACTTCCCTGCTATGAAAGAACATACGAGGGGCAGCCTTTTTATCGGGGTGATGTGCTGTGGTGAGATGCATAATATTTGAGTAAATAGAGGCGAGCCAGCGGCATTTGGAGCTGCAGAACAAAGCAAAATGTTGAATTGGCTTGCTTGGCCGGGCTGATCCTTTAATCGGGAGTTGGCAAGCTTTGGGTCTCTTCTGCAATTACACTAATGAGACTGGTGTGGTTATTTGCAATAATAGGTCCATTTTGTCTGTACATTTGGACAACATCAGTAATTCGGGTGCTTTTCTTCAAGCTCCTATCCAGACACACAGTCGCCTAAAATTTTGCCTGGAAGATTGCAGATAATTAGAATCAAACTAATTGGGAGCCTTGGAGGTCACCTACTCCCACCCTCTGCTTGGTGCAGGAACCGTGCAACGAATGCGTCCTTGTGTTAACTCATTCAACCCCACAAGGAGGGTGTGCTGTCCCCATGGCCAAAGGGAGTCCATTCCACTTTCAAGACCCTGTTTAATCCAAATCTCCCTCTTTGCGAATGAAGGCGACACACTACATTTGTGTCTTTGCACAACTTCTCTCTCTTTGTGGGGGAGAGAGCCCAATGCACCCCTTCCCCCAAGAGGCGCAACGGAGAGCAGATCCTCGATCTTTCTTTCCCCTCTCGCAGATATCGATGAGTGCCAGGAGCTGCCGGGTCTCTGCCAGGGGGGCAACTGCGTCAATACCTTTGGGAGCTTCCAGTGCGAGTGCCCCCCGGGGTATTACCTGAACGAGGACACCCGCATTTGCGAAGGTTGGTCTTCCGGGGAATTCGGGGCAGCCACCCTGTCGGAGTGCATGCGTGTGCACCTTTGGGAAGAGAGTGCACGCTTTGCCGGTTCAAGGAAAGACCCAGCAGAGGAATCACAAACGTGTCTGCTTTTGCGGCTTAACATTTTGGCGCCTCGGCTCTTCAATTAGCAGACTGTTCAAGGTATTGCGTGGATCTAGAACAGGGTTTCTCAACCTTGCCAGCTTTAAGATCTGTGGACTTCCATTCCCAGAATTCCCCCAGCCAGCATGCTGGCTGGGGGAATTCTGGGAATGGAAGTCCACAGATCTTAAAGCTGGCAAGGTTGAGAAACACTGATCAAGAAGATAGATTCATTCCTGGGGTGTCCACAGGGTGGGGGCAAGAAAGTCAAGATGGCAGCCACGATGATGCAACCAACTGCCTGTTTTTTATGTGCGTTGCGCAGTTGTGGCTGCCCCCTGCAGACACGCCCGGTTAATTCAGTCGGAGGCTTAGTGTGTTTGGAGGAACGCAGTGCCTAAAAAGACTGGTAGGGTCCATCAGCCCTGCGAGGTAGTCCAGACAAACAGCACAGCCAGGAATACTAGCTCTGTCTTCATTGTAAGGTTACCTTAAGAGGATCTTGCAAGACCTTTCTGTTTACTCTCCGGAAAACTAGGGAAGGTCCCTTCTGAGATGCTTCCCACGCCCCTTTTCCCTTGGTGGGCTGAGACACCTTTTACACGCCGGTTGTCCCGTCTGCGGCGCTCCCTCCCGTCTCCCAGGGTCATTCCCACAGACCGTTACAGGGTCCCCTCTGCAGATTCAGAACACTTGCCCGTGTTCTGCTGGCCGACTGCTGGCCGACTACCCATCTCGTCTTTGGTCCCTGTTCCCACAACCTTTTCTCTCCACTCCAGACATCGACGAGTGCTCTGCCCACATCGGCATCTGCGGGCCGGGGACCTGTTACAACACACTGGGCAACTACACCTGCGTTTGCCCCCCAGAGTACATGCAAGTCAACGGAGGGAACAACTGTATGGGTATGGACGGCCCTGCAGGGTGGGCCAAAAGGGAGCAGGGGGCATCCTCAGCTGGGGAGAAGGAGTGGATCAATCAGCACCAGTCTCCCGTCTCTTAAGATGGCTTGACGCCCCTCCAGTTAACTCACCTGAAAAGGTGGGAAGGGGACCCATACCCTAACCTAGCTACCAAAGGTAGACTGCCCTTACATCTGGAAGTTCCATGTCAAACAGAGAGAAGAGGAGAACTCTGCGTTTTTGGTTTTGACTTGTTTTTCTAAACAGACAGCCTTTTTAAATAAGATCCCACCTGGATCAGGAATCCATCTAGGCCAGATTCTGGCCTCCAACTGTGCTCAGCCCAAGCAGCTTCAGGAGCCCCTACGTCGGGCATGAAGGCAACATCTCAGACGCTTATTTCCATGTCCTCCGCTCATAACTCAGACCCAGGGATAGACGACTACTTTATCCGGACGCCCTGCAATTTTATTTTAGGGGAAGGTGGCAGAACATCCAAGGCTTAATCCCCAGATGGGGCTGGAAGAGACTTTTACTGTGAATCAGTGCCAATTTTCTTCCTGCCCCAAAGGCTTCCTGGACTTTCTGCCCCCAAGCCAGGGCATCCCCTTTTCTCCCTGCCTCCCCGTTCATGCACACACACACCATCTGAAGTGGTCCAGGGCTGGGAAGGCCGAGTTAGACCCTAAGCACAGCTTACAAAGGAAGTAGGCATCCTCTGGTGGGTCAGGCCCCGGGACCTTCCAGTCCAGCCTTCCGTGTCCCACCGGCCAGAGGCGTCCGGGAGGCTCCCAGCCCCGCCAGGAGGGCCTGGTCCCTCTGCTGCTGCTGCAGCCCCCCGGCCAATGGGATTCAAGGGAAGCCCCTGGGAACCCGGAGGTGGCAAACAGCCCTCGGGAGCAGGAACCCCCTGGATAGCCCCTCTCCATTGAATGTAGCCAGTCCCCTTTTAAAAGCATCTCCACTGATGGCCTTCCCCATATCTGGCATCAGTCAGTTCCACAGCTCCACCCTGTCTAGGTTCAAGGCATTTTCCGTGCCTTGCTCCTCCTGGATCTCCCCTCCTGTAGAATCAGAGGGCGAAGCAGCTTCTCACACGATGAGAGGGCGAGCCAAGCTTCTCCCCACCCGCCCAAAGCTAGGCATGACTTTATTATCTCTCGTGGGGTGCAGAAAGGGTGAACTGGGGGCCTGCCTGCTTTTCTTGATGGACCCCAGGGAACAGAAGCCAGGCCGTGCTGGATGGGACCCTTGGAACATCTGGTCCAATTTTCTCAAACTTGGCAACTTTTAAGATGGGTGGACTTCAACTCCCAGAATTCCCCAGCCAGCATGGGGAGTTGAAGTCCACCCATCTTAAACGTTGCCATTAAGACCTTTAAAAGTTTTTTTCTGTTGGTGGTTTGGGACAGGATGAAGGATCAGAAAAGGTGCCTTATGCAAGTCTTAGCATAAGCCATAGGCATTGCACCCCTTAACATGTCTCAGCCACCTCCCACGCAGACCAGGCCCCACACAATTGGGGATGGGGGTGGCCATCTCCACATCACATCAACCTTTTGGGGACCATCCAGTTGCTGGAAGCTGTGCGTCTTTGCTAGGTGATGCTCACCAGCTCCTTTCCGTTCAGACATGCGGAAGAGCCTTTGCTACCGGAACTATAATGACACGTGCGAGAACGAGCTCTCCTTCAACATGACCAAGAAAATGTGTTGCTGCTCCTACAACATCGGGAAAGCTTGGAACAAGCCGTGCGAGCCTTGCCCCACGCCGGCCAGCCGTAAGAGACCCTCTCTGCCGGATCGCCTCTGGAAGGCGGAACGGAGGGGTTTTCCTACCTTCTCCAGGGCAGTGGGGTTGGAAGCGGCCCGGGGGGCTTTGGGGGAGCAGGGTCTTTGGAAGGCTTGGTCCCTGGAGAGGGGAACCCAGTGAAAACCCAACCAGTTTGCAAGCTAAGGTGCCCTTGAGTTGGAAAGTCCCGCAAGGAGATTCTCCCGCATCTGCTGAAGGTGAAAGGTCTCGGTCAGCCTGTTAATTCATCGGGCAGGCTGGCTTGGAGATGGCCTGTGCTGGACCTGGGTTGCTGGCCGAGGCCTCGCAAGGAGATGCCTCCAGAGAAGCATGACCAAGTCTTTACACCTTTCTCTTCTAGCCGAGTACCAGATCCTGTGCGGCAACCAGGCGCCCGGCTTCATCATCGACATCCACACAGGGAAGCCAATTGGTAAGGGTGCCCCAAGGCTCTTGTAACCCACCGCTGGCATCTTTGCGTGGAGGTGGGGGTTTTTTTCACGCATGGGTGTGTGCCCCAACATGGCCTATGTACTAAGGCTAAAACAATTATAAACTAAGAAGAAGAAAAAAGGAGGAGGAAAAAGAAAAGTAGTTTGCACTTTTAATTTTTTTCCAAACATTTTTTTTCCTTTGAGATTAATGATCGTTTTGTTAAAAAAAGAATAAAGGTTATTTAAAACAAGATGAAAACAGTCATAAAGGCAATAGAAATAAGAAAACGAGTAATGCAGCAACCGGGGACGATTAAAACATCAGATAAACCACCAGGGACTTCTGAATGCCCTCAATCTTCTTTCCAAAGTTCAGCTGATAGCATGGTTCCCACCCTCCCACAGTTGAAGGGGGGCTTTTGCTCATGCTCCCCCTTGAGAGGGAGGCTGGGGGTTCTGTCACACAGGCCCCTTCCTCTTCAGCCCCTTCCCTCTTTCCGCGCAGATATTGACGAGTGCAGTGAGATTCCGGCCATTTGCACCAACGGCGTGTGCATCAACCAGATTGGCAGTTTCCGGTGCGAATGCCCCATCGGTTTCAGCTACAACAACATCTTGTTGATCTGTGAAGGTGAGAGTCGGGGCTGAATCTCAGAGCTGGGATTCAAGGGGGGACTTGGCATCTCCGAAGGGAAATGTGGCCAGCAGGACAGAAGTGCTGATGGGGTAGGGCCAGAGGAGATACAGGAAGAAGGAACGAAGGGGAGATACAGCTGCAGCTTCCATCAATGTAATTTAGCCAATTTCTTTGTAAATACAGAAAGTCCTCGCTTAACAACAGTAATTGGGACCAGCAACTCTGTTGCTAAGCGACCCAGTTGCACAACGTCACGACTGCTCCAACTTACGACGGCAGTTGCGGCAGTTCCCATTGCCATTGTTAAGCAAATCCTGTGCAGTCATTAGGCACGATGTTGTGTGATTGCCATTTGCAACCTCCTGCCAGCTTCCCCATTGATTTTGGTTGTGGGAAGCCAGCAAAGAAGGTTGGGCCAGTCACATGACCATGGGACACTGCGATGGCCACAACTACAAGGACCGGTTGTAAGTCTCCTTGTTCAATGCTGTCGTAACTTTGAATGGTCACTGAACAAGTGGCTGTTAAACAGACTACTTGTAGGTTTCATGCCTTCAGAATCCAGTTTTCAGGACAGGGGCTTCCATGGAGGGCCAAAAATGTTAAAGTGGAAGCTGTGACTGCCCAATCAAAGCCCGGTCTTTTACAAGTGTCACACACAAAAAGGGGCACAGATGCAGCTGTCATCTTGAATACCCCTCCCCCCCCATGGGCACCCCTGCTCTACGTGAAGGCTGTTGTGGGAACAGGGCTTATGAAATCCCTAATGGCAACATGAAAATAACAAGATGGACAAATTAAACCAGTGTTTCTCCAACTTGGCCACTTTAAGACAGGTGGACTTCAACTCCCAGAATTCCCCAGCCAGCATGCTGGGAGTTGAAGTCCACCTGTCTTAAAGTGGCCAAGCTGGAGAAACACTGAATTACAGTAAACAGATCGGGTTTCATTCAAAGGGCCACTGGGTGTGGGGGGAGGTCTGGGCATGGCATTTGTATTGTGTCAGAGGGCTGCCAGGTGAGTCTCCCCACTGCCTTCCACACCTTTGGATCGCTGGCCTCTGGAAGAAGGGAATCCGGAAGAGGCATAAGTCACATCATGGAGCTGTGTTCTCAGGACCCCCCTGAGCTGGTCACATCTCCTGACCGGTGGCTTTGGCAACACATGGTGGTAGCAACCAGGCCCAGAGTTGCCCTTCCTTTGGGGAATACAAACCGCCACCCATCTTTGCCAGGCCTGGCCAGGGCAGGGAAAGGACAGCCTCCCTTTCACACCACGGCGAAGCAGGTTCCAGTCTTGCCTGGCACAAGAGCCGTTCGCCCTTCAGACCCCCCACCCGGGAAAAGGAGGCTCGGGCAACTGGCCGAGTCGCAGCCTGAAAGGGCTCCCTTAGAAAGGCCGGCCAGAGCATCGCTGACTCGGTTCCCAAGGCTCTGCGTCCTCGTTTCTGGCCTTAAGCCTGGTTCTTGAAATGTTGCACGAACCTCACTTCCTTGGTTGTGGGTTGCTGTAGGGGGTTGGCAACAGGCCTTCATGATCTCCTCCTCCTCCTCCTCCTCCTCCCTTGGATTTCCACACCAGCTGGGCAGGCAGCAGTGGGCCTGGAGGGAGAAGGAAGACTTAAAGAAAGCAGGCAGGGCTGAAACTCAGATTCTCCCCAAAGAATCCTATCCTATCCTATCCTATCCTATCCTATCCTATCCTATCCTATCCTATCCTATCCTATCCTATCCTATCCTATCCTTTCCTTCCCTTCCCTTCCCTTCCCTTCCCTTCCCTTCCCTTCCCTTCCCTTCCCTTCCCTTCCCTTCCCTTCCCTTCCCTTCCCTTCCCTTCCCTTCCTCCTTCTCTTTTTCCCTTCCCTTCCCTTCCCCTCCCTCCCTCCTTCCTTCCTTCCTTCCTTCCTTCCTTCCTTTTCTTCTTTTTCCAATTTATATAGCCACCCATCTCATATATATGACTCTGGATGCCTTCCAAACAGTTAAAACAATATAAAACAAACAATACAACAGTTTAAAAAACAGTAAAAAAGAAACATATAAAAAACCATAATGAAAACTCATAAAATCCACAGTCAGAATTTTTGCCCCCCTCCCTTCCCACAAGCCCCCCCAGCACGTCATTTACCCAACATCGACTCTCCTGACCTCTGCCCGTCCTCTGCCCCCGCACCCCCCGTTCCTCTCCCCCCCCCCGAGATGGGCACCAGGGCAGAAGAGGAGGTGGGCAATCTGGGTTCACCCTGCGACATCTTGCCCCTTGGGTGGGTTGGGGGAGATGTAATGAGGGAGGTGCAGTCAGAGGTTGTCAGCGTATGCACGAGTGATGGAGAGGAGGGGTGCGTGTGGGGCTAGACCAAAACGGTGGGACTTCTTTCTCGCTTTCCCTCGCTGCCACTTTTCTCCCTCTGTTTCCTCCTCCCGGCAGACATTGATGAATGCAGTGGTGGGGAGAACCTCTGCCAACGAAACGCCGATTGTCTGAATATCCCCGGCAGCTACAGGTGTGAATGCTCTTCGGGATACAAGCTGTCGCCTAGCGGAGCGTGCGTGGGTAAGGCGGGGGCCGGTCCAAATGCTGATGCTCAGGGGTGAAGGAGGAGCGAATGGGGTCGTTGGCTTGAACGCCAGGAAGACGAGAACGCGGGCCGCGCTTTCGAGGGATCAGAGCGCCGGGCCGTGCTTTGGCCTGAGCCCAACGAGCCTCACATTTGGGCTCGTCCTCTTCCCGGCTGTTCTCACAGGCTAGTTTCCTACATTTCTGTTTCCCAGGCCGCAACGAGTGTCAGGAGATCCCCAACGTCTGCAGCCACGGGGACTGTGTCGACACGGAAGGGAGTTACCTTTGCATCTGTTTCAACGGGTTCAAAGCGACCGGGGACCTGACCATGTGCATGGGTCAGTAGCGCACGGGTCCTCTTTCCTCCGGCACGTCCGCCCTGCGGCGCCACGTCCCTCCTTGGTTCCCGACCCCAGAGACTGGCTGACAGACATCTGATTTGCTAGCTAACTGTGGCGCGTGGACCAGGAAGGCCCTTTTCAGGTTCCCACTCTGTTGTGCAGCTCCATGGGTGACCTTGGGCCCACCTCAACCTCTCTCAAAGGGTTGTCATTGGGGGGGTTACCACTAGGGAGTTTCCACCTTGAGGCCGAGAGAAAGGCAGGCGCGATGACGGCAGAGTGACCAAAACAGGAACACCCTTCACTGTGAGAGCAAGAGTGGCGACAGAAAAGCATGCCCTGGGGAGGGACTGTTGCTGGCCTACTTCACAGGGTTGTTGTAAAGGTTTCCTTGAAGCAGTCTCAGTGAAGCATTGCACTGATGCGTAAGGTCATCAGGGCCATAATAATAATGCCATCGGGCCGCCCTCAAATTGCCGTTCCTTGCGGGCCTTGCAGACATCGACGAATGCGACCGCCAGCCCTGTGGGAACGGCACCTGCAAGAACACGGTGGGCTCCTACAACTGCCTCTGCTTCCCAGGCTTCGAACTGACCCACAACAATGACTGCATGGGTAAGGGGGCAGCTGGGCCAGGAGCAGGGGCTGGCTGAGCCTCTGGGAACGGTGGTGCTGACTCCCCCTCCTCTTCCCGCAGACATCGATGAGTGCGCCTCCCTGGCCGGGCAGGTCTGCCGGAACGGCCAGTGCATCAACAACGTGGGCTCCTTCCGGTGCCTGTGCCAGGAGGGTTATGACCACACGCCGGATGGCAAGAATTGCATCGGTGGGTACCTTCCGAGTCTTCTCCCTGCGGTAACAGTCCTGGGGGGCGGGGGGATTGAAGGGGCCAGCGTGTCCTTTCTTCTCGTCTCCTTAACAGACACAGTCCTTTCCCCTGGATTTGTATTCCTTCTTCCATGGGACCCTAGAATTGTAGAGTTGGAGGGGGTCCCAAAGATCATCTAGTCCACCCCCCTGCAATGGGCAGGAAAGCCGGTTCATCCATCCTCAAGACAGGGTGGCCGGCCTCTTCTCAAAAACCTCCAGAGATGGGGAATCCACCACCTCCATCTTCATGGCCCTCCTCAATCTGGTCCAGTTTGTCTACGCCTTTTTCAAGCTGCCACACCCAGATTTAATCCCATTACAGGTAGTCCTCACTTAACGACCACAATAGGGACCATAAAATTTGTCGTTAAGCAGGGCGGTCATTAAGCAAAGCATCACATGACTGCACCCAATTTTACAACATTTTTTGCAGTAGTCGTTAAGCACATCACGCAGTTCCCCATTGATTTTGCTTGCCAGAAGCTGGCTGGGAAGATTGCAAATGGCGATCACTGACCTGGGACTCTGCAACCGTTGTAAGTGCAAGCTGGTTGCCAAGTGCCCAAATTGTGATCACGTGACCGTGGGGCTGCTGGGACGGTTGTAACTGTGAGGACCAGTTATAAGTCACTTTTTTCAGCACCGTCATAACTTTGAACAGTTGCTAAGCAAGGACTACCTGTACTGCGCTCCAATGAGCCTAATCAGATATAAGTATTTCTTCCAGTGATTTGTAAAATATGGACCTAGTATTAAGGCAGCCCCTAATCCCACTGGCCTTTTTTGCAGCAGGTTCACTCTGCAGGCTTGCTTGGTTGACCCACACCCATGCCAACACACCATTCCAACTTTTCCTATTGGCTGGCCTGCTGGCGAGCAAAGGAGTCCCATTTTTTCCCACAGTTGGGGTCACTCTTGTATAGGGCTTAACTGCTAGATTTCCAAGGGTACGGAGGCTGTCTTCTACCCCCCCCCCCGATCCCACGGGCAGGGGCAGCAGCTCCCCGCTGTGGGGAGATGACTAGGGGCTTTCTTCTATGCAGACATCAACGAGTGTGTCAGCCTGCCAGGGACGTGTTCTCCGGGAACCTGCTACAATTTGGAAGGCTCCTTCCGCTGCATCTGCCCCCCCGGCTACGAAGTGCAGAACGACAACTGTATTGGTAAAGGGCACAATGCGCCACAGGCACACCCAGGCATTTGGCAGCGGGGTCCTGGGTGGGCGTCAGTAGCCCCCTGTGGCTTTGGTCCTTCAGGAAACGGGCATCCGGGGGGTCAAAAAGTCCAGATGGCCGCCAAGCCCATGTTATCCAAGCCCTGCCCGTTTTTATGTGCAGTTGACACCGGGAGGGGATGTTTCCTGCCCCTCCCAGCACTAAAGCGGCTACGGTCTGAACTCGGGGTGGGGGAGGCGGGGGCAGCCTGTCCTGGGGCTGCAGGTGATCCATCTCGGTGGGTTGCAGACATCAACGAATGCGAGGAAGACCCCAACATCTGTCTGTTCGGTACCTGTACCAACACACCTGGCACCTTCCAGTGCATCTGTCCGCCCGGCTTTGTCCTGTCCGACAACGGACGACGCTGCTTTGGTGAGTCTTCCCAGCCTCTGCTTGCGATCACCAGAGGGGGGGCATTTGTCCCCACTCTCTGGATGCGTTGGACTACATCTCCCATAATCTCAAACCAAACCTTCACCCTGATGAGTCAGGGAGCCCTTGGATAGCCAGTGTCTCAGACTGTCTGCTGGCTTGCCTGTTGCAAAATTATCTCAAGGGTGTTCGTGTCCCGAGGTAGATTTCTCCTTGTGGTGGAGTCCCCACTGGCAACACCACGGCTACCCGAGGGTGAGGGGTTCGGGACCCAGGGAGCCTTCCCCCCCAGCAAATGCCTATGTCTTGCCGTGCTTCCTGACCTCGCGTGCCCCCCCTTGCAGACACCCGCCAAAGCTTCTGCTTCACCCGCTTCGACAATGGCAAATGCTCTGTCCCGAAAGCCTTCAACACCACCAAGGCCCGATGCTGCTGCAGCAAGATGCCCGGAGAGGGCTGGGGCGACCCCTGCGAGCTCTGCCCCCAGGAGGGCAACGGTAGGAGTGGTGCAGGGGGCGAGGGAGGGGAGGGCCCGGGGCCAGCACCCCCCTCCTCCTCGATGGTTTCTCCCTGACGGCCGGAGCTCCTTTTGAGACCCCTGCATCTTCCTCCATCGGCAGGGAGGGTGCTGTCCCGTGTCACCCAAGGGAGGCGGGGCGCCTGTGGCTTCGCCCTGAGCTGTGGCTCAAGGTGCAAGGTGGGGTATGGGGCGGCCAGAAGGGCAGAGATGGGGGGAGAGATATGGGGGGGGTTGGAGGCAGTCCCTTACCTTACTGAGGCTCGGGGCTGGGAGAGACCAAGCCTGGAATGGTTTGGATCGGGGTGGGTCCTCGGCTAACGACCGGTGGAATTCGCTTAACGACAGCAAGGGGGAGTGCCGGGATTGCTGTCGCTAAGCGATGAGGTCACATGACAACATCCACATCACTTAGCAGTGGAAATTCCAGTTCCAATTACCGTCAAGGGCTACCTGAGTTGTTCTCTCTTGTTCTTTTTATGTTTGTTTTAACTGTTTCTAAGCCACCCAGAGTCCTATAAATGAGATAGATGGATAAATAAATAAATGCTTTTTAAAGAAGTGACAGCTGGTTATGCCTTTCCCGACCTGCAGTTGCTTTCCAAGAGCTGTGTCCGTACGGCCACGGGGCCATTCCTGGGCCCGGAGATTCCCGAGAAGGTGAGCACTTCCCCCCAAAGCAGCCCCTGGGGCTGTGACCGGAATTAAGCAGCCCGGCCTTCGTCCCAGCTGTTAAGATAGACTGCTCAGAATAACGAAGGCTCTTCCTGGAGGGGGGCGCCCGTTCCTGGCCATGGAGGTGCCCAGATGACCAAACGTGCATCTCAGCCTCACCCTTTGTTTTCCCTTTGGGATAAAGTATGAAGGGGGGGGTCCATCACGGGGTCACAACGTGCGCTTTCTCCTCTCCCCCCATGGCCAGAGGGGCATCTGCAGAGGGGGTCAAAAAAGCGAACACAACGGCTACAGCAGTGCAGTGAAGGCCCTGCCCCTTTTCACTCGGCTCCCAAGTTTTGGGACTTTCCTACGGAAACTCCTGGGTGAAAGAAACATGATTATTCAACGCACCCTTCAATGTTCTTGATGAACCGACCCTGAAACTGGGTCATTTCGGCAAGCAGGTTAAAGGCGTGGTGTGAACCCAGTCAACGAGTGTCCGTCCCTGGCCCTTTCTCAGACCCGAGAGAGGCTTCACGGGCCAGGAGCGTCCTCTTGGGACCTCGGCTCTCCAAAGCGCTTACAAACGACGGCCAGAAAGAGCTGGAGGGAGTGTGGGTCAAATCTGCCAATGATGCACAATGTGGTCCAAATCCGCCAGGGATGCAAAAGTAGAAGGGTGGTCTCCAAAGTGGGCGCGCAAGATGGAGTGCAGGAAGCAAGCATTAGAAAGTCTAGTTCTATTTATCTTTTTATCAAAAAAAAAAAAAAGAAATTGAGCGATACTAATTCTTAAATTTCAGAATACAAAACTTTAACATGTATTTGGGGGGCATATTTTATAATGCCCGTAAGATACATGTCCTTTGTAAATAAATCGACATATACATATCAGGGGCATTGGAGAAGAGCCACGTTGGTTCCTGGTGGCAAAAAATCAGAAGGCGCCTGGGAGTGCTTTGTCCGACGCACAGATTTTGTTAAAAGCCTTCCAACAAAATTTGTAAGTCAGAAAGGTGTTCCCAGCTCCTTCTGATATACTGGGGGAGCATGCTCAAAACACTTTTCCTGATAAAATGCACGATCAAAAAAGTTTGGAGGCCACTGTCTAAGATGGCAGAAATTCCTTTCCGGATGATCCTGATAGATTGGAAAAATGAATTGTTGGAATTGGAAAAGACAGTTGTTGTTAGCATTTGTTCTGCAAGATCTGCTTGCTTTACGCGTTGCTCACTTCCGTTCCCATAGCAAAGCTCTCAGCTCATGATGCGCTGAGGAGTTTTATTTTTCAGATGGCATGTCCCAGGGCCTGATGCTGAAAAGATACCCTACCATTAAATTTCACACAGAAAAAGGAGTTTTTTACTTGGGGAAAAAACCCCAAATGCACGGCTTAGGGTTGGGGTACTAGCTAGGATTCTGTTTAAAAGAGATTAAATTTTAAAAAAAAAGGTTGCCGGGGACTCCGCCACATTTTGGGAGGGCTTGCGCTCTTCAAGAAAACGAAAACAGCCCACAAGGGTTGGCACGAACAGCGCACAGCCTGTGGCACTGCTTATTCCACACTCTCCTTTCGGTTCGCTGGCAGATGTGAACGAATGCGCAGAGAATCTGGGCATCTGCATTAACGGCGCCTGCATCAACACGGACGGGTCCTTTCGCTGTGAATGCCCCTTTGGCTACAACCTCGATTACACCGGAGTGCACTGCGTGGGTGAGTGGGGGCCGCCGGCAGCAGTCTCGGGGGGCACCCGAGCCGTTCTCGGCTTTTTCTCAAAGAGAGGGAGCTGAGCCCCCTCCTTTGGCACATCCTCGACAGACACGGACGAATGTTCCATCGGCAACCCGTGTGGGAACGGCACGTGCACCAACGTGATCGGGGGCTTCGAGTGCGCCTGCGACGAGGGATTTGAGCCGGGGCCGATGATGACGTGTGAAGGTAACGTCGACCTCATTTTCTTTTTATTCCATCATTTGCGTAGTGACCCCTCTCACCTAAGTGACTCTGGGAAGCTCACGACGGGAAAAAACAACCAAACCGCAACAGGTTAAAAAACAGAAACGCGGAACCAGTAAAACCCCTTAAAACAAAAATTTACCGTCGTCAGCGGCGAAGTCAACCACTACTCAACACAGCCATTGCAGAAGCTCTCGGCTGCTGCCAGAGCCCAGGCGCGATGGCCGGGCCAGGTCTTCGCAGCCTTCCTAAAGGCCAGCAGGGCCGGAGCCGGTCGAAGGTCCCTGGGTCGTAAGGCTGAAGACCATTCAGCCGTGCCATCCGGCATTCAAAGATAGACTTCCTCTGCTCTGGGAGGATCTATTAAGATTATATTTGTTTGCAGCGTTTTATGTCCCATAGATCCTTGGCAGCTTAGCAAAAGCTGCACCAAAACTGGAAAACTAAGCTACCATAAAACATTAGGAAGAGATTGAGACCTTTGGAAGAATGGGGCTGTCAGTGCGGGGAGTGGGACGCTGCACCGCGTGGTTTCTTCCCCTCCCTGGAGGTTTCCCAACAGAGGCTGGATCGTCCTCCATCCAGGACAATGGAGCGAATCCTGCAGTGGGCAGGGTTGGACTGGATGACCTCGGATGTCCCTTCCAACTCTATGAAAACTGCCAAAGAAACCCAGTGTCCCGGAAGCCACTTCCAACCCTCCTCAACTGCTGATTTCTCCATGGAGGAGCTTGGAGCTATTAACAGTTTCCCCTTCCCCATATGTGTGATCTCCCTGCTCCAGATATCAACGAATGTGCCTTGAACCCACTGCTCTGTGCCTTCCGATGCCTCAACACACTCGGTTCCTACGACTGCACCTGCCCGTCCGGGTACACCTTGCGGGACGACCGCAGAATGTGCAAAGGTGGGGCCCCTCCGCTTCGAGAAGCTCACCTTCTGGTGGGGCCGGTCAAGGAAATGGGCCCAGCTTTGAAAGGGGGAGCAGAGGAAGGAAAGTGCAGCCCCTGCCCAGCGGGGAGGAGGGTGATGGAGCCTAATAAGATGGAATCGTGTTTCATCACACACAGAGCACAGCTCTGGCTCTCCGAAGGTCACCAGTCATGTTGGCCCTTTCAGTGGCTCTTCTGATCATGGTCTGCTGGTGTTGCACGTCGATAGAAGATTTTGCACACATTGCACGCCAACAAAAGAAGGAATCTAGGCCAGAATTTTAGGTTTCCAGCCCTGCCAGGAGATTCGGGGGGCAGATGCTTCCCACCCTTGAGCCACAGGCATCCTTTAAGAATAATGTAAGATTCTAGTCCTCATGGCTCCAAATAAAAACGAGATGCATAGGACGCGTGCAGAGACCTGCTTTGATGCCCCTGAGATCTGTGGCCCTTCCTGCCCCACACCTGTCTCCTTCACTCTCTTTTCCTGCAGATTTGGACGAATGTGCTGAAGGGATGCACGACTGTGAGTCCCACGGGATGATGTGCAAGAATCTTATTGGCACATTTGCTTGCATCTGCCCACCCGGAATGCAACGCCGGCCCGACAGCGAAGGCTGCACAGGTGAGGCACATTTAAACATTCAAGTTCCTATGCCATGTGTCTTGGTGCAGAACAGGCGAGGAAGCCCCCTTGAATCTAGTCCGGATCACGCGAAGGAATTGTGCCCTCTCCTCTGCCCCATTGGGAGTCCAGTCCTGGGCGCCTGGTGGAAAAAGTTGGAGTTGGCCCATTTTGGGTACAAGCAGTTCCTGTAGAAACGGCTGCTGATATTTTAGTAATATCAGCAAAGCGGAAGAAAAGCCTTTTCACATCTGCGTGCTTGTGGCGACGTAGCTCTCGGTCCTTTTCACGACCGAGAGCCTCACCATAAAAATAAATGAAAAAAAAATCCTCCTGTGATGATCCCAGACACCGGAGAGACATCCTCTGGTGCTCATTTGCAGAAGAATTCTGCCTGTAGCGAGCGGAGCAAAGCCCATCTCCGCTCGGTTTAGGCCCAGAGGTGAGATTCGAACGCAGATTCCCTGCTTCCAGGCTCCTGTGGGAGGCCCAGCCAGAGGCCCCTTCCCCGGCCCCAAAGGAAGCGCCAAAAGACGTGCTCCCCATCCAGATGTGGAAGCGACAGGGGGCTGGGTCACTTGCGTTAACGCTACACGTGGACCAGGGGGGTGGCCGGGTGGGAACACCCAGTGGTTAGGCTCCTGTCACGGTGGGTCGAACGCTTTGCTCCGCTGCGCTTTGCTAAGGAAGGGAGGCGAGGGCAGTGCCAACGCCGGAGAAGCGAAGGTCCTGCTCTGCTCTGGGAAAGATGAGACCCAAACTTCTTTGTTCAGTCCCTGCAAACCAAACCAGGTGGGGGAAGACAGACCCTGTGGGGCTCGTCCTGGTTCACCCACTTCCTGGCATCCGTGCGAACCTTGCCCTTCCCGCAGGGATGGCGTTTGCGGGAGGAGGCTCTTCCTCCCAACTCCTCACTGGCCCCCTTTCTCTTTCTTGCCATCCCCAGATGAGAATGAATGCCGTGCCAAGCCGGGCATCTGCCCCAACGGGCGCTGTGTGAACACCGTGGGCAGCTACCTCTGCGACTGCAACGAAGGGTTCCAGAGCAGCCCCTCGGGCACCGAGTGCCTCGGTAATCCGCACCAATCCTGTCCTGCTTTCTTGGGAAGGTTCAGGCAGGAGGGATCAGCTGCCACCGGAGATCCTGGTGGGCTTTCCATTTTCCAGGGTTCTCATGCATTATGAGCTTTTTAGCCTCCTCCTCCTCGTAATTTGATTGACTGATTGATTGATTGATTGATTGATTGATTGAATTTCTATGCCGCCCACCCCATCTGCAGCTGGGACGCTAGAATGAGGGCAAGTCTTGGAGTGATCAGAGGTTTAATACAGCTCTGTCTTGGGCCTGATCTGGCTCCACTATTATGGACTATCCACTATTGTGACTATTACAATTCTATTTATTGCCAGCAGAAATTCGGAAGCTGCAGAGACATTGTTAGGCAGGGTGTTCTCACTCCACCACGCTAGGCTACAAAAGGATGTTGTTACGCTATGCCAGTGTTACTCAACCTCGGCAACTTTAAGATGCGTGGACTCCAACTCCCAGAATTCCCCAGCCAGCTATGGGAGTTGAAGTCCACGCATCTTAAAGTTGCCGAGGTTGGGAAACACTGACTTAATCAATGGCCTAAGAAAAGTATATTCATTCAAATCAGGGGAACGAATAGTAACTTCCAACGTTTACTCCTTCCCTTTCCAAAGTCAGTGCTCTGTATCTTTAAAGCATAATGGAAAAAATGGGATCTGCCACTTCGGTGGAGGCTCCCTGCTGTTAGATGGCTTGGGCAAAAGTGCCAGGAATGCAGAAAGGCGAAAAGTTCAGGGAAGGCATCACCCCCAGATTTCATGACTTGGGTCCTCATGGGCTCATGGTCGTGTCCAAGAGCCTGCCAGTTAAAAGGACGACCCTGATGGGGTTCTGCTATGCGATGGCCTGGGTGTGCGTCTGCATGAATACCAGAAGTGTGTGCCAAGCGTATATGATGCCACCCTTCAACCCTTGGCGTAGCGCCCTAGAGTCAGAAAGGGCTCTTTGGCCCATCTAGTCCAACCTTTGGGTCAGATTCAACATCCCGGACAGGGGGTAGCCCAGCCTTCATTTGAATGCCTCCAGCGAAGGGCCCCCCCCACCTCTCTGGGTCCTTGGCTCCCCTGCCCAGCTGCCCTTACTGCGAGGGCGGTACGTTCCCCGTGGGCTAAAACCCCACAGAAGGCCGTCCGGGCTAGATGTCAAGAGGAACGTCCTGGCTGGATGGGGGGGCTTCTCCTTGAGTGGAGGTCGTCAGGGCTGGGTGGGGTGAGCGGCGCACAGGTCGGGCTAGATGGCCTCAACAGGGAGGGAGTGGAGGGCAGTGCGCAAACATCACCAGCAGAACTCTTGGAAATCGGGTCTGAAAGAGGCAGGTTCAAAGGGGTGTGATGCTCCCCTACAGCTCTGAGCAAGGCTTAAGAGGGGGTCCCTCCCCAGCACCCCACTCCTGGTCCTCCTAGAGATTCACTATGGCAGTGTTTCTCAAGCTCAGCCGCTTGAAGATGTGTGGACTTCAACTCCCAGAATTCCCCCAGCCAGCCATGCTGGCTGGGGGAATTCTGGGAGTTGAAGTCCACACATCTTCAAGCGGCTGAGCTTGAGAAACACTGCACTATGGGGAATGCTGAGGACCCCCCCGTCTCCGTCTCCTCCCCCACAGACACCCGCCAAGGGTTTTGCTTCACTGAAGTGCTCCAAACGCTGTGCCAGATGTCCGCCACGAACCGGCAGCAGGTCACCAAGTCGGAGTGCTGTTGCAACGGAGGGCGAGGCTGGGGGCCCCAGTGCGAGCTCTGCCCCTTCCTGGGCACTGCCCAGTACAAGAAGATGTGCCCCCACGGGCCGGGCTACATGACCGATGGGCGAGGTGAGCATCTTCCTTGAAAGGGCAGGTCCTCCTTCCCTTAACAGAGCACATGGCCCCTTCGCTGGGTTCCTAAGGTTCAGGCGACCCACCAGAGAGAGAGAGATTTCATTCTTTCTGGCCTTTTCTGTGGGTCTCACGATCGCTTTAAGTCGCCTGATTTTTACAAGGCAGCTGAATCGAACCACAGCTCCCTCGACTGGACGGAAATAACCTGAATGCCCTTCAGTAGACTTTAAGGCTGTGTAACTAACTCCAGTGAAGCTGCTTGAGGTCACAGGCATTCTTCAAGGAGCTTCGTAGAATTTACAGCTGCCTTTAATGCAGCGGCTTCATCATTTCTCGGGGGGGGGGGGGATGGCATGGAAGGTTTGTCCCCAGCTTCCAAACGCCTTTCCTGGAAAAGGGGAGCGTGAGATGTTGTTTTGGAGGGGGTGTTCTCCCAGGCCATGCACCCCCCCATCCCTTGGGGCCTGGGCTGGTGCTGGGGAGGACCGCTGGGGCTACGGTGCTTAATGGAGGATCCCCCATCCTCGCCCCCCCCCACAGATATTGACGAGTGCAAAGTGATGCCCAATCTTTGCCGACACGGCCAGTGCATCAACAGCGTGGGCTCCTTCCGCTGCCACTGCAACCTTGGCTACACTCTGGACATCACCGGGACGCTCTGCCAGGGTAAGAGAGCCCACCCATCCCACCGGTTTCCCTTCCGTGGTGGCTGGGCTCACACTTCACCCTCGGAAAGGGTCCCCCAAATCAAGATTGCACCCGGGCCTGCGGGATGGAAGCCCTGCGTTGTGAGGTGGAAAGGGGGCGGGGCTGCCCCCGCAGCCACCATCTTGACTTTTATGACCCTACCCCCGCCTCGGACACCCTTGCTAGTCTGACCCACTGTGGGGGCGTAAAGAGAACCTCGCCGTGCAGCGGGAACGTCAAAAGCAAGTTGCGGAGCATCTGGGGAAGGAACGAACCCACGTTGGCCATTTCATTTCTTTCGAAGGGTAGAATTTCGGTTGGGAGGGGGCTTGGCATGTGGCAGGCGATGGGAGGCCCACAGCCAGGCTTCACCATCCTGGGGTGAAAGGCAGTAAGGCCGCAAGGAGGGCCACTTGGCCCTAACTGGAGACTCGTCCCGGCTCATCCCCTTCCTTTGCCCCTTAGATCTGGATGAATGCAGCCAGTCCCCCAAACCCTGCAATTTTATCTGCAAGAATTCGGAGGGCAGCTTCCAGTGTTCGTGCCCCAGGGGGTACTTCCTGCAGGAAGATGGCAAGACTTGTAAAGGTGAGATAGACCGGGGCTGTCCCAAGGGGGGACCGCAGCTGAGTCTCCCCTCCATTTCCACATCTGTCCAAATATTGGGCCCTCCATAAAATCTCTAAAAGTGTGCCTTTCAAGAAAGAACAAGAGTTTAAGAAAGTTTAGAGCAGTCTTTCTCAAGCTTGGCAGCTTGAAGAGGTGTGGACTTCAATTCCCAGAATTCCCCAGCCAGCTTTGAATTCTGGGAGTTGAAGTCCACACCTCTTCAAGCTGCCAAGCTTGAGAAACACTGGCTTAGGGGAATACTTAAGAGTGAATTTCTATGAAAGTTTTTAAGAACCTAACCTTAATAGCAAAACAGGAAGGGACTTATGAGTAGGCGCCTATGATAGAGAGATGAGTGGGAATTCCATGAAGTTGTCCATCTCTGCCCCCCTCCAAGAGGGAGGAAAGACATGCCTTTAAGCATGTCTAAAGTGCCTTTGGTGCAAGCCCTTTGCAAGAGTAACAGAGATCTTGCTTTGTGCATTCACAGGAAAGACACACACACGTGCGCAGTTTTCACAGAACCACATCAGTTAATATATACTAATATACCAGTGTTTCTCAACCTTAGCAACTTTAAGATATGTGGACTTCAACTCCCAGAGTTCCCCAGCCAGCAATCAATTCTGGGAGTTGAAGTCCACATATCTTAAAGTTGTGAAGGTTGAGAAACACTGTAATATACACTATATGCAGTCTGGTGTTTCTGGAGAAGATGACCCTTTATCTTCCTGAATAAATCAGCTGTTTATTGGCCCTCTTCCCCCCAAATGTTTAACCCTGCCAGCCGCTAATCTAATTGTCGATCTGGAACCCACAACTGTGGCCCATGGATCCAAAGCCCTTCTTTGGGGGACTTCCAACCCACGTCCTCTGGTCCTGCTCGGTACCCCTGAACGTACTGGCAAGGCTTGGTGGCATTGAGGACCCTTCCTCTCTGCTGCCAGCCAGGCCCTGGCAGGTGTGTTCTGTCCTGCCTGACCTTGGCAGCTCTCTTTCGCAGACCCCCTTTCTCTCCAGCTTGTTTTCTGGGAGAACAAGATAGCAAATTGGTTCAATGACTGGATTTAATGATGTGCATTAGGGTTGACCAGGTGGAATTAGCTTAACTCTGCAGACCTGGTGTGCTTTGAGGGGGGGAAATGCCCCTGGAGTTATTGACCCCTGTTTTATGTTCCCACAACATATTGACCTTGTTCAGTGTCTTATGGAAACTGGGCCGATCCAAACCATGAGGACTAGAATTCGAGTTAAATTTTAGGGGAGGGGGCCAAAGCTCAGCAGCGCTGGAAAGATACCCTACTTGGCGGGGAAACACACCTCCTTGACCTTCTGGACAGCAATTTCCAGGCAGGGTGGACAGTGCAGAGGGAAATGGAGCTGGGCCGGATCTTCCTCCAGTCTCCCTTGTACGGTGAGGGCTACCAGATCTGAGCTGTAAATATCCAGGTGGCCTCTAGGTGGCAGCCTGCTAGAGGCAGAAATCCCAAAGCCTTTGGTGCCCTCTGGTGGGCATTCAGATGTCTGCGGCTCAGTTGCCGTATGGATGGCCCCAAAGTCAGCTCTTGAGAGCAGAGGAAGAAAAAATTGCCGGAAGGAGAAAGAACGTGGTGCATTTACTTCGGAAGGAACCCATGAGCCTCTTCCCCGCCATCCCCCATCTGTAGGGTCCTCCACCCCCCACCTGGCAGGTAATTCTAGCTTCTTTCCTTGGTGCCCCAGACTTGGATGAGTGTTCCACGAAGCAGCACAACTGCCAGTTCCTCTGCGTGAACGTCATCGGGGGGTTCAACTGCAAATGCCCCCCAGGATTCACCCAGCACCATTCTTCCTGTATCGGTGAGTTATTCGTTCCCTATTTTCTAGGCACCTGCTCCCCAACACAGAATTTGGGGTTGCGTGCATCGGATTCCAGGCCAGGCTAAAACCAGGTTAGGTTATTTGTGGTTCAGCATTTTGTGGAAAACCCCAAACCCTCTGGGGTGAGGGTTTTACTGTCATCTTTTTAACTTTGCTAAAGTTATTTTAGAACAGCATGTATTTTCTCCATCTGAACGGTAGAAAAGTGGGCTGCCAATTTTTGGCAATTATTAGGAATGCAGGATCCCTTGGCCATAAAATAGGGTCCACTGTTGTCCCAAGCTGCCCTCTGTGGTTTTGTGCAGTGTGTGAACTCAGCTGCAACGTGGTTCCCACATTCCAAGAACAGGTGGCGTAGGAAAGTGCTTACTAGGAAAATAGGTCTCTCTAGCAAGCAAGCCAAGCTGCAAACAAACAGAGCGCTCAGAGATGTTTTCCATCACACTCCCATGCAGTTGGTTCTGTGCCTGCCCTTTCCAAACCCTGCCGGGCATTTTTTGGGGAACAGGATAGGGGCCTTTTTCATGTGATCACTCACTACCTTTCCTTTTTGATCCCCTGCAGATAACAATGAATGCACAGCCCAGCCAACCCTCTGCGGGGCCAAGGGGCAATGTCTGAACACCCCTGGGAGCTACAACTGCGAATGCCAGAAAGGTTTTGTTCTTGATAACTCCGGCAGCAGTTGCGAAGGTGTGTGTCCACCCATGCACACTTGTGTGTGTGTGAAGGGGGTAGGGTGCAACACAGGTGGCTGGAATCAGAAATCCTATGGCAAAAATATGGAAAGGTATTTGTAGCAGCAGCAGTTGGCTGTTACTCTGTTCCAGGATTTTTTTTTTTCAATTTTCCAGTCTTGCCTCCCAGCTTGGGTCTCCTGGTGGTTTCCCATCCAAAGACTAACCAGGTTCACCTCCATTTACCCTTTCAGGATCAGCCAAGATGGGCAACATCTTACCTCTTAACTGGTGATATATAGCCTATTCCAGTGTTTCTCAACCTCAGCGACTTTAAGATGTGTGGATTTCAACTCCCAGAATTCCTGGCTGGGGAATTCTGGGAGTTGGAGTCCACACATCTTAAAGTTGCTGAGGTTGAGAAACACTGGCCTATACTGAGAGTCACTTTTCTATGAGATGGGTAGCTATACAAATTTGATTGACTGATTGATTGATTGATTAATTGACTGATTGATTGATTGATTGATTGATAAATACATACATACATACTGGAATGGAAGGGAATGGCTGCCTCTGAAATATTGTGCCTAATTTTAGGGACGCCATCTCCAAAAAGATATTAATAATTATTATTTATTATATTTATATGCTGCTCAACTCCCAGCAACTCTGGGTGGTTATCATGAAAACCTTGGAAAAGAAATAGAATGTTCCAAGGGCTGGAGCACCTCCTTATGTGGAAGATCAGTGCATTTGAGGCTTTAAAATGCAATAAATAAGTATCTTGATAGAAATGATATACAGGTAGTCCTCACTTAGTGACCACAATTGGGACTAGCAACTCGGTCACTAAGTGCCAAAGTCGCTAAGGAAAAGTCACGTGACCGCGACTTATGATTTTACTTCTGCCTTCTGTGTTAATTCTGCTTGTCGCAAGCCAGTTGCGAAGCACGCAATGGTGATCGCATGACTGGGAGCCGCTGCGATGGTCGTAAATGCGAGGATTGGTCGCAAAGTTTTTTTTTTCCACCGTCGTAACTTTGAATGGTTGCTGCACGAGGCAGTCGTTAAGCAAGGACGACCTGTGCAGTTATCCATGATGGAGAGAAAATGGAGAAACTTTTCTCTTGCTCTTCTGAGATGAGAGCCCCCAGCATGGTTGAATCATGGGATATTCAGGACAAACAGAAAAAAGAGCTTCTCCCTACAGTGCAATTAGACTGTGGGATGCACTGCCACAACATTTTGCGAAGACCACCGCCGGCCTAGGTGGCTGTAAAGAGGGATGAGAGACCGTCAGCCCGAGCCAGCACGGCCGGACGTGATGGAAGCGGCAGTCCATCCCCATCTCCCGGGCTCACCATTCCCACTTCCACGGCGTAAGGCTGCTGGTGCTAATGCCTGTGCGGGCAGGGAAAGGGGCTCGCCCCCATGGCTTCCCTGAGGGAGCCGGCTGGCCAGGCCTTCGCCCGTCCTGTTAAACGCCTCTCTTGTGGCAATGAGTTCCACTGGCGAACTCAGCCGCAGAGGAAGGAGGCTTTGCTTCGGCTGTGCCACAGCTGCTTTAGGTCCCGTAACTCCGAAAATCTGGCTCCCTTCCTTTTGCACAGACGTGGACGAGTGTGACGGGAATCATCGGTGTCAGCACGGCTGCCAGAACGTGTTGGGGGGCTACCGCTGCGGCTGCCCCCAGGGCTACATCCAGCACTATCAGTGGAACCAGTGTGTGGGTGAGTAGAGCCAAGGGGCCCGTGGCAGTGCTGCAAACCGGTGCCCTCCAGCCCCTCTGGACTCCACCCCCATAATCCTCAGCCATGGTTGTGCACATGGCCACCTACATCCTTACACCCCGTGGCAGACAGCCGAGCCCTGGGGCGGAAGGGCGAAGGCTGAGAGTTCCTCTTCCAGACACCCTCTGGGTGTCCGCACCCTGTTCTCGCTTCTGCTTTGGGGCAGAGGGGTTGCACTGCCTGCTGCTAGCAACCCCCCAGCCAAATCCAGTGTTATTTTTTCAAAAAAAGATAAAACGAAAATGCTTTTTTTTTATAGCTTTAAATGTTGAAATCCAAATAGCTGCAGTTTCACAAAGGTTAATTGCAGAGCACTTTAGGTCACCGTGATGCAGCTGGCGACTTAAAAAAAGCCGTCCAAGAGAAAGTGCTTTGCCCCAGGCAGACCCCCAGACAGCGGTGATTTACTTTGGAAGAGATGCAGCGAAAAGGCCCCAAATTATTATGATCAGTCGCCAGAGTATGTTAAATAAAAAGAGTCACCTTCAGGCCCATGGCCGAAGACCGAGGCACACCATGCCTGAACTTGACACAAAACCCTGAGCGCCTGCGGGGGGGTCAGAAAAGTCAGGACGGTGGCTGTGAGGCTCATTAAAAAGGGGCGGGGCTTTGAGCCGTCGTGTCCCCCACCCTCTTGCCTTTGGGTCACCCCCCCCCAGGGGATACCCCTGCGCAGAAATAAAGGCAAGGATACCATGAGGTGCAAACACCAGACAGAGCAGGGGAGAAAATTCGACTGAAACAGCACCCTTTGGCAGTCAAGACCTTCTGTTTCCTGGAAGTGTCAAACTTTAATCTGAGGTTGTGCGGAACTATGACAGCCCTGCGTATTTTCCAGCGGTGGTTCGGTTTCCTTGCAGAGTTCTGCGGGGCTTTTTGTTAATTTGAAAAGTGACCCGTTTTTCTGCATTCAGCAGAGGGAGGGGACAGAGACGTTCCCTCGGGAGTCTCTGCGCTGGCCTCTGGCTCCTGGGTCGCTCTCCCTTGGGGGGGTGTGAATTGTGACTCTACAGTCACCACACACCCCAAGAAAACCCGATCCTGGCGCCCTGTGCCACGGGAAGTGAGGGGGACGCTCCTTTCCTGCCCGCTCGTGGCCTTGTTGAATCTGGAGGAACGCAACGGGGGTCCCTCGGATGTTCTGTGCTGGGCTTCAGATTTGAAGCCAAATGCGCTTGGGAGCCTCTGGGGACAAGGCTGGGGAAGGTGGCTGCATGAGCGATCGGGAGAAAGACGCGCCTCTGAGTGGTCGCAGGCCGCTGCAATGTTCCTGCCTCCCCGGGGTCCAAGACACCTTTCTGAGATCAAATCCACACAGCCCTCCTCCCCGATCTACGGGGCGTGCAGCATTCCTGCAAAAGCCAGGGCAGATCCGTCAGGATGTGCCCCTGGCACTTGAGGTGGGGCAGGAAACTCTCCCGCCCCCTGGCAAGCATCCCACCCCTCTTCTCGCCCCAGATGAGAACGAATGCTCCAGCCCCGCGGTCTGCGGTTCGGCCTCTTGCTACAACACCTTGGGGAGCTTCAAGTGCGTCTGCCCGTCCGGCTTCGACTTTGACCAGGCTCTGGGGGGCTGCCAGGATGTGAATGAGTGCGCAGCCGGAGGGAGCCCCTGCAGCTATGGATGCTCCAACACCGAGGGGGGGTACCTGTGTGGCTGCCCCAGCGGGTATTTCCGGGCAGGGCAAGGGTAAGTGTCTCCATTTCTCCCCCACTGCTGCTCTATAGGGCAGTGGCCGTGACAGAGAAGGCCCCGAGAGAGGACTGTTTATTGCGGGGGCCTGGCACGCCCCCGCCCCGCCCAACCTTACTGGGCAGGCAGAAACGATTGGAAACAGGTGGTCTCTCAGACAAGCAGGCCCCGAGCCACGAAGGGCTTCATCGGCGATAACCAGCACCATGAACTGCACCGGACGCCGAGCGCAAACAGTGCAGTTCACAAAGCGGCGGTGAGCCATGGGTGTATCTGGGGCCCCCGTCACTGCATTAGGGACCAGCTTTAGCGTCCAGGAGGTCTTCAAGGGCAGCCCCATGTAGAAGCCAGTGCCCCGCAATGAGACGTGACCACGGCAGGGGTGCCCGTCAGCAGAGCCTCCTAACCCGGGACAGGCACAAATGGTGCTCCAGGCGGATCTCCTGGCCACAGCTGCCACCTGCTCCTTGAGCAGGAGTCGTGAGACCAGGAAGGGCCCCAGATGCCGCACCAACCTTTCTGGGGAGCGCTGTCCCATCCGGGGCCATTGATGGACAGCTCCAGAAGGAGGGGCCCCCAGACCCAGAAACGCTGTCTTGCTGGGCTTAACCTCAACCTGGTCATCTCCACCCAGACCCACAGAGCCTCCAGGCACTGGGCTAGCACCTCTGCGGCATCGCTCGCACAACCTGGGGTGCAGCCCTGGAGTACAACTGGGTGCCCCGTGGCGCCCTGTGCCAGAGGATGAGCTCACCCAGCTGTTTCAGGCAGAAGTTAAATAGGAGCGGAGAGACTCTCGAACCCTGAAGGTAGACCGCTTCCCCCCTTCCACAACGACTGGCACCTATCATGGAGGAAGGAGGAGAACCGCTGTAAAACACCCCCAGCCTGCTAAGCCAGCCCAGATACCGCGACTGATGGTGTCAAGCCCTGCTGTGAGCCCCAACAGGGCAAGGACAGCCGGTGCTGTTTGGGTGCCCAAACTTGGTTTGAAACCAGACTGGGAAGGATCCTGACAATGCGCTTCTTCTAGAGGCTTCGGAGCTGGGCACCCACCATCCTCTCAGCAACTATCCCCAGAGAGGGAAAGTTGAGGGCGGGATAAAAATGACCCAGCACCCTTGGATCCAAGGACGGCTTCTTTCTCCATAAAAGTGGAACCCCTGAAATTGTAAAGGTGTGATCAAGTGGAGCCCCTCCCTGTCGGCCATACTTCCTCCGCCCTTGTCTGCATGCTAGACTAACAAAGGAGAAAGCGGGAGCCCTCCTCTGCAGACCCCCGACTCCATTCAGGCTCCCCCATCCCCTAATCCATGTCTTTGCGCCCTCCAGGCACTGTGTCTCCGGACTGGGTTTCGTCAAGGAAGCCTATTTCCCGGCCCCCCCGGAAGAGGAGGAGGAGAACCTGCTGTCCCCGGAGGCCTGTTACGAGTGCAAGATCAACGGCTACCACAAGCGGGGTCGTCAGCGGCGCAGCGCGAACAGCACCCATGCCTACCAGGTGTGCCCACAGACCAGGGGAGGCCTGCATCCTAAGAAGGGGGGCATTCAAAATGGCCCCCCGATTTTAGGAGTTCCGCATTTGCTGGTCCTCGTTCCTAGAGCAGAGCTGATCTCGCGTTTGTTTCTCTCCGGCTGTCGTACAGCGTTGCTTGCATAATCAAGGGCATCCACGCGGAGGAACAAAACAGCCACGATGGCAGCAGTTGAAGCCCCGCCCCTTTTGTGCATGCCTAGGCAACACCCATAAAAAGAGGGCAGGGCTTGGATCGCAGCGTGGTGGCTGCCATTTTGATCTTTCTGACCTCCCCCGTAGATGCCCGCTGTAGTCTTTCATTCAGTTAATTTGGTTCTTGTCCCTCTTCCTCAGCATGAGTGACGCAACATCACAATTAGCAGTCCTGATGTGAAGCGTCTGTCAGGACCTGTTTGCGGCTTTGTTCAGATTCAAGTAGTCCTCACTTACTGACCGCAATCGAGACTGGCAACTTTGTCACTAAGTAGTGCAGTCATTAAGTGAAGCGCCATGCGACCACACAGATTTAAGATGCCCCGCTGCGGTCATTAAACGAATCACCACGGTCATTAAGTGCAACATAACATGATTGTGACTTGTGATTTCCTGCTGGCTTCCCCATTGACTTTGCTTGTTGGAAGCTGGCTGGGAAGGTCACAAATGGTGATCACGTGACCGCCGGACGCTGTGACTGTTGTAAATCTGCGCCAGTTGCCAAGCGTCCACATTGCGATCACATGATCACTGGGACACTGCAACAGCCACAACTACGAGGATCGGTCGTAAGTCTCCTTTTTCAGCACCGTCGTAACTTCAAACGATTGCTGAACGAGTGGTCGGTAAACGAGGACTACCTGTAGAACAGGGTTTCATTTGTTCCCAGCCCTGCTGAGTCTTTATCCTTGCTAAAAAAAACAGGCTTGATCATCTGCTCTTCCGGCCTGACCGCCTCTTCTCTTTGCCTTCGGCAGGCCCCGGGGCTCAGCCTGGCCAGCATCGATGTGGAGGCGCCCTTGGTTTTCATGCTGAACCTTTCGGATCTGGGCCGGAAGACCCATATTCTGGAGCTCCTTCCTGCCGTGGCGCCCCTGGAGAACCACATCCGCTACGTGATCGCGCGGGGCAACTGGGACGGCCACTTCCACATCCAGCAAAAGGAGGGGCTGAGCTATCTGCACTTGGGCCGCAAGCCCACCGCCCCCGGCACCTACCTGCTGGAGATCGTCAGCGTCCCCCTCTCCCGCCTGCGAGGGCTGCAGAAGCCGGAGGCCGGCAAGGGACTCGACCCCCTGGCCGGAGAGGTCGGCCAGGCCCTGGAGATGAAGCTGCGGCTTCACCTCTTTTAGCCCTGCTCTCAGAGACCCCAGGAAAACGTGGGCCCAGGCTGTACTGCACCCCATTCCGGCCCTCCTTACCCCAGAAGCAACCCCTCTGCCCTTCCGGCGCCCGCTCTGCCGCCCGGGGCTTGCAGGAGGGGAACAGCCCCGGACCCGCCCCGCCCCGCCCTTCCCTCCCACTGCCCCAGCCCAGCATTCGAGTGCCTCTGCCCCTCGCCCCAGGGCACGAGCCCTTGCCTCTGCCCAGCTGCCTTCAAGAAGAGGATCTAGGACCAGCGGCCAGAAAGGCCCCGAGGCCGGGCTGAGGAGCCTGGCTGCGGCTCTCCCCTTGGAAATCCCACGTGGTGCCTTGGGCCGCTTTGCTACTACGCCCCGTGTTTCTCGTCACCCCCCTTTTAATCCTGGCCCCCTCGCTTCCACTGCTGAAGTGCACTAGAATGAACTGAACAGCACTAAAGGGCATTGAAGTCTGGCATCCAGAGGCTGAAGCAAAGGAAGACATTTCTGTACGGGAAAGCCTTCCCACGTTTCCTCTTCCGTTGGAGCTACCACGTGCCTTGAGCCCAGGAGGACTGGCAGAGTCCTGCAGTCTTGTGCACAGGGGCAGCTAAGATGGCGTCCCTGGCGTGCAGTTGAAGCTCTGCCCCTTTTCACCTGCATCCTGTAACGAAAAGGGTGGGGCTTCAATCGTGCAGTCGCCCTCTTGACTCTTTTGACCCCTCCCTGCAGACTCCTTCACTTCAACCCCCGGAATCCATAGCCAGCACAGCCAGCAGTGTCGATAAGGGCACTGCCAGTAGCCAGATCCTCCAGAGACAGCAGACGCCTCACTCTGGGCAGCACCGATACCAAGATTTTGAAGTCCACTAGAGTTAATTGAACAGAAGAGATGTGCCTTGAACGTTAAGTGGGACAATTGTCTCTTGAAGTCCAAAGGAAGAAACGCTCTTATTCAAAAGGAGGAGAACTCTGCTTGGAGCTGAGGGGGCCAAGCAGCCTGGGGACAACTGGTCTGCTATGGTGGCAAAAATACTTGAAAACATACGCCTGGTACGGGCTCTGTGTTCGCCACAGAAAGTTTTAGCTTGCCTTTCAGCATCCAAAACCCCGCCTGCCTAGTTTGCATTTGTTTAGTGTGTTCTGGGGGCCAAGGTGCTTTATTTTCTCTGTAAATCCACCTAACGACCCTTGGAGGTAGGTCACTGTCAGCTTGCCTCGAGTGCAGGTAAAGGGTTAGAAGTAAGAGGCTCCAGACGCATCGCGTGAAAACTGGGTTCGCAGGACACAAAGCCAAAATGGTGCTTGCTGGGCTGTTTCGGCCCAGATGTTGTGTGAACTCAGTCCACGCTTGAGCAAAGCGTGACTCGGTGTTGGCACGAACCTTTGTGAACCCTCGTTTTCGATGCTGGGGGAAAACAAGCTGGAGAGTGGGGGGGGGGAGCCCTTGTGCACCAACACGCTAGTCGAGGCTGGACGGGCCGAGTCACGGGTAGCTCAGCCCCTCGTGTGGACCCAGCTCTCAAGGCTGAGATCTCGCCTGCGCCACCCCGCCTTGCGGTGGCTGCCCACGCATCCTCGCGGGGTGGGAATCTGCCTCCTGTCCTCTCTCGTCAACAGCCCGGGTAGGAAAGGGCTCCAGCGTCAGGCCAAATTGCCAGACACAACCCCAAACCGAAGAGGTGCCTGTATTTTGCCTCCCCTTTGGGGAAGGAGCAGCCTCAGGAAGTCGAGCTCCCAGGAGAAATGCCAGCGTGAAGTGGAAATGCAGCTATTTTTTTCCACTATTTTAATAGGGGGAGAAGATCTCCAGCAAGAATTGCCTTTGTAAAAGAGGAGTGTGAATTAATGAACCACAAAAAGTCCAGCAGACGCGGTGCCTGGACAGGGAAGGGGGAGTGGATCCGATTCCCAGCGGGGGCACTTAGCTTTCCAGCCTTTGCGTATGCATTTCTCTAGCATGAAGCCTTTAAGCTGACTTCAATATTAGCAAAATTAAACATATCCACACTCTTTGGGATGCTTTTTTGCTAGTATTTTGCTAATATTGAAAGATTGGAATGAGGAGGAGGTGGTCTTCCCACTTAAAATCAGGTCTGATAATTGATCTTCCTTAGCTTCAAAGTTTAAAGATCAAGAACCTAGTACACGTAGTCCTTGTTTAGTGACCACAGTTGGAACTGGCAACTTGATCATTAAGCAGTCACTAATTGAAACTGTGACTGTGCTTACAGTCTGAGTTCAGCTTTCCTTTGCTTTACAGACCTGCAAAGGTCATAAAAACAAGGATTGGTGGTAAAGGTACTTTCTCACCACTGTTGTAACTGCGAATGGTCTCTAAACAAGGCAGTTGCTAAATGAGCACTACCTGTGACTTTTTTCCGGATTGGTGCATCAAATTTGCTTCCCTTCTGGCATGTTAACCAACCTCACCTGCCCCATTCATCACCTCCCCCATCCCCCTGCCAACGCTCTAGGGCTGCAGCGAGCCTTATCACACATGGTCATTTGGGGTGAAATGCTTTGCAGAAAAACCAGCCATCAAACCGTGGGCGGGCGAGTGGGCGAGTGCAGACATCCGCTTTGGAAACAGCAGTTGGCCTGCTCAGAGCACCTCTGTGGCTCTTCTGCTGAAGCCTGGAAGGATTACCCCGTGACCCTAGTTTCTTCGGAAGCCTTTGGGCCACAATGCCCTAAATTCCTGGTTCTGCTTCCTAGCCCTTCTAGAAGCCATCGTTTTGGAAAAGATGGTCTTAAACCTGAATTCCCAGGAACTCTGAAGGATGGGTTACTCACCAGCATCTGGCTCTAATGTGCTGCAGGGAAAATAGTTGGGGGAATAACCAGAATTCTGCTTGATGCAAACTAGGGCCGTATCATGAAGGCAGCGGGGGGGAGGATAAGGAAAGGTAAGTGAGGGTGTCAGAATGGACAAGCGTCTTGTTTCCTGACTCCATCTGAGACGGCCAATATCACATAACCTTTCCAACAACCCTGCCAGGAAGGCCAGTTGCTTTATTCGCTTGACTGCAGACGGTGGCCAAAGTGACAGCCATGGGTGGGAGTTTTCCAAAGGATTCCACCAGTTCCCGTGGTAAAAAAGGCAGTGCTTCAGTCACACTCACAGCTGCCATCTTGACCGCCACCACGAATGCCCCGGGGGCTGGACTGGGGGACCGCAGAGGCCCCTTCCATTTCTCTGAAAGGCTGCAAATTGCAAACTCAGTCTCCAGGTTTGGGCATGGTGTTCCCGTCACATGCCAAATATTACCTCGCTCTCCTCCCCGGGGGGCTGTACCCCTTGTCCCCCTCATCTCAGGCTGTTCTGTCTGGGGAGGGACGCTGAAGACACCCGGAGCACTGTCTGAAGTTGATGCTGGCCTGCTCTGCAGCCCGCCTCCCCCCCCCCCCGGACCTCCAGGCGGTGCCCCGGGACTCTGAACACTTGAAGCTTCTGCTGCTGCAGGCGACCCTCAGTGCTGCCTTGGGGTGGGGTGGGGGCCACTGGGAGCCGCAAACCTCACCATGCCATGGCTGGCTTAGATTCCTCCCCTCTGGGGATTTGACCAACGGTGCTTTTTTCCCTTCTTTTATTAATAATGGTGACAATAATAATAATAATCAAGTAGTGAAGGTGTGTGCAAGTGCGCGCGCGTGTGCATGTGGGATCCCCCCCCAGTTGTCTGTGCGTGGAGCTGCAAGGTGTGGCCCTCAGTTCCTCTGCACCAAGTCCATGAGCTTCCTTGTGTGTCTGCAGCCTGTTCACGGGGAGGGTCGGCCACACACGGCACTGAGACCGAGAACCGGCCGCACACGTGGCTTGCCCCTTTTCATTCTGTATCACGAGCGACGGCAGCAATAAAGTTATTTTGGGTTAAATCTGGTGAGGCCTGTCTCGTTTACTGTAGCTTGGCTTCCACTGCCCCCCACCCCCGTGTAATCACGCAATCATGCACTTGTCCTGCGCGCCCAGTAATGCACACCAGTCTCGCCACTCGTGTATTGTGAACGTTATCGTTTGATCGTGCCTGTAAAAAAAATGGCACAATTGTCTTGGCCTTTGATTGCCTGTTTTGACGGGGATAAAACAGGTTGGGCCCCAGTGGCCGAGGCTCCCTTTAGCAAGCAGCCGGGTTGCCCCCCAACACGCAAGGGCAATTCGAGGGTGGGCCAAGGAGAACCGCTCCCCAGTGTGCCATTCTGCAGAAATCCGCCCTTGAAGAAGCGCTTTAACGCCCGCTCCTTTTCTCCAACCTGCAAGGGCCTCCGGAACGTCACCCGTGCCCCTGACTGGCATCCAAGACGGTGCGTTTCTGGGCAGACAAAGGCCGAACTTAGCAACCAAAGACAGCTTTATTTTGGGACCAAAGAAGGGGAGGGAGCTCTTACAGACAGGACGACACAAACGAGCCCCCGTCCTGAGCGGGGGGGCTCAGCCCAGCCTCTCTCACAGATGAAGGACTGGTTTCAGCTCGTTTCCAAAGCATTCTCTGCCGGGGTGCCCGCGGAACTCCCTGCCACAAGCTGCAGCCGTGCCAGATTTCCTCTCCTCCTCCAACCAGAACAACGGACCAGGGTGCCAGGGCGCCCTCCCCCGCCACGCCACACCCTGCTTCTTCGTCTCCAAAGCAGATCTCCAAGGTGGCTTCGCTGGGGACCTTCTGCAGGCCCGGAGCTGTAGCAGGACTGCGGGATCCCAGTTCTGCCATTAAGTTCCCAGTCCTCATGGCTGCAAACAAAGGGCCTTCAGAAGATATTTTATACTGCGTCTCCCCAACGCTGACTTCACTACACCATCACAGCTTCGTCGTGGTGGCCTCTAGATGAGCTGGACTACAACTCCCATACTCCTCAGGCACGTGGTCCAACACATCTGGGTAGCAGCTCCCCAAGGTTTCAAAACCTGGTGGGGTCTTGCAGGGCTTCAAATGTTAGGGGCCCAGAAGCTTTGGGGCCCGACTCCTCTTTCGAAAGAGGCCTTGGCTTGGTTTGCCCCCCTCCTGAACCCCATCATGGGGGGGGTCTTATGGTGGCAAATGTGCTCCAGGCACCCCCCATGAGCCATAAGAAGAACCTGCATGTTCGGAGGCACTCTACCACTTTTTTTTTTCCTGTACAAAGAGCAAGGGGCCTCTTGCTTGTTCCTCCTTCAGCTTCCCAGGAGCATCCTTTGGCTGGAACTGCGTGCCCAGATGCCCCCCCAATTGCCAAGGCTCCCTGAATCCCCATGGCATCACCATCCCCCTTTCCACTCCCTGCATTCACACAACTCCTTTAACCCACTTCTCAGAGCAAGGCTTTGCTCTGGGCTGACCTGGTGCGTTCACGCCCACAGCCCCCAAAGCCACCCAAAAGCAAACCAAGGTCTGTGCATCGGCACCACGACCTCTGGGGGGGGGGGGTCCCAGGGAAAGTACCCTATCCGAAAAGCTGCTTCTGGAGGGGGGGCAGGCGAAGAGTATTGCAGCAAGAAAGGATTAAACACTCTTCCCCCCTCGATGCGCTTTTAAAAACACAGCACCACATAGAGTTTGAATAAGAGTTTGCCCTTCCTGCCCCCGCCCCAATATTTACGATCTGGGGCTCCTCAGTGACCTCTGAATTTCCCAACAGGGCCCAGGGCCCTTCTCCTCCTTTGCCCCCCAAGCCCAGCTCAGCCTGCCCTCCCTGGGAGAAGCCCAATGGAGGGGAGGGGAGGGGAGGGGAGGGGCTGGCTGGCTGATCTGCACCCCACCCTGCTCTTGCCCAGATGTGTTGGCCCAGATGTAAAGACCCAGATGCCCAGCCAGAGTATTATCTGTGGGGCAGGGGCTGGAATGACCCAAGCCAGGAGGGAGGATGATCCCCAGCCAGTCCCCCCGCAGCTCCACCCCGGAAGCCCAGGCCAAGAGGGGTGACTCTGGTCCAGCCCTCCTAACTCATTACTCCCCCCCCGCCCCCCGGCTTCAATCTTTCGCTCCGCCCACCCCAGCGCCAAACCCGGAGCCCCCTCGGGGGAAGCCACAACAGCCGCCTTACGATCCCCGCGTTTGGGCCGGAAAGCGAGCCCCGTTAATAACGCTCGTTCTCATCAACGTTACGATTAATCAGCGTTAATCATGGAGGGTTTCGGGGCACGGGAGAACGGAGCGCCCGTCAGCGCCGGACAATCACAGCTCAGTTGTTGCCGGAATGACACAGATACTCTCAAGAGATCACACTTAGTCGTCACATACACAGACAGACACACGCACACACGCGCACACACACGCCAAACACCGACAGACACAGAGTTCCCACACTTTAAAGCCGAAAGGAGCTTTTCGCTTGCAGAGAAAAGGGTGTGTTTTTAGCGTTGGGCAGTAAACAAATACACACCGCCTGCACCGTCCTGGGCCCTCCACAATGTCCCCCTCCGAGAGTACAGCGCCCCCTAATCCCCAGTCATGCCGGCTGGGAGTCATAGGGCGTGTGGTCCAAGGTATCAGGAGGGCCGCAGGTTGGGAAGGGCGTCCTAAGACAGGCATCGAATTGCCTTACTGGCTTTTGGTCAGGAAAGTTTCCAGCTGCCTTGCAAGGTAGGCCAGCTGGCAAGAGAGGGAAGGTTAAGGGGCCGCGTGACTGTTAAGGCCCCGGCGTGAATTCAGGATGAGGTGAAGTCTGGCCACTGAGTGGCAAACTTTTGTTTTTTGGAGCCAGCCTCGGGCAGGGAATTAGGTGTGCTCCAAGCATGCAACATTTGCACACAACTTGTGTGCAACTTTGGCCTCCAGGTTTGGGGGTGGAGGGCAGGGAGCAAGAGAGGAGCCCAACTAACGCCTGGATTCTGCAAGGGTTACACACGGGCCCCCTCGGAAGGCCCTCCTCGCTCAACTGCCCCCTTTCTCTACAGCACAAGGAAACACCAAGAAGCCACAGCAGGGGGTCCGCCCCTGCCCCACAGACAGACACCTCACACAGAAACACAGAGGGGCAGTGGGCCCACACAAGCGCTGGAGGCCGCCCATGAGGGCCCCGGAGCCTCTTCCTCCGCAGCAGCTCCCTGCCAGGCCTCCGGCCCCGGGGCCCCGCTAGACGAGGGCGTAGTCGAACTGGCCACGCTCCAGCCCCTCCTTGTGGTCGGTCCAGGAGGAGGCCGGCATGCGGCTGTAGGGGTCCAGCAGGATGCGGAAGCAGCGCACCATCAGCATCACCAGGAAGATCAGCAGGAAGATGACGAAGGCGAAGACGGTCTTCTGCTCGGCGTCCATGCCGAGGGCCCCGGAGCCGGGCTCCGCCCGTCCTGGCGAGAGCAGTTCATAATCCAGGGTCGAGGCGTCGTCCATCACGGCGGCGCAGCAAGCCCACTGCGGGGGGGGCGGTGGCGGAGCCCGGCCGGTCACACAGCCCCCATCTTCCAGCGCGGGGCGGGGGGCCGTTTCCCCCAGAAGGCCTCCCACGGCTGGAAGGGCTAGGCCACGGCGGGTGGCGGGGGAGGGGTGGTGGGGCCACAGCCACGTGCCTCGGGCGCCTGGAAAGGAAGCAGACGGACAGCGCCCTCGCCCCGGCTCTCAGAAGCAGCGGCCCCCGGGCAGGAGGACTCCACGGGAAGGGAAGGCCCCACTGCCCTTGGCCGGATAGCCCGCAGCAGTGCTCCGGTCCCACGGAGAGGAGGGGGCCCCGGGCTTTCCTGTCTACCCCTCCGTCCACCCACCATCCCCTGCCTGCCTGCCTGCCTGTCTGTCTATCATCTATCTATCTATCCATCCATTTCTATCATCTCTATCTATCCATCCGTATCTATCTATCCACTTCTTTCTTTCTATCCATCCATCCATCCATCCATCCATCCATCCATCCATCCATCCATCCATCATCTATTTATCTATTGTCTATCCATCTCCTTCCTTCCTTCCTTCCTTCCCTTCCTTCCTTCCTCTATCCATCCATATCTATAGCTATCCATCCACCCACCCCTCCCTCCCTCCCTCTCTCCATCCATCCATCCATCCCATTTCATACTGCCAGATCAACAGAGACTTACGTACTAGTTGCTTAAAAACTATTTGATTTTCCTCCTCTTTACTGAACGAGGGGGACGCTGAAATCCCCCCCAGGCTTTCTTAGCTAGCCCAGCTCCGGCTGCCGCAGTTCCTGCCCAGGGGCCCAGGGCTTGGCTGCCCCACTCGCCAAGGGAGACCCGTTGGCGCTGCGGGGCTCTCCTTCCCTGGGCCTTTGGTGCAGGGCAAGTGGGGGAGGACCCCACCCCGGGACCTGAAAGGGGGCTGCCTCAAGAAATGTGGATGTGGCTTGGGGGCCCTCCTGCTTTCATGAGGGCAGAGTCGCCCAGGTGAAGCCCCCCAACTCAGCCTCGAGGTCCAGGGAGGGCAGCAGGTTTCTGAGGGGGGGTTCAGGCTGCAAAACCGTCTGCTCACCAGCCTCCCTTTTGTGGCCGGTGCCAAGGGGTGGGGAGCGGAGCGGCTGAGCCCCCCTTTCATAACTCTGGAGAAACTGCGGCCTCTGCGCCCCATGGTGCCAGCGAGGCAGCTCCTTCCCGCCCCGCCCCGCCCCGCCCCGCAGGGATCCAGGTGGCTGGTCCTGAAAGGGCAATGATTTTAAGTTCATGCTTGCGGGGCGCTTCTGGAATGGAGTCCAGGGCTGCCCAATGATGCCAGGCTGAAATCAGGAGGAGCCACTCCCCAAAGCGGTGCCCCTTTCGTAAGATTTGCAAGTGGGAAAAGGTGCTCCCGGACCCCGGACACTTCAAGGCTGCAGAGGACTCCGGTAACCATCCAGGCCACGGGCAAAGTGGTCTGCGGCTTCAGTTCCCGTCCCTCCCTTATGACTCGACTCCGCCTTCCGAAGGCGGGGCCACCTGATCTCCAGGGGCTGGGGGGGTACAGTCAGGACGGGTGGGCGGAGCCTGGTGGGACAGGCAGGCCCTGCTTAAAAAGGGCTGAGTCCCCCTAGCAACAGCTCTGCCCCACATTTGGCTCCCTTTTATGCAGCCCCACAGCGGGGCTGCCCCCAGTGCTAGAGAAGAGGGGATCCACCAGGCATCACCAGCTGGGGCAAATGTCTTAGCGGGCACCCCGCTTCTCTCGGGCACTGCTCGGAGGGGATGCCCCTTCCGCCCAGCTGCGGGTCCAGGCCGGGGGGCACATAAGAGCAAACCTTGGCTGCCTACCTCCTGCCTGCCCTCCAAGGGCACCTGCATCTCCAGAGCCAGGGGAGAAGAGACCCGGGTCACGCAGCTGCCCGTCTTCTGGGTCCTCCGCATCAGGCTGCGGGTGCAGCTGCGGGGGAGAGAGAGAGAGAACGAGAGAGAGGAAGGCCTGGATGACTTGCACGCCTGCCTTGGCTGGAGCCCCCCCCCAGGTGTGCAAACTCCTGCCTCTGACGCTTGGTGACGCCTGACCCTGGGGCCCGCTGCAGGTAAGGGCAGAGCAGAGCAGGCCGGGGGACCCTCCAGCGAGTCCGGCACTTTGCTGCTCAGACGCCGACCAGATGCCCTTTGGGGGCTCCCAAGACGGGGATGGACCCCTGCCGCTGCAAACGCCCCCAGCCAGGTGGGGATACCGACTCTTGAAACCCAGGAGGCCCGGATGGACCGGTACTCCCCTCCCCCCTTCAAGCCCCCCACGTTGGCAGCCACCCCCACATCCGGGGGAAGCAACTGCCGGGGGTCCTGCTCTGGGGGATTCGTTTCGGAATGTGACGGAGAGGCTGCCCGGCTCCAAAATGACCCCGGGTGGCCCACATCGAAAGGAGAACAGTGCAAGGAAAGCAGTGAGAAAATCCCGGCGCCTGGACAACCCCCCCAACAAGAACCGTCCCCAGCCGGGCTCTGCCCACACCCTCCCTATCCCAAGACCTGGGAGGCCAGCCAACTTCTAATTTGGACGGCTTTTTACGATGGCTTCCTTAAGGGACTGGCCACGGGTGCTTTAATGGCACGATTGCAATCCCCAAAGCGTCCCTCTCAATTGCAGCCAGCGAAAGAAATGCAAGCGAGGGGAAGGTACAGGGGGTCCTCATTTAATGACGGCAATGGGGACCAGCAACTGTCACTTAGTGACATGGTCGTAAAGTGTGATGTCACATGACTGCCCCACTTAGTGACAGAAATTCCAGCACTTCCGGTTGCCATTGTTAAGTGAGGACCTCACGTAGTTGCCATTTGTGGCCTCCTGCCAGCTTCCCCATCAACTTTGCTTGTCAGAAGCCGTCTGGGAAGGTTGCAGATTACAACTGCGGGACACCACAATGGCTGTTAAGTCCCCTCATTCAGCGCCGTTGTAAGTTCAAACGGTCGCTGAACGAGTCATCAGTAAGCGAGGATCACCTGTAGAGTGCAGCTGGACCAGGGCAGGGACTGTGTGGCACTGCTTCTCAAGGACTCCAGCCAGATGCCCTCCACTGGTCCCGCGCAACTGGTAGCTGACCCTGGATCCACATCTCTGCTAACAGTGGGATGCCTGCCCCTCCCCTCCCCCCCGTTCTCCCTTGGCCTCTTCAACCCAGCAAAGGTGTTGGAGGATGAACTTCGAAGATGCCACCAGCGGGCCCTTCCTCAGGTTCTGCCTCAAGGACCTGGCATCAGAGACGCTGCCAACGCAGCCTTTCTGAGATGATCCAGCTGCGTTTCAATTCCCGCCAATGGGCAAGAACCAGCAAAAGGAACTGAGGGGCTTCAGACTCTCCCCACCTGGGGGCAGCACAGGGCAGAGGTTCCAGATGTTGGGGACAACACTGGGCTGCAGGACAGAAACCTGGGGCAGTGTGCCAGGCCTTGGCCTCCTGTGGATTTAGCACGGGCGCTCCCCTTGCATTCTTGCTCGACACTTTTTCCCCAGCGGGGTCTGCCAAGAAAGACAGCAAGCAAGTCAAGAGCGCCCCGAGCATATGCAGAGTGCTTTCCTCAAGCTGCCCCTTGCCTTGAGAGATGGAGAGGGAGAGTGGTACCCGACCAGAAAACCTCACTTCCAGGAGGGCAAGTAAGATCCCGAATGCCTCGCGTCACACCTGCCGCGTGAGAAAGGGGCATTCTCTGCTTCCGGAAGTGGAATGGTTTTTTGGGAAAAGCTGCCTGCTTTTGCTCTTGCCAAACCCACTTTGAAGAGAAACAAGAAAAAGGATGCATCATTTCTAGCGACGGACAGAATTAGCTGCCCAACAGCCAAACCCAACTGAGGAAAATCATTAGTACGGAAACCCGCAGGCTTTTCATTCCCACCTGCCCCCCTTCCTCCCCCAAATCTTTATTTGGCACTTGGTAGGTGACACAGCCCTTCTTCTCCTGCATTTCGAAGCCAAGAAAAAAACACAACAGAGGCTTTCTCTCCTTCCCCCAGAATCTAGCCGGCAGGAAGCGTGCGATGCTGATCCTTGGTGAGGCTGAACCAGGGTTACGCGGAACCAGAAGAATTACGCCGAGAAGGAACAGTTGGATGCACGTCTGAATGGAGGCAAAGGGGTAGGAGGGAAGCCGTAGCAGCCGCTCTTGCCAGGACCCTGCCTCAGTCCAACCAGGGCTGCGTCAAAGCCCAGCAACCATGGCACAAAGGTGGCGAGTTGGGAGGGGGGCACATCTTGATCCAAGCAAATGCTACCGACATAATCCCCCAAAGGCCAAGGACTGGCTCGGGATATTGATCGAGCTGAGCACCCTGGTTCCAGCAACGGGCAGCCGTGCCCGCCGACAGACCGAGCAGCTGGCCACCCGCAAGGTGGGACGTTTTCTTTTAAGGAAGAAAACCGGCCTCAGCTGCAGGGGCTCTCTGGGGCCTGCATTTCTCACCATGCCAAGGGCCAACGCCACGCTGGGTTCTTACCAAGACCCTCTGAATAGCTGCTAGGGCAGTGTTTCTCAACCTTGGCAACTTTAAGACGTGGGGACTTCAACTCCCAGAATTCCCCAGCCAGCAACAAGTTGCTGGCTGGGGAATTCTGGGAGTTGAAGTCCCCACGTCTTAAAGTTGCCAAGGTTGAGAAACACTGTGCTAGGGTGTCGTGCCAGTAAGCCTAGCCGCATATGGTGTCCGAGGCCACCCCACTCACCCACCCTGGTCCACTCTCGGAAATTGCCCCTGCAAGCCACCGCGCCTCCCTTCCAGCTGGAGGGTCGCATCCAGCGGCCTTCAACGGACCTCGGCCGAGCCACAGCAGAGTCCAGCCTCCTTGAGCGCCCGAGGCAGGAACCCAGCGGTGGAGCCTCCCCGACGGATGGCCGTCCAGCCCCCGCCTGAAATCCTTGCGCTTCCCTGCCCTGCCCGAGGGGCCAGCCGTCTCCCACAGTCCCTCTCCTGCCCGTCTCGCCTTTCAACGGCGCACCCAGAAGCCCCGTGCGCCATCTTCCACGCAGAAACTTCCCAAGGGGGGAACAGCTTCCCTAGCCGCGAATTCCTCCCCAGAAGGTGCCATTCACACAACGGGCATCACTTTGGCACTCCATCTTTCAGCCAAAGACGCATGTGCAATTGTGCAGCGGGGTGTCTAAAACACACGCACAGAGATCCACGATTGCAAGGGATCCTGACTCACGGATCCAAAGCGCACCGTTTGGTGGAAAGGCAAAGGAGCCTTTTGACTAAGAAACGGCTCAGAAGAGTCGGCTGCAGCCAGGGCGCCGTCTGGGAGGCCCGTCTCGGCTCTCGAAGGGGCCACGAAGAGCCGGGGGGGCCGAGGAAAACGCCCCACATCCACAGGTACCCAGCAAGGGACATCGGGCATGTGGCGACCTCATTACCCCTCCTTTCAATGGCCCACCTGCTTTGGGACCCCACTTTTGACCGGCTCGCAGGGATTTCGGAGAACAGAAAAAGGGAAGCCATTTAGATGTTGATAGGCTGGCAATTACTGGCACGTTCGTCGCTTCATCTGACATAATTGTTACACAGAAACACTGGTATTTCAGTTGTGGAATTTCAACAGCCCCAGCTTCCGCATCTCAAGAACAGCGAAAGGAGAAAAAGACCCAGTGAATTTAACAGCCTCCCTTCCAGGAAAAGTCAGGAGGAGTGTTTTCTGACTCGCCCGTTTCATTAAAAGGCAGAAGCATCCTTCCGCATTGGCCCAGAAGTCGGGCACGGTTACTGCACCAGATGGATTTCTGCCTGAGGCCCCTGAAGGGCTGCAATTCTCAGCACTGCAAGGATGCGTCAGAGGTGTAAAAAGCTCTCCCGGTCTCTCTGAAGGAGCTGCTGGCTGGGCGGAGTGAGCCCAGTGCAGCAACTCATACAGTGACATAACAGAAATCCTCCTTCAGGGACAAACCATCCGTCTGCCTCTTCCTCCAGGGGCAGAACAACTCATCTTCGCAGCAGTGGGGTCAGAATGCAGCAGAGCGGTGACTCACGCAGAGAGGTGGCAAACCGCCTCCTCCTCCAGAGTTTGACGGAGATTCGTTCTTGAATCCCGCGTCTTTCCTGCAATGCGCTCACAATTAGTGAGGTCTGGACTGCGGCCACCATCATCTCCGGAGAGCTGAGGGTGATGGGAGTTGTAGTCCAACACGTCTAAAAACCCTGGCTGGAGAAGGCCGATCTCTCTCCCCCAACGCTCCCTTCATCGATAGCAATTATGGAAACATTCGCCTGGGTGTGCTTCTGAAACCGATATCTGACCAGGCACACGCTTTGCGCCAACGTCCTCGCCTTCCCAATCGCTGTGCCACAACTCAAAACTCACCCAAAGACACTGTCAAGAAGACCCTCGTGGTGAAAAAGCCGCCAGAGGAAGGCGCGACCGGCGGGCGAACGGCTTTCCAGCCAGATGTGTCTGGGAACCGAGCACACAAACATGTGCGCATGATGAGAAATGCGCATGAAAGGGGTGTGAATTTCCAGGCAGCGTTCACTAAGCCCTACAGAAAACCGCCAGCCGACTCAGAAACGGCCAGGAGAAAGGAGGAGCGGCGAACTTGGCAGCTTCACCCACCCCATCAAAACTCCCCCCCACCCGACATGCACCCCCAGCTCACGTTCTCCCGCCCTGCTCCGGGACGGGGGCGGCAGACTCTGCCAGTACCTGCTGGGCCTGGGGCGAGGCAGTGCCCCCGCCTGCCCCTCAGCCACGCCAGCTGCCGCCAGCCGCCGCCGGAGAAGCGCCTCGGTTCCCCGCACCCGGAGCATCCTTGCAGCAGCAGACACCCCCAGACGGTTCCCATGGAGACCGCATCAAGTACAGCACAAAGGTGGAAGCGGAAAAAAAGAGAAGTCATCTTTGCGGGGGGGTGGAGCGCTGGCGAGAGAGGTCACGAATTCGGCAGCCCCGAGCAGCACACGCGAAGTCCCAGCAGCGGCGAGAGGCCCCCGAGGGACCGAGCAGGCGCTTCTCCGGGCATTCAAGTCTTGCCCAGGACGGGGGGGGGGGAGCGGGTGAGCTGAAGGGTGGGAAGGATGGCTGGGAGGAAAGAGGAGGGGCCACCCTCTGAAGCCCCTCCAAGCCAGTCTGGCCAAAGACCGGATTGATTTGTAGACACCAACCAAGAACACAGACGATCACAGCGCCGTTGGATTCCTAATCAACCTTGTCCACCAATCGTCATGGATTTAACTCTCCCAAGCAACTTAAAAGCCCTGTTGATCCGCTGAGTTCAACTCCTCCCCGGAGGACTTTGGAAACAGCCTTGGACCGGGTCCCCTTTCGCTTCCGACCCTAGAGTCCTGGGAATTCCTTGTGGTCTCCCATCCAAAGACTAACCAGCCCTGGCCCTGCTTAGCTTTTCAAGATCGGCCGAGGTCAGCTTCAGATTTGGCCCTTGCTTCACTAAGGAAATAAATTGCCGACCTTTTGCACAGCAGAAGACTTTGCCGGACACCATCTAGAAGAGCAAGCAATAAAACAGTCTTGTGGCATCATAAAGACCAGTATGCAAATAAATACACTCCTAGACAAGTGCATAAGAAGAGTGCAAAAGGGGTTTTCTTTCTTCCGAAGGGCCACATGCTTGGGTCATTCTTTTTAATCCCGGGCACGTCTGCAGCCAGCTCAAGACTCAGTCACCCCACTCCCATGTGAAAAGGGGGATGTAAAATCCTCTTTGCATTTGGCCCTTACAAGGCTGGCACATTTCACGTGTGGTTGCCTTGCACGGAGCAGCCGTTTTTGCAGAGCGGCTCTGCCCGTTACGGAGTGGGAAGCTTCTCCCTCCTGCAGAGATGCCCGCAGGCTGTGTGGCAGAAGCGAAGCACCAGAGACCCCAGCCAAGGAGGACAACAGCAAAGAGCAACCCCAACACACAGGAGAAGGAAAAGACACCTGACTGGGGGAGACAGAAGGAGCCTTGGGCAAAAGTACGTCTGGCTGTAGACATTGTAGGAAGAAAGCCATGTTGGTTTGGGGTGGAAAGTATCAGGAGTCTGGCGGCCCCTTTTCTGTCTCACAAATTTCATTCTAGGGCAGCTTTGGGGAGTGACTCTCGATTGCTTGTGGGGTTTGCTCCCTGTTTCTATACAGTAGCTCACCCTGCCAGTGTTGGGGGGGGGGCGGTCTTCTCCTTGCTAGTTCCTTGAGTGGGTATTTTTTTCTGCTCGACTGTTTGTCTGGTGTTAATCCCCGCTTATCTGGGTGTTGGTAACAAAAAGACCGAAACACTTCAGCCAACACCCAGATAAGCGGGGATTAACACCAGACAAACAGTCGAGCAGAAAAAAATACCCACTCAAGGAACTAGCAAGGAGAAGACCGCCCCCCCCCCCAACACTGGCAGGGTGAGCTACTGTATAGAAACAGGGAGCAAACCCCACCCTCCCTCCCCCTGATGATGCTCCCTAGTTGGGGTAATGAAATGCCTGCAAACAAACCACCCAGCTCAGAGGGCACCAAGCGCACCGCAGGTCAGCCCTGAGTGCCAGAGATGCTCTTCTGTTGTGACTCCTGATTCCTTGGAAAAAAGGAGGTGGGAGGGGGCCAAAAGCCGTCTGTGAGATCCCTCCGGCTCCATCTTGCTCCAGGGGAAAGACACAGAGCGTGGCTTTAAGTCAGAGGAAGACCAAATGGTAGGAAAACTTCCCGAGAGCACCCGCTCGTAAGCCAGTGGCCCAGAGGGTGGTGGACGGGTGGGGATGCTTTCAGCTGGACCCTGCCCTGGGCAAGGGGCTGGACTTGATGACCTCCATGATCCCTTCCAGCTCCACCACTAGGTGCGTAGCATGGGGCCGGCAGCTATTTTCCCGCTGAGGGCTGCGTTCCCCGAGGGAGAACTATTGCGGGGGGGCCAAAGTGGGTGGCCCCACCCCTGCTGGCCTCCTTCCCTCCCAGGCCCCCCTCCAAGGCCAGACACCCCGGAGCTGCAGAAACCACGGGGATGACAAGCCGAGGGAACTCATTGCTATTCAGCCCGAGAGCATCACGAGCGGGAAGGTCACCTGGCCTGCGTTGGGCACAGACGCCCACTCGCCATCGGAGGATCTTATGTGGTCTGCATTTTTAAAGCCACCCGAGTCAGCCTGCGCTTCTGAGACAGAGAGGAGGGCTGTAAAGACTCCCAGTGGGTGGCTGCAGCCCCCCGCTCTGCCCCGGGGCACAAAGGCCCGCACTTTACGAAAAGCGAAGTGCCTCCCTCGGGGAAAGCCGTCCACCAAAAAAATGCCCATCCCCTTGTTTTTTTTAAAGACAGATCTTAGCAGAATTGGCAAGTCTAGCAGATTTCTCTCACTGCCCCATTCGGCTCTGCCCTGGGAGAAGCTGTATCCCCCCTTGGCACCACTGTACGTTGTTTGAAATAATGTTTAGTGTTACTTGGCGCATTTTCCATTTTCTTTTAATTTTAAACCCTGTCAGTCTTCAAACAGGAAGCCTCCCCATGCAAAAATTGTGTTCTGCCAGCAAGCTTCAACCGTTTGCTTCAAAACAGAGTAAGACTCCAGTCCTCATGGTTCTGAAATCAAGGCTGATTTAGAAAAGAATTTTTTTCTTTCCTTCGGGAAGGGATGGGCAACCTACAGACCACCATCAGCTTTCTTTGCTGCCCCAAACCCTTTCTTTTTGGTCCTGCAAGTTCTCTCCAGCTACTCTGCTGAAATCTAATGGCACAGAGCAATTGAAGCCCCGGTGTTCAGCCACGTTTAGGTGGGAAACAGACTAAAATTGTTACCAAAGCCCCCCGTCCCTCTGCAGTTTAATTCACGGAAATAAAGATGCAGCAATCCAAAAGAAACTCTCCAGAATTTCAGAAAAAGCCAGCCCTGAGCGGCAGGTCGGTAGGGAGGAAGGCACAGAGGAGGGAGGGAGGGGTGCCATTGACCAGCTACCGACTGCCCTCCGCAGTCCAGGCTCTCAGCTGACCGGCTGGCACTGTCAGCTTTTAGACATCCGATCTTTCACCACTTTCCCTGGAGAATCTGTTGGGATCAAGCCCGGAGTCTCCTGCTGTCAAAACTGACAAGGAACCCTGGAAAGATGGAGGGGCATGTTTGCAAAGGAACTGGGTGTCATGTGATGGGGGGGCGCATCTCTCCCAGGAATCTGCAAAGTCACTGCATGTTGGGGGCAACGGGCACTGAGGTGCCAAAGCAAAGAAAGCCATTCCCAGCACAGAGGAAGAGGCTGCTGGGTGAGGCCCCTCGGAGCCCGGCGTCTTGTTTCCCCTCCAAGGGGCCGGCTGGGTGCTCAGAGAGAGGGGAGGCCCCCTCTCGCCACTGCTCAACTGGCATCTGAAGACAGGCCGCCCCAACGTGGAGGTGACACGTCTTCAAGACGAAGAACCCTCAAAGGAGCTGTTCTCTCTGAGTATCTCCCATCCCCTCTGAAGGCCATCCAGGTTAGTGGCCGTTGCCACATCTGGTGGCCATGCATTCCACAGGTTAATTGCGTGTGCAGAAAGAAGCGCCCCCTTCTACCTGTTGGAAACCACCTTCCAATCAGCTCCATTCCGGCCCTCAAAAGTGCTGCCCACTTTTTCCCGGCCAGGCGTGACTCTACACTCCTTCACATCACATCTCCACTTGGCCACCTTTTTTCCAACCTAAAAGGTCCCAAAAGGACGAACCTCTCCTCACAGGGACACTGTCTGAGTCCTGGGATCTTTCTGGCTACCCTCTTCTGCATTTTTCCAGATGTTTCATTCTTTTGCCCTGGGGGCAACCAGGCCCATCCACAATAGTCCAGATGTGGATGATCATTCTATTTGCCACCCGACGAAATGCCATCTGCCTTATCACAACAGAGGCGACATCTTCCCTGACCTCTCCAGATGACCCTTGGCTCTTTCTCCTGCTTAGCTACCCACAGCTCGGGCCCCCTCCATCTGCCAGTGAGGCCAGGCATTTTTTCCCACACCGGCCACTTTCCATTGACTTCTGGAGCTTTTCACAAATCACCTCTACCACCCCAAAAAGTTTCACCGCAATCTAGGAATTCCGCTAACTTGCTCCTTACCCCAAAATTAGGATCATTTTTGAATGGTTCAAAAGCACCAGTCCCAAGACTGATCCTTGAAGATCCTTCCGAATTTGCTCGCTGAGAAAGTTGCATATTATTCCTCCTCTTTTCACCACTTAGCAATCCATCAAAGACCAGGAGGCCTCCTCATCCATGGCTGCTACGTTTTCTCCGGGAAGGGAAGGGAAGGGAAGGGAAGGGAAGGGAAGGGAAGGGATTGAGGAACAATCTGATGAAAGCTGGGTGAAGGCCTTCACCAGATCTCAAAGCATGGAGCCACCTCTGAACAGGAGAAGACAGGTCCACTGGAAGGCCATGCCAGGGCTCGGGTTGGGTGAGAGGGAAGAGATTCAGAGGACTGGGAAATCTGCTCAAAGTCTACCCATGCAAAAGGAACGCCATCTGCTTTGAGCACTCTCCTTACTAAGAGTTGCAGGAACACGCCCTGGATCCGGCCGGCCACGCCCTCTTCCCCGTTTCTCTTCAATGCTCAGCTGGCGTTCTGGGCCACCAACTATATTCTCAGACCTTCCCAGTCTCCAGTTAGAGATTTCTTCTCCCCAGCCAAGACGCCATGCATTCGGGCACCTACCTCTTATGCACATCTTGAAAAACCTTGGCGCATGAAAAGCAGAGGCACCAATAACCCGTCCTCAGGGATCCCACCTCCCTTTGGAAACTCCGTTGTTCCTGCCCAACCCCCTGGAAGACCGGCCACAAATCACGATTCTCTTTTCTTTAATAAACCCCTTTAAGGGAGGAGTGTTTTTGGCCCTGTTTATTTATTCGGATTTGTTTTGATGGGGCAATTAAATACCTTCCTAATTTGTGACACTCAAGCAGGGAGAAATTTTATTCTTGCAGAAAAAGAGAGGCGCCGAAAGCAGCGGATTGGGGTTTAATTACAGGCTTTAGCTAGGAATTAAGATTCCACCCCCCGCAGCTTCCATCCTGGGTGGGTGACTCACATCCACAGTGCCTCGAAACAAACTACTCACCGAACGCTGCAGAGACAGGGAGCTTCTCCCAGCTAGGTCGTGATAGCAAAGCTGTCGCCGTAACCATAGCGGGAAAACTGACATCACACACGTCATGATGTCATCGCACAAATGATGCAAAGGCGTCATTTGCACGATGACATAAAAACGTGTGTAATGTCCTTGTGGTTTCTCCTGGATGCCTAGGGCTGCATCCGTTCTCAAAAATGCCGTGGGATTCCTTCCTGGTTCATAAAACTGTGGCGTCTTCTTGGATGTCATTATAACAGGATGTCATTCTCTGGGGGGCCAAGGGCTGCACCGAATCTCAGTATCCGCCTGTGATTCTTAACCAGATTATACAACTCACGACTCGTGTGTGGATCAGAAGCCTCCGCGTTGACAATGACGACGACCCCAGAATTTCCCCCGGCCAGGTCTGCCGAGAAGTGTGAGCAAAATCCACACCAAGGTCAGACGTTTACTAGGTGAGCAGAAGGTTCACAAAAGACCACTGCACAGTTCTGAGAATCCAAGGAGGTTTCATCAGGCAAGATTCCAAAAAACCTTCCAGGAAGGAAGGAACGTGGAGGAGTGCCAGAATCTGGTGGAAGCCACAGCAACATCATGCATGTCGTTGTGCAAATGATGCATTTGACATTGCACCCATCATTGTGCAAGTGATACTTTCAATGCAGCGCATATGATGCTTTACATCATTTGTGTCCCCTGTGGGGTGTTGTGACACATAATGTCACTTGCCACCACGTGGCGTCAACCCTTTGAGGTAAGCAAGGCCACGAAAGAGGAAGTGACCAGGAGTCTCAGAAAGGGTTTCAGTGCTGTGCTGGGAGAGACCCTCGAAAACCTCTCCAAGCTGCTCTCGACTTCGACTTATACCTAATATAATCAAGGCAAGGCTGCTTTGAGCTTCTTTCTCACACTTTCCCCTTTCCCAGGGCTCAAATTTCTTTTCCGTAACGGCTCAGCCTTCTCTGAGCCAAACCACCATTCCATCACCGCGGATCACGAGCTCTGGAGGAGACCTTCTTGCTAAAAGACCTGCCTCAGTTTAATTAGTTTTATCCCTGCAACAAGAGGGAGACCGGACAGTGCCTTGACAAAGGATCCCACCACCCCACAAAGCAATCCTGCCTGCAGCGGTGTGGGTTGGCGTCCCAAAAACCTGTCCAGCGAGGCAAAGCCTTCCCCGATCCAGCCTCCACTCCCATCCCAACCTTCAGCTTCTTTCCCTGCTGACCTACCCTGTCCAATTCCCATTCTGGCCCTCCTCGTTTCCAGTGAAACTAGCTAGATCACGGAACCGCCTCGTTCTGAGCGCCCCGTCGTTTCTCGTTCCCAAGACAGGTATCGCAGCACCTTGTCTTCTCCGTGGAACAGACCACGCGGACAGTCGCTCTCGCTGGAGGCTCAAGAGCTGGGAATGAGACGTGTCCCTTCCACAAACATCCACACTGGCCTAGAAAGGAAGTCACGCCTGTTTCCAGACAAGGAGGATTCCTGAGAGGAACCGGGTGGAAGAAATGCGGGAAACTTATCCCCAACTGTGATCAAGCTTTACGGCAGGGAGGGGAAAAAGAAAAAACACCAGCACTTCAGGCCGAGCGCATCTTTCACAACCGTCGCCGCGCCACTGAAACAGTGCTGTAATCGTAAACCCTCTTCTTGCCTGGCTGCTGCATAACCCTGAAAGTTGATGCACGCAAGCCGGGAGGACAGCAGAGCCCTTTCTGCAAAGGCCCAGGCGACCTGTCAGCATTTCCAGCGCAGCCCCCCTGCCCCCATTTTCACTGTTTTTCCCATTTGGGAGTTTTGATGAGGGGGCTGAGGACTAAATGGAGGGCAGGTGCTTCACCACTGGAGCGCGACTGCTGACCTATCACCGCATCACTGGGGGGGCCATCCTGGCTTCTGGCCTGCTGTCTTTGGAAGCACAACTACCGACTGACCGGGGGGGGGGCAGTTGGGTGGAACAAGAGCTGCTAGGAGCCAGGGCCCCAGAGTTTGTTTGCTTTTTCTGTCTGCTTTTCAAACCCTCAGAAGACGATCTCAGGACGGAGGCTACACTACGGAACGGTACGGAACCACCCTACCGATGTTCAAGCATGGGGGTTGGCAGGGGCTGCAAAAGAAATTAAAAAAAAAGTTTTGGGGGTGGCTTAAAGCAGGCCCTACCTGGAAGAAATGACCCAGGTGATGAGAAGGGTGGGTGTACTTGTAATTTGCTAACTGCAGGATGGTGACAGCCTCGGAAGAGCATTGACGGAGGAGCTGTATTAGTCTATGGTGGCAAAAAATCAGGAGGAGTCGGGTCACACCTTTTCCGACTCACAGCTGCGGCTCACGAAAGCTTCTGCCTTTGAATAAAATTTGTGAGTCGGAAAAGGTGTGACCCGACTCCTCCTTGGAAGAGCAAAGCACCTGCAGATGGTGATGGTGGTATGATCATGACCCTAGACCCGATTTGGAGTGGCACGTACGAAAAGGATCCAGTTTGGAGCACCGTGCTTTAAAAAGGCCGCAAACCACTGAGCACGAGCCAGAAGGCAGGACGGTCCAGAGGACGTGTCTGGAGAGGAAAACTGAAAAGGCCGAGAACAAATTTGCCTAAAATTTGTCCCCAGATCTGGGCCCACAATGGACAGAGCAGAGTTGCTCTCCAGCTGCTCGGCTCCGGTCGGAAAAAATACGGTGGCAAAGTGGGGATGAGCCTGGCGGAGAAGCCGGTCTTTGCTAACTAGAGGACAAAACGTATTGTAGGGTGAGGTGGGCGGCATGTATACCTTTGAAAAATAAATCAAATCAAATAAATAAAGAGTCCCGTTATAAACTATTTGACGGTGGAACTGCCCATCTCGGGGAGCTGGGCTGGCTGGCTGGCAGCCCCTCTTTTGCAGGAAATAGGAAAGCAAAGGGTGGAGGGTGCCCTGCCAGCGGTGCTGGGCAGAGACCGGGACTCAGTCAGGGGTAGAAAACTGCCTGCCACGTCGAGGATCACGTTGCAAAATAGCTGCCTTTGGGTGTGAAATCCTTGCTTTTCAGGCCAATTCCGTTTTCAGCCATTTATTTATTTATTTACTTACTTACTTATATTTCGAATTTGTCACTGCCCATCTCCCTGCAGGGCGGTTTACGATAAGAATAAATATTAGTCAAAATAGAATAAATATGAATTAAAATATATTACAAAACGACAGTGGGAATTTTAACAGTGGGAATGGCCATTTTCCAGGATTTGGGGTGTTTAGGAGAGCTAGGAGGCCCCTTCCTGCTCTTCACACACTTAACCCTCCCCAAATAAAAGAAAATGGGCCTCTTTCCAAGCACTAAATGCCTCCTGCACCCAAGGGCAGAGTTGCAGCCCCCGCCCCCAAGCTGCCCCATGGGTCTGCCAGCTCCTTCCCAAGATGGCTTTTGCCATCCGAAGCACATTCGCGCGAGAACGATGCCCCTTCGGCCCTCGCTTCTCCCTCCTGTACAAAGCCGGACTTTTGGCTTCCCCCTCTGCGTAGTCCTGGTGTGAAATCTGCCCCTCCGAGGAATCCTAGGCCAGTCTACTCAGGAGTAGGACCTACGGAGTCCAATGAGCATCACGTCCTGAGGACTGGACAGCTTCGGCCTCCGAGGTCTCCGTCGTTTGCCCTCTACCATCCTACAGTTCCACCCGAGCCAACACATGAAAACCCAAACCAGCCAGCCAACCGTGTTTACGGGGCACCTCTATCTGGTAGCTCATTTGGCAAACCATGGCTAAACAAACCACGGACTAATGTGAGTGGACCAGACCCAAAGCACTGCAGTGCGCTGCCCTTACTCCCCAGAAAGCAGGCCTACATCTGCAGCCGGCTTCGGCACGATCCTCTGGCACAATTAAGCAACGGCATGACTTGCTTTCCAAACTGTGTCGAGAGGGCGGGGACGAAAGGGCCTGTTCTGGATCCAGATTTGGAGGCAAGCGGGCTTTAACTGGGTTCGGATCCCATCCCCGTTTTACGCTTTGCAGAAACGCCCAGCAATGAAACCTTTTCTTCCTAGTGCAAGTTCCAGTAAGGCAAGTTGCTACTTCACAACCCACAGGCGAGGGACGATGAAAACTTGCTCAAGGGGTTTTAACTCCGGTTTGATGCTGCTACCGTAGACCACAGAGGGGCTTGGCCGTTAGCATCACGGAAGGTCAAATACATAAGTAACTCCCCCAAAATGATTTGAAAGGTTTAAAAACAAGACGCCAGTGCACTTTCATTTTTAAATCCAGGGCCCTCCTCTCTGGCACAGGAAAACAATGCGCTGTGGGTAAACTCAGAAGCTACTCCACTTCCACCAGAAATGAATCGCTGCCATGCAAAAGTGGATTTTGCAGCAATTCCTAGGAGAAGCTAACCTCAGGGAGGGAACTGTATGTTATCCACGCTCCAAGCACTCTTCTCTTCTTTTCACCCAGTGGTTTGCTGCTCAGGGCACTTGCCAGATGAAAATATTCGTGGGTCACTGGCTGCAGACACCTCCACCCGACTTTGGGCAATCCAGCTTCAGATTTGCAAAACATCCCCGCTGTCTGAGAGCCGCAAAGGGCATGTAATCAAATTCAGCCAGGCTCCGCATTAAGCAAAAATTTAAACCCTCATCTCTCTCCGGCACATCTCAGGCCCTGCTGGCATTTCCAGAGGGGAATTCAATCTGTTTAGCCGTCTATTTGCAATCTGGCAAAGGATCTGTCGGCCACAAAATGAAGTTGCAAAAGGTTCCCATTTGATTTTAAAGTCATCCTTGAATAAAAACAGTTTGTGGGCGGAAAATAAAGCCAGGAGGGTACAAAGTTTGAGCAGAACTGAGAAGGGAATGGTGGCGTCACTAGGCATGACTTGGTAAAGATCAGGAGCTGACAGCACCGAAGGGCAAAGACCCCTCCATGTCTTACTTTACTCTGGTTTACAAAATGCCAATCTATGCTGTTGATGCCATACCGCCTTGTTACCTACCAAGCAACTTTACACCTATACATGGCCAGAGACCTCCAGCCACTGCCACCAGGTTTTCCCCAGATAAGCCAGCTTAGAGCTGCCTTTCAAGGTTCAGACAAAGCTTGAACTACCCAAGGATCCTGAGCCAACCTTTCATTTTGCAGGATCAAACCATTGGGAAACTGTTGCACTGACTTTCTTTTTCCAAGGACCCACTGATATCAAGTATTGTTTTGAAAGCCAAGTTTCTAGCCCTTGTGAAGAAAGGGAGGGGGGAGGGTCTGGGCAGGACTTCTAGAGAACAGGGAGCTCAGTGCCTTGAAACCCACCGACCCAATTTCTGCCCTTCCTCCCCGCTTTCTTGCTCCGCCCGAAACACCTGCATTTCCCCCCCAGCCCTGAATTCCAGACGCAGAAGGCACCGAAGAGCAAACGGGAAAACCTCATCGTCACCTCCAACGGCTGTGCCGGCTGCGGACACTGGGACTTGTTGCCCCGAGCACCGGGGGCGAGCGTCGGGTGGAGCGAGGAGGACCGCGGAGGCCGGGCGGGGAAGGAGGCTCGGACCCCCGAGGGCGCCGCGCCGCGCCCAGCCCGCGGTCCGGTCCCGAAGCTGCCTCGTGGGGCGCCGGGGGACGCGTCCGAGACGCCCTCGCGTTCAGCCGCGGCGCCTTTCGCCCTCCGCCGCCGCCGCCACGAGCCTCGGCTGCCACCCGCTGCGCCCGGGCACCGCGCCGCCCCGCGCGCCTGCCCGTTCCCGGGAGGTGCCCCGCAGCCCCGCAGCCGAGCCGCCCCGCCCCATCCCGTCCGCGGCTGGCTGGCGGCTGGCTGGCTGGCTGGCTGGCTGGCTGGGTGGGTGGGCTCCCCCTGCCGCAGCCGCCCCGGCGCCCCTTCACCTCTCCAGGGCGCGGCCGGGCAGCGCCGCCCGGCGTCCAGCTGTTGCGCGCAGCCCCCCCGCCGCCGCCGCCGCCCTCTTCCAGCGGCCCCGGCGGGCTCGCTCGTCCGCGCTCCGCCGCCTGCAGAGGAGAGGAGAGGAGAGGAGAGGAGAGGCCGCCGCCGCCGCCGCCGCCGCAGCCACCGGGGCTGATCCGGGCCGGCAGCGGCGCGTTTTTGAATTCCAGCCGGCGCCGCCGATTGGCTCGAGCGTTGCCAGGGGGCGCGGCGCCCCGGCCCGGGCAGGGGGCGGGACGGCGGGGAGGGGTCGGGATCCGCCCGGCTCTGCGGCGCCCGCAGCTCCGCGCCAGCCAAGCCGCCGCCCGGGGGCAGCGGGGCAGCGGGGCAGCGGCCACGCCTCGCCTCCCGGCGGCCGGCTGCGGGGTCCCAGCGGGCGCCTGGCCCGGGCCACGCGACGGCGGGCGCCAGGCTGCCGCCGCCGCCGCCGCCTCGCGAACCGGAACGGCTTCTGCTGCGCGGCGCCTCCTTGCTCCGGGGCCTGACCCGCGCGGCGGCCGGGCGTCGCAAGGCTGCTGCCGCGGTGGCCCCCGCGCGCCTGCCTTTCGGGGCTGCGGGGCTCGGCCCTCGCGGCGCCCCTGCTCCCCGTCCGGGCCGCGGGAGACGCTCCCACCCGGCCCAGCCTCGGCCGGGGCGGAAAGGCTCGCCGCGGCGCGGCGCAGCGCAGCGGCCCCTCGGCCGCCCGGGAAGCGCTGCTCCGGCTGGCCCGCCGCCCGGGGCGCCTTTCGGGCGGGCAGCCTTGAAACGGCCCCTGGCCCTGGCCCTGGCCCTGGCCCTGGCCCTGGCCCTGCCCCCGCGGCCGACTCTGGTCCTCGTGGCCGAGTAACGGCGGGCCGGGAGGAGCGCCCCGGGCCGGATCCCGCCGCGCCTCCGCCAGCCACTTCGGCCCGGCTCCTCCCCGGCCGTGTCCCCTTGCGGCTGGCCGGGAGCCGCCGCCGTCCCAGGTGGGGCGGCGGGGTGGAGGCTTCCGTCCCCCCGCTCCTCGAGGGCCGGGAACTGCTCGCGCTCCCCGGTTCAGCGCCAGGTTAACAACGTCCCCGGGGACCGCGCAGACCCTGGAGCAACCAGGCCAGCTGCCTCGGGGGCAGGAGAGCCCTGAGGAAGGGTCACCCCCCCGGCCTTCTGGAGCAGCCCCTGAACCCCGGCGGGGCAGGGGGCGAAGCCGGGGAGCCTGCCTGGAGGGAGGGAGGGAGGCAGCCGAGGCAGCCGCCCTTCCAGAGCTCGCCGGGCGGCCGTGCGGGCGGGTCCCCCGGCCAGGAGGGCCTTCACGGCGACCAACAGGCCCCGGATCTGACGGGGAACCAGCGCAGCCCTGGCGGGTTAGGATCGCCCCGCAGAGCGAGAAGCGCCGGGACTGCAGCCCTCCGGCCAAGTGGGGCTTCCCGCTGCCCTCGCGCTGCCGCCGTTCAGTCCCGCTCGTTCCCAGCCTGGGCGAGGATCGGGAATCGGCGCCTCCCCAGACCCCGGGCCGGACGAAGAGCTGCCCTGGTGGAAGCCAGCTTCCCGGGGGGCCTGCTGAAGAGTGGAAGGGTCCCTTCTTGGCGGGCTGCCCCTTCTCCAAAGCCACGGCGCCGGCACCGATCGCCAAGGGAAGGTCAGGAGTCGGCGGGAACGCTGCACCTCCCGCCCCCCCCCCCGATCTTTGGCTTCGAGAGGCGAAGGCAGACCCGTGTGAGGTCCAGGAGCCAGCAGCCCAAGACGGCCGCCTCGTCCTGGGCGGAGACCCTTTTCTCGCACCCCTCAGCTAGTCCGGGGGGCGGGGGGCGGCCCCCCTTCTCCCGCCCGGAGCGGCGTCCGAGGGATGCTGCGGGACGGTCCCCGCGGCAACTGCCTCCCAGGCCGGAGGGGCAGCCAAGCAGGCGTGTCTGGGGACGAGCTGTTGCCAGCCGCTCGGGATCCAGCGCAGGGAGGAGGCCATCCAGCGGGGACCGGGGGCCGAGGAGGGCATCTTTGTGGAAGGGGGAGCTTGCCCTCGGCAGCCCGCGCGGGGCTCCCTCTCACCGGGAGAAACAGGCCGGCAGAAGGAAAGCTGCCCCCCGCCCGCCCGCCCGCCCGCCCACGACAGCAGCCCGAAGGAGCGGAGCCGCGGCATTCACTGCCGCGGGAGGTGACCAGGCGGCGGCTGAAGGGGGCGGGGGGGGCGCCTGCCTGTTGCAGCACTGGCGTGGCCGCCCGGGCGAGGGCGGCTCGGCCGGCCATTGGCGGATCCTCCGCAGGGCTCCGTAGGCGGCGCGCGCTGAGCTCCTGCCAGCCGCGCGCTGCAGCAGAGGCGCCGCTGCGGCCTGAGCGGCGCGGTGCCTCCGGGCGCGCCGGGGCTCCCGCCGAGCCTGAGACGGTCCCCTGCGGAAGCCGCTCGGCGGGGAGCAGGCGCGTCCTCGGCGGCGGTGCTCCTGCCCTGCGGGGGGGGCGCGTATTAAATGGCCCCGAGACCTTTTCCAACTCTGCGCCCGAGTTCCTACACTACACCAGATAAACCCGACGTGGGGACCACAGCAGTCGTTTTCCGAGGAGAAGGCAAATCCCGGAATTATCAGGAAATCAAGCGTTAAATTAAACCTCCACGATCAAGGACAATCTACCTCCCAAAACCCAGTTCGGAGAACTACAAAGCTGGATGTGGTTTGTTCTGGTCTTTCCCAAAGGGACCAAACGGGGGGGGGGGGGGGGGGGACAGGGGGTTGAAAGAATGGCATATGTGGCTTGTTTGCACAGGGCTTACAATTAACTGTACTTAATGTATTCTAATTTTATTTGGACAAGTGCTCAGAGTTAACATTTGCTAATTTTTTTCTTTTTCCTTTCCTTTCATTTTCTTCAGTCTGTAAACAATGATTTCAGGTTACAAGTCACGTTTGTTTTTAATAACAGCACATTTTTTTCCACCTTCTGAAACACATTGCTAAAAATCAGATCAATCCACATTCTTCCTGTCTGCTTGAGCTGTCAATCGGGGGAACAGACCGCCCCACGAAGCGGTGAATTCTCCCTGAAGACCTTCAAATGGAGGCTGAATTCTGCCCTGAGCGGGGGGCTGGACTAGGTGACCTCTAATGTTTCTTTCTGTGGAAACTCCTCTCAATAATGTCCTTGTACATGATAGGAGAGCTTGTTAGATCCAACCATGGTTACTGTCAGAAGCCACTCCTGGCTGGCACTCACATTGGGAGAGATCCTTGAAGGCCACTTAGAGTGACCCACTCCTTGCTAGAGGAAAGGCAGAGCTGGGGATCTCGGCCTGAAAACTGGGAGTGCCGTCTCACCTCTGGGCCCGGCAAACAGCCTTTTTATATCTGCTCGAATCAGCTTTAGAAAAATTAGTCGAACGGCACCAAGGGATGGTAAAAACCACGGTTTGCACAGCCTGGAGTTTACTGTGCATTCATTCCAAAGTCCTGAGTCTGCAAGTTGACGGAAGTGAGTGGAAAAAATGGAAACTATTTCAGAAAAGACCCCCCACCCCACCCACATACACAACTAGGAAACCAGAGATAGACTGCTTCCATATATGCAGGTTCCATTTACTATCCTACCTAAAAATGCCATTATCCTTCCTAAGGGCAGTAAGGTCCTGAGCCCAAAGCAACTGACCAACTCCTTCCTGAAAGAAGAAATATACTTCCCATCTCTGATGCTACAGGGCAGACTGGCCCAGAACACGGAGGCTCCATTTTGATCTCGCGCCATAGATGCAGGTAGCCTCTGCCAGCTCTAGGAAGCTTGGATCAAGGCAAGGCAGTGCCACTTACCAAACGCAAGGCTTTCGGCACGCAGCTGAGGGCATTGAGGGCTTTGCATGGAAAAAAGGTGCAGAGTCCTGGGCATTAGGAGGGTTGATGGAGGGGGTGGCAGCAGGGGTGGCACTCACCGGCTTCTCCTCCTCTCCCCAAGCCCCCACAGCTCTGACTTATTCATCGATTGCTGTCCAAAAAGAAGGGGCGTCAGGAGGAATTGATTGATTTGATTTATGTAGCCGCCCAACTCACCTACGTGACTCAATAGCAGATAATGAATCGTGCAATTAAAATGACAGAGGCTTGCAACCCGTAATGACGTTTCCGGGCGGGGCCCTCACCCGCTCTGGGCTCTGCTGGGCACTGCCAGCTCACCTTCCCTGTTCCTGCACCAATTCACCATCCCTGCAGAGTTGGTGCCTTATTTTTTCTTGGCAAACATTCCTCCTTTCTCATAGGCCCTCAAAGTCCAAATATCGGTATTGCTGGATCACAACAGGGGCACTGCCCACCTGCCCGCCCGCCCCAGCCAAGTTATGCCCCTCCAGAGGCCCTGTGTGGGTGTGGGGCAGGAGGTGAATTTTTTGGAGGGGGCTGGGTGAAGATGTCAGGGCCTTCCTTGCCAAGCATGGTGTGGTCATGAGGACAAAGAAGGAGAAGTCATTACTTAATTTCTGGGTGGGGGCAGGAATATTTAAGAAGATTTCTGCCCTGGGCAGGGGGTGAAACTAGGACCTCCACGGTCCCTTCCAGATGCAGGTTCTATGATTTTAGGAGGTGACCTTCTCCGGAAGAGACCTTTCTCTGCCCCGGCTCTACTTAGGACCGGCCCCATTTCCCCACGCCAGCCAGACGCATGCCTGTCGGGGGCAGGCCACCTGCCCCTCCTGCTCTGGATTCTGACCTGCTTTGTGGGTCACACACACGTTTGTTTCTCCAGCCTTACTTGGGGAGGCCAGGGACTGATCCCCCTACTTTGCAGGTGCCTCAGCCCTGTCTCTGGCAGCCAAGATGCTAGTCCTCAGGGTTCTGGCCAGGAGACTAAATGAACCCCGAGGATAAGGAAGCTGTTCCTCCATCCCTGGTGCAGATCGAGGCTCTTCCCGCTCGCACAACTTGGATGTCCTGCAGGGGCCATTTCATTCAGGCTGAGTCGGGAGGCCGACAGGCAGGCCCACGCAGAGCCTCCATCTGAGGTCCTGCCTGTTTGTCCACACCCTGAAAACCCCTTAGAAGAGGCCGCCGAGGCATGAGGGCTGTGCCTTCCCAGGACCCTTTAAAGTCGCTTTCTCCAAACCAGGTCATCTGCAGAGATGTTGAGCCTTGACTCCCACAATCCCCAGCTGGAGGACGATGGGAGTTGCAGTCTCACACGTGGGCAGGATGCTTGGTTAGGGCACGGCTGCTGCCCCCAGAAAACGTGCCTCTGTTTCCTCCCGAGGTTGCCACCCTCTCCCTGGCCCAGCCCCGCCCCCTCTGCAACTGGGACAGGACTGGCTCCCTTTTCCTGCCCCCTCCTCACCAACTGTGCCCTCCAGCCCCAAGCCTCGCCTGCCAGCTTCCCCCTGGCATGCGGTTGCCTTGGCAATGGCCGCGTCCTCTACCCTCGATGCTCTGTCTGGACCTGTTGCCAGACGATCCAGAGCGGAGATGGGAGTGGGCCACAGCAGCTGAAGGCTCATCTGCTGCAAGAAGCTGGCAAGGGGTGGCTGGGCGGAGAGGGAGGGCAGGACCCAGCTCAGCCGAAGCAGCGCCCCTGCGGAGGGCAGAGAATGCCCCCTTGAACAGGAACCAGTTCAGCCAGCATTGAGAGAAATACTGAAACCATGAACATGCCTGGATGGAAACATCATTTAATTCAGCAATGAAACCGGCAAACAGGAATTATTAATTAAAGGCACAGTAGCTCTCTAAGGCAGTGTTTCTCAGCCTTGGCAGCTTGAAGATGTGGGGACTTCAACTCCCAGCAAGGCTGGCTGGGGAATTCTGGGAGTTGAAGTCCCCACATCTTCAAGCTGCCAAGGCTGAGAAACACTGCTCTAAGGCCTTAGTTGGTTTTTTTTAGAAAGGGAAAGACTCCCTCCGATCAAGTTCAACGCCTGGTGACTGGAGAGTCACAGCCATAAAGTTTTCTTGGCAATCCCATGGAAAAAGATTGACTGTTCCCTTCTTCCAGGCTGTTTTCAACATTTCTGTCTGGCTACAAGCCTCGGCTTTCTTTGTGGTCTCCCATCCAAGCAGAAATTGGATCTCTTGCTGCCCTGCTCAGCCCAGCCCATTCAGCCAGATGCTGCCCAGAGGAGACTCAAATGCTCTTCTACCTTCACGCTGGGCAAGCAAGTCCTCTGCCGCCCTTGACGAGTGCTGCCACCACACGTGGCTCCAGAAGCCGTGGCTTGGCAACAGCACCCAGTAGCCAGACGGTAACGGCAGAGACGGCCCAACAAATTATCCATCTGGCTCCTTCTTCCAGTCCAACCAAGCACCCTCTCTGGGAAGGGAGTCCAACTTTTTCCCTTTTCATTTGCCTAAAAGGTTTTTACAGCCATCCTCAAAAGCATGAAGTCAATTACTCAACATCACGTGCTGCTCGTCTGGTTTATAATCATCAGGAATTTCACGGCCCCACCAACTGCCTGTTAGATCTTAAAGCAGCCTTCGAAAGAGGGCTCCGACTGGGGGTGATGGGGCTTAAGTCTAAGACTTCAGGAGAATGTCCAAAAGGGGATTTAACTCCTTTCTTTGCCCATTTTATATGGCAACTCCTTTGCTATATGTGATAATATAAAATTAAAAAAATTAATAAAACTTTATCCCAAACCTCTCCTTATTCCTGTCTGGACTGTACCTACTGCTTTAAAAAAAAAAAAAAGATGAGAACAGTGACCCTTTTCCATCGAGGCAGCAGCCCTTCCCCGCCTTCAGAGGTAGACTACGCCTGGAGCTAGAAGTTCCCCTCAGCCAACTTCACTACTGAGATTCTTCTTTCAAAAGAGCCCTGTCTTTATTCTAACTTTGACCAATGACTAAATGCCACAAGGAAGTTCCTAAAAACAGCTGGAAGGCAACAGCCTTCCCCAGCTTGTATCCTTCCACAACTGCCATGGAGAGGTAGACTGCCCTTGGACAGGAAGCTCTCCTTGGGGATATGGAACCTGTGGCCTTCCCAATGTTCTGAACAGTGCCCAGCACTCCCTGGCCACCAGCCACGCCAGCTGCGTAAACAGCTGGAGGGAACGCGAACGATCAAGGCCACAGGCTGGAGAGGATCCACGTCACCTCGACCGATGGGGAGGCTCAGTGGCTTAGGACGGGATCAGGCACGTCTGACGCAGACGTAGTGCCTCCCCAGCCAGGGCAGCCTATCCCGATACAGATGGCTGGGAACAAGCAGCGGGTGGGTGGCCGGGCTGGCTGCGTTAGAACCGGGCCTGGGCGGCTCTGCTCCGAGCCGAGCACCCGGGGAAGAGAAACCCGGCGGGTCTCTGTGGGCTCCCAGGGGATCCAACCACGTATTTATTCAAATTGGTGGCTGCCCAACTCGTTTGGCCAGAGGGCCTGCACCGTCTTCTCCCTGGCCCAGCACACTTGCTGCCAGAACGTGCAGAAGTGCTAATTCGGATTAATTTCAGACTTCGCACAGTCGAATTGGGCTGAACCCATTGGCGGCAGTTGCCCTCCACGTGGAGCCACACCTAAGCTCCGTTTGCGGAGGAAGAAACATGGCCTGGAAACGCACAAGATCGGTGCATGCGTGATTTGGGGGTCAGGCACTCCCTCCTGCAGTTGTAGGGAGAAAATGGAGGGGAGATCAAAGAAAGTAACCACAGTCTCAGCCACAAGCCATGGTTTGCAGACCACGGCTGTGTTTGCATGGAATTCTTGGCTTAGCGCATCAGGTGGACCAACCACAGCCGACGAATGGAAACCGGCACCCCAACTCACTTTCACCAGCCATCACCATCTTCCTGGCTGGGTTCAAACCTTGTTAAGCCATGATGGATTAACTGTGGTTCACTGCATGAATCACAATGGGCTAAGTTCACCCAACGCCCCCCGCTACGAGCCATAGCTGACAAGGCTTCCAATCGGGGCATCGGCAGGGAAGTGAAAAAATATCAAGACGTGACCACGGAACCCAAATCCCACCCCTTTTACTCGCATCACACACATCAAACAAGGGCCAGGGCTACAATTGTGTGGCTGCAAAACCCGGGTGGCGTCTTCTGCACACACACACACACACACACACACACACACACACCCGCAGACCTGCTTCCAATCGACCCTTCCTGTCCTGGTTAACTCTGGCACACCTAATGCCGAGCGTGCCAGTCCTGGTTATTCTGCTGCTTTGCTGCTCCTGGGCAGACTGATGCTGGGGCCAGAAGCCGGCAGCGGGCCCGGCTGCATTTCCCCTCTTCCCGTCAATTTCGACAGACTAATGCACACAGGGTGGTGGGCTGTATTTTTTTAATTTACAGAGGTGGCAAGACTCTTACTGACTTGATACCGCACCGGGTATCCAATGAATTGCGCCAAGCCAGTTCCGAGGCCTCCAAGGGTTGGGGAAAGGGGAGGAAGCAGCCGAAGGCCAAACGCCCCCTTTGGACTTGCCAACCTTGCCAGAAAATAACTCCCCGGAAGACAACCTCCCACGCTGCGAGTTCCGCTCTCCCTACCCCGTTTTCCTCTCCCACACTGTGTGTGTGTCCCGGCCCCCGAGCAGCCCCACTTCCAGTCTTCATTGTTGCTTTCCATCCCTTTCCTGCCCCTTTCCCTCTGGGCCTCCTGGCTCAGCAGCTGGGAAAGGACTGTTCGGAAGCCCCTTCAACGTGAGACGGAGGGCAGGAAGTTTCGGAATAGGCCCAACCTTGGCAAAGCGCAGGCCGCAGTCCCGGCGACACCATTTGGTAGACACAGAAGTCCGAGGCGCACGAGGGCAGAGGGCTCAGCGTCGGCCCACGTTTTGCTTAGACACGAGGAAGTTCCAAGTCTGAAGACGGGCAAAAGGGGGGGCCGGGAGGGTCTCCCGGCATCTGCTTCAGGGCCAGCACCCCAACCCCGCACCACTTCACAAAGGTGTCCCTTGTGCTGAACTCTGGGCAGAATGGGTGCCACTCTGCAGAATTGCCGCCGACGGCTCGGCCGTCATAGGATCTGCTCGGTGCTCGAGGTAGAAATGTCCAGCAACCTCCAGGCGGCATATGGGTTCAGCTCCTCAGGGTCCCTGCAGAGAGCCCACACGTACAGCATCCGCAGGACCTTCTCCTGGAGAGGAAAGAGAGGGGCAGCGCAGGCGTGAGGCTGGCACGGGCCCAGGGGCAAGGCCTCCTCGGCTGAAGCAGGAGACCCTGGCTGGAAAAGAACACGCCTGCGAGTTCCTCCCCGGGCAGCTGGCTGAACACGGCTCCTGACGCAGGCAGCCCTGCGGAGCTCCAGGGCAGAAACCTGCAGGTCGGGCAAACTCTTGCACTGCCCCTGCGACCTCCCCTGGGCAGCTGCTGGGCCCTTCAGCCTGCCGGGTGATGACTCTCCCTCCAAAGGCTTGGGTGGCATCCAGAGGATCGCACTGCCTGGCCAGGGTGAGGGGGCTCCTCCAGAGCACCCGGGCTCCCGCAAGCTCCTCTTTACATGCTCAGGGGAAACGGAGCCCCAATTTTCTGCAGAAGCCCAAACTGGGCCTGTGTGTCTCTTTGGAGGCCTCCAAACCGACCTCTTCCAGCACGCTCTCCCAGACTTAGCACTGCCCTTGCCGAGGGGAGACGCCCATGATAATCTGAAAAGGGCTGACCGCTACTTCTCCTTCCTCCCCGAAACAGACAGAGTGAGAAAATGAGCTTCCCCCCTCCTCTAAAAGACTCCCACCTCCTGGTCCCAAGTCAGGAGTCTGGCTCTCTTTTGGAAAGGGGAGCCGAGGAAGGAAGGGAACAGGAGACGGGGGGGAAAAGGGGCGGATCATCTTCATCCTCCTCCTCAGCCACAAACTGGACCAGCAATATTGAATTTGGTGCCGTTTGAAGGACCAGGAATCCTTCAGCAGCTGAGAAGCACCACTGCAGCTCCACCCTGGTGGATCTGTCGCTTACCGGATCTCCTTCCACCACTTCTCCCTTCTGGTTCTTAATCACCATGACCAGCTGAGCCTGGAACGTGATGATCAACACAGGCCCCTGTTCCATCATCTTGCCCATTGCGAGCTGAAAGAGAGAACGTTTCAAGGCACTAGTCCATAAGAGGATGATGTCAGGATCTGCGCAAGCTAGAAATCAAAGCTTAATTAAATGTAGACTAGTTGACAGGGTTAAATGTTAGAATGGTTAATTGGAGGCCTGCTTGCTTGTTCCTGCCATCAAAGTTAGGAGAGAAGGGGGAGGAAGATGCCCAAGCCAGGTGCTACTGTTATCTCAGCAGAGGTGCCCACAAGGTCAAGCAACCGTGAGAAAGGCGCGAGGAATGTCAAGCAGGAAAAGAGAGTAGAAGGGCCCCTTCTTTAAAGGGAGTTAAAAGGTAAGCTTTTGCCTGGGAATGCTTAGACTCAACAATCTATGGAAGCTATATATTACTTTCAATAAAGAAATCTTTAATGGAACTAATCAGAGTCCAGAGGATTTACTGAACTTGGGAAATGAGTGTGCAGACTCTGACATTTTGTGACTAAGCAGTCACAGATGATGTGACTGGCCCGGTACAAGCTACAAAATGCTTAAGTTACTAGTCCACAAGCCAGGGTTGCACAGGCCCAGCCAGCCTGGCTCAGGCCTTCGGCACTGGTGGACGCAATGGCCAACCTCTCCCCAGCTTCCTGCAACCAGGGGCACCCCATTGGACTTTCTTGGGAACGAAGCCTGTACACGTCTCAAGTGAGCAAGAAGCTAGGGACGCACCACCTCACCCCAAAGAATGACTTAATTTTGTTCATTCGCTCCAAAGGGCAGGATAAGAATTTTCGGGTGGAAAGAGAAGTCACCGAAGGGCACCTCGGGGGTGGGGGGTGTCTCCTCTGCTGGCGGTCCTTGGGGAGAGGGGCTGGATGCTGAGAGAGCAGCCGGGAGCCCGAACTAGTTGCGGAGTTCCCAGAGTTCCCCACTGGAGCTACTTACGTCCACGTTGTCTACATCCAGAATTCTGGAATGGAACTGGAGCCCCATTGCTCTGGCCTGCTGGATGGGTTGGGCCAACTGGCTGTAGGTCTGAAAGACAGAAACCCTCTGCTTAAAAGAGTCCTGTTTTATTTGCCCCGAAGACGTGGCTATTGCTGGTGGTGCTGTGTGGGTTGCAACTGTGGGAAAATCTTGCCAAAGATGACTTGAGGCCAAGGGCCTTTCTTTCAAGGAAAATCAGGCTTCCAGTCCTCACTGCTGCATAGGTTTGTTTGGAATCCGGCTACCCAAATCTGCCTAAGAATTAGGCTGGTCAGAGAAGGGGGTTGGAGGGAGGAAACTCATCATGGCCCCATTGCTTTTTGCCAAATTAACCAAAGCCCTGGAAAGTATGTTTTTGGTAGAACAGGCAACTCTTCTTTGTATAGGACCCATTACTCTCATGTATGACCAAATTCAGCTTTTACAAAGGGGGGGGAGAAACAATTATCCCCATTGACAGTCGAGTGTTTTAGCCTCTTAAGACCCATTTGCAGCCTCCCAAGGCTGGATATGGCCTCCAGACAGCACCCAAACCGCCCAAGTTGCCACAGCCAGTCGTGTTTCCCAATTAAGGGCTACATCTGGTTTCTACCACCAGCCCAGGACGATGCTCCAATGGGAACTCATCCCCAGCAACTGGTAGCGTGAGATACACTGCCTCCAAACATGGAGGCTCCATTCTGCTGTGCAAAACAATTGCTTCCTTTTACAAAATCGCACTGCATCTTTCCCTAAGGCATCAGGTTTTGAATAACCCATGCTGGGGGTGTGGGTACGAGAGGCCCTGTAGCCCAACATCTCTGGAGAGGGCCAGCTTGACGTTTAACAGACGTTTAATAAGAGATTTAGCCATGAGAGCAGAACTAGCAACTTCTAAAACTGGAAGTAGTAAAGAACAGCAGGACGTGTTTTGAGAGCACATAGGCTATTCCTCTGAGGAATATAGTTTTTTCAGCTCAGAGATTTAACTCGCCAAAGTCCTCTGTTAACTGCTGTTATCATCAACAACTGAACTACAGAAATTTGGGGTTATCTACATACTTAGATCCTTTTAACTTTGTAATTACAGTTGCCTATTTATTAAAATTTAAGAAAAAAAACTCCAAAGCATTCAGTTCGGGTTTCTTTATCTTCCCTGAGCGTTGCAGCAGGGGCAGATAAAAGAATTATAGGGTTGGAAGGGGCCGGGGAGTCTTCTAGTCTAACCCCCTGCCCAGGGCAGGAATCCTCAGACCATTTCGGACAAATGGCTGTCCAACCATAGCACGAAACCCTCCAGGGATGGAGTCCCCACAACTCCAGGAGGGAGGCTGATCCTCAGCTGACTGGCACAGATCACAGCCTTAAAGAAACAAATGGGCAGAAACTACACCCAGAAAGGACGTGGTGGGAACTGAAGAGGCTGCAGGTTGGAAGAGCCAGAGGTGAAGGCAGAGGGAGGGGAATGCATGCGTGTGTGGGTGGGCGGGGGAGGAAATGAGGCAGCCCTGCTTCCCCCACTTCAATGGCTTTTCTCTGAGGGGGCTCCGGCCCAGGTAGGAGAGGGTCAGATGGTGCCCCAGTGAGAAGCCTCCAAAGATCAGGGCTGAGGTCGGCAACGGTGGGCTTTCCTCTGTGGTCCCCGCCAGGTGTAAGAAAGCTCTTCTGACGTTCTTCTCCAGCAGCCCCCTGCCCAAAATGCGCTGGGCCACCCACTCACCGCTTCGTAGCACCAGTCCTTGAGGATATCCAGATTTCCGGAGATCATGGCCTAAAGGAAGGGGAGAGGAGGGGAGAGGAGATCCATGTCAGGTGTGGGGGCAGTGGGTCAGGGGTGCCAGCTGTTTAAAGCCAGGGGCTGCACTTGGCAAGCGGAAAGGGTAGAGCCAGGACGAAGCTTGCACTGGAGAGGATTAAAGTTAAGGCTTTAACTTAAGACATTTGAGATTGCGTTACTCCCTTTGGGATTTAACTATCCGCTACTTCTGTTTCACTAAAAATGGAAATTTGACGGAAACGCTGCAGCCCTTGGAAATGCCCTCGTGGCTCCAGGACATCCTCGCTTTAAAGAAAGGAGGAAGGTGGCAGATCTCACCTGCTCCAGGGGCAGCCAAGGGCTCTGGGGAAGCCCCCCGGGCTCCATCCAGGAAGGAAAGGGCACCAGGCCCCAATGGTTGCTTGGCCTTGACGCTCTCCTCTTGGCTATCCATTCTCTTTCCTCCCACGGCTGCCCTCCAGAAACGCACGAGTTGCTGGGGCGTGTCGTGGGGGGAGAGCCAGGACCGCTGCAGAGGCTCCTGGACTCAATTCCCTTGAGGCTTACACAGCTCAGGACAATGGGAGCTGAAGTCAGAATTGTTGGAGGTCACAGATTTCGACAGGCAAGGGCCACTCGTTCCTCACTTGTAAGCTACAAGAATATCCTGTGTTCTTTGCCCAATTTTGTTCTTGTTTTACCCTGCACATTCAATCTGCAGGAAAGCCCAGGATTTGGGAGCTGGCCAGGGGTCCCGCCACACCCATTTCTCCTCTGCCCCACCACGAAGTCTGGGCTCCTTATGGGGGCGTGAATATCCCACCTCCAGGCTCCCCAGTCCCACCCCACGACCTGCCTCAAGAATGTTGGGGATGATGTCGGCCTGACATTGCTTGAGGAAATGGTCCTTGTCGAAGTTGGGGTCAACGCGGAGGATCTCGGTGAGGACCTCGGACATCTCTGTCTTGGAGAAGAGCCCGCCTGTAAGGAGGGGAGCAGGAGAAAGGGTGGGGCTGTGCTAAGCAGGCAAGTGATCCCTGCCCTTCAGAAGGGGGGATCCCCAGACCAACGTCATCCCCCCAACCAGCACTTCCTTCCCCCTCTTCATCCCCATGTGGCAGGATCCTAGCCCTGCAGAGCCTGGAGGGCACAGTGGCTCAACAGAGGTTTGGAAGGGCAGAAGGGGCAGGGGTCCTCCTCTTCTGGGTAGCAGCAAACTCCAATGTCCACAGGTCTGTCCTCGTTCTGGGCTGAGCCCACCCACCCCTCTTCCATGAGCCCCAATCCTCCGACAGCCAACACGGGAAGAGCAAAAGTTTGTTGTTCTTCATCCAAATCTCACCACAAAAGAGGGACTCAGATCCCCAGCCAGCCAGCCCCCTTTCTCACCAACGGCACTCGCCCCACCCGCAGATTAGAAGCCCCCCAGTAATTACTGTTCCTGGTAGCCCCCCAGTACCAATGTGGTCTCTCTTCCAATTCCCACATTCCTGTCCTCTCCTTCTCCCCTTCAACCCCCCCAACTCTTCCAAAGTGTTTAATAACCTGGGCCTAGGTGGTATTTTCAGCCAAGTTTGAAAAAAGGGCTAATTTCTCCTCACAACCTTTCAACCCAGTACTCAAAATCCTTTGCCACAAGATTTTTAGTAACACCCCCACACTTGGGGACAGCTGAGAAAATAAGCCCTCTCCGCAATATCCCAAATGCTTAACAGCCCCCCTGCCCCATATCCCTTTCAGCTCTGCCCTGAAGATTGTTTGGGGGGGGGGGGTTGAAATGGGAACTAAAACTCCTAGGAGAAAAATGGCTAGACAGAAAATATTTGGGGGGTGGGGGGCAGGGCTTCTTGCCCTTAACAACAGAACCTCTCCAGAGCTCCAGGAAGGAGCTGGGCAAGGACTGAAGCAGGAACCTTCTGCATTAAGGTCTGTACTCCGTGGATCGTGGGCACTCCAGTCCCATCTGATGACCACTATCGCCACTTAGTTAATAATTAACCTGTGCTGGATGATGTCACTCAACATCTACCTGGCTGACCCTACCCTGCAGCAGCACGGGGAGAGAGGCTGGTCGTCAGACCCCTGGGAGGGCACAGGCGATGCCACAGGAGGGGTCCAGACCGTGGGCTGGGTCAGATCAGGGTTCCAGCGGTCAGCAGCAAAGACTTCAGTGTCTCCCAAAGTCTAGTGCCTTGTATCTCACACGGGAGCATCCCAGACCTGGTGACCCTTGTGAAAATAAAAGCCCCTTGCCAAGCTTGTGGGGTGACCGTGGGCCAGGTTTGGCCATCCTCCTCCCATTGCCTGACCTCGCAGGCCGCCTGAAGCCCGTTACGGGGAAGGGAACTCAGGTGAAGCCAAGAAGGCAAAGGGAGTGTTTCCAAACATCAAAGGAGATGGACATTTCAGGATCAGGAATATCTGGGAAATTAATTCTTTGGTTTTGCATGGGATCCAAACAATTCAGAGATCAGCTTTAATCAACGCCCTCTTAACAGCAGGAGTTTTGCTTATTCGGTTTCCAAGCTTCTGCATCCTAATTCCTTATTTCTTGACATTACACCAAATTAAAAAACCCGTGTGTGACTCGTTTCCCTGATCATGCTGTGCTGTTAGGGGCTCAGTAGTAGGATACACATCTCAGCGATACAGGTAGTCCTCAACTTACAACCATTTGTTTAACAACCTTTCAAAGTTATGACAGTGCTGAAAAAGTGACTCATGATCAGTCCTTGCACTTATGACCGTCGCAGCATCCCTGCGGTCATGTGATCAAAATTTGGGCGCTTGGCAACCAGCATGCATTTACGATGGTTGCAGTGTCCCAGGGTCACGTGATCGCCATTTGCGACCTTCCCAGGGGGCTTCCAACAAGAAAAGTCAAAGGGGGCAGCCAGATTCACTTAATGACCATGGTGATTTACTTAACAACTGAGGCAAAAAGGTTGTAAAATTGGGTGTAACTCACTTAATGACCGCTTCACTTAGTGAAGTAAGTGCCAGTCCCAATTGTGGTTGTAAGTCAAGGATTACCTGTATCTCTTTAGCAAATCCTCCTATGAGAACAACAATAGCAACCCCATTTTGAACAACATATGATCTACATTTGCTTGGGATCTTACATAAGCTGACCCTTGACCTCAGCTGCCTACTCCCTTACCACTGCAACATGGGAACAACAAACAGGGACCTACTTTAATAGGCTCATGACTATAAGGATTATGCAATATTATGTCTTTAAAGCAATCTGAAGATCTTGCATTTGTTTCAAGGAAAAAGTCTTTGGCTCTACAAAGCCCTGGGATGGCTTATGCCAAGCCAGAAATCTCTTGCCACCCAGACAGAAAAAGGAGACATACCTATGAAGTCAGTCACTTTGTCAGTCATGACACGTGAGGCACGGATGAGGGCGTTGTCGCTCTCGTCATATTTCATCTTCATTTCAAAGAAACCTGGGAAAATGAAATGCTGCATTCAGAGTCTACCGGACCTCTGGAATAATGAACTTGAATATCCTGCCCTGATAACCCAATAGCGCAGTGTTTCTCAACCTCGGCAACTTTAAGATGTGTGGACTTCAACTCCCACAATTCCCTAGCCAGCCATGTTGGCTAGGGAGTTCTGGGAGTTGAAGTCCACACATCTTAAAGTTGCCAAGGTTGAGAAACACTGCAGTAGCGGGTCGTTTTGAAAACATGAAACTTGTTTCCTACAGTCTTAAAAATGTGGTTAATATAGCGCAAAACATTTTTGGAGTATATCAGACCCTTCAGATAATGTTTTAGAAGGATTGGCTATGAATGTCTTGCTGCTGAAGATGATGGAACATTAACTCATACACTTTGGTCTTGTCCTGTTATTTTCAGCTGCTCCATGTTCCCTGCCAGCCTCAGCGGAGATGGAGGGAAGAGCAGTCATACTTACGGTTTAAGACCACATTGTTGTCCTTGAACTCCTTCCACTGCTGGTACCACTTGGAGTCTTTGTGCAGGACCATCCCCATCGCCTCCCTGTAGGAAGTAGGGAGGGGTCCATTCAGGAAGGAAGCTCTGAAAAGCCTTCCTACCTCCCCCTGCCACCTCACTTGGTCTCCCCCAAGCTCTGGCTGCAGGGTTCCCTTGGTGATCCTCCAGACATTTTGGAGGAAGGCTTTCTTCAGCTCCCATTCCTAGCTCCATGGAAGGAACCGTCCCCGCCTGCACGGCACCAGGGAGGGGAAGGCTGACCCACAAGGACTTCCCCAGCTCCATTTGGAGATGCCCAGGGACAAAGCTGGGGGCCCTTCCAAATGTGAGCAAGCCCTCTGCCCCTCTGGGAGTCGTTTAGGTTTCTCCTGGCTGCAGGCCAGACCAGCCTTGGCCCATCTATCCGGGGGCTTCGCACTCCGACTACAGCAGTGGTTAACGGAGACACCCTCCCTAGCGAGCGCCCCTCCCTGCTCTCACTGCGACAGACACTCCGTCACCCCACAGCAAGCTGCCCATTCCCCTGGCTCTGTGTCAGCAGCTATCCTGGCCACTGGAGCCACTGGCAGTGCCAGTCCCTGTTCTCCTGACACCCACTCGTTGGCTTCGAATATCCGCTCATCTTTCAGGCTTTCGCCAGCAAATTCTGTTCTTTTCCGGAGCCTCTCCGGACGCTTGTATGGCCCCGTCTGGCCCAGCACGCTCTCGTCAATCTCCTTCCTGACGGTCTCCATGCCCTGTGAAGGGAAGAGCCGTGACAGCACAGGGGGAAGCGGAAGAGGAAGTCCCAGGACCGATTCAGGGAAGAGGCAAAAATTATCACAGCCAAGGATGAAAGGAGGATGCCTTAAATCCTGAAATCCCCAAACTCTCCAGGCTGAATATCGCCTCAGCAAACTTCCCTGGGGGGGTGGGGGGGTGGGGAGGAGTTCCTTTACTTTACGGGGCAGCGCCCTGAATACCAAGAGCCCAACACCACCAATAGTCAGTTATTTCCTTTATCACATCCAGCATGTCCAGATGCCCCCTCCCCAGGGAAATCACCAGCTTCCTTAGATCCATTCCCACTCTTCACCCCAATCCCTCCCCCACAACCATATGGAGGTTGACTCAAAGAAGGCCATAAACGGTCCGGGGTGGAGGGGGGAGTCTCAAAAGAGGAGCCCAGGCAGAGCCGCCAGAGCGCTGCAGCTCCCCCCAGTGCCAGCAGGAGGTACTACAGGGAGAGAAACGCTGCCCAGTGGCCTCCCCCAACCCAGGAGGCACCCAGTTGGGACAGCCAGATGTTTCCAGCAAGCAGATCAGGTAACAGAAGGCTGCCATGAATAAGGGTCTTTCATTCCTAATGGGCGTCTCATTGGAACCTGCTGGTGAAAGTTGGAGAAAGGGACACACAAACACATAACCGTAACGTGGAAGAATCTCCAATGGTGTATGTAGAGCAGTGTTTCTCATCCTTGGGAACTTTAAGATGGGTGGACTTCAACTCCCAGAATTCCCCAGCCAGCTTGGAATTCTGGGAGTTGAAGTCCACCCATCTTAAAGTTCCCAAGGTTGAGACACAGTGATGTAGAGACTAAAATACCAAGCAGGTTCCATGCGTGCTCAGTAAAGGGGTGGACTCTAAACACCTCCTGCTGTACTACTTACGCTAATATGACTTGGCTAAGGATGAACTAACCCCGACAGTATTACCCAGCGTGATATTGAAACGTCTGCCACAGAAAAACCAAGCATGAGGAACACAATGCGACACGTTAACCCTGAGCTACCCATATTCTCCACCACCGAACTCAAACTGATTGAGCACTGAAGATGTTACCAAGCTGGGTAACGAAACGCCTACAAGAAGACAACCAAGCTCAGAGAACCCCAAGGACTCTATTGTACCCAAAGATCTGGTGGGAAGGGGACGCACAAACTATCGTCATTGCTGTTGCTTAACTCTGTTACAATGGCCCATGCCAGGAGACTCTGGGTGGCTTACAAAATCCAAATACACCGTTAAAATGATTAAAAAACATAACACAAAATGGACAACCTGGACAAAGCCAACAAAATATAGGGCAACAGCTACTCGCCCCCCCCCTTGCATTAACCCCAGACCCGGGACCAAACCTGGGTTTTCATGACTTTCTGGAACCCCAGGAGAGTGGGCGCCATCCGCATCTCTGGGGAGATGCTGTCTGGCCACACAAAATGGCAAGGCTTAATAGAAGGGACCTGGAACACACCCACTCCACCAGAAACACGCCAGGTGGGCAGAAATGGTTGGACACGGTCCCTCAGATAACCAGGCCCTGGGCCATGAGGCGCTGCTTTAGTGGTGATGACCAGCATCCTGAAGTGCACCTGGAAGCCAACTGGCAGCCAGTGCAACTCACGCAGCAACGATGATACGTGGGCACAACAAGAAGTGCCTGTTACTGCTCACACTGCTGCATTTTGAGCCAGCTGTAGCTTTCAGGTGGCCTTCTAGGGCAGCCCCATGTACGAGCACATTGCAGTAGTCCAGTCGTGACCATCTGCAGGGCCTCCTCGTTGAGGAAAGGGCCCAAACAGTGCCCCAGATGAGCCTGTGCAAAGGCCCTCCTGGCCACAGCTGCTCTTACAGCCTGACCTTGGGAGCCAATTTTGGAAACACTGGCTCCGGCTCCGCCCCGGACCCTCTGCAGGTGCCTGGGGAAGAGCCGAGAAGCTCCAGGTCAGCACTCAGCCTGACCTCTCCGGCCAGCTCTGGAGAAGCCCATGCTCGGTCCCCGGAGAGCTGCTGCGAGCTGAAAGAAGGCAAGCTGAAGTCGTGGGAGACGCCAGAAAGGAAGGGCCAAGCCGCACCCCAGAAAATTCGAGCCCTCCGCAGCGGACCCTGGACCTGCCCCAGCCTAAGGCGGCACCTGCCACCGATTCGGGACTGAAGAGGACCTGCCTGAGAAATGGCCTTGAAGGCCGCAGTCCGGCCCAGCTTCTCTCCGCCCTTGGAGACCGTCTCGGCAGACTGCTTGGCTGTCTTGGCTGCTTCCTCCATCCCTTCCTTTATCTTCCGGCCAATCTCGCTTCTGCTGACCTCGTCCAAGCTCTGCGACCGGAGGGGAAAGAAACAATGTGGACTCTCGGAGAAATCCGGCAGCCTGGATTGCTTCGCTCTCGGCCTCCAGAGAGCCGCTGGCCCGGGCCGGGTGGAATACCCCGGGGCTGCGGGGCTCCAGGCCGCATCTCTGCCCACTGGGGGAAGACGACCCGGGGCCAGAAGGACACCTCGCTGGGCTCTCACCTCCTTGACTGTCCCAGAGATTTCCCCCAGTTTCTTTTTAAGGACTTCAGAGGTCTTCACGGTTTCAGACTCTATGGTTTTCTGCAAGAAGGAAGCAGAAGGTGACCTCAAATGTGGTGAAATGAATTCTCTGCTCAACCAACTGCAACTTTTAGGATTACGTTCTTCTGAATATACAACCATCTCTTTAGGATCCACAGAGGCTACAATCCCAGAATTCCATGAGTGAACTGGAGCCATTTTATTTCCCCCAATAGGATTTGCCCTGATCTCTCAGGCTGCTCTAAAAATTTGGGCTGGTGGGTTGATCTGTCATTTAAAATGTATACATCGCTTTGAAGCATTTGGCATACAGATACTCCTCGAGTTACGATGGAAATTGCGACTGGGATTGCTGCCGCTAAGCGATGCGGTCATAAAGCGTGATGGCACGTGACTGCATGTGACGTGATTGCGATGGCAATCCTGGCAGTCCCGGTTGCCGTCATAATCCCAAGACGCAGGAGTCGTTAACCAGGAAGCAGCAGGAGTCCCAGGTAAGAAGCGTGGGAGTGCCATGTGGGGGTTGCTGTGGGGAGGTGGGGGAGGTCCAGTGCAGGCTGTGCATGAACACAGAGAGGCTGGGGGGAAGGAAGGCACACTGCGAGCACAGGGAGGCCGGGGCAGACTTACTGGAGCAACTTGCAATCTTTCCTGCTGGTTTCTCCACTGACTTTGCTTGTGGGAAGCTGGCAGGGAAGGTCACAAATGGTGCTCATGTGACCGCGGCTCCCTGAGACATTGTAATTGTAAGCCAGGCACCCAAGCACCCAGATTGCAATCATGTGACCGCGGGGGTGCTGCAATGGCCGGAACTTCAAGGACCGGTCGTACATCCAGTTTTCCAGTGCCACCATAACTTTGAACAGTCGCTGAACAAATTCACGTAAGCCGAGGACTATCGTGATAAACTCAAAACCAGTAAAGTCATGAGAAGGCATTAACATTTATTTATTATCATCTAAATGAACTTGCCCCAGCGTGCTCTTCCAAGGATTCTCAGCCCACATATTTGGGGAGTTTCATTCTTAATATATCTGGAAGAGTGTGGGTGGAGGCAGCTGGACCAAAGTGAAAGCAATTTGGCAAGGGACATTCACCAAATTCACGGTACTAACCAAGTTTGGACTATGAATGAGGCTTTTCACTTTGGCAGGTGGTAAAAGATTAAGGAGGGAGGCAGGGGGTGATGCTGGAAATTTCAAAAGATATCGGGGGGAGGGAAACGGCAATACATACAAGATGATGTAAATATGCAAATGTTGTGACTTCCGTACTTGCACCAGACGTCCTAACGCAAGTATGCAATTGTTTCATTTGCATGATTTAAGTCATCTCACACGTTATCCTTTGGGAGCCATTGCTACTGCCTGCCTTTCACTGTGGAGAAAAATAGAAGATTCTCTAAATGAAAATGGGGACATGCCAGATGCTATACAGGTAGTCCTCATTTAGCAACTGCCTCATTTAGTGACCATTTGCAGTTACAACGGTGATGAAACAGTAACTTTGCCACCCATCCTTGCCTTGATGACCTTCGTAGGTCCGTAAAGCAAAGGAAAGCTGAAGTCAGATCATAAGCACGGGGGCAGTTTCACTTAGCAACTGCTTCACTTAATGACCAAGTTGCCAGCCCCAAATATGGTTGCTAAATGAGGACTACCTGTAGTAAAGTCCAAATCCCCGCTCCCCCAGGAGCACTCAGTTATCATCAGCACACTGACCACACTGTTTCAAAACAATTATTTTAATCCTAAACGGAAATCCCACAGTTGGATTAGCAGAGTGGATCCAAGAAGCAACCCAGAATTTTGAATCACCAAACAACAAATGAAATGAAATGAAGAGATAAGAATTATTACAATTATTTACTATCTAAATAAATTACTTCTAAGTTTGACTGTTGAAAAAATGGATGCTTAATGTTTTCAAGCATTGTCTCTGACATACACTCCTGTACTTTGGATTCAGTTTACCCTAATAAATTGATGAAATAAATAAATACATACATACATACAAACATACATACAGGAATAAACATTTGTTACCCAAAATGACAATACTGGAAAATACCAGGGGGAGGGGAGGGGAGGGGAGGGGACGGGGGCAGCCTTCCAACCTCCCACAACACAAAAGAACTTTAAAGAAACTGCAGGGTGAAATAACTTAACACGTATCCATCTTGAGAATTACCTCAACCTCCTGGGGTTTGAACACACATCATCATCATCATTAACTACCTGGTTGCACATATTACTTAGTTCACCGCTGAAGGCATGCCTGCATCCTCAACTGTTTTTTAAGTATTTTAAAAAACACACAAAATATTCACACCTCTGCTGCCTTTCACCTTCCCTCAGAATACTGTTAGTTCTTCTGGTATTACAAAAAGCCAGTTTATTTTGTTTTTCTTCAGGGGGAGGGAAAGGGTAGCACCCTGGGCCACAGAGCCCAAGAAGCGAAAGCTGGCAGCCAAAAGCAAAACGCCACTCTGCGGCAGGGAAGCCAACGTACGTATTTCCGTCTTGCTTCCTGAAGGGCTTCCGACTCTTCCAACTTCTTCGCTTCGTCTCGGAATTTTTTGATGCTCTCCTTCATCTCTTTGTTTTTGGCCAGCTCCTGCTTGATGTTCTCTACGAAGCCAGATATAAAACCCTTTCGATGGCCAGAGGAAGAACATCTAGACTAAAGAAAAGGACACAGTTACACCTTGCAGAACAAAACCAATCCTGCCTCATGTGCTTGGTTGCGTCAGCTGCGCAAGTCTGCAGTTTAACAGCAGACAAGATTTTTCATGGAGAACATCTCAGCTTCGGCCCACACCCTCTCTCTCTCCAAGCTGTAATATGCCATTGCCAGGCAGTGCTCATCTGTCTTAACAGACAAGCACTTCCATGGTCCTGCTTTAATTTTAAATTTAATCAAATCTACAAGAGCTGGAGTCCTACTTGTTTTCTGAAATTCTTGTCTTGCCGGCTAATTTAGAATTTGCAGGACTAGAATTTGCAGGACTGATACCAAAGCAGGAGGACATTAAAGGAGATGCCAGGACCGAAACAAACAGCATCATGTTTATTTAAATTATCCCCATTAATTACTTACAGCACCAGGAGTCCTTTCCTAATCACCATGGTGAGCTCCAGCCAAGTGGCTGGGAGTTCTCCGGAATTCGACTTACAAAGAGGTTGCTTTCGTTGGGCAAGTTTTATATCCCTGCAATCTCTTTCTCCCCCCTGGCCCCCAGAATCGCTTAGTTTAGGCATCAGCAAAGGAAGGTTAGATATTAAGGAGGATTAAGGTACTGGGTGCCTGCTAGGACAAAGGAGGGAGATAATTACGTGTTCGGGGTTGGAACAAAAAGTTTGTTACCTCACAGCTCGCAAAAGTAAACAGGAAGAGCTAGCTTGTCTAAGCAGCCTCTCTTCCAGGTGTTAATTGAAAAATGCAGGTCAGTTACAGGACACTACTCTATTTTCTTTTCCCCCAGAGACTGATAAAAAAGATGCCTTACATGTAAAATATTAGTAGCTGAAACCAACCTGAACATCTGAAGAGTTCAGATCAACTAGCAAAATTCATGAGGAGGCACCTTCATACATTCCCACACTTGAAAGGCCAAAACATAATTTGCCTCACAGGTCAGCGAGATGCTGTCAAACATAGCCAAACCCAAGACTCCTTGGTGCTTGGGTGCAGGCATGCTTACCTTTTCCAGCCTTAAATTATCTCTCCTACTGTGTGATTGCTTTTAACAGCTCATCAAGATGAGCTTCAAGAATTCGGGCTCTTAAAGGACAAATTAGCTTTAATGTTTATTTTAAAACACAGTGTCTGGATTCAAGTTGTTTATATCCTGTCTTTCTGCTAAGGGAGTATTCACCCAAATCCTGTTTTCTGTGCTTGTTTCCAAGAGCCAGTAGCCTCAATGGAAATTTGACACGGACATGCAGAAAACTGCCACCCTGACAAATCCCAGCAAGAAAGGTAGATTAACTTTTGCTCTTGTTATAGTCTCTTCTACCTCTGGCCACCTTCCTTTTAAAGCCCTCTAAGGACTGTTTCTCTCATACCCAAGGAGCAAATCAGCAGAAAAGCAAGACTCCATTTATTATTTCATTTACAAAGCACCTGACAGCCTCTATGCACTGACCCAAAATTAGAAGATAAATAGTGTCCCTGTAACCAGACACTTCAGATGGCCAGACACCAAGAAAAACAAAAGAAATGAGACAAGAAGAGGAAACCAAGTTTCTCCTCTAGCTGATGAATGGGTCAAGGCTGGTCATTCATATAACATGATATTATTTCTAGATAAAATCAAGTTGGTCTCTGTATCTTCAGCTGATGACAGAGCCTCCCTCCAGTTCTGCCACTCCAGATCAACTTCCTATTCCTACCTTAATTTCCTATTCCTGTTTTGTGGGTGGGCAATTCCTCCTCCTATCTTCATCCCCAAAGTACACAACCACCACCTGTACTTCAGTGACACGGTAAGGTTTTATTTGCCAAAAACACACCTGATATAATTCTAACGTCAATCTGCTATTTCGACACACGTGGGAGGGATGTTGCACAGGACCGGAGCACTGCCTGGATACAAGCCACGCGTTTAAAAGGTATTTCTAGGATTAGAAAAACAAAATGGTGTCATTTAATACTACACACCCTTTGTGACAGATTTGTTGAGAATGGCAAAGGAAAGACCACGGTTTGTGGCTGAGCTAAGGAGTTGCAGAAAGCACGTTCACACAACACGCAGGGCTAGGCTGGAATGGGCTGGACCTCTCGTGGTTCAGCGTGCTGTGAGAGTCCGGTGACTATCTTAAGATGTGGTGTAACCTCGTCCATTGCACAAAGCTGTCATACGACTTGTCAGAGCAGGGCTTGAGGTTTTCCCTGCGCCGAGTTCCAGCGGGAAATGTCCTCCGCAGGAGCTGCCGCTGGCGAGGGACTGGGGCTTCCGGAAGGTCCAGCGGCTGAGATGAGGGGTGCACGCCTGTCTTTTTTAAATTTTATCTTATCATTAAATGTGTATGCCGCCCATCTCCCCCAATGGGTGACCCTGGGCGGCTCACAATTAAAAAACCAAAGGCCTGTAACAATTAAAATACCCCATAAATAATTAAAAGCTGAATCCCTTAAAATCCTCTATAAACCAAACCCTACACCTAGACGCTAAAGACATTCCAGACGACGGAGGGGGGCAGAATCAACTACCCCACAAGCCACGTCCACCGACGCGGGCCCCTCCGGCCCCCAGGCCTTCTGGCACAGCCAGGATTTCACCCTCCCCCGAAGGCGCACCGCACTCGCGAGGCAGACTGCTCCACGGCGCGGAAGGAGACCCCGAGGAGCGCTCGGGCCGGACAACCCGGCTCGGCAGGGGCCCCCGTGCCTCTCCTCTCGGGGCTTTCGGGGCTCGGTCACCTCTGGCCCGAGTCCGGGCAGGCTCAAGGCCGACGGGCCACCCTTCGGTTTCCAGGCCTCGGTCCCCCCGGCGGCTCGGGCCGCGGCTTCACGGCCGCAGGGCTTCCTCGCCTTCCCCGCGCCGCCCCCGGCACCGGCTTCCCCCGGGCGGCCCCGCTTTCCACGTGCTGCGTCCGCACGTTACGGGGCTCGGGCCCGCCGGCCGCACCCCGGGCCCGACCCCCGTGTCCAGGCAGGGCGCTCTGCACGCGCCCGGGGCACGGGCGGCCCGCCACCCGCTCTGAGCGGCAGGGGCCGGCGGGGAGGGCGCTCTGCACGTGCTCCGAGGCCGGCGCCGGCTCGCCGCGGGACAGAGCCACGGGAGCAAGGCGTGGGGCGCTCCGCGCTCGCTCGGGGACCCCCCTCCCTCGGTGGCCCCCGCGCCCCTCGCCCCGCTTACCCGGCACCCCCAGGACGCGACCGCCGCCATCTTTGGGAAGGAAGTCTCGGGGAGAGCCAGCGGCGCCCGACGATGACGTCAATGGCGCGACGGGCTGGCATAGTGTTGCGGCACGCCGCCGCGCAGGCGCCGCGCGGGGCGGATTCCCGCGAGCGGGCGGGCGGGCTCGACGATCGGCGGCCCCCCCCCCCAGACCACGCGGGGCAGACGGCGCTCCGCGTCCCGCGTCCCGCAGCCTCTCCGGCGCGGCGGCGGCGAGTCTCGGGCTCCCCGCGCTGCTCGTCCAGGTCGCCGTTCTCCGCTCAGCCTCCCTGGCCCGCAGCGGCCACCCCGAACCCGGCCGCCTCCTGCCCGCTGCCCGCGACAACGCGGGACTCGTGCACTGCCAGTCCGCGGACGCGGCCGTCGTCCGGGCCAGGCTGCCCACCGTCCCCAAACGCTATCCGGGCACCGCGACCGCGAAACGTCTCGTGCCGCGGGAGTCAGGGCGGCGAGCAGCAGCGCGCAGCCCCTGATCCGTCCCGCGAAAGACCGGAGAGCCGAGGCGACGTAAGTCACAAGGAAACGCTTTTAATATCAACAGAGCTCATACAGGACACGGTTTTGGTCGGAATCATGTTCTACTCATACGTATTTCCAAACACTTCAGTCTGTAAGTTCCCAAACAAGCTACTTCCCAGAGGAGAACAGACACACAATTATCAGCACTAGCTTTCCTCAGAAGGCTTTCTCCGGAGGTTCTTCCACCAGCGAGGAGTGGGCTGGAATCGAAGCCACCAGTTCCTGGAAAAAGGACTACCCAAGACACAGTGCAACAAGTATTTAAATTCAACAAGGTGGCATCGCTACAAAGAACCAGAATTGTGCAGGTTAAACAGTTTCAATGCAAAACGAAAAAAGAAAAAAGGACAAAATGGAAAAAGCCACCCTCAATTTTAAAAAGGGAATTAAAATTACTCCAGAAAGCAGCAAAGTTGTCTCACCATCTTTACAGCCAGGCAAATTAAAAAAAACAAAAACAAGAAAGAGTTACAAATCCACTCTCTCCCCCTCAGCATTTTAAAAAGATGGGCCTTAAGCATTTCGGTCAATCCGCACATCGATCTCTCGGCCACGGAGCTGGATGCCGTTCATCATGCGACAGGCTCGCTCGGCGACCTCCGGAGACTCAAACCGCACCACTCCGCACCCCTTCGATTTCCCATTCTCCATTTTGATGTCTGCATACAGTACATGACCTGCGAGAGAATTCATCGACTGTCGTGGGTATCTGCTGTACTGTTTGCACGGTTCCTTATTTAAAACATTTGGTCATAAGCTTTAAGGGACTGCTACTGTAAACCAGCAGCATTTTTTTTTTTTTTGCTTAAGCAGCTACGATACTGCAGATCAACAGTGAGGAACCAGCAGTCAAGAAATACACCGCAGACTCGTACTTGGTAGAGCAGCCATGAAGGCCTCAGAAAAGAGATCCAGATGCCAAGATGTGTCTGTACCTACAAAGATCAGAACCATACAAGCCATGGGATTCCCCGTGACTCTCTATGGAAGCAAAAGCTGGACTTTGAAGGAGCAGGAGAGGAAGAGGAGGGACGTTTTTGAACTTTACTGTTGGAGAAGGCGCCCGAGGAGACCCTGGACAGCTGAGAAAACAAACTGGTGGATCATCAATCAACCCAGAGTTCTCTCTGGAGGCACAAATGACCAGGCTCAGATTATCCTACTTTGGATAGATTATGCAAGGACCTAGCAGTTCTCTGGAGGAGGCTCTGATGTTGGGAAATGTAGAAGGAAAGAGATGAAGAGGACGACCACCAGCAAGGCGGATGGATTTGGCTACAGTGGCAATGGGGGCATCGTTAGAAAACCTGAAAGAAACCCTTTTAAAACAAGAGAAGAAAATCCAGCCCGTTCCTATTAGTGACCAGTCATCCAATCTGCATCTCTGTAATGTTTGGCTGAAATGAAGTGCAGCCACTGGTCCCAAGCCTACTCACCCTGCGGCTAATGCAGGGCAGACAGGCACAGCTGGGTGGCCACCACTTTCAGACAAAGGCCATAACTGGTCTCCCAAACTCTACTGCCGCAGGTAAAGTAGCTGTCCCAGCCCTCCAGTACGGCAGCTATGAGACGCTGCCTCTTAGCAAAATAGAAAGTATTGATTTTGAACTTGAAACAAGCTGCAGTGTTCCAGATGTTCTGGTTTCATTTGAGGCAAAATCCGGAGAGATCCCAAATGGATTTTACAGAGGGGGGCAGGACACTCTCCTCCTTTGGATATCCTGTGTAACAATCTGCCCATCTTCCATCAACATCCACACCCACTATCAGTGAAGAAGCCCCTCGGCCTTGTTTTTTTCCCATTTGCTCCCAGACCACTCCTGGCTGAACAGATTTCAGTCTGTATCAGGGGGGACAAGTGTGTTTCATTCCACCCGTGGAGCAAAACGCTTGTAGCACGTGTTTACGTCTGGACACAGGCCACCCCAAACCCCCAATCTGTGCAGGGAACAGTCTGCTCACGCCTCTTTGCTAACAAGCCCAGCTCCTCCCCCCTTAGGGTACAAAACGCCCTCGCCCTTAATCAGGTCTAAGCAAGTGACTTACCACATTCATTGAATTTGTCTTTCAGCATTTTCCACGTAAAGTCAAAAGGAAGCTGGTGAGAACAAAGAGAAGGCACCAAAGTCATCCACTCGCCACGTTACCAGATAGGAAGCAAGCCCTGGGCGGGCCACAAACCCCACCGGAAGCCCCTTTGCTTAGTGGTCTGCTTCGTCATAGCGGAGGGACTCTCAAACTCCACTTGACCACAACATTTTATGAGACTGGGATGGAAGAAAATGCGGGCACCAGACAAAAGAAGAGGGAGAAGAGATGGGGCAATTCTAGCTGGACTCGCAGCCCGGCCACAACAGGGAGAGAGAGTGGTTGGGATACCCCCATTTCCACCCCCACCCCGGCTCAACTCACATTTCTTACAAAGATCTGGCAAGCCTTCCTGGCTACTCCGGCGGCAGCGGCGGCGGCGGCGGCGGCGGCAACAGGTCCTCCGGTTCCCAGGGCGCCAGTGAAGTTTCCGGCAGCAAAGTTGCCGCGCTCCATGTCCATGGTCCTCTCAAAGGTGCTCCCCATGGCCAGCCCCATCCTGTCTAATCCTGCTCCCATGCCCTGGCTCAGGGCAGGCCCCATCCTGTCCATGCTGGTCGCGGCCGCGCCCATGCGGTCTAGCCCCATCCTGTCCATGCTGGGGGCCGCCAAGCGGTCCAGCCCCATCCTGTCCATGGGGGCCGCCCCAAGGCGGTCCAGCCCCGCTGGCATCCTATCCATCACCGGGCCCATCCCTGCAGGGACCATGCGGTCCAGGCCCAGGCCCATCCTGTCTACCCCGGTGCCCATCCTGTCCATGGCGGTGCCCACGCGGTCAATGGTCGAGCCCATGCGGTCCAGGCCGAAGCCCAGGCCGGCGCCCATTCTATCCATCCCGGGGCCCATCCGGTCGATGCTGGAGGCCAAGTGGTCTAGACCCAGGGGAGCCATCCGGTCAATGCCCGACCCCATCCTATCCACCCCAGAGCCCATGCGGTCCAGCACCAGCCCCATGCGGTCCATCTCGGAGCCCACACGCTCGATCCCGTGGCCTATCCCAGTGGGGAGCCTGTCAATGCTGGTGGCCATGCGGTCCAGCCCGGGGGCCATCCTATCAATGGCAGGAATCGCGGTGCCGCCGCCACCACCCCCTGGAGAAGAAAGAGAAGGAGGCAGTCCTCAGTTCTGGCGGGAAAAGGGCCCGCCCAGGTGGAGTCCCCACAACGTCCCCTTCCTTAAGGCTGGGTCTCTCCAGCCTAACTGAAAATGGCTCTCCCAGCCCTGCCAGAAACCGAGCTGGGGAATCTTCGGCGAGCAAAGCAAGGCCTCTGCCACAGAGCAAGCCGGGGCCCTTTTGCATGCCGCTCTACTAGCCCCGCCCGGGGAAGAGCAGCCCCCGCCTCTCCAAGCCTTTGGCTCCACTCTTGGTTCAAATGCCTTCCTGTAACTTCAGCCTGTCACCGCACCCTCTGGGACTACCCTGAGCAGCTCTCGGCCTTCTTCTGCATGACGCCTTTTGGGCACAGGAAAAGTGCCCTCTATCTAAGTGCCCTATGAACACACCCCACCTCCAGTGAGAAACAGGTGGGGGAGACCCTTCGTACAAAGCTGTGGTGTAAATGGATTTGGTTTGCCGATTTAGTCGTGTCCGGCTAGATTACACTCTCCTTTATGGAAATGCTGCTAACGATGGTTAACAAGACAAAACTGGCTAGACTAAACCCAAGCAAACCCCAGTACAGCTTAGCTCAGTGTAGGGACGTTCTCTATCAAATGTTTAATTTTTTTTTTTTTTTTTTGATGGTGGGGGGGAGACACAAAACAGGACACAAGTTTTATTAAAAACTCAAGTCAAACCCAGTGTGGCTCAAAGTTTGGCTGAAGTGTTCAGCCAAATCAAAACATTTTGGGCATTCTGGCTTTGGGACCTCTCTCTTCCTGTTTCTTTCCAGAGAGCCTTACAGGGCAAAAGCAAATAAAGTTGGGGCACCTCTGCCCAGCCGTGGCTTTTCCCACCCCCACCCCTCAAAACACTTCTGCACTGAACATGCATGTTCCAAGCCCTCAGACTGGTGTTTCCATCCAGATGGCACCACGCAAAACCAGCTGCTCTGTGCAGATTGTTTTGTTCTTCCCTAATGCAGACCTAGCACAGTACGCTGGTTTGGTGAAATATACCTTTTTATATAAATAAACTCATTCTCCCACTTCGTAAAGCTTAGGTACCAAAGCTCTGCTTTTTAGAGTTTTCTGCTCTTAATACCTTTTACCATCTAATGCTAGTTCTTTCTTACCCAAGGAGGAGAGGGAAGAAACGTCAGGCACCCCAGCAGAACTTGTTCCCTGTCTGGGAATAGCCTTGGCAGAAACACACCCTTCCCATCTTTTTCTCATCCCCTCCATCTCGCAGCTATCTCTGGCCCAGCTGAAACTGCAGTACTTCTTAGAAATCTGCCATTCTTCACTTGGGAAACCCGGGGACAGCCTAGCATCTGATGCTCAGATCAGACCCTTCCCGCACCCACGATCCACATCTGAAAAAGCCACTCCCTGCACACCAAACTCTTAGGAGCATGCTGGGTGCAGAGTCAGGACAACATACCTATTCCTCTGTCCAGAGTGTCTCCAAAACTACGGGGCATTCCCATTTCGTTTCTTGGGAAATCTCTTTCAAATCCTCCTCCAATTGCACGGTCCATTTCTGGAAGACAGAAAGGAAATCTAAGCCCTCTGGGAGGATGACAGCATGCAGAAGCCTCCAGCAGCCAAGCCAACGTCCTCTGTGCGTGGACTTCAGATGCTCCATGGGAACTGTGACAGTTTGGCCCTTTCAACCAGCCTGTCCCCCACCTCAACCAGTTCAGAGATGGAATCTCCACCCACAGTATTTAACCTTTGAAAAGCTGTTTCTTCCAGGGACTGAGCCCTGCTGGATCATGTGCAAAGATTCATCCCATCTTGGATCTTGTTTGCAAAAAAGGCCTGTCCAGATGCTGCTGGGAACCCTTTAAGCAAAACAACAGCAGTGGTATACCCACTGCTGTTCCCGTATACTGAAGTAACAGCTGAAATGCCTTTGCATTTGGAAGTTCCATTCTCACGAGAAATCAGTAATTCTTCCTTGATGAGAAACGCCCTGACTGGATGAAAAGCACTGATGGAATTATCTAGTCCATCAGGCTGATCCCAATGGTGGACAGATATTCTAACAAAAAGCCTACAAATTAAAGTTCCTCTTCTGTTTGCCCTCAGTAGTTGTTAGCCATTACACAGCATTAGGACTACCACTACCCATGTTACACAGGGCTGCCCTTGAAGGCCACCCAGTGCCTACAACAGTGTGAATAGCCATGCGGAATTAATACCTCTGCTCTGTGAGCTGTACTGGTTGCCAGTCGGCTTCCAGATGTAATTTAAGGTAAGGTGCTGGTTGTCCTCTATAGAGTCTCCACGGCTGAGGGCCTGGGTGTCTGTGGGGCACCCACGGTTTTTCCAATCAGACCTGCCCATCCTGTTACATCTAGCAGGGCTGGCACCCTCCAGGTCCAATCAGTAGTTACGACATCCGGAGGGGCTTTGGAGTTGTGCCTTCCTGCATGGCCATGCCGCCTTCCGGGGCAGCTCTCCAGCCCTGAAGCCTGCACGGCTCTAACCCTGCTATAGCATTTGAGGAAGACCCTAAAAATGTGGCTTTTTCAGAAGACTCCGAGACATTGATACTGCAATATGAATCCCCTGATGCTCTGGTGTTTCCCTTTCTCAACATGGTAGCTTAAAATGGTTGGTTCTTTTACTTTGTTTTACATTATATTTTTTACATCGACTCAGGATTCTTCAAGCAATTGAGGTAGCTTATAAATTGAATAAATAAAGTAGAACAAGCCAACATTAAGGAGTGAGAAGTATCTAGTCTGAGTGCTGACCCCGTTCCCTTCTCCAAACTCAAATGTAAAGTTCAGTTGTTGTTGTAAATATCGTATTTATGAACTCTAAGACAGGAACCTGACATGGGTCTAAGATCAGGGAAGGGAAAAGCAGCAAATAATGAGCAAAGCCATGGAAGGAACGCAGCCTTGGAATATGAAGCCCAGTGAAATCGGATCAGCTTGGAAGGTAAAAGCCGCACCTCGAGTAAGCCTGCATGAGCCCAGCTACACCAACCACAAACCAGGGAGCGCAGAGGAAGTGGAAGGAGGGCTGCCATAGAGAAGAGGGCCAGACAGGAAGCCAGTTGTGGGGAAGCAACACTGGGAAGTGCAGCTCAACCCCCGCTCCCCCCCAAATCTTGTCAGTTGCTTGGCAAGTAGATGAGAGTAAAAGGGGTGTGTGAAAGTGCTTAAGCCAAACTTAGCTATACTGTCCTCAGTAAAGCTAGGGGGTTAAGGGAAGATTCTTTGTGTGCCATCTTGTCATTTCCTTGCTCATCCTCCACCCCTTGGAGGTTATTATCTCACTTAAGGATTTGTATGTTCCCCCCATAAACTCCCAACCACTGACCAGGGTTATGTCTCAAGATACCCATCCCCAGCTGTTAATGAGCTCTGAAGCACAGCAAGTGGAGAGAAGTGTTTACATGTGCCTCAATGGGGTGCGTGTGCACATGTGCAAAAGGAAGACCGCGAGTGAGACGTAAGAAGGCAGGTTCTCACCACTCATCCTGCCAATGTTCATTCCGGAAGGAAAACGGCCCAAGCTCTCCATTCCGCTGAAAGGGCCCTCCATCCCTGAAACAGTAGTACAGAATCACCACTCACACATGGGCACACGTGGCAGCTCCAATTTTAGGAGACTACAAATGCAACTAATGGTGAAATGGGGAGAACTTATATGCCCATCTCCTATTTCTTCGATGGCCTGGAGATTGTGGCCCACAGTGCTTACCAGTAATGCACTGGACCTCATCTGACTCAGCGGCCTAGAAAGCCCTTCAAGGGCCTCTTAAGTAGGCTGGAGAAGAACTGAGGCAGAATGGCTTCCTTTCTTCCGCTCGGCCTGGGAAGGGCAGGACGACGCTGGGATCCAGGCAATGGTGACAAGGAATTCCTCATCCCCCAGGGCTGCTGATGGTAAACCCGAGGCTGATGCCTGAGCACTCAGTGCTCGTGGCTAACCTGCCTCCTTGGGAGCTGGAGCACAATTGAAGACCCTGGGCTTCCAATTTAGTTATCGGCATCATGGAAGACCCTAGATGGTTTTAGGCCACGCCAGAGTCTCCATTGTTGGCCTGTTCCATCTGCGGGACTTACCTCCCATTTTATTCATTCCGAAGCCCAAGCCTTCAATGCCCATTCCTAAAAAAGAAGGGATGTGTGTGAATGCATACTAGAAGAGAAAAGCAGCCAGGGATGGGCAATCCTTTCCCCCTCCCCAGCAAGGAAGAGTAGAAGAGACCAAAAGCAGCAACCCTTCTTTCTGACTTCAGGCCTGCCTGTGGGGAGCAAGCAGCCACAAACTGGCTGGCTTCATTTTAAAATTGCCCAGAGACCATGGCTGTCTCTGAAGAAAGCTGGGCGTCCCCAAAAGAAAAGCCTTCCAAAGGGCAGCTAAGCACCCCCCAAACCGGTCAGGATGGCAAGAGGGGGCAGAAGGGAAGAGATTCTCTGTCGTGACCATCAATCGGGGGGTGGGGGGTGGGAGAAGAAATCAAGAAGCCAAAAAGCGAGGCAGCAAATGAAGGAGGCCCCCACTCACCTCCAGGGCCGAGGTTGCCCATGCCCAGCCCTTTGTTCAGGTGGTTGGCATCAATCGGGATTCCTCCTGGCCCCAATCCCATGCCGATCCCCCCAAGGCCATCTGCAAAATTGATATACAACCAAGAGTCAATGCCTCTTCACATTTATGTAACAGCTACAGCTACAGCAGAGAAGAGAAAAGAGAAGCCTGCCCTAGTATCTAGCCAGTCTGGGTGTTTTAGCTTAGTCAGCAAAGAGGCTGCAAGGCTTCTGCACCAGACAGGCACAAAGAAAGCCCACTCAGCTTGCTTTGAGATAACCCCCCTGATGGTAGCACTTTCCCTGTATGCAGTAATGTTCACTAGCATCTCTAAGAAACAAAGCCTCTTCTGAAAAGGATGAAAAAGAAAAGAAATAATATTTTGGAGGGCAACAGTAAACTGGGATCAGATGGCTAAAAGTAATGACAGCAAGTCTGGAGATTGAGTCATGGCAACTGAGCTTTTCTTTTTGGTAGAGACATTTCACTACTTGTCCAAGCAGCTTCTTCAGTATAAAAAAGTTGGTTAGGGGGACCCCATAAAAGTCTTCCAGGGTGGCTGTGTTTCTTACTAGCGTGATAGGCTCGTTGAGGGACAATAGGAGAGGTGATTAGTAAAGTCTTTGAGATGTAGATGTCTACTCCTAATCCCTCACTCATCCCCAGGGGGTTAATTGTTGCCTTCCCGGTGAACTTTTGAACTGTTCTTAATTTTCTTGGGGACTGTTGAAAGGACAGCCTGGAAAATGGGGGACAAGTTGTGTCTGAGGCCTCCACCTCTACTGAGGGAAGGGTTTTCCACTTTGGCATAAATGGATTCCTTCACTCCTCTCTCAAACCACCTATCTTCTCTGTCCAAAATGTGAACATTATTGTCCTCAAATGAGTGTCCTTTTTCTTTTAGACGAAGGTAAACTGCCGATTCTGGTCCTGTGTTGTTGCTCCTCCTGTGCTGGGCCATCCTCTTGTGTAAAGGCTGTTTGGTTTCCCCAATATAGAGCTCTGAGCATTCCTCACTGCGCTGAATTGCATATACTATGCAAAATATTTATGGGGTCCCCCAACCGACTTTTTTAGACTGAAGAAGCCGCTTGGACAAGTAGCGAAACATCTCTACCAAAAAGAAAAGTCCAATTGCCATGACTCAACCTCCAGACAATTCCACCTGGATGACAGAATCTTCACAAACAAAATGGCAGCAAGGTTCAGCGTTCTGCCTCCTTAACTACGGACCTCCTCCCACGAACAGAGAAAGCTGGACAGCTTGAGGTAGATTTTCTGAAGGGTTCTGAACTGGAATATTTTCTAATGCTGGAGACTGGATTCTGCTCACTTAACATTTTTAACAAAGGAAGTGGACATTACATCAGGTTATTTTAATGTGAACTTTTATGTTTCTGAAATTCGTATGGTTTTAAATGTTCAAATATCATTTAAAGCTGCTGAAGTTTACACAATGGTAATGCCAACTGTACACGCATTACAGAAACAATTCAAAATCAAGGTACGTAAGTTTCTAATAGTCAACATTTGACCTTTTAAAATATATAGAGTCGCTTTTTGGCAAGATGGGCGGTGACAAATTTCATATATAAATAAATAAAATAAATAAATATACTTGTGTTCAAACAGTGCGTTCTTCATAAACTGAAGTGTTGAATTCAAGCAAATTCAAAGCTTTTCAATCTTTTTTTTCCTGAAGTGCTCGCTTACTATTTTACCACTACCTCTTATGTTACATTATCCTAATGTTATTTTATTTATTTATTTATTTGATTTGTCCCCGCCCATCTCCCCTACAACGGGGGCCTCTGGGCGGCTTACAACCACTAAAATCGAAATACATAATTAAAATTATAAAAAGTTTAAAAGTTATAAAAGTTATAAAAACCGGACTTTACAAAAATAAGGATAAAAATAAAGAGGCTAAAAGATCCAAGAGGCCAATAGAGGCCACACCAGGCCGCTAAGGGGCCAGCCAGCCCCATTTCTGGTACCCTCCCTCCCCGCCCCAGGCCAGATGGCAGAGCCAGGTCTTCAACTCCCTCCGAAAGGCCTGGAGTGAGGGGGCCTGTCTCACCCCCGGGGGCAAGATGTTCCAGAGGGCGGGGCTACAGCAGAGAAGGCCCGCCTTCTTATCCTAGCAATTTAATTCCCACGGGACGTAAGCTAACTACGGATGGCTGTATGCATTTGTTTTGATATCTACACAATGAAATGAGTCAGGATCAGCGGTGCCCATAGGAAGGGGCTGAAAAAAGTCAAGATGGTGGCCAAAACCACGTCATGCACATTAAAGGGGAGGGGGCCTGGACGGCATGGTTGTGGCTATCGTAACTTTTTTTACCCCCTCCCGCAGGCACCCCTGGTCTGAATCTAGCCCTATTACAGGTTGAAGAAGAAACTAGCTCCATAAGTCCCTCAAGACCTGGCTATGTCATCAGGCCTGATTGTTTTTATTAGGCCACCCAGAGTAACTTCTTGTGGGATGGGCGGCCACATAAATCTGATAAATAAATAAATAAACTAGGCACAGAAAGCCACAAGTGTATTCCTGTGAAGGTGCCAAAAAGACACTTGAATGCGTGCTTGTTCTCGGCTGAATGATAGCAAGCAGCGATATCTCAGTATCAAAAGTTGGGTTGTCCATATTCCCAAGCAAGGCCAGAAAAGAGCCTCGGATCCACTATCTGCAAGTGTAGACCACTTCCAACGTCCCTGGAGACACTCTGGGCACGCAATCTGCCAGATTTTGTTTCATTTTAATTTTTTACATTTTATTTAGATATCAAATCTGTCACCTCCCACCTTGTTAAAACGACCCTCTAAAACGAATCATTTTCATAAGATCCTTTCACGTAATTAAATGAAAGCTCGCAAGCAATATCAAAGCTCTAAGGCCCGCGGGGTCCCACGCAGGCATTCTCCAAGTTCCGAAGTGCCAACGTGCTTTAAATGTACCCTGCCTGGGTCCCTGAACTAATGGTGGGATATCAATCTAATAGATTTTGCAAACTGTCTTCCACCCACGAGGAAAAGAGCAGTTATGGAGGTAATTTCTCTCCAGCGCAACCATGTGCCATTTCCCCACTGAGCTGTAAGAGGACTCACGAGGAAGCTGCTGGGGCCGCTCCGGAGGGAAGAAGTCCCCTTTCGGCAACGCTCGTTCATCCTGAAACATCAGAGAGGAGCTTAATGTGTGGGTGTCGGGGGGGGGGGAAGAGACCAGGAGGGGACGCGCGTAGGCAACCACCCCTTACTCACCATCTTGACATGCATCGGCCTGTCAAAGAGCAGCTGCCCGTTGAACATAGCTAGCAGTTCGGTCAAGGCGTTCTGGTCACACGTTGGCCAGACGGAGACCCCAAGAGATGCGGCGCAAACTGTGTCTTTCCTCCTCTGCTCAGATTCATCTTCCCTTTCTAGGCGACGCTTGCTAGAACCTGCCCCGTTCCTATGTTTTCAGCAATTCACCCCCTTTTTCAGGTATTTTCTACCCCTCTGGCCTTTGACCACCACCCTCTCTGGAAAGTGAGGGGGGAAGACAAAACTGATGCCCCTTTTGAGGACTGTTGGGGCACTGGACAACTTGAACATTAAGTCACTTTCCAAAATAGAAGACAAGAGGGGAGATTCTACTGGGTTAGGGTCAGGCGGAAGATGGGGCACACCGAGGGGAACCCTGCTCACTTGAAACCGCCCCCAACACAGGCACAAAACTGATTGGTCAGTAAAGCAGGTTGCAATCTCAGCTGCCCCCCACCCGCATGCTAGTTTTCGGCCTCAGGAGGTTGTTGCAGGGGGATACGTAGGACCGAGCACAACCAGGAGATCCATCACTGCAATTCCCACCTCAGCTGCTGTTTCTACGGATTGACTCTCACAGGTGATTTTGGAGAGTAAGATCCATTCCCCAAGTAAGGAACTGAGGAGCAAAACAAACATTTATCATTGCAGCCGATCTCATGGGGGCTTCAGTTCAGCCCCACTACCGGCTAGGATAGGAAAAAAACTGTTTTTGCAAAATTAGGTGCTCAACTGCCCTGAAACGTGCAGCCGTGCCAAGCTGGTGCTTGCATGCTGAAATGTGTGTCAGACTGCACCAGGCAGATAAGGGAGAACATTAGCTATTCAGAAGCCAAACCTGGGTGAGCGGGTAGGCAGTTTCTTCCTGAAACACCTAAGATAACACAAACTTGGGAATTAGATCCCCATCCTGGCCAGAAGCACACTGGATGAACAAGCCACTACCTAACCTCAGAAGAGAGTTGTGAACAAAAGGACCGTTGGGAAGCTTTAACTCCCCAGTGTAAGGAACTTCAACTCCCAGAATTTCCAGCCAGCACAGACCTCAAAGATAAGATGCACAGGCTATGCTTGGTGGGATTTTGGGGAAATGAATGGCAAGTAAAGGACACCCAGATGGCAAGGGCTGCCTTAGAGGAAGGCTAAATCCAAGTGTAAACCTCCAATTCCTTCTGCAGATGACCCACCAAATCAATTGTACTCCAACTATACCAGATCCCAGTCCCAGATCATTATTCTAGAGTAATCCAAAAAAGGATACAGATCGCCTGGACAGCTTCAATCGCTTGCTCAAATGTGACTGTGCCAATCCCACGACTCTTTCCATCTTTGTCTTCCAGAATGTCTGCACGGACGACGACACCAGCCATGCCAAACACCTCCTTCAGCTTCTTCCAGCCCACCTTGTAATCCAGCTGAAGGAAGAGACAGGAGAAGGAGCAACATTTATCATGAAAACTCAACGAGGATCACATTTTGGTGGATCTGTCCAGGCAACCAGAAGACCATGCCACGCATCAAGCCCTGGAGCTGGCAACCCAGTAGGTTATCATTGATGCTACTCTGGTATAAATACAGTATCTTGGAAATTTTAAGAAGAATTTCCTGCCCTCATTGGAGTGAGTTAATTAAGCGAAGTCTCCTTGAGGGATCTGAAATGCTTCTTCACTGATTTCTTACCATCTGGGCTAAGCTGCTGTTTGAGATGAGCTGCTAACGGTCTTGCCCTCTCAACAGGCAACGTCCCTTCTCAATCTCTCACAGTAAGAAACACACGTCTAGCATTTATCATACTTAGAATGAAACTGTCCAAATTAACCCTACTTCTGTTTCCATGGGCCCCTGGGCCTGCCCCACTGGGAATCAACCCCAGGAGCCTCCTCCTACAAAGACAAGGATGAACAGGATCTGCCCACACTGTAACCAATGAGGCGGTTTCACTAGCACTATTTCTTCTGCCTTTTGCTAAGGCCATCTCTCCATGAAGATCTTCAACAGAACCACATTGGTTCTGGGCTACCAGGCTGATTCATCTGCACTTTCAGTTTCCAGACAGGTCAGTGCTGGTGGAAGATAGCTTCAATCTAGAATTAGCAAAAGCTGGGGCTAAATCACACTCTGGGAGATTTTGTCAAATAGAGGATTTTAATACAGATAGCCCTCATTTACCAACCGCGATTGGGACTGGCAACTCTGTCACTAAGCAATGCAGTCTTAAAGTGAAAAATCACATGACCATGCCCAACTTACAATGGCGGTTCCAGTTGCCGTCGTTAGCAAATCACTCATAGTTGTTAAGCTTGTCACATGACCATGACTTGTGACTTCTTGCCGGCTTCTTCAACAACTTTGCTTGTCAGAAGCCAGCTATGAAGGTTACAAATGGTGATCACGTGACTGTGAGACTCTGCGACTGTCACCAAGCACCCAAATTGTGATTGTGTACTGCAGGGATGCTGCAATGGCCACTACTTCAAGGACCAGTCATAAGTCTTATTCAGCACCGTCATAACTTCACATGGTCGCTGAATGAGTGGTCAGTAAGCAAGGACTATCTGTAAATATTCCTGTCTAGACATCTCCAGTAAATTCATTTGGAGGGAAAGAGAATTTCAAGAATGTGTAGAGCACCATTCTTTTTAAAGTTTAAATGCCAGTCGTACTTTTGAACTTTAAAAAAAGACAGCCACCCCAAGTCAGACCTCAGGAACCTGCTGTTATCAAGACATGTTTGTTGCTTGTCTGTGACAGGGGCTCTTTAAAAGAGGATTTTGAACAAGAAAAGGCTGCTACTGCTATGTGCTAATGGTTAAGCCATCCTTCCCTCCAATTTAGAAGAGCTCTGACTCCTACAGATGCCCTCCAGGGGTGCCCGTGAATGTGGCAGCCATGTTTGTTCAGCTCAAAGAGGTAATCTATATTAGCAAACTATTATAGGATTCACAATTACAAACTATTTTTGACTGTTCATTTTTGACTTAGTATGATGTAAAATGTAAAAGATACAAATTCAAAATTCATGATTAAATTACAGAACTAAAAATTATAAAATTAAGAAGCATCACCACAATATATTTATTCCCAAAGGCCCTCCAAAACAGCCATGTTTTCCCCTGCTTTCACAAGACCAAGAGGCTGGGGGATATCTATGCTGCAGGGGACAAGCTGTTCCAGAGGAGGGGGCTGCCACTGAGAACAGCCAACCTCAAGCCACCCCCCCACAAGGAGCGAATTGTGGCAATATGATAAATTAATGAATATAGCTGCCTGTAGCTGGACAGTCAGTCCCCAAACCATGTTTTCCCCTGCTTTCGCAAGACCAAAATACAGCCCCATAAGTCATGGTAATCTAATTGAGAGATGACAAGGGGGTGAGTGACCATCTTCAGTGCATATTTTTCCAGGTAAGGCTGCACCTGGCAGACTAGCCAAAGCTGTGCAAAAGCCCTCCCGGCCATGGTCTCCACCTGCTCTGTGTCCAGAACCACCCCTAGTTTGCAAGCCTGGCCTTTCCAGGGGAAGAGTCAAAGGTGATACAATCCTGGAATCATCTGAATCAACAGCCATGTCTGCATATGTGTTCCCAGTCATGGGGGCCAGAATAGCAGTTGGAGCCTGTGAGGTTGTCGTACTGAGGGCTGTTTGTTATTCATTTTGGCTGCCGGCCATATATTTGTTTTGGTCTTAATGACTGTCAGCCACCTGTAGTCACTTTGTTGAGATGGGTGGCCATATGAATTGAAATAGATATTGATAATTCACCCCAAACTGGTGGATGACTCTCCCAATAAATGTTGAACAGGACGGGGGGAGGACTGAACCAAGAGTTACTCCATAACAAAATGCCCAGGGATCCGACCACTACCCCCTCCCAGAATGGCCTTCTGGATCATCTGCTTGGGAAGGAGTGGAGCTCTCAACCCTCACAGGCACTCCAGAAGGAAATTGTGGCCAACAGTTCACTGAAAGATCTAGTATGGCAAGGATGACTGTGCCACTTCCATTCAAGCCCTGCCAAAGGTCATCCATTAGAGCAACCATTGTGGTTTCCATCCCAGCCCAGGTCTGAACCCAGACTGCCAGGGATCCGGATACTATTAGAGATAGGAAGGAGTCGTCCAACTTGTTGCCTGGCTTCTTGAGGAGTGGATGAACCAGCCTCTTAAGGACTTCTAACTCCCCTTCTCTCAAAGATGCAGTGACTACCACCCAGATCCAACTCCCAGTACTCTCCCTGACCACTTTGATCAGCCAGCTGGGGTAGGAGGCCAGTCCACGAGTGGAGCACTAGGACTACTGAGGACTCTGTCCAATTCTTTGGCATCCACGGGGACAGAAGTGTCCTAAATAACTGCTTGTAAATGATGTTTTATATTTTACAACCATGACTGAAATAAACAGCTTCGCAAAATATATTTTGCTATTCAATAGGCAGGGTCATTTGCACCGGGCTAATTTCACTTCTGCCAGAGACTAAGGAAGAAAATGACTCTCTGCTCAGCTCCAAGGACCAAATCCTGAACACAAACCGCAAAGAGAGGCCAGAGGCAACTTACGTTGGCCACAAAGACGGTACTGCCCAGCCTGCCAGCCTGCAGGGCATGAATGATCTCGTTAGGGATATTGGGGTTATTGAGAATGCTGGGCGGGATGTTAATCATCCCAGGGCCCCCAGGGCCAGGGCTGATGCCCATCCCGCTCCCAGAGGCTGCCATGGCCTTCTGTACAGCTCTTCGGACATGCTCGCCATCAGGATCCTAGAACAGGAAGGAAAACACTTTAAGCCACCCGCTCTTCTGCAGGGCAGAGAGGAGCTCTGGGGCTGTAGAGAGCTCTTGCTCAATTTGGCCTCCCATCCCAATTCTTTAGTCTGTGGGAGTCTGATTCAGAGCTCACCCGAACTCCCCCGCCCCGGCACAACACACACAAGTAGCAGCTTTATTAAACGGGCTGAGAAAGGTTTGTAACATTTTATAATCTAATCATTTTACCAAGTAAAGCTTTGGCTGGCTATAGCAACCAAGGCTTCTGCCAGATCTGAAGGCAACTACAATTCTGAGTGGGGAAACTTTTTGAACAGCCTGGTTTCCTGTACAACAGATGAGACTACAGCTAGCAGCACAAGTGGCTTTCATTAAATTATTCCAAATGGGGCTCGGTTTCCTACTACAAATGACAGGAAACTGAGTAAGGAGATTCTTCTTTCACCCCAAAGGTGAAAAGCAGACATACTCTCTCTCTAGCTTCCAGTGGGAGTAAAGGGAAGGAAAAGGGAAATGGCTTTTTTACCCTCACAAGAGATTATAACTGCAAACCTGTTCTCCCTATGTCATAGGACACCATGAAAAGAGCAAAAGAGATGTCATATGGCTGAACACAGAAATAAGAAATTCTGCCCTAGGCAAGAAAGGGAAATGTTCCAGGCTATCATTTTTACTGACATGCTGCTCTCTTATTGGAGGGAGGTTGGGGGAGAAACAAAGTTGAATGCCACCTCTCGCTGGCTGCCCCAGTTAGTGTGACTGGACTCGGGGGCTTACCTCCTTCACCTTCAGAGGTCTCCCACTGAGGCTGTGCTTGTTGAGCACCTCCACAGCTTTTTTCATGCTCTCTTCCATCTTGAATTCAACAACACTGCAGGCAAAACGCAAGGCCAATGAGTCTCCCAGCCTGCCAGGCCCAATTCCAGCCACATTCAGGGAAGAAGGGGTCAGCTACTTACGCGCAGCCCTGATGATGCGGAAGTTGAGAGTCAGGTAGGCGGCAGCAAAAAACGGGGTGGGGGAAAGGGAACAGAAAAATGGAAGTCAGTCAAGAGTTAAATGCAGAAGGATCTTAAGATATTTAAAAAGATGCTCATTTGGGGTTATGACTGCAAGGTCCAGGCTGCTGTTTAAACAACAGTACAACTGCTGTTCACCTGAGTTCCAGAAGCTAAGCCTACATGGCCAGGGGTGACGCAGAAGTCATGATAGGCAGAACAGACGCCAATTTCTCTCAGAGACATCTCTCTACTCTTCTAACTCCTACTTGCCTCTAGGCCAGCCAACGCCTACCCACTTTCCTCCAAAATCGGCCTTCAGGGAAGGTGCTGAAAGATCCTCCCACTGAGCTGAAAAGCACTAAGGCCCACAAACAGCTACTTTCGTTCTTACATTTAGACACAGACTACCATAAAGTTCTGACATTTATACAACCTTGCTTCCGCACCGAGCTTACGAAGGTCGGCAACAAGAACCACACGAAAACATTTAAGCTAAATTTGGGACATTAATATACCAATAAAGGTACACGAGGATCCATGCTTAAGTCATACAGCCAAACACCAAGGAGCGCAGCAGCAAGGGCGCTGCTGGGCCTAGCAGACCCCTTTCCACCTCCCTCCCCCCCACCAAGCAGCTCTGGGGCACTGCCAACGAGAGAACCACTCTACCACATACACGCTGTCTTGCCCAAATTCATTTGGTTCCACACCACCATAACATATATTTGTCATGTAGTAAAAATCCACGGAAGAAATGCTCTCAAAAACTTACCCTTGACTTTCCTTCAGCGTCCATTAAGAGCTCCACGTATGTTACCTCACCAACTACAAATGAGATTCCAGACGGTACATAGACCAAGGGAAAAAGCCAAGAAAACAAGGGGAATTTAGAACAGTCGTCAGCAACCTTATTTGGAGCCTTTGCCTTATTAGAAAGCCCAGGAACACTCCGTTGGCTGAGCCACCGCAACTGGACATTACAGGTGTGCAGCATGTTTGTGGAACCAGAGCTGTTGACGTTTTCCTTCCCAATTTAATATACGAGTCACTGCCACCTCATGGGCGGAACACAAAGTGAAGAACCCGCATGGAGAAGTTTCGCAATTTTCTTAGTTAACAATGGAATAGACAGAGAACCGCCAGTCTGATTAAACAGCAGGACCTAAACTCAGGGTCTCTCCTGCCTCAAGGAAGATGTCTTGAGCAGAACTGGATTCCACAGTGTAAGTAGTAACTAATCTTGCTACTTCCTGTTCCCAAACATGAAACATTTAAGACTTGTTTTATGCCTTATTCCCCTTTCTAATCTACAGCACTTCAAAAGCCTGTATTTTCAAATACATTTATTAACAGGTACAGGCAGTCCTTGCATTATGACAGTAATTGGGATTGGCAACTCTGTCACTAAGTGATGCCGTTGCAAAGCACAACATCAGGCGACTGCGCTGACAGTTGCGGAAGTTCCAGTTGCCATTGTTAAGCGAATCCCACACAGTCATCAGGCGTGACATCACATTTGCGACTTCCCGCCAGCTTCCCCAATGACTTTGCTTGTCGGAAGCTGGCAGTGAAGGTTGCAAATGGTGATCATGTGATCACAGGATGCTGCAACTGTTGTAATTGCAAGCCGGTTGCCAAGTGCCCGAATCATGATCATGTGACCACAGGGATGCTGCAACAGCTGCAGCTACAAGGACCAGTCGTAAGTCTTCTCATTCAGTACCTCCATAACCTCAAACAGGAGAGTAGGGAACAGGAGGGAGAGAGAGGAAGAGAGGATTGTAATGTTATGTCACTACATAACCATGAGAGACAGGGTGGGCAAAGAAAGGAATTTACATCTGGAATTCTGCTCCAGCTACCACTCCACGCTAATGTTCTTTTCCATTTCCATCTTGGCAAATATTTCTCCTTGACCTACAGACACAATGAACTCAAATTACAAATGAGTTTTAAAATGGGAAAAGTGAGAAGATATGAGTATAATGTACACTGTCTAGTTTTGGGGGGGGGGGTCGACTAACCAGCTCTGCAATGCCGGCTACCATTTGCTGAAACACCCATCCAGTCTGGGCCATGATAAAGCTTAAAGCAACAAACTACACCCTGAGCTAAGAAAGGCTGAATCTTAAATTTTGTAAGAAACAATCTGAACTATGTTAGGTGGGCTGTTCAAACAGATATTCTGGTCTGTCTCGTCGTCTTTCATCCCGTAAAGTTGGTTGTTGTTTGCATGAATGATCAGCACCAACACGTCAAATGCTTTCAGCAGTAAACATCCTAACCGATTTGTATGGGTTGGAAAAGTATCAAGAACACTGGTGCAAAGTTTGAAGGAAGAAGACGAAGATACTACACACCTGTAACTTTAAAGTTTCACCAACCAATGATCAGACTAAAATGACTTCACCGAGGGGAGAGGCCACGATTAAGCATTTCAAGGCAGGCATCCACACACACCCGTGAGAGATCTGAACAGACCACAACACTGAAGTCTCCTAGACCGTATACTTACAGGCACATTTGCAGTAGGACTATTACTGCGGGCTTTAAATATCCCACAATTCTTGAATGGCGGAAGAGCAGTCTGTAACCTTCATCATTGATCTGCTGCTCCAAACCTGAATCCAGGGCCCTGTGGTGCTTGTAGACAAAACCCAGAATTCTACCCATTTTTAGGACCACAATGTGGGATCTTGGAACTACTGTGACTGCCATCAAATGAGATTTATCTCAGATTGTTTCCAGAATCATCTGGCAAAGAAGGCTGGAAAAGCAGCTCTTAGAGATGCCAGTTACACCAACCTGAGCTGTAGTCACAAACTCCAAGAACACCCCCCTCAGTACATAAGAATCACTAAACTCTCTGCAGAGAGAATGAAGCCATTTCTCCATTTCCTCCTAGGAGCATCTGCAGGGGAAAACCTCTGGAGCAGAAGAACAGAGGAAACAACCCTCCCATTGGAATGTTGCATCCAACGTGATGGATTTTGAACTGGAGAAAAAAGGCCAGAAAACACGTGGCCCATGTTCAACATAGTGCTTGAAGTGGTGACACCTCTATGCACAAAGGTACTCCTATTCACCAATATTTCACACGCAGCATAGGTCAAGAACTGGCACGCCCCAAAGCAACGTTCCATTCATAATTTAATGTAAACAAAGCCATAGCTAGAAGGAGAACTGGAACTCCAATTTCTGATGAGTGCTGCTGAGCTTTCTGGTGCTACCAACATCCCCCCGGGGAGGGTTTAAACACTTAATTATGAATGGCCCACACACCCCAAATGGGGTCGTGCATTCCATTTACTTGCCTTAGGCTCACAAGCCTGTTAGCCGTCTTTCTCCACTTTAAGCCACAGGTACACATTGGACCCTAAGCTTCAAAGCACAATCCAAATATCTTGTCCAGTTTAAGTGTTTTAAGAGAGGCTCACCAAGATTGCAATTGCACTCATTTCCCACAAAAGGACTACAAAATTAATTATTTCAGCATCAAGTCAAGTCATGCTGGTGTTGACTTAGTGTGGCTTCCAATGATTATGCTGAGGTAAATATAAAAAAGAAAATGTGTTTAAAACACTGCATGTTCACCCCCCACCCAGATTTTTCTAATGCCTACCTGCCAAGACCTTTGAGATTCCAAAGCAGGCTAAGCAGTGTTTTGACTGAACAAGACTAAACCACTGCAGGCATTCCCTTTGTAAATTTATGAGGCGTGGCTAAATTAACCCACCTTCCTTTGAGCACACTCTTAAAACAATCTTAGGTATTCAACGACAAAGCAAGATTTCATCAACAAGGAAGACTACTGCTCTCCTCCCCAATGGAAACTGGATAATTGATCCAGAAAGGCTTTAAGAGGGCTTCTAATTTAAAAAACAAAAAACCTCGATCCAAGTCTCTGACGATAAAAGTCTCACCTCTCCCAAGAGTCTAAAGGCGCTTTTGTGCCAAACATCTGCTCACAAAGGATGCATCCTGCGAGGGCACAGCCGCTAGCATGCAACGCCAGATGCGCCGGCCCTCAGAAAACCTTCTTTGCTCAACATTGCTACAGCTACCCAAACCATTTCAGACCCATTCACGTCTTCTGGATAAAGAAAGAGGTCACAAGGAAGGACGGCAGATGTCCGTCAGTCGCACCCAAGCTGTGTACCTTTCTCTTTGACCAGGTCCTTCAGGTACTGCCACTTCACATCAAAGGGGATGTTGGTAATGAAGGCTCGGTATCTTTTCGAAGGGCTGGCATATGGCTCAAAGCGACTTCCTCCTCCCCGTTTAGCATTTTTTTCTTTCCTTTTCTCATTCTGGTTGGGCCATTCACCTTCACTGCAACAAGGAAAGAAAGACGACCGAGTCAGGCCCCAAACCAGGTCAATGTTAACTCTGAAAAACCACACAACAGACGCCAAGGACCTTTCAGGAAACACCACCAGACACATATGACTCTAAACCTAGCTTTCTAAACAAGACACAATAGCTTGGTTCCTCTTACTCAAAATCACAGCAACTGCGTGCAGTGCGTAAGCCAACAAATCACATTACAGTCATTAACTCAGCGGGGGCATTTCTAACTGTCCTGTTTTCAAACTCATTCATGCTTTACAGCAAGATTACAGCCACCCATTTCACAGGTCAGGTACAAGGATTACAGGATAATCTCCAATTTAAGAAAGAATCTGTATTCCGATATCCACCTGCAAAATCGAATCCAATCTCCAACTTACATATTCTGACCGCCTTCCGTAGCATCGGGGAAATATATAAACACGCACGTGCCCCTTAGTGCACCCCGAATGCCTTGGAAAACGACAAAAAACAGCCCTCTTGAAAAGGGGGGCCGCTTTCTTTACACTTTTCAACAGGTCTGCCTATTCACTGGGGTTTGTGATGGGGTCTCCGCTTTTATCCATGCGCCGTCCCGCGCGGGAAGCCGCCTAGAATCGAAGGGCAGGCCAGGCGTACATTTTGCCAACCGCAGAAAGCAGCCGGAGGGGCAGAAGAGAAAAGCGCGCAAGGGACTGGCCAGGAGGGCCGCGACTATTCAGTGAACTGCGACTCGAAGTCCACGTCCTACCTGTCCGGCTGGCCTCACCAGCGATATGAACGGAGGAGCCAAACTCCTCGGCACGCTTAACCGGCCCTTCCCTTCCCACGAGGGACGCCGCCGCCGCCGCCGCGCGTACAGCCAGGGAAGCGGGCTGGGATCCGCGAAGTCGCGCCGGCAAAAAACGGCCCATCCCGACCCGCGGCGCCGGGACTACAGCTCCCATCGTCCTCCGTCCACGCGGGAAAGCGACCGGCCGAGAAAGGCGGCTCGGGCGCGCGCTCCCACCTCCTCCCGCCACGCCGTGCACGCGCCCCGAGACGACGACGGCGACGACTTAGGCCCGCCTGCCCCCCGCCGCGGGCGCGCGCGCGCACCTCTTGGGGGCTCCGTCGGCGATGCCGTTGCCCGCCCCGTTCGCCGGCCCCCCTGCGGCCAGGCCGCCTCCGGCCCCTCCGGGGGCGACTCCGCTCTCCGCCATTTTGGGGCCGCTCTCCAATCCCGCCGCGGAGGCCGAACCCGAGACGACCGCCGCCATTTCCTCCTCAGGCGAGCTCGCGGAAGCTGCTGCGCATGCGAAAGCGCCGCCGAGCCCGCCCCCTCTTTATCGTCTCTCCGGCGACCAATGAGAGGGAGCGGCGCCCGGAACCACGCCCCCGCATGCCGCCCTTTCCCCCCGCCTCTACCAGCGCCCATTACGTCAGCGTTGCCGTAGTTGCAGGAGTGAGAGCGGCACGTCACCGGAAGTTGGCGCGTCCGATGAAGCCCGACGGACGGCAAGCACCCCTGACTACCGTCCGCCTGAAGGACTGGGGCACGAGCCCCTCAAGCTGACTACGTTGGAAGGCGTGGCCCAAAGACGCCGAGCGGCCGGTTTTCTGTAGGCGGCGGCGTTTGAACTTTCCTCGGCAGGGCTGCTTCCGCCGAGCCTAGAAGCATAGGCCGGTTGCTGGTAGCGCTCTCTCCCTAGCTCTCCGTAGCCAGCCGAGCCCGAGGGTCCGCTCTAGCCCCGCCCTGGCGCAAGCAGGGCTGTCCCGCCCCATCTCTGTGGCGTCTCGGCGGGGGCGACGCGGCTCCCCCCGCGTGTAATTGCAAGGAGTGAAACGGCGCTTAACAGCGCTGCGCTCCGACTGGCTTGCGCGCGCACGGACAGGAGAGCGCGGCTCGCTCGGGGCCGGGGCGGCCTTTGTGCGCCGGCGCCGCTTTTCAACGCCTCGAACCTGGAAGCCCGGCCCTCGGCAGTCGTCCGGCCCCACCCCTGCCAGGGCCCCGCGGGGATAGGGTCGTTCCCCGCCGCCCGAGGAAGCCGGCCGCGGCCTCGGGCGGCGCCCGGCTCCTTGTTCCGCCCCCGCTTCCACGAGACCCCACGGCAGCCCCCCCCGCAGTCGCCCCAGCTGCTGCTCCTCAGCCTTCCCTGCAGGCCCCTTCCCGTTTCGGTTGGTCTCCCCCGGGCGGCTCGGCGTGCCAACGTGCTTCCTAAAATGTGTGTCCGGTACCAGGCACAATATTCTAGGTGCCGCCTGTCCAACCCAGAAGAGGAATGACGATCTTCACGCTCTACGTTTCGTCGTCCTTTAGCGACCACAATCGGGACAGGCAATTTGGTCACTAAGTGAAGTGGTTGCTAAGTGAAACCGCCCCTGTGCTTATGATCCGACTTCAGCTTTTCTTTGTTTTACGGACCTGCAAAGGTTATAAATGCAAGGATGGGTTACTTTTTCGTCTCTGCTGTAACTGCAAATCATCCCTAAACAAGGCAGTCACTAAACAAGGACAATGCCAGCTAAGATTGTGTTTGCTTTTTGGGCAGCTGCGCTGCTCTCTGGGCTCATGTTCACCTTGCGATCCACCAGGACACCCAGATCCTTCTGGCGTGTATTTCTGCCTGATGTGGTTCCCTGCTAACCTCTGCAAATAGGTTTTTAGTTTTTTCTACCCACATGCATATCTGTGGCTCAGGGTTGAACTGTGGAGTCCTTGGTGCTCTCTGAGCTTGGTTTGCAGGCTTTGCTTGCAGATGTTTTGTTACCCAGCTAGGTAACATCATCAGTGCTACTGTATATAAACGGAGCAAACCCCACACTCGCTTGCACTGATGACGTTACCTAGTCAGGTAATGAAATGTCTACAAGCAAATCACCAAGCTCAGAGAGCACCAAGGACTCCAGTTTGTAAATAATTTCTTCTAAAGTGTTTGCTATTCTGTTACCTGATAAAAATATTTTCTAGTTCCTCCTTCAAGTCATTTATAAGTATACTGAACAACAAAAGGCCTAAAAACAAACCCAGCAATCTTCACTTGTTCTTTCCCCTGGTTTGACCCAGAACCAGTGATGTACACTGACTGGATGCGACTGTTCTGCCAGCTGTTATCCATCTAACAGCAGCACAGCATTTGGTTCACATTCATTCAGCACCCATTCATTCTTAATGCCACCTCTTCTTGTTTTATACTTCCTAAATTTTCTACTTCCACTGCATTCAACTTTAGTGTTTCTGCTGACATACCAAACTCTCTCTTCCACAGAACAAAGTGGGCAAAAACAGACTTCTACACAACTATTTTTGCTTCTTTCGACAAACGCTGATTCCTTGCAACAAACCACACGCTACCTACCACCTAACACCCTTTGCCCGTTTTAATTTTTTTCATCCATCCTCCATTTTCAGTAAACATTCTGCCAAAGCACAAAAGTTATTTATTGAGTTATAATAAATAAATAAATATTACAAAACCATCTACTTGTTCTGAGTTTTCACCATTTATGAATATCCTGCAATCATTCACTCCACTTTCCCTGCCAAAAGGAACTCCACACAAAAGCCCACACACACACACATCCCCAAACATCAGACCTCCAACATCACAAGCATTCCTCAACATTTATCTATGATACATTAAACCAAGGGGACACTGCATACTCTTGCCTTATTTCCTGCTAAATCATTTGCTCATTTATTTTCATCTGTGTTTGCCTTCCATTGTGCACAACCAACCTTCAACTCTAGTCCCACAAAGCTTCCCATCTTTCAAGCCTATTTGTTGGATCATGATCTCTCTGAATTATCAGCAGTATAGCACTCGTGTATTTCTCCATCACCTACTGAGGAGCCTGCTCCCCCCCGCCTGGCATCAAGTCATGCCACACTCCCCGATTCTGCTCATTTCCCTCCCCCGACCAACCCCGAGCCCTTTTGACCTGAATTCTGCCAAACCCCTTCCTAGGCACACCTAACCCACCTATAGTTTGTGCGTTCACCCTGGCCGTCTTTCGATCTGGATCTGGATCGGGGGACAGTCCCCAGCTTTCTTCACCCCGCTCCAAACTACAGTATGTCTTTTTATTTCCACTGAAATCACTCAGCAGTTTCCCTGCCGGTTTCTTGCTTTGACTATTTCCCACTATTTTTTCTCTTTACACACGTCATATGAATCCTCAGTATTTCGTGGCAGTCGCTCTCTTACGTGCCCATTTTTCCCCATCCTCAGGCTCTTTCCCTTCAGTTTTTCCAAGAAGGCCAGTTCTGTGGCTGCTTCTGCCCTCTTCACTTGCCAGACCCTCTGTTGGGAGGCTGGCCTATCTCCTGTACTTGATCCTACAGGATTTATCCTTCTGTCCCCACACTAACTGGGAGTAGGAGGTTAGGGAACCCAGATTCAAATCCTCACTCAGCCTTGGCAGCTGTACGTTGTGGGGCCAAGTCCTCTGTATCTGAGCCAGGGGAAGCCTCTGACCAAAGCTGCCTCTTTTCAAGAAGCTCAGCAGGGTGGATCCAGTTAGAAGTTGGATGGAAATAGGCTAGCTGGAAGGTCGACCAAGTCCCAGCAGAAATGAACTCTGCCCAGTTTATAAACCCAGCCCATGCGGTTCAGTTAAGGTTCAGGGTGCCACGCTAGTGCAAGAAACTGGGCTAAGCCATAAACTCTGGTTGGTATCCACAAATCAGCATATCCTACCTTCATACAATATTAGACTAAAACATCCAATTGCTGTTATTTCTGTAAGCCGGATGGTTACAGCGTTTATTAAAAAACACACCCTCCAGTTCACTGGCAGTTCATTTTTTGTTTGTTTGTTTTTACTCCTCCTGGGATATTTATATTTTAATCCATTTTCAAAAGCACAGGGTCCTCTAGACAGGGAGAGCAACATCACTGGGAAACAAGGGGGAAAAGACCCCCCCCCACCTATATAGTGCAAAAGTATGAAAGGAGCTGAGAGAGCCAGCAGTAGGAGAGGCGAAAGGGGAACCAACATCACTCTTCTTCAAGAGCAACAATTCACTCCCAGAGTATGATAAGATGACAGGCAGATTTGCACGTGGCTTTTTGCATGCTCATCAATGTGAGAAGTCTCTGAGCAAGGCCTCCTTCTTTTCCCAGGCTGGACCCTTGGGATGGAGGAGGGACGGGACTCCCGCCCCTCCGACTGCCACTACTTTCTCCACCGGAGGAAACTCGCAGGCTTTCCCATGCCCGGGGCAAAGTCTGCCCTCCTCGCAGCAACAGGTCTCTGAAGCGGAGCTGGCAGGAAGCTACTTGAAGCGAGCTCCAACCAGCCAGTTTCCCCCGCACCTTTCACAGTGATGTCCAGGAGGAGATAAGGGCCCTGAATACAACAGCTGAAACTAAGAACAGTCAAAATTATAATTACAACAATAATTAGGATACTATAATATAAGATAGTTACATGGATCAAGGGAGAGGTATTATTCTCCCCACTGTGCCTTGAGGACGGAGCATGGCCGACAGACACCCTCGGCACGCCGCGTCTCAAGGTCATTGCACACACCCGGGAATCGGTTGTCTTTCTGGGGCTTGACTGAATGGATGGCGAGCTCCCTTCTGGCTGGGCTGATGGTTCTGACCAGTCCTCCTCTTCCTCCTCCTCCTCGCTTCTGCTACTTGAGAAAAGTGCTATCCTGGCTCATACGGTAGTCTCATCGGCCTTCTTCTTCAACAGCTTGGCAGAGAGCAGGGAGTGCGGGACAGGAGAAGGGTTCCTCGCATCAGGAATCATCAGCCGGACTTTCTGATTGGTCCTTCGCCACTCGGAATAGAGCTGGCAGTGGTAGCGGAACGACACCTGGCCAGGTGGCAGGCAGAGAGAAGGAAGCACAAGATCAGGGAGGGGAGTGGGTAGGGCAGGGGACGGGCTTCCGACTGCTTTTGCATCCCAGATCTCTGACTTTGTGTGCAATAACTAAAACAACATACCATTTTATGATGATGATGATGATTACCATCCCACCTAATTATAGAGCCCCCCAAATGTTAAAATGCAATATAACATCACTCAAAGCCTGGACTGAAAGGGAAGGTCTGAATTCCCCTTCCTAAAGCACAAAAGGGGGGTGAGCGCTACTCCAGAGAAGGCATCCAGAGCTTGAGCGAGGGCCCCCTGGGTGCCGAATGGGTGGCTCCCGGAAACAGCAGGAACAGATTGCCTACCGCCGCTTTCCCCAGCCTGGAGAAAATCCCTGCTGGCAGAGGAAGGCAGTATTACAGCCCCACCCTTGCAAATGACTCTGGGTTAGGGAAGCTGCCCTATTGCTCCTGGCCTTGGCGCTATGGGGCCTCAAGCACAGGGAGTCCCTTTTCTATTCTGTCCCATCGCCTCCTGGCTGGCCTGCTACTCCTTTAGACCAGGGACCCTTTGGAATGATTCAGAAAACCTTCTGCATCTCGAGCCTCTCAGACTATGAGACTTTCCCATAAAGCATTGCCCTAAAGCCAGTCAGATTTTTTGGGGGGGGGGAATCAATGGTGGGAGAAAGAAAACACTGGCTCAGTTGGTCCTTTGTCCTTGGGAAGCAGAGAGCCGAAGTCAAGAAAGGCACGGCACTGGACTTCCCAGAAGCCCACCTGTGGCTCCTGATTATGCATTAAAATGATATGACATGAAAATGATACAAAGGAGAGAACAAGCCTAAGTTATGTGTAATGATTTTAGAAAATGGGTGCTGAGACTGTAATGAGGGGAGCTGAAGTGAGCCTGGGTCAGAAGCAACGTCTGCGCATCCAGCATGAAGAACTCATGCCAGAATCACAGAGGGGCACGCATGGCATTTCAAGCTTAAAGCCTTCTGAGCCACGAGCAAACCGCCTGAAGCCCTGTCTCTGGCCTGGGGACAAGGCAAGGGGTTCCTTGCTAAGTAGGTTTGCTGTTTTAACATTCTTGGCTGTGGAGAAATTGGCACTGGCCATGAAACGTTGCTGTCCTTGCATGGTTTGGTGCCTGTGGCGCTTTCTTTGGCAGGCAGCCCTAAGCATAAAGGTGTGCCCTGCATTACAATAGGGGTGAATGGATGAGTAAATAATTGGGGTTTATAAATCTGGCAAGAGCTTTTCAAGAAAAGTTCTACGAAAGGAGAATCAGCACTCACGACCAGTCTGAGTCTTGTCCCCCTGAACCTACTTGCAAGGGAGCCCCACATCCTAAAGGCCATTCCTCCCAGGAGGGACAATTCAAACACTGTTGGGTTCCTGGTTTCCCTATTATTGAATTCAAAACCTGCATGGCTGCAGAAGCCAGTCGTATTGTGAGCGGCTGAGCAGGCCCCAGGCCAGAAAGGGAAGGGGGAGATTAAAAGGATTTGGGGCCAGAATCTCCTTGCTGGAAAGGATACAAATTCTCAACCTGCGCCCTCTCGTTCTGCTACCTCTGTGTGATCCCACCGACACAGACGAGGACTCTTTGCTTCCCAGTTTGCTGCCTTTTTCCCCATTACTCCTTCGATCCCTCTTCTGGTACACAGAAACCAAGGCAATCGTGCTCCCCCTTAATGTAAAAACCCTGGCAGAAGATCTCAACTCCCTCCACTCTGGGGACATCATCAGCTCCCCACCATGGCCCTTATGGCCCCACTGAGGGTAAGAAAGGGAAGCGTGCCTGCCCCCAGCCAAAAGAGGCTGTCCACCCAGTACAGGCAGACACGCCAAGCAGCAGCAGCAGCAGCAGCAGCAGCAGCAGCAGCAGCAGCAGCAGCTCTTTAAGGCTCCCAACAGCAGGAGCCCTGCCCGGGAACTCTGGGAACTGCAGGCAAGCAGAGGCCCTTCCCAAGGGGCACAACTGACCACAACGGAACATCACGCAGGCAAGCAGAGCCAATGAGCACTGACCAGCGTCCAGAGGACGTAGATGGTGAAAAGGGCGATGGTCAGGGCAATGAGGCCGATGGCCTCCAGGTGGCTGTTGAACTGCATATGATCCTGGGCGCCCCGGAGGCACAGCCAACCTGAGATGGCCGCCAGGGGGGTGATGAAGAGGAAGCACGCCATGTCACAGAACAGCGTCCGCTTCTCGTTGCGCGGTCCAGGGTGCCTGAGCCACTGCAGCGGGAGGACAAAGAGGAAGGGAAACGTCAGGCAGGGGAAAATCTGCAAGGGGGGCAGGGGGATGGGAGCAAGCAAGACTTTGCAACCTCAGCTGGTTCCTCTTGCCAGTTTTTTTCCTGCACAAGGCTGTTCCCACATATCCAAAATCAGTCTGAGAGATGGAAATGGCGCCTGAAATATTTCAGGCAATCCAGAAGGATATTGTGACTGATCATGTCGGAAGCCAACAGAGTCCTGTTTATTCCTCCTCGTCCCCAGAGGCAAGAAGGCAGTCGCCATCCCACAGCCTGCTCCTCAGTCAGTCCCAAAGGGATCAAGATCACCCTCTCCTTGCAGCTGGCCCCCCGACCTTCCCTCTCGGCTAGGAGCCAAGGAGACATACCCACCTCTGTCAGAGGCCTGGGCCGCCTTTCCACGACAAACTCAGTGTGGCAAAGTTCGCAGTAGCTGGTGTTGGAGGAGGACAGCCACTTTTCCAGGCAGCTTTTGTGGACGGTCCCCAACGTGCCTGTGCAGTCGCAGGGTGAAAGCAAGCCCTCCCCGTTGCCACCTTCGTGGCAGATTCGACAGATTGGACCATCACTAGAGGAAAGGGGCATACAGGGACCAAAATTACCACCAGAAACTCCAGGCACAGGGAGGAGAGGGGAGCACTCCCATCCATTTTGGGAAGAGCGTCACAACCCTCCTGAAGGAATTCTCACCCTGCACTGTGATCCCGAAAGCCACACTCTGGCTCACTCTGAGAGAAACAAGCCAAATTCCAGTTGGTTCACAATGTTAAACTAACAATGGACTGAGCTGCTCAGGGCATTTAAGTCAGGGCATTCAGACAGTTCACACCAACACCTTCCTTTTGGGGTTAAGCTAGGGCTCTTCACAAAGCTGGTTGACCATAACATCCGGACATGGCCAGCGACTGGGCCACATGACTGAACACAGCGGGGCAGAAGGAATGCCATGTCTGTGGCTGATGGGCCACTTGGTCTTTCATTTTCTAAAAGCGGAGTCAATGCGATCTACATCTCGCCAAGGAAAATAATTCTGAGAAGGGAACAGAAGCCAACTCCTATCCATGGCACTTCAGAAAGGAGGGAGGGGGGTTAGATTTGGCTGAAAAGGGAAATAGGCAACAATTCGCTCTAAAGCAGTGTTTCTCAACCTCAGCCACTTTAAGGTACGTGGACTCCAACTCCCAGAATTTCCCAGCCAGCATGCTCCTTGGCATGGCTGCTTTCTGACGTCTCTTCTTCAGGGTCTCTTTCCCAAGCGGCCACTGGCACCCTCCCAAATGGTGGGGGCTGCAGCAGCACCTCCTGACACCTGGCCTTTTTCAGGCAAGCTGTCTAGAATTCATCAGCACAGGATGCTCACCTCCTTCTTGTACAATACCATTTTAAGCAAGATGTGGCTTGACTTTCTCACCCAGACATGTCTGCCCTACGACTTGGACCTTTGAAAGGCCTCTCTACCGCATTCTGACCATGTGGGGCTTGTCCATCAGAAGTGGCTCTTAGCCTTGAGGATCTGCCTGAACTTTCCCGTTCCTTGCTCCCAAGTGGGCATTTCTTGACATTAAACACATGGGGGCTGAGAGACGTGACTCATAACGGGTGCAATGCAACCTAAAATTAGCTATACCTTTATTTATTTATTTAGAAATTAGCTTTAACTTTAGCTTTGTATGGGATCAGTGCCTCAGTCCTCACAGTTCTTCCAAGTCAAATGGCATGTGTTCACAGTCACACTATCAGAGATGCCGATCCAACTCCTGTTCATTGCTCTGCTCTGCTCTCTGGCTGGCACCCTCACCTTTAGCCAAGGATTAAATCGGCCTCACCTCTGGGTGCCCAGGGCTTTGATCACTGTAGAGAGCAGACGCCCGTCCTTGGCGGTGACTTGGGTGACATACTGTGGGCGCCCGAGATCGGAATCTTCCACTGACTTGGACAATGTGGCACTGCCAGGGCAGTCACACAGCGAGCCAGGGAGGTGGCAGCAATCACCTGTTGTCATGGCAACGGGGAACGCTGGGTTCAGCGGCCAGACAGCAGGTTCATGATAAGCTGGAAAGAAGAGAGAGGGTATGAGTCCACGCGTGCCTTTGCTTTAGCAGGCAGTCAAAACTCAGGGCCCGGCCCACTGTTTCTACTGGCTTGGCCGCAGAGAGAGCGCTTTCTCATGCTAATGCATTGTAATCTGACTGGAAGGCGTCCTCGGAATCAGCTGAGAGTCTGTTAAACAGAGTGACCGCGCAATTTGTATCATGCAATTCTGGCAGCTAGCAAAGATGCACACGCAGGACCCTTGTAAATACAAAAGAGACAAGTGGGTGTGGAAAATCCTCTTTGGCACACTGTTTTAAGTTGCAGTGAAAGAAAAAACAAAAGGAAAAATTCTCTTGAGATTTCAAGTGTTCTAGAAATAGATGCTACGTATGCTAGTTACTAAATATCCAGGAAACAATGTCTGAATGTTCCTGGAAACAAACAAAAAGTTTTATAACGTTAGAAATAAGTCTCTTGGAGAGCAACGTGGGGGAACTTTGCCTCTGCTCTCTTTTTTTCCACCCAAGATAAGATACTGAGTCAAAGTAACAGTAAAAGCTTTATTGAAATGATTTAATCCATCTGTTTATTTTTTTCAAAATGAACATGCGACCAATTGCTTGAAAGAGCACAGACTTCTTCTCTGGGGAAATAACCTTCTGAACCGGTGAAAGCCCTAAAGAATACTTTGCTTTAGGACCCTGCAGTGCGGGGGGGGGGGGGGGGCTCTGGACCTGTAACTCCCCTGTCGAAGTAAACTCCCATCACCACTGACCTTTGGCCGGGCTGGCTGCAATGCCCGATGGAAACTGAAGGCTCCTGCAATGCCCTGGAATTGTCAGGAGGCCCTTTCTCCTAAGAATGACCCCCTTTGTGACTCCGCAACATTTGCGGCATCATGTCACAGCCACCTTGCTCGGGTTTAACAGATCGGCATCAACCCCTGGCGTGGAACCCAGAGCAGCCTGCTCTGAGTGCCACGATAGCCCAAAGGCAGAATGATCAAAGTGACAAAATTAACCAACAATTCTGATGTGTTTCCCAGAACCAGATGGCACAAAATTGCTTCTGGCTGACTTCCGGTGACAATTCACGGCAAATTAAACATCCCTGAAGGAGTCGGGATGGCACTGTGGCAGAGACTGGCAGCCAGGCAGTGAATTCTGGCTGGCAAAGTGTCTCCAGAAAAAGAAGAGATGAGATCACCCACGTGTACTCCGGACAGCTGCTCCCCGTGAGTAGACTGCAGGAGCCGAGGGTTTTGTCGTCAGCTTGTGACTTGAATGGCTGGGAGTCGGGGGATTTCAGTCGAGCTCACAGTTCGCCAAGCCTCATTTCTGAAACACCTTTGGAAATTACTCCTTAACTGCTTTTCAACTATTAGGAACCTTCAGACTGATAGGCACTCACCGCGTGAGTTTCCTTCAATCCTCAGCAAATAAGTTTTAAATACAAATTTTTTGGAATAAAGAGCAAAAGGGTGATTAGAATATCGATTTTGGAAAGTTACAAACAAACTAAGGATCTAGATGGATTTGAAATAAGATTTTAAAATTAGTTATAAGAATCCTTCCCATAGGAAAATGCTGTTCTTTTGAATGCTTCAAAAAAAAAGATAGGATGCAACTTTGAAGGTTGGGCACTATAAGGAAGCAGAAGGGACTGAAGATTACAATTAAAGGAGAAGAATACTTAAATTTGACTTACTAATACAGAATGGGGCAAAATATTTTAACATTGGATGTATTGAAGGATATTTGTGAATAATGGACTCAGAAATTAATTTTAAGAGCATCTGCCATTTATTTATTTATGTTTGTTTGTTTGTGTATTTAACAAATGTATATAGCCGCCCATCTCACCGAAGCAACTCTGGGCAGCGTACAACAATTAAATAAAAAGACAGATATAAAACAAGGGAAAAATATAAAAAACCACATTAATAAATCCCATAAAAAACCAAAACTACAAACCATAGGGGAAGGGAGAATAAAAATGGCCCCCTCAGTGATGGAACCATCTAAGCAGGCCTCCGGTTTCCTGGGAGCCCCAGGCTTGATCACATAACCAGGTCTTGAGGGCCTTTCGGAATAGCAAAAGGGATATGCTAATCTAATCTTGGGAGGAAGAATGTTCCATAAGGCGGGCGCCATAGCAGAGAAGGCACATCTCCTGGGACCCATCAAATGCAGGTCCCTAGCCACCGGTACCTGCAGCATGCTTTGTCTGCGAGATCTGATGGGGTGGACTGATGTATTATAGACAGACTGTGTTTAAAAGATGTTATGGAAGAGGAACTAGTTTTACTGGACAAGACCGAGACTAATTTGAAAGTGGATTTAAAAATGACAGGCTATAAGAATGATATGGAAAAAGATGCTACACCGAATATACAAATGAAACTGGCTGATGTCTTAATAATAAGAGGGATATACAAATAATAAACCAATAGAGTGACTCAGATAACTTTCTTATATTGGATTTACAAAAGAGACCTGTTAAAGTTTTGAAGGATTTTATGAGAAGGCACAAATTAAAAATGAAAAGAAATCAAGTTCCAGGACATTATTTGAAGGGATTAAACATCAAGATTGTTAAAAGTAAAAGGAAGGAATATAAAATTGGTTTATTTAATCAAGGTTAAAATAGATATGTTGTTATCTCTGGTAACCCTTAATGGACTTTTGCTGACCAGGACTGAACTGGAACAAGGAGGCGGCTGGGGCCTTGGACAGGATCGCGCCTGTGTGTCCTCTCTTGGCCCATCACTCCCAGTGCTCCCCGTGGTTCACGGAGGAGTTGAGGGAGCTGAAAAGGGCTAAGAGACGGCTAGAGCGCCGCTGGCGGAAAACTGGGGACGAATCAGACCAAGCACGGGTTAGAGCTGCTATTAAGGCCTACCTAATGGCGGTAAGTGGCAAAACGTCAATATTTCTCCGCTCTTATTGCATCCTCAGAGTGTTGCCCTGCAACCCTGTTTAGGGTCACCCGGGCCTTCCTGGAAAAGGGGGGGCGGAGGACCACTTGCAGGGTCATGCAGAGGAATTTGCTGAACACCTGATGGATAAAATTGCTCAGATCCGTTCTCAGTTGGAAGCCAAGCATGGAGTAGGTCCAGAGGAGTTGCCCAGGGAGCGTTCTTGCCCAGTTATCTGGGAACGGTTTGATCCTGTTGTCCCTGAGGAAGTGGACAGGGTCCTCAGGGCTGTCAGTGCAACCACCTGTGATTTAGATCCGTGTCCCTCCTGGTTAGTTAAATCTACCAAGGAGGTGACCTTAGGGTGGGTCCTGGCGGTGGTTAATTCATCCTTGCAGGAGGGGGTGTTTCCGAAGCTTTTCAAAGAGGCTTTGGTCCGCCCACTCCTCAAGAAACTGTCGCTAGACCCCACCCTCCTGGACAACTTTCGTCCAGTCTCCCACCTCCCCTTTTTAGGGAAGGTGGTAGAAAAGGTGGTTGCGCGGAAGCTTCAGAGGATCCTGGAGGAAACGGATTATCTGGACCCCTATCAGTCAGGATTCAGGCCCGGTTATGGGACAGAAACAGCATTGGTCGCACTTTTAGATGATCTATGGCGAGAGCGGGATGGGGGGAGTGCATCCATCCTTGCTCTTCTTGACCTCTCAGCAGCTTTCGATACCATCGACCATGGTATCCTTTTGGGTCGGCTGCGGGAGTTGGGGTTGGGTGGCACAATGTTGTGCTGGTTCAGCTCCTTTCTCCAAGGCCGAACCCAATCGGTGTCGATAGGGAGTGAGAGGTCCAGCCCCCGGCCCCTACTTTGTGGGGTGCCACAGGGGTCAGTGCTTTCACCGCTCCTATTTAATATCTACATGAAACCGCTGGGTGAGATCATCCGGCACCACGGGGTGAGGTATCATCAGTATGCTGTTGATACCCAACTATACATCTCCATCCCAGGTGCCCTAAGTGACGCTGTGACTGCCCTGTCGCGGTGCCTGGAGGCTGTGGGGGCCTGGATGGGGGACAACAGGCTGCAGCTGAACCCTGGTAAGACGGAGTGGCTGTGGATACGGGGAGCCTCAAGATCTAGGACTTTGTCATCTTTGACGGGGTTGCACTACCCCAGACAGACCTGGTGTGTAATCTGGGGGTTCTCCTGGACTCACGACTCCTGCTCAAAGAGCAGGTGGCAGTCGTGGCTAGGAGGGCCTTTGCACGACTTCGTGTGGTGTGGCAGTTACGCCCCTTCCTGGATCGGGGGGACCTCCACACGGTCACTCATGCCCTGGTCACCTCTGGGTTGGACTACTGTAATGAGCTGTACATGGGGCTACCCTTGAAGAGTATCCAGAAGCTACAGCTGGTGCAGAATGTGGCGGCGCGGACAGTTCTTAATGCCCCTAGGAGGGCACATATAACACCGCTGTTGCGTGAGCTGCATTGGTTACCGGTTTGTTTCCGGGTCCAATTCAAGGTGTTGGTCATTACCTTTAAAGCCCTTCATGGCACGGGACCAGGTTATCTGAGGAACTGCCTCGCCCTGGTCACTTCAGCCCGTCCCACTCAGTCCAGCAGAAGGGGCAGGTTGCAGACCCCACCAGTCAGGGAATTTCGATTGGTGGGGTCTAGGCAGAGAGCCTTTTCTGCTGTAGCGCCCGCCCTATGGAACATCCTGCCTTCTGAGGTCCGGTGTGCCCCCTCCCTCATGGCCTTCAGGAAAGGGATCAAATCCTGGCTGTGCCAGAAGGCCTGGGGGCCAGAGGGGGGCCCGCACCTGTAGAAATGCTGGTGGGATGATGGGTTGTCCCCCCCAGCATCTTACAGGTTGTTTTTTTTTAGGGCCAAATCAGAGGAGGTTTTTTAGGGTATTTTTAATATGTTTTTTAATTATTTATAGATTTTAGCCATCTTTGGAGAGAACTGTGTTTTTTATTGTGAGCCGCCCAGAGTCACCCGTCGGGGGAGACGGGCGGCATACAAGCCAAATAAATAAATAAATAAACTATGAGGCTTTAAGGATTTGTTTATAGATAAGAAATGAGATATGGGAAGAAGAGATCATCCACTGTATTTTAAGAGGAGGTGACAAGTTACTGAAATTGTTTATACTTGTGATGACAGGGGAAGTCATACCTTTATATATTTCTTTTCTTTTTCTTTACCATATTCTTATTTTTTTCTTTCTTTTCTGTTTTTCTTTCTATTTTTCTTTCTATTCTTTTATCTTTTTCAGTTTGGATTAGTTTTTATCTTTTTAATTGTAACGTTTAATAAAATTATTGTTAAAAATTGCTTCTGGCTGTTTGTCAAAGAGAGCAGTTACTGAATTTGTATTGCTCTTGATTTTGTTCACAAAATAAACATAACAAAATAAGACATCCTCAGAAACTTGAAGGAAACTGCCTGTGGAATACAAGTATGCCTAAATATGAGCACCTCCCTGTTTAAGGCTCAAGGAACTGGTAAAGGAGCAATTAACCATGTGAACCAAACAGCAATTAATTGGAATCACCTCTGAACCTTCTCCCCATCCTTCCTCTTCTGCCCCAATCAAGCACCACCTCCTTCTTCTCTTAACACACCCACTCCAATTTTATTACTTACACCTCCTCCTTTTCAATCTTCACACAAACAACAGTAATATGAGGGGATTCACTGCCACAAGCTGTGATGGTCACTGACTTAGCAAACACATGAAAAAGAGCCTCTGTTTTAGCCATTAAGCCTCTAAGAGCCAGATTTTGGATTACAAAAGACGGCTCTGAGAAACACCCGTACGGACCCTTGCTGGCTACAGCTGGAACAAAGACGCAAGGCAGTGGTTTGATCCCACAAGCCGAGTCTTAGAACCTTAGCTGTAAGAAAAGGGAGAGGAATCAGAAATCTGTAAATGTTGACATCCAGAGGTTGTTCATTATGTCCTCAAATTGTAAGACAACACAGTAGAGCTGGGAAGCAAACTTAAACAGCTAGAGCGTGTGTGCACCTTCAAGTTGGTGTTGACTCCTGGCGACTGACTAGACAAGTCCCTGTACTGGAGTTTTCTTGGCAACGTTTTTCAGAAGTGGTTTGCCACTGCCTCCTTCCTAGGGCTGAGAGAGAGTGACTGGCCCAAGGTGCCGCAGCTGGCTTTGTGCCTAAGTCAGGACTAGAATTCATGGTCTCCCAGTTTCTAGCCTGATGCCTTCACCACTGCACCAGACTGGCTCTCAAAAGCTAGGGTAGGCAGCATATAAATGCTGGAAATGAACACATAATTAAAGAGTTTTCCATACTCAAAAACTAGTAACACCAAATCTCTCTTGTAAGAGATGGCAAGTGTAGAAGGGGACATGGCTGCCTTTGTGGGTCATGGACTTTCCAGAAGCACCTGGGCAGCAACTCTTGGAGAATGGGCTAGATCAGTGTTTCACAACCTTGGCAACTTTAAGATGCGTGGACTTCAACTCCCAGAATTCCCCAGCCAGCCATGCTTCAGCCTTCTGGGAGCTGAAGTCCACACATCTTAAACTTGCCAAGGCTGAGAAACTCTGGGCTAAATGAACATTCAGGCTGGGCTACCAAACCTCTCCTTATGTGCCCGCAAAGATGTTCTTATAAAGCACAACAGATGAACGGCATGCCAGGAAATGAGTCCTGCATAACTTCCTGAAGTGCAAACAGAGAAGATGTTCTTTTGTCTTAACACTGCCCGCTGCTGGAAACAGGATACTAGGCTGGGTGGGCCTTGGACCCAATCCATCCAAATATGGCTTCCCTCTTTTATTTATTTTTTAATTAAACAAATTTATACAGCCACCCATCTACCAGAAGGAGCTCTGGGCGGCGAACAGAATAAAAACAGAGAGCACTTAAAAAGACCATTTAAAGGCATAAACAACATTCCCTCCACCCGCCAGCCACCCCATGCCACTCTGTCCGCCCCCTGGCCCCAGTGCCCGGGCCATCCCTATCTCTGGGGGGCTGCTCCACAGGGCAGGCGCCAGGGCAGAGAAGGCACGCTCCCCAGGCCCCACAAGGCACCAGGGCCACGCCGAGGGCACCAGGCACGCCGCCCGGCCAGATCTAGCGGGATGGGCAGGGACCACCGGGGAGAGGCGCTCCCGCCAGCGACCTGGCCGCCGTCAGTCGGCTCCGGAGGCGACAAGCACAGAGCGCGCTGCAACAGTCCGACTGGGAGCCGGTCAAGGCGCGAGCGTCCCCCGGCCTAGCAAAGGGCCCAACTGGCGCATAAAGTTTATCCCCCCCACGCCCCAGTACTTGCCCGGAACCGGCCTGCCCACCCCTGAAACCCAGCCCGGAAAGGGGCGGGCCCCGGCTGATCCCCGGAAAGCTCACCTGTCAGGCTGCTTAGTTCTGGGAGAGGAGACCACCAGGAAGCTCCAAGGCAGGAGGAACCCCCTCCCACGCTGCTGCTGAGGCGGCTCCACGAAGCCCACCCTGGCAGGACGGAGACGGCAGCCCCCCCGGCCTCCGCCTCAGGCCTCCCGAGCTCCGGGCTGCAAGCTCACCCCAGGCCGGCGGCAGAGACGGCGGCCTTCCGGGCTCCCCTGCAACAGGGCCCGGGCCTTCCGAGGGCCCGCCGTCCTGTCCCCGGGGGGCTCGCCCCCCAACCCCGCCAGGCCTCCATCCGCCTCCCCGCCCCGCCTCGCCTCGCCTCGCTTCCTGCTGCTCCTGTCACTCAACCAAGCCCCGCCCCGCCTCACCTGCGCCCCGCCCCTTCCGTCGCCTCCCGGGCTCGCCTCAGCGCCGGGGCCCGGCCCGCCCCATCTTCTCCGGCCGGCGGTGGGAGCGCGGGAGGGAGGCCTCTGGCGGGCCGCCGCCGCCGCCGCCGCCGCCTGCCTCTGTCAGCCGCGTCCCCGAGCTGCGCACCTGACTGGGGGGCGAGGTCCCGCCCCTTTTCCCCTCTCCCCCCCGCGCGAAACCAATCCGCTCCCAGAACCGTCCCGACGGGGAGGGGGAGACATAGCGAAGGGCCAACCCGCGGCGTCCGGGCGAAGAAGTGCCCACCTCTACCGCGGAGGGGGAGGGGAGATGCTTGCGCATGCGCACCTCGCATCGCTGGGGCTGCGAGAGCCCTAACGGCCACTCCCCCGCTCGGCCTATCAGCGGCTGGCGGGAGAGGGACGGCGGAAGCCACGCCCCTCCCTTGCCGCTCGGGGCTTCGGGGCAAGAGGGGCCGCGTCCCTCCCGGCGACCCTGCAGGGCGAGGGGGCGGGCATCCCCCGTTGCAAGGAGAGCCGTGGCTTCTCCACCTCACCCGCTTTGAGATGTGTGGACTTCAACTCCCAGAGGTCCCCAGCCAGCATTCCCTCAGCACCGTGCTGGTTGGGGAATTCTGGGAGTTGAAGTCCACACATCTTAAAGCGGCTGAGGCGGAGCAGCACAGCCCCGGACCACGAAGCGGCAAGTAGCTGCAATCGTTGCAGCAGTTCAATGTGCCGCTGCTGGTGCTTGGCTGTAATAAAGCATCTCCCCCCACTTCGGTGCGCCGGGCAACCCCAGAAAATGGGGTTCGTGGACTCGGCCGTGGTTCTGCCAACTGAGTCTCAGCGGCGCGCGCGCACACCGTGCGTGTGTCTCAACAGCTTGGCCACGCGTTGTGCAAAGAAACCAACCCCTTTGTACTGAACATGGGTGCATTTACACACAACTGCGGGCCACTAAGAGCAGGTCTGGCATCTCCGCTCTTCTAGGTCCAACGGTGCAGCCTCCGGGGTATCCTCCTCTCTTGCGGCCTCCTTTGTGGGACGGGCTTCCTCGTAAGCCTGTTCCAGCCACTCATTAAGAACTGTGAACATAATTCACAGTTGGCACCAATCTCCACTAAATCTCCACGATATAAATCATTACTTTTCTAGACTTGTGTTGGCAGAGCTGCACCCCAGTGGGTGCACAGCGCCATCTTTAGCGGCAGCACCCTATCACCCCGTTCTTTGTTTTAAAGAAATAAGGAAAATCACCCAAGAAGCTTTTATAGTGACTCCTACTGTGTTTGTGTAGTCTGTGTTATCCGAGGCACATACAGTGAAGCAACGTAGTTAATTCTTTCAGCTCTTGTCAGCTGCCAAGTTTGTCATTGTAAAATGGAGGAAAACGAACAGACAAAAATCTTTCACTGGATCAGCAATACCTAAAAATAGTGGGAACTGGGTGAAAAGCATACAGAAGAAAGGACTTTGAAAATGCTATAATGAAGGACGTAACAGGTCAGTTCTGGCCAGCATTTCTCAGCTATTTTAAGATTTTCCCTACTCAACTACCTTCACCTGTGCAAACATCATTCTGGGCAGAAATACTGTTTAAAACGGTCAGAGATGCTCCTGCCTGAGCATCTAAAAACAGCTCAACTCCTGTAATTTTCTGGGCAATAGCCCAGACGTGGCTTTCCACGGCCATCCTGGATGTTTCTCAATTTGTCAGCTCAGCCTAGAGTCCGGGGATTCTCTTGCGGCCCCCCATTCAAAGACTAACCAGCTGACTCTACTTAGCTTCTGAGGCTGTGTGTGTGTGTGCACGCAAGCAGCATTCTGTATTTTGTAAATAGTAAAATGATGAATCTCTCTCTCTCTGGCACTTACTTGATTTTTGAAAATCCGATTACAGGAGATAAGCTAGTTTGGTTCCAGTCAGAAATATTTAATCAGTGCATAACTTTAATAAATCACTGCAATGCTTAACTTGGAATATGTCTTTCTAAAAATAAAATCCAAGCTTGGGGCAACCACACCACCATCTGAAGGTGCCTGTTAGTTTAAGCACCTTTCACTCAGCCGAAACCCTCAGGAAAGGAATTTGATTAGTGGTACTGGTTGATTCAAAGCCATTCTGGATGATAATGCATGTTTATTTATGAGGCTTATAGGCCCCTCCAATCACAAATGACTCTGGGCAGTGACCAATTCTCACTCTGTAACTGGGGTTGAAATCAAAATACCTCCCGTCCATAAAATCATATACAAAAGAGCCCAGTGGTAAAACCTCATCAGCCTAATCCAAGTTAAAAACCAAATGCTGTTGCCAAAGGGAGAAACCACATCATTATAATCCAAAGTCATAGCAAATGTGCCAAAGAGTTACTGCAAACAAATACTTCCATCAGGACTGTACAGTTTTTGGGCATCCCCTAAGTTTGGAGAAGCTGTGCAAAATACACACTGGCATGAATGAAGATTCCTTTTCCCCACCCAAGGACCGTGGCTCTGAAGCACAGGCGTCGTTAACAGTCTCCAAATGCATTTGTCAGATTCATAATGGAGACTCGAGTTGGCATAAGCGGCATTCCTTCTCCCATTTTCCCCAACCGCTACAACGTGAGGTGGGCTGGGCTGAGAAAGAGCGACTGGGCCAGTCACCCAAAGAGAGAGGGTAATTTTTACAGGGTTTCCTGCACTGGGCTGTCTTTGGGAACAGATCCGCAGGTTCAGGCCCAGGGACAGGAAAGAGTCAAGGGAGAGGCTGAGAGACCGGCTGGCTGGGGGAAATGGCGTTCTCCTCTCCACCCACCATGAAAGAATGAGCCGGAACAGACCCGGGCTGGTTCTAGATTGCATATTTTTGTACTGCCAATCAGGGCCCAGTGATGTATTCCCCTCATCTGGACACGCAAGTCAGTCAGTATCCTTCCCACGTTTAGCACCTCCAACCAGGACTAGACACAGAACTCAAAAGAGGGCCTAAACACAATCGATCTAGTCCTTTTCATAACCTCACTCGCATAATCTCATAATCCCAGGACTGCCTTTGCTTGAACCCAATCTGTCATTCATGACCCTAACAAGTCATTTACACGCACACCCTGCTCCTGAGCTGGGTCTCTCCTGTCCTCCTCACCACCCTTTGGCTTTTTGGCACCCATTATACAAATTAGCCATGTCAGTCTGTAGAACGTCACCTTCATTTCAGATCAATCAGTGATCTCACTTAACACAATCCATCTGTCTTATGTGTAGTTAGTGATCCTGTCCAGTTTTCTGAAAGTTTACTAGGCATCTTATCAGATTATCCCTCCAGTCCCCCAAAAATGTAGATCAGCGCCCAGCTTGGTGTAGGAGGGGAATCTAGGGTGGAAAAAGCCTTGTATCACCTGCCTGGGACAGCCTCCCTCAATACTATCCCACCAACCACACTGCTCAGAATTTGGATGCATGCAGTGTATATCCAATGGCAGAGAGACAAAATAAACAAGGTATTTTTATTCATTAGAACCCACACCTCTTTACAAGAAACATGAAGTTACCAAGTATATGAATGATGGTTACAGATCTTCTTTGAGCTAAGCTTGTTAGTAGCAAGACTCATGGGCTGGAGCCCCCAAGCCCAGGCCCTTCCAAAACTCTGAAGAGCTACCCAAAGCCCCTGCACTGAAGGTCTCCCTTTTCAACCTAGCAGCCCCTTTTCCCAGGAGATGTCATTCCATCATTTATCAATCACATACGAAGCAGTCCAAATGTCAGACTCCTATTCATCTTTTTTCCTATTATTATTCACTGAACCGTGTTAATGTTTTACTAAGCATGTAAAACTCCTGAGCATCCTGCCGCTGAAGAAATGCCTAGTATTGTTTTCTTACTTTAGACCAGTGTTTCTCAACCTTGGCAGCTTGAAGATGTGTGAACTTCAACTCCCAGAATTCCTGAACCAGCATAGCTGGCTGGGGAATTCTGGGAGCTGAAGTCTGTGTATCTTCAAGCTGCCAAGGTTGAGAAACACTGCTTTAGACTGTCCCAATTCAGTTGTCTTAACTTAGTCTTCATGCTGTTGGTCTCAGCATGTGTATATTCTAATAATCATGATAATAAATTCTGAACCCTGATTGCTTAGCATCTTTCCTATTTTTCCATCTCTTTGCATTTCTTACATCAGCTAGGCATGACAATTGGTTATAAGAAATTAATATCAAGTCCTTGAGCTGGCCTTGACTTATGAATGCAGCATATTAGAGCTCAGTCAGTTATGACACCCCCTGCCACCAGACAGATCAGTGTATTAGTTTATTATACATAAACAATATTGTAAATATAAGAATCCTAGTGTGTTAGTCCTGCTACATCTAAGACCCCATTCCATATAGAAACTTATCCCTCCAAGTTAATCCACAGCTACTGATAAGAATAGGCTGGTTATGTTTAGACATGCTAGGACACAGTTTGCTTAATTAAATGTAATGAATAACTACAGTTGGCTGGGTTCATATGAAACATTAAATTTTAAGCTATCGTTTATAAACAATGTCAAGGTTCAAGCCATAAACAAGACAATCACATTTTGGTTTAAGTTGCAGTAGGAAGCCAGCTGCCTAAGGAACCAGAGATTCACTCCATGTGGAACGACCGTATAGCTTTGCTGACATCAAGATACGCTGGCTGACCATGCTGTCCCCAAGAGATAATAGACAACCATAACCAATCTATGCTGGCTTATGTTTTAACCATAGTTTGAAGCCGCAGGGGTCCAATTAACACATTCTAAGCCACAGCAGCTGGGTGCATATAACAAGGTATGTCACAGCAACAGCAAAATCGCGGCACAATGCTAAGCCAGAACCAAGCAAAACATCGTGAACCTAAGAGCAGGATCCAGGGAGGCGAGAGGTTGGGCTCCCTACCTTTGAACATGCTCGTGCAGTGGCTAGGCAGCCATCTGTCCGGGATACTCTCCACAGCAGACAGTTGAATGGATGGCCTCAGGGGATCTTTCCAAATTCTAATTCTGGTTCCAAGAGGAACCTTCCTTGTCACAAAGAGTTCACACATTTATCCATGACTGAATTATTTAGCCCTGCCTCCCAGCTTTGCATGACACACTGAGCTGACCACAACTGACCACAAAGGCTGAATTTACACACTATGGATAGCCAGTGCTTGGGCCAGTGTTATGTGAATCCAGCCAGCCTGCTTGCTATCCAAAAACTCCGGATCTCTAGCCGGGAACAGCCTAAATGGCTGGCTTAACTATGTGTGCTAAATCAAGAATGGGGGGGTGGAGGGAGTTATTTATAACCTATTATGATGTGAACCAGAACACTGTAGTATGCTCTACAAGTCATGGTGGCCAAAACCATGTAAACCATAGTATTTGCTCACTGCCCTACCATACCCCCATCAGCTCAACTGGATGTCAGCAGCAGTGTCCAAACTGGTCCTCGTGGAGGTAACAGACTGAGCCTCTATGTTCACACATGTGCTAATTTAAAATAAACTATACAATGCTGTGACAGTCCAGTTCCTAGAACGTGCTGAGACATAATGCAGTTTGGCTGGTTTAACACGATTTATCCATGTTAACCACAGTTTAGACTTTTGCAAGCTATGCAAACAGAATTCTCCCTCATGCTCATAGAAAACCAAAAAAAAAAAAGGTTGGAGGAGATTTTCAGGAGTCTATTCTGGTCTTCCTCTCCCAGCTGAAAGTTTGTACAAAACATACACACTTCCAAGTACCTATTTCTCAGAATAAAAAATTACATGCACAGACACTATTTGGTTTGGCAATCTTTATATATCCACAATACATAATAACCATGCACAAAATCCAAGGGCGTATGTACAAGGGGAATTGCACTTAACAAAGAATCTGCAGGAAGCAAATAAGAGAAAAAACCTTGACTCCTCTGTCACCCCACGACCTCCAGAGGTTTTACTGGCCCCAGGAGTGTTCAACCAAGCAAGGGAAGAAGTTTCACAGCCTTTCCAGAGTTTCACCAGCACCCTGGGGGCTGATTCCAAGCCCCAGTATTTTGGGAGGAGGAGCCCCTGCATCATTCCCCAAGTCAGAACTGCTGCATGGCCCTCTTCAAGGCCCTCACAATGGCTGCTGCTGCTGCTTTTATCAGAGAGACCTCGCGTTCAAGTCTGGGTTCTTGAGGCAGAGAGACCTCAAGGGGTTTACTTTCCCTGTTGCTGAGTGCCAAGGATCGTTCTAGCAACCCTCCTTGCTCACCAAGCAGCACACGGCCGGGGGAGCACACCATCTAGACACAAGAGGGAAAGGGAGCTGTATGCTCAGCAGTGTTTTTCCCAAAGCAGGGGCCGGGCAGAAGCCGCCCAGGGTTTCTTTCTCCTCTTCCTCAGCCCTGGGGCCTTCAGCACCAAGGGTTCCAGCAGCAGAGGAGGCAACAGAGAGTTAGCAATAGCAAGTCTAAGGAATGGGGAGCAGAGAAGAACCCACTCAGGCAAAGGCTAAGGAGCACAAAGGAGAATAGGGGGCTTCCAGGTTTCTCCTATTTAGTTTAGTCAGACTACTATCCATAGCAGGGAGATATTACCATGGAACTGTTATTTAAAAACACAAGCATGTAGTGTGTGAACTAATAACTTGCCCTCCTTGGAAGGACTGCTGAGGTCTTCCGTGAGGACTTCTTCCGACATCTCCAATCTTCTTCTCTCCCTTCGTCCTTTTAGGGGCTGTTTGGGGTCTTCTTGGAATTACTTCTCAGCTCCCTTGAGCCAAGCCTCCAGAACTGAAGTCAGAGGGGAGTCACCTGAGATTGACTCCTTGCTGTGGGAAGAAGGATCCAGTGACTATTCCAAAGCTCAAGTTGCATGCAATTTAGGATGGAGCCCAGGGTCCAAGAAACAGGATAGCTTTTAATCCCACGGTTAAACCTTCTCTCCCATAAAATTGAAAGTAAAAAGCTATCTCATCTGCTAGGAAGTCTAGGCATTTGGATCCAAGTGGAAAAGAGGCTTCAGGTCTGGGGTGGACACACTAACTGTGCCTGTCAGCAGGCTGACAGGCGCAGGGACTATGTCCGTGCCGAATCTGAAGTATCTTTCCCACTTTCTATCCAAATACTACAGCACCTCTAGCCTGGAAGGGGAGACGCAAACCAACTGACTGGGTGCCAGTTCTCTTAAAGTGGGTGGCTGTTCACGTATTGTATAGGGAGCCACATTTCCTCTGCCAGCTACATAATGGCTGAATCTGCCTTGGTCAGTGGAAGAAGCGAATCCCTCATAACGTGTGGATATGACGGAAAAAAGCGCTAAGACAACAGCAACCAGCACCACCTCCTGCCAACTCACGCAGGGTCTTCCAGACGGAAGACGGAACGGCTGCAAGAAGCTGTCTGAGACAAGCGAGAAGGCCTGAGCGGCCAGCTTGCCTCCAGAACCGTCCTCAGAACAAACTGCCCTCCCCACTTCGCCGAGCCACGATTACGAAGTCTTTGTGGCTTGGGCAGACTGCAACATCATTCAACATCCAAAGAGGGATAAATGGCCAGGCTCCAAAATAAATTATCTTGTTTTCTTACATGCATTATGACTCAGCAACCCCACTTGAAAAGCAGACTGCCAATCCCAGGGAAAGGGCCAGAGATTAGCTGGCAGGGTGCCAGCAGCTTCCTTCCTTCCTTCCTTCCTTCCCAGGCTTTCTCAACAGATCAGAGGTTAAAAAATTCCAACAGCAAAATGGGAATTTTTAATTTTGTCAACTGGCTGAAAAAACATGTGCTGTTTGAGAATCTAGGCAAGAGTTTAGTGGAATGTAGGTGTTATCTTCTAAAGAATTTTTGGCCAACCAGGAAAACAGAAGCTGTGGCAGCTGTCCTGCTCACGTGAACAAGACCAAAATTTTGCTCACCCCCCCCCCCCCCCCACACACACACAACACACAGAGCGCTGCTGGCTGCCCAGCAATAACTGCTTCCTAGCCAGAGACTGTTGTGACTACTTGGAAATCCACACCCCACCAGTTATTTTCATCCTTGCTTCAAAAACTGAACAGCACAAGAACTAGCGGAAGACAGGAAGTTCACTGGAACCAAGATCCTTTCTTGCAAATGATGGCTTCCCAGCAGACATTCGTATTTTGGGTACATAGTATTTTAACCCTGCCAATGTTAGATTTCCAGTGCACCGAGTACGGTAAGAATTTGGGGGGGGAAGCCTTAAACCCTCAGAGGAGCAAGATGAGAGAGAAACAAGCCAGGAAGGGTGGGGTTCAAAAGGGCGAATACAAATCCTTGCATATCAGGGAGGTAAGAAATAAAGAGCAAATGACCTGGGAGGGGATAATACAAATTCCAAGATGCTCAAACGTTACAAAAAAAGGAGCTATCAAGCATCTGATTCTCTACAACTATTCATCCAAGTAACCTTACCAGTGCAAGTTATGTACATGGCATGAAAAATATTGCTTCACACTCAATCCAAAGGGGTTTGAAGGGCAGAGGAAGGCTGAGGAAGAAAGCAACATGCAAAGACAGAATCTTGGAGATACTTGAGGAAGCATTCCTACGGTGCACAGGTGAAGAGGGATCACAGGGCAGCTCCCAGAAAGCCGTCAGCTGGCACTTCATGTACTAAATTCATCAGCACGATGCCAGAAAGTGACCTCTCGGAGCCAGTTCCCAGGGCCCGCACACAGCCTTGGTGGCGGCTCGGGAGAAGGCCGAGATCTCTGCGCACAGACATACTTCACTGCCCCAAATTGAAGGGGGGGAACCAAGAGAAAGAAGTGGGCTGGTCTGAGGGGAACCAGAGAAAGCGACGCAACCAAACCCACTTGCGTTAGAGCAGGAAAGAAGGCCAAAGAGGAGGAGGTGGACAAGCCACAGAACCACATTCTCATCACTGAATCTCAGGTGTGAGCATGCAGGCGTTTGTATACACCAACAGGACGTAAGACCACTACCAAAGTGGCTCTGAGAAGCCAGAAAAGGGTGGTTGTTTCCTTTGATTTAAAAGTTCTTTTGTGCCTGCAAAACAGCCCCAATGGAAACCGAGGACAGCGCTCCCTGTGTGTTCCTCAAGCACAGTGATTCCTCCCGTTGGAACAAAAGGCCCACATCCTTCCCGTCCGTGTAAACAGAAGACACACACACAAGAAGACATTTCCTGGCTCAAGGCGGAATTTCAAATGGCCCCCTCCCCATCACTACATTCATGACTAGTCACAGGCAAGGGAATGTTAGCCCTCTTGATAATGCTCTAAAAGGAAGGGAGGGAAGAGGAGTCAGCAAAGAACAGGAGAGATGCCAGGGAAGTGCGCACACGTCTCCAACTGAAGGACAGACCAAGGAAAGGACAGGCAGCAGCCGAGGGATGTCACAGGTTCTGGCAGCACTGGAGTTTATTGGATTTCTGTCCGTCGGTGGTGGGGGGCACACTGATGTCCACCACGTTGTTTCCAGGAGACTCATCATGGGCAGACCGGTCTGCAATCTGCTTCTGGGACACAATGCGATAAATCTCTGCAAAGAAGACCAGGATGGCTCTGATGAGAATGTATTTCTTACGCAAAGAAGAATCCGGCCCCCATAAGCAGCTGGTTAGCACACCCCAGCGAGTGCGATCCATGCGGGCTGGGATCACACAGTCCCACATTAGGGTAAAACAGGGTTGCATAGTTGGATCCAGGATTTAGTCACTCACTTAGCATGTGCTGTGACCCAGGATACAGCATCCTTTATGGTTTGGGCACTGTTATGAAAAGTCAGCAATTACTTATTGCATTTATATCCTGCGATCCAACAGCTCTTGGTGGCTTACATAATATATAATATAGCAAAAAAGTTAAAATAGCAACAGTATGATTAAAAATACTAATAAAATAACAAACATAAAACCCCAAACTGAAAAGCACAATACAACTGAAACAAAATACCCCAAAAATAAAACAGAATATAAAGGAGTAAAAGATGGCACAGTGCAAGTAGTTCCATTTTTAACATATTTCTGAACATCAACAAGCCTCATCTCCACTGGGAGACCATTCTAGGGAGATGGCTTCAGTTCTCTTTGCCCCTCTGAAGTGCGGAACGGCACGTTTCTCCTACATGATCTAGCAGGTAGTCCTGCAGATAGCCAGGTGCCGAGCCATAAAGGACTTGTTTTATGGATATAAAACCACACTGGAAATTGCACATGGAAACCAACCAGTAACCAGTGTAGGGCATGCCGTATTGGTGTTCCGTGTTCCCAAAAGAACTGGCTGTAGTTTCCGGGGGCGCCACAGGCAGCCTCCTGCACAGAATATTGTAGTTATCTAACCGAGTAATACTGCGGTCTGAATCGCCACACCCAAATCTCTGCACCAGGTAAGGCCGCAACTGGTGCACCAACTAAAGGTGGACAAAGGTACCTCTAGCCACAGCTGTCAAAGGAGCCTGAGTCCCAAAGCTGCCGTGCAAGTTGATCTCAGCAGCCAGGTGGACAATCTCTATGTTGACTCCTCTCCAGCAGGAAATTACAAGGCCACTGGAAGACAGTCTACTGAAGCAATAAAGGACGAGAAGTGAGCCCACTTCGCCTCCCTTATCATCACAGTGTAACCCAAACACGGGCATGCACCCATGCTCAGATTAACTTCTCATCTTCCTCCTTCGGCGCTCCAAGCATCCACCCAGAGTCGTTGAGAGTCGGGCAGTATACAAGTTTAATAAATTAACATCATCATCATCGTCATCACTGGCCCCTGCATGTCACAGAGAACCTCAGTAAAACAAGATACAAACCAGGATTGGCCCCTAGAAAGAGACTTCTCGGGAACAATGGTATCCACTGCTCAGCTTCCCTCCTGTTGCCAGCTGCTCACCAGGTGCTGCCCCAAGCTGTCTGCTGGAAAGCTAGGGACTCCCCCAAGCATCCTCTGGAAACCATCTGCCCATTACCACTCATGCCACTGCATTCTGGACCAGCTGTAGCTTCCAAGTGGTCTCCAAGGGCAGCCCTATGTACAATAGTGCATTGCAACAGTCCACATGCAAGGCGACTAAGGCATGAGTGATCGTGAGAAGAGACGCTAAGCAGGAAGACCCCAAAACTGTACAGCAGTTTTGTCTGAGGAAGTGACAACCTATTTAGAATGAAAGATGGAAAATCCCTAGCACCAGATGAATCAGAAACCCATAGCCACTTGGTCCTGTCAAGGCTGAACTAGTGCCTGTTCCTCCCCACTCATATACCAACAGCCTCCAGGCACTGGGGCAAGACCTTGAGAGCACCGCTTGGTCAACCAGGACTCAAGAGATGCAACTGAGTATCACCAGCATACTGATGATACCTGACCCTGTGTCAACGACTGATCCCACCCAATGGCTTCATGCATATGTTAAACAGAAGCAGGGAGAGATTGGAGATGAACATCTCCCCCATCGACAACGACAGAACTAATCCTGGAGGAAGAAGAACCACTGTAATACTGTGCCTCCTATTCCCAGGCCCCATAGTTGGTCCAGAAGGATACTACAACTGATCACACCGAAAGCTGCTGAGAAATCAAGGAATACCAGGATGGTGGCACCACCCTGATCCTGGCTCTGCCAGAGCTCATCAACAAGTGTGATCAATATTGTCCTCGTACTATGCCCCAACCTAAAACCCAACTGAAACAGATTCATATAATCCACTTTTCCACAACCATCTAAAGCTGAAACCCAACTACCTTCTCAACAATTTTCCTCAGAAAAGGAAGGTTGGAGACTAAGTGAAAATTGTTCAGAACTGCTGGGTCCAGCAATGACTTGAGGAGGGGACATGTCACCACTTCCTTCAAAGTTGGAAGGACCACCCTCTCTCAAGGATGAATTCACCATCACATGGACCCAATCACATTTCACCTTCCAGGAGTTCCTAAACAACCACAAGGGGCATGAATCTAACAGACAGCTGGCCAGGTTAACATTCCCAAGGACCCTATTGATTTCCTCAGGAGTTACAAGATTAAACCTCCCAGGTAACCAAGTGAGACCATGCCTCCATCATTTCAAGCAGGCCTGCCCAGATGGAATTCAACAAGCAAACAACTAGATGGTTAAAATATTCTTCACATCAGCCCAATAGATGGTCCTGAGGGTCATCTCTGTCCAACAGGGAGCAGGTCACCAGGTGCCAGTTGGCTATTAGCAGACACAATAGGAGTGGTGAAATAATTCACCACTCTTATTGCCACAATGAAATCCCTAATGCGGGCTCTTCATTCTTCATTCTGGATTCACTCTACATCTTCCTCCAAAGATGCTCCCGGTGTCTCTTCTAAAGGTTCAACTTGGGGAACCAGTCAGCTGGGATTGGTGGAAAAGGAGAGGCCAAAATCTAAGGCCTTCATCACCTGCTCATTCCAGGCCAAAACCAAGGTCTCAAATGAACAGCCCACCAGATCCTCAGGGGAAAATACCCTCCAGGTCCTTTAGGGGCCTGAGGCAGACCAATAAATAGATACTACCTGCATGGGGGAGGGTAGTACTGCTAAGCCCAAAAGCAATCTTCGATCTGACTATGACACAAAAAACAGATTTAGTGTGTGACTTCCTGTGTGCGTCAGCCCCTCAATGACCTGGGTCAGGTCCATAGTTGCCAGGGCGGCCATCAAACCCTGAACTGCTCCAGACTCAATGCCACATGAGGGCAGGTTAAAGTCTCCAAGGATTATCCGCCTCAGGGATCCCACCGCTGATGCAGCAATGGAATCAAGCAGCTTGAACGGGGACATTGCCACACAGCAGGGAGGCTAGTACAGCAGCAACAAAGCTCTTTGCTCCCTAGAGCCCACCTTCAACCACAGAATCTCGCATGTGTTTATCTGCAGCGCAGCACCTCTGAAAGCCATTAAGGCTTCCTGGATAACAACTACTACCCCACCCCCCTGCTCAGGGTTTGTTGCTGGTGCCACACTTGAAACCCCAGTGGGCACATTTCTGAGAGGGAAGCACCACCCTCTGGGCCCACCCAACAACAGGTGGAGCCCATGACCACTAAGCATTTGGTTACCTGGAATTAAGGCTGAATACTGTGGGGCAGGAGGGCAAAACTGGTTTCAGATATTGACTCTGCCTTCCCTGTGGTTGGCCCATCCGCAGATTCCCACCACATCTGCCTCACTGGCTCATCATCCATATACAGCAACAAGCAATAACCCATCTCCCCTTAAGGCCCCCTCTCCACCTACTCTACGGCCAAGGAAGGGCCTTTGCAACTGCCCTCTTCCTCTCACCTAGAAAGCCTTTGCGCCAAGCCCAAGGCATCCTTGATGCAGGGCTCCAGGTCCAGCTGCCACTACAGCCCCGCACAACTTGTGTCACACTTTGCTAGCCCTGGCTTGCACTACCAGTCCTTCTCCACACTTCATTTGAACCTTCCCTCCTCTCACCAGGGTGAAACGCTGCTTCAGTCCATCCAAGGACACTTCCACCTGTGCCAGATTGGCAGCTCATGGCTAGTAGCCGTGAAGACAGAGGCAGCTGCGGTCTCTGTTGCTGCCTCACTGTCAGTCCTCTCCACCATTGCCCAGCAATGGACCACCCAATCTTCCATCCCGACTGTGTCTTGTTCTGCCCTATCAGGCTCTAAACCTTCCAGTCACCCTGGCATGTCTCCTGTCCATCTTCTCTCCTCCCTTCTTCCATCACCCTCCAAAGTAGTACAGCCGCATCTAACGCCTCACCAGTCCGGTTTGCTCCTAACCAGTAACTTCCACTCATTTACAGTATACCAACCGAATTCTACCCCCACTCCCAAACAAAGCAACAAAGCAGACTTAATGGTGAAGCTGCCTGTCAGGTGCCAGCATGTGTATGTAAATGTAAAAACTCATTCCAATGTAAAAACTCATTCTCCATTTTACACATGCTTGATGGCCCATTTGGATTTAACACACATTCTCCTCTTCCTCCTGTTAGTATATTAAATTGACAGCATAGCAAAGAAATTTTATCCTTTGGTATACAGCTTTCTACCTGCAATCTGAAGTGTTATACTCAAAATAATTAGACCAGGAGCTGTTCCTAAACATTTGCACGATTACAGAATTTTATCTGATGGGAGAGAAAACACATGCAGAGAGAGTTGTAAACAAGATGCGACGTGGCCAAACTTGGCAAGAACCACACTGCAGGTTTTCCAGCTGGAGCACCTGAGGATACCACTCAATTTCAGTCAGGCAGCAGGCAGAAGACAAGCTCCCCTTCTTGATAAGACCTGATTCCAACAAGCCCATCCTACGAACCGCATCACAGTTCCTCCCCTGTCCATCAATTAGGTGTTTGCCAGATGGAGGCAAGTGACAGGAATCATAATATCCCATCACAAAGCTTTTGCCAAAATTCAAGCCTCGTTGCGCCCCTGCAGGCCAGCAGCTACACCTGAAGTCCAGAGGAGAGTTTCCGTTCCTTTACCTGTAAGGATGTTCTTGAAGGCTTCCTCTACATTTGTTGAGTCAAGTGCTGAAGTTTCAATGAACGACAGATTGTTTTTTTCTGCAAGGGGCAAAGAGAAGAAGTCATTTCAATGATACTGGCTACTTTGTCCACAGAGGAGAAGGCACTCAAATTGGGAAAGGCTGATTTAATGTTTAGCAGGATTTTCTCCCAAAGTCTTAGGATCAGTTAACTGGAGGGAAAATTAATACTGGTCTGGTTTACATATATCCAACACAACCAGCTGGAGTCAGCCTCCAGCCTGACCAGACAGTTCTATTTCTTCAGTTTTAGATGAAAAACCATTTGCTGTTACATCCAAGATTGATATTGTGACAAGCCCTAACTATGAACAACAAAACAAAGACAGTTTCATTAACTATGTTTTCAAATTGGCTTAATTTTGCTGACTATACTGAAGAGGAATCAAAGTTTGTCCAAGTCAAACTGAACAGGAGAAGTCCGCAGGGTTCAGTGCAACTTGCTACTGTAATGTTAATTCAGCCTTCCACTCCCTGCCTCTGACCAATACTCTGAACTACAATTCCAACGAGTCTCAGCCACCATACCATAAGATCAAGACCACTCTTGAGGCAACAGTGACTAGTGGCCAGTTTAACTTTGAGGGGTTGCAGAGTATGCTGCTGTCACCTGAGAAGGGTCAACACAAAAATGTAGCAGTTCTAAGAAACCTTAAGAGTTGGCAAGTTCAAAGAGGTATTTTGTTTATGCTCAAGAGCACAGGTGCCTTTAGCTTCTCCACCTTCTGGGCCTGTTGTTCGCCAACTTTCTTCTCTAGCAGATGGTGGTGGGCCATTTCAGGCAGGGACTTATTCTAGACTTTACTGGAGCAAATGCACTTTGGATGCTTCAAAACCACTGCAATCCTTCAGCAATGTGCACAAAGCTTTTGTGAGGCATGCAAGGTTTTTTTTTCTTCTACCAAGTGGCCAGTTCACAAAAATCTCGGAGCATATTTTAGAATGGAACCAGTGCTGCTTCATGTACTATATACTATAAGACGTTAACAGCTCAAACCTGCAAAAGCACGGGCTTCATCCGTCGGCACGGCCCTCAGGTGACGCAGATCGCTCTTGTTCCCCACTAGCATAATGACAATATTATTGTCTGCGTGATCCCGGAGCTCCTTCAGCCAACGCTCCACGTTCTCATATGTCAGATGCTTGGCAATGTCATAAACCAGAAGTGCCCCGACAGCACCACGGTAATAGCTGAAATTATTTTAAGAGTATTATGCAAACTGAAAGTCAAACACTACATAACCTCTTGACAACAGCACAACTATGAGTGGCCCATTTACAGTCTGCTAAGATCTTGTAAGAGCATGCAATATTCTTAAATCTCCCACAGTCCCTTAGACAGAGATTGCTGGTTAACCCATACTAGCCCTCCCAAGCTGTCTTTCAAGCCTTACGCAGAGGTGATGGCACGATAGCGTTCCTGGCCTGCTGTGTCCCAGATCTGGGCCTTTATTGTCTTCCCATCCACCTGGATGCTTCTAGTGGCAAACTCCACCCCAATGGTGCTTTTGCTCTCCAGATTGAATTCATTCCGTGTGAAACGGGATAATAGGTTACTCTTCCCCACGCCGGAGTCTCCAATCAGCACCACTGTGAGGGCAGGAAAAGACAACACTCCATCAGTATTCATTCATTCATCATCTTGAAATGTGAGGGAGGGAGGGAGGGAGGGAGGACGAGCTAAGCAATGCAAAGGGCACCGCTGACAAAATGCACACAAAAGGACAGTGTGGTAAGAGAGAGCCTTTAAATTATAGTTGAGTGTCCTGCTTTTCTGTTCCCTCATATCCCTTTCAATGGTTTCAATGCTACATTTTCTATTCCACCTTGCCATCCAAAATTCATCTCTTTGAAAACAACACAGGTTCTACTTTGGCTTCTTCAGCTGATTCCCTAGGTAGCATGGTGTCAATTCTGTTCTTCCTACTCCATCAAACCCAAATCTCCAGAATGTTTTATTATCTACCTTATTATTAACACATCTTAATTTTTGGCTTTAGCTCTCCTCAGCAGTTCAGGGTAGGTTATACAGCACCCCCTCTCTCCCCACCCCCTCTTCTTTTTCCCCCACAAAAGACTCCCTCAGGCCCATTGAGAAACAATTACTACCATTCAGTGAAAGTCCATAGCTGAAAGTTGACTGATCCTAGATCCTCAGGCCTAATCTAACAGCCAAACCATTGGCCCATACTGCCTCCACTTCCTGGACTCTGTTACTACTTTTTCATTCAAAATGCAAATTGACACTTGCTGCTAAACAGGCACATGCTATTTTGGAAGGCATTAACAAGAGCATTAAAAACTCCAGATCATGGGAAGTAACTATGGTATTCTGCTCTGCCCTGCGAAGCCCTTACATGGAATACTAGGTGATCTCTAAGGTCCTTCCCAACTCTATGATTTTTCTGTTTTGCTTTTATGTCTGCTACATAGCTTGTTATTTCAAAGGTACAGAAAGGGGCAATTACTTTTACACAGCACTGAATTCCTGAACACAAGAACTAGAAACGTTACGCAGTTCACCTTCTGTATTTGCAAACGTCATTAATATCTACACATTTTAGAGCTACTCTACTAAGAATTAGAAATTTGCTTTTGAAGGAAAAACAAAAGCCGTAATTCCTTAAATGGGTTTTTTGTATCGATTATCACATTCTGTGTTTCGTTCTTTCAGAGCTCAGTTCAAACAGTACAAAGCCCAGGCCTAGCATATGCAAGGAATGGCCTTACTGTGCATGTGTCAACGTGACCTCTGAGGTTATGCTGAAAATCCTCCTGTTAAGCCTAACCTTCCATGCAGGGTGACAAGGATATGTGGAATTATCCTCTGGAATTATCTTCCCCTGGAAACCTGAGGACCCTTCCCATGCTCACATGACTTTGAATACACATACTGATATTCTGGGCTGGGAGCCATATGGAGGAATAAGTCTAAGAAGTGGTGTAACGGAACACAGCTGCATTATTGCACTCCTGGAAAGCAACAAGATGGAAAATGAATGCATACATTATCCATTTTTAATTTTACACATTGGTTTGCATGGGATCTATTCATTTAAAACAATATTTCATACAAACACTAGCCTTCATAACTACTATGTTCTATCAAAAATTAGAGATTCCCAACAAGAAACTCGATCCGAGGAAGATGCTTCCCCAGCAAACTGACTGGACCAGAAGCACAGGTGAATCTTAGGCCCAGTAAGCTTGGTTTGATTGCCTTTACTGCACTCTGACCTGCTGTATCCTGATCTTTTCTCACTGCGTATGATACAGTACGACACAAAGGTAGACCCTCTGGATGAAGAAGCTCTCTAGAGTATCGTGGGGAACCTGCATTCTGGTGGGAAACCTAATCTGAATACAAGCCCTATTCAAGCAGGTCTGCACCTTAACGCAAAATCAACTGTCTGGGGAAACTTTTGCAAGAGATACAGGCACACATCAGGCAGTACCTACACCCATCTGTGTGTGAAGGTCAATGAAAACTATGCCTTTATCTACCAGCACTATGTGGAAGGCATGTTTCCATGTGATCTACAGTAGGTTGCCAAGCATTTCAGACTCCCAGTGGTTTTCACTCCTCCTAAACTATGCTGTTCAAGTCAAAAAATTTTGGCTGAAACCAAAAACAGTTTTTCTACGATTCCCAACTCTAGCAAAGGTTTCCTTTGGTCAAGCTCAACTCCTAGAGACCTCCAGGAGATACCCATCTCATGTCTCTGGCACCAGTACAGAAGTGATTTGCTACTGCCTTCTTCCAGGATGCCTTTTTTTTTTTTTTTAACTTTCCAGTACAGTGTATAGCTCTGCATTTCCTGGTGGTCTCCCATCCAAATACTAATCAGGTCCAACCTTGTTTAGCCTTTTTTTAAAGACCTCCTGAAGTTACTAGGTGCTTCCACTTACTTAGATTAGTTCAGTTAATGAAAACAATAACTAATTTCTGATCTAACAATGTTCTTAGAGCTACCTTGTTGTACATTTATGCATTTGGCTCCTGATACAGATTTTTGTGCTGCTTGGCGCATTTTAGAGATCTAGTAAAAACAGAAGAGATTGTTCAAGTCTAAAGACTACAGACAATTTATGGTATTTGTAAACAGCTTAAACAGTAACATTATCTGGACTATGGAGACAACAGAAACTTTTAGAATGAAACAGAATAGTCTAATCACTGTGCAAATAATGCTTTCAACCATAAAACACACGCACAGAATTAAAAATACGAAGGATATTTAAACAAAAATAAATACCCGGGAGTAGAAAACTCCCTCCTTAAGTTCCTGCTGTGAGCATAAATAAGTGCACCCTGCATCAACCAAAAAGCTTAGTGGGTAAAAAGATTTATCTTCTCTACTACAGCTTCGATTTTCCTTTAATTTCCAATAGTTATTTTCTGTGCCCATTCTCACATTCTACTTGCTTTCTGCAGTGACTCTCCATGGCTTAAACACATACGCAGCTCTAAAGAAAAGTGAGCAGGAACAGGCGATAAACATGGGAACGGGCTGCTCCTCAGTTATGGGCCACTTTCACAGGAATCAGCAAACATCCCTAAAACAATGCACTCCAAGGTCACCAGTGCTGGGCTGGAGGAGTTCTCCGAGTTTGGTTTCTAATTTGCTGAATTTCATTACCTGCCTAAGTAACGTCTTCGTGCTGACCAAGGTCAGAGCACTCCTACCACTGCATTCTGAGCCCGAGACCCACACGGCCTCTAGGTCAGTGTCAGTTGCTGACAAATTGGATGACGCTAACTGCAACTCGAATGTTACTGGAGGGTCACTGCAGCCCAATGCTGGTAGCCTCCGCGTTTACAGACCCCCCAATACGCCCACTGCAAGCAGACACTCCTCCTCCTCCTCTCCGACACCTTGCAGCTGTCCTCTGACAGCCTCCCACCAGTTCCCTGGTGCGATTACTACACTCCTGTAGTCCAGCCAGCACTAGCGCGAGCATCACACAAGCTTTTCCGTGGCACAGTTCTGGCACACTTCACTGGGCAGACCCAGAGACAGCAAGGGGGCACCGAAGATCTACAAAAGGCGTTCGCAACGGTCGTGACTGAGAAGAAGGGGGATCTCGCAGGGGGAACGGAGCAACCCCAACCAATCCTAAAAGTCCATTCAAAACAGCACTCACTATTATTATTATTATCATTATCATCATCATTTAGATTTACATGCCATGCCATGCCACGCCACTCCACTCCACTCCCAGCGACTCTGGGCGGTTTTTACCCCTTCGGGGCACACCCAAATGAAGAGCCGGCTAGGGCCACCCCCTATTTTTAAGAAGGCCGGCCACTGGCTTGAAATGGTGCCCCCTTCCAAAGGGCTTTATCCTTTTCTCTATTTAAAAACGAGGGGAGGGTGGAAAGGGCCGGGGGCTCCCTCGTCGCCTTATCACCGCGCTGGGAGCCCCCGAGAGGAGGCGTCGCCCGCGCCCATTCCTCGAAAACCGCGCAGGGGAGTCAACCGGCCCTGGCGGGGAAGCGGGAAAAGATGCGGGCGGGGAGGGGGCGCGGGGTCTCTGGCGGGGGGCTTCGCGCGCCAGCCGAGCCTCCGTTTCTGGGGCCGCGGTGAGCCTCGAGCCGCCCCAGGAGGCGGCGCCCCCGGCGCGCCCCCCGTAGGCCCCCGCGGAGCGAAAGGCCGAGGCGGGAAGGGGGGCGCGGCGGCTCCCTTCGTACTTCCCGCCCGCCCGCGGAGCCCCGCCCGGCGCTCCCGCCGCCCCAGGCCCGCCCCGCCCGGCCCGGCCCGGCCCGCGGCCTCCCCCCGCACCTTTGAAGAGATAGTCGTACTCGTCGTCGCGCGTCCCCATGGCGGCGCTAGCTCCGTCCCGCTCGAGGGGGGGGAGGCAGGCGGCGGCGGCGGCGGCGGCCGGAGCCAAGCAGGCCAAGCCGGGCGGGCCGATCCGGGCGATCCGCGCGAGCCCTGACAGGCTCCTCCGAGGCAGGCGAAGGGCGGGGCCCGCGCGGAGGTGACGCGGCGCCGGGATGGGCGGCCCGCTCCGCTTATCAGCGACGGCCCTCGAGCTCGGGAAGGCGGGCCTCGGCGGAGGGCCGCCAGTGCGGGGCGAGCGGGAGCGGCAGCGGGAACCAATCAGCGCCCGGCAAGGGCGGGGACGGTGGAACGGCTCGGGGGCGGAGCCTCTGGCCGACCGGGGGTTCAAAAGAAGGCGGCCCCGCCCCCTCACCGCGTGACGCTTCCTGTTTAGCATTTCAAAGGAAAACGTTTCTGCTGCGGAGGCGGCGCCAACGCGCAGAGTCCCTTGCGGGAGGGGGCGGGTCCGCCTGCCTGCCTGCCTGACTCTGTGCGCGTGGATGCGCATGCGCCAGATGCGATTGGCTCGGCTAGGAAATGGGTGGGTTTCTCGTGATGGTTTCCTGTACCCTTGCCGACTGTTTTTTTCCTTGCTTTTTAAATGGTGGTATTGTTTTTTTGTTGTTTCTGTATCTGTTTGAACCCACCCAGAGTCATATACGAGTCATATATATATATATATATATATATGAGATGGGCAGCTATATAAATTTGGATAATAAATCTCCCTTACATGCACGTGCACGCACGCACCCCTACGTCTATAGACGTCTATATCTGAATATATGCATACACGTCTTTCTCCCATATAAGGATATCTGGATGTCCTTAATACCTGTTATTAGATTTTTATCCTGATTTTTTATATACAGGTAGTCCTCGACTTACGACCATTCATTTAGGGACCGCTCAAAGTTATGACGGTGCTGAAAAAAGTGACTTACAACTGGTCCTTGCACTTATGACTATTGCAGTGTCCCTATGGTCATGTGATCGTGATTTGGGTGCTTGGCAACTGGCATGGAATTACGACGGTTGCAGCATCCTGCCGGCACGTGATCACTATTTGCAACATTCCCAGCCAGCTTCTGACAAGCAAAATCAATGGGGAAACCCTGTGATTCGCTTAATGACCGCCGCAAAAAATTTTGTAAACTAGGTGCAGTCACGTGATGCCTCGCTTAACGACAAATTTTCTGGTCCCAGTTGTGGTTGTAAGTCGAGGACTACCTGTATATAACTCAAGTGGTGAACATACCTAATCCTCGTGCCTCCTCTTTTCCGACAGCAACAACCCTGCAAGGTGGGATAGGCCGAGAGGGAGACGAGTCCAAAGTCCCACAGCCGGCTTTCGTGCCTAGGGGAGGCCCAGAGCTCGCCTTCTCCTGGTTCCCGGGCCAGCATCAGAACCACTACACCAAACTGGCTCTTAACCCCCACCTTGCCTGCAATATCAGATCAGGAGACTAAAACTGGAGAATATACTGCAAAGGCAGAACTGATAGAAAAGAGAAAATGATGATGATGATTTAAATTGATATGCTTCCCAACAATTCTGGACAGCTCACAAGTAAAAGCATTAGAAACAAAAAACACGAGGAGAGACAAGAATAAAAGACGGCGCGGCTGATGAGAACCAGAGGGAACCAAACAGAAACAGACCCACCCAATGCAGAGGGGGCTTCGCTCCCCCTCCTCGAAGGCCCGGGAGAAGATCCAGGTCCTCGAGGCCCTGCAAGACGCCAGCAGGGCGGGGGCTGTCCGGATCTCGGGAAATTAACCACGTTCAGGCAGGAATGGCTCCCTTACATGCATCACAGATTTAGACATCTGGAATAGGGTTTTTAGGACTTAAATAGGAAAAATTACAAATGGTTGGTGCAATACTGTATTTAAACAGGGGCTACTCGTAGGGAACGCAGAGGGGAAGGGAGGATGTATCACCAGAAAATAATTTATACTTTCTTTTTTTTAACTACGTTTTTAATCCAATTGTAGCGCTCTCCTTTTGTTTTTTCTTGTACTTCCTTTGTGTTTTGATATTTTCACAATAAAGCAGATGGATATTTATTTCTTCATTCGTTCAATTTATGTAGCCCCCCCATCTCACATTCGTGACTTTGGGAGGCTTACCATTAAGACATAAGCAGTGCCAAAAAGTAAAAAATGAAACAGTCGTACGAACGATGCAAATCTTAAAAACAATCGAACAGTTAAAAGCCACACAGTATAATCCCCAGGAGAGCGCAACCATTCAAGAACAGAACAGCCACGTTATGGGCTCCACACCGCTCTCCAACCCCCAGGCCAGAGGGCAAAGCCGGGCCTTCAGGCCCCTCTGGAAGACCGTCGAGGCCGGGCCAGCCTGGCCTTGGGGGGAATGATGCTCTGTAGGGCGGGTGCAGCAGCGGAAAAGGCCCTCCGCCTGGGTCCCGCCAGATGACCCGCTAGTGGACAGAGCCCACAACAAGCCTCTCCTGCTGGACCTGATGGGACGGGTGGTTGCCACCAGGGAGAGGCGGTCCTGCAGAGTGTTTGGTGCCTCCGAGTCAGTCTTGACTCCTGGCAACTGCTTGGGCAAGTCCCTGCAGTTTTCTTGGCAACGTTTTTCGGAAGTCGATTACCATTGCCTCCTTCCTAGGGCTGAGAGAGGGTGACTGGCCCAAGGACACCCAGCAGGCCCAGCCCAAGAACAAGGGTGAAAAAGTCCAGTTCCTTTATTTGCTTACAGCCTATAGGCAGAATCTTACCAGACTAAGTCCGTACTCTGACCTAGTGGATCTACCCCGGACTATCCTGGACCTCTTCCGCTTCCCACACTCCCCCTGCGGACTCTGCTGCCTCTTGCCTCCTCTCCCCTCCCGGGATGCGCCGCCTCCTTCCTGATCGCCTTGCTCTCTCACAGTGCCTCAGGTGGGACCAGAACTCGGGGTCTCCCGGTCTCTAGCCTGACGCCTTAACCACTGCGCCAAACTGGCTCTTCTATGGAATATTATATTAGACACACACAGACACGCACACACAAATACACGTGTGTGTGTGATTGACCCCAACCCACAATGGACTCCGTCCCACTCTGGCAGAGCAGAGACATTGAGACCCTCTGGTCAGAAGACGAGATTTGTAAAGCTGCGGGTGGCTCGGCATAAAAGAGATCAGGGGAGCGTTAGGGATGCAGAGAATGGGAGGCTTGGCCGAGAGGCAACCTTCGCTTAATTAGCGTAGCAAAACGCACACCCTGAAGGTGGGGATTTTAGAAAACATAGAACGTGCCAAGCTTATTATGGGATGTTCATATGTAGCATGGAATCAGGTGCGTCTGCGCAGCATTGTAACCAATCATACCTATTTTCTTATCTCAACGTAACCAAGTACTGTATGTTTATTCCCTTCTTTTTCAACAAGTATAAAAATAGATGTAAAAGTTTGCCGGGGGCTCCTCTTCCTTTAGCGAGACGGAGTCCTTTTTCCTGAAGCGCTTCAATAAAAGGACGAACAGCCAATTCTCGTCTTCGGAGTCCTGTTGGGCGGGACCCGGGGGAAAGGGGTTCTGCGCTTTGCGGCAGACGACACGGCTCGGGCTGGGGTGTCTGAGTCCTCCGAGCTACTTCTGGGCTTGCAAACATTTCATTGTCGTACTAGAGAGCAGCTGCACCCGCTCTGGGCACGGGCGGCTGCAAGCCACCATTGCAGGTCTTCTGGAGCCTCTGGTTGCCCTCCTCCCAGAGGACCTCGGATCCGGCACCCACTTTTGCTCCACCACTCAGCCGGAGAACCTGATCGCATCCTTCACGATGGGAACCCGCTGCCGATGCCAGATTCTCGTGCTCTTGTGTCCTCTGTTACTCCACTGCAGCGATTCAACGAAAGCACACGGATCCCTGGCAGGACAGCCTCCGGTGCACCGCTGGCCGATCCTCCAGCCACCGAGATCCTTTCAAGTTAACAGAAAGGCGACCGTTTCCTTTCATTGCACGGACTTCCCGTTCCTGGCCTGTCGCGGCTCTCAGAGGATGCCAAGCCTCGCTCTGAGTCTGGGTTTGCCCGGTTGGAACAGCCAAAGAGTCTGGTTTATGAGGGTGCGCCCACGGCTCTGTGGGGGAGTCTTTCACTGGTCAGAGCCTTCTCCCTCAGGGTGCAGTTCTGGATCAGCCTTTAAGAAAGTGGAACAGATTCAGGCAAAGGCAGCGAGGGAGATCAAGGGCCAGGAGCAAAGCCCTGCGAAGAGAGGGCGAAGGAGATTGGGATGGCTGGCTTTGAAGTTCAAAGGGTTTGGGTGCTCTTCAAGGACCCCAGAAGCTCTGGTCCTGCAGGAGGTGGTCCAGGCCTCTCACCCCAGAGAGCAGGAGACCAAATGACGAAGCCACGGTCTGGTTAAGGGTTAGGGAAAAGCTCCTGGCACCATGAGTGGTTGGCATGAGTTGGTATTTCAGACAGGGGATGGATCCCCTTCCTGGAAGAGGCTGAAGCCAAGGCTGGGCAGCCCCCCTCCCTGGAATGGGGCCCTGAGTTGGAAGTTGGACTCCAGGGCCCCAAGGAACTTAGGCAGCTTCTGCCCGCCTCCCCTCGTGGCTGGACTGCTGCAACTCACTCTGCCTGGGGATTGCCCTTAAAGGCCACGGGGAAGCTTCAGTGGCCTGGGAGGCTATGGGCCTATCAACGTTTGCCCATGCAAGGCTGCTACTTCCAGGGCTCCATTGGAGGCCAGTTAGCTTCTGGGTGCAATGGAAGGTGCTGGGTGTTCTCTTGAAAGCCCTTTGTGGGGGGACTTCCAAGACCACCTTCTCGGGATTGAATTTGCCTGCCCAGGGAGATGGGGAAGGGAGGGCTGGCCCGAGGTCAAGGAGGCAGCAGCAAGGATGGTCAGAGGACCAGAAACGAAGATTTTTGTAGGGAGGTTGAAAGAGTTGGGAATGTTGAGCTCTGAGAAAAGACTCAGGGAATGGGCTCCATGCCTCAAGGGTCCCGTCCAGCTCCAGGAATATATGATTATCTGGGGACCTTACACTGGGAAGGGCTACTAGGAACTGCCAAGGGTGGCAGGCTGTGGACTGCTGCAGAAAGCAAGGGGCCTATGAATGTGGACAATATGGTGGCACCACTGAGGGCATCCGAGAAGCCAAACAGGAACCAACTAAGAGGCAGCCAAGGCCTTGGGCTCTCTCTGATCCACCAGAGGGAGCAATGGCGTACTTTATTCCAGTGCTCCTCAACTGTGGCGACTTTAAGACATGTGGACTTCAACTCCCAGAATTCCCCAGCTAGCTGGCTAGGGGGAGATGGGCGGGGATAAGTTTGATAGATAGATAAATAAATACATAAATAAATACATAAATAAAGAAATAAAATCTGAATCTGGACGAGATGGAGTTGCTACCGACTCCAGAGGGGAGGTGTGGCAGGGGGCACGTTGGAAACATAGCCACAGCTGTACCAGCGCTCAGCATCTTGCAACATGTGGACCACGGAAGAGCACAAATAGAGATAAGGATCCCCTCCAGGTCCCTTTATCTGAGAATGCGGATATCGGGGAATCGCCATCCCGTTTTTGCTTTGCAAACATCCCCCCCACCCCACTCGGCTACCTCTGTGAAAGGATGTAGCGTCAAGGGAGCACCATGTTCTCCAAGTGCGCAAGCTGCTTCTTCCCAGAGGCAGGACAGTGCAGAGTTTGGAAGATATGCCTAATCCGATCCATTGGATTTATTTAAAAGTGCTATCAGAGATGGTATATTTATTTTTATTTATTTATTTATTTATTTAACTTGCCCCCGCCCATCTCCCCACAACGGGGGACTCTGGGCGGCTTACAACAATTAAAATCAAATACATAATTAAAATTATAAAAAGTTTAAAAGTTATAAAAGTTATAAAAACCGGACTTTACAAAAATAAGGATAAAAATAAAGAGGCTAAAAGATCCAAGAGGCCAATAGAGGCCACACCAGGCCGCTAAGGGGCCAGCCAACCCCATTTCTGGTACCCTCCCTCCCCACCCCAGGCCAGATGGCAGAGCCAGGTCTTCAACTCCCTCCAAAAGGCCTGGAGTGAGGGGGCCTGTCTCACCCCCGGGGGCAAGATGTTCCAGAGGGCGGGGCTACAGCAGAGAAGGGCCACCTCCTGGACCCCGCTAGTCGGAGTTCCTTTACTGCGGGGATCCGGAGCATGCCCTCTCTGTGAGATCGGGTGGGACGGGTTGAAATCGTGGGGGCGAGGCGGTCCTTCAGGTAACCTGGCCCCATGCCATGTAGGGCTTTAAAGGTGATAACCAACACCTTGAATTGGACCCGGAAGCAAACCGGTACCCAATGCAGCTCGCAGAGCAAAGGTGTTATATGGGTCCTTCTTCGGGCCCCAAGAATTGCTCGCGCGGCCGCATTCTGGACCAGCTGAAGCCTCCGGATACTCTTCAAGGGTAGCCCCATGTAGAGCGCATTGCAGTAGTCTATCTGGGAGATAACAAGGGCATGAGTGACTGTTCGCAGGGCATCCCGATCCAGGAAAGGGCGTAACTGGTGCACAACCCGAAGCTGTGCAAAAGCCCTCCTGGCCACCGCTGCCACCTGCTCTTCGAGCAGGAGCCGTGAGTCCAGGAGGACCCCCAGATTACGCACTGGGTCTGTCTGGGGCTGTGCCACCCCATCCAGAACCAACGATGACAACGTCCCGGATACAGAGGAGCCATTAACCCACAGCCACTCCGTCTTGCCAGGGTTCAGCCGGAGCCTGTTGTTCCCCATCCAGACCCTCACAGCCTCCAGGCACCGCGAAAGGGCGGTCACGGCATCACTTACCTCACCAGGGATGGAGATATATAGTTGAGTATCATCAGCATACTGATGATACCTTATCCCATGATGGCGGATGATCTCGCCCAGCGGTTTCATGCAGATGTTGAAAAGGAGCGGAGAGAGAACCGAACCCTGCGGCACCCCACAATGGAGGGGCCGAGGGTGGGACCTCTCACTCCCGATCACCACCGATTGGGATCGGCCCCGGAGAAAGGAGGTGACCCAGCACAAAACCGAAACGCCCACCCCCACATCCCTAAGCCGTCCCAATAGGATACCGTGGTCGATGGTATCAAACGCCGCCGAGAGATCAAGGAGAGCAAGGATGGTCGCACTTCCACCATCCCGCTCCCGCCAGAGATCATCCATAAGTGCGACCAATGCCGTTTCCGTTCCATAGCCGGGCCTGAAACCTGACTGATAGGGGTCCAGATAATCCATACATGCTGGCTGGGGAATTCTGGGAGTTGAAGTCCACTCATCTTAAAGTGGCCAAGTTTGGACAACACTGGTATATACACTCCGCCTTCCCTTAGAGGAGATACAAGTATGTCATTCCCCCATGTATGGGGTTTTACATTGCTTCCACCCCACCCCCTCTTTGAGCACTGGGGAGGGGGGAGTTTCTCTATTTTTATTGTTCATCCTGTGTCGTGTGTGAAGGCCTGTGAGTTCGATTCCTGGTAGAGGGTCTGAACCCCACAGAACGATGTTTCACCAACTTGGCAACTTTAAGATAGGTGGACTTCAACTCCCAGAACTGTCTGGCTACCTGCACCTGAAGATTCCCAGCACAGATGAAACTGGTGATGTGGTGTCTCCTGGCGGTCACTGCACCTCCTTCCCTTATGCGTCAGGATTGCAGCCCGGGGTCTTCCCAGACAAGCAGTCCATAATAATCATAATCATAATCATCACAAAATACAAAGACCTGCAAATAGAAGTAGAACGACTGTGGCAAAAGAAAGCAGAGTCCCAATAGGAATAGGCGACTTGGGTGCAGTCCCGCAACATCTGGAGCGCCTCTTAAAGACGGTCGACATTGACCAAATCACTGCCAGTCCTTTGCAAAAGGCAGCTTCACTTGGAACAGCTTCCATCCTGCGATGATACCTTGAACACCATCAAACAGCCACATCTGCCTATCCCAAGTCCTTGGGAAGGACTCAATAGGTGGTTAGAAATGCCAAATCCTGTCTAAACATCTGGCTGACTGTGCAACCAACCATAATTTTATACACAATTATATGGTACGTATAAATGTATATGGCGCCTGACTCCCTGCGACCACGGGACTTCTGTGCTGAGTCTTTTAATCCAGTTTGGCTGATAAACCATTTGGGGCCTTTCCTGGAGATACGGCAGGATGGGTTGAGAGGGGCTCTCCAACTCCAGGTTGAAGCAACGGAGACTTGGGACCAATTCACAGGACTTCACTGTAGCGTCCGCAGTTTTTGCACAGCTTAGCCCCAGATGACCTGCAGAATCATCTATGCTTTTACAGTCCACCTCATGCCCCTAGACCTTCAGGTCAGTCTAAAGTCCCATCATAGGAGGTTTAATAATAATAAACTACATTTTCCATGACAGCCTATGTTTTTCACTTGTTAAAATTTAAGGAGGCCTTAAATGTTTCACCCAGGCCTGTTAAGAGCTATCCTTGACTTGCCTGGCTCTGTTGTGTTCAGTTCACACGAGCGTCCCGGAAGCCCACATTGACTTTAAGATGGACTTCAACTCCCAGAACTCCCCAGCCAGCATGGCTGGCTAAGGAATTCTGGGAGCTGAAGTCCATACATCTTGGTTGCTGAGATGGCGAAACACAGATCTAGATTATTTCTTTCCCAGGACTGCATCCTTTTGTTCTAGCAACTGAGCAGAGCGGGAAATCCTGAATCTCAGAGACCTTGAGTATATTGCTCATGGCGTGCAGCGTCTCCAACCTCCAGGAGAGAGGGCTGGTTGGAACGATGGCTGCCCAGAAAAGTTTCAGCATCCCCTGACTATTTAGAATTGCCCCGTATTATGGCCTAGAGAATCAGAACAGAAAAAAACATCCATTTTTTTTTTTATTCATAAAAGGCAAAAAGACATGTCACTGACCACAGAGTCTCACACCTAAGTATAAAAAGATCTAAAAAAAAAAACTAGGAGGGGAAAAATATCTCTCACCTCTTACTGCGAGCATCCAAAGCACAGATTTTTAAAGTCACACAACAATATCACTCAGCGATGATCCGTTTTAAAAACGACAGGACAGTTTTAAAAGACAGGATGACACACACTTAACACCCCCGTACCACTGTCCCGTGCAAGACAAGCAGCCAGACGGGAGCGTTTTAAGTCAATGTGACCTAACGAGAATCCAAGAAGGAAGAGGGCCGGGGGGCGCGTTATATGCAGAGGCCAGCTTGGCTTATGCCTGCAGCCGGGGGGTCTGTACCAGGGTCCCCAGCACTGCATCAAGGTCGCTTTCATGCGGGGAATGCCCTCCGCCCCACCCCGCCAGCCAGTCCAGCCCCACAACCTTTTCAGTGGCTCTGTCTCTTGAGCACAACCAACGGTGGGGGGGGGGGGGAGGAGGAGGAGGAGGAGGAGGCTGCAGCTGCTTCTCATGTGGAGGGGGCACAAAGCCCAAGGAAACAGACTCGCCGTGCCCAGCAAGAAGTTCCGACAGTCCCAGGAGGCTGACAGGTGGCACCCCCTGAATTCCCCCACGATGACATCACGACACAGCAGCCTTCCCCAATGCCACCTAGGCCCCTTCCGCTGGCCCCCTTTGCCAGGCTCGCCCCCCCTTACAAAGGACGGCTCCCTTGGACCCTCAGACCGAAAGCCAGCGAAGAGGCCTCGGGCACCACTGCCCGGGCTCCAGGAGCCAGAGACCAGCTGCGCCTCGCAGGAGCGGGCAGAAAGGGCGGTGCCCAGTCTCTTGGGGGGCCCTTAAGGCGCCCGGCTCAGCTCTGAAGGCCGGATCTTCATGGCAGCGGATCGCAAGGGGTAGTAGCGCCCTCGCCAAGTCTTCCAGAAAACGCCCTGCTTTCTCTGGTGCCGCTGGCGCGGGATGGAGCGGAAATATTTCCCATTGAGGTTGACGTGGCCACAGTAGCTAAACCACCAGCCTCCTGCAAGAAGCAGATGGGGCAAAAGACAGGGGTCAGCCCGGTGCGTAAGTCGACACATGGACTTCTTCTAAGCACCCTAACTGGTAACTGTGCCCGGGCACTCTCCATAGAAAGGCAAGACGGAAAGACTATATTCTGATCTGGAACCGAAGCTCTGGAGTCATCTCCTCAAGGGCTCTTTGCGGTCGTTATTTTCCTGTCATCTTAACAACAGCCCTTCCAGGCAGCCTTTCCCGCCACCGCACGCTGTACTGTTTGCATAACTGCCCCCCATCCTCCTAGCCACTGCCAAGCGGGAAGGGCGGCATTTGTGACTCCAGATTTCCAAACAGGGGCCCTTCCCAGCCCTACCTGGAAGGGTTCCCAGGAATGGAAGCCATCCGCACGCGGGTACGGTGGAGATTTGGCAAGTATCAAATTCCACCACCACATTTGTTTGCATTTTATCCCCGCAACCGCCATGTAAGGGAGACTGGGCAGAGAAGGACAGACAGACGGGCCCAAAGTCACTCTGGGTTTCCCTGGCAAGCTCTTCCTGAAGGCTTCACCCCCCCACCGGGACCCTGCTCTGTGGCCACCATTTGTCCGCAAGCAGAGAGTGGTCAAAAAGGTCAAGGGGGCAGCCGCAACGCTGCCCCCAAAGCTCCGCCCACCTTTTACGCGCATCGGGGCTTCAACTGCCCCGTCTGCAAGCCCCCAGGACCCTCCCGCCCTCTCTGGCCAGGGGCAGCTCTGGGGCGTTTGCGGGGAGCTCCGAGTCCCTCAACTGACCCGAGAGGTGCTTGGCACAGTTGGTGTCTCCCTTCAGGTCGTGGTCCCGATCCCTTGTGGAAAAAGGCAGCTGGGGGAAGTCCCCCATGGCGCTCTCCAGCTCTCCCAGGATGGGCCCCAGGAGGCTGAGCGTGTAAGCCGTGTCCTCCCCGCCCAGCCTAAAGAGAAACTGGGCGCTCCGGGCGTTCCCCTCCCAGTCCTGCAGCTCGATTAGCAGGTGGAACTGCCCCTCCTTCACGATCTGGTGCATCTTCTCCAGGCCTAGCCAGAAATCCCCTAAAGAGAACAAAGCAGTGGAAAAAACTGAGCGCCGGGCGCAACTAAAAGGCAGCCTCAAAGCAAGACCACCAAATCTCAGGGCGCCCCTCCACGGGCCGGGACAGCATCCTGGCAGGAATTCTCAGGGCCGCCGCCACGTTCACCCACCTGTCAGATTTCCAAAGCCGTCCTTATAGGCGTCCCACAGCCGGTCAAAATCTACCGAGCCGTCCAAGCGCTGCTGGATCACAGTCCAGCCTCCGTTCTCTGCCGACAGAGAGAGCAGGAATAAGGGCACCGGAGGGCCGAGGTGCCTGCTTCACTTCCGCCCCGGCCCTGAGCTGCCATGGCACCTCCCCACCCCCAAAACATTGACTGATTCCCTAAAAACACGGTGAGCTGGCAGGGAGCTACTGGAAGATCTGGTACAGCGTCAACAGCTGCTTTTAAATTTCATTCCTGTTGACACCTTGCAGGAGGGAAGCTGTGTTTGTCTATGGTGGCAATAAAATTGGGAGTCCGGTGGCATCTTTTGCGACTCACAAAGGTTATTTAAAGGTAGAAGCTTTTCGACGAGACTCCTGATTTTTTTACAGTGGGAACCACACACACACACACACACACACACACACACCCCTCCCTCTCAAGTCAAATCAGCCGCCTCCCGGCCGTATGGAAGCTGGCATCCCGGCTTGGTGTGCCCCCACCAACCCCCTCCCAGCACAACTTACCCATGTCACAGAAGACTTTGAAAGCCGGGGCTCCGGGGGGCTGGATCTCAAAGACCCCACTGTTCTGCTGCCCCTCAAGGAAGAGGTCGTGACAGCCGGCTGGAAGCTCTGCAAGCCGAGAGAGAGCCAGAAGCAGGACTGTCAGGATGGATTAACACACACGTTACGGAAGCTGGTCTGTTGACCGAAGAGGCTCAGACTTCCCCACTCTCAGCTCTTCGGCTCCGTTCGGCTGCAACCCGCAACGTCTCAGAGTCACGGATGACAGATTTGGGCAAGCCGTGATCCAGCTCTTCTAGAGGCGCACAGCTCGACAAGGTCTTTTATGGTTTAATAACCCATTGGGTGGGTCCCTTTGCTTATACGTATGTATTCATCTTCAGGGCTAATTGCAAAGCATTTTTGGTGGGTTTACTTGAACATTTGCGACCGCAGATATTATAACGCAAAAGCGCAGCATCTTAAACCGGTGAAACTGGGAATTCCACTCCATGCAAGAATCCAAGCGAAAACATTTTCAATAGGACAATATCCACAAATATATAGAGGAATGGAAGATCGTGCACTGAACACATGCTACTGCTTGTTTTCTTTCACTATTTTCGTTCATGAAGACATTCATTTGTATAATAATTTGCTCGTTTTGAGAAAAAAAAAGAGCTTGTTATCTGAACCGTTGTTTGGAGTATCAGTTGGTTAGTAAATATAAGCCCAAACTTGAATTGTGATCATTTACATAATTTTACAAACACTTGTACAGTATGCACAATTAAAAAAAAACACACGCCCGCTCGTTTGGAATTAAGTCCCGTGAAGCAAGGAGGAATCTGAGTAAGCAGGGACAGGATTCAGCAGCATCCCGGGGTGGGGGGCTCAAAATGCAAGATGGCTGATATGTTGCCACCACCCAAGCCTTGCCCAATTTGTACCTGTGCGTAAACTCTCCTGACAGGATGGCACCTTTTGGCTGCACAACTCTCTGTGCTTACTTAGACTGATTTCCTGAGATCTAGGTCCAAGCATCCTGCTTAGCACCATTACTGCACATCATTATTTGGGGTTGCAGGCTACTTAAAGTAATCCCCTCTGAATTAGCTATGCTGCCTGAACATACCCGGCACTGTGGTGCCGAACACGTCTGGATAAGAAGACAGGCAGCATCTCCTCTCCTCTCCTCTCCTCTCCTCTCCTCTCCTCTCCTCTCCTCTCCTCTCCTCAAGGGCCTCCGGTTCATCCCTCTTTCGCATCAGCAGAGCAATTTCCTAGAGGGTCAAGCGTGTGCGCTGGCAAAACAGTCTGATTTCCAGTCTAAGGGGGTTGTGGGAGTGTGGAGCAGGGGTGTGAAACATGGACTCTCATCCCCAGAGGAGCGAAGAAGAGGTAAGAGGATGGGACTGGCCCCTCCCTGAGGAATGCTAGTGATGTTTGTAGTTTGACCCTGGGAACGGCTCTCAGTCTGAGAAGATTCTGTGAATGGTGTGAAGCCAATTAAACCTTGCTGGATTGAATCTGTATTGTCTCCTGGAGTTTCCTGGGCTAAACCCGACAGGGGTTGACATGTTGACGCAGCAGAGAGGCAGGAGGAGGGACGAAGCCCAAAGGCTGCAGTGTCTGGTCTGGCATTAACAGCCGGCCACAAAATCAAGGAAATGCAGGGCAGGCAATGGAAAGGAGAACCGTCTCTCTCTCGCACACACGCACACACGCACTTTCAGAAGACGAGACCAGAGCAGGCCTGCGTGAAGTCACTTTCCATGACCAGGGACCCTGGCATGTCGTGGGCTGCCGCAACCGCTTCGTTGCGAGAAAAAGGAGGAACGTTCCGTGTGTGTCCAAAGACGCATCTTATCACGCTGTGAATCACAACGGCTGAGAGGGAACATCCACGTGCAAGGACACCACACCTCTGGGCTTGCTGGGCTTCCCCGTGAGAAACGTGGCTGCCTGCTCTAGAAACTGGGGGGGGCTCCAGCCGGTTCCCTGCTCTGACAAAGCGGCAGTCAAGGAGGGGCACAAGAAAGGGAACAAAGGGGTCCCCTGGCTGCAGCTTTGCCCTCCTCACCCTGGTGCTACCCAGAGGGGTGCCTTGCAAAAGGCTGACCTTTTTTCTGGAAGCCACGGTGCTGAAGTTGCCACACCAAGAAAAAATTACGACCTGTTATAAAAAACCGAACTTCTGTATCAGGGGATGACCCACCCCGGTGGCCGGCGGTCACCTTTTCTGGGGTCATTGTCCCTTGCCCAGAAGCATTCAGCTGAGTCAGGCGGAAAGCCAACGGAAGCCGCCTAAAAGGATCTTCCCCCATCAAGAAACTGCCAGCCCGGTCTGTGCCAAAAGCCCTCTGCACATGCTCAGAAAAGGCTGGCTCATTCATGCCCCACGCGTTCAAGGCCCGCAGATCACCAGCGTCTGCAAAGCCTGACAGGTGGGGCCTGCCCGAGGTTTCTTGTGGGGCACCTGGAGACCCCCGAGAGGCACCCCGACTGGCCGCAGCAGCTGGACTTTGCTTTGGGCGAGCCTGGCAGCCACCCGCGGGCCAGCAGAAAGTCCACTTGCAGGCGCAACGCAGGACAGGAGGCCAGCAAGCGGCAGGGCCGAGAGGCAGGGACGTGGCAGGGTGGAAGGGGACTTTGCCCGTTGCTCAGAGCAGATGGAGGGGGCACTGCCACCCCAGACAAAGAGAGACCCTGTTCTGGCTCCCTGCAGGAGGGGCAGCGTCCTCGGAGTCGCGGGGGGAGAGGCCTCCTTCCTCCGGCCTTGGATAAATTTAGCCGAGATTCTCAAAACAGCTGCCGGGGGCAGGATGCCAAAGAACGGGGCGGGCTGCTGGAGGGGGGACCCTCGAGTGTAAACATGAACTTTACTCCAGTTCCTTCTCCTCCTCCGAAGGGCGGGTGAGCTTGCATCATTCAGTCGGCCACAGACGTGACTTGTGCCGCGCGAGGCAGAGCAGGCTGCAAGCCGCCCCCCCCCATCCAGGAGAAGCTGTCGGTGGATGAAGGGCAGGCCTGGGAAAGTTGGAGCTTGCCAACCTTCCACGTAATTCTTGAGGACTAGCACCGCAAGCCGACCCACGCTTACCCCATGCCCTTCTCCATCCTCTGGCTTTCAGCTGAAGCAGACACAGCAGCCCGGGCAGAGGAACAGAAAGAACAAGGCCGGCATCACCCACCTCCCATACCGAGAGACTCCCCTGCTTGCTGCCAGCCATGTGCCAATCCCCTTGGCAGTGCCAGCCCAGGGTGAGCCAGGCTTGAGCTGTCCTGCTGCCAAAGGGGCGGTTTCCCCCTCGTTCCAAGGGCAGCGGGAGGGACTGGGGACGGAGGCAGGAGAGGGACGGGCGATGGGACATCAGACCTCGGGCCGGCGTTTTCTCCCAACTCAGAGAAGTGGGGGTGGAACTTTTTAGACCCTTTTCTCCTGCCAGTCAAATACCGGCAGCCAGAACAGTTCAGAGGAACCTCCCTGTCTAGGAGCAGTCTACCATCTCTGCGCACCCAGCGCTAGAAAGCATCAGCACACGCTGGAACTAAAAACTGGGTAAGGGACTCAGCCTGCTCTCTGCCTCAGTGTCCCCCAGGTACAAAGGGGCACGAGGTCAACTCATCTCATGCCCTGGTTCTGAAGTGGCTGCCGGGAGAATCCCCCTTTTGCCCACTTCTGGTCTTTGGACAAAGATCCTGAGATCGCCCAGATAGTTCTTTTCCGAGATGAGATCTCCTTTTTTGGGAGAAGAACAGCATACAAAATCTAACCCTAGCATCTGTCCTGATGTTAGCACCCATTGTAAAAAGGCCACCATTGAACAACAGTGTGAAGGGGCACGATGCGTGCAGGTGAGACGCGATGGGTTGGGCTTCCAATTAGCGTCCCCTAACCCAGCACTCCCTTCAATGGGTTTGAACTCAACTCCCATAATCCACAGCAGACCTTGAGAGCCGGGGAAGGCAGCCACCCGCAACTGGACCTAACAGATTTGCTCCTTGGCATCTGGAAAAGCAGCCACGGGGCTCGCCCAAAAAGTAATTTATAAAGAGCTCAAGCCGTTTCCCAGAGCGCCTGCAACCGCTGTTGTAGGGTGGGCTGTGCTTGGTGTGCAGCCCTGCACGGGGGTGCGTCTGGGCGTGGGGGCAAGGAGAACAGTGCGCTCAGCCCCCCGGCATCCCAGGCCTTTGTCGTCGGCCGGGCCCCGAGCGTGAGTCCCAGCCGGGCGGGGAGAGCGTGCAATTCCAGGCTGCCCACGACCCGTTCCGGGAAGAATCTCGGGGCGCTGCTTTCTCTTGCGGTCAGCTCACCGTCTGGATCTGCGCTGGGGATCCGGCCCACACGTGAAGTGGGGCCCGGGGCACCTCTGCTGGGGAGAAGGCCAGGCCCCAAGACGGGCGTGCCAGTTCACCCAGTTTACCGGCGAGCCCCAGCCCTCCTCTGCCCCCTCTCCGCCAGAACCGGGCAAGAACGCTGGGCAGCCCAGGCTGAACGGCCCCAGCCTCCCGGTGCCCGGGGTCTGCCCTGCAAGCTCGGTTGCTCAGCCTTTTCAGGGCCGGGACCAATAACCTTCTTGGTTGGAAGCCTTTGTCTGCCCCCTTCAAGCTCCCTATCCCCCCACCCCCAAGATCACTTCTAAGGAGAGCGGGGACAAATGCTGGCCAGAAGAAGCCAGCTTCCCTGCAGCTTAGAATCTCTCTTTAGGACACATAGCCAAAAACTCGGGCTGGGCGGGAGGCGGGGGGGCCATTTTCCTGGCGGCTGGGGGGGCAGAGGCGGGCCAGCGCCTGCTCGGGGTCTCTGCCTTTCCCGGGCAGAGCGTGATGGTTCTGGCCCTCCCTCCCTCCGCCCTCCTTGGCCGACGTATTTTGGAATCCCAGGGTGGGGGGCGGCCTTTCCCCTACTTGGAGAGGGGCCAGCGCACGTGTGCTCCTCTGCTTCCCACCCCCACAACCCCCCTCCCACTGGCACGCCAGCCATTAACCCTGCAGCTCCCGGCGCGCCTTCCGGCCCCACCTCTGACACACTTGGCGGAGGGCCATCCTGCAGCCGCCGAGAGCGGCGAACGGGGAATGAATGGAGGGCTGATGCTTTCCCCAACCGGCACCCTCCAGATGTTTGGACTGGGAAATCTGGGAGGGGTTCTCCCGCACATCTGGAGAGCACCCACTTGGAGAAAGCTGAGCCAGCCCGAAAGAGACAGGCCTGGGGTCTGTTCCTTGGCGTCCGGAGGGAAGCTGTCTTTGGTAGAGGTTTAATTTTGTACAGGGTATGAAGCAAGCGAGAGGAGGAAGGCTCCTGAGCATGCACAGAAGGTTCTCTCTTCCCACTGAAGGCCCTGGAGGAGAGCCATGTTATGGCAGCAGAAAATCAGGAGGAGTCTGGGAGTGCTTTTTCCGACACGCACATTTTATTAAAAGGCTGCACTGGCGGGGGAATTCTGGGAGTTGAAGTCCACACATCTTAAAGCTGGCAAGTTACTGCTCCAGCCCTAATGCCCCATACTGTTTTTCTAGTTTAGACTGTGAGCACCATGGGGAGACGCCCGTCACCACCTTCCCCGCCTTCCCACTTGCCAAATATGACACAGAGCAACTTTTCTGCCAGCACGGAGACCTCTTTCTCCACTATGCCGGGAATTTGATCTAATGACCGCTCCCTTCCGTCTGACCAAAGCTGCTACTAATCCCAATGGCTGAAAGAACGCTAGTCCTCATGACTCTGCCAGTGTATCTTCCTGGAGAGACTAGGCCTGGAGCCTGGGGACAGATGTTTAGGCTGTCCCAAGCTCTTCTGAAATTCCTTCGCCCACAGTGTGCACTCCAGAGTGACTTCTCTGCAAAGAAGCAAAGGATCGGCATCCTGGATCCCACTGGTGCTTCCAGCCCAACGTTCAGCTTCTAAAACCAGCTACAGGTAGTCCTTGCTGAACGACCACAATATGGACTAGAAAATTCATCGTTAAGTGGGGCAGTTGTTATGCAAAGCATCACATGACCGCAGCCAATTTTATGACCTTTTTTGCCGTAGCCGCTAAGCAAATCACGTGGTTCTCCATTGATTTTGCTTCCTGGAAGCTGGTTGGGAAGGTTGCAAATGGCGATCACATGACCGCAGGGGCTCTGCAACGGTCGTAAGTGCGAAGATTGGTCGCAAGTAACTTTTAAGTGCCATCGTAACTTCGGATGGTCACTAAACGAATGGTCATTAAGCGAGGACTACCTGTAATTGCACATTCCCAGGCAGCCCACTGAGCAACGGGTCCTCCACGGAGGCCATCCTTGACTGTGGAAATTCCATGTGGCTGTTACAGCAAAGAAGGGTCGCTGTCACTTTGGCCAATGCATCTACCCCTTTCTGATGTTTCAGTTTAAGGGCACACACAAGCAGGGAACCGCAGTTTGCATGATTAATCAAAGATAAGTCAACTTTTGAATTTCCCAGGCCGTTTTCCAGCAAATGTGGAAAATGTTGCAATGCTGACAGGTTTTTTGTAGCTGCTGAACGTCCTGGCTTTCTGCCTCTAGAAAGCCCAGATTTCACAAGGTGGAACTTTCTGCAAAGGGAAAGTTCTTCTTCCAGACCCCAGTAAAAGGCAGAGAAATTGGCTGCCTACTCACTTGAACCTTCCAGCGCTCCAGGCTTGGCCATCTGGCTGTGGTTCGCAGCTCGATCGGCACTCCGCTGGACGGTCACCCTCCACCTGGGATTCTGCACTTCCTTTTCGCTGCGGTGCACCGGGATGAGCATGTTGACCTGTGAAGGGGTGGGAGAGCAAGAGGGGGAGGATGCACAGCTCAGTTTCAAAGGGTAGGAAGACGTGGGACAGGATCTACAGGCAGCCGGGTCCCATTTGCCTCTTCTGGTAGAGCTCAAACTGTATTCTTAGGCAAGCCACCCCATTATCTTGCCTTCATCTCCCCTCCCGTGACTGCAGAAAGTGGATCGCCCACGAAAGCACACAGATACCTCAGCTGTAAATTATGCCTCTGAAATAAAGAAAATTGAAGCAACTAACAACAGCAGATTCTGCGTGGAAGAAATGCGAGATCAATTCAGTTCTAATGCGTGAAACCAATTCAGGCCGTGAGTCACTTTGGGTGAGATGGGCGGCTATACAAATAAGTAAATAAATAAAAAATAGAAAAATCTGGCACGAGCCACAATCACACCATGTGCGTCATGACACGTGTGATGCCACTTGCCCCCCCCCCCCCCATACCTACAATTCTAATTCAAGTGAACATTTTTCACTCCTTGAGACACGTCGCCATGCCCATTCCCAGGACATTGGCTGGGGAATTCTGGAAGTTCTCACACTTTTGAGGGCACCAAGCGGGGGAGGCTTTCTGCACCAGGCTCCAACCGGTGGGTCACTGGGGAGGGGGCAGGTGGAGGAGAAGAACAGAGTAATGAGCAAACCCCAGGAGCCTGAAACCTGCCCAACCAATCTAGGGGAGCCGTAGCCAAACCGACCCCCGAAGGAAATGGCCAGCCCTTTCCGTCATAAGGTTTAAGCTTGCTTTGCAGAGAACAACAGGGCCCCGCCCATCACAAGGCTGCCCTTACGGGGGGGGGGGGGCAGAAGGAGGACCTTTACTCATCAGGTTCTGAGGCTCTGCCAGGCTGGCCAGCGCACCAGAATGAGCCTTAACGGGCCTTCCTTGCATCAGGACCTCCCTCCAGAAAGCAGCTGTGAGGGAAACCATGGCTGCAAGGAGCTGGAAATAAAAAGCGAGAAGAAAAAATCCTCTCCTGTTCCCCCCCCCCCGCAAAAAAAAAGGCTGCATTTCTAGACTGTTTCACAAAATTACAATAACAGGGGGGGGAAATGACTCAAATACAAGCCAGCCTGGGCAGCTGAGAAGGAGGGAATATCCACAGAGTCTAAGGCATTGTCCAAACTTGGCCACTTTAAGATGAGTGGACTTCAACTCCCAGAATTCCCCAGCCAGCATGGCTGGCTGGGGAATTCTGGGAGTTGAAGTCCACTCATCTTAAAGTGGCCAAGTTTGGACAACACTGGTCTAAGGCCAAGTTAGGGTTCACTCTTCAGGCATATTAAAATTAGGAAATTCATCCTCGCGCTTTTGTTCTAAGGAAGGGCTCTGCCTAAAATTGTCCCAATAAAGGAATCTCCAAATAAAACAATGACAACCAAAGGATCCTTTAAGAGATCATCAAGGCGACCCGCCTGGTGTCATCTGGAATCTGCATATCAAAACATAAAGCAAGATCCTCCAGCCCCGGCCCATCCTCTCAACCCCCACCCCCACCCCCTGGCCAGCTTCTCTCAGGCTTCTGCACCTCCCCTCCCCAGAGCAGGGGAGAGACTAGATGACCGCGACAGCCCCTTTCCATCTCTAGGAGTCCACGGCCTTTCTTCCCCTGTGAGGGCTACCTTTTTAAAAATGTCTGCGTTTGTATTTGGACTTGAAAGGGTTGCAAGAAAAACAGGCAGGGGGGAGTGAAAGTGTTTGGCCTCCCATATACCTATGCCCACCCTCACGTGAGCCATTTTTTCCACTACAAGCCACACTGTCAAAATGCAATCAGGTTGCTACAGAATTAGGGGAGGATCTGTGAACAGCCTTCCCCACCTGAGTCTGGAGAAAAAATAAAAGGGGGGGGGCAGTGTGCTTGCCGCCATGCTGTCAGCCTAGGAAAGCCTCCCCATGCAGGCTGGAACCTTGGAGATATGCATCTCCCATCATCCCCAGCCGTCAATCACATTGCTTGGGCTGACGGGAGTTTCTGTCCAACACTTCTGGAGGGTTTTGTATGAGGGAGGCTGACCCTTTCAAGCTGATCTCCACCTGCCATCCCTCTTCCTCTCTCCAATTCCCGTTCACCATTTCCCCCTCCCCGAAATGCCCTGGAGCCCAAGGGCCCCTGCCCCTCCAGGGAGCAAGAGGCCAGCTTGCTCTCCCACTCCAGAGAGACTCTCCTTCCAGGCCCCTTCCCATTCAACTCCCCCCACCCCCCTCGGCTCACCCGTTCCAACAAGTTAGGCGCCTGCATCTGCTGGAAAGCCTCAACCGCTACCAGGACTGGGGGTGGTTCAGCCTGTGCGGAGCACCCAAATACCTTGCTCTGAAGACTTTTAATCTGCAGATTCTGTTTGTCCATCCGGAACTGCTGCTGCTTGATCTTCTGCAAAAGCTCTTCGATTCTCAGGTTCTGGCGCCTGACTAGGTTCTGAAATAGACAAAGGGACATGGCGGTGGATTAACTTCACTACGTCTGGGGCGCAGAATGAAAGCGACGCCCTGAAAAACATCTAGCAATCTAAAAAGATGTGAGCCGGTGCAGCACTCTGGAAAAAGTCCGCCGGGTCAATCTCTGGCTCGCCCCTTTCACCAAGAGGGCAGCTCAGCTCGCTGGAGGTGCTGGAAAGAACCAAGCCAGGCAGAGTCGCAGTTTCACTGTTTGGATTTGTTTGCAGAACTCAGATGGTTTGGAAATGCTTTGGAAGGGAAGAGGAGTCAGGCACTTCGTGCAGGAAAATGGCAAAGTCAACACTTCGTTTCCAGCCAGTGAGCCTAGACACTACCAGTCGCCTCTTTGCACGTCTCCGTGTCAGCTCACTTACGGAGGCAAAGCAGCTTTACGCACAGTTTTGCCCGGCATACCGCTTTCCTGAGCCGTCTGTTTGTTTGTTTGTCTGTTTGTTTGTTTGTTTTTTAAATTCGCTGCGGAATCTGAACCAAACCGATTGTGTTTTTCGTACGTGACAAAGAGGAAGTAACGCAGGCCGCTGGCACAGCCCAGGGAGCGAATTGCTGGCAGAACGATACTCCCGGGAAGACGGGCGAAGGAAGACGAGCCCCTGGAAACAAGGGAGCCCCTCGCCTCTCCTGCCTGCAGGTCGCTCGGGCCACCGAGGGCTCCGGTCTCGACTTTGCGAGGCGGGATCGGCGTGGCTTAAGCAAGGGCAGCTAGGAGCAACTCCCTGTAGAAAAAGGGTACCTCTGCCCAGGTGCAGAGCGCGTCAGGCAGCGCGTTCGGCCGCCCGGCAGCTCCGGCGCGCGGAAAGCGCCGTCCTCCCGGCCCCTCCGCCGACCCCGAGCAACAGCCTCCGGGACGCACCTGCAGCGCGCTCAGCTCCGCCGCCTGGCCGCTCCCCCGGGGGCTGCCGCTGGTGTTCTCGGCGCCCGCCTGGCTCAGCGCTCGGCCGTCGAGGCTCCCCGAGGGCTCGCGCCGGGCTTCCTCGCGCGCCGCCAGCTCGCCCGCCAGCGTCTGCAGCCGGCCGTCCAGGTCGGCGAAGCGGCTGTCGAGGAGGCGCTGGGCGCGGGCGAGCTGCTCCCGCTGCTCGGCGGCCGAGCGCTCCAGCCCGGCGAGCGAGGCGTTGTGCGCGCTGAGCCTGCCGCCCAGCTCCCGCAGCTGCCCGCCTGTGCGCTCGACGTGCTCCCGGAGGCCGTGGCCCAGCTGCAGCAGCCCGTGCGCCAGGACGTTGACCTCCTCCCAGGAGGCCGCCTTGGGGGCGCGCTCCTTCCTGGGGGGCGAGGCGGAGGCGGCCAGGGCCGCCAGCAGCCACACCACGCTCCAAGCCGGCGCCCGGGAACGCATTGCCGCCCCTTCGCCCGCGGAGACAATGAGCGGGGCGCAGCGCGCAGCCACCTCTCCAAGAGCGCACGGCTGAGAGCGGACGCGCCGGACGCGCCCCCTTTTATAGACGCCGCCCCACCGGCGCGCACATGGCTTGAGCAGCCTCTGGCTCCGCTCGGCGCCTCCCCCCCCCCCCGCCTCGCTTCTTTTCTTTCGCATAAATAAAGACTCCTCCGGAGGGAGGGAGGCAGGGACGGAGGGGGAGGGCAAAGAGGGCAGTGCCCGGAAGCGTCGCTGCAGTCCGCGGTCGGGGTGACTCTTCGCCTCTTCCGAAATCGGCGACATTCCTGCGTTTTCAGGCCAAGGTCGCCCAAGTGCGTGCGTGCGTGCTCCCCTCTTCTCCGGAGCCTACGGCGGGCGCGATCCTGTAGGGGTCTGGACGTGGCCTCCTCCTTGGCCCCCCTCACCCTTACGAGGCGAAGAGGGCCGACCCTCCTTGCGACCCTTAAGGAGGGCGCCGTGCGAGTGTACAGCGATCAGTCTCCTTCATCGGCTGAGGGCTGCCCCCCACGCCCGCCGTCTTAACCTTCCCTGAACTGCCCTTCGCAGCCGGCCATTCAGTAAATGGAAGCGAAGCCCCAAGAGCGGCACAGCTCCCGCGGTTACTTCTGAACGCGACAGCTTTTGTGGTACCCCCGCCCGGAGTCGTGCGCTTGGGGCGGGCTTCAAGGACTGGGAATACTGGGCAGTCGTCGGCGCCCATCCCTCCCGCTCCCCATCGGGGCTCCAAACATCTGGACGGGCGCTAGAGGGCGGGAAAGCAGATAGAAATCCCTTCTCTTTGCTACTCGCTGGCCGCTGGCTGGAACTTTGCACCTAAGGTCTGATAGCCCTGCCCATGATCACTTCCCTCTCGGGACAAGCAACTGTTTGCAACAAGAGATAGGAAGAGCAGGCCGGACTTTCTGCGCCTGAGATAAGAGGAAACAGCGCTGAATCTTCCTCAAACCAGCTCACCTGCTGGCCCTCTCCATCCCTTCCCTCCTCGCCCACAAGCTCTCTTCCAGCACCCCCATCCACCGCTTCACAGGTGGCCTTTCGTTCCTTACAATTCTCACCTGGGAGCCCCTTTTCCGACCGTCAAGTTTTCTTCAAGGGCAAAACTTGCACGAGTAGCAGCTTCTGCCTTTGAGTAACATTTGACAGTTGGGAAAGCGACCCCTCATGCCTCCTGATTTGGGGCTGCCATAAACTAACATGTCTCTTGAAGCATTTCATCGACTCCATCTAAGCCACGAGTCTCTCCATATTCCTCCTCTTTTCCGCCCTTCTTCCTTCTCTCAGTCTCAGCCTGGCAATAGCTCTTCCAAGGGACTGAATGTTGGGCAAGGCCCTGCCATGTACAGCCCAGGCCAGAAAGCAGCGGGGGAGGGGGGGGGCTGTTGGCCTAAGGAAGCTTGAGTTGACACAGCTCTGGGATGTCTTCCTTGGGCTGACCTGCACGCATCCCCTTTGGCAGAGTTCAGTGTTTGCTGACTGAGAAACGTGGCCTGGGGCAGTGTGTAATAGGGCCAATGCCTCTTAGCATCATTCACATCCCCGGTTCCCTGACCACGCCAACCAACAGTGTTTGTTCCTGTGTACTGATTGAACCACAGCCTAAATCAAGCCTTGAGAGAGAGGGGACTGACTTCAGAGCCGCGTTCACCCAACAAGCTAACCTTCATTAGTGAATAAGCCCATTTCCTGGGTTCACACCATTGCTAAAGAGGCCAGGTGGGCAGACATTAATAAATAAGAAACCCTAAAAAAAATTGCAGGGACTTGTCCAGGCAGTTGCTAGGAGTCAAGGCTGACTTGAAGGCACAAAACTGCCCCACCCAACTATGGCTGACAATACTTGAACTTAGCATACTGTACAAATTCATCTGCCAGGTCTTTAACTGTGGTTAACCATGATTTACCTCACATGGCTCAGGCCAGGGTGAGAATCCAGCCAGTGTCAGCAGTGTGTGCTATAAATAGGACTGATTTGTTAAGCCATCATATGGTTGATTAGTCCAGGCATAGGAGCAGACGTTACATCTTGTGGTTCTGGGCTGTGGTGAGTCTTCAGCCATCAGTTCAATGAAGCTCAACTGGGAAGAGGTATCTGTGAGTGTTGTGGGAACCCAGCCACTGTCTTAGCATGTCACGTGAATCAGGCGTACAAAGCCAGGGTGTGGTTTCTTTGGGCACAATAAGTTGTGGGAATTGTGTTTTACACACCCAGGTTCAGGGCCTGCCATATGGGATGATCTCAGTCAACAAAAGCATGAGTCCCTGGCTACGTTCACATGGCACACCGAATCAGAAAGCCTGGTTCATGGGTGTACCCATGCATAGCACACTGCCCTCTTCTTCCATCATCTGTGTTTCGTCCCAATGTGAGTCTTCCGATCCCGGCTAAATCCATTTGGTGTTTACAGGAAACAGAATTTGTCCCCAAAGTCTGCCCCCAAATGGCAGCCATTCCGCATGCAACTGAATCAGGGTGGCTTGGCGTCTGGCTTACTATCAGAATGTTGGCTTATTTACCAGGCGTGTTGGCCTCGGGTGTGGCGCTAACGCCTCTCACAGGCCGATTTCACAGGTCCCCAGGACTTAGCCAGTGCTTCGTTCACAAGCCTTCCCGCCAGCCCCGCAAAGCAGGTCAGTGCTAGTTTTACCAAGCGCCTTCTCCCCTGAGCAATGCTTCATAAAGCTTGGAGGATCCTGGATCAAGACCGGATCGCATCTTTTGTGAAATGAAAAGACACCTCAACGAATCCAGAAGCTCCAATTTCAGCTGTGGAATTCAGTAAACACACCAACCACTAAGATGTCTTTTGAAGCCCGTACACTCTTTCCAACTTTGGACATCTGCGCTCCAAGATAGATGCGTTCCGGGGGCGGAGAACAGAGTGAGCACTTCAGATTATTTCTCTTGTTCTGTCCTTGGCTCCTGCCATTCCTTCCCACGTTTGACCCAGAAGGTCACTATGTAAAAGTTCAGGACAGAACGAGCTCGAACAGACTGTGGTTGCCACACTTGGGAGGCTGGGCTCACGTCATCCAGTTGCCCGCTTTATTATATTTATTTATATTTCAAATGTAGTCACCACCCATCTCATTCAAGGACGGACTCTGGGCAGTTTACAATAAAACAAGAATACTAATTAAAATACAATAAACACAATGTACATAAATAAATAATAATTCTGGGAGTTGAAGTCCACACGTCTTGAAGTTGCCAAGGTGGAGGAACACTGCTATAGGCCAACTGAAAGGAAAGATGGAGGTTTGGGGAAGAGAGGTATGTCAAGGACTGGATTCAGAACATGCTCGGCTTCCACAGATTTTACTGAATGAACCACAATGGGCTTGTATTACACAGAATACTCAAAACCTGCAGCTGCGTTAACAACACACTAAGCCGTGGTTTATTCAATAAACCTCAATTGGGTGAATTCACAAAACGAGGGATCCATAAACCATGGCTTCCAAACCAGAGTGGCTGACTTAGCCCTACTTGCTAGGCCACAAAAAACGAACCTGGTTTAAAACTAAGTAAACGTCATGCTTGGTCCAAATGCACTGCTATGTCTTGAACTGGTCAAGGGTGTTGTGTGAACATAATCCGAGACAATCCCCCTGGGGCAACACCATTTGCCAGCCTCTGCACAAAGACCTCCAGCAAAAGGTGGCCTGCATCTGGGTTGAAGATGCTTTTGGAGAATCAGAGATACCCCATCCTCCCAATCCGGGCTGGGGTTCTGTCCAGATGCTGGGATGCTGTTGTGCCTTGTAATAGATGCCCCTCCCAGAAGCAAGCAGGCCCAGGCCCCACCTCTCTCTCAGCCATTCTGCCTCCGCTGCCCTCCTGGAACATCGGTGTGGAACCCAAAGGACCAGCACCAGAAGCCGGCTTCGTTTCCTCCACACCTGGAGTGACGCTGCTTTGCAGATCATGGAGCAGCTCAGAATTTCTGAAGAGTATTTCAGGTAGTCCTTGCTCGATGACCATTCATTCAGCGACTGTTCAAAGTTACCACGGTGCTGAACAAATGGCAGCTATGACTGGTCCTCAGAGTTACAGCCATTGCAGCGCCCCCACGATCAGGTGATCAGAATTTGGGTGCTTGGCGGCCCGCCCACATTTATGATCGCAGCGTGAGCTTCAACCCTCCTCGTCCGCCTCCCCCCCCATCTCTGCCCTTTTGGCTGCCCTGCACTCTGCCACCGCCTACCCCTGCCGCCCCCCACCGCCCCCAGCTGACCTCCGCCATCTTCTCCTCATCCCACTGCTGATGCCTTTGCAAGAGGGCCAGTAGCTGCAGAGGGCCAGTAGCTGCCTTGCAGGGTAGCCAAAAGGGCAGAGATAGGGGGAGATAGGCAGTGTGGGGAGTTGAAGCAGAGGCGAGCGCAGCAGGGCAGGAGAAGCGTGAGGTCCTCACCTAATGACCGCAACTGGGACTACCAGAAGTGCCATCACTAAGTGGTGAGGTCACGTGATGTTTCACCTAACAACTGCTTTGGTCATTAAGCGAGGACTACCTGTATACACTACAGCCCCATCCTGCCAAGCCTGAACAGCTTCCCAAGGGGAAATGGGGGACCCTTGAAAGTTGGAGTCTTGCAGGGAGCAGGAGCTTCATTTCCTTCAGCTTCAGCTGGTGAGCTGAATGGAGCCTCCATGTACAGTTGCAGCTTGCCAGGTTTTCACCATCCGCTAAATCATAAACTGTGGCCTAGGAATTATACTGGTTGAGGTCATGCAATCTGCTACATCACCAGCCACGCAACCACAGTTTTGCTTCCCAGGAAACGCAGACATGGCCATGACAAACCCTGTCCTAGCGACACTCCACAAATCATGGTTAAAAACAAACCATAGCTAACTAAACAGTAATCAATCTTCAGGCTGTGTTAGCTGTATTGATTTTCTGTGCTAACTTCACTTCAGGGAAGTGCTTCACATACAGTCACGCTCCCTCCTCCCCGTGAGTTCGGCCACGCTGAGAAAGAGGGGTGGCCTCAAGTGCCAGAGAGAGATTCGGTGACTGAGGGGGGATTTGAACTCCTGTCTCCCTAGTCCTAGCCTGGCACCCTCACCCTGAACCAGCTGGTCCAGGTGGTTACATACAGAAACTTGAGCCAGACACTAGCTCAGGCAGCAGCTGAGGTCACCAGCGGGCAAACAGGTGCACCCCCCCCAACCACAGGAAAGGGTTAGGGACAGGTAGGGACACAGGGAGGTCGGGTCGCGCCAATGCAGCCTGAAACAGACAGCCCACCAACCTCGGGAGGCAGCCCGGGCCGGGCCGGCCGGGCCGGGCCGGGGCAGCGGTTCCCTCCTAATTCTCCACACACCAACCACCCTGCCTTCCCGTCCGCTGGCTCGCAGGAGGAGGAAGGAGACCCCTCTTCGCGAAGGGAAGCAGAGCGCCGCCCCGGACCCCGCCCTCGGCCTGCAGCTGGAAGCAGAGCGCGGGGAAGGCGGGGCGGGGGTGTCGTCCAGGTGTCCATCCAGGTGCAGGAGCTGGGCAGCCCGGTCGGGGACAGGGAAGAGGCGCGGCGCCGGGGTCGCCCGGCTGCGTGTGCGCGCGGCGGGGAGAAGCTGCGCAGCGCAGCCAAGCCCCGCGGCGGTCTTGGGGGCGCTCCCACGGGGGGCAGACCACAGAAGTGGCCTTTGTACTACTTGGGGGTGGGTGTTTCGGGGGGAAACGGAGCGTCTTTCTACGTGGACCCGCCGCTGCCCTTCCTGCCCTTCCGAACACCCGCAACTTCCCCAGCCTTGGAATCCCTTCCCAGCTGAGCAAAACTGGCTTTCCCCCGATGGTGCATATGGTGTGTTGGGGGGCAGTTAGTGGTTCGTGGGCCCCCGGGCCAAGTGACTGCCGCCCCACCTAAGCTGGGCCTGGGTTTCACACCTGACTCCCGTGCAGTTGCATCCAGGAGGAGCCCATCCAGAGTAGCGGGATGTATAACGGGGTGAAATGAGCAGTGTGGGGGGGGTTTCCTTTTTTGCGGGGGCGGGATCGGTAGCAATTGTGATTGCTAGAGGAGGGTCAGTCCTGGGTTTGACTTTGCTTGGAGATCAGGAAGAACTTCCTATGGGGACAGGTTGCCTCCGGCGGGCGGGGGGGCTCTCCTTCACTGGAGGGGCTTAAACAGGCTGTGTGACCATCTGTTGGGGGGATCCTGCCCTGGGCAGGGGGCTGGACTAGATGGTCCCCAAGATCCCTTTCCATCCCTTCTGCTCTGTGATTCTTGGAGAGTGAGTGAGGTTTCCTTGAGGGCAAAATGGGGGGCACCTGCCAGTGAAAAGCAACTAAGGTACAGAGAAGGGACTTTGTTTCTTCTGCGTTTTCTTGGACTTTCCACTCTGCCTCCAGCACAAAGCCCACATTTTGCATGGTTTGGCCAGAACACTGTTCAACTGACCGGTCACAGTGTGATTTGACCTGGGCAAATAATGCCAGGAAACTAGGATGGGTCGTGTGAGTCGGAGCGTTTGCACACCAGGGCTCTGTTTTGAAATGGCTGTGACCATGTGTGTCAAGTGCCCCCCCTCTTATGTGCACCCAGACGTGGCATATGTAAAAAGGCTGTGGGGCTTCAGTCACATATTAGCAGGTGCCATCTTGACTTTTTTGACCCCCTCCCCTGGAAAATGTCCCTGGAGCAGACTCAGGTTCTTTCGTTTGGAACCCAGCTAGTCCAAAGACGGGGAAATCTACCAGCCACCTGCAACGTTTGGCACAGCTGGCCAGCTGCCTCACCCCATTTTGCCCTCGGATGCCAATCTGGGTGGCTTCCCGGAATCATTAACCAGCTTTTCATAGCAGCTGGGGTCACTTTCTTCAAGAGAGGAAAAAGCAAGGACTTTTGCTGCTTTTGCTGAGGACTGCAACTCCCATCATCCCCAGCTGCACCCCTCGGGTGAGGCAAAGTCTCAGAAGGGTGCAGCTGGCTTCATTCTAAGCCCCTCCCTCCTGGTCACGTGACCAAGAGCAGAGGTGGGGCTTCTGCAGCCCACCCTGTGCTTTGGCAGCCCTGGGGCTTAGAAACGCTGACTCGGGAGCATCCCAGAAGTGCATGTTGGGATCCGGGTTTATTTTGAGCGATTGCAGTGCCTGCTTTCTCTCTGTGCCTCTGTTCACACAACATCCTGAACCAGGTCAAGTAAAGACCTACCAGCTACATCTGCACAACGTGCAGAGCTTGGTTGGTTTGTGGCTAAGCCCTTTTGGTTAGTTTAGGTATTGGGTAAATCGGACCAACTCGATCACTGGACTCGTGTGTTTTGTGAACAAAGCTCCTGCTGGCTGGGGAATTATGGGAGTTGAAGTCTGCACAACTCCAAGTCGCCAAGGTGAGGAACACTGTGCTGGAGCCTCCCTGAGAGGTGAACACCCAGCCTCTGTCTGAGGATCTCTAGCGAAGGAGAACCCAGCACCTCAAGTGGCAGCCTGTTCCCCGGGCCGACAGCTGGCACAGCCAGGAAATTCCTCCTGCCGTCCAGCCTGGATCTCCCTCCTTGTACTTTCAACCCCGTGATTCTGGTCCTGCCCTCTTCGGCGGGCCTTTGCAGACTGCCATCCCCTCTCCCCTGCACCCTCTCTTCTGTAGGCTAAGCATACCCAGATTCTGCACGTCCTTCGCAAGGCTCGGTTCCCAGGTTCCTCTCCATCCTGGTGGCCCTTCTCCGAACTTGCTCCAGGTTTTACATGGGGAGTGACCGGAAGGGAACAATGACTCCCGTGATTTGGACTCTACATGCTTGTTCGTGTTCTCCAGCCAGGGAACTTCTAAAGCATCTCCACAACTGACGTCCAGAAGCACATCTGCTTGGTGGGGGAGATCCATTGGATCCCATCAGATTTATTCTCTGACCGTACAATTCCAGCTCCCCACCATTCTATATTTACTCCAGAGAAACATTTTTAGCTGCTCTCTTGTTCCTATTTGCAACGGCTGCTTTTAGAACGGCTTTTTTTGTAAGTGTACTTATTTTAAATCTACTTTTATCTATTTAAAGTAGAGCTCCTATTCTTTTGGTAGCTGCCAGCAGCACCAAAATAAAGTGGAACGAGACAAATGACCAGGTAGAGAAAACGAGCAGCGTCCGCCTCCTGCTTTTCCCAGCAGCGGCCAAAGGAAGCGTCAGTGTTTTCTTCGGTGGAGCAAAATGCTGTGTTGCACCTGTGCATGCACATGTGTGCGTGTGAGTGTCTGAGCAGGGTGGGTCTGTGTGCATGTGTTCAGGCATCTTTCTGCTCTCCCCGTGTGTGTGCACATCTCTGGGAAGGAGGGGAGACACCACTGCACAATCAAAGCCTCACCCCTTTTTTACTATGTCGCCTGTGGCTGCCATCTTGACCTTTCTGATCCCTCCCGTGGGCATCTGGCTGGAAAACAGTCCCCCTGCCCTCCCGCTCTCCCCATGGAATTAAAGGCACAGAAGCATCCGTAGGGCTCAGCAGGCAGCAGGGAGGGCCTGGAGTGCTGCCCTGGAATCCAAGAACCCCGGGCTTTTCAATGCCCACACTCAGCCTTTGGATCCCCTGAGATGTGGGTCGGGTCAACCTGCCCTCCTGAAAACGCCACCAGAGGCGAGGCTGTTTTCCTGGGCTCGGTCCCAAGTGCTCCTCTGCTGGCAGGCCGTTCACACACTAGAAGGCAAGCTGGACATTCAAGCTTCATGCCTATCCACAGCTTCTATCTTCTCCCGGCAATGTGGACGATACAGCCCCTCTGTCTGGAAAGGCAGCACTCACATTTTTCAGATGAATTAAAAAAAAAAAAACTTGCCGATGTATTGCTGCTAATTCCCTTTTGCATTTAGTGTCTGCCAAAGATTTGGTATTGGGTGTGGCCAGGAAGGAAGCCTTGCTGTGCTGGTGACAGCTGTGCGTAGCTTGGAGTGGTTAGAACCAGTGCAGTCAAAAAACAAATATCCTGGTTTTGCAAGGACTTGAAAATGGCTTATGCCAAATGCAGAAATAAGCCTCTGAAAACACAGGCACAAGGTTGATGGCTTGTTGGGGGGGGGGGGGGGATAATTTTCTGAAGAATGGGGAAGGGGAGGCTCCCTGCTTCTAACCCTGAACCCTAGAGGTTCAACCCCTTCCAAAAAGCAGAGTCCATATGATGTGGCTTCAACATTTCCAGGTAGAGCTAAAGTTTGCTTAACAGCGTATTTTAACATCATGACAACAGCTAAGCCAAAAAGATCACCGTGGAGCCATAGCAGAAGCAGTGTGCAAAGAGTTATGGGAGGGGGGCTGGAAAGTAGGTCACTGCGCATTCCCTATCCATCAGCTGATGGCTGACAAGAGGAACCCTAACATGCATATTCTCGCTCTTCCTACATTCCTGCCTTTGCTGGAGGCCGCACACGCACATCCTTCTCTCCGCTGAGCAAAACAAGTCCTTTTGAATTGCAACAGCCTTTCCACGAATTGGACACCCTCCAGATGTTGGTGCTGGGATGCTCTGGGGCCTGGCCATGTCCCCTGGGGCATTCACGGCTGAGGGTACCAAGTTGGGGAAAGCTGCTTCAAGGCAGGGAGGGAGGATCTACAGTTCTCAGGAGAAATTCCCTTTTTCTGAGGGGGGGGACCTTGGTGGTTTCATTAGCACAACCCTCTGCTCCGTGGCCCTCTAGGACTGCTGTGCAGAGAAGCTGCTTTTCAAGGGGTCGTGCCCGTTTCACTGGAGAAGGGTGGGGTGGGTCATAGGGGGTGTGGGTGGGTGTTTTTGGCTAGGAGTTCTCTCTTCCCTTCTTCTGGAATGCTTTGACCCAGGATCAACAACATCCTGTTGCCCCCATCTGAGTTCAAACCGGGCCCAACCCTGCTTCGCACTTTCAAGGCTCACCAGGCGTCCACCAGGCACGTGCAGGTCTTCCAACTGTACAGTTCTGTGATTCTGACTCCGTTTCAGTTCTGTATTTGTCTACTTCGTTCAGCTGGGTTCTTTGGCTTCAATAAGTGTCCTTCGGCCAACTAACCCCCCTCTCTCTCGTTTTTTGATGACCCATTTTTGGCTCGAATCCTGTTGTCCGACACCATTTCGGTTCATCCCTAGAAAGGGTGATTAATAATTGATTGAAAACTCAACCTTTTCCAAATTGGGTGGGGGGGGGGGAGGAGAAATTGCAAGCAGCCCATTGGGTACTGCCTCCTCACTAGCCCAGAAAGGAGTTGTTGCTTTCTCAGGACTTTGGAAGAGGCCCAGTCTGACCTTGGCCTATCTTTGTCAAAGGCTATCATCCTTCCTGAACATGTATAATGTTATTTATTTGTTCGATATATATCTTGCCTTTCCTCTAAGAGCTCAAGGCTGCATGGAAAGCATTCCCATCTTTGATTTACACCCCCACCCCCCAACAGTCCTGTCAGGCAGGTTGTGGGGCATGAGAGTCAGAGAGAGTGGTCCAAATTCCCCTGGGAGGTTCAATGGCTGAGAGATGGCTGCAACTGGAGTCCAGCAACAACCCTGTGAGGGAGACTGATCAGAAAGAGAGGCAGGCGCAAAAGGAGCATTCGTGGCCGAGCTAGACTTGAACCTGGCTCCCCCCAGCCCCAGGCCAACACTTGGACACAGGCACTGCTACACCAGCCTGGCTCTCAGCAAGCGGCGGTGTGCCCAGCCACCCTGCCCAGGCCTTGCATTTTGCTCATTTTGCCTTAAACCAATTGGTAAAGGGAGCTGGGCACCTATGGAGTTCCAGGGAGATGCCAGGGGCACCGCCCTCACACAGCTGTTGTGGCACCTGGGACCCACTCAGCCCAGGCCCTTGGTTCTCTCTTTCTGCATCACCTCTCCTGGAAGGAGACCTGCTTCGCTAGCCAAATAAGCTACCGTGGGGTTGATTCACACACGTCAAACCCTAAGGCTGGGCTCTCCCAATGTAGTGGTGCCATTTGCAGGCCCTATCTAGCAGGCCCAGACCGCCGTGCTCATACCCCGTGCTGTGCCCTCAGAGGTACTCCCCCTTCCTTATGCTGGACGTGAGGGCGCACTAAAGCAAACATCCCAATGCTGTTTCAGCCGCTTGTGCGAACCCAGCCACTAACTGCAGAGCAGACAAAGGCCCAGAGCAAGGTGTGAGCCCAGCCAGTCCGGCTGTGACACAGAGATCGAGACATGTGACTGGGGGCTCTTTGGAAGGAGGGCGAGGAGGAGGCGGTGAGCGGAGGAGGCCAAAGAAACAAAAGAACAACAACAACAACACAGCTGTTTTCATCGGTGGCCTTGGCAGCTGTGAGCCTCCCTGTGCACCCGAGAGACCCACCTGAGCCCCCTTTTCTCTTTCTCCCCCCTTCCCTCCTCCCGCTGCACCGTTCCCAGGCAGCTGGAAAACAAGTGTCTTTGGAGGCTTAATTGAGCCGTCCCCAAGGTCCCCGGGACTCAGCGAGGCTGCCGGATGCCTCCTTCCTCAAGCGCCTCCCTTGTTTTGCCAGCAAGCTGGACCGCAGGGCCTGCCCTCCTCAGCCTGGAGGCACCTCTCGTGCCAGGTGAAGAGTTGGGGATGCTGGGTGAAGAAGGGGTGCAAGCCTGAGGAGAAGAACCAAGCTTTATTGCAGGGCTCGGGAGGGACCCTGAACAATGGGGAAGCAAAGAAGTTAAAGAAGGTAGGAAATCCTAGGGATCTGATTGGCTGCCCACTTTTGGGGAAGCTAGGCAGGTCCTTGTCCCTGTAGAAGAGAACATGTGTAGCTCAGGGTTGAACTGCAGAGTCCTCGGGGTTCTCTGAGCTGGGTTCTTTTCTTGCAGACATTTCCTTACCTGGCCAGGTAACATCTTCAGTGCTAGAAGGGAGTGGGGTTTGCTCCCTGTTTATATACAGTAGCTTGTCCTGTCAGTGTTGGCGAGATGTCAACTTGGACATCTCACAAAGGAGAGCCAATATTCCATCAACTCCTCACTACAGTACCTCCAGAGAATCAAAGACCCATAAATAGATGAAGATGAAATCCAAGTCTATCAAAAAACAACCCACACTAACCAAGCGCTCCATTACCAAAGTAACAACCAACCTCCCACAAGAACAGCTGTGTAGGAACATTATTCAGACGAGCACCAACACACTGCAGCAACCCAGAACCGCAGAAAAAGAAACAGACCACCTATACGACATCTTCCAACAAGATGGATACCCACGCGACTTTATCAAAAAGTGCCTGACCCTCAACCCACTACAGCACAACGAACACAAGCTACGAAAAGGATCACACTGCCATACATCAGAAACGTCTCAGAAACCACCAACAGACTATTACAACCACACGGCATCTCCGTAGCAGACAAGCCAACTAAAGCCCTCCCAAACATCTGAAGCAAACCGAAAGACCCAGGAGCCCAAGAAGGAAAAACAGGAGCCATCTACAACATACACTGTAAGGACTGTCACAGCCACACTGTAGGACAGGCAGGCAGAAGGCTGGCGGGGCGCATCCATGAGCACCAACTAGCAGTCAGAAGACACGATGAAAACTCCCTAATCTCACAACACACGGACAGACTCAACCACGGTTTCAACTGGGAAACTGCCAGCATCCTAGACCAAGCCAAATCCAAAAATGCAAGGGAATTCCTGGAAGCTTGGCGTTCCGACAAGTCAGCCATCAACAGGCGCATAGAGATAAATAACATCTACAGACTATTCAGAAGAGACAATAGAAAGGGAAGAGCAAGACCTGAACACCTCCTCGCCAGCAGTCATACCTAGATAAGCAGAGATGAACCCCCGGGTCAACACCAGACAAACAGCCAAGCAGTAAACAGAGCCTAATCCAGGAACTACCAAGAAAAACCAACTCCCCCCAGGGCAAGCTACTACACATGAACACAGCAACCCCCACTCCCATCCAGCACTGAAGACATCACCTAGCCGGGCAATGAAAGATCGGCAACAGAACCCCAAGGACTCCACCTTGTACCTGGGGGTTATTTAGGCAAAAGGGCCCTTCCAGGAGGGCAGCAGAGCTGGGGAAGTCCATGGTTAAAGAAGATGGACCCTTGCGACAATCAGGGCATCCGGATGGAGGATGGTGGGTTGGGGTTTCTCACCTGTTGCAAGTCCCCTCTTAGGGTTGCCCCTGGGCTGTGCTGTGAGGGAGGCTTCTATTCTGTGGTCTAGATGGCAGGGCAGGGGCTTTATCTGGGGCAGGAAGGGTCAGTTTGGATCTGACAGGTTTAGGCAAAGCGAGGAACTGGGTTTGATCCTGCTTGTCTCCAAAAGACAGGGAGCAAAAGGGTACAGCCTCCATTTTGCTTGCTAGGTTTATCTTCTCTCCCACCATCTCCACCTTTTGCTGCTCCAAGCAGCGACCTTGAAGAATGTCTGAAGGGTCGGGGGTCTTCCGAGGAACAGTTTTGCAGACTGAGCCAATGCAGGAAATGAGAAAATGCAGGAAAAGCAGGAAGAGCAGCCCAGTGCCTATGGAGAGCGGATCTAGCAAATATTGACTTGTCTTACTTGGGGTGCTGAAAAAGATGATGGCGAAAGGGGGAGAAGGAAAGGGAAGGAAAGTCTGGGAGGCTTCCGGAAGGAAGGAAGGGAAGGAGCGGGAGGCTTGAGAAGGGCAGGCGGTGCCAGAGGAGAGAGTTCTGGAGTGGGCAACGTAGCACAGAATGGAGAAAGGGACCATTCCACGCTCTGGTTTCAGCGTGATTGCAGGGTTGTGGGCTGGGAGGGCCTCTCCTTGGCTAGAGAAAGGCAGGGAGGTCTCTCGTCTGTAGACAAGCTCACAAAATTAGTACAGCAAAGAGTAGAACTGTTGGGTCCCCTCAAATTTCCGTCTGGGAAATACTTCACATAGTTCTGGCAACCGATCCGATTCCCTGCCAAGGTCCACTTATCAGCTTCTACCCGCTGCCCCTCTGGGCACAAAGGCAAGTTATGCTGGAGGCACAAGTCCAGAGACTGAAGGGGCTGATGGTGATGAGGAGCTGGCTGAGGCGGGTCCTGAAGTGTCTCCGGGTGAGGCTTTGAACAGTTGGTCCTTAACCTGCAAATGCTTCCCCAAATTTCACATTCCACCTCAAAAGGCGCTACAGAGATGAAAGTCGCATGCCTCCAGATGTCCCAGATGATTCCAGTGACCAGCATGATTTCTCACAGGAGTCAAAGGACCCAGTTCACGCCTTTCTGCAGCTTAGGGAGTCTTGTATGGATTTCTGCTTTGGCTCCCAGGCACAAAGGCGCAGCGTTCTGTCCCGGTCACTGCACGAACACTACTTTTCATTGCAAGGGTCTGGTCTAAAACTAACCTATTCTGGAAACTGTTTGCCCAACACTGGCATTTCTGGATGTAGGGGGCCAGCTGCTCTGTAACTGTACCATTTGCTACTTACTCTAAAATAAATATTGGACACAAAGTTATGACGGCGACACAGGTAGTCCTCACTTACCGCAATGGCACTGAACGATTGATACTTACGACCAGTTCTCAAAGTTCTGGCCGTCGCACCACTCCTGCAGTCATATGATCATGATTCAGGCACTTGGCAACCAGCTCACACTTATGACGGTTGCAGCATCCCGCAGTTACACGATCGCCATTTGCGACCTTCCCTGCTGGCTTCCCACAAGCAAAGTCAACGGGGAAACTGGCAGGGAAGATTGCAAGTCGCTCCAGTAAATCCACTCCAGCCTCCCTGCGCTCGCATGGCTCCCTCCTTCCCCCTGGCCTCCCTGTGTTCATGCACAGCCTGCGCTGGATCTCCTCCCGCATGGCAACCCTCCCATGGGACTCCCACGCTCCTTACCTGGGACTACCACTGCTTCCTGCTTAACGGCTCACGCGACTTGGGGTTACGATAGCAACTGGGACTGCTGGGATTGTTGTTGCTAAGCACACACGTGATGTCACGCTTTATATGACTGCATCGCTTAGCGACAGTCCTGGTCCCAATTGCCATCAGAACCCGAGGACTACCTGTATTGCAGGCTGAGCTCCTCATACAAAATTCCATGTGATTTTGTTGGTAGCAACCCGCAGCATGTTGGGAGGGGGTGCCATAGGAATCCCTCCTCTGGTGTGGATGGACACAGAGCCTTGGCCCAGCAGTCGGAGGCATTCATGTTGTCTGCTGGAAAGTGTTACCACACGCCTGGGCTAGAGAGCAAGGTGTGGGGGTGCAAAAGGAGAACCAACACTATTCCTTTCCTCCTAGCTTACAGCGTGTATGTTCCAGGCTTGTGTGCCAACCCCGTGAATGAACAGCAAGCACTCGCCCAGTCTAACAACCTGGCTGGGGAATCAGAAATAATGTCTCCATGACACTGGGAGGTTTTTGGGGGGAGGGCTGTTGTAATTGTCCAATTAAGGCAGCTGGGACACTGATTAGAAACCTTCTCAAATTCCATCCAAACAGAGTTAGGGGAGAAGAGAGGATTAGGGGGAAAGCACGGGGGTCCTACTAAACAGCAGTGAGTGGCTTGGAGACAAGACCTGGATCAAATGAGAAGGCAGAGAAACATTTGGGAAGCCTGAAGCTCTAACAGGCACTGTATTTAGGGGGCGAAATAGTTCTGTTTTGCTCTGCTTTCTTCTTTACACTTCACAACAGGTTCAGAGGTAGAAAACGATACAAGAGCTGAGATGCTACTATTTTCATCAGCGGTATTGTATTAGAGCACATCCTCACTTGCAAGTTTAGATATAACAACCATGATGCTGTGGCTGCAGTAGAAAGTATTTGTTTTGGGAAACATTTAGTTAAAAACTGGTTTCAGATTTTATTGCCATTGCTATTGCTATACCTGGTGGTGCCCTTTCCTGTTTGCTAGCCTAGTTGAGTTTATTTTGAAATAGGGGTCCTGCAGCTCGCTATTTGAAAGCTATGAGCAGTGTCTCCAACTCCCCCCCCCCCTTTCTTATTTATTTTGAAGCTAGGGTTTGGGTGGCCATTGTAAAGGTTTTATGAGGGCTCTTCCCTTTTTAGTTTAGCAAGATAGGTTTTAAATGCTGCAGGACTTGCTTTGCCTGTAGGCCTTTCACAAAATGAGTTACCAACAATTCAGATTCTTCTTCTTTTTCAGCCATGCCATCTATGCTTGGATCTCTATTTGGTGAATTTGCCTTACTAAATAACTGGTTTCTGATGGCATGGCGCTTTGCCAGACAAATTTCTGGCAGGTTCAGCAAACCCTGGCTTCATGGAGGTGGTACTTTTAAAATGTATTTATGTATTGTTCCTTGGTAACTTACAGTTTCAGTTAGAGCACTGGCTAAATGAGAGCCAATCTGGCATAGCAGTGAAGGGGCTGGCCGAGAAACCAGGAGGCTGTGAGTTCTGCTCTCTCTCTCTCAGCCCAGCCCACCTCACAGGGTTGTTGTTCTGGGGAAAATGGGAGGCAGGAGTATTAGGTATGTTCTGAATTGTTGGTAACTCATTTTGTGAAAGGCCTACAGGCAAAGCAAGGTATGTTCACCACCTTGAGTTGACCAAAATGTATTTAAAAAGGCAGGATAAAAATCTAATAATAATAAAAATAATGAGATTGAGACTCAGGGAAATCCAGGGTGATGGGGGAGTGAGTCTAAAAATATCCCCTGAAATGTCATTTTGCTGTTGCATTCGGGATCACTGAGGGAAAGGGAACAAGTCCTCGAAATCCTAACACACACACACGTGGACTAGGGATGAGGAGGGGTGTGTGTGTGTGTGTGTGTGTGTGCATGCGCTCACACACAGACTTAAATGTTAACACAAATGTTAAATGTTCCCTTACACGTTCCCACCTGATGGGACCTCTTGGTGGCCGCCCCAGCCCTTTTGCCTCCCCATTTGGCTTTCTGGAAGGCTACGGGCCTGGCTCTCCCCCTAGCACTGGGGTAGGATGGGGGCTGAGCTGGGTGCCTGGGGGGAAAGGGCACAGGGAGTCCCCGCTTAAGAACGGGTTCCGTTCCCAAGGTCTGTCCTTAAGTCGAGCTTGTACGCAAGCCAGAACAGCACGATGGCACAATACTGCAGAAGTAGCGTTGCGTAATGAACTTGACCCATTATGTGTTTAACCCGAACCGCTGTGTATTTAACACGAATCTTGCTACGGTAGGCGCCGCTCTTCACTATGGGTCAACCATAAACCGGGCATTAACCCCTGGACTCCCTGTTCTTTTCAGCTCTGTTTCTTATGGCTTGTGCTGAGCTGCCTAGAATCCTTATAATGAGACAGGCGGCCCTCTAAGTCTGGGTTCCTCATCCTCAGCCACTTTAAGATGGGTGGACGTCAACTCCCAGAATTCCCCAGCCAGCCATGGGAGTTGACGTCCACCCATCTTAAAGAACCCTGCTCTAAGTCCTGCCAATAAATCAATCAATGAGGAGGGGGGCAGACTCAGACAGGAAATCAGGGAACAGAGACGAGCAGGCGGCGCATGCGCACAGGCAAGAACTCGCCTAAGCGGCCTTGAGGGCCTCCCTCGGGGCGGCCACCCTTCACGGCCCAGGTCCGGGCAGACGCGCAGACCCAGACCCCCGACCCAACGCCCGGCCGGCCATCCCGAGCCTGGCCCCTCCACCATTCTTGGTCCCCGCGAGGCGGGACAAGAGGACAGACTGGGGGCGGAAAGGCGAGGCGGCACCGCCGCCCTCAAAGGCCGCGCCGCAAACAGGCCGGAAGGTGGGAAGAGGTTGTGTCGGGCCAGTGTTTGGCGGCTTCAAGACGTGTGGACTCCAACTCCCAGAATTCCCCAGCCAGCCTGGCTGGGGAATTCTGGGAGTTGGAGTCCAAACGTCTTGAAGCCGCCAAATTTGGGACAGGCTGCAATTCTCGCGCGAACAGAAGGGCCTCCCCCATTCCTGAGCGGCGGTGGGAGTCCAGCCACGTGCGGATGCCTGCTCCCGCCAAGCCGGGGCCGCGGCTTCTCCACCCCGAAAGGCACGCTAGGGAGCTGCGGCAGAGGCCTACCCAAGAAGAGCGCCACGGCGTGACGTCACGGGGCCTACTTCCGGCAGCCGCGGGCCGTCATTGGCTGAGGAGGGACTCCATCGTGCAGCGGTGGGCGGGCGTGACGGCTGAGGGGGCCGAAGGAGGAGAGGGATTTCTTTGCAGAGGGAAAATCCTGGCTTCTTCTGTTGCTAATTAGATACAGTATTAATTAAAAGGATTCGTGGTAGTAACTTAAGAAGCCCGGCTAAAATGATTCCCCGCGCGGAAAGCTCGGAGGCGCCTTCCCGCCTTTTTCGCACCGCCTTTTCCAGCCTCGGAAGTCCCGCCCTCGGCCGCTCGTGCCCGTGGAACACAGTTCCTAGAGCGGCAGCCCGAAGCGTCTGTGAACACCCGGGCCGCTCTAGGCTCCTCTCCGTGCCTGTCAGGAGCGCTTCCGGGTAGGCTGCCCAGTCCAATGAGCCTCAGCTGCTTCCCTGATAGGTTCTGTACCAGTTTCTCAACGTTGGCTACTCTAAGCATGGCTGGGGGATTCTGGGAGTTGAAGTCCACACATCTTAAAGTTGCCAAGGTTGAGAAACACTATGTGAAAATAAGATACCAGCCTGTGTTGTATTAGGGAAAAGGCTTGCAAAAATGGTGTGGATTAGGAAAAACTGCTAACGAAACTGCCCAGGTCGTCCTCGTTTAGCAACTGCCTTGTTTAGTGACCACTCTCAGTTACAACAGTGATGAAGCAGTAACGTTGGCACCCATCTTTGCATTGATGACCTTTGCAGGTCTGGAAAGGAAAGGAAAGCTGAAGTCAGATCGTCAGCGCAGGGGCGGTTTCACTCCGCAACCATTTTGCTTAGCGACCGAGTTGCTGGGCCCAGTTGTGCTCGATAAAGGAGGACAACCTGTATACGTGTGGAAAAAGGAGGAGGGTGTGTGTGTGTGTTGCACGTACGTATGTTCTCCAGTTCAAACCCAATTTGGCAGCTTTGCGGAAAGGGGCAACCAGTACAAGATGGGCTTGACCCCCAACGGCCGTTCCTCGCCACGCCCTCCGCCGGCCGAGCCCCCGGTCTCCCGCCCAGCCATGGCCGTTCCCAGGACCTCTGGGCGAGGGATGAGCCCCCTCCCCTCCCCTCCCCGAGCACCGGCAGCAGCTTGGCTGATCGGGCGAAGCAGGGGCGGCCGCCGCGGCGACCTCCACTGCCCCGCAGGAGCTCCGCGGGCATCTTGCCTGCAGTCACGCTCCCCTCCGTGACTGACGGCTGCAGCGCTTCTGTCTCCTCCCGGAGGAGGCGGGCAGGCAGGCAGACTCACCAGCAACGTGCTGCGCCACGGCCTCCGCCTCACCCTCCCAGGGTTATGAATATTGCAGCGGGGCGACTGCTCCTTTAATCTCCTCCTGCCCCGCAGAGGGCCTCCATCCAGTTCTGCGGTTCCCAGGACTTTCTTGCAGGCTGCCCCTGAATTATTTACGCTCTCTTCCTGCAAAGAGCCTTCCGTTCCCACTATATGCCCCGCGTCCATTAGTGCTGCCCAAGCCCACTCCCTTGAACCCGCAGCTCAAAGGCGCTGTCTCCCCACCCTCCAGGTCCAATGATGGCAGGAGGTTCTAGAGGCTTTTTAACGGCATCCCTTAGGAAGATATTTCCCTGGTGAGTGTCTGGATGTTTGCAGTTCTGCAGGTCCCGGATTTTAGATTTCCTGGATTCCTCCGGAGCATTAGAAAAACTGGACAAAGAAATGGGAGGAATCAGGGGAAAAAGTAAGTTGACTTGCTTTAATGTAAACTCAGTGAGACTTTGGGTAATCTTGAAAGGCCGGAGAAGCTCAGACCATGGGAGACCACCAGGAAATGCTCAGGCTGAAGCTACCCAGAGAAGTTGAATGACCATCCTGGAAGAAGGCAAGAGACCCACTTTGGAATCATTGCCAAGAAAACAAGGTGGGCATGTCCATGAAATCACCAAGAGTCAAGCTGGACTCCAGAGAGGCTTTACCCTTTTTACCTCCAATGATTTCCTTCCGGTAGATGGGTGCCTAAATAAGTTTGTTCAATCAGTCAATCAATCAGTTCTTAGATGGGACACCACCAGGACGTCCCACAGCTGTAGACTAGTCTAGGAAGCCCCAAAGACACCTAATTGATTGGATTAGATTGGATTGGATTGGATTGGATTGGATTAGGTAAAGTAAGAGGAAGAGAGAACGGCCTTGAGGGACAGAAGTTGTCAGATAAAAGGGGGTTGAGCCCGGGCTAAGAATGTAACGTGAGTAAGCATCTCAGACAAGCTCCTCCTTAGTTCATATAAAGATAAAGGGGTGTGCGTGTGTGTGCACGCACGCACACGCGTTCAGACTTGTAAGATTCTGTGACTACGGCTTCTCAGAAAGAGTAGTTCCAACCTGTATGGCAATGTTGTCCAAACTTGGCCACTTTAAGATGAGTGGACTTCAACTCCCAGAATTCCCTAGCCAGCCATGGCTGGCTGGGGAATTCTGGGAGTTGAAGTCCATTCATCTTAAAGTGGCCAGGTTTGGACAACACTGCTGTATGGCATTGGTTTCCTAGTCTGGTCTACCTTGAAGGGCTGACAGATTAAGAAACTGCCCTTAAGCACCCTTTTCTCTCAGTAAGGCTGAAGGAGGTAGAATCAGCTTTTAGCCCAGCAGGAGAAACAGAGAAGCAGAGATTCTGGGAAGAAACTTCTCTTTTAGGCAGCATTCCTGCCCCAAACCTGTTGCTATTCCCCATCCACCATAAATCCGTCTCTCCTTTTGGACCTCATCTATCCTCTGCTTGGATTCACACAACCCGGGATCCACAAAACTCTGCATTTGAGCCTCATGTGTTAGACCAGTGTTTCTCAACCTTGGGAACTTCAAGATGCGTGGTCTTCAACTCCCAGAACTCCCCAGCCAGCCAAATTTCCCAAGGTTGAAATTAGACAGACCCACCCACTGGTGGCTAGTTTTTGCTTTGTGCAACGCGCAAATCCAGTCGGGTTCGCGGGCGAGCACGTTGTTTTACGAACGCAGCCTCGGATTCTGGCGCGGAGTTCCTGGGCCAGATCAGAGCGTCGTCGGCCATGAACGCGTACCGAAAGGCCCCCACCGAGGGCTCCTTCCCACTCCCCACCCCAGCCTTGCCCCAAACCACGAAGCTTCAAGTCCTTTAAATTAATCATTAGCAGCTCTCTTATAAATGCCACAGCTTGGTCCTTGAGAGGCAGCATCTACATGAAAAATTGATCACTTCAATGAGAGTTGAGCTGTTTCTTAGCGAGCAGAGGGTTTAGTGCTGAGGGACGTGGCAGGTCTCTGCTGGGGGGGCGGGCGAGGAGGGCAATGCTTTTAGAGGCCCATAAAGATGCAAAAGTCTTATGGGGATCCCGCTTGTAATCATGCCTTCCCTGACCTGTCGCCAATTTCCAAAGATGAAGCCCGGGCAATTTAGCTCCCGCTAAATTGTGCACCCCTTCCAGGGCTTTGTTCCCCGGCCAGCTGAGGGGCAGGGCTTCCCCTTCTTTCCCCCAGTCGGGATGTTTGAAGGAGATGGCTCCCCCCTGCATGGCACCCTTTTGCCAGCCGGCCACCCCAACACATCCTCTCCTGAGTGAAGGAAGAGGTTAGAGAGTCAAGATGAGCACATGGAAATCAGTAGAGCTTCCTTGGTGAAAAGAGGGATGGCTTGGGGGCAACCCAGCCCAGCCTACAGCTAGAGGAGTTCCTGGTGGTCTCCCATCCAAAGACGGACTGGAACCCCAAAGAGCTTTCCAAGATCAGCCAGTAGTGGCTACATCCCTGCCAGCGGGGTTCAAATGCATCTGGGCAGTGACACCGGAAGGATGCGGTGAGAGGCTCTTGAGGGGCCCTGAAGATAACCATCTCAATGGGTCTTGGTCATACCTTATTCTCATTGCCCCTCACTTATTCCTGTTCACAATGGAGGGAAAAGTGGGGGGGGGGGCTCCTGGCCGCTGATCTTAGGGGCTTGAAATAAGGTGGTGCTTTGGTTCCCCCCAGGTCCAGTTGGAAGACTTTTTCCAGAAAGCAGAACCCCTGGCGGGGGGGGGAGGTCCACTGGCACGGGAGCCAAAAAGGGCCCAGATGACAGCCACAGCGGCGCAACCGAAGCCCCACACTGTTATGTGCGTCACAACAGGGAGGCTGAAGCAGGTTCCAGGCTGGTCCTGCTGCTGTCCAGACATGTCCCTGAACCCCAGGCCCCACCAGGATGGGACACCTCCACTTTAAATCCTCCTAAAACCTCCACCCATTATTTTTTTTTAAAAATCCCATACGGGAAAAGTCCCCCAAAGGAGCACTTTGCTACCAGCTGCCCAGGCTGGCAGCTCCCTGCCATCTTTGCACCCTCTTTAGTGGCCGGCCCCTTGGTCCTAATGCCCAGATATGGTGCCAGCTCCTCTTGGTCCTTTCCAGTCTATCAGCAGCAACCAATTCCCCTTTTCCTCCGGGAGCGCTCAGCACGTTGCCCGTCACACCTCAGCACTGCCACCATACGACCCGAGCCCAGAACTGGCGCTCCCTCTGCGGACTTGAGGGCTCGCAACCGCGTGGCTTTCAGACTTCAGCGATGTGGAAGCTGCTGCTTGCCGATGGAGATCTGCAACCCTGGGTTAGCCAGACCGTGGTTACTCAGCAACTTCAGCATCAAAATTCATTTACCTGACAGCTTTGCCGTTCTGCATCGGACGGAGTTTGCTAGGGAAGATGGAAACAGCCACTGGGCAGGGAGGAGGTGGAAGATGGGACCGTGGGCCCAACCTCTCCCAGGCAAGCTGTAGGGAGGGGAAGATCCCAGAGTGAGAACATGGAACCAGGTTGCCTGGGGGTGGGATGGGGGGCGACTGCTAAGTCGAATCGAAGCACGTGATGGCGCAGCAGGACGTGTAAAGCCAACCAACTATGGTCAGTACACCATGATTAAGCCAGCTGTGGCTTCAGGTGCTGGGTGGACTCAGCCACCCTGGCAGTGCTTCAAGTACTGCACCACAAGCCAGCCAACTGTATTTTAGCCTAGCACATTATGCACACCAGGTAGTTAAGCTTAGGGTTCATGGGCTCTGTTCATACTTAACCTGGTTATGAGTAACTCTTTTCCTGGCTTGCATGATGATGATGATGATGATGTGCGGTCAAGTTTTCAACTCCTAGCGACCACATAGAGATTTTCTCCAGGAGGATCTGTCCCCACCCTGGTCTTTCAGGCCTTCCGAGGGCGCCCCCATCGCCCACGTAATGGAGTCGTTCCCCCGGCTGCTGGTCGTCCTCTCCTCCTCTTTCCTTCTGCCTTTCCCAGCATCAGAGCCTCCTCCAGAGAGCTGCCGGGTCTTCGCATTGCATCGTGTGTCCTAAGTAGGATAATGTGAGCCTCATCACTTGTGCCTGGACTGAGAACACCGGGCTGATTTGTTCGATGATCCATCGGTGTGCGCAATACGTTGAACCATAAGCTGAGTTTGCAGAAGATGCTAATCACCAAACCCAACTCAGATTGAAACTAAGATGAGCAAGATGTACAAAGGTAGCTCTAAGTCTCTTTACAATGCGTTACAACCCTTTTGTGCAAGATGCACAGCTGAAGTGTTCAGTCCTTGCCCCTCCTATCAAGATGCAGCCCTGCATTGAAATGCTTGCACCTTGTTCTCCAAGTTCCTTTCAGAGATCCAGAAAACGGAGATGTGTCCAGAGTTGTTCATGCTCCAAATCCTGTTTCTAGCAACCAAAAATGGTGGGCATTTCAGGTTCAGAGGACAAGTACCTCATCTGGCTTGGGTCAAATCCTGCCTGCATCCTGTGGGGGTGCATAAAACGGGCATGTGCAAGCAAGCCCCCGCTGGCTTACGCCCCCCCCTCCTTACAGGCATATTACCCCCACCAGATCATAGCAAAACAAGCCCATGCTCAGGGACACTCTACCCCAAATACCAGCAGCTGGCAAAGGCTGGGCAAAGCCGTGGCACACAAGCTTCCTGGTCGGCTTTAATCTGGTGACCCTGGCAGCCTAGAACAGCCTCAGAATCATCTTGCAGAAGAGGGTTGCCATTCCTGTCCTTGCCCCGCCACACCAAAGTTCGGGTTGAAAGATCTGCCCACCTGCTCAAGAGCCAACTTTAAGGGCTTGCAAGGTATCTGGGGAATTACCCCTCTCCCCAGCTTACTGCTCAATGACCCCTCCTTCCCCATCTTAGGCCAAGTTGATGCCCCAGTCCACTTCCAGCTGAGAACCACGGGGTTGGCAAGGCGTGGCATGAGCTCCACGGCTCCTGGGAATGCAGCTGTTTTATTTCATAAACCACGGTGAAGCAAGCCATGGCTTTATTGTTAGAAACTCCCTAACCGGGAGGGCAGTTCAGCAGTGGAACCAATGCTCTAAAGAGGCTGGATGGCATCTCCTTGCGCTGCCGAGCAGGGCTGGATGGCCGGCCTTAAGGGCCCTTCCGTAACGAGCGAGCGTAGTCATTGCACGGTGCTTCCAAATTCTCACGCGCTGTTCCCACGTAAGCACTGCGACTCAGAACCTCATGCACGAACACGAGAGCATCCACAGCTCTGTTCCTGACATTTGGATCCCGGCCTCTTTAACGAAGCCCATGGTCACAAACCCGCCACTTCTCCTCCAAGGACCAACCCCCTCAAATTTCTCCAACCCCCCAAAAGCGGGTGCAACCCCCGTAATCAAACTTAACACATTATCTTATGCATAGTTACTTCTTAAAAACCAAAGTCTTTTATTAAAAGTCTTATTCAAATTTCTTAACAAAAAGGAGATATATAAAAGAGGACCGAAAATTCCAAGGAGGGCAAGATATTTATGTATGGGACTAGTTTTGACCAAATCTGGGCTGACTTTGTAAACTAGGGCTAAGACGTAAATCTCAAACCGCCATCGGCCAGGAGCAGGGAACGAGAGGAAATGCTAACCACAGCTCCGAACTTTGAGCTGTGAGATTTGTGTTGCTTGCGCAAAGCGTTCCCTAGCCAGGTTTGTACAGAACTGTACAAAAAGAAAAAAGACAAAATAGGGCTCGAAACTGCAGAAATCTTTTTTAACTGCAGTTCTTTGGGGGAGGGACGCAACCTCCCCATTTTGCTTTTGCTATCCTGACTCTTAAGCAAAAACCTTGTTGTGAGCAGGGCTTCCCCCACGGGTGCCAAACTCTCCCTGTTGTGTGGCTTGTGATGGGAACTGCTGCCCCACACATCTGGAGCATGCCCATTTGGGGCCAGTTGAACTCTAAGGGGAACAGCAAGAATCATCCTGGCTCCTGAGGGCCACAGACCAGTAAGGAATAAACCAGGAAAGAAAAGCAAGCAAGCAAAATAAAAATTGCAGCAAACAACCGACAATCCAGTCCTAACACCTTGATCAGCATCGCTGCAGACACGGTGCTGCAGGGAGGGCCCAGCATCTGGGATTCATCCGATGGCCACATCTGTGCCACGTGCGAAAGTTGCATCTTCAGCCCTCCTCGCAGAGCAGGGTGCCCGTGGCCGTCTTGGGGGCCCCGAGGCCGCTTTTCTGCAGAACCCAGGAGTAGCCGTGTCCAAATGCGTCCTGGATCAGACCCCAGGGCAGTCAGGGAGGGGGGCCAAAGTGGGGGCGGGGGGAAGAGAGAAACACAAATCACTGCAGGCTCACCAAACCTGCCCTCGAATTAGTAAGCCTTTGGTCGCCAAATACCCCATATCAGGGACTGGTGGAAAAAGGAGGAAGGGATGCACTGCAGGAGCATTGAGGGAGGGGGCGGGGGGAAGCTAACAAAAATCCAACTTCTCCTGAAACACCTATTGTTTTCTACATCTTAAAAAAATATATACTGTGGGTGTTGCAGCCGTACAAAAGAGTGGGTGGCCGGGAGGCAGAGGGGGGATTCGTCACAGTCTCACACAGGGGGACGGTGAGGCCAGGAAAGTCACAGTCCGCAAAAAACGGATTGGCCTGCCGAGGAGGAAGAGGAGCAGGAGGAAGGAGGAAGAGGTCTCAGTCGTCGTTGTCTTCATCCTCTTCTTCATAGGGCTCTTCCTCAAATTCCCGTTTCCGCTTCTCGCCCCGCTGGACCTCTGCAAGGAAAGGAGACCAAGGAGGGTGGATTAGCTGAGGCAGAAAACCGGCGTCCTGTCCCTGCCACCACAGGACCCTCTTCCCGGCAAAGGAAACGCCAGGAGGGATGTTCCAAGGGCAGCAGAGACACCCTCGACCGCTGGTCGGATCGCCCTAGGGGACCAAGAGCTGCATCTGCTACAGAAAAAGGACTGGCGGGGATCCCCGAAGAACAGTGGCCCTGAGATCAGCGTTCAAAGGTAGGGTGGGGTGAAGAGGCCCGGCCCCCTCCTTCCCCCACCCGAACCCCCAGGGCTGTTGCAAGCCACACGAAGTAGCCACGGCAGACAGATGAACTTCCGACTTCAAAAAGCCCATGGTACATTTGCAGGCTGCGTCACTGCAAGCACGGGTTATAGTTACAGCGATGCTGCCCTGGGCAACTGAGGTCCCCTTCCTAAAACCCACTGAAGCGCACACGGTAGGCTCCCACCCCACGCTGGTTGCTCAGCAAGCCATGGTTAACCAGGCCAGCACCTTTCCATCAAGCCGCGCTTTGTTTAAGCAAAGGCCGCTGACTGAGCCAGACCAGTTGTGGGATGGTTCACTGCAACAGGGGAACTGCGACATCACGGCTTGTTTGGTGCAGGTTATGCATCCTGACGGAATCCAGCCAATGCAGTTTTTAAACCACACTGCTTAGTGTATTGGCTGACCCAGGGTAAGATTTATCCATCAAATCATGGTTAAAATAATGGCTTGGCACCAGTTAGGGACCCAGCCATTGTGGGTTGCTTAGGGGTATCTAATAATGAACTGGGGACTTGGATTCACTGCTCTGGTGGGACAGGGGTTGGGCTAGATCAGGGTTCCTCAACCTTGGCGACTTTTAAGACAGGTGGACTTCAACTCCCAGACCTTTGAAGGTCTGTTGAAGTCCACCCGTCTTAAAGTCGCCAAGGTTGAGGAACCCTGGACTAGATGAACTCAAAGGCACCTCCCAACCCTTACACAATTCTGCCTCAGAGAAACCAGAGCAATATACCCACCAGTTTCTTCTTCATCATCCTCATCATCGTCTCCATCGTCCTCATCATCTTCATCCTGAAGGAGGAAGGAGCACTGACTTTTAAAAATGTCAGCCCCCACCCCAGGCCACCGTTTGCAGCAAAGCCAAATCGGTCACCGGATCTACGAGCAGGTAAGCCCATCCGCGGATAACCGAAACCTGGTTTTTTAGGGTGTATTTTGGAACCTAAAATTCTCGCCTTACGTACAGGACACCAACATCCTGAGCAGGGCTTTAAACTGAATGCGTCTGACCTCCTAGCAGCAGAGCGTTCCCCGAGAAGAGTGCAGGGAGCCATTTTTGCAATCATGTTCCAAATCAAAGAGGAATCTTCTTTATTTTACAGAAGAAATACATCGTCTGGGCACACCTTGTTTTGGACCCACTCGCCTTTTCTTTGGGCCTGCAGAAATTGCTCTAAGATCACGAGAGCAGGAGGAACCTAGAATGAGCGATAGGCCAGTTCAAAAAAGTTGGTCTCCTGGAGTTCTACTTCAGGTGAGTCCCTTGCAGGAACAGCTGTGCCGTTCCCCCAGCAGGAGGAGGCGACTGAACCACAAGGAGCCTGTTTCTGGGTTCAGGGGGCCTTTATGCAGACAACCAACCGCAGACATGACCAGTGGCCTTCCTTCTAGCACACCAGAGTCAAGGAGTCTCTGCTGTAGCACACGCCAGACATGTTAGCTCCAAATTCAAAACCAGTTCACTTGCTGGAATTCTTGTAGTACAGACTCTTTCACCTTAACAAATCTCGCTAAAAAGAACTCTGTGGGTCTCTGCTTTGGGAAAAATCGTTTTTAGTTCAGGCAGCTGCAAAGGCCTGGCATCTAAGCACCTTCCACAAGGAGCACAAACCAACCCTTCAATGTGAAGAAATCGCACAGGAGGTGAGTGATTGGACCCCCTGGAACCACTCACCTCATCATCGCCCCCATTCTCCTCTTCTTCGCCATCCAAGTCATCTTCGTCTTCATCATCTACAGCGTCGTCATCCAATTCTTCATCTTCCTCATCATCCTCTTCCTCATCTTCTACAAGGAAGAGACCCCAGAGGAGAGGCGGCATCAGAGCCTGGCTCACAACTACGTCTCCATGAACTGAGAGCAAAGCTGATTCCTAGAATCTGTTAAGTGCAACGCCAGGGAATCCGGTGAACTCAACTCCCAATTAATCTGGAGGGCAAAGGTCAGGCAGGGCCCTTAGAAATCTCAGGCCTTTTCTATGCAGGGCGCAAGGCGCATGGCTAAGTTACTCCCTTTTCCCTATACGTAAAGGATTCTAGACCTCAAGGTCGCAAAAAAGGGACAATTTAAGTCAATGCAGGAAACCACCTTATTAAAAAGCGTTGGATATCCTTGCTCGTGTCGGGGACCCCACGGCCATGCGTGAGTCCACCGCAGGCCTTTCTGCGGCCCCAAAGTCTGCCCTCTCCCAAATAACCGCAGCGGCACAGCCACATGGTGTCTCAAGGTCTGGAAAAGCTGTTGTTCAAATCCTAAAACAGGCTCAACAGAGACAGCCAGGGATATCCCAAAGGCATACCGTCCTCCAAGAGTTGGGGAGGGTCAGAAAAGTCAAGATGGCTGCCACAGCCGTGCAATCAAAGCCCCACCCCTTTTCAGGCCCCTCCCCAAGCCAGGCCGGACTCACCATCCCCATTCTCATCACACTCATCGTCCAGCCCGTCGGCTTCCGGGTCCGAGTCGGGGGCCTCTTTGTCGTTGGTGTCGAACCCATCGAGATAGATCAGCTGGGGAAGGAGGGCAAAGATGCTCTCCCGGTAGTTGATCAGCATCGTCACCTCGCAGTTGAACAGGTCGAGGTTCCTCAGGTGCGGCAGCTTCTTCTGCAATGAGACGGGAGGGGAGAAGGGGAGAGCCACTTTGTGTGAGATGGGCGGCTGCATAACTGCGGCCAATAAATAAATAAGGTGGCCTGATTCAGGAGATCTGGCCCCCTTCCCACCGTGCGCGTAGAGAAGCTGGGCCGCACAAGGGCCATCTCTTCCCCTCCCCGCAATGCACTCGGCCAGTAGCCTGCCTCTGAAGATGTCGCTGCAGTCAATTTCTCTCCCCCCCACGCCAAGGTTCAGTTGCTAGTCCCTTGGGGCAGAAGCCCCATGATTTTTCTGTGAGCCCGAAATCCATGACATTCTACAGACTCAGGATTAAAAAACACACTAACTGTTAAACACGGGTAGTCCTCCCCTAACGACCACAATTGGGACTGGAACTTCTGTCACTAAGTGATGTGGTTGTTAGGTGAGGACTACCTGTATTTAACCTACCTGTGTTTCTTGCCATGGTTAAGTGAGTGCCCCAGTGTTGCAAGACCCAGGCACTGCTGGGTGGGGAAGGGAGGGGGTACACGGGAGAGTGCAGGGGGTGCAGATTGGGTGTGTGGGGCCTCAGAAGCCCTTGGATTTTTCAGGCAGCCCCCAGAGATGAGAGGGAGGCGGCAGGGGCTTGCAACCTTCCTTGCCGGCTTCCCCATTGACTTTCTGGGGGAGCCAGTGGGGAAGATTGTGAATGATCACATGATTGCAGGGCGCTTGGCAACCGGTCGTAAGGATGAACCGATTGCCAAGGGTCCAGATCACCTTAACTTTGGGCACAGGTTGTAAGTCCCTTCATTCAGCACTGTTGTAACTGCTGAACAAACGGTTGTTAAGCAAGGACTACCTGTATCTTTCTTTAGTGCAGACAATTCATCGTGCAAAGTATAAACGGGGCCAGAGGTGACTCCAACAGCCCCCCATCACCTCCAAGGTTTGAAATTTCAGCCATTTTCCCCCCTTGCCCAGCCCTCCTAAAAAAATCCTTTGGTGGGATTTTTTAAACACAGGGGTCACAAGACCCAAGCGGACAGAAAGGGCCCTCCTCCACTTCGTGGGATCTCATTTGCCGGGGAAGGGGGCACATTACCGGTGCACAAAATGAAACCTTTTCAGAAGCTCTTCCAATTGTCCCAGGTGAGCTCCAAGCCCCCAAAGCTCATTCTGGAATGGCTGGAGCAGCCTGTTTGGAACTCGGAACCCCTTGCGCGTCCCTCGCACCAAGGTGAAACCAATCGTTCACCCGACGGTCTGCCCAGAACCGGCAACTCACCAGAGGTTCCAACGTGTTGATCTCTTTGATTTTATTCCCACTGAGGTTCAAGTGCGTCAAATTAGGCGTTTTCTCTGCAAGGACTTCCAGGCCACCAGAAATATGATTGTCACTCAGCTCCAGCTGCCGAAAGAGAAACGCCAAACCGCTCCAGATATCACAGAACAAAAGCGGAAGCCTCTCCGCGTGGATTACGTGGCCCAGCCATTTTTCCTAAGAACGCAACCCCCCTGCTGCTCCTGGCGGTTTTTCACAAAGACCCAGTAAGGTTCCCCAGTACTGGGGCCTCCCAGAACAGAGATCAGAAAAAGGCAAATGGGGAAACTGAGGCAGGAATTCTTTTCTTCACCCCCCCTCCATTTTCATTGATTTATTGTGCAATTTTGCAAATGCTTCAACCCTCCCAGATTCTAGGCAATTTGCAGATATTAAGACAGCTATAAAATCACACTTTAAAATGACAATATCAAGTTTCTGATGACTAAGAAATACACACACTTCCATTATGCAAAGATGACCCATGTCAAACAGGATGGGACCCAAAGACTATGCGTGTCTGAAACCAGCCTAGGAAGTAACGCAAGAGGTTCCCTAAATAGGAATATCACTCCCCCAGCCCCCTCTAAACCAGGTTGAGGGGCAGGCGATGTTGCCTGGACAATTGGGTACGCTACAAAAGGCAAAAGCAGGGGAAGACAGAAGATCAGGACAGGATTTTTTGGGGGGCAGGGCACGGATGGATCAGGCAGGAACATCCACAGGTGGGGGGTGTCAGAAAGGTCGAGGCAGTGGCTGCAGCGATGTGGCCGGCGATCCACCCTGTCTCCCCCTGCATCTTGCCAAAGGAATGATTTATGGCGAACAGCCCGCTTACAAAATAAGACAGGCACCATCTTTTGTTTCTGCAAATCAGATTCACTTGAGTGCAAACTCAACTTCTGATCCCCTTGAGCGGGCACCTAAAGTTTGCAAAGTGCTTTTCAAAAGCACAGAACCCGGAACAGCCCACCAGTTCGGAATTGCCCCCTCGCCCACGACACACACACGGAAGAAAGGTTTTTGCAGCCGGTCCCTCCGCCCTGCCCACCGACAAGACAGGCGCTCACCTTCCGGAGTTTGTTAAGCTTGGGGAGGTTGGAGACGGACAGAAGGTTGACGTTGATCATGCTGAGGAATTCCAGGTTTTCAAAGTCAGGGGAGAGCCCGCTGATCTTGCCATCGTCGGAACGGCAGTTGTCCAGCACCAGCTCCTTCACCTAGAAAGGGTAGAAGCATCCACGTTGCCATCCCAATCTGGCCTCCGCCAGCCTGGGCACTACTGCTCCCAGAAGGTCACCTGGCACAGCTCAGGGCTTCTGGGGGATGTGGTCCAATCCATCAGGGAGGCTCCAGGTTGGGTAGCAGCAGCTCCCTCAACCCCCCAGAAGCCAACGGGCCCGCCGGGTTCAGCAGCCCCAGGCTCCTGTAACAGCAAGGACCGAGCAACTCGGAGCAGCACGAAAACCAGCTACTGCATCGCCACCGGGACCCCAAAGGCTACGCGGGGGAGAAACAGACCAGCTTCTCCCACCAGCCACAGCACGGGGTTTATCAAGCCACAGTCCAGCCCCCCTTCTCCTAAAGCAGCCCAGCCCAGCGCCAAGCCAATTCTTTCCCTTCGCTGCAGCAGGCGGCACTTTACTCCAACCTGGGCTCCTTGCATTCCTGGCCAGAAAGGCCAGTGAGGAACCGGGGAGCCGCGACCCCTTCCTGTGCGGCCGGAGAGCGCCAGGTGGGAGGAGGCGGCCTTTGGGGACAGCTTGGGGCCACTTACAGTGGCTCTTTGCAGAAAGCACACCTTGGTGGGGATGGGAATAAAAACAGGTGCTCCCAGGGAACTCTAACGAGGGGCTGGAAAGGTTCATAGGGGCCGAAAGAGACAGATCAAGAAGCCAGAAAAAACTCGCGAGGGACCTTCCGGCCTGAAAAGCAACCCGTGGGGTGGAGCAGGAGGCCGATCAGATCTCAGCAGACCTTCGGCCCCACTTCCCCCCAGTTGTCTAAGACCCGGCCGTGCAAAGCCAGACAGAATTGACGGTGTGCATTCGCTTTAGCCCAGTCGCTCAGCAGCCTCGGATGAGCCCCTTTTCTCTCCCCTGCAGAAGGTGCTGAGAGCGGCCTACCCTGCAAGCTTGTTGTGGGACCTATGCCGAGACCTGCAAGCGGCCCCAAAACTGGAAAGAGCCACCTCTGCAAAGGAAGCCGATTCCCATCGGCTGCCCCAAACTGCCCTCCTGCAAAGGAAGCTGCCCGGCCCGTTTCAACCAGCCCCACAGCACCCCTGGGAGCTCAGCGCATGCAGGGCCAGCCATGACATGGATCAGGACCCAGAAAGGGGAGAGGTTCTGGGAGGGAGGAAGAAAAAGCGATTTTCTGAAAACAGCCCTCCTTTTTGCAGCTGGGCAGCAAAAGTTTTGGAAGGCCCAGACCACAGTCTAAGCATGCTCAGTTTAAACCAGGGTTAGATTTCCTCGGGGCTGAGTGTGCCACACAAACCCCTCCCACTGGACCAGCTTCTGGTTCCGTGACTTGGGCGAAGCAAGAAACAGGAGTAACTCCATAACCGCGTGGAGCATGTGGTGGGAAGGCAGCCAGCGTGAGAAAACAGGATGAAACGGGGAAGACGTCCCAATCAAGATTTGCCCCAATGCAAACGGCGCACCATTCCTGACACAAAGCTCTCTGGGCACAGCAACCAGGGAGCGCCTGCCCCCCCCCGGATAGAAGGTGGCGAGGGGGCCCTGCTCCAGCCCCTCTGGGGAGGAAGACAAGAGTCAGGGAGGCACAGCTTCGGGGGCTGCCCTGGGCCAGCCCCCTAATTCATCTGTGTTCAGAACCATGAGGACTGGAACCTTGCTTCTTTTGGAACTCAGCTGCAATGCACCAGTTCAAACCCCCGGGTCCCAAGAAGAGCTGGAGAAGGCTTGCTTGCACATGCACACCCGCACCCCATCTGCAACCAGCTTTTCAAGCTGCCTGACCTGGAGGGCCTCTGGGTCTGGCTCCACGCAGGCCGCCCTCCCTGAAAGCGTCCGAGCCCGGCGCTGCTTCAAGCAGCTGCGTGGCACAAGCCCGGTGTGATCTAATGCGTCTGGCAGCAGAGCAGCAATGCAGCCGAACCGGCCGTGCCAGCAACTGCATTCTTCCGCTGCTCCTGAGCCTGCATTTTCTCTTCTCTGGGGAGGCCGAGGCAGGCGAAGCTCATCGCGGCCGGGGAACAAGACCCTGCCCGGGTGGAACAGCCCCGGCTCAGGAGCCCTTGAGTCGGTCAGAGGGCGAGCGAGGCGAGAGGGCTATACCATGTGTCCAAGCAGGCCTGAATGGGACTCCATGGAGCTGGCAACATTGCAAAGACCGATGGAAGGTCCACGAACAGAAACCAAGTGGATTTAATTCCCAGACAATAATCACTGACATTTTGGTCCACCCTTCGTTTGGGGGCAACAAGAAGAGAGGCCAGTGGCACGTACCTGCAAAATCATAGCAAACCAAATACACACCTAGGTCAAAAAAATCAGGAGGTGCCTGGTAGTACCTCTTCCGACTCACAAATGCTATTAAAGGGCAGACGCCTTAATGAGCTTTTTTGCTAGCACAAATGAACGAGAGGAGGCCCTCCTCCTACCCTACGTAGATCAAGTAAGTGCTAAGCCTCAGGCTGAGTTTGGGGAGAGCCTTTAATTCTCTCCTCCTAGGCTGACCGAACAACCCACCTTTCAGCCCGCTGGGTTAAACCCAGCCACCCTCCAACCCTTCCCACTTGCCAGGACGGGCTATTGGACACATTGGTGCTCCGGCTGAACAACACACTTCCACAACCTTACCTGGTTGTGTTCTACTGCTCTGTTATTATGGACTTATACTGTGCACCATTACTTAATTTGATGGCCACCAGGCTAAGCTCCTAAACAGAACAAGAAGCAGCACCAAAACATTTTAAAAGAATAAACACAAATAGCCCTAACCCTCATTGCAGGACTCTGGTCGGGATTATCGCAGGCCAAGTTCTTCGGAATAGATCAGGTGACAAACATTTTACCAATTTTACACACATTTTCTATGGCTTTGCAGGTTTCCAACAACATAGACTTCTGAGAAAAGGTGGCTGTGGCGTGCAGACTTTCTGTTCTGCCAAATTTTATTCCATCAAGAGGGCTAGAAACGTGAGTCTCCGAGGTGTCAAGAGCTAATATTCTCAAGGGGAGAGTGCCTGCCTGTAAGGGATACTGGGTTATCCAGAAAAATCCGAAATTACTGAAATCAACTTTCAAGCCCAAACAATTATTTTTACAGGCAAGTTCCAAAGTGCAAAGACTTAATCACTTATCAACTGCACAGCCCTGCAGAGAAGGATCAGCGATTTTCTTGCAGCCTCTACGTCCCCTCTCAGCTACGCCTGTTTCCCTGAACACATAAAGCTGCCCTAACAAGTATTTTGCAAGCAACCAAATTCATAAGATTTAGAAAAGCGTGTGTTAATGGAAGTGTACAATTTCAAAGTGCTGGGATTCTCAAAAGCAGACAAAACATGGGGATCCTATTTTCTGCAAGAAGGTATAGAACTGCAGATTAAACATTATACTGCCTCTGAAATGGGCATGAATGCAATCCTGGATTAAAACCGAAGTTGGTGTGCAAGGTATGCCAGCTAAAGATTGTGGATACTGATGGGCCAGAACATCTGGAGGAGACCAATTTGGGGAAAGGAGGTATCTTAGCCTACCAGGAAACGGCAAATCTGGGCACTTCATGTTTTTTCTGAGTAACAAATGGAAGGACGGGGATTAGATGACCCTAAAATGCAATCAAGAACACTGACTTTCATTGTGTATTCAAGTAGTACCACTCATTCCCCTTTTGCTGGTAAAAATTGAGTGTATAGGATCTGAGGGGCAGAGGCCCAATGATTTAATTGGTGCTCAACTTTCTCCCCGAGGCCCGCTTTTTCATGAGTGTGGCCCTAGCAATGGGGCACTGCTGTCACCCCGAAAGCCGGAGCTCAGCACAAAATGAAAAAGATGCTGGGTAGTTTGCTCACATTCCTCTAGAGCAGTGTTTCTCGACCTTGGCCACTTTAAAGCGTGTGGACTTCAACTCCCAGAATTCCCCGGCCAGCATTGTGGAGTTGAAGCCCACACACTTCAGAGCGGCCGAGGCCGAGAAACACTGCTCTAGAGGAAGGAGGAAAACGCTGTAGAACACGCAAAAAACCCCACAGCCAGTTTGCAAAGGGGCGCTCCCTCGTTTCAGCCGTCTGGAGGACCACATCTGTGCACAAAATTTAAAATCTACACGGTTTCCTGCCTTGCCAGGCACACAGACCAAAACAAGCCATCTCTGGCTTTAACCAGGAGGGCTGGACCCGGTTTTGGCCCCAAGAGACGCTCTGGGAGAAAGCAGCCGGGTCCCAGCTCTGCCATTTTTTTTTTGAGCGGAAAGACCCTCTTCCCAAGGACCCGGGCTGGGCCGCCGGGGCCACATCTGGCCCATCTGCAGAGCGCCCTGCCAGAATCCCGGGCTCCCCGTCCGCGCCGAGCGTCTCGGAGGGAAAGCGGTCCGGCGCAAGGTGCAACTGCAGAGAAGGCACCTGCGCCGTGCTATGCTCCGGGCGCGTCCGGAGGCCGTCGAGTCTGTCACGGGGCCGGCGTCGCACCACGCGGTCCGGCAGAAGCTCCGGCCGGCGGGCCGCACCGGTCCACCTCCCGAGACGCGCCGCCCTCACCATCAGGCGAAGGAACACGCCCGGAGCGTGCGGGGAGGCCGGCCGGCCGGCCCTGCGACGCGGCGCCCTCGTTTCGCCGCCCTTCGCCTCTCCCCTCCCCTCCCCTCCCGCGCCCGAGAGGAGGGGGCGCTTCGGGGCTGGCCCTCCGCCGCGTCTGCCGCTCCCCACGCAGAGCCCCCGCCAGCGGCAGGGCGGCTTACCCCGGCTTCCGCCCGCCGGGGCCCGCCGCGAACGGGCCGCCGGAGCGGAGGCCGGCGTCCTGCCCCCACGAAGGCCCGGCCAGGCCCGAGCGCGCGGCCAACGCCGCCCGGAAGGCCGCGGGGCCGCCCCGGCCGCCCCAGGGGAGGCCTGCGGCGGCGCTCCGAGCCCGCCCGCGGCCCCCGCGCCCGGAAAAGGCGCCTTCGGCGGCTCCTCCCGGAACTACAGCCCCCAGCGTCCCTTGCGGGCGGCCATGCTCCGCGGCCGGTCCGCTTCCGCGGCGGGGAGGCGCCCCCCGCCCGGGCTCCCCGCAGCCCTCCCGGGTGAACCGGGCTGCAGCCCGCCCCCGCCCCGGGGCCCGGAGGGGGAGGCCGGCGGCGGGGACGCGCCGGAGCTGCTCGCCGGGGGGACCCGCGCCGGGCCCCGGCGGCCCCGCCCCCCGACTGCGGGCCACCCCCGTCTCCCCCGAGCAGGAGCGCCTCCGCGGCCCACGCGCGCCTCGTCGGGGGAGCAGCCGCGCGAGCGCCGTCCTTGGGGGGGCCGCAAAACGCCTCGGCCGCCCGCCGCGCCGCGGGCCCTGCGCGCAGACCCCCCCGCCGCCCCGTCCCGGCCTCGCCTGCTCGGACCGGCTGCGCCGGCGCGCCCCCCGCCCGGCCGCCCCCCCGGCCGCACAGAAGGCCCCCCCAGGCGGCCCCGGCCTCCATTTCCCGCCCCCCCGCCAAGACCCACGTGGACACGACGCGGCCCGCGGCGGCCTCCCCGCCCCCGCCCCCGCCCCCCCAACTTTCCCCACCGAGAAGACAACTCCAGCCCCTTCCGCGACCCCCCCGCGAAGCCGGCCCGCTTTCGCGCGGCCACCGGGGCCCGCCCGCCCTCGCGAGCGCCGCCGCCGCGCGCCCCAGGCCGGGGGTCCCCGGCTGGAGGGGAGGGGAGGGGGACCCCCGCCCGCGCCCCTCCAGCCTGCCCCGTCGAACCCGGCGTCCGATTTCCACGTGCGCCACTCGCCCCCCCGCCGGAAAAGAGGGGGAAGCTCGGCTGCCGAGAAACAATCGGCCGGCCGGAGGAGGACCCCGAGCGCGCCTTCCCCCCGCCGGGTTCCCGGGCGCGAAGGAGGCAGCCGCGGGCGCCCCGGCCCCTTTCCGCGGCGGAGGCTGAAGCGCCGTTGCGCGGCCCCGTCCCGCACCCCGCGGGCGCCGGCGGCTTCCCGGCGGGCCAGTCCGGCGCTGCCCCGCGGCGAGGAGGGCCGGGGCTCGGCCGCAGCGCCCCCGGGCCGGGCGAGGGTCCGCGGGCGGCGGGCGAGCACCCGCCGCACTACCGCAGAGCCCGGCCGGCGGAGGGCGCCGCGATGGCCGGCGAGGTCCGTGCGTAAAAGCGCGCTCCGGGAGCGGCGCGAGGGCGCACGGAGCCCGAAGGGGCCGAAGGCAGGGGCCCGCCGGGCCTGCTCGCAGGGAGGGCCGGGGCCGCCGGCCATGCAGGGAGGCGCCCCCGGCCCGGCCCGGCGCCCGCGCCCGCGCCTCGCCTGCTGCCTGCTGCCTGGCTCGCCGCGCGCGTCTCCAACATGTCGGCCGGGCACACGTGTGTGCAGAGGGGAGAAGCCGCGCGGGGACGGGGACGGGGACGGCCGGGCCGGGCCGCGGCTCACCTCGCCGGGCTTCTTGTTGCGCAGCTCCAGCGTCAGCCGCTTCTTCATCTCCATGGCGCAGCGCCGCTCTCCAACCGGGCCCCGGGAGCCCGCGCCGCCGCCACCAGCGAACAAGCCGCGGCCCTGCTCGGAAGCGAAGTCGAGGCGGACGCCGCTGCCGCCGCCCCTTATATAGCGCCCAGCCAACAAAGGGCGGGGTGGCGCGGCTGCGAGAGCCGCGGCGGCGCGGCGCGGCGCAACGCAGCGACGCGGCAGGCGTTGGGCGCTGGGTCCCTGCTCGCCCGGCTCCGCCGCGGAAGCCCGGGCTGCGGGGCTCGCTCCCCTTGGCCCCCGGCCCGGCCCGGCCCGGCCCGGCCCGGCCCGGCCCAGCTGGGCGGCTCGGCGTCGGAGAGGGGAGCCCCGGCCCGGCCGGGCCTGAGCGAGTCGTCCCAAGCGAGGGTTCCCCACTCCGGATCGCGGCGCGGCGTCTGACCCATTTACCAGGCGGCTCGCGCGACCGTCTTTCTCGGCTCGGTGGTCGTCTCGGGCGCCTTTTTAAACGGCGCCTTTCGCTCCTGCCCCCCGCCCCAAGCGCTTCGGCGGTCGGGTGAGGTGGTTAATCCGATCCGTGCGCGAAATCGTCCTTGTTTTTTACAAAAATAATGTGTTGCCCTTGATTTGCCGCGTAATGAGGCTTCACTGTGTTTGGGCTGCGATTTTATTGCCGTTCGGTAGGTTTTCAGTTTCATGGTTTATGTTTTCCGGAGTGCTGTTAATAATGCAGGATCGAGTGTAACGTCTTTGCATCTATCCCTTTCGAATTAGAGTTGGGCCCCGCGGCTGATTTTGTAGTAAGCAGAATGGAAGTGCTCATTTAAAATAATAACAATAATAATATAAGCAATAATTCGGCATGACTCTGAAAAGAAATTTCAAACAGAGAAGGACTGTGCCTGAGACCAGACATCTTCAACCTGATGCCCTCCACGAGTTTTGGCACTGAACCTGAAGCCAGGATGATGGATACTAAAGGATGCAGGATGATGGATACAGATGTCCAGCCCATCTGGAGGGAATCAGGTTCTCTTTCAGAGGAAGGGTCTATTGCACCCAGAAGCACCTCTCCAAAGTCTGCAGAGGAATTGGGGCCCACATTTGGGGGGAGGGCCGTTTGGGGATGCAAGGTGCCTTCAGCGGGCAAAATTGTTCAACAGACAACCTTTTTTTATCCCCACCACCCCAAAGAAGGGTGGTAGCGTGGTCGTCTGCTTCACGCGGATCCAACTGGCCCAGCAAGGCTGGCTGAGCTTTCGCTTTCGGTGCGGGCTCTGGGGTTGCAGCAGAACCCAGCAGGAGTGGGAAGGCGGCTAAAAGTGTTCCAGATGCCCCAGGGCCCCACCCTGGCAGACATTCCCACCACGCCCCACCCAGCTCTTGATTTACGCATTGTCTTCTGTTGAAGAGGCTGAGCAGCTGCTTAGAATTGAGACAAGATTCAGAGGGGTTAGTAGTTGGGGAGGGGGAGCAAGACCCTTTGAAGATGGCACTCCAACTTTTTAGCTGTGAAGATGACGCTTATTTAGATACAGAGGTACCTCAGTTCTCACGAACTTAATTCATCCCACGATTCTGGTTGCGAGCCGAATTGGTCGTGAACCGAATCAAATTTCCCCATAAGGTTCAGTGCAAATAAGGTTAATCTGTTCTGAACCATACGTATTTTTTTTTCAACCACAAAAATAAACAAAGTACAGTACAATATGAAGAGAGAGAACACTAACCTTGTTTGAGGCGACACCAAAAAGCTTCACAGCAAGTGTCTGTCTCTGACCGCAATCTCGCCTAGAGGAAGCCACGACCGCGTGTCAGAGCGGGGAAGATGGCCACGGTTCGTGTTCATCACCCGAAGTGGAGTTCATGAACGGAAGCAAAAATTTGCGAACGCTGCTGTTCGCGAACCGAATTGTTCATGAACAGAAGCGTTCGTGAACCGAGGTATTACTGTATATGTCCTGCCTTTTCTCTAGGACAGTGTTTCTCAACCTTAGCATCTTGAAGATGTGGGGACTTCAACTCCCAGAATTCCCCAGCCAGCCATTCTGGCTGGGGAATTCTGGGAGTTGAAGTCCACCCATCTTCAAGTTGCCAAGGTTGAGAAACACTGCTCTAGGAGGTCAAGGTGCTGTAACTGGGGATCTCTTTTTATTTAGCCCCCCAGCAACAACCCTGGGCATGCAGCGGGAGACTGACTGGCCTATGGAGTTCTCATGGCCGAAGATGATCTCCAACCCAGGTCTCCCTGGTCCTTTGCCACTACCCCGCACTCACTTTCTCACCCATAACACAACTCCCAGTTGCTCCTGTCCCGATGAACTGCAATTCTCTGCATTCCCAGCCGTGGCGGCCCCTAGTTATTCTGGTAATGATCACCCCACTGTAGCAGGGGGCACCGTGTTGGGGAAGGCTGAAGTAGAGCCTTACAAGGCAAAGCGTGTTTGCCACCACCAGGCCTCTGATGCATTCCATATGCAGCTTTTCCTGAACCGGCTGCTCTTGGGGTCTGTGGGACTTCGTGCCCTTGAGATATCGTGGTCCAGTGGACCTGGGGCAAGTGTTGAGAAAGTGTGGATATATTCCCCATAACATCCAAAGGTAAGACAAAACCAACAGATTTACAGAGAAGGGGCAAAGTCAAAATAGGGAGGAGTGTCGTGACTGTGAGAGGCGGGTGGACCAGCCTCCCTCCTCAAATCACAGGTGCTCCGTCCCTGGAGGGTTTCAGGCCAAGGCTGGAGAACCATTTGTCTGGGATGGTCTGAGTTTTCTTGCCCTGGGCAGGGGGTTGGATTAGTGGACCTCCAAGATCCCTTCTGACCTAGAATTGATTGATCGATGGGTTGATTTTATTAAATTTATATGCTGCCCATCCCCCAGAGGATCCTATGACCTCCCAGGTCCTTTCCAAAATCTGGGAGTTTGCGGAAGTTGGCTCAGGCAGCAGAAGGTGGTTTGGCCACCTTGCAAGCCTTACAGGACTACTGTGAAGACAAAAATGGGGAGTGGTGGAGTTCTCTCGCCACGTGGTGCAGCTCAGAGGAAGGAGGGAATGCTCGTGTCCTTGTGGACCAGAACAGGGCTCCTCCATTCCAAAATGGATGATGGATGTCATTTAAGGACACACAGAAAGTTAATCACGCACGGAGCACAATTGGGGATGGTTTTCAGGAAGGCTTCCGGGGTTAGCGAATGCAAAGTGTTTGGGGAGGACAAGTTATCCGGACACATTTTGTCCTATCCCTGAGCTCAGAGGTGGGGCACACTGGAGAGGAAAACTGATGGGTGGGGGGGATGCATCCAGCAGTACAGGAGGTACAGTTGAAGCCCCCTGGGGTGGGCCCGGAAGCAAAGCTGGGACCAGGCAGCCTGACTCTTGTCATGATGTCATTTGCGTCCGATGAGATGAATGCGGATGATGTCAGTCACATTCCTTGCGCAGTGACATCCCCGTGCGCATGATGTCATCATGGCTGCTCACAGATGCTTCTGGGATCAAGCGTCCGCCTTCTCCCTCTGTTCTCCTGCCCGCTCTTCCCTTCCTCGGCCACCCTGAGCTCTCCGCACTCAGCACTGTTACAGGGCCTCCTTTGGACGTCAGCCGCCGGCTCCTTATCTGCCCGAAATAGGCTTTGCTTCCTTCCTTTTGTCTGCAATCCCCTCTCTGGGCTTCATGCTGGACAACGATGCAAAGGAATAACTGGACTTTGGAAGGAGCAAGTTCCCAAAAATATGTCTGTGGGGAGGGGGGGCATTTCCACCCCCAGGAACCTCTGCCATGATCTTCAAAGTAGTCCACCTTGAGCAAGGAAATGGCAAAGGCCGATTCCGCTGCAGAATGACTGAGATGGGGCTGCATCAATTCCACACCCTATTTTCCCTTTCTGTTTTATCTCCTGATGTGTGTGAGCTATTCAGGGCAGGAAGGTCTGTTGTCCCTGTGGCTTTCTCTCTGGTGCTTCCAAAAGGGTCCTCCCTCTCAGCTTTCCTTTCACTACGTCTCCCCCTGCCTTTGCTCCCTCTGAGCCTGGACCCGGCGTGTCTCTGAATCCCCCTTTCTCCCAGCAATGCTCTGTGCGTCTCATGAAGCCGACTGGGATCTGCTAAAACTTAGAGGAAAATGCACGTCTCTCTGGGGCTTCTGGCTCCTTCAACCAACTGATTGGGTTATAAAACAGTCAACACGTAAGGTAACATCCATGTAAGAAAACAAAATTTTAAAAAATTAGAAGAAAAGTACAAAAATATAATCAATAACAATGCGATATATTGATTATTTGCCATCAACTTGACTTTTGGCAACTCTATGGATAGGTTTTTTTCCAGAATGATCCATTCCCACCCTGGTCCTTCAGCTCTTCCAAGGGTGCCCCCATCGCCTCTGTAATTGAGTCCCCCCCCCCCCACTGGTGGTCGTCCTCTTCTTTTCCCTTCCGCCTTTCCCAGCATTATAGACTTCTTAAAGGGAGGGGGATTTTTGCATTGATTGATTGATTGATTGATTATGTGCCATCAATTGACTGTTGACTATTAGCACAGGGTAGATTTTCTCCAGGAGGACCTGTCCCTGACCTGTTTTTTCAAGTCCTCCCAACGGTGCTCCCATTGCTCCCGTAACGGAGTCCCTCCCCTGGCTGCTGGTCATCCTCTTTCCTTCCACCTTTCCCAGCATTGTAGACTTCTAATCTTAGTTCTGCATAAGTGCTTCAAATTTTGTCATCTTTCTCAAGTCCATCCTCTTTGCTGCTGGATTTTTCCCAGCATTATAGACTTCTCCAGAGAGCTGGGTCTTTGCATCCTGTGTCCAAAGAAGGATAACCACAAGCCTGGTCATTTGTACCTCGAGAGAGTCACTTGGATTGAGATGGGTGGCTATAGAAATTGCATCAATCAACCAACCAATCAATCAATCAATCTCTGGGTTGGTTGGTTTGAGGATCCATCGGTTTGTTTCCTTGGCTGTCCACGGTATTCTCAGGAGTCTTCTCCAACACTGACATTCAACTGCATCCAGATTACCAGCACCCACCGCTTGTCTCGGGGACATTCATCTGTTCCACTCCTTGGTCCTCTAGAAAGCCTTGTCTTAGCTAACTTGTCAGAAGTCAGAGGGAGGCTCTGAGTTCTGGGGGCATGTTATTCCACAGGAGGGAGCCCTGGCATAAGATGCCCACTTGGGACCTCCTTTTCACCACCCGTTTTCCATAGTGGGACAATGTGTGATCTCTGCTGGTCCATTCAGGTTGGGTAAGTTGCACTTGGGGTGGGTGGACTCAGATAATCAGGCCCCAGACCATATAGGATTTTATCGGTTATAATTCTTTGCATTGAACTTAGAAACAAACCGGCAGCCAATATGGCTCGCTCGCTCGCTCGCTCATTTATTTATTTATTTATTTATTGGATTTTGAGGCCACCCAACTCCAAGAGGGCTCTGGGCGGCTCACAATTTTTAAAAGAATGCATCATTTTTAAAAAAGGAAGAGGACTACTTGGACAAAACCACATGAATTACATCGTCAAAATCTTGGGGTTCCACAAGCACCATGAAATGAGCCCCCCGGAGATTCAAACAGCCCCCCTGGCTATTGTTTAGAAGAGTCGTGAAGATCTGGCTCTCTGCCCAGGCCTTTGGGCTGTGTGGGTCTGTCTTTTATTCTTTTATTTTTGCCTCTTGTTCTCAAGGTTTTTATGTAGAACTGCCCAGCGTTGTTGGGAGTTGGGTAGCATATATATTTAATCAATCAATCAATCAATCAATCAATCAATCAATCAATAGTCCTTACTTCCACCCCATTCCCAAGGAAAGGTTGGAGATTGGCTGAGAGATGTCTACTGTGGCTGGATCCGAGGCACACGTCCCAGTAAAGGGCCATAGCGGTGTCCGGTGCCCCTCTGATGGGCGATGGCTTTCTGAAAGAAGGAATTCCCTGCACCCAGCACCCAGCATCCCTCTCCCCTCCCCGCGAGCTGGATGTATTTATTTATTGTATTTTAGTTAGGTGCCTCCAGATCCCACCTGGGCGGCTCAGGGTCAGTATATTATCATAAATATCCATTACAAACCAAAACAAGATGGGATCTGGTCACTATAAACAGACCAAGCACAAATAGCAGAATCACCCAACGAGGGTCCCTGTCCATCTCAGCCCAAGGCCTGGGAGAACAATCAGGTCTTTGGGGCTTTATGGAGCACCAACATGGCAGACCCTGCATGGATTTCAGGGGGAAACTTAATTCCAGAAGGCAGGTGCTGCCATAAAGAAGGTTCACTTCTGGAGTCCAAAGAGGCGGCGTTCAATCGAAGGACTCTGGAGTGCGCCAACCCTGTTGGATTGAAAGGGCCAGGCAGATGCTTTGACAGACAGGCAGCCCCGCAAGTATCCAGGCCTTATGCCATGTAGGGCTTTATAGGTAGCAACCAGCACCTTGAATTGCGCCCAGAAGCAAACTGGCAACCAGCTTGTGAAGCAGGGGTGTTACACGGGAATACCGAGGCACGTCTACCACTGTCTGCGCTGCTGCATTCTGGACCAGTTGAAGCTTTCGGGTGGTCTTCAAGGGCAGACCCATGTAGAACACATTGCAGGAGTCAAGCTGTGAGGTGACAAGGGCATGAGTGACTGGGGAGCATCCCGATCCAGAAAGGATGGAGCCATGTAAAGACCCCCTTGGTCACAACTGTCAGCTGCTCTTCAAGCAGGAGCTGCGAGTCCAGGAAGACCCCCAGATTTCTCATCACCCTTGAACGGGGCAGTGCCATCCCATTCCCAGTCATAAATGGAATAGCCCCAGATCTGGGTGCCCCAAACACAGCCACTCCGTTTTGGGTAGGATGGAGTTGGAGACGGTTCCCCCCATCCAGGCATTGGGACAACACTAAGTGAAACTGGAGTCTACTGGAGTTGGGCGGCCAATAAATTTAAAATAATAGTAATCCCCAAGTGAGGCACTACCTTGTTGCAGCTGTGGGGCTTGTGTGCTCTGAGGAGGATGAGAGCCACGCCAGAAGTTCAGCCATGCTGGACAGGTCTCCTCAGAGGAGCCAGGCAAAGAGGGTCTCTCCCATAAACAAGATGGTGAGACGCAATTTACAGAAACCCACACCTGGTTCCTGTAAACGGTCGTCGCCCGGGTCACCAAAGACCGCGCCAGGTGTTCTAGTTCCTGGACATCTGGTGACAAGAGGGCTACAGGACTCAGGACTGTTGGCTGAGCAACCAGGGCCAGCAGCTGCAGGACTACTGGAAGAAAAGTTGTTTACTCGTTTGCAAATATATGAAGACTGAAAACAAATAATGATCTGCTATTACAAATCAAGTCCAACGAGAAGAGGGTATCTGAAAAGAATGCAACAGTTCTGGAAAGAACAACATCCAGAATCAGAAATAACAGAACAGAAGCCAGCAGATCAACGTCAATTTATGACACGAAATGAAGAATTCACAGAAGTAGAATTGGAAGAACTGCAAAGGTCTCCCCAGGGCAAAGAAATCGACGCCTTGCCAGGGTAGCTCAGATAGCAGAGACAATCCAGGGGGAGTCAGCAGTAGAGGAAGCCAGCATAGCTATTGAACCGTTTTCATTCCCAAACCAGGCACCCTCTCCTCTGCCTTCTCCTCAGAAACAGCAAAGTCCTCTAACTGAAAAAGAAGAGGAACTGAAACGAAGAATAACTGAGCATCTAGAACAGCACAAAAACAACAGGATAAGGTTGCCTGCACTGAAGCTTGTTACAAAGAAACAGCACAAGTATTAAAAGATGCCAGTACTGTAATATCAAATATAAGCACCAGCTTACTGCAAGAAACAAGCCAGCTGATGTACAGCACAGCTGCAGTCGTAACTGAAGATCTTGGATGCAAAATCAACAAACAAGAAAAAAAGCCAAACAGTGCACCACCAAAATGGAAGACCAGGTTGGAAAATAAGATCAGCATGCTAAGATCAGGTGCAAGCAAGGTAGAACAGGTGAAAGAAAAGAAGCCGAAGAACAAAAAGATCAACAAATACCTGATCAAGAAATATCATCTAGAAACAAGGAAGATCAAGGAAGCACTGGAAATAAAGCAGCAAATAACGGCCATAGCCAAGAAGCTCAGCAGATAGGAAGCCTGAATTGCACACTACAGGCAGAATCTCCAATTTCAGTAGAATCAGAAACGTTTCTACCAGTCCATCAAAGGAGAGACTGCAATGAACCAGCCAACACCTGACAAGGAAGAAACAGTGCAGTTCTGGGCGCAGCTATGGGACAACCCAAAGAAATACAAGACTGCAGCTTGGATAAAGAAGCTGAAATTAAATAATTTGTAATAACAGCAAAAATGGTGGAGAAAAGGGCAAGGAAGATCAAGAATTGGTCAGCACCAGGTGAAGATGGTTTTTGGTTGAAACATCTGATTGGTCTGCCAAGCAGTTAAACAACATACTGCAAGGAGGTGAAATTGAAGATTGGTTAACATCTGGCAAAACCTACCTGATAATGAAAGATCCAGCAAAAGGGGCAGCACCAGGCAACTACAGGCCAATTACCTGTTTGACAACAACTTTCAAATTGCTAACTGATGTGGTAGCTGATGCAGTCCAACAGTATCTAGTTGAAAACAAGGTCTTTCCATCTGAGCAGAAAGGAAACCGCCCAAACAGCAGAGGGACAAAAGATCAGCTCCTGACAAGATGATTTTGGAAAACTGCAAGAGAAGGAAGACCAACTTGAATGTAGCTTGGATTGATTACAAGAAGGCGTTTGACTCCCTGCCACATGACTGGATAATCAAGTGCCTAGAAATAACAGGAGGCAGAGAAACATCAGAAGCTTTGTGCAAAGATCAGTGGCACAGTGGAAGACACAGTTGCTGGTCAATGGTGATAGACTGGGAGAGGGCAATATCAAGAGAGGAATCTTTCAAGGCTATCACTATCACCACTACTCTTTGCCCCTGCATTGATTTCTCTGTCAAAAATACTGAACAAGTCAGGCCACGGCTATCAAACATCAAAACCATCTGCCAGGCTATCCCACCTCCTTTACATGGACAGTCTGAAGCTGTATGGAAAAACACCATCTGAAATGGAATCACTGCTCAACACTGTCCGAATATACAGCCAAGATATTGCAACGGAGTGTGGACTGGACAAATATGCCACCCTGACCATCAACAGGGGAAAAATAGTGGAAACTGAAGGAATCAAGATGCCCAATGGAAATAACATCAAGAGTCTGGATGAAGAAGATCGCTACAAATACCTGGGCATCCTTCAGGCTGACATCAAGCACACTGAAGTCAAGAAGAAGGTTAGTAGTGAATACATCATGAGAGTGAAGCAGATCTTAAAGTCCAAACTCAGTGGCGGAAATACCATCAAGGCGATTAACACCTGGGCAATTCTAGTCATTAGATATACAGCTGGAATAGTGGACTGGGCTCAAGCTGAACTAGAAGCCCTGGATAGGAAGACCAGAAAAATAATGAGAAGGAATCACGCCCTTCATCCATGCAGCAATGTTGACAGACTCTCTTTACCAAGGAGCAAAGGTGGGCGTGGAAGGTTACAAGTACACCAGACAGTTGAAGAAGAAAAAAGGGCATTGGAAGAATATCTGAAGGACAGTGAAGAAGATGCACTGAAGCTAGTACACCATGAAGGCTTATTGAATACCGAAGAGACCAAACTGGCCTACAAGAAAGACCAAATGAAGAACAGAAAAGAGACACGGCAAAGCAAAGTATTACATGGCCAGTACATTAAAAAAACGAGCAGGCAAAGCAGATAACAAGGCCTGGCAATGGCTAAGAGCAGGAAAGTTGAAGAAAGAGACAGAGGGGCTAATTCTGGCTGCACAAGACCAACCCCTAAGAACAAATGCATACAAAACCAGAACTGAGAAGACAGGAACAGACAGCAAATGCCGCCTCTGCAAAGAAGCTGAAGAAACAGTGGACCACCTAGTTACCTGCTGCAAGAAGATCTCACAGACTGACTACAAACAATGGCATGACAAAGTAGCCACAATGGTGCATTGGAATCTCTACAAGAAATACCACTTGCCCGCAAGCAAGAACTGGTGGACCACAAAACAGACAAAGTCATAGAAAATAAAGAAGTGAAAGTGCTCTGGGACTTTAGAATTCAAACAGACAAGCGCCTGCCACACAACACCCCAGACTTACCAATTCTTGATAAGAAAAACAAAAAGGTCTGGGTAGTGGACATCGCAATACCTGGAGACAGCCGAAGAGAAGAGAAAGAACTGGAGAAAAATTACAAAATATAAAGACCTGCAAATAGAAGTAGAACGACTGTGGCAAAAGAAAGCCAAGAGAGTCCCAATAGCAGTAGGCGCCTCGGGTGCCATCCCAAAACATCTGGAGCACCCCTTGAAGACCCTCGGCACTGTCAAAACCACCATCAGTCCGTTCCAAAGGCAGCTTTACTTGGAACAGCTTCCATCCTGCGACCTTATATCCTTTAACACCACCCAACCACAACATCTGCCCATCCCAGGTCCTTGGGAAGGACTCGATAGGTGGACAAAAAGGCCAAATCCAGCCTAAACATCTGGCTGATTCTGCGACCCACCATATTATTATTATTATTATTATTATTATTATTATTATTAATAATAATAATAATAATAATAATAATAATAATAATAATATGATCAAGCAACCTGGAAGGAAAAGTGGAGAGGAAAATGGGATGTTTGAGGCCTGCAGAGTCTTCTTATTTCAAGAGTTCTGTTGAAGAACCTTCTTAGCCAGCAAGTTTGTGCTAAGAGCTGCTGTTGTTATAGCATGGGGTATGTAAAATAATTCAAGTGGTAAATAAATACAGATATGAAATAAATACTATTTAGTATAAAAAAGCTCTTAAAATGTGGGAGACGGGAAGGCAAACACAATTCGACCCTTATCTTATTCACCAAAAATGCGACTTCTCGTGTGCTGAAAGACAAAACATAGGGTGGAGGGGGCGTCTGTTTAATTGGATGGTCCCGGCAGTTTCTGAATGTTTATGTCGTGGTCCACAGCTGCAGAAAGCTTGAGAAACACTGCCCTAAACAGCTTAGAGCCTGAGGTCTCAGGGATACCCCCCCTCGCCAGGACAGAAGCCTGCATGAACTCCCTTGGGAGCTTCATTTGCACCCAAGCTTCAGCATCTAGAACAATGTTTCTCAACCTTGGCAGCTTGAAGATGTGTGGACTTCAACTCCCAGAATTCCCCAGCCACACATCCTAAAGTTGCCAAGGTTGAGAAACACTGATCTAGAACATCTGTATACATCTCTTTTGCTTGGTTTTTAATTTTAGATTAATACTCATTTTCAGAGAATGGTATTATAGGAAAGGGCTCCAGCTGTCCATCCTTTACTTGAACCCATCCAGGGAAGGGGAGCCCATCACCTGTCTGGGCCTTGGCTTCCACTGTTACTCTTACTATAACTTAAATCCATTTTTCTATTTGGTGGGTTTTGGGACCTAAGAGAACAGAGCTTGTCCCTTCCCTTCCCTTCCCTTCCCTTCCCTTCCCCTCATTTTCAATCCATCCGAGTAGAGGACTACAGCTGAATCTTGTGATATGCCCTTTTATACCTCTCCCCAGTTTGATGAGGAGAGGTATACATTCCCCTGAATTGCCATGTCATCTAGCTCACATTTAACTAGCTGTGCTGAAGTCAGGATATATTACGTCTACAGCATTCCAGCAATCCATTAAGAAAATTACCCGGTCAAATAATAAAATCAGGTTAGTCTGAGAAGGTTTATTCTTGACAAATCCATGCTGATTCCTGGTAATGAGGGCATTGTTTTGTCTTATCCATTCAACAGCTGGTATATTGTTTTCCTTTTATTTTGCCTGTATGGAAAGAAACTCTTTTCTTAGCACCTTGCTAACTTCAGCTCATTTTAAGCTTTCATTTACTGACTTTGCCTCTACAGTTCTAGGCTACTGGTCTGCATTCCTCCTGGGTGACCGGCTTTCTTTCCATTTCCTGTCTGTGTCCCTTTTTGGTTTTGGGTCTTCATTCAGCTTTCTGTACAGCCACCCTGGCTTCTTTGCTGTTCTTCATTTTCCTCCTTGGATTTGTCTGCCCTTGTGCTTTGAGGGTCTCCTTTTTGAGGATCTCCCACCCCCCACCTGGAGTCCTTGAGCTTCTCCTGCCATTTAGGTCCTGCTTTTAGAGCGCTCTGAGTTTCAGAAAACCCACTTTTTTGAAACCCAAGATGTATATTTCACTCGGTCAGTTTTAGTCCCCCTTCGAGTCAAGAATCCCAGTATTCCGTGGTGACTTTTCCTCCTCGGCGGCCCTGCTGCTGCCCCCTCCTCAGCCCCATCTTCCCCACCGACCAGGATCAAGTCAAGGAGACCCGGTCCTCTTGCGCCTCCTCCCCGTGGGAGAAAGGGCAGCGGGGATTCCCGGAAGGGCCGCGCTTGGCAGAGCGTGTCTCCCCAGGGTTGTCCCCCATCGCGTCCCCTCCCCGCCTCTTCGAGAGATGCGCCGTTTGCTTTCGAAGGCCCCGTCCGCATCTTCTCCTGGTGGGGAGGGCGGGAGGAGACATCAGCCAGAATCCGGCTTTGACTGGTGTCTCTGCTGAAGTTTGGCCCAGACGCCTTCAGCGGTATTGCCACGCGCATTCGCTTGGGTTTCTGAGCAGGGAGGGTATTTCTGACGCCCACGCCCCTCGCCTCCTCGCCCCGCTCTGCCGCCCTGTCGTTGCGAAGAAGCCGCCTCCTCGGTTGCTGCGCTCCACTCCTGGGCATCTTCCCACCAGGCCTCCGTTCTAGCCACGAAACCATCTTTGCCCTCCTCTGCTAACAGTTCAAGCTCCTCTTGGTTGTTCCCCCCACTTGAGCATCAGCAAAGAGGGCATGAAGATCGGGCACTTCTGATTTTTCACTGAGTGGTTGAAGAGGCCCCATTTCAGCATCATTCCCACTTTCTGCAGGGCCCAAGTCTTTAACTGAGGCTTTTCCTTCAGGGTTGTTGTTTCCAGCCCCACAGCATTCACGATCCCCTATTTATTTAAGATTTACATGAAACTGCTAGTAGAGGTCATATTGTGGTTCGGGGTGAGGTCTCATCAAGATGCTCACCATATCCCCAACTTTGGTTGAACAAGAGATACTGTGGAAATTTAGGCCAGGTGGGTTGGGGCTGTTAGGGTCTAGATGGCACAAAACACAGACTAAATTAAATCCCAGCCAGAGAGAGTGGCTGGCTTTCTATAAAGCACCTGGATTCAGTGTAAAACTATATTTGGCTCTTGATGGGGTTGCGCTCCCTCAGAAGAAGCCGGTCCATGACTTGGGGCTTCTCCTGCACTCACAGCTCCTGCTGGACCCCCGGGTGAAAGCTATGGCCAGAAAGCTGTAGCTTCACACATCTATGGCTGGTGCATCAGAGGCAGCCATTTATTACCTATGAAGCCCATATGCTCATGTTCCCAGTTCTTACAGGGCCCCCTTCTCCAAGCAGCATCCCCCATTTTGCACCTATGATACAGTGAGGGTTCTTGGTGATTCCTTTCCCCGGAAGATGGGGCAGATGGCACCAGAGGGGCAGCCTTCTTCCACAGCTGGGCCAACCCTCTGAAGACCATCTTCTGTCTTCAAGCTTTTGGAGGATACGTTGAAGAAATTATGGCTGCTCTTTTCCCTGGGGGGATTAATTTAGGTGATTGGATTGTTAGAGATTTTATTGAGGTGTCATTGTCGTGAGCCACCCAGAGTCTGGTGAAATAGACACCATACAAGTGTTGAAAACAAACAAACAAATAAATCCCGCTTCTTAGCAGTTCAGCACTGAGGTAATTCAGCTGAAGGGCTGCCACAGAGAAGAGGGGGTGGATTTATTCTCCACAGCGTCAGAGGGTAGAACAAGAGCCAACGGGTAGAAGCTTAACAGAGGGAGACCCAAACGTGGACTAAGGAGGCATTTCCTGGCTGGGAGAGCTATGAAACAGGGGAACAGCCTCCTTTCTGGAGTTCGGGGGTCTCCATCGCTGGAAGTTCTCAAGCCAAGGTTGGATGGCTATTTCTCTGACATGGCCTGAGAATTCCTGCCCCGGACAGGAGGATGGACTAAAAGACCCCCAAGGTCCCTTCCAGCCCCAGGATTCTATGATCCTCTGAGATCACGGTCCCAGGAGGTCCCACATCTCCCTCTCATACTAGTTCACAGCCTTCTTCAAGGAGCCAATGACACCTTTCTGTTCCTCCTTGGCTAGAAGGAGGGATGAGAGGACCACCTGAGCCTCCAGCCCTGACCTTCCTTCCAAGGTCTCCACACTCCACAGTAACATGGTTGTAGCTGCAGTATTATCTGTTGCCATGTGCATCAGCAGGAAGGGCTAATTGCCCTGGACTCGCTAAGTCTTGGAAGCGGTGCTGTCGCCTTCTTTGGCCACTCCTGGGAGACAAGGCCCTTCCTGAGCTGATGGATCCTGCTGACATGGGCTTCTTCCAGTTCCTCCTCCTCCTGAACCACCAGCCATCGTGCCTCTTCTCTTAGTCTTCCTTTCTTCTTAGAAGGCACAGATGTATTTTCTGTCCCCTTTAGGGGTCTGCCTTCCTGTCCCCTGATTTCAGGACTTTTTCCCTTCTGAAAGATCAGAGCCTGTTTTATCTGAAAAGGCCTGAAACCAGGTTCAGAGTTCCAGCAATACAGAATATTTTCTGTGTGATTCTGGCTGTGACTCTCATCCACCGTTCTTGCTTTACTTGTGGTTTTATTACTTATAAGCCCCTCCAGTCACAACTAAGCAGGGTCCAATTCCCCCCTCCAGAACTGGGATTAAAACAAAATAAAATAGAGCCAACATATCAAAACCTAAAATCGCCGGTCACAGATGCTGGCGAAACGTTAGGAAACAAAACTTCCAGAACGCGGCCACACAGCCCGGAAGACCCACACCAGCCATGGTTGTTGTAGTCGGAGAACATTGAGGTGAATGTGAAGAAAGCCTCTGGGACACACCTTGCCTCTGATTCTCTCTTCTTCCTATTTTCTCCCAGATTCTAAAATTTGGCACCATTTGGCTTATTAGCAACATTCAATGCACTTTTTTTATTTTACATTTTTAACATACGCATTTAGCAAAGTAATCTTCAAAAGTAAAGAAAAAAATTAATAGAACCCAAAACAAAAGAAGAAAAGGGAAAATTATCTTATATATTATACTTTTCAATAGTCACTGGTTTACTAATCAGTGCAAAATATTACTGTAATATATCACAAAATTTCTGCCATAGTAGTGTATATTGCTGCATCCTTTGATCAGTAGCAAATATTGCCTTTTCCACAACAGACAGATCGCACATTTCCAACAACCATTCCTTCACATCTGGAATAATCGCATTTCCAATTGATCAGTATGATTTTTAGCCAAACTCCCATGCTCAGTGCAACTATAATTCCTGATAAACAGATTCCAAAGCTTTGGTATATAGTTCAACATCACATTAACATCCTTAATATTTAGAGATTTCCCCATAAATCTACTTATATACAGTACATTAACACATTATTTGCAAAAAATATGCAATGACCGTATCATAGGGATCAGGGAACCCTCAAATTTTTTACACCTCCAGCAGGGGAAATCTGATGTCCATCATTTCAAATACATTCAATGCACTATCAATATGTTTAATAATGATCACTACTTAATCAATAGTGATTCATTAATATGTAAATAACTATCATATTTAATAGTCACTTGTACTTACCGTATCTTTGCACGCTGCAGATCAAAAAGGAGCAGGGCTTCTGTTCTGGGATCACAGCCGCCATCCTGACCTTTTGTCTCCCCCCCACAGATATCCTTGATCTGGTGGGAGCATTTAAGCTGAATTTGGCTGATCTCTCTCTCTCTTTTAAACCTTTTTATTAAAGGAGTTTTCAACAGAATAAACACAACACAAACTTTGAATTGAAGATAAGAATAGGGAAAAGTAACAAGAAAGTGCAGAAGAAATAAAGAACAAGAAATAGAAAAGAAGGAAAAAGGAAGAAAACCAGCTGGCTTCCACTCTTCCTAACAGCAGCTATAAGTACATTTCTATTTTACCCTCCCTCTCTAAGGTGACATCATAATTTCCTTCTTTCCCTAATCTACTGAACTTGGCTGATCTCAGGAGGGTTGAGGGCCGTTGGATGGGAGACCCCCAGGGCAACTGGCTGGGCTTGAAGTGGAAAGGGCTGGGAGCCCACCTCCAGGAAGACGGGTGGACGAATCCCTAAGGTCGTTTCCCCCTTTGGACAGCAGGGGGCGCCTGCCGCCCGAGGATGATGGAGGAGCATCTTTTACGCGAAGAATCTGGACCAGCCTCTTCTCTTCTCCCTCCTCCCTCGGAGCTGCTGCGAGATTTCCCGGCCTCCGAGCCCCAAGACCTCCCCCCCCACCGCCGCCTTCCACCCTTCTCCCCACACTGCAACCATCGGGATCGATCCTGACCGCCAGGGTCTTCTCACCTCTCCTCCTTTCCAGCACAGGTGTCGCCCGCGGCTTTGGGGGCTCCCAGCTTCTGTCCAGGTCCTGCTTGATGCCGCCCCCCCCATCTCCCCCTGGGTTTCTCACTCTGCTGATGCTCCTGTCCCGGGCTGTAGCCAGGAGGGGCCCGCTCTGCCTCAAGCAGTGAGTTGCCCCCCCCCCCCGAGAGATGGGTTTTAAAATAGGGGACGGAGCAGCCTTCCTTCAGTGACCTCGACAATCCTACACATCGATCCTCGGAAACACATTTCCAACAATGGAGAATCTGGGAAGCCCACAAACAGCCGTCTCTTTTTGCTGCCCTCCGGCTGCTATTCCGAGTATACTATCCCAGATCCTGGAGGTTCTCTCTGGTTTTCATACAGAATAGCTCCTGGCAGATCAAAGCAGGGAAGAACTGGACTGCTTCTTCATTGTCCTCCTGCGAAACTGACACCCAGATCAGGAAGCTGCAGTCCAGACAGAACATGGTGAAACAGGCTGGCTCCAGGCTGGCAAATAACCTGAGCTGTGCTGAAAAGATTCCCCTGACAGCGAAAATGCAAACGAACCACGAGGTCTAGTGATGAAAGTCAAGGAGTGAAAAAATGGGACTACGATGATATAAAAAGAAGACCAAAGTAATGACACTGTTTTTGAACTTTGGGGTTGGAGAAGACGCGGAGAAGACCGTGGACAGCCAAGAAAACAAGCCGGTGGATCGTTGAACAAATCAGCCGAGTTCTCACTCGAGGCACCGATGAGCAGCTCAGATGGTCCTACTTCGGGCACATGATGTGAAGACCCGGCAGCTCTCCGGAGGAGGCTCTGAGGCTGGGGAAGGTGGGAGGAAAGAGGAGGAGAGGACGACCAACAACGGAGTTTCAGGGCTGACAGGGGCACCATGGGGAGGACTTGAAAGTCCAGGGTGGGGACTGATCCTTCTGGAGAAAATCCATCTATGTGGTCACTAGGAGTTGAAAACGACTTGACAGCACACAATCAGTCAATCATGGGTTAAAAATCAGTGTCCACCTTGGCAGGGAAAAGCCCTCTTATGCCCGGATGTATAATATTTATTTATTTATTTATTTATTTTATTAATCAAATTTATTGGCTGCCTATCTCACCAAAAGTGACTCTGGGTAGTGTACAACAATCCAATAAAGCAATAAATATATAAACAATCATTACATAAAACCATTATGTGGTCATTATTAAAACATTAAAAACTATAAAAACAGTACTAAAACAGAAAAGAAAAAGAATAGGCGAAGGGATGTTAATAAGAGAGCCCCCTCACCAGTCCCCCCGCCCCGGGGGTCCCCAGGCCTGCCGGCATAACCAAGTCTTGAGGGACCTCCGGAAGCTCAACGGCGACGAGGCCAGCCTCGCCTCGGGGGGCGGAGAGGGTTCCACAGCGCAGGCGCCCAGCAGGGAGGCCCCCGTCTAGGGCCCGCCAGATGTAGCCCCCCAGGCGACGGAGCCCATAACCTGCCCTCTCTGCTGGATCTGGTGGGACGGGCAGATGAAATCGGGGAGAGGCCCCCTGCCACGAAGGGCTTTGAAGGTCAACACCAGCCCCTTGAATTGGACCCGGAAACAAACTGACTTCAGCTGGGAGAAAGATACCTGGTCTTGGCGTACAAGCAGCAAACTATTCAACAGACAAAACAAAATGCATTTACTTATTTTATATATTTATTTATATTTCACATTTGTCACCGCCAATCTCACTGTGGCATGACTCTGGGCGGTTTACAGTAAAAATAGAATAAACATTAATTAAAATAGAGATTAATTAATTAATTAATTAATTAATTAAAATATGCTAAAAACAAACTTCCTTTGTAATACTTTCAAGAGGCTGATGTTAATTAGGTGTTAATAAACTCAGGGGGCATCGTCAAGGAGCCAGCCATCCCCAGGATCAATTGGATCTGTCCTCACCCCGTGCAAGTTGGCAGAGCCAGGTCTTCAATTCCCTCTGAAAAATTGGGAGGGTAGGGGTCCGCCTCACCTCTGGGGGGAGAGTATTCCATAGGGCAGAGAAGGCTCTCCTCCTGGGACCCGCCAGTCGATGTTCTCTCACCGATGGGATCCATAACATGCCTTCTCTGCCAGACCGGGTGGGATGGGTCGATGTAATGGGAGTGAGACGGTCTCTCAGGTACCTGGACCCGTGCCATGTAGGGCTTTAAAGGTGATATGAACACCTTGAATTGGACCTGGAAGCAAACTGGCACCCAATGCAGCTCCCACAGCAGAGGTGTTACATGTGCCATCTTTGGGGCACCCAAAATTCCCCATGTGGTCACATTTTGAACCAGTTGTAGCTTCTGGATACTCTTCAAGGGTAGCCCCATGTAGACTGCATTGCAATAGACTAAACGAGAGATGACCAGCGTGTGAGTGACAGACCGGAGGGCCTCCTGATCCAGGAAGGGGCATAACTGGCGCACAACATGAAGTTGAACAAAGGCCCTCCTGGCCACGACTGCCCCCTGCTCCTCGAGCAGGAGTTGTGAGTCCAGGAGGACGCCCAGATTACGCACCGGGTCTGTCTGGGGAGTGCAACCCCATCGAGAACCAAAGATGGTAAACCCCCAGATGCGGAGGAGTCCACAGCCACTCCGTCTTACCAGGGTTCAGCTGGAGCCTGTTGCTCCTAATCCAGACCTCCACAGCCTCCAGGCACCACAAAAGGGTAGTCACAGCATCACTCAGATCACCCGGGATGGAGAGGTATAGCCGGGTATCATCTGCATATAGATGATACCTCATCCCATGGTGGCGGATGATCTCACCCAGTGGTTTCACGTAGATGTTAAAGAGGAGTGGAGAGAGTACTGAACCCTGTGGTGCCCCACAACAGAAGGGCCGTGGGCTGGAACAACGCTGATTGGGACCAACCTTGGAGGAAGGAAGTGAATCAGCACAAAACTCCCAAAGTCGGCCCAACAGGATCCCATGGTTGATGGTATCAAAAGCTGCTGAGAGGTCAAGAAGAGCAAGCATGGATGCACTACCCCCATATCCGGGCCTGAAACCTGACTGAAAAGGGTCCACATAATCTGTTTCCTCCAGGATCCTCTGGAGCTGCAACGCCACCACCTTCTCAACCACCTTCCCTAAAACGGGGAAGTGGGAGACTGGACGAAAAGTGTCTAATACGGTGGGATCCAGCAATGGTTTCTTGAGGAGGGGATGCACCAGCGCCTCTTTAAAGACGGCTGGAAACACCCCCTCCCTCAAGGATGAATTTGCCATCGGCTGGACCCCCCCCCACATCACCTCCCGAGCAGCCTTGACCAGCCAGGAGGGCATGGGCGTAGTGGACAAGTGGTGGTATTGACAGTCCAGAGGACCTGTCCACTTCCTCGGGTCCAAAGGTTCAAACTGTTCCCAGATAACAGGGTAAGTCTGTACCCTGGGCATCTCCACGGGCCATGCCACATGCTTGGTATCCAACTGGGAATGGATCCGAGTGATTTTATGCTTTAGATGCCCGGAAGACTCCTCCGTGCGGCCCTGTAGATGTGCCACTGGGCCCTCCTTTCCCAAGAGGGATCGGGTGATCTGAAACAGGGCCGCCGGGCGGCATTCTGCAGATGCAATAAGAGCGGAGAAATAATGACGTTTCGTCACTCTTACCGCCACAAGGTAGGCCTTAATAGCGGCTCTAGCCTGTGTTTGGTCGGGTCCGGTCCTTGTTTTCCTCCAGCGGTGCTCTGGACATCTCTGAATCCTTTTCAAGACCCTCAACTCCTCGGTAAACCACAGGGAGCATCGGGCTCGATGGGTCAAGAGAGGTCGCACGGGCACGATCTTGTCCAAGGCTTCGGGCACCTTCCTATTCCACGCTGCGGCCAGGGTCTCCGCTGGACCGTGCAGCAGCTCCTCGGGTATAACCCCCAGATCCCTTTGGAACCCCTTTGGTCCATCAGTCGCCGGGGGCAGATGAATCGAATGGGTCCTGCCTCCCTGCGGAGGGGGCTGGCACAGGGGAATCTCAAGGCCACCAGGGCAATCCAACCGTGACAAGGGGGACAGATGTAATTCCCCCTTCAGATCACCTTGCCACTGCTCTGACAAGAAAACCAAGTCCGGTGCGAGACCACTGTCCTGAGTCGGGTCGCGAATAATCTGGGACAGGCCCATGGCCACCATGGTGGCCATGAACTCCCAGGCCACCTCTGAGGCACGTCCCAGGGATATTGTTCTATTACTTACTTACACAATACTTACACAGTATTACACAATATTGTTCTATTACTTACCTATTCTTAAATAAAACAAAGGCCATACATCAGAAACGTCTCAGAAACCACCAACAGACTATTACAACCACACGGCATCTCCGTAGCAGACAAGCCAACTAAAGCCCTCCCAAACATCTGAAGCAAACCGAAAGACCCAGGAGCCCAAGAAGGAAAAACAGGAGCCATCTACAACATACACTGTAAGGACTGTCACAGCCACACTGTAGGACAGGCAGGCAGAAGGCTGGCGGGGCGCATCCATGAGCACCAACTAGCAGTCAGAAGACACGATGAAGACTCCCTAATCTCACAACACACGGACAGACTCAACCACGGTTTCAACTGGGAAACTGCCAGCATCCTAGACCAAGCCAAATCCAAAAATGCAAGGGAATTCCTGGAAGCTTGGCGTTCCGACAAGTCAGCCATCAACAGGCACATAGAGATAAACAAACGACATCTACAGACTATTCAGAAGAGACAATAGAAAGGAAAACAAAAGACCAGAACATCTCACCCAAATAAGCAGAGATTAACACCAAGATTATCACCAGACACACAATCCAGCAGCAAACAATACCCTAATCAAGGAACTACCAGAGGGAAAAAAGAAAAGAAAACAAAACAACAACACACACACACCCCGACACTGGCAGGGCATGCCCCAGTTTATAAACAGAGAGCAAAGCCCACCCATTCTAGCACTGAAGATGTTACCTGGCCGGGTAAGGAAACATCTGCAAGAAAAGAACCATCTCAGAGAACCCCGAGGGCCCCGCAGTTCAACCCTGAGCTACACATGTTCTCTTCTATTTGTACAAAGGCTGATTATTCTGATTGTAATGGCGTGGTAGTAGTATTTGTCGGGGTACCAAGCCTTCTACGCAATTTGACGGTTTCAAATTACAGCCTTGCAGAGATCACCCTGCCTCTTGGCTTTGGGGCTTGAGCCAGGCCTTAATTCCAGCAGTACGCATGCAGAGACAGACCCACGGACGCAGCAGAGTTTCACTCCCCAGCTCCTGGAGCTTGCTTCTCCCCATCTGGCAACATGCAACTCTGGCCCTAGGTATTGGGGAAAACATCTGGTTGCAAAACGTCATTGTTGCAGGGGCTTTTAAATGCAAAAACTGCAAAATGTAATTTTTAGCTAATTTAATATGGGTATTTACGGTTTTACCGTTTTGGATTTTAATTGTGAGCCGCCCAAAGTCACCCTCTGGGGGAGATGGGCGGCATATAAATAAAATAGAAAAATAAATAAATAAATAAGGACGGGAGTAGGGGGCAAGGAAGAAATCGTTCAGTGTTTTGAGTTACATTTTTTACAATCAACCTTCTCTTGTCTTGCTGAACCACCTGATTTTCTAGTTGGTTTGCAAAGCAACAGACAAATGCAAGCAAAGATGTATACTTCAACGTGAATGGAACACGGTGTCCTAAATCAAAGAATCGTGGAATTGTGGAGGTGGAACGCATGAGGATCATCTACTCCAACCCTCTGCAACGCGCAGGAAATCAACTCAACCGTCCATGAGAGGTGGATGTCTGGCCTCCTCTTAAGAGCCTCCAGATATGGAGAACCCACCACTTCCACAGGGAGACGCTTCCTCTGTTGTACGGATCCCACCATCTGGAGGTTTTCCTTATATTTGATGAAATCTAGGTAGCTGCAGTTTGGACCTGTTATTGATGGTCCTGGTTTCTGTGGCCCTGGAAAAGAGGACCACCATTCTCAGGACTCACAGCAGAGACTGTAATGCAGCATCTAAACCAGTGTTTCTCAACCTCGGCAACTTGAAGATAGGTGGACTTCAACTCCCAGAAGCATGGCTGGCTGGGGAATTCTGGGAGTTGAAGTCCACCCATCTTCAAGTTGCCGAGGTTGAGAAACACTGGTCTAGATACTATAGCACTTCCACTCATACAACCAAAAGTATGGATCCAATATGTAGACAACACCTTCATCATAATAAAAAAGGAACAACCAGAGAAGACACAAGGAAAGACCGCCAGAGCGGAAGATAGAAAAAGAATTGCAAACGCAAAGAAAAATATTGTGCAATGCATAGTTTCCTCACTTGCCACCTCTGGCCAAAAGTGATACCAGACATTTTCCCTTCCCCAGTAAATTGATGCACAGAACATCTTTCCCTAAGTAGATGCATGTATGCATGTATATATTTATACATCAGAAGTGACAGCAAGAAAGTGTAGAGTCAGGGGGAAAAGATTCATGACTGCTGATTAAAATGAATTGCCTGTAATCATAAGACCACATTTGCAAAATGATTCCTCCCTCTCTGCATCTTCTAAGCCTCCTCTCTCAGACAGAGAAACACAGAGACCCCTTTCCTGTCCACTTCTGGAACACGGAGGAGAAGGAGAAGGTGAAGGAGGAGGAGGAGAAGGAGAAGGAGGAGGAGGAGGAGGAGGAGGAGGAGGAGGGGAAGGAGAAGGAGGAGGGGAAGGAGAAGGAGAAGGAGAAGAAGAAGGAGAAGGAGAAGGAGGAGGTGAAGGAGGAGGAGGAGGAGGAGGAGGAGGAGGAGGAGGAGGAGGAGGAGGAGGAAGAGGAGAAGGAGAAGGAGAAGGAGAAGGAGAAGGAGAAGGAGAAGGAGAAGGAGAAGGAGAAGGAGAAGGGGAAGGAGAAGGGGAAGGAGGAGGAGGAGGAGGAGGAGGAGGAGAAGGAGAAGGAGAAGGAGAAGGAGAAGGAGAAGGAGAAGGAGAAGGAGAAGGAGAAGGAGAAGGAGAAGGAGAAGGAGAAGGAGAAGGAGAAGACGTGATGGAGATGGGGCAGAAGGAGGGAAAGAAAGAAAGAAAGGGGGAGACAAAATTGGTCAGAGGCGAGGGAGGGGAAGCGATCACTTAAGAACGAAGGAAAGAAGAGAGAGAAATGTCTCATTGAGAGATGATAGAGAGGATTCAAGCACAGCAGACCAGTGCCCCTTCCCAAATGATAGCTGATCTTCAAAAGTACCCACATATTCAGTGACAGGGCCCATAGTTGTCTCTGCCTCTCACCAAGGAGCAGTTTCCAACGGGGCCTTGTCTTCTCTGAGTGTAAGATGACCTTGCTTATCCAATGTATGGGTAGCTTTAAGGGAAACCCCTTGTGTTTATTTGGGGCAAATTTAGTCCTTGCGTCTCTGACTGCAGGACTTACACCTTGTCGACACAGGGGCACCCACTGGAACAAAGGCCAAGGGCCTGTTAGGGATGATAAGGAGCAGTATTGAAAATAGAGATGCCAACATCGTGATGCCTGGATAGAAATCAGTGGTGCCACCACATCTGGAATATTGTGTGCAATTCTGGTCGCCGCACCTCCGAAAAGAGAGAGTAGAGCTAGAGAAGGAGCAGAGGAGGACAACTCCGAGGATCCAGGGGCTGGAGCAGCCTCTTCTCTGGAAAGTTAGTGACCCTCACAGCCCCCAGGCACTGGGTCAGCACTGTAACAGCGTCGCCTGCCTGGCCGATATATAGCTGGGTATTGCACCCCGTGCTGCTGAATGACCTCACCAGGCAGTTTCATGTAGATGTTAGAGAGGAGAGGGGAGACCCCTGAGCCCTGAGGCACCCCACATGGTAGGGGCCTAGAGCTGGGCCTCTCCCCCCTTCAGCCCCTTGTGAAACCGGCCACAGTACAGGTAGCCCTCAGTTAACAATTGTTTGTTTAACAACAGTTCAGAATTATGACAACCTTGGAAAAAGTGCTTTATTACCTATACTCATATTTATGACTGTCGCAAACTGTTGCACCACCTTTTATACTCACATGATTGCGATTTGCGACCTTTTTTATGATGTCTGTCAAGTGAATCACTTCAGTCGTTTAGCAAATCATGTGGTCATTAAGCGAATCACAGTCGTTAAGTGAATTCTGGCAAAAAAGTCCATTGGAGAAGCTAGATTCACTTAACGACCACATGATTTGCTTAACGACCATGGTGATTCACTTAATGACCATTGTAAAAATGGTCATAAAATCAGGTCTGGTCACATGGTGACTTGCTTAATGACTGCTCCACTTAACAACCAATTTTCCAGTCCCTATTGTGGTTGTGGTAGGAACCTTGGGTGCTAGTGACCATGCGCTCCTTGAGTTCTCGATTTTAACAAAAAGTTTGCTAAAAGTCAGTCAAACAGAAACCATGGATTTTAGGAAGGCTGATTTTAATAAACTAAGGGAAATAGTAAGGATGATACCATGGAAAGAGAACCTTAAAGGCAAAGGTGTTGTTGCTGGCTGGGACTTCTTGAAAAGGAAATTAAGGATAGCGCAGTCTCAAACAATACCGATGAGGAGGAAAACTAGAAGACAGCTGAAGAAGCCAATGTGGTTGAATAGGCAGATCACACAGGAGTTGAGACTAAAGAAGGATGCTTACTGGAAATGGAAGGAAGGGCTAATCACCAAGGCAGACTACAAAGCTACAGCTCAGAAATGTAGGAACGAGGTCAGGAAGGCAAAGGCTGAAAATGAGCTAAGGCTAGCAAGAGAGGCAAAGAAGGGCTTCTTCAAGTATGTTAACAGAAAGAGAAAGACAAAGGAGGCGGTGGGCTCACTGCGCACTCCAAATGGGGAAATCTTAACGGATGACCAGGAGAAGGCAGAGGAATTCAACTCCTATTTCGCCTCTGTCTTTACATCCAAAGGAAATAGTGATCAGAGTAGCATAGGCTGGGAACAAACACAACAGGGGAGGGTACAGGTCAGTAAGCATGAGGTAAAGGAACTTCTAACTAATCTGAATGCCTTCAAGTCCCCAGGTCCTGATGAAATACACCCTAGAATACTGAAGGAACTGGCGGATGAGCTGGCGGGACCTCTGTCAGTTATCTTTGAGGAGTCGTGGAGAACGGGGGAGGTACCAGGGGACTGGAGAAGAGCAAATGTGGTCCCCCTCTTCAAGAAGGGGAAAAAAGAGGACCCCAGTAATTATCGACCAGTGAGCCTAACATCAATACCTGGAAAGATGTTAGAGCAGATAATAAAGCGGACCGTTTGTAAGCATCTGGAAGACAATGCTGTGATGGCTAAGAGCCAGCATGGCTTTGTCAAAAACAGGTCAGGCCAAACAAATCTCGTCTCCTTCTTTGACAAGGTAACGACTTTAGTGGACAAGGGGAATGCGGTGGATATAATCTACCTTGATTTCAGCAAAGCTTTGGACAAGGTTCCACATGGCATTCTCATTGACAAGCTGTTAAAGATTGGTTTGGATGGCCCTACAGTAAGGTGGGTCCACAATTGGCTATCTAACCGCACACAGAGAGTCAGCATTGACGGGTCAACATCGAGTTGGAGAGCAGTAACCAGTGGCGTCCCACAGGGATCGGTCTTGGGGCCGGTATTATTCAACATTTTTATTAATGATCTGGATAATGGGGTTGATGGGCTACTCATCAAATTTGCAGATGACACAAAATTGGGAGGTCTGGCAAACACCCAGGATGAAAGAATGACATTGCCATCTAACCTGGACAGGTTGGAAGACTGGGCTGAAAGGAACAAGATGTCCTTCAACAGGGAGAAATGTAAGGTTTGGGGAGGAAAAATGTAGGGCACACATACAGGATGGGGGACTCATGGCTTGGAAGCTCTACATCGGAGAAAGACTTGGGTGTGGTCATAGACAACAAGCTGAACATGAGCCAGCAGTGTGAGACAGCTGCTAGGAGGGCTAATGCAGTTTTGGGCTGCATTAGGAAAGGCATTATATCAAAGACGCGGGAAGTCATTATTCCCCTCTACTCTGCACTAGTGAGACCACACCTGGAGTACTGTGTACAATTCTGGGCACCATATTTCCAGAAGGATATTGACAGGTTAGAACAGGTTCAGAGGAGGGCAACAAAGATGATACAGGGACTTCAGGACATGTCCTATGAGGACAGGCTGAAGGAACTGGGGCTGTTCAGTCTGGAGAAAAGAAGACTGAGGGGAGACATGATAGCAGTGTTCAGGTACATAAAGGGGTGCCATAGGGAAGATGGTCAGGAACTCTTTTCCATGGCCACAGAAACTAGGACCGGAAATAATGGGTACAAACTGCAGCTACCTAGATTTCACTTAAATATAAGGAAAAACTTCCTGTCGGTTAGATCTGTACAACAGTGGAACAGTCTACCTACGGAGGTTGTGAGTTCTCCATCTCTGGAGGTTTTTAAGAAGAGGCTGGACAGTCACCTCTCGGGGATGGTTTAATTGGTTTTCCTACATATTGGAGGGGGTTGGACTAGATGATCCATGTGGTCCCTTCCAACTCCAAAATTCTATGATTCTATGATTCTATGTTAAACTAGGACTACCTGTAGAAGGAGAACCACTGCAAAATGGTGCCCCTCACTCCCAACCCCCTCAGCTGGTCCAGAAGGACACCATGATTGATGGTATAAAATGCCACCGAGAGGTTCTGTGGGGCCAGGATGGACACACCACTCCCTCCTGAGTCCTCCAAAGGTCATCCACAAGTGCAACCAATGTGTCTCAGTGCTGCACCCTGGCCTGAACCTGGACTGACTCCACTTCATCCAGGGGCCTCCCCTGTGCCCAGCCAGGGGTCAGTGATGCACACTAGGTCAACCAAATCATGATCACATTGTAAGGAATGCCCCGTTCGTCGAGAGAAACTCCCGTGACACGTGTGGTTCACAAAAGAGGTTTACCCAAGCATAACGCAACAGTTACAAACAAAGCCAGGACTGGCTTGGCACATTCACATTGGTCATTTTATACTTCTCCCCTTCCCACGTTTTTGCCCCGCGATCGCATTACAGGCTGCGGATCATCAGCGCCCCAACAATCCCCCTTAATTGTCCAGATGGCAGGTTCAGCCCGAGTCCCATTGTCCCTTGATCGACTGCCCCTCCGGCGTGGGCTGGTTCCCTTGGGGTCCTTTCAGTTGCGTGCAAAACCGGGGTTTCTGGATTGCGCGGTGATCTTAGCTTCGCGGCTCGAGGCTCCTCTCATTGCCAGCTTGCGCCTCTTATTGGTGTAAATTAATTGCTTCCAGTCTGCGGTTTCCCGTTGACTAGGCGCAGGTGGCCATTAATCAGCCACGAGTTTCACTTCCTCTTTTGCCCGGCTTGGAAGCAGGCAGCGGATGGCTCGGCCCGGCGGGCTGGTTTTCCTAGGAGCGCCGTGCCGGCTGAACCTGACACACCTCATGGATGAAGTAGCCTTTATTACAGGCATTATGTGGCATTCAGTAGCAGCAGTCGGAAACCATGTTAACTGATTAATTTTACTTATTTATGCACTTTCCATATCCGCCTTCTCAGTCCAAGTGACTCTGGGAGGTGAACAATTTCAATCATTAAAACCATTAAAACAATGACAAATTATACATATAGGCAGCCGAGAATTACCACAATATTTACATAAAAATCAACAGTGCAACCAGGTAACGGGGCCCCTAACACCAGGTTCTTAAGGCCTCGCAAAAGGCTAGCAAGGTCAGGCCCTCCCGAGGTCCAAAGGAGGGAGCTTGCAGAGGGCAGAGGCGGCTGCTGAGAAGACACGTCTCCTGGTCGCGCCAGCCGACATTCCTCGGCTGACGGGACCCAGAGCGTCCCCAGTCTGCCAGACCGAATTGGACGGGTAGAAACCTTTGGTAGAAGACAGCCCCTTAGGCAACCCACCCCAAGCCACGCAGGGCTTTAAAGGTGACAATCAGCACCCTGAATCGCAACCGGAAACACTCGGGCAACCAATGCAGCTCCCGTAGTAGTGGTGTTACGCGTGCCGTATATCCGCGTATATCTTTACCACCCGCGCAGCCGCATTTTGCACCAGCTGAAGCTTCTGAATGCTCTTCAAGGTCAGCCCCATGCAGAGTGCGTTGCAGTAATGCAAACGGGAGGTAACAAGGGCATGAGTGACTGTGAGGAGAGCCTCCTGGTCCAGGAATGGGCGCAGCTAGCGCACAACCCAAAGGTGTGCAAAGGCCCTCCTGGCCACTGCTGCCACCTGCTCTTCGAGCCAGAGCCACGAGTCCAGTAGGACCCCCAGATTGCACACCAGGTCTGTCTGGGGCAGTCCACCCCACCAGGGCCAACGGTGGAAAAACCTTATCACGAGAAGGCCCAAACGCCCAAAGCCGCTCCGTCTTGCTTGGGTTGGGTCAGAGCCCATTGGGCCCTGTCCAGGCCCCCACAGCCTCCGGACGCCGGGCAGGACACCCCCGGCATCGCTCAGAGGGCCTGGCTTGGAGGTATAAAGCATCATCTGCAGAGTGATGGTAGCTCACCCCAAGCTGTCCGATCACCTCGCCCAGCAGCCTCACGCAGACGTTAAACAGGAGAGGAGAGAGGACCAAGCCCTGAGGCACCCCACGCAAGAGGGGCCGTGGGCTGGATCTCTCCCCCACTATCCACACTGACTGAAAGGGACCCCAGAGGAGGGAGGAGAACCAGCGCAACACTGTGCCGCGCACCCACAACTCCCAAAGCCGGTCCAGAAGGACTCCCTGATCAATGGTGTCGAAAGCCGCCGAGAGGTCAAGAAGAGCGAGGATGGACGCACGACCCCATCCCGCTCCCGCCAGAGGTCATCCAAGGGTGCGACTGATGCTGTCTCCGTCCCAAACCTGGCCTGAACCCTGACTGAACGGGTCCAGATAATCCGCTTCATCCAGAGTCCTCTGCAACCGCCCCGCGGCCCCGCTCTCCACCACCCTCCCTGAAAAGGGGAGGTTGGAAACTGGACAAAAGTTGTTCAGATCGGTTGGGTCGAGCGAAGGCCCCTAAAAAGGGGGCACACCACCACCTCCTTAAGAGCTGGACCACTCCTCCTTTAACCATGAATCGACCACCGCCCATACCCAATCACACGCCCCCTCCCGTGCAGCTTTAACCAGCTGGGGGGGCACGGATCTAACATACATGCGGCCGAGGTAGCAGCTGCGAGGGCCTGTCCGCTTCCTCAGGCTCAGCGGGCTCAAACTGCCCCCAGATAACTGAGCCAGATGAAGCCCCCGTCACCTCCACCGGATCCACCCTGAGGCTGGGGGCCAACTCAGAGCTAATGCGAGTGATTTTATCCGCCAGATGTCCAGCATGTTCCTTGCAGTGGCCCCGTAGTGAACTTCAGTATGACTCCCCCCAAGAGGGACCGGAATAGGGCCGCTGGACGACTATCCGCAGACGCAATAAGGGCGGAGAAATAATCACGTTTCGCCACCCTGGCCGCCACGAAGGAGGCCCTAACAGCGGCTCTAGCGCGTGTGTGGTGTTCATCTGTTCTGGGAAAACTAGGGAAGATCCTATTTATATCCGCATTGGGGTCTCCACACGATGCGGTCGAAAAAGGGAAGAGGGCAGCCATGATGGTGCGATTGAAGCTCCCCGCTTATGCATTGCACACAAGAACCAGGCAGCACTTCAGTCGCATCATCGTTGCCACCATCTTGACTTTTTTGACCCCACCCCACAGACACTCCTGCTCTTCCCACTGCTTGCTTTTTCTAAACCGACCCAAAGCACCTCCTGTCCCCGGGGCGACAGCCGCTTGACCCCACTGCCGTCGCCTCTCCGTTCCACTAAAGCAAATGAGGGTTTTGCAAAACAGCCCCTTTTCAGACTTCACAAGGGGCCAATTCTGCATTTCGTAGTTACAGGATGAAAGGCTTGCCCAGGCAGGCATGCCCTCAGACAATGGTCAAAGAAGTCAAGATGGCAGCCATGACAGTGTGACCAAAGGCCCACCTATTAAAAAAGCATCTTAACTCTTTTGACCTGAGGACATCTTGGGAGGAAGGTGGGTCCATGAGCTCGGCAAGATGAGTTTCATCCATGGGGTGAGGGGTCCCTCGGCCCTGGCACAGGGGGACTGAAGGCCTCTAAGGGCATCACACGCAGGCAAAGGGGCAGCTGGCCCTCCAGTGGTGGGGAGTTCCGCGGTCTGGGCCTGAAAAGCTCCCATCTTCCACACGCAATGCCCCTCTGTGCCAGGGCTGCAGAATCTCCCGTCAGCCGGGCACTTGAAACCCGGGTCTCACTGTTCCAGCAGCTGCAGGGATGGCACCAGACAGCCCTCTGGAGCCAGGGCGCTTGGGTGTGTGAACAGACCCATTTCCCAGTTGTGGGAGCCTCTGATCTTCCTAATTCCTGTTTCTGCCTGCCAGCAAGTCTCGCTTTGCACGTGGGCCGATGCCATGAACTGGCAAACTGCTGCCTGTGCAGATCAGTGGGAACCAACTCCCAGACAACATTCGCTTCCTGCCAGTGGATAATCTGGATGTGCCAGAAATGCAGCTCCCCCCCCCCCCCATCTGAATTTGACAAGTCTGCCTGCTATCTCTTAATGCAGGGTTTTTTCAACCTTGGCAACTTTAAGCTGGGTGGACTTCAACTCCCAGAATTCCCCAGCCAGCCATGGGAATTCTGGGAGTTGAAGCCCACCCAGCTTAAAGTTGCCAAGGTTGAAAAACACAGTCTTAATGCCACGGATTAAGCTTCACCCTGGAGTACTACAGTACAACTCTCCGGTAAGACCCCACGTCCTCCAAGGGTTTTCCCCAGGCAAATGTGCACCTTCCTCTTATGGGGGCTTTGCATAAACTTCCTCTGGGCCTTGGCTTCTGAGGTTTGCCATTTGGGGCAGTGGTCCCCCTCTCCTCGGATCATGGGGGCTCAGAGGAGAGATCCCCACCTGGAAACCTGGGGCACGCAAGGTCAATCAGCACAGGCCAGCCTCTGCCCTACATGATGCCCTCCAATTGGATTGGACAGGGGAATTTGGGGAGCGCCCATCCCCAGCACATTAGAGAGCCGGTTTGGTATGGGGGCTGAAGGCATTGTGCTGGAAACTGGGAGGTTCTGAGTTCGAGTTCCGCCTTAGGCACACAAAGCAAGCGAGTGACACTGGGCCAGTTGCCTTCTCAGCCCCCTTCTGAAAATGTTGCCAAGCAAACTGCAGGGGCTTGTCCATCTAGTCACCGCTGGCTCGAAGGCACCCACTGAAAAGTCCCCAGCAGGAGGTCCAAGCTAAGCACCATCTTGAGGCTGACCATCTGGCAATGTCAGAGCTGAAAGCAGATTCCAGCCACCTGCTAAAGTGGTGTTTCTCAACCTTGGCAACTTTAAGACACGTGGACTTCAGTTCCCAGAATTCCCCAGCCAGCATCCTGGCTGGGGAATTCTGGGAGTTGAAGTCACATGTCTTAAAAGCTGCCAAGTTCGAGAAACACTGTGCTAAAGCATCTGGCCTCTCCCTCTCTCTCTGCCTGGCAGAGAAGCTCTAGGGAGCAGCAGATGCAGAGGTGGGGCAGTTTTGGAGCTGGGCACCCCCAATTTCCACCCCCCAGCCTCTGAGGATCGAGGGGCAAGGCAGTGGGGCTGAAATTTGAGAGGCATCAGCTGCAATTGCCGTTGGCAAAGGGATGTGTGCTGGATGCCCGCAGGCCCAGGGCCAGACCATCTCGGGCTTCAGGAGGGCAGCTGTCCTCCCGGGGCTGGGCTTGCCCCGTCCAAAGTTTGCTCTGTGCACGCCCAAAGGCCCGTCCCAATTTCCAAACAAATCGTGATTCATGATCGATTGCTAAACAGGGCAGGGTGAAAAGACAAGCCGTCCAGCCTCCTCTGCAGCAGCAGCCCAGTCCTGAGGGGTCGGGTGGGCAGACTGTCTTGCCCAGCTCTCGCCCTGCTTGCCAGCCTCCAGTTGGTGCCCGGTGGCAGGGAGGGGCAAAACACTGGGCTGCGTCGGACTTCAGGGACTTCTCCTCTCTCTCCTCTTACCCGGTTCACACGCAGTGCAGCCCTGCGTCTCCAGCCAGGGGGCTGCCCCTGCCTCTGGCCTGAATGTCACCCGCCGCTGGATGTTAGATGTCGGTGGGAGGTTTGGGGGTGTCTGCCTGGTTCCCCATCTTCTGCTTCTTACTTGTTCTTTTGCTTTACTCGGGGTTTGTGGTTCCATTGCTTTTATATTTTATATTACGAGCAGCCCAGAGTTGTTTGGAGCTGGGCAGCATCACATCAAATCAGATCAGATCAAATCCAAACCCTGTTACCTCCTAGGGCAGCTTAATTCATGGAGTCCGTGGGGTTCTCTGAGCTTGGTGGTTTTCCTGCGGATGTTTCGAGCACGGATGATGCTACCTGGCCAGGTAATGAGACCACCAAGCTCAGAGGACCCCACGGACTCTGCAGTTCAACCCTGAGCTGCACATATTCGCTTCAGTTGGTCCAGTTTATTCCACTGGCAGAAGCGCCCGCCTTTGAGAAAGTCTCTTAATTGGCCTCCCCTTAATAAACAGGCACCACACTCTCAATTAATTAATTAATCTATTAATGCTGAGTTGAGCAAAACCTGTGACCGAGACAGGGAGCTCATTTTAAGGCAGCTGACGACTGCATTTGCCTTTTGAGGGGCTGCATCACGCAGCTGGCTCATCGTCCCGAAATGCAGATTTCCTCAGCCACGACTTTCGTCGCGTTCAGCGATAACTGTAATATTGCAGCCGAAACAAAGACAGCATTTTCAGCAACGAACTTAGATGTCTAATCTGGTCCCGCCTCTGCAACAAGGTGTTCGGCTGCTTTGGGGAACACCGTTTCTTGGATAGAGGAAAACCACCCTCCATAGCTTCGGGGCAATCGAGCATATGCGCCTGGGATGACGAAATGAAACTACCCAAGCTGGTCGGGGTGTAAGGAGCCTCGGTGGAAGAAATTGCTATCTCAGCAGGAGGAAAGATGTCTGGTGCGCGCACAGCTGTTTCACAGCATGGCCAGCCTTCTTGCCACCCCCGGGCCGAGGGCCACCTGCCCCTCCCTTGCGTCCAAATGCAGATTTATTTAAATGCTTTATGCACAGCAGCCGCTGGAAGAAAAAGTATTCCAGAGGCACGAGGACTTTCTCTCTGCCTCCTCACTTCCCCTTTGACCTCCTCCTCCTCGGGCTGACTCGTTCCATCCGCAGGCGGCAAAACAGGTTGGAAGAGATAGGAGGCTCCGAAGCCTGCTGGTGCCGGGGACACCTCTGCAAGGCAGCACGTGAAACATCTGGACTTCCAGGCCTGTGGAGGAAGAAAGCAGAGGCAGGTAGGAAAGAGATCCAGGCTGGGGGTGTGGAGTCCTCTTTGGACTGGAAGTTTTCTCCCACGGAAAACCTCGCAGCTCTCCCGCCTGAGGTCCCTGCACAGGGCTCGGTGGCGCTCCTGGCCGCCCCCAAGAACGGAGCTGCACTCACGCTGCAGAACCTAACATCAGGAAAAAAACCAGTTGGGTTTGTGGAGAAAACCTGAAACCTTTTGATGTACATGAGTTCAGCAGTCTCTGAACTTGCTGGCAAAGTTTCTTTCATCCCAAACAGCTAATCTGAGATCTGTAACGGGGTGTCCTGGGAGGTTAAAATGCTCTGATAGGATTTTGTCCTTGTTTCGGGTCCTGAGGTCCAACTTGCGTCCATCAGTGCTTCTGCGCAGAGTGGGTCCTGTTGGTCCTATGCAGAATCCAGGGGGGCATCGCTGGCAGGTGTTGGCACACATCGCACTGGAGGAAGAACACGTGAAGACACCTCTCATCTTGTGGGTGTGCAATTGTTGGGGCCGGTGATGGTGTGGTTGGCACAGATGTGGGGGCAAAGGAGACATCTGGGCTTGCATCCGAGTCAGGTTCCCATGTTGGTATCCGGGTCCTGTTGTCGCTCGTCGCTTGTGAGAGTCTCCCGTGTACTAACACGGCTCTCCTCCTTCGGCAAGAGCAGAATCCAGGGGCTGGATTAACCTAGCTGGGGGCTCAGCACATGGACTGATAAACTAGCCAAGCGGTTTGGATTTGCACAGGCTCTCCAACCTCGCCAGAGAGCCAGTGCGGTCTAGTGGTGAAGGCTCCAGGCTAGAAAGCAGGAGACTCTGAGTTCTAGTCCGGCACGAAAGCCGCTGGGCGACTTTGGGCCAGTCCCTCTCAATCAGCCCAACTCACTTTGTTGTTGTTGTGGGGAAAACAGGAAGAGGAAGGAGGATAAGGTATGTTCGCTGCCTTGAGTTATTTATAAAAATAAAGTCGGGATAAAAAATATATATATATAAAAATATAAAAAAATGAAACTAACCATACTTAGCCTGCAGTTGGACAGCAGCTTCTGTGTCTTTCACCAACTGGGCTAAGCATGTTGTGTGAACGCACTTGACGTGGGAGGCCACCCTTTCCACTCGTGAATCGCTTGGGGACACAATAGGAGTTGAGAGCAACTGTCCCGGGGGGGGCATCTTCTGGGGCCACGGCTGCAAACCCTGGTCGGCAACCCTAACCCCGTCTTAGGCGTCTTCGCCTTTGCCCTGTGGCTACTGGTGATGACGATGAGGGCTCTCTCCCATTCCTGCCCCAGCAGCTCGGGGCTTTCAAACTCCTGCGGACCGTGCGGTTTCACCCACCTGCCCTTTTCTTTACAAAACACAAGGGAATAGGCCTCTGCCCCCAAACTTCTTACAGCCGCAAGCCGGAGCAAACGGAGGAAAGGCTCCACCTTACTTTCGTGTTTTTAAGGACTGGAAGCATTGAAGCCTTAGGGAAGGCCAGGCGGGAATCTTCTCAGTGTTAAACAAGGAGGTAAAAAGGAAGCCTCTGTGTATGATTAGTGGGACCAAGTTGGGGTTCGCCTGCACCCCTCAGGGGTTCCCTTGCTCGAAAACAGGGCTATCTCCTGCTGAATGCTGAGTCCTCTGCAGCTCCCCCAGTGAGGACAGATGTGAGCTGGGATTTTAAATCAAGCGGTCTTGTTTTCACGGAAAGCCGCATTAGATGGCGGGAGGAGTTACAAGGACAGTGCTCTTGCAGCTCGGCGCTCTCCTAGGGGCTATTTTGCACGCCAAGGAATTTGTCGAGCCCCACCCAATTGAGCCCCACCCCTGTTTCCCCAGGAGGGGCCGGGAGGGACCCTGGCTGGAGATGCCATGGCACCGGCTGATCTGGATGGTGCTTAGCTAGCTGGACTGATGCTCTGAGGAGGGGGCAGCTACCTTCTTCCTTCTGTCAAGCTGTGAGTCTGGCTCACGAGGACTAGAATCCTGGCCAAGGGTCTGCTTTGCGGGCAAAAGGTCCAGGATTCAACCCCTGCTAGCAGCAGCTGCAAGCAGGGCTGGGAAAGACCCCGACAGGGCTTCCTGGGGCACCGCCGCCAATCCGTGTAGCCAGCCTGGAGCTGGACGGAGCCCCGTTTTGACCTGGGAGAAGGCAGCTTCTGAAGGACACCTGAAAGGGTGACCCTGCTTGACCAAAAAGCTCTGATTTCTTTCCCAGTGAGGGCAGAGAAGAGACCCTTTCAGGAGAAGAGGCATCCGAGCGGAGCCCTCCTGGGCAAGGTCTGGGCAGCTGCCAGTTTAGGTCTTGCTGCCAACAAGCCATGAAAAAGGGCACCTCGAAAGACAGAAGGGGGCAAAGGGATTAAGAATCCCAAACAGGTCCAGCTGGACTCCTGTAGGAAGCTCACCGATGGGATCTAAGAGGCTTCTTGCTCCTCTTGTTCCCAGGAACCATCAGCCAGAGGTAGACTGCCCCTGATGCTGGAGGCCGAAGACAGCCTCTAGGGCTGTAAAGATATTCATTTGAAGGACTCGATCGGAAAGGGTGATTCAGCCAAGTCACCCCTTTGAACGGAAGGCACAGATCCAACCTGCAAAGCAACGGGATGTGCGAAATCCAGCAGAACGCCTTTGAATGGATTCCAAAGAACTTGCGCCTGATTTGAAATCGGGTGCAAGTTGCCAGAGGAGCAAATCCGTTCCAAAAATCTGAATCAAAGGAATCTGCCTCCTTCGGTTAATTTGCCTAATCCCAGAGTGGCTGGGAGTTGGGTGGCGTATAAATTTAATACATTATTATCATGATTAATTATGAATGCTGTGGGTGTGAAAAGTGTCGATCTAAGCAGGCACCTTGCTCTAAACTGAGATTATTGTAAGAGACCAGGCTTTCTGCATCCCTGAAAGTCCTTAAAAAGAGTGAAGGCCGGGAATATCAGTTTCCAGTCTCAGTCCTTCAAACTGAAAATGTTATAGATCAGTGTTTCTCAGCCTCGGTGACTTGAAGACATGTCCCAGGGATATTGTTCTATTACTTACACAATATTACTTACACAATACTTACACAGTATTACACAATATTGTTCTATTACTTACCTATTCTTAAATAAAACAAAGGCCATACATCAGAAACGTCTCAGAAACCACCAACAGACGGTTACAACCACACGGCATCTCCGTAGCAGACAAGCCAACTAAAGCCCTCCCAAACATCTGAAGCAAACCGAAAGACCCAGGAGCCCAAGAAGGAAAAACAGGAGCCATCTACAACATACACTGTAAGGACTGTCACAGCCACACTGTAGGACAGGCAGGCAGAAGGCTGGCGGGGCGCATCCATGAGCACCAACTAGCAGTCAGAAGACACGATGAAGACTCCCTAATCTCACAACACACGGACAGACTCAACCACGGTTTCAACTGGGAAACTGCCAGCATCCTAGACCAAGCCAAATCCAAAAATGCAAGGGAATTCCTGGAAGCTTGGCGTTGCGACAAGTCAGCCATCAACAGGCACATAGAGATAAATAACATCTACAGACTAGTCAAAAGAGACAATACAAAGGAAAGAGGAAGACCAGAACGCCTCCTCTCCAGCAGCCGACACCCAGATAAACAAGGATTATCACCAGACACACAATCCAGCAGAAAACAACACCCTAATCAAGGAACTACCAAGGAGGAAACCACACCCCACCCAACACTGGCAGGGCAAGCTGCTGTCTATAAGGAGGGAGCAAACCCCACTCCCTTCTAGCACTGATGATGTTACCTAGACGGGTCATGAAACGTCTGCAGGAAAACAACCAAGGACTCCACAGTTCAGCTGTGAGCTGCATAGATTCTCTTCTATCAGGACAGATGAAAGGCCTGGGCTTGGCAGGAGGGTGAAAATTCTGGGAGTTGCAGCCCACCCATCTTCAAGTCGCCAAGGTTGAGAAACCCTGCTACGGATTCTCTTGAATCTCACCTGCCCTGCCACAGTGCCCCATCGCTCCAGACAAACCCTTTTTGCAGAAGGACTGCCCAGCTGCAAATCTTGCTGAGAAATGCAGGAAAATCTGCCTACGCTCCCTGAAGAAAGCAGCCACGATCCTCCCGGCACCCTTATCTTACGTGGTACTCTGTGCCACCTCTCCCCACCCCATGCTTCGTGCAAAGAAGGTGGGATTCCCCCCCCTTCTGCTCTCGGTAGGCGATGCAGCTGGCGATAGTGAAAGTACAAGTGAGAAATAAAAATCCAGGCAAGACCCCCCAAGGCCGCCGCCGTGCGTTCTCGCAGCAGAGATCTGGGGAGACACAGAGGGGAGAACCTTTCTGCAACGTGGTGGCGGGGCTGGGTCACACCACCGCCGGGTGCCGGGACCAGCTTCAAGCCAGCGTTTCCTAACTGGGACACCCAGAACCCAGCATAAGCTTCTGCAAGTGGCACGCCTGACCCACATGAAGCCAGCAGGTTGGCAAAGCTGGAGGCCTATTGGCAACGCCACCTGGCCTGTGTTAAAAGCCACAGTGGCGTCCCGCACATGGGGTTGTGTTTGTGGAAATGACGTGGATGAGCTATGGGCGAGGCATTGTGGGTTCTTCCCCAAACCCTGGCTTGTAATCTGCAGGGTTATTTGTGCGTTGGCTTGATTGCAACAGCACGCTGCTCCAATCAGAGGTAAAAACATGTGTCTTAAAACCCCCAGATGCCTCTGGAATCCACACGATAAAACACCCTCGCAGAGACGGCCCGTATCAGCCGACCTCAAGTGCCATCCTATCGGCCAAAGACACCTGGGAAAAGGAGGGTCTTCCACTCTTTCCTGAAGGAAGACCCAAATTTGGAGTGGGGGGGGGAGAACAGAGGGCTTTCTGGATGAAGCACCGAGCATGGAAGACCCTGCAGAAAAGTAGGAACGGCCGGTCCTTTCTTTGCATCGCTGGGCCGGCTCTCAGTGAAGTAAAATGAGTTGCCGGAGCTCTCTCTAAACTGCTCTTGTCCCTGTCTTTGAACTATTATTTTGGTTAAAAAAGAGAGAGAGAGTTTCCTCTCCCCCAAACCCCAGGTGGGCAGAATTCCAGGCAGGGCTGGCACCCGGGCTTCATCCTGGTTACAGAGCCGTGGGGAGGGGGTAGAAGGACCCCGCGAGAGGCAGCACCGTTTAATGCGCCCCCCTCCCCGTAACTTTCTCCACACTGCATTCTTTGAGAGCAGGGAGATTTTTCCCCCCACCATTGCTTTTTATGATTTATTCATTTAGCCGTCAAGAAAGCTTAACCCGGCGGCCTGACTTATGCATGATCGTCCTAGGCGGCTCGCCATGACGAATCAGGAATAAATATAGCCCATGGGACCCCCAACAACACCACGTATCCCAAAAAGTGCAAGAAAAGAAAGAAGAAAAGCAGAAAGGAAAGAAAAAAGATACAAAGCAGCGGCTTCCAATCTTCTTCCCAATTGTGGTCGCTAAACGAGGATGACTTGTTCAAGCCACAAGCTTGCTCAGGGAAGTCTAGTTTCAAAATCCCAGTAATTTGATCTGGTGTCCTATGGACTTTATTCTTCTGGCAAAGGTTCCTTTCTTGCCCAACTTAGTTAATTTCTGAGACTGCACTTACTTGTTCCGCAAAGAAGATGAAAGTGGTTGCTTGTCTCTCTATATAATGCAGAGAAATGCTGTTTCAATCTTAATTTTTTTGGGCCATTTACACAGTTGTCTGGCAAAAGAGACATGGACCTCAAGTCCAGGGGCTGAGTTGGCTGCAGAGGGGCTTGTGGAAGGGTCAAAAAAATCGAGCGGGTGGCCCTGAGCATGTGCTCGAAGCCCTGCACCTTTTTAATGTGTGATGCACAGAAAAGAGGAGCGGGGCTTCCCTCGTGTGATGGTGGCTGCCATTCTGACTCTTTTGACCACCCTCCTGGCTGATGCTCCTCTCTCCAGCCAAACGTCTTAGCCCAGAGGCGGGTCATTTTGGTTCTGTATTGTTGCATGAACCATCAATAAAATTAAACCAGCTCATTGAGTAAATCCCTTTATTTTCATTATTTCAGATTTTGACCCTTCCTTTCTGCCCTAGGGGCACTCAAGGCAGCTGGCCACACCTTACAAAACATGGACTGTTCAGATGCCATTAAAAAAAACCCCCAACCGTTCCAATCTGAATGAAAAATAATTTGGTCCACAAAGGTCTATGCGAAGAGGAAGGTCTCGGCTCCTTTTCTAACAGTGGCGCGGATCAGGATCACGTAGGGCTCCCTGCCGGGGAGGGAGGAAGGGAAAGCGGCCCCTTCTGGTGCCCATGTGGACGTCTGGGAAAGGGAGGAGGGCCTCTTCTGGAGGGCAAAGGAAACCCTTCTCCGCCCGGGCGAGGGCTGCCACCAGGCCTGGCGATGCTTTTAAAGGGAGATTAGATCAAGGATTGCAGGAGGAGTTCGGCAGATTTGGCAATAAGTCAGGCCTCTTCTAAGGTTATTCTGAAATACGTTTGGCCATTTGCTGAGAGGCCGGTGCCGGGGTGCAATAAAAGGGCACAGGGATGCAGAAAAGCTGGACCGGCAGGTTCGCCTCACTGCTCTCCTCTTCTCTCCTCGGCCTCTCCTCCTGCCTTCGGACGGCGGTGTCAGGATGCTGCGCATATTCTCTTATCTCAGCTCCGAGGTCGACTGGTGCGAAGCAAACTTCAAGCACTCGGAGTACATCGCTGAATATTACAACACGGTAACTCTCTGCCGGACATGCGAGCCCCCCTTTGGCTAGGGCTGCGCCCCCCTCTCTCCCCCTCACCCGTGGGGGGAACCGATGCGCCGGACCATCTCTTGCCACTGAGCGCCCGGCTGCAAAGGCTCCTCGTCGCCTCCATCAGGAGGTCATCGAGCCGTGATGTACCAGCCACAGGATGTCACGATGCGCGTGGCCCCGTTAGCCCACCCCCCGCAAGCCAACAGCCCCACAACCAGGGCAAAAGGAGCAGGCAGGGTTGGTACTTGCTGCCCCATTGCGCTGGGTCATCCACTCTCCGTGGAGGCTTCTCCAGTCAAATCAGAAACACACCTCGTGGTACTGACTCTTCCCAGCCTGTCCTGAGGTCTAGGATCTTGAATTTTTGCAGCATTAGGCCTGCTAACTTTGCAGCAAGGGGCCCTGGACGCAGTGTTTTTTTCCAAGCAATGTCATAGCTCCCTGGAGCAGGGCTACTCAACCTTGGCCGCTTGAAGATGGGTGGACTTCAACTCCCAGAATTCTGGGAGTTGAAGTCCACCCATCTTCAAGTGGCCAAGTTTAAAAAACACTGGTCTGGATCCACCTTAACTGCTTACCATCACACTGTCCCCCTTCCCAGTTCTCCCCAGTTCCTCTTCTGAGAGTGGCTCAAGAAATTTTAAGACCCCCCTTCCGATGTCAGCATGATCAATTTCCTATGGGGCCAGCGCTTTGCTCCCTTCGCAGCGTCTCCTCCTCCATAAGCCAGCCAAAAGCGTCTGCTTTTGGTTCTGCCGACAGCCTGCAAGAAACTACAATTGAATGTAGGCTGTCATACACCCTCCTGGGTACTGCGTGGAGCTGGAGGGCTGGAGAAGGGCTGGGTACCAGGTTAGGGCAGGGTCTGGGTCAGGAAGGAGAAGGTGGGATTGCAGACGCCCCCAAGTCTGCGCTCAAGGGATCAGCAAGCAGGCTGGAAATGTTGGGCTTGGTCTGTGAGCAGGACATGGGAATTATTTTGAAAGATCGAAAGATGTCATCCTGAGCAAGTGAAGCATGCAATGGGAAAGGAAAATGCAATTAATAATTCATTTGCACCATTCATTGCAATTCTCCGCAGCTTCCTGTCTTTGCAAACCAACCTTGCTTCCATCCAGCGATACCCACGGAAGGGTCAAAACTGTCCATGTTAGCTAGGCCCTGGCGTAGCATGGGTTTCTAATTTGAACATCCACTTGCCCTTGCCGGTGTAAGAAGGTTTCAGCAATGGGTTCCTCAAGGAGCTGATGTTATCCCTAAGAACAAAAGCGAGAATTGATGCCTCCCTGGTTTCCCCATAGGGAGGCTTTCCAAATTGATGCCAGACCTTTGAAGTAAGTCAGATGGTGCAAGGATTCCAGAAAAGCTGTTCCAGAAATAGGGCAGAGCAGAATAACAACCTGCCGGTGTGTGAATCACAGAGTCCTAGGCTTCAAAGGGACCTTGAGGTCTTCTAGTCCAGCCCCCTGCCCAGGGCAGGCATCCTCAGACCACCCCAGGCAAACGGCCGTCCAAGGATGGAGCACCCCTGACTTCAGCAGGCAGGCTAGTCCGTGGCTTAATGCTTCTCACAGTCAGGAAATTCCTTCTGATTCTGAGGCTGGCCATTCCTTTGGTGGGTGCCCAACTCTGAACGCAAACATGCCGCGAAGCAGCCATCAGAGCAGGCCCCTCCAGTGTCCCCTGATAGCAAATTGAGCATTGGAAGGAGCCTTGCTGTGTCCCTCAGTCAACATAACCCACGTTTAATAGAGAGAATTATCAGCAGGCACAACATGGCTGTTTTCGCCCATCGGTTCCTGCCTGAGGTTTTGAAAACGCGCATAAGAATTGATGGATGAAAACAGCTTAGAAATGTCCAAGATTAAATTCCACCTTGGCCCTGAAGTCCAGCCCCTCTCCCCCCTGAAAGCGGACTGCTGAAATCAAGTTCTTGCGGGCGTTGGGTCAAGGTGTCTGCGCACGAACATTTCTGAGAGCAACAATCCAGACGGAGCCATTATCAGTACACGGAAAGGAGATTCCCTTACAGGAACTGCGTTAGAGACCCTGGCGAGGCTCTGCACCGAGCTGGCCGCGTCCTACCAGGGGGAGTCACGAGGGAAGTGCTCTGGGTCTGGGAATCTGGAAGAAAAGGCCCTAGAAGGGGACTGGTCAATCCCTTAGGTCAGTGTCTCTCAACCGTAGCAAAGTAAAGATGTGTGGACTTCAACTCCCAGAATTTCCCAGCTGGCCAAATGCTGATCTAGCCTATCCCAAAAGATCCAGGATTTTGAATTTTTATAGCATTAGGCCTGCTAACTTTTCAGCAAGGGGCACTGGGTGCAGTGGGTTTTCCTTCTGTGTGGACAAGCAACGTTATAGCTCCCCGGAGTAGGGTTTCTCAACCTTGGCCACTTGGAGGTGGGTGGACTCCAACTCCCAGAATTCCCCAGCCAGCATCGAATTCTGGGAGTTGGAGTCCACCCATCTTCAAGTGGCCAAGGTTGAGAAACACTGCCTTAGACAAAAAGGAGGAAAATGACAGCTAAAGGGGGAATACAGAATCAATCCTCCCTCTCCCTATGGCCCCACACACTCCCCTCTGCCTCGGTTGGTGGCTTCTGGAGGTCACCGGGTGCCGAAGAGTCAGCGCCGCTGGCTTTGCACCTCCAACAGTTTTGCACCGTCCAGATTTCAAAAATCAAATCATCCCCCCCACCCCCCGTTCCTCTTCCCCTTCATTCTTTTCCAGATCAGCAACGTCGCCTTTTTCCTCCTGGCGCCTATGATGTTATGGCTGAACACCGATTACATCGCCTACCGTCCCACACCGATTCGGAGCTTCGTCATCTTGCAAATCTTCATCGGTAGGTGCCCAAGAAGCCGGAGCCTTGCTTGCCCCCAGGAGCAGAAGGCCGGGCCCAATCCCCAACCTGCCTGTCAGCCCTGCGAGGTAGTCCAGGCGAGCAGCACACCCGGGAGTACTAGCTCTGTCTTTACTGTAAGGTTACATTAACGGGATCTTGCAGGACTCAAAGCGTTTCTCCCCTCCCCTCCTTTTACTCTCCGGAAAACTAGGGAGGGCGCCTTTATTTATTTATTTACTTACTTACTTACTTATTTTAATTTCGATAGCCACCCGTCTCAACCGAGTGGGTGGCTTTGATGATTGTTCTGGGCGGCAGAGAACCATAAACACAATTAAAGCAATTAAAGTGGGACGCGGTGGCGCAAGGGCTTAAAGACGCTGGAGTTTGCCGGTCAGAAATTATTGGGGCTCCAGCAGGTTGGAGCCCGGCTCCGCGGGACAAGGTGAGCTCTTGTCCCTTGTCCTAGCTCGTGTGCCAACCCAGCATTTTGAAAGCTATTACATCTGCGAGTAGATAAATGGGTACTCCCGTTTAGACGGGCGGAACCGGCGGTGCTGCGCGGGGGAGGAAAATACCGGTGCTGCCCGAATCTCCGAATGCAGCCGGCGTGAGCGACAAGCGATACGAGCGGTGAGGAAGATCTACGGAGGAGGAAAAGCCCGAATGACCCCCCTAACGGCCCCTGCTGGTCGTAGGATTCATTGTATAAAGATCTGTACTTTGAGAGCCGCCCAGAGTTCCCCATTGGGGGGAGATGGGCGGACAATAAATCGAATGTATAAATAAATAAATAAATAAAGCGAGTGCAATACAGCGCAAAACAAATACTGTACGCAGGCAGCGGAGGAAGGGAAAGGGAAAGCGGAGGAACGGAACGGAACGGAACGGAACGGAACGGAAAGGAAAGGAAAGGAAAGGAAAGGAAAGGAAAGGAAAGGAAAGGAAAGGGAAAAAGAGAAGGAGGGAGGGAGGGAGGAAAGGGAGGGGAGGAGAGGAGAGGAGAGGAAAGGAAGGGAAGGGAAGGGAAGGGAAGGGAAGGAAAGGAAAGGAAAGGAAAGGAAAGGAAAGGAAAGGAAAGGAAAGGAAAGGAAAGGAAAGGAAAGGAAAGGGTTCCATAATGACCAGCATAATCATATACTGGTGCAATGTCCCTTCGGAGACGCTCCCCACGCGCTCCCTCCTTCCGCGTGCCGGTCGCCCGGCCCGGCCCGCGGCTGTCCGTCCCTCCCGGGGTCATTCCCACGGACCGTCGCGCTTCCCCTCCCCGCCTGCCCGTAAGACGCCTTTCCTCTTCCCCCGCGAGGAACGAGGCGCCCTCGCGCTGCATCCGACTCGGCGCAGCCGGGACGCTTCGGAAGCGCGCGCCGCGGTCACGCGAAGGCGAACGCAGCGGGCGTTCCAGGCGCGCCAGTTGGCCGACCCCAGAGACGGCTATCCTGGAAGGGGGCAAATTTGGGGGGAGGGAGGGAGGGGCGGCAGCTTGTCCTCCTGAGGTTCAGTCCCGGAAGGGGCACCACCAACCCTTGTTGGCCTTCTGGGGGTTGAGGGAGGTTCTGCTTTTAGTATTTCCAGAGTAGGAATGAGCGGGAAGAGGACCAGACCGTCTCATCTTCTCCTTAACCTTGTCCAAGTCCCCCCCAGCGGCCCACATTGCCCTACCTGAAATGAGGCCATTTTGCAGCCAGATGTTGGCAGTCTGATCTTAGAGCGTGTGCAGAGTGCCTTGCCCGCAGCAGCAACCACAGCGGGTGAGATGACTTGAAGGGGTGTTAATTCAGGGGCAGCCCCAGAACTTCTCCCTTTCAGGAATTAAGATCCTAAATTCCGGGAGTCCAATGCCCAGAACTCTCTGCCTGGCATCTTAATGGGACCCGGCTGACTGTGCTCGCTGGGTGGCTGGAGAGGCACCCCCGGGAGGCTCAGGCACCATCCCTCTGGGTGCCAAGGCACCAATGTGGTGGGCACCATTTGCCCATGGCTGTTTCGATAGGCGTGAGATGGCCAGGCCCTTGTGGGGCGATGCCATGACACGTGCGCCTGAAGCTGCCCTCCTTCGCCCCCAGGCCTCTTCTCCTTGTACTACCACATGACTCTGAGCTACGCAGGGCAGCTCCTGGATGAACTCTCCATCCTCTGGACCATGTGCGTCTCTTACGCCTTCTGGTTCCCCGCCCGCCATTTCCCCGGATTCATCAAAAACAGGTAGGCAAGGCCCGCCGTGCAGCTGGAGGGGCCACCGCTTCCCTGCGGTCGGACCACCAGAGGGGGTGGAGGGCGGGCAGCCTTCTTGGGCACTGAAGACCAGCCTGCTGGCAGGGCAGGGGGGTCTGAAAGCAGCTGGAAATCAGGGTGAGCAGGCTGCAGTCACCTTGGCCAAAAAGGTCCCGCAGCTTTTGGATAGGGGACCCAAACCTTGCTGGACTCATTTGATCATGGGTGAAACATCTGGAGCCAGGGGTGGTGCACCTTGGCAAAGAGCTGTCTCCCAGTGGCTGTGTTAGGTGGTTGAATGATGCCAAACCCAGTGAAAAGGGTGGAATTGCAGAGCAAGCTTAGTCCCCCACCCCGAAGGTTAGCGCTAACAAAACTTGGTGTCTTCTGCAAATGTGCCTCCCAACCTCGGAATCACACACGGGGGAAGGTTGGAGGCTGAGCCATGCCGCTGGTTCCCACTCCCCGGCGGCAGCCCACCCCTCACGGCCCCCATCAGCAGTGGCATTCTGGAGGAGCAAGGGCAGTTGTCCCCTTAGAGCAGTGTTTCTCAGCCTTGGCCACTTGAAGATGGGTGGACTTCAACTCCCAGAATTCCCCAGCCAGCAAAATCCATGGCTGGCTGGGGAATTCTGGGAGCTGAAGTCCACCCATCTTCAAGTGGCCAAGGCTGAGAAACACTGCCTCAGAGTCTTTGCATTTTATTTTTGCTCAGGGATCCCTCAGCTCCCTTCCTCCTCCTCCACCCGCAGCACATTCTTGGGGCTGGCAGAGAGAGGAAGTGGCCCCAAATCCTCCAGGGAGCTTCTGTGCCTGAGGGGAGACTAGAGCTATATATTATATTAATTCAACCAGCCAACCAACCAACCAGCTTGGGTCTCCCCAGGCTCCCTAGTCCTCCACCTTCCCCACTACACCACACCCCAGCTCAGGAAACGACCGATGAGAGGCATCCCCAAAAGGGGCAGGGCTTGATCCCATGGTTCTGGCTGCCATCTTGACTTTTTTGACCTCCCCACCCTGGTGACATTCAACTTCAAGGGGCCAGCTCCAGGGGGTGCAATGTTCAGCTCTCTCTTGAGCTGAGCGGGAGCGGAAGAAAAGCCCGCTGCTAAGAGCCGTTGCTCACCTCTCGGGAAAGCCCGCAGACCCCTGGCAAAGTGGGGACGTGGGCTGGGAATTCCCGACTCCCCCCATGATGTCACTCCACCGCTGTCCCATTCTCTAGAGTCCCAGTTGCCCCCAAACTTCCTTTTTTCCAAAAAAAGGGTCAGCCCGGGGCACGTATTTCCCAACCCAATGCGGAAAAATGCTCAGTAGGACTTTAGTTCAAAATTCAAGGTTTCCATTCAGCACCATGAGTGGGGGGGGGGGGTCCTCTTTTGAAGCAGTATGCATTGCCATCTAAGGAGGGTACAATGCCCCCCACCCCGCCACAAAGCCGTTTACTCATTCCAGAGTTAGCTAACCCTTATGGAGCAAAATTGGTTCAACGGGTCAGTTCCTGCTACTTCCCGCCTGGCACCCGCCTGGCAGGCACAAGCCAAGCCTCGGGATGATCCGACAGTCCTGGGGTGTCTGCAGGGCATGGTCCAGAAGGTCAAGAGGCCAGCCACGACGGGGCGATCAAAGCTCTGCCTGGGTTTTACGTGCATCACATGCTTTTTTGAGGGTGCCCTGCAGACCCCCTGCAGCTGTCTGTGCTGACGAGGAGGGGGAGGGGAGGGGGAGGGGGAGGGGAGGGGGAGGAGGAGGCGGCATCTCCAGGGTAAAGGGCATAAACGTGGCCGTGCCTCCCTCAGGGACCAGTTCATCACCTTTGTGGCCATGGTGACGGTGACCAGCACCTTCATGTCTTTTGTGAAACCGGCCCTCAACGCTTACGTCCTCAACTGCGCGGCTTTCCACCTGCTCTATCTGGCATACCAGGAAGTGCGAAGGTAAGAAAGGGGCCGAGCTCCACTTTCTTGCACCCCGCCCAGTGGCCGCCGACCCCTGCAAAGTGGACAGGGCAGACCACTCTGATTTTGGCCTCGTGTATGGCAGCCCTGCGTGGAGGGACTTGTGGCTGGCGTTCCATGCAGCCAAGCGAAGGGGGGGCTGGGCGGGACAAGGCTGCTTCTGTGCTCCTTCTGCAGCAGGCCGCCGGTGGGCACCCTGCCCACACAGGAAGGGGCATCTCTGCCTCTGCCACGGGGACAAGGCCTTGGGGGTCGTTTGCCAGCCTTCTGAGATGGGGTTTCCCTGCTCAGCATAGAGGAGGGGCTTCTGAGGGAGCACAGCCCAGAACAGTTACTCCTGCAGAGTGGCCACGGGTACTCTCTGCTGGAAGTCCCCTGCTCATCCAGTCACCTTTGACCTGCAATTAAAAATATTCACTCGTCCAGAGTGGCCACTGGCAGCTTAGCCAACAGTCACGGCGATTCTGCCGCAGGAAGCAGTTCGCCGTCCATCTGTCTGGATCAGGCAACCGTCTGTTGGACTCCCATCCTGGGCAGCAGGTTGGGCTAGACCTCCAAGGTCCCTTCCAACTCTATGATTCTATGATTCGGCCAGTCTAGCGCAAGACTCGCCCACATGAGAAGGCATCTCTGCTTTGTGCCCTTGCCCGAGTCTTCAAGGAGTTTGAGACAACCTGTCGGATTCGCCCCTTCATCCGTTTTGGGGTAGGCTAGATCAGCGTTTCTCAACCTTGGCAGCTTGAAGATACCTGGACTTCAACTCCCAGAATTCCCCAGCCAGCTATAGCTGTATATAGCTATATAGCTATAGCTGGCTGGGGAATTCTGGGAGTTGAAGTCCAGACATCTTCAAGCTGCCAAGGTTGAGAAACACTGGGCTAGACGGGCAGCCTGAGAGATCCAGCTGAGAGACTGCATGAGGTCCACTGGTGGCTACGTGAGCATAACCGGGTCAGTGAAAGGCCTCCTGGCTACACTCACACAACAGATTAAGCCTGGCTAGCGCTGACCTGGGTTCACTAGCCAGGAGGAGCTGCTGTGGGAACTCAGGCACCGGCCGATGCGGCTTGAACCCAGGTTGCTGCTTAGCGGAACGGTCAGGGTGAGACCTCGGGGAAGGGTCCCCCTTTGCAGGGCAGCCCAGAACAGGGACTCATGCCGGGAGACAGCAGGGATCCTCCCTGGGATCTGAGTGTTTCAAAAGCCCGCCTGGGGCATCTGATCTGTTGGGCTGCAGAGGCACCTCTAACTCACCGGGACCTGGACCTCTTCCTCAGGTGCAGCAGCCCTGTGGTCAAACGCGTGGCAGTGACCATGACCTTCTGGTGGGTCATCGCCATCAGCTGCTGGCTTGTGGACAAGTTTTTCTGCAGCTTCTGCCAAAAGCTCAACTTTTGCTACCTTCACAGCTTCTGGTAAGGAGGAGGGAGAAGGCAAACGCCCCTGCTGGGGTCTGTCTTGCTGGGAAGGGTTGCAGCGCCTGGTTGCAGGGGCGTGGGAGGGGGCGTGTACTTCCTGAAGAGCAGGGCTGGACTAGATGCCTCTGAGGACCCCTCAGTTGCCACTCAGGGTGGAGAAGCCTGAAAGACAATCTTTTGCTATAACAAATCCCCTTCTCCTTCTTCTCCTCCTCCTCCTCTTCTTCCTCCCCCTCCTCCTCCTTCTCCTCCTCCTTCTCCTTCTCCTCCTCCTCTTCCTCCCCCTCCTCCTCCCCTCCTTCTCCTCCTTCTCCTTCTCCTTCTCCTCCTCCTCCTCCTCCTTCTCCTCCTCCTCTTCCTCCCCCTCCTCCTCCCCTCCTTCTCCTCCTCCTCCTCCTCCTCCTTCTTCTCCTTTTCCTCCTCCTCCTCCTCTTCTTCCTCCCCCTCTTCCTCCTCCTCTCCTTCTCCTCCTTCTCCTTCTCCTCCTCTTCCTCCCCCTCCTCCTCCTCCTCCTCCTCCTTCTCCTTCTCCTCCTCCTCCTCCTCCTCCTCCTTCTTCTCAACAATGTGAAATTGCAGCTGCCCATTCTTTAGCTGGTGTTGGCTGTCATTCACATTGAGTTCTTCCCAAGACCTAAGATGCCATAACACAGGGTTCCTCAGCCTTGGCCACTTGAAGATGCATGGTTGAAGTCCACCCATCTTTAAGTGGCCAAGGCTGAGGAACCCCACCCTAACGTATCTGTGTCATCTATGAGCAGATCCAAGCAAGGAGGCCTTTCGTAATTGACAGACAGAAATTGTGTCAATGTGCAGATTTCTTAGTGCCGTCCAAGGCTTTTTGGAGTGGCACCCCGTGTGCCGATAGCCCCTGGGACCACCACGGCCGGTTATGCCAAAATCTTTCAGCTTCGGTTTTCAGATCTTGGCAGTTTATGATCTTCTCCAATTAGCACTATAATGGTTGGTTGCACGGTCAGCCAGATGTTTAGACTGGATCTGGCACTTTTGTCCACCTATCAGTTCTTCCCAATATTATTACAATAATTATTATATACACATCAGCATGAGGTCCCAATATTATCATTACTGGTCGCACAGTCAGCCAGATCTTTAGACTGGACTTGGCATTTTGACCCACCTCTCGAGTCCTTCCCAAGGACCTGGGATGGGCAGACGTTGCTGTTTGATGGGGTTCAAGGTATCATTGCAGGATGGAAGCTGTTCCAAGGAAAGCTGCCTTTTGCAATGGACTGATGGTGATTATAACAATAACAATAATTGTAATCATCATCATCATCAGAATCCTATTTAAGCAACCCTTTGGGCCTCACCCTGAGGGCAATGGCTCCATAGGCAGGTCCCCGCCTTGCCTGGGGAAAATCCCAGATTCAGCCGGCTCCATCCTACTGAGTCGGTGGACCCGTCCAGCGTCCGGCCTTCTCTCCACCCCGGGGCCGGGAGGGCCAGCTCACAGGAGCAGCCAAGCAACCTCCTCAAGGGGAACCAGATGCCCCCATCTTGCTCCGCTGGCACGGCCATCCCGTGGTGGGCTTACAAGAGAAACCATTGTCGACCTCCTTCCAGAGAGCAGGGCTTGGAGGGGTCGGCGGCACTGTCCGGGGGGCCTGGTCAGCACCAGCAGAGGCACGAAATTCCTGGACTCTTTGCTCCTTCTGAGCGGAGCATCCCCACTGAACTCCCAGCCTGTTCGGGCAGAAAGGCCACCTTCACACAACACTTAGCCCTGCCAGGGAAAGACCTGGCTCGATTTTAACCATGGCTGGGAGTCATGGCACCTTGTGGCTGGTGCAAACTCAGCCCGTGGGGGTCACTTTAAAATCCAGTGTATTGCATCAAGCCAGAACGTAGGTGAACTCAGGGGAGGGGCTGTGTTGCACCAACACGGCCAGCGTGCAAAGAACGGGCTCGTGGGATTGTGGGAGACGGACCCCTCGCCTCCCCCACGCTTCAGCCTCACCACGGCCCCGCCAAGCAGGTCTCAGGATCCGTCCCAAACCTCAGTGCCCGACCGTACCTTTGAACCCGCCTGGGGCAGCGTCATTCACCGTTGGCTGCTAACGTCTTCGGCGGGGAGGCTGGGGGGGCGGAGGGGGGCAGCGGGAGGGGCGGGGGCCGGAATTGGCTGGAGCGTTTCTGAGGCTCTGCCGGCTTCATCCGCAGGCACGTCTTCATCAACATCGCCCTGTTCCACTGCATCTCCCTGATCCTCTTCTTCGACATCTACTTCGACCTGCCCAGCAGCGAGCCCGCAATGGAGTTCTGGCCCAGCAACGCCTTCCCCATCACGCTGCCCTACGTCACTGTCCGGAAGCCCCTCAAGTGGTGCTAGCGGGGTGGCGAGGAGGAGGGCAGCTGGGGGGCTGGCGACAGGGGCCGCCCCCACCAGGTTCCCCCGCACCGAGACCTGCGGCTATTTATGGGGGCCTCGGGGCCGGGCTCGGGGGGGGCGGCTGGGCCGTGCGCAGCCCCCAGTCGCCCCGGCACATTGCGCCTGCTCACTGGCCCGCCTCTAAATCGGCAGCTGCGTCTGCAGATGCAAAAGACAAACCAAAGCCCAGAAATTCACCTTAAACCCGTTTTGATACCTTCAAATGGTGGCAAAGCTGGAAGCGGCTGCAACAGGCTGGAGCCAGCGGGCAGGGCCGGCCGGGAGCAGGTCTGGCCGGGGCCCGGTGCCTCGGGCGTCCTCGCCTCGCCTCGCCTCTGCTGGAAGCCGTCCTGCTCAAGGTACGGTCAACAAAGTCAAGATGGCGGCCACAACGGTGTGATCGAAACTCGGCCTGTTTCTTAGGTGCACCGCAGGCACCATCTTGACTTTTCTGACTCCATCCCGCAGACGCCCCCATTGGGTGCGCTGTCTCGGTTGGGCCAGACTGAGAAAGCTGCTTCTAACCTTTAATCAGAATCTGCCTTCCTGTAACTTAAACCCACAACTCCAAGTTCTTCCCTCCGGAACGAGAAGAAAAGCAAGGACTTGATTTGTCGCACGCATTCTGCGGGATCCTTTCCGGGGTCTGCAGAGGGCTGCCAGGCCTTGCCCGCTTCTCTTGGCTGAGCCCGCCCAGCTTCTCCTTCTCTGGCCCAGCCGCCCTCCTCGTCCTGCTCTGAACGTGCCCCAATTCCTTTGAATTGTCCCTATCTGGACTCAGAATGCATGTAGGGACTTTGGGGCAGGGCAGGGCGGGGGCAGAATCTGACCAACACACAATAAAATGGAACTGCTATTTCCTCTGATTTAGGCGTTATCGTTCTGTTGAAGCTGCCGCGAATTGCACCTGTCTTCTTTGCAGCCAGATGCTGCTGATGGCTCATACGCTGTTTGCAGTCAGCTGTTTTCCAAGACCTTTTTCATGCAGGCTGTTACCAAACTGGGTCTCTCCTCTATGGCGTGCAATTGATTTGCTTTCTCTTTTGTAGGAGGGAGGGAGGGAGGGGGGGAAGGAAGGAAGGAAGGAAGGAAGGAAGGAAGGAAGGAAGGAAGGAAGGAAGGAAGGAAGGAAGGAAGGAAGGAAGGAAGGAAGGAAGGAAGGAAGGAAGGGCGAAATCTCGCTTTTTTTTGCTTAGTTCCCCATCCTGCACGTAACGCTTGCCATCCTAAAGGGAGTGGAACCCCCCTGGCTAGGAAGAGGCGCAGGCTGAGCTGTCCGATTCAGCAGCGTGGATCGTGCTGGTCTCCTGTGCCTTCTGTTACTGAGAAAAGGGATCTTATTAATTTTGGGCCAGGGCGTGGTGCAGATACCAGGGGTAGGCAAAGCTGGCATCTTCCCAAGTTGCCAGTTTGAGCCAGCCATTCAAATCCCCACAATCTTACTGAGACAGACAAGAAAGGACCTTTTCTGGTAGGTAGGAGTGGGGCCATCGGTTGTAGGGGCATCGTCTCTTATCACATTTATTATATCAATATTACTTTTGCAACCAGTGTGTTAATTATGTCATATCTACACCACCTGACCTCAAGGTAGTCCACATGGCTCCCCTATGAGATAGGCTTGGCTGAAGGGGGTGTGTGAAGGTCCAAAGGCCACCCCAAGTCGTACATGCAAGGGAAATTTGAGCCCAGCTTCACTCCAAGGCAGATGCTTAAAGGGTTGGAGAATTCAAGTGGAAAGAACAGTTTATGGCAGCTGCTGGTCCCAGGTTTTTTTTGCAGGGGGGGGGGACATTGGCTGAGAGGTTCTCTTAACTCCTGGAGGGCCCCCACCAAGGGGCGAAGAGGGGGCCTGCATCCTCATGGGCACACCAGGCAGGTTGGTTGCAGGGCTGAAACGCGGCCAAAGATGCCCGTGTGCTGGGGGCACAAGCCAGCGATTTCACAGGGCTCGCCCACCCTCACTAAGCCTCCAGTGGGGCTGGACCAGTGAACGTGATGGCTCAGGGACGGGAATCGTGGCCAGCCACAGGAAGGGAACTGGCCGTGGGAAAGTCTGAAGGTGTGGATCTCCAGTCCTCAGTTTTTACGTCAATGCGGGTGATGTCATTTCAGTCTGGAGAAAAGGAGGAGGTGTCTGAGAACATAGACCAGATTGGGGCTTATCCCCTGCCCCCACCCCAGCCCACCCACCATTGCCCAAGAGCAGAGATGCACGATGTTGTCCTCACAGAACACCAGGAAGCCGACTCCACCCTGCTCCCACTGCAGCCAAACTTCTTCCTTACTTGTGTTTACCTGCTATGCTTCATTTCATTGCAGGCAACCCCCCTCCCTCTCCCCCAACAGCCTCCTGGGCATCGTGGCAGGAATGCCCCCTTCCCTCCCATCGCTGCTCGCTGCCGCCCCCCCCCCCGGCCAATTTGTTTACAAGCCCAGGGGTGGCAGGGAGGAAAGGTGGACTTCGGGTGGCTGAGCTTTTGGCAAGTTCTCCGGTGGAACAACGAACAGACGGGCTTTCTTCAAAAAGCCGATGAACGTGGCAAGGTTCTCCCACTTCCCCTTCTAACCCAAGTGAAGGGAAGGTAGGGCAATCGCGCTTCTTCCCCCTTTTCTTCTGCCAGTCCAGAAGGGGCAGCGAAGCAGGGCAATCTGCCAACGGGGCCCAGAGGACACGCTGGGCCATCACCCAAGCCAAGGAAGGGGCTGAAATTTGGGAAAGGGTAGCAATTCAAAGTGAGGCTTCTACAAAAGCGGGACTTTAAGTGAACTTGCATCCAAAGGTTTCAGGCCGCTCTCGGAAGTTGCCAACCAAGACCGCAGCTTTTGAACACAGCAGCTACTTGCAATCAGTCTCACGGGTTACCTGCGCTTGCATAACCAACCTGTCCCTGACTCACCCCAGTTTAAATCTTGCATCAGTCCATTTATTGAGGCATCTGCTGAAGCCAACCGCAGCTCACAGCAGCTTCTGCTTTTAATAAAATTGGTCGGTTGGAAAGGGCACTTCCGGACTCCTAATTTTCAGCGTCAGCCACATAAATTCCAGGTGTTCAATTTCATCAGCTGGGCCAGCCCAAATGCACTTGGCACTGATTCAGCGTATTCCTTTATTTTTTTTCTTTTCACTTTTTGCTGCTTTATTTTTTCCTATGGTATTTTAAATATTTATTTATTTATTTATTTATTTATTTATTTATTAAATTTATCCCCGCCCATCTCCCCCAAATGGGGGACTCTGGGTGGCTCACAACTCATTACAACGATAAATATATACAATTACACAAAACCTAAGACCTGTGCAAAACAATTACTAAAAAAGGAAGGGTCCAGGAGGCCGATGGTTCAGAGCAGCAAACGCCAGGGCTCCGAGGGGCTAGCCAACCTCACGCTTGATGTCTTCCCTCCCCACCCCAGGCCAAGTGGCAGAGCCAGGTCTTCAAAGCCCTCCGGAAGGCCGGGAGGGAGGGGGCCGGTCTCACCTCCGGGAGAAAGATGTTCCAAAGGGCGGACTATATATACATACACCCTGCCCCGGTTATATATAAAACAGCTTGCAACATACTATATATAGTTTCACGCAACACAGTCAATTGTTTATGATTTAATTTATAGGTCACCCAACTCACAAACAACAACTTTGGATGGCTTAAAACTAAGAATGACAGCTGGATACTGTAGTGGTTAGAGCACTGCCTTTGACGCAGGAGACTGGGATTCAAATCCTGGCTGGTACCTACCTTGCCAGGTGGGGTCCTTGGGCAAAGGCCCACTGACACTTCACCTGCCTACCTCAAATATGAGACTGACATGAAAAGAGAGAGTCACGCCAGCTGGGACGTCGCCCGGATTAACAAGGTGTGCGCCAGATGTTGGAGAACCAGGACAACCTTACCTGACATTAAGTGGGCTACGGGAACAAACCATACATGGACGAGACAAGAGAACCTGGACTTGACGGAATGCTACTACAACAGCGGACCTAATGAGAGGGGATATATGAAATGTATGAGGGAGCTATGGATTGACAGAAGGCCTACATCCACACTAACTGAGAAACAACTAGTTACCCAGCGCTTCAACATAGTGAAGAGGAAGCTGCTCTCACAACTTGAGATAGACCAACTCCATGTTACAACCCGGACTCAAGAAGACCCGGAAGAACATCTGGATGTGCAGCCAACACCTGAAGCTGGAACGTCACTGCCACCCCCTCCATTACAGAGCACAGCAGCTGATAGGCGGCAGAAGATCATGGATGAACTAGCTACAGTCAACTCTTGAGACGATCACCAAGGCACAGTGGAGAAGTGCCGTCGCATAGCATTGATTGATTGATTGATTGAATTTATTTGCCACCCATCTCCCCCAGAGGGCAGTTCTATATAAAAAGACTACATAGACTATATAAAAAGACTATATAGTATGCTAGAAAATGCCAACAGAGCCCTCCAGACAATCTCTACTACCACCATAACTCAGACTAATGAACTGGTATATGCTACAGCTGCTGTAATCCCAGAGAAGCTTAGCTACACGATCAAGAAGAACAGCAGTACATACCCGCCTGGAAAATGAGGTTGGAGGCCAAGATCGAGGCAACTCGGAGAGCAGGCAGTCAGCTGGTGGGACTACAGAAGGGCGTGGAGATCAAGGAGAAGACTCGGATGCTGAAAAATACACGGGCCTGACTCCATCTGAAGCCCTGGAGACTGCTAATCAAAGGCTCACAGCACTGGCTGCCGGGCTAAGGAGCCACACTTGAGAAGCAGAGGCCGAGAAGATAAATGCCCTGTTCCCCAGAGAACCATCCAAGGTGTGCTCCCAGCTGCAGGGCAACCACACAGTCACAGCAGAGCCACAACAGCAGAACTGAACAGTACTGGAAGAACATGTGGGGGAAAGAGAAGACCCCGAACACCAGTGCAAAGCGGCTGCAGGACCTGAGAGCAGACCACAGCCGGACAGGAACTAGTCACCACCACAGGAGCAGACATCCAACAGCGGGTCAAGAACACGAAGAGCTGGACGGCGCCTGGCCCGGACATGACCCATGCCTCCTGGCTAAAGAAACTAACAGCAGCGCATGAATGCCCAGTGGCACAGATGAGCCAGCTGCTAGCAGCAGGCTCCCCCCGACCGGCCAACCCAAGGAAGGACAGTGCTGATTGTGAAAGACCCTCACAAGGGAACAGCACCATCCAACTACCGGCCAATAACCTGCCTCCCCACAACGTGGAAAGCCCTGTCAGGCTACAGGACCATATGGGCCAGTACATGAGCACAGCTCAGAAGGGCATTGGGAACAACACCAGAGGCTCAAAACACCAGTTGCTCATAGACAGAGCAGTCGCCCGAGACTCAAGGTCTAGGCAGACCAATCTGAGCACAGCCTGGATTGACTACAGGAAACCCTATGACTCAGTGCCACACACACAGATCCGTGAATGCCTGGCACTATACGAAGTCAACAGGGCACTAAGGACCTTCCTCAAGACTGTGGAAGACAACGCTGGAAGTCAACTCAAGACAGCTCGCACAAGTGGCCATCAAGTGTGGCATATACCAAGGAGATGCACTGTCCCCGCTGCTGTTCTGTATAGGCTTGAACCCCCTCAGCCAGATAATCACAAGGTCTGGATATGGGTACAAGTTCAAGAGTGGAATCACCATCAGCCACCTCCTCTACATGGATGACATCAAGCTGTATGCCAAGAGTGAATGGGACATCGACTCACTGATCCACCTGACACAGATCTACAGTGAGGACATCGGGATGTCATTTGGATTGGAGAAGTGTGGGCAGATGGAAGTAAGGAGAGGGAAGATAGTTAAGACCAATGGGGTGGAACGACCAGTGGGCTCCTTAGCAGACATATAGACCAGCTACAAGTATCTTGGTATCCCACAGTCATGTGGGAACCACGATGAGGAGGCAAGGAAGACAGCAACATCCAAGTACCACCAAAGGATAGGACAGGTCCTGAAGAGCCAGCTCAATGGGAAGAACAAGATCCACGCCATCAACACGTACGCCCTGCCACTCATCAGATGCCCTGCTGGTATAGTGAGCTTGCCAAAGGAGGACATGGAGGCTGCCGATGTGAAGACCCAGAAGCTCCTCACAATGTACGGAGGTTTCCACCCCAAGTCCAACACCCAGAGACTGTACACCAGCCGCAAAGAGGGCGGGTGGGGTCTGATGAGTGTCAAAGCCACTGTTCTGGACGAAACCCAGAGCATCCAGGAGTGCAGCAGTAAGATGGCACCCAAAGGTGAGCTGCTGAGAGAACGCTTGAGGCAGCAGCAGACAGGGAAGGAAGCTCAAGTGGAGGAAGCGCCATGGCAAGACAAGACCCTGCGTGGGCTGGACCATCGACAGATAGCTGAGTGGCTGACATTGGGAAATCTCACCAGTGGCTGGAAAGGGCTGGACTAAGAGACAGCACTGAGGCCCTGATCACAGCAGCACAAGACCAGGCACTAAGCACCAGATCCACAGAAGCAGGGGTCTACCACACTAGACAGGACCAAGGTGCAGACCATGCAGAGAGGCCTCAGAGACAGCCCAACACAGAGCAGCAGAGTGTAAGATGCAGGCAGGAGCAGCATACACTGAATGGCACAACCAAGGAGCTGGCATTGTGTACAGGAACACCTGCACAGCGTATGGGCTAGACCCCCAAGTCCAGATGGGAGAGTCCACAGAAGGTCGTGGAGAGTAACAGGGCTAAGATCCGGTGGGACTTCCAGACCCAGACGGACAGGCAGGAACTGGCCAATCAACCAGACATCGCGGTGGTAGACAAGGACCAGAAGACAGCAGTGGTGATAGATGAAGCAGTGCCAAGTGGCAGCAACATCAGGAAGGAGGAGCATGAGAAGCTGGAGAAGTACCAGCGCCTGAAGGAGGATGTGGAAAGTCAAGGCCAAATGGGTCCCCGTGGTGGTCGGAGCCCTCAGGGCTGGCACTCCTAAGCCGGGTGAGGGACTCCCACCGATCCCAGGAGCAACAACCCAGCTCTCTGTCCAGAAGAGGGCAGGGCCAGGAGCAGCCCAGATCCTGCGCGGGACCCTCACACTCCCAGGCCTCTGGCAGAGGACCCGAGATGGAGGGAGGCGCAGACCACCCAGAGGGGCGAGGGGGGGATTTTTTATTTTAGTTTCACGCAACACAGCCAATTGTTTATGATTTAATTTATAGGTCACCCAGTTCACAAACAACAACTTTGGGTGGCTTACAACTAAGAATATATATAAATCTCCCCTCGCCCCTGTGCGTGGTCTTCAGGGACACCCAGGAGGGGCCAAAGGAGTGCTGGTCGTGGCTGCCACACGTGTAAAACAAGCAGGGGGGCTGCAATTATACAGTCATGGCTGCCATCTTGCCTTTTTTGACTGCCCCTGCAGACATCGGGGGGGAACACCCACTTTGGGGGAGGATCCATCCTGGTGCCTCGGTGCCCACGTTACTGTTTATTCTGTCTCTAACAAGAGACGCAACTCTTCAAGTGCCCAGAGGAAGTTCGAAGAGGAGGAAGAGGAGGTCAGCCTGCGCCCTGGACCTTCCACCCCAGTGGCCCTCGGCCCCGTCTCAGTGCTTTCCATTACATTTTCCTGCCCTCCCGCTCCTTTCTCTCCCTGCTGTCTGTCTGTCCATCTGCCCCACATCTGCAAGGGCTCCAGAACCTTAAAGGACCAACCTGGAACCCGTTCCTGAGTAACCATGAAAACAGAAGAGGGTGCCCACGGCAACCGACTCCAGGAAGCTACGCCCCTCAAAGGGGTCCAGATGGGAAGGCTCTCCTTCAGCCCCCAGAGGGAGCATGCAGCAGCCGAAACTCTTCTACCCCCAGCACGAGACCTACGCCTCCCGGCCTCTAGAGCGACCTGACGGCCAGCCCGGCCGAGCCTTTCCGGCTTTCGTCCTTCCAGAAAACCTTGCCTCTGTAGGTAGGCGACGTTGAAGCCGCTGCACTCTCCTCTTGCTCTACCCATATCCAGACTGGCCCCTCCAGGGGAGCCCCACGGAGGGCTCTCCTACACCTTGCTGGGCTTGGCCCCTCTTCGGGGAGGGCAGAGTTCCCTGCTGCAACTTCCTGGACCCTCAAGAGACCTGGCTGACTTCCCCCAGCAGCCCTCGGCTGCTGCCAGAGGAAAGGAATTCATCCAGCCTTTCGGGTTACCCCCCCCATCCATCCTTGGCAGGGCAGCTTTGTTTTCCTGCCCTCCAGCGGGAACAGGGGTGCAACCCCACTCTTCCACTACTTGAACCGCAAAGGGATGGGCCAACAGGTGAAATTCTCTGATGGGCCAGAGCTGCTGGAATCACACCACTTCTGCAGAGAAGGAATGCGCTCTGGCGCGTTTCTCCAAAAAGCGCTGACTGCTGGAGTTCCCTTTTGGGATGGGGGTGGGAGATGCCGTTTCACGCAGGATGTAGTTGGTTTTCTACCCATTGAGGAGAGCGGGATGATCCATGTGGCATAGCAATTGTAACCTTCACTTTAAGCTAAGCTAAACCTAAACTAAACTAAATCTCTATCCAGCACAAATAGCCAAGGGGGGAAAATGCACAAACTGGTTAAAAATTAATGTCACAAGGCAAGGTCAAGGCCCCGTAAAGCTTGCTGAAACACCTACATCCGAAACCTGCAGTGATTCAAATGGGAGCCATCACACAATCCAGAGTTTCAAAGCTCACCCGGAAGCAGTAAAAGAACCTGGCCTAATTTGAGAGCCATGGAAAGTGCCTGAATTTTCTTGTGTACTGTTACAGGGACACCCAGTTTGTACCACCCGCCTAGTCAAGATCTTTGTGCGACGCCCCCAGCAGGTAAATCTTCTGTGGTGCGTAGAAAGTAACCGTCAGGGCAGAGTGGCATCCGCTGGGCACAATGATTGTAGCTTGTTCCTTTTTTGCCCGCCACTGCTGTTCACCTCTCAGCTCCAAAGCGTCTTGATCCCCCGTGGATGCAATCAATTGGTGAGAGATCTTTGTTGTGACCCTGGAGGGGGTACATACATTCACAGCGGTTCCTGTCAACCGTTAATCGATAACCCTCATCCTAACCCACTGGCGGGGGGAAAGAGCAAAAAGAAGCAGATGGAATCGATTGGTGCGCAAGCCTCACTGGTGGGCAAAGAAGGAAGCAGAGCCATTATAGTAAATCCTGATTTGGAATTGGGCATGGGGGAAGTCGGATCCCTTTTTTAAAGGTTCTTGGGAGGGAAACGGGGGTAGCTGGACAGGCATCTTGCAGTGGTCCTGGAGATGGGCTGTGGGGTTGGGAGTCGCGCTCCACATTCTGGAGGCAGAGCTTCTCCCCCCAAGAGGAAAAGACCAGCCGTGGCGTTATGGGTGCCACAGTGCTCCTCTGCTTAATGCCCAATTTCTGGGCTGGAGGACTGATTGCTCCTGCAATTAAATCATCTATCTGTCCGTCAAGCCAGTGCACAGTGTGTTGCAAATGGTTTCTTGCATTGTAAGCATTCCCGTGTCCTGCATGCAGCATCTGTGGCTCGCTTTGGACAAGGCAGGGATAGGCTTTGCCCAGATTGGAGGGCATTTAGCTGGGCAGTTGGTCCCTGGCGTAAGGAAAGCCATCTTGTGCTCTACTGCAGGGCTCCTCAACCTTGGCGGCTTTAAGACGGGCGGACTTCAACCTGGCTGGGGAATTCTGGGAGTTGAAGTCCGCCCGTCTTAAAGTCACCAAGGTTGAGGAGCCCTGCTCTACTGAACAGACGGCTCTGTGCGCCTCCCAACGGGGCTTAGCCCAGACCAGTTTTGATCCTGAACCTTCCTTCGGCGGAGTGCCATGTTCGTCATTCATGTTTCTTTCTTGGCAGGCTTCCACATGGCACCCTGCGGCTGCTTCTTTGACCCCAGAATCTACCGCATTGAGTGGGCAACGGCCAATTTTGTCCAGCCCTCAGTGTATAAACTCTCCAGTGGGCCCAGCCCGCAAAACTCGTACCTTCTGGACAGCCCAAAGTATCTCAAGGGGCCGGTCCAGCCGCTGCCCTACTCCCCGTACCAGCCTGTGGCCAGCAACCCCCCCTTTGCCATGCCCTTCTTCAAGCCAGAGGGGTCCCCCGCCAAGCTGACGGAGCACGTTGGCTTCGTTGCCAACCTGGTCCACGGCCCTCCGTTTGTGGAGGTGCCCCGTCTCCAGGGCGAGGGCCTGGTGCAGGTGGAGGACCACAAGCTGCTTGCGGCGGTCCCGAGTTCGGGTCTGCAGGAGCAGCAGCACAGCCAAGGGGGCCCCTACCAGCATCTCGACCCCAGCCCCAGTCTGGCCTTCCAAGCCTTCAAGAGCTTCCCAGCGGAAGAGGGAGACTTTAAAGGCAGCGAGGCGCCCGTGGAGCTCGGGGAGCCCTCTCTGACCCCCAGCGCCCCTCCTGAAGACCCGGCCCCCTGCGAGGGGGCAGAAGAGCTGGAGCCTTGCCTGAACCTGGGGGGCATCATGCCCCGGGAAGCCCCCTTGCTGGGGGAGCCGGAGGAGGCCTTCCACCTGCTGGACCAGGTTCCTCTGGAAGATGCCATGAAGCTCTTCGACTGCTCGCCCGTCAGTTCTGACACGGAGGCGTCCCCCGGGGACCTGAGCCATGGCGGCCAGGGCGCCCCCCAGGGTGAGGGCGAGGGCGGGCGGGAGGGCGAGGACTCCTCCAGCGACATCCGGTCCCTCAACCTGCCAGACGAGCTGCTCTCCTTCGACTACAGCGTCCCGGAAATCCTCAGTGCCGTGACCAGCTTGGATTACCTCTACGACGTGAATGCCTTTGGGGAGGAAGCCCAGTGGGAGAGCAGGCCGTCCCCCCCGCCTCTCCCGAGACACACGTCTCCTTCGGGCGCAGAGGAGAAGAGGAGGAATGTTGCCCTGACCGCCAAGAGGGGCAAAGCTGGGGCCAGGAAGCCTGAGCTGGCATCCGTGCAGGGAGGCGACAGGCAAACTCCGGAGGCAGACCCTGCCCTGCTGGCCATCTGACAGGCACACGGGCAACTTGGACGTTACTTGACCAAAGACAGGAAATGGTCCGATTCAACCATTTTGTCTATTAAAAAAGCATATCCTGAAACGTAGCTGCCTCTCTCCCTTTCTCCCTTGGGATTCAGCTGCGGAATCTGTACGGGAACCGGCCCGCGCCCCAGCGCATCCCCCCCACCTCCTCTGAGAACTGTGGGAAGTGTGGTTGTCCTGGAATCTGGAGCTGGAAGGATCCCTTGAGGGCATCTAGTCCGCCCCCGGTCAGTGCGGGGATCCAAACGGAAGCGTCCGCGAGAGGTAGCTGTCCAGCCCCTGCCTGAGCACATCTGGAGAAGGGCAGTCTCCCCCTCTATAGGCCCTGGGCTTCACCCAGCTCTGACTGACGGGGAGGTGACGTTTAACAGTCGGGAAGTTTCAAAGAACATTAGGGCGGGTGCGCAAGGGAGCTTTCCCCCAGGTGCTGCAAAGGATGTCACAGGAGGCTGCTCACAGTCGATAAAAAGCCTTGGCTGACTCGGCACTACTTGTCTGCGCAGGTGCAAAGCCTGCACCTTCATTTTCTGCAAAAGTGGCATTCTGAGCAGACTGCAGTTTCGAGGGTGGCATTCCCCCGAGCCGTGACTCATGCAGAGAGCTAACTGGAAGCCTCCGATCAGAACCGGTTGTCCTGCAGTGCCTCCAGCAGGAGTAACACATGGAGCTGTGCAGGGAGGTGGCACAGCCTGGCTGACGTGATCTGCAAAGGCCTGGTCCAGGAGCTGCGGGACTACAGCTCCCATCCGCCTGGGAGGACCACAGGTTCCTCTCAGCCTCGAGAGCCATCTGGGCCAACCCGGCCTGCTGTGGGTGGCCGGGGGCTACCGGGGGAGAGCAGCCTCTTTCGCTCTTGTCTGCCCTAACTTGCCATCGCCCAGAAGCACCAGGCTTCCGCTTTCCACCACATTTTCAGGGTGCTTGGGGTTCCCTTCAGATCTCTCTGGGAGACATGCTGAAGCAGTGACTGTGGGGCATATTTTGAGACAAACGTCTTTCCATCATTCTCCTGGAATAGGACAGAAGGTGGGAGGCCAGGGAGACCGCAGGAGGAGAACACACACACACACACACACACACACACACACACACACACACAGCCACTAAGGAGCGCACAGCCATCACCCGTTTCTCTGATGTGTTGCTCCCCTTGGAAAGGAACATCTGAACATCAAAGCTGAGCCGGGGGGGTGTGTGTGACCAAGGGCGTTTCCCTCCCTCCGCTGGTCAGCCGGGCAAGCAGCATCCCTTCAGGTCGCCCAGGGAGCCTGCAGTTCGGCATTTATAGATTGGGAGGCCAAGGGGAGAGGAGGAAAAAGGCGAGCCTTGCTCCCGAGGAGAATCAGCTCTGAAGCATCTGGTGTCTGCCCCGCGACTTTGCCAAAGCCCCACGTCTGGGAGCAGGGAGTGCAATTCCGTAAGAAATCGCCTAACAATGCCAGGTGGGGCAGCCTGAGTAATGGGTTTGCCTGGGTAATTTGAGATGCAGGTTTGATGGCAGCCGGGCACCGTGCCTGCCAACCCGCTTCCCGCCCTCTGTGTAGTTTTAGAAACAGAAGCTGCCCCACTTGGGGTGGGCGGCCGCCTTCTTCCTCTTCCGCATCCCTTCGGGAGCAAGAACGGAGCGGATCCCTCTTTTTTGGGGTGGCACCCAACAGCCCCCCGGCCTGGTGCTCAGTGGTTGGTACTCTGAGCAGCAGAACTGCCCACTTCTGACAGATTTGGAACAGCCCGTTTCGCACCAAGAAGAGGCATTTCTTTGGATCGCAAACTTGCTCAGACCAAAATCTTTGGCTCTGACTGGCTGCTCTACTGGCACGGGGCCAGGATGGGAGTTGTGCCAGGCACTTGTGCGTTCAACATGGGAGTCCTGTGGCACCTTGGGGGTGTGCAATGGTTTTAATTCTCTTGGCTCCTTGTTCTATTTTCTGGGTCGCTGATGTGAGCCGCCCAGGGTTATATTTGTACAAGACTGATTAAATCTAATAAATGAATAAATAAGTACAGGTTTTGCACGCTGCTTGGTCCTTGCATGGGTAGCCCAGATCATAACTTTGGTGCCCCCATTTTGGCTAAATTTGCACACACAGAATTGAACACTGTGTGCAGTTTGCAGAACAGATACCCAACCTCTAAATAGCCCATCAATTCACACGGACACACACAGATGCACATACACCCATCTTAACCTTTGCACACTGGGGCTGGTGTTTTCAGCTTGACCAGCAAGGGTCGTGGAAGTCCGGAGGAGTTCCCTGGCACCCCCTGGAGGTGCTATGATTACCACCTGGGGAATTCTGGGAATTGTGCCTGCAAGAAGATGACTTTACAATTCTGCCAGTCGAGTGGCTGTTTGTCCGAGAGCAGTGTTTCTCAACCTTGGCCACTTGAAGGTGGGTGGACTTCAACTCCCAGAATTCCCCCATCCACCCATCTTCAAGTGGCCAAGGTTGAGAAACACTGTCCTAGAACATCCGGGGGCCCCTTCCGCCAAAGGGCCTGTCCTGTCCTCAGCCAGGCAGCGAGGCCGGCGCTTGGGGGTGATCAGAGGAAGGGCCGAGGGCTCAGGTTGATGCTGTCGCAGAGCCTGAGGTGGACCTCTGCTCCAACCCGCCCTCACCTGCCACAAATTCCTAGTCATCTCTGGTGGGCCCAGAGGGCCTGGAGGAGACAGCGTTTAGCTGCATGAGACAGCAGGCTAAGAGAAATGGAAGAATCACGACGGAGCGTCGCCATTGGCCACAGTGTAAATTTATTTAGCAAGTTGGAGTCAGGGAGGACATCGGACGTCCCCCTTCCCCACGAGGCGCAGAATCGGCCAGTAGATCTGGATCACGGCGGCACCTGGGGGCTCACCTCACACACTTTTCCCTCGATTGGTTGAGTCAGTTAAGGCAGAGCAAAAGAGCAGGAGGGTGGACAGGAGGGGGCCGGGGGTCCCTGCAAAGAGAAGGACTGGCCAGCTGCTGAGGACGGGGGCCTTCTCTCTTCCTAGTCAACCGGCCGGCTGGACACCGGCCCGTCTTCGGTGAAGACACGTAAACATGAGGAGGAACTAAGAGCCCCGACGTCATCACGGAGGACCTGCGGGTCCCTGCGGGGCGTTCTGGAAAGCTTTGGCACTCTCAGCAGAGTCAGGACCGAAGGGCACATGGCCCGGCTGCTCTGGGGCTAGATCTCCTGCAAGGACGGGCCAGGGTCGCTGTGCTCGCGCTTCACCTGGGGCTTGCCGGTGCACCGGGCCTCTGCCTCCGCCTCGTTCCTGAAGTCGTCTGCAGGAAAGAGAAACATGGACCCAGCATTAGCCTGGGGAGAAAGCCACCGGAGCTGGGCTCGGAGATGCCTCCCCTTGGAGGAGGGAGAGCGGATCCGTACCTTTCTCAAGCACAGCCGGAGACATGGACGCCAGGTCACTGAACTGGAAAAGAGAAGACGGGTTCTTGCAGGTGGCCCCAGAGACAAGGCAGGGGCCCGCCTTCCACCTCCGCCCCTCTCCCTGCCATTGGTGCACGTGGCGAATGCAGGAGCATCGGAATCTACAGCCCAGTCAGCTTGGATGGCACCGAGGCCCCGTGCAGCCTGTGCGCCGCCTGGAATCCTGCTGCAGCCCTTCCCCTGGAACTCCAGACTCCAGTCTAAACGCAAAGCCAGCACGATGAACGGGAGGCTGAGTGGGGGCTCTGGAGGGAGCCAGGAGGGGCTGCCTGGACTAGCCAGGGCTCTCCGGGGTCTCGGGAAGGGAGGAGGCTTTTCCGGTCCCTCTGCCTGGGTGCTTTCAAACTCATCTGGCTGGCTGTCCACAGTTTTGTCCGCATGCCCTGGCACCCTTTCTCCGGGTTTCCAACAGCCCAGCCTTTGGGACCTCGGGGCTGAAAGGTGGGCCCTCCCCCTGCACAAACGGGCCTTCCCCCAAAGGGTCCTTCTGCCCACCGTGATTAGCGTTCTGCAAGACACTCTGCGGACCCGCCCAGCAGCAGCCCCACAACAGCAGGAAAGAGAGCGCAGGTTTCGGGTGCTCCCGGCAGGGCTGGAGCAGGCCATACCCGGCGCTCACCTCTCCCATCACGGCGATGGGCGTCTCCCCCGTGGCTTCGGCCACCCGATGCTCCACCAGGTAGAACATATACTCGTCGTAGAGAAGGCGGATCAGGTGGAAGGAGCCAAAACTGGCGGCGCTGCGCAAGGTGAGGTCCCGGATCACCATGGAGCTGGGGAAGAAAGAAACGGCTGTTCAGCAGCTCAGCCTGAGCCCCGGGGTCCCTGCTTGGCTTCAGAGGGGAAACTGAGCAGTTTGTGGCCTGGAAGGGCTCTTAGCAAGCAAAGACGCAAGCCAGGTTTATGTGCGCGCAGGCATGCGGGTGGGCGGATGTTCCAACTGGATTGTACAGCTACACGCTCTCTCCATGTGGAAAGCTAGCTCCTCAGGCCGCAGTGCCAATCCGCTTCTCCAACGCTTGGGTCCAGGTTCCCCTGCAGTGGCACATGGACCTCTGGGCTGCCTGTTTCTCGCCGATTCACGGCCTGTGGGGAGGGGGGCAGACGCCTACCTGTAGAAGGACCATTTCAGCAGAAACTGCCGGGCGGCCTTGGGGAAGCCGGCCCCGCCCGCGTGCGGCTTCAGGACCTGGGTGACCACGTCGTCCAGCCAGCTGGCCCACTGGTCCAAGGAGCTCTGCTGTTGCAGGGTCAGCTTGAAATCCTGCTCCAGCTTTTGCACCAGGCCCTCTTCGCACTGGCAGACCCACGAGGCTTGCTCCTGGCCGGGGGAGAGGAACAGGCACAGCTGCCAATGAAGGCCGTGCACAGGCACAGGGAGGGGGAGCAGGTCCTCAGTGGCTAGGTGGAACCTTTTGGTCCAGAGGCAGTCTATCTGTGGACAGGTGAGGATGCTGGGGACACGCTGGCATGTTGTAGCTTCAGGGCCCTTTCGGAAACCTTCAGCATCCACCTCTGTTGGTTGCTGACAAGTCAGGATGTTAGTTCAGAGCAGGTAAGAATTCTGGTGGACTGCTTTTCCAAAAACTGGGTCAGACTTCCACAAGATCTCATGCATGAAATAAGCGGCTCAAATTTGTCAAGAGGCAAACGGGGGGAATTGGAAGACGTGGGAGGGGCTCTCTCCCCATCATTCCAGCTCAAGAAAGGGGAGAGCGTGGTGCGGGGGGGGGCTACCCTTCTGCTTTTCCTCCCTCTGAAGGGAGAGTGGAATTTAGAAGAACTTTGTAATTTCAAAATTGGGGTTTGGAGTTTATTTGCTTTCTTCTTCCCTTTGCATTTCCTTCTCTTGTGACATGTCTTCTAGGTTGTAAGTATATCTATGGTAATTTAAAATAATAGTAATGAGGAGGAGGAGGAGGAGGAGGAGGAGGAGAGGGGGAAAAATTGCTCACTATGTTTCTTTCAGAGCCATGATAAATGTAAAGAAAGCCTCCCCCACACCCGCATTTTAAAATCCTATCCAAAACCTTGTTCTCCAAGATTTTCTGATCCCTCTGAGCACAATAAGGATTCAGCCTGGGTTATTAGCTTTCGATGCTCCTCTTAAGGCAGAGGTGGTTCACGTTACATTAATTTCAAAATTCTAAATATTTGTGCCAAACATTAATTTCATAGGACGAATCAGAGATGCGGGGCTGGAATCCTCTGTCTGCCAAAAGGGTCAGGTGGCACCCTATGGAAGTGCTGGACTGACTATAAGTCCCATCACATCAACCAGCATGCTCATGGCCGGGAGGCCCCCCCAGCCCCCCCAAGGGACGCGAAGACCCGAACTGACCTGGACGTTGGCAAAGTCCACCCGGTTGAGGTCGCTGAGCATTTGGTTGATCTGGGACGTGTTCTGGAGGACGGCCCGCGCAGCCTGGGCCAAGTGGTTCAGGGACGTGTACCTGCGCAGGGTCTGGGCAAAGGCACTCACCACGCCCACCTGGGGGGAGAGCGAGCGTGAGGCTCCCCGGATGGGCACCGGGGCCTCTTTCCAGCAGGCACCGGGGTCCCCATCAAGCCACCTCCAGACACTTATGGAATAAAAACTGGATAAACGGGAGCGATCCCTGACCACGAGGAATGTTTTGTTTGAATTTAAATAAATGAAGGTAAAAAAAACCCTGCCGAGGGATCGGGCCCAATGCAGATGGAGCCCCGAGAGACTAAAGAAGTGCCCTGAAGTCCTCGGCGAGGTGATCCCAGGGGTGGACTCGGACCTGGAGGGGCCCAAGAAGGAAAAGGGGCACAGACAGAGGCTTCCGTGAGAAGCCAGAGTGACACCCCAACGATGCTACGTGTGGCCTGACACCACTGGGCAAATGACAGGGTTACGTGGTCAGCCTCCGTGGAGTCCCATGCGGGATGCGAAGCGCATCATCATGTCATTCGCGCGATGGTGTCAGGACTGGGCGTGATGTCCTGGTTCCCCCAAAGGGGCACTAGGGTGGCGAGGACGGCTTTTTGCAGGTTGGCCGGAACCAAACCCTTCCAATCCTTGCACCGAGCAGGAGGCTGAACTAGGTGGCCTCCGAGGTCCCTTCCAGCTCCGTGATTCCAGATTACCATTAATGTACGCAGGGCCGAGGACTGATCTGCTGAGACCGGAGTGGGATACGCACTCAGTAAAATGAAACAAGACAAAATAATAAAGATAAATAAATAACATATCCCCCTCAATATTTCCCTCCAGTTTCAGGAGGACCCCCGACGGGCGTTCGTTCAGCAGGATTTTCGAGTCAGCGGGGCCTCCCTCGCGCAGCACCCCCTGGGGCTGGGTCTCCTCCAGCAACAGTCTCTGCTCCGTCTGACAGCTCAGGGGTGTCCGCAGGGTGGGGTCAAAAAAAAAAAAATAGCACCACACCATTGCAAGAATGCAGGCAGAGCTTCTGTTGCGTCATCCTTGCCACCATCTTGACTTTTTTGACCACACGCTACAGACACCCCTACAACCGTGGCAAAGAGAAGAGAGGGGCAAAGCAGAAGCTGGAGGCAGGCAGAAACAGGGCCAAACTCCTGAACCAGGATGATTAATTCAACCCCCCGGGACCAGCCAAACTGTATCCAAGAGGGCCAAAGCGGGAGGTCTGGCCAACCTTTAGGGGTGGTCTTTGAGAAAACCCAGGGGACTGCTAAGTGCCAGCAGCCCAGAAAAGGAAGGGCGCCCCCCTTCCAAAAGGGGGGAGAGAAAGTTCCAGCAAAGTGCAGCCCGGTCGGTCTGACTTGACTCCGGGGAGACCCCGGCCCCTCGGGGGTGGTGGAGGGGCTCTGCCTTTGTCCCTTCCCCACGAGCAGTCTGCTCCCCAGATTCGAACCCGTCGCCCGCCCTAACCCCGCTTGCTTACCTTGCTTTGGACCACGGGCTGGGGGAACTCGCTCATGGCGCTGATCAGCCAGCCCTCCAAGCTCTTGGCAAAATTGCGGATGGCTTGGGTCAAAGTGCCTGCAGGGGAAGAGGACAGAGCGGCCTCAGCGGAGTTTGGGAGCCGAGAGCCACTCCGCTTTTTCCCTCCTACAATTTTTTTTGATGGGAAGTGAATGGTCCCCCCCCACACCTCTCAATTCTTTTAATCTGCAGGAGGCCCACAGGCAATAAAAGAGCAAGCCAGCACGACATGGTAAGGGGGCAATAAGGTGTAGTGCCTACAGTGCTGGACTTATCAGCAAGACTCATTTTGAACCACTGGGTAGACGGTGGAAGACCCTGGGTATCTCTCTCAGCCTACCCTACCTCACAGGGCTGTCGTGAAGATAATGTGGGACCAGGTGTGGTGGAGGCTCCAAACGAAGGTTGAAATGGAAGGGTCTGAGTACTGCTGCCTGGGGAATGGGGCTGAACTAGAAGACCTCCTCCCAACCCTTCATGTAAGCTTCAAGTCCACCATCTTGGACTTTGCATAAACCGTGGCAAACAGCTGGTACTGCAGAAGGAGGGAGTTCTGAACTGGACTCCTGTGCCCATGATCCAGCCAGCACCCCAGTCCTTGTTTGCTGCAATGCCAGCCAGATTCAAGGCGCGCCTCCAGACCTGGACACAAGGCAGCAGGGAGAGAAAATGTCTGCGCAGACCAGAGGCCAACTGCCTAAGAGAGGCGTTCTAGACTGGCTCCCTCCCCTGACATGCTACCTTCCTATGTCCAGAGCACAGGAGCGCATTGGCCTTCCCCAGCCTGCTGCTCACCAGACAGGGAATTCCCGTAGGAGCAGTGGGTGCCTCCTGGGCCAAAACAGCTGGGAAGCAATGAACGGCTGCATCTTCCGTGCACAGAAAAGGCAGGATGGAAATCGATGGATGACAGAACTCAAACAAAGCCGCCAAACGTTCCTAAGACGGAGAGGCCTTGGCTCTTGAAGCGGCTGAGAGGCGGGTGGTTTGTTTTGGAGAGGCAGGGGACTTAGAAAGAGGTTTCCATGGCCTGGCAGATAAGGCACCCTGTGCCCAGCACATTTTAACAGTGTTTCTCTGGATCAGTGTTTCCCAGCCTTGGCGACTATAAGATGCGTGGACTTCAACTCCCAGAATTCCCCAGCCACAAAATGAAGACTGTAGCCCTTGTGGTCGATCTATATTAGAAAAGAGGAACCCGCTGCACACCTAGCTGACTACTGGGCCCTCCATCTGGTGCAGATCACAGCCTTTCAGACCGTGGAACCCTAGAATGGAAGACCTGGAAGGGACCTTGGAGACCACCTAGCCCAACGCCCTGGGCGTGCCAGGCAGGAATCTGCACTTCGGCATCCCTGATAGGCGGCCATCCAGCCTTTCTTGAAACCCCTCCAGCAAAGGAGAGCCCATCACCTCCCAAGGCAGTCTTGTCCACTGGTGAATTTTTCCTGCTTCCTTCTCATTCAAACCCACTGTTTCTTGTCCTGTCCTCTGGGACAACCCTGAGGGTTTTCAAGCTGGAAATCCCACGGATAGGAACTTGGACTTTCAGCTAAAAGGTTTTCCGTCAATGGCCTGTAGCCCATTCCCGGCCTTAGGAATGGGAAGCTTAAAATCCACACAGGACTTGTAGGGCATGAGTATAATTGAAAACTAGGTTAATTACTAGGGAGTTTGACATTAATGTGGAAAAGCAAGAGGAGGTTGTGTGGAGCCTGAGAGAGAAAGGAGTCCTTTTGTTCGGACGCCTTCCCTTTACGCACCGGGAACAGGCCGGAGAACGTCCGGGATGAGAATCTCCACCAGGGTTTGGTACAGGAGGTGGTCGCAGCTCCTCATCCACGCCATGATGGGCTCGCATTCGCACAGGGCGATCAGTTTGTGTCTCGGGATGATGGCTTCGTAGGGTTCTTCGCTGCATGGAAAGGCACAACAGCAATCTCTTTAGCAAGGTGCGCGCCTCTCGCGAAAGGCCCACAAGCTTGCCGAGACGGCAGACAGCTCCTGAAAGTCCATTCTGAGGCCATCTCTGCGCTCGGCCAACAACCAGAGGCTAGATCTGAAATATTTTAACAAACAATGAGGCTTCCGAACCGAACACCTCCAGGGGACTGGGAAGAGGGCGAACGTCCTTCAGCACTGCTCCTGCTTGCCCAGCAATCTGCGAAACAGCTGAGATTCGCCTTATTTTCATCCTTGGGTGCTGCTCTCCGGGCTTGCCTCGGAGCCAGCGATGCCTCCCTTTAATGAGACATGAACAGCTCCGAACACCTGCCTGGGACTCTCTAGATGCAGCTCCCTAAATTCCCTAAGCCTAGGAAAGACTGGGGAAGCCTTATTATGTAGACCCATGTGTGTGAAGCAAGGTTTCCTATGCTGCTTGATTACTCTGGTAAGTGGATTACTTCTCTGCAGATAATCTAATCTCAGAGGTGGGTTGAAGAGCAAAGGACAAATAACAAAATCAAAAAGGATCCCTTTAGAGATCAACAGCTAATGCTCCTTTGAGCATAGTAATGGAGCATCTTCTCCCCATATAGATTCTCCTTTGAAAAAACACTATAGGTAGTCCTCAACTTATGACCATTCATTCAGTGACCATTCAAAGTTATGAACGTGCTGAAAAAAGTGTCTTATGACTGGTACCCGAAGTTGTGGCCATTGCAATGCCCCCACAGTCACGTGATCAAAATCCGGGTGCTTGGCAGCCACCTGCACTTATGACCGCAGGGGCGCTTCAACTATTTGCTTCCTGTTTTGGCTCAGTCTTCTCCAAGAGGAAGACATGTCTTCTACCAGGCAGTGGTGAAGTGTAGAAGGAAAGAAGGGTGGAAAGGAATGAATCTTGCAGCCAACAGGAACATTGACACTGAATGAGATGACATTTCCTGGCTGCCCAATAAGCTGTCCCCAAGGGCTATTGAATTCTGCGTGAGCTTGGCAGAATTCTGGAGAAGTGGCGAGGTGCCAGTTGCCTGAGGGTGCAAAGGCTGGAACAGGCCTGGAGAAGGAGGCTTCCTGGACTAGAACCCAAGTCCAAGGAAGAGAAAGGGAAGAAGCTCGGAAGGCAAAAGGTGCTTGGGGAGACCTCTTCCCTAGCGTCCCAAAACGAATGACATTGCCTTACCCGAAAGCAGGTTCTGATTCAACTAAGTACTTAACCCGCAAGAAGAGTTCCACGGTGGAACCAGCTGCTGCACGAAACAGCAGCCTCTCCTTCCCGGGAAGTTGCTTAGCAGAGGCTGGACACCCACCTTTCAGGGACGTTCCAATTCTCAATGGAAGAGCCGAATACCTTTTCACCGTACTCATGGTGAGGTCAATTGCCACGGATTGCGGAGAGGCCACCTGCTAATGGCTTTACCTGGAGGCCCCGGTGGTGGCAGCACCTGTGCGGCTGGGAAGGGATTCTGAATTCCAGAAGGACTGCCACAGCTTCTCGAGGTAAGGGAGCTGGAGGCTCATGACGACCTCGACGTTGGCCTGCAAGGACAGACTGTCAGGCCCAGCCCAAGAAGAATGATGAAACAGTCCAGTCCAGTCCAGTCCAGTTCCTTTATTGCTTACAGCAACTAGTGGAAATACCCTGTGAGATTCCAGGGAGGGGTATCCTGAACCTCTTCCGCTTCCCGCGCTCCCCCTGCAGACTCTGCTGCCTCTGGCCTCCTCCCCCCTCCCGGAATGCCCCCTCCTGCCTGATAGCCTTGCTCTCCCACTTCCCTCTCCTCCTCGTAGATACCTTCCATCACACAGATGCCCCATAAGGCCTCTTGCCATGGGTTCCCTTCGGGGGAGTCTTGGGAACAGGGGGAGCGAGGGATCGCCGGAGAGACGTGCTCCCGAGGTCACCCCACAGTTGCCTCACGGCAAGGCAAGCAGGGTCGGGGCTCCCAGGCAGGCCCCCTTAAAAAATGGGCCCCGGTGTGAGAATCACCTCGCAATGCTGTCGGTAGAAGAGCTGAAGGGTCTGGAGGTCATTTGCCTCAACTCCCTCCTGCAGGAGGACGTTTTCCAGATTCAGGACTGGGAATTCAGGAAGGACGTGAGTAACATCTAGGGGGCAAGAAGAAAAACATTGGTGAGCAGGAGCAGCTGCCATTCACTAGGAAGAACGCTGTGAGTCGATGAGGGCAAAAAATCTGGAGGAGTCTCGCAGCACCTTTTCCGACTCACAAATTGTATTCAGAGGCTGCCCATCCCCTTTATTTCCATCTTGAGGTCATCATGATTCCTAAAAATATCAGCGACCCCCCTCCCCCAAAATAAGTATGCCCACTTCCTCAAAAAATGGCTGGCTGATGGGTGCAGAATGTTGACTATGGCAAGGGGAAGACCTTGGACAAAGGGAGAAATGGGAGGCAAATCTCGGAGCACAGTCTGGAGGCAACGTGGCCAGAAGCCATTCCTGCCACCATGACTTCTGTGTGTCCAACTGCTTATTGTGCACGTCCACCATACTCACCCAACCCAGTTAACCTGGGTCAGAGACAGGCCTTGCGACCAGGCTTCGTTCATTTTCATCCTGCTTGGGCTTTATTTTTTATTTCCGTGACTTAGCACGTTCCACAAAGCCAGTCTTTGTTTGGTTAGGTCAATGTTTCTCAACCTTGGCCATTTTATGATGCGTGGACTTCAACTCCCAGGATTCCCCAGCCAGCATGCTGGCTGGGGAATCCTGGGAGTTGAAGTCCACGCATCATAAAATGGCCAAGGTTGAGAAACACTGGGTTAGGTTATACTTCAAAGCATTGCACGAATCCAAGAAAGCGGAGTATCTGAGTCTGAACATGCTGTGTGAACTTACTTCCCATGTCTGCACTTTTCACACCTTAACGGTAGGACTCCTGCCCACTCCTGCACGCTGCTCCCAAAGTTACATGGTTTCTCGTCAGATCTTGGTGTCCTGGCTCTCGTGAGCTTCACGTTGGGAAAGCTCCGGTTGAAAAGGCCGCTGAGCTCAGAAACACCAACACCGACATACACAGACCAGCGCAGATTATTATCTGGAACATTTTCTCACCAATGTACTGCTGGTGGTGCTGACACTGGGCAGCAACAGACTCTTCGGGGGTGGTGTGGGGGGTGCTGATGGGCCCCCCTTCAGTCGCACCATCCAACTTCTGGGAAGGTCGGTACCTGCGGAACAGGAGGGGGAGAGACCGCAGGTGCTCAGACAGGCTCCCTTTGCGCTTAGGAGAAGCTGCTGAGCCCTTCGGGGATGAGTTGGGGGGGAGCCAGTCAGGGGGACTTCTGGAAGCTCCCGGTTTCCCTGAGGGAAGCAGCACGTTCAGCCGCTGAAGCGTCCTGGCTGGAGTGATGGGGCTGTCATTCCACACTGACTTAATATTCCACTTTGAGGAAGCCATATTAAAACAATGACATGACTTCTCTTCAGGGTTCCGTCTTCTGCACCGACTTACAATGCCTTCCATCCTTCTTGCCTTTTTTAAAAAAAAAGTCCCTCCCAAGATGTTGCCTACGTTGCCAAGGGCGGGGGCCGCTACCTTTGCTTCTGGTGGGCCGGCTGCTGCCTCATGGCCATGTACTGGGCATCTTCCTGCAAGCGGTTCAGGGGGGACTCCGGCTTGAGGCGGATCCCGTAGTAATGGTACTTGGAATTCCCCCTGCGGAGGAAAACAGCAGCTGTTCAGTTCCAAGATGCGTGGGCGGCCATCCCCTTTGCAGCCCCTCTCCTGAGAATGGGCCATGTGGGGTTTACGCAGGATGGAAGGTGCTCTGCAAATCCCCCAAGGAAAATCCTTCCCAAAATTTGACTACGCCCACTTGGTAATCCACTGGCACCCCTGACCAGGCCCTCTGCAGCTTATCAGAACCCACCCTTCGTGCCCCACATGGCCTCAGCAAGTGGTGGGGAGCTGAAGCATGCACGCGTGCATACACACACATACACCATGGTTGAATTATTGCTCCTCACATTCACACTCACTGGAGTTGAGCTTCATTTTCAGCAGGAAGGCCAGAGGGGCCCCCATCTCTCCTGACTGCCGGGGGACTCCTGGCTTTCAGAATGTGGTCACCCCCAGCTCCCCAGGATCTCGGGGGCTGAGCCTTTGGCATGTCCAGGGGGAGAATCCTTTCACCAAAGGCAACAGTTCTAAGCCTCGCGGAGGTGGGGAATGAATGAGGATTATTGAAAACTTTTCTGGGCACCTTTGAGGGCAACCATTGAGGACTTTCATACAAAGTCAGGCCAGAAGCTACTTGGAAAAGGTATCTTATTCTAAGATAAATTCCAGTTTCTGGGAAGGAAAAGCAGGAAATTCAAGGGGGCTGCCAGGAGTCTTCCCCTTCTGAACCATGCAGACCGTCATATTTCCACCTTTCATGTCCTTCATGGAGGGCATGTTCGAAGCCGCTCCCAATGTGGGAAACCAGGGTGAGGGGGCAGCTGTCTCGTGCACTAGCTTTCCCCAGCCCACAAATCCTGGGAATTGCAATCTCAGCCCTGTGTGGGTCACCAGGTTGGGGAAAGCTGTGATGCAGCTGGGACTAAGCGAAGGACCTCGAAGGATGAAAGCTGGGGTCGCAGAGCGGGGGTGTCCAGAGGCCCAAGTGACCTCATGAGCCGCACATTATTGTGTGCATGGAGCAAGCAATCACTCGCAAGCCCATCGCGTGGTTCACCACATTTGCACGATGACATCATGATGTGCGCAATGCACCATGGCTTCTACCGGATGCCTATGACTCCGGTTCAGGAGAAAGGCACCACCAGGGTTCAGGGGCCGCCTCTGTGGGCCTCTCTCTTCCCCTTAATTTCCCCACAGTTCCCTGGAGGATCAGCACCAAAGGGAGGGGGTTCCTTCTTGAAAAGCAGCTCAGATTCCACAGAAAAAGGCTAAAAAAATGCTGGATATAGTGGAGGAAGGGCCTTGGGGTGAGAATGCATCCTTAATGCTGTGCAAAGGGGAACCCAAACCCAGCTGGACCTCCTGCACCCAAAGTGAGCCTTTCTTGGCTCTGAGCTGCTAGGTATCCAGGGCCCTGGCGGGGGGGGGGCGCGGGGGTGTGTCAAAAAAGGGCAAGATGGCAGCTGCAACCGATGCATGTAGAAAAGAGGCAGGGTTTCAATTGCACAGAGAGGAAGAGGATCCAGAATATCCCAGCTCTCCCCCCACCCCTTGCAGACCTGGTGCCTAGCCGACGCGTCCTCAGGCCCATGAAGACCGAGCGGATCAGCTTCCCAAAAGAGGCTGCGTTGACCGGATCCAGCTTGTGCTCCTGGCAGTGACGCAGGTAATGGTTGTAGAGAGAACTGCGGGGCAAGCTGACCCCTTCAGCTGTTTCGTAGTTGTCCAGCAGCCACTGCAGCTGCTTGGAGGAAGGCGGGAGGACGGGGGAGAAGAGAAGAGAAGACGAGGCGGGGTCAGGGTCAGGGTCCGGACCATCCCAAGGAGGATTTGCCCAGGGCTCTTGGGGGCCCTGGATGCCCAGAGAAAGGGAGAACAGGACATGGAGAAGGCTGCTCAGCCTCCTGGGAAGGGGGCGTTCTCCTGATGTGCTGGAGACAACACCTTTGGACCTCCACCCCACCCCAGCAGCAGTGTTGCACTCTGGAGGGCACCTGGAGCTGGTTTGGACAATGCTGGGAAAGGCCATCTCAATGCCAGAGAGTTGATGGAAAGCTCAGGGTGGACATTGGTTCTCCTGCACATTGCAGAGGGCAGGACTAGGATATCAGTGTTTCTCAACCTTGGCCACTTGAAGATGGGTGGACTTCAACTCCCAGAATTCCCCAGCCAGCAAGGTTGGGGAATTCTGGGAGTTGAAGTCCACCCATCTTCAAGTGGCCAAGGTTGAGAAACACTGCCCTAGATGATCCTTCCACTCTACAATTCTAGGATTCTAGGACTCCGGCATGGAGGGAAACCTGACTCATATCAAGTGTCCCCCCAATGAATCACACCCACCCCACCCAGCAGCTAGGAGCACAGCCTCAGAGGAGGAGGGAAGAGAATGGAAAGGCAAGTGCAACGCAGAGAAAGAGGCTGAAGCCCCCAAATGAGAAAGAGAGGAGGCCAGAAGCGAGAGGCTCCGTGGGAGGACATTCAGTGGCAGAAGCCAGGAGAAGAGAGAAGAGGGCTCGGACGCATCTCTCCAGGCCGCATCGTCTGGCTGCCCCTGGTCCCCAGGTCAACCAGAGGAAGGCGGTCCGGAGAAGGGCTGCCCGTCAGTATGGTTGAGCCACTCAAGCTGCCCTTTGTTCGGGCGCACCAAGAAAGGAATCTCTTTCTCTGCAGGAGGAAGGGCACGCAAGAGGTCCCAGCCTGGAAGCTGGCATCTCGGGAAGGATGGAGAAGGGCCGGAGATGCGCGCCCAGCAGTGCAGACACAGCGGAACCATGGGGGCCGGCTCGGCTGAAGGCAGCCTCCTCATCTTGATATCTGGGGTTCCTGCAACCTCCCACCGCAAGGCCCGTTTGGCCTGGCCTCGAAGGAGGGCTCACCTTTGACCCAGCCTGAACGAGTCTGCCCAAACTGGCAGAGTCTGGACACCCAAAGAGGAATGTTTTGTGGACATCTGCCTGAGCCAAGGAGGCACTGGCCCCCAGCCCACGCCAGCCCTCCCTGGACGATGCTTCTCCTCCCCAGGGGCCAGAGCAGCTTCTGCCCTGCTGGAAGGGGGCAGTGCCCAAAGCCGGGGGAGGGAGGGGGAGGGAAACCAAAACTTACATGGCTGTTCAGCAGGGTGCTTTTGTGCGACGTTATGCCTTCAGTTTTTTGGAGGTTTTCAATGGCCATTTCGAGCTACAGAAAGGAAGCCAGCCGGAAAGAAAGAGAAAAAGAAGGAAAGGCAAATCAGACATGGCACATCAGCCGAGGTTCCACTGAACAGCCGTCCAGGTCTTTCCCCAGACCAGCCAAGCGCGCCTTGGGAAGGCAGGAGAGTGTTAGCGTGGCACAGGCACAAGGGAACAGTGTAGGATGGCATGCAAAGGAAGCCACATGGCACAGCAGCAAACGCAGAGGGTGGGCGGTTGGGACAGAGGAAGGGTGCCATCTGCTTACAACTTGCACAGAGGACCAAGTTTCTAGCCCTCAGTAACTTCAAAGGTAAAATTCCACACGAGTCAAGCTTGACTCCTGGGGATCTAGTACTATACATACATTTCTGTGGTTCTCTTGGCAACAGAACAGAAAAGGCGCCCCACCGCTTTCTCGCCATCCCAGTTTAGCCAACAGACCTGGGATTCCTTACAGTCTCTTATCCAAGGACTAACCGGGTCTGAAGTTCTTTAGCTGTTTTGAGATCAGCCACATCTTGCCACTTGCGGCAGGTGATGGACGAACCAGCTGATTTTTGTTTATATGTACTATGACACCATTTTCTAACAGACGTTTGTGGAAATTTCAAACACTGCCAGAGAAGGGGCATTGAACTTGAATCGTGCCAAGAGGCCTCTCTGTCTTCTTCAAGGAAGACAGGATTGCCTTTGTCTTGTAGAATTTTTTCAGTCCAATCGCAGACGCGGGTAGATTGAGTCAACCAGATCAAATCGTACACCAGAGAAGAATTTATCTACACAGACTCACTGACTGATTTGTTCAGCATGCCTTAACGTTGTTTCAGTCAAGGCATTTCAGAGACAAGCAGGCCTAACGTCCCACCGCACAGCTTCTTTCAAACTCCTGCTCCTTTCTTTAGCTACCAACCCTGACCCGATGCGCTGGTGGGTCGCAGTATCTCTGTGCACCGTATCACCTTCAGTGTTGCAGGGCTATAAAATCAGTTTAGCAGCCTTGCGCTCCTGAAGATGACATTTTTAGGAAACAGGGGCTTAATCGTACTTTAGCCGGCTCTGCCCTTCTCTCCAGAAATTCCTGACCCTTGCTAATGGGGCTGCAGAGAGAACGTCTTCTGCACGGCTCAACCGGCCCCTTCGGCTGAGCAGCAATTTGCTGCTACGGAGTCACGCCCAAGGAGGCCCTTCACGGTTAACCGCTCTTCTGATCAGCCATACCCTGACCGCAACCACACCAGTCCTACACCCCTGCCCCCCATGTGAGATCTAATCCTGCTCTCCAACTCAACCAAGGACAATCTTTGCCCCCTTTTAGGAAGCCTGAAGCCCTGGCTGGTGGGGCAGTGGGGAGGCAGGCCTGGCTCTCACTGGGGCTCAGAAGCTCAAGGAGGGTGGACGGTAAAACTAGGGGAGGCCAGACTGACGTTCCAGCCCTCTGTCCCCACCTGCTCCTTCTTCTCCTTCTGTGGACATAATTTGACCCTTGGGCACCCAGCAGATATACTGAACCGCCCTCCCAGACCAGTGGACTTCTGTTTTGGCTGGTAGGAAGTTTCTGCCTCATAAAAAAAATAAAGCAAAATGCACAGCCCCGGATCAGGTTGCTGACAGAGGAGATGGGAGGCTCCCGACAGCGAAGGCCCAAGCTCCAGATTGGGGTGCCCTCAACTGGGCTGCCTGTGAAGCAACCACACCCAGGCACCAATCTGAACTGCAGGGCCAAGTCTTTGCCCGTCCTCTTGCGGCCAGAGGGGTGCAGGGCCTAATGGGGGTTGCAAGGGATGCCGGGGTGCCTTGCAAGAAGAGCCAGGCAGTGTCCTGGGCAGAGCCAGAGGCTGAGAGGAGATCAAGTTCAAATCCAGACTGAGATAGGAAGTTTGCTGGCATCACAGTAGGAGAGTCGTGTTAGTGTGGAATGGCAAAATTTCAGGAGGAGCCTGGAAGCCCTTTTTCCGACTCCGCTTCTGCCATTTAATAAAATTTGGAAGTCAAAAAAGGTACTTCCAGACTCTTTCTGAGGCTTGGCAGGTGGCTCCCCCTGGTTTAACTCCCCTGCAGGGCTGAAGTGAAGGTAAAATGGAAGGGACGGGGGCACCTTTGCGGTCCTGAACTCTCTGGAGGAAGAGCAAAGCAGAAAACCCTGTTGAGAAGGGACTTCCCGGTGGAACGTGCAAGCGGGAAGATCCACCCATCAACCCCCCAGTGCCCAGCTGGAGACCCCCACCGGGCTTGGCCATGACCTACCGTGGCCGGAGAGGACCGAGAGGTGTGCGACAAGGAGTGCCGGGCGTTCTCCATCCCGCCATGGATGAGATAGGCCCCGGAGCTGGAGACGATCTGGCTGCTGCCCCCGCTGTCCAGGGCGAGGCCCACCATGCCGTGGGAGGGGATGGCGGTGGGAGAGGACGCCCCCGGGCTCACCTGAGAGCTGCCCCCCTGCGGCTCAAAGTAGGAAGAGGCGCTGCTGGGGGCGTAGATCTGGGCCTCCGTGTTGTAGGAATAGGCGGCACGCCTGCCAGCAAGGAAAGGGAGACGGGGGAAGCAGCCTGGTTAGCCCGCAGGGACAGACAGACCCTCGGATCAAGGCTGCAGGAGTCTTCGCAGGTCCGAGTCTGCACCCCTTCCCCACAGGCGGGCTTCGTCCGGATCAGAAGAGGCCCAAAGCTGTCCCCCGCCCGCCGCAACTAATTCCCTAGGAGAATTAGAGAACTGTTCTCCTAGACCCACCAGATGGCAGGACCCTCCTTTCCTCTTGCTCCGAAGGAGCCTCTCAAAGGCTTCCATTCCTTGTTCTCCACCTGTCGTGCCCACGTGGGCCCCGCTTTGAAGCAGCAGCCCTGGAAGTCCTCTTTCGACCCGCAGTGCCAGCTCCACAAGGTAGACCAGATCCGGAAACAGACTCCATTAGAAGAACTGAAGTCTGCTTTACGGAGGCTTTTGCCAGCCTGGCTGTGCTGCCCTCCCCTCCCTCTTATGCCCAGGAAGTGGGGAGGGGCCCACCTAAGCCTCTTCTGAAAGGACTAAGGGAATGCTTCAGCCTCCTCTACTTATCTATCTAATGGCTTCTGAATCTTGGCTTCGAGGCTGTCGTGCTGGCTCTCTGCGCCCAGACTCTGAACTTTTGCCAGGGACCGAATTGGGGGGGGGGGGAGAGAGAGAGAGAGAGACGGGCACCTACAGAGTCCCATTGGCGTAGACAGCCTCTCCTCCCTCGATGTACTGGACTTCAGCCGGGTAGACGTGCTGCACTGTTTGCACCTGGAGGAAACACAGCATTTTCAAACGTGGGGCAGGGAGGAGGGAGGAAGGCAAAAGGCGCTGCATGCACTCTACGTCTTGCTCTGGAAAGGAACCCGAATTTTTATCCAGGGCAAAAAACAAAAAATAAAAAAAAATCCATGAAAACTGAGCAGACGATCAGCTTCTGCAGCCAAAAGCCACCCGTGGATTTCGGGGCCTGCTGTGGCAGTGGGTGTGGCTGACTGCTGCTGGGTCCGCGTCTGCTTGCTTTTTGCCTTGAAGCGTGGCTGTGCCCGCTCCTTCTGCTCCTTCGGGTGCCTGGATGGGGGCACGGGCGTCCGCAGGGTGTGGCCAGAAAAGCCACGGTGGCTGCTACAAAGGCACAACTCAAGCCCTGCGTCGCACATGGAAAACAGGCAGAGCGTCGATCGCACTGCTGTGGCTGCCATCTTTGACCACACCCTGCAGACCCCAGAGCGCATCAGCCTGCCCCAAGCCCTGCTCTCTTCTTGCCAGCGAAACCGACCAGCCCCACCAGTGCCGTGGGAGGAGGGAGAAAGCCACCCCGAAACCAACACGGCTCTGCTAGGAAAAAAAAGGCCGGACGGGGAGAAGCTCGGATCAGACCCGGCTTTCTGTGGGATGTTTTTTGTGAACCAAGCACAAATGCTGTAAAAATGAAAACATCTTAATCCCTCCAGAGATGGTTCCACTCCTTCCTTCCTTCCTTCCTTCCTTCCTTCCTTCCTTCCTTCCTTCCTTCCTTCCTTCCTTCCTTCCTTCCTTCCTTCCTTCCGAAAATAACTATTGATACTCTTCTGATAGGTCTTCAGGACACATATAACTCATTAGCAGTGAAATGCGAGCATCAGCCAGCTTAAACCTGTTCTTTGACAGATGTCTGGGCAGCAGCCAAACCTTAAAACTCTGGAAATTAAAACTATGGCCCTTTTTTTAAATAATTCTAGCTGGGAAAGCAATCGTGGTCATGGAAACCTATGCGCAGAATGTTCCAGTTGCCCATCTATCTCTGCAGAAACGGACAAGGCAGATTTGGGGATACCTTTGGTGATCTGTCCATTTATGGAACAGCATCTGGAAATGTGTTCACCACTGAAGGCTGCTTGTTCCCCCACTTTGCATTAAACTAGCGTTGTTCCAAGGGGAGGAGACAGAACCATAATGTTTTTTGAATGTGCCTGCAAACATTCAAAATTAAATTCAGAAACCAGGATCTTGCAGCCAGGATAGGGCCAATCGGTGTTCCGTAGTTCCAGCTTTTCAACAAGAGTACTGTTTTTTTTTAAATCCTCTCCTGGAGAAGAGCCAAAATCTTTGTAAAAGCTTGCAGCCTAAAGCTTATATTTGAAGATGGAATTGTCGTTTGCTTTTTGACATAAAGCAAACTTAACGTTCCCTTGTTTAAAGGTGCCCGGCGTGTGTGCGTGTGTGTGCGTTTAGAAAACAACACAACAACAGTCTTTCCTGGCCACAGGGTGGCATTAGAAACCAGGCTGTATACTGGCATCAAGAGTCTGCGTTCAGCGTCTGTAACATTAAACCGGTTTGTTTAATGGTGGATCTCGAGCTCTGGAAACAGGTTCTAATCATGACGCAGCAGATCCAGAATTGGATCCATTTTAGAGCCGGAGCAAAGGCGGTTCATTTCAGACCGGCTTTTGCTGTGGGTTGGTGCTCTTCAACAACAGACGGGGCCTCTCGGGGTCTCCGGCCATCCCTCCCATTGAAGTTGCCTGTTGTCCGTAGTGGGCCGAAAGGTGAAAGGGAGAATGAATACTGAGACAAGGCGAGCCTGTATTTATTTAAGGTTGGAAAATCCTGACAAACTGAAGCTGGGTTGTACAAAGGGGACATTCTATCCTTTTCTAAATTATCAAAGGCAGAGGAAGTTCTCTGCAGAGGGGTGCTGTCCTGCGGGGGCAATGCGGAAGACTGCCGTTATTTCGAGGAGTTGAGGTCACATATGTTGGTTTCTCCTGCACACGTAAGGAAAGTTCACCCTGAGCCACGATCATGTTTCGCTGGCTTGTTTTCTCACCCTTGCCTGGGAGGGGGGAGGACCACAAGGTCACTGGTCCCTTCCCAGACATGCCAGGGTTCAGTCAGGTCACGTGGCGAACAGGGCGAGAGCTAGCCAAGGCCCGGTCTTGCAGTCTCAGCGCCAGGGAAGCGGGTCGTGAGGTTTTAGGGTCCAACAGGGATAAAAGACCCTGGCATTGCCCCTTGAGCCGGGGGCGTGGACACCAGCCTCGGTGCCAGGAGCTGTATTCTCTAAGCCATCTTGGGGTCTCTCCGCTGTCGCCTGAGGGTGGCTCCCGACAGGAGGGGAAGAAGAGCTGTTCTCATCTTGCTTGCTACGTTAGGCTTTTATACTGCACTTTGGTATTTCTATTTAATTCTACCTGCTACTTTTGTAACTTATATTTTTATATGCCTGTTTAAATCTGTTTGCTAGAGTTAACAATAAAGCTTGAAATCTCCTTACTGGCTGGTGGGGGTTTACTGTCTCTGGATCTAAAAGAGCTAAAAGAATCAATTGCCTGGGCAGCTGGTCACCACCTTGACAGCTGGCAATACTTGTCCTGGCTGGAGAGTCTGGGAACTGCAGTCCAGCATACCTGGAGGTCCTCAGTTGGAGGAATCATTTCTAAAACAGAATCCCAGACACTAACTAGAAGAAACTCTCCCTATTTTCCATGTAGTTGATTTACAGGTAAGTAGCCACAGGAAAGAAGAAGAGACTTAAAACTTGGGGAATAATAGAATCACAAGGGTTGGGAGGGTCCTTAGAGGTCACCTATCCCAACCCCCAGCTCAGCGCGGGATTCCCTGCAGTGTTTCAGCCAAATGACCGTCCAGCCTGTCTGAAGACCTCCGGCGAAGAGGACTCCCTACCTACTCCAGGCGGCAGCGAGTTCTGCTGCTGGCTGGCAGCTCCCGCAGCCAGGACGTTCCTACTGACCGCTCGGCCTGAATGGCCCTCCTTGCAGCTTTAACCCGCCTGCCCAGCCCCTGCCCCCGGGGCGACAGAGAATGCACGTCTCCCTCTTCTCTGGGGCTGGAAGGCCTCCGACCTCCGACCTCCTCCTACGGAGCTCTTGTCTTTTCTAGGCTCAGCACGCCCCGGTCCTCAGAGAGGACTTTCCAGACCCTTCGCCCCCTTGGCAGCCCCCCTCCTCTCAACGCTCCAATTTCTCTCTCTGCTTTTTCCACCGGGGCGCCCAGGACTGGACTCCCAATGGGGGCAGAGGAGAGGTCACAATTCCTTCGCATGATCCGGACTCTGTGCTCCTGTTAATGCACCCTAAGAGAACACTGGCCTGTTTAGCAGCTGTGTCACCCCACTGGCTCATGTCCAACTCACGGTCTTTAGGACCTTTCGCGTCTACCGCTGCCCAGCCGGGTCTCCCCTCTTAGACTTGGGCCTTTCATTTTTTCATCCCAAATGTACAACTTGCCATTTCTCCCTGATTAATTCCATCCTGTTCGTTTCAGCCCTCTGCTCAAGTCTGTCTAGATCAGTGTTTTTCAAACTTGGCAACTTTAAGATCCCCACGCTGGCTGGGAAATTCTGGGAATTGAAATCCACCCATCTTAAAGTTGCCAAGTTTGAAAAAACACTGGTCTAGATCATTTAGAATCTTATCTCATTCATCTAAAGTATCATCCCCATCCTATTAATTGCTCAGTCCCACCCACTATTTTAGAGTTGGCCCCAGAATACCACCCACTGGCACAATAAAAGCTGGAAAAAAGTTGCACCCCCGACTGAGTTGAGAGACATTGACCAGCTGATAATGGGACAATTCCTTCTCCTGTATGCGGGTGCCACATTCACTCTGCATAGGATACTAGTTTGGAAAGCATATGTCTGGTAAGAGATTTGCACATTGGACTCAACAACTTTTGAAAATAGCGTTGGAATCGCTTCAGTAAGTTTTGTGGGCTTGTTGTTAAAGAATAATCATTGCAGCCAGCCTGCTGCCTTAAAGAGTGGTGGGGACAACCGAAGGCCTGCCTAGTTTACAAACCAAACCCAGGTTGGTTCCTGTGAGAATTTCACTCATTTGATATTTACAAACTTCATTCACTGCAAGAAGGCGTTGTGGTTACTTACCCCTCTAAATCGGGTCTATTTAGACACATTCATTAGGATTAGATTTATAGCTGCACATTGTTTTTTCCCAAAGTTTGAGAGCAAACCCTCCCAGGGTGCAAGTTCTCCAGTGTCTCTCCCTGTTCCACGGGAGGTGGGAGTAGCACAGCCTTTGTGCCACGCCGAGACTTTACCTGCTGGGCTCTGGGGAGAGTCAGCTGCGGCATCTGCACCCCTTTGGGTGTGGAGCTTGTGGCTTGGACCAAAACTCTCTAGGAAAAGGAACAAAGGAAGGAAAAGGAAAAGAAAATGGGGTCAGCTGGGGGAGATTTGGGGACTGGCACATCTGCCTCTTGACTAGCAGCGTTTTGGCCAACATCCAGTAGGCATCAAACAGCCTTCTAGGAAATGCACAATGGTTACATGATGTGCGAAACAGATAATAGCTTCTAAACCTGACTTCCTGGGTGATTGCTAAATCAGTCTACACTACCAGGGCTTGGCCTTAATTCTGAACTCACCCATCCCTTTGGCCTGAATTAACCAGCCATTTGTATAATGCTTTTGGAGTGCCTGACATGCACACACCAGGTGTTGCCCTGATGCCAACCCTGCGAGGCAAGCGGATCTCCCTGTCCCCAGGCATCAGGACTGAAGCAGAGAGGCTCTGTGCTCAAAGGTCTCCCCAGCCTCCCATCCTGTTTCTGACACAGCCGCTCAGTGCTGCCACGGCCTTACCACGGGGCTGCCGTGATCAGAGTCCTCCACTGCTTTCCTCCCCAGCCTCCTTGAGCTCTTGAAGAAAGGTCAGCAAATAAGCAAACGCCACAAAAGACAGATTGAAGAATGCTTCCCTGTTCAGCAACACTCTGTTCTCTGTCTTGACTTGATCATTTCTCCTTCCCCGTGAGTTCATTTACTGATGGATTAAACTTGTTCAGGCTCCTGGTGGCTCCCCCACCCTTGTTCCACTAGGATGGATCCCACCCCAAAGGGATCTCTCTGGTAGTTCAGGGCAGCCTCTGCAAGCAGGCGCTCCAGTGGGAAACCCCTCCCAGAGCAGTTCCATGCAACCACCTGCCCTCTTAGCAAGTTGACCAACCTTTCCCCAATTCTCCCTTCAAGCCCCCTGGCATCACCGTATCTGGTAGCTTTGGTGTCCAGGAGGAAACTACATCAGGCTGCATGAAATGGGCCTGTTTTGATCTTGCCCACTAATTGCATTTCCTTGCTCTCATTTCTGCCGTTCTTGGCGCTTTTCTTTGCTCCCTTTGTGAATATGGTTTGTAGGTTCCCCATTCCTCTACACCAAAAGAATACTTCCCATTCTGATGTCCTCTTCCTGCCCTTTCTCAGTTCCATGATTTATATAGGCAGTGCTTTTTTGAACATGGGGTAATTCAAACTCCATGTAAGTGGAAGTCATGCAGCACCAGCCAGAAGCCTTCCTACACTTTCGCCCCAGAGGGAGAGAAAACCAAGGAGTCGGGTCACACCTTTTCCAACTCACAAATTTTATTCAAAGGCAGGAGCTTTCGTGAGCACAGCACAGCTCGCAAAAGCTTCTGCCTTTGAACAAATTCTGAGTCGGAAAAGGTGCTCCCAGACTGCTTTTGACTGCCAGCACAGATTAGCGCGGCTCTTCTCCCACAATGGCCTCAGAGGGTTGAACTAGGTCAACCTGGCTGTCCCTTCCAACCCAGCAATTGGGTGATTTTATGCCTCCCTTTGGAGGAACTGAAAATTCAGGAGCCCGAGCTGCTATCTTGAAAAGGACAAGAGAACATAAGCACTGGGCACAGGGAGTCCCTGGTTAAGAACACCCAGTTTAAGGACAACCCATAGTTAAGAACGGAGCCCAACGTAGCAAAATTAGAGTTAAATGCACAATGGTTCAGGTTCATTGCACAATACTACTTATACAGTATTATGCAATCATCCTGTTCTGGCTTATGTACAAATTCGACTTAAGGACACACCTTGGGAATGGAACCCATTCTTGAACTGGGGACTCCCTGTACACAATTCCTCGCCAAGGTGGAGTTCTCTGGCCACAGGAGCAGAGCTCTTACCTGCTGGGAGGCTGGGACAGGCTGAACCACTGGGGCTTGGACCGAGGCTGATGTGCGCAGCGCCACGGGGGTGGCAGAACTGGAGCCATCCTCTGAAGCCTGCATGCTTGGCTCTGGGAGAGAAAAATGGGGATGGGGGTAGGGGAGAGAGAACTCTTCATTAACTGCCAGAGCTAATTTCACCATCATTCAGAGCAGCAGCCTCTAACGATGGTGCTTGGCCTGGAGCTGCCGGTGGGCGGGCATCACAAACAAGCCAGAGTCAAAAGTCTGAAATTAGGTTTTTGGGAAACTCACCAGCCAACAATTTGAACCAATCATTAGCTCAATTGTTGACTATATATAGTATATTTAAAAAAAAAAAAACTACATAGAAAACAAAACCTTTAAAAAGACAAAGTAACACCATAACGCAGAGTGTTCCTTGGCAAATGTGAAATATTAATCCACAACTCTTTTAAAAACAGAACCAGTCAACTTCCTGGCATAACTAAGAATGCTGTGAAAATTATTTTTGTGGAAATGAAAGGAAAGAATAAAACAGGGAGATCCTGCTTGCAACATTCGGAGGGTAAATGCAGAGACCCAGACCCAGATTAATTCCTCCCTCTTCCTATTCAATCCACAACAGCTTTCTGCCACTGCTGCTTTCCAGCAAGCTGAGTCAACATAGTCAGTAGCTGGGAATGATGGGGTATGTAGTCTCACATGCTGCGAAGGGCCCAGGTTGGGGAAGTGGGCCAAGAGCTGACTTCAGTGCTGCTTTGCCTTTGTTTAATATCAGTGCCAGGAGAGAGTGGCTTGATAGAGGTAGAGGAGTCCCTGCAGCCAGGCCAGAAGGAGGAGGGCAATGCCCCCCCACTCACATACTCAGCCATCCGGGAGGAAAAGCTCAAAACTCTCCACCCCTCCTTTTCGGTGGTCCTCCTCAACGGATCCGGATTTTGTCCAGACTGGCGCAAACCCGGAAGCGGCCTTTCCTTCCCGCCCTGACCCTGCAGAAGGACCCCCGCCAACTCAGAAACCGCCCTGCTGAGGAAGGGCCTGGCTGGGGCAGCAGTGGCTCCTCCCTCCGGTCTCCCTCAGCCCTCCCTGGAGTGGCTGCGGGGGTCCCGCCTGGCCCCGCCGCCTGCCAAGCACGGGTGCCTCCTCCAAATTGCATTTCCTGCTGTCCCAAAGGACATCTGATCTGGAAGGAGTGAAAGGCGGGGAAGGGGAGGGCTTTTTACTTAGTTAACCAGTTACTTGGATGTGCTAACTGAAATGACTCCCTGTGTTTTTTCTTTCTCCTTTATGTCAGCTGTGTGTGCTGTTCTCTTCTGTTACAAATACAGCCTGTGGTTCCCCAGAAGTGCACCGGACAGAGAGGGAGAGAGAGACGGCCAGGCACCACCTTTGGCTTGCAGCTGGGGTTGGCTACTGACCCAGTGGCAAAGAGGCAGAAGGGCAGTGGCCTGGCTAGCACGGCCACCTCTCTTTTCTTGACTCGTGGTTAATGCCCTGTTGATTCTGATGCCAGTTCCAGAGCCCGCTCTGTACTTGCGTTTTAAAATATGGCCTACTGAAGGTAAATCAATAACTGAGAGCCAGTCCGGTGTCGTGGTGAAGGCACCAGGCTAGAAACCGGGAGGCCGTGAGTTCCAGCCCCGCCTGAGGCACAAAGCCAGCTGGGGGACCTCGCGCCAGTCCCCCGCCTCTCGCTCAGCCTGAGGCAATGGCAAGCCTCTTCCAAAATCCTGCCAAGAAAACTGCAGGGATTTGCCCAGGCAGTTACCAGGAGTCAAGACTGACTCAAAGGCACCCCAAAAAAGAAAAAGGTAAAAAGGGGGTAAGGTTTGCCCTTCACTGTGGTGGCAGTGACAATAGAGAGTGGGGCCAAAGTGGGCTTGGCAGAGCCCTTGAGCACAACTGTTCACGGGAGACCACCAAACGCAGGCCGAGGGAGAAGGGAGGCTTTTCAAAACTAAAATGGAAATTTGAAAAGGTGCTTATGGCCTTTTATTTATCCCCCCAGAACCTTCCCATTTGTCCCATATCCCCTGGGACAATCTCCTCTCCTCTTTATCTTTATGAATCGGACCCTCTCCCTTTCACAGGTGAGGCCCGGAGGTCCGAGTGGGGCTTGGCTTGGGCTGCTCAAGCTGTTGAAAACAGCCAGACCAACGGGCTGCGTTACGCTTGTGGCAAGAACTGCCATGCCTGCCCCCTTTCGGAAGCCCCCTCTCCTGCCCTTCTGGGCAGGCTGAAGGATGACTTGCACGGTGGGGCTTCGTGAGCTGGAAAGCTGGCTGAAAGAGGAGTCACAAGCCACCCCAGCCGCTTGCGTCACGACGCCAGGCAAACTCTGACAAGCAAAGGCGCTCGGGACAGATGGAGTCCCTGGAAACTGTCTCTGTTTACCCGAACGGGCTCGGTTTCCAGGCAGGGAGCGTGCCACAGGAAAACGAAGCCCTTCTTTAAAGGAGAGACAAGAAGACAAGACAGGGAAGGAAACCACCTTGCTTTTCCCCTTTCGCAGCTTTGCCACGTCCTGTGACCTGGGAGAAGCCACGCAGTGTTCAGGATCACGAATGGCTCTGAGCTACGAGGATCCCCCTGCAAAGCTGCCAGCAGCAGTTGACCAAAGGCCTGGCCCTGCAGGGGTGCTGGGGCTACCGCTCCATTTCTCATTACAAGGAATAAGAGAAAAGCCAAGCCAAGTGGGAGGCTGGGGTCAAGGCACAGACCTTGATCATAAGTGGGGGTCAGGAAGGAGGCTCTGGCAACACGCACTTGAGCAAGCAGTGACTGGCCGTGGCTTACAGTGAGCCAGCGACTAACCCATGAGCCGAGCCCCAAGCCAGCCTCACTGTGGGGTTCATCCAAACAGTAAACCAGAAACTGGCAGCCTCGCCTAGAAGGAGCCCCCTCCCCCCCCAGGGTGGACCTTCATCTATTATTACATCAGCTTCCCGCCTTCCCTCCAAGCACTCCCGATGGCGCACTTGGCTCTCCCTCATCTTATCCTCATAACCACCCTGCAAGGTAGGCTGGGCTGAGCGATGGCCCAGCAAGCCTCAGGAGGGCTGCAGGGGGGCTTTGAATCTGCATCTCCTCAGCCTTAAGTCAACACTCCTACTGCTAACCCATCTGTGATACTCGATATCTTTATACGGGCTTATATTAAAAATAGATAACCTTTGAAAATACGAACAAAAGGCATCTTTTTGTCCAATAAAAATAGTTCTTAAATGTTTGCTGTCCTTAGCTGTGGTAGGAAGTGGCTTTTTCAAGGTTAAACTTTTCTTTTTGGAAAGTTAGCCTACCCATTTTCAAAATAACACCAAATAAAATAACTGCAGCTGTTCCAATGCAGGAGTGGGTTTTTCCTTTGCACTCAGTGATCCTCAAGAAAGGGGAGGAAAATGCAGACAGTTTGAGAGAGAAGCAGGTTGGAAGCAGAGTACCACCCCTTCTCTAAAGCGAAGCCTTATTTTAGTCCTTATGGCTCTGATTCAGATAGAAACATTGGGAGTTGCTTTGCATCTACCCATCATGCACAGCCTCGGACATTCGCAGCAGGCAACAGGTTTCAGGCAAGAAAATGCATCTGGAGATGCAGAGGGTGGAAGCGGGGACTTTCTGTCCCCGGCCCCTGGCCCCTTTTGGTCCTTAGAAGGAGCCACTGAATCAGAGGGCTGGAAGGGTCTTGGAGGTCTTCTAGCCCACCCCCACCCCCACCCGCCCCGCCCCGAGTAGGCATCCTCAGACCACCCAGACAAATGGCTGTCCCACCTTGGATCGGAAACTGCTGCTGATGGAGCCCCCACGACTCCAGGAGGCAGCTGTTCCTCTGCTTAACTCCTCTCAGGGGATCCTTTTTTTGAGACTGGATCTCTGCTTCATTTCCTCAAACACGGTCGCAACCCAAATTCACATCAGTGACTCTAACTATGGGCAGCCCAACCCTACTGGCCCCTCCACTGAGGTGGGGCAGATCTCTACAGAGCGCTTCGAAAGCCAGCGACAGTTTGCAGAGCTGGTGGCAGCAGGGAACCTCAGGAAGTCCACGCTGCTTGCGGGAGTTTTCTCGGCCCACCCCGTGACACATCTGACCCAGAAATCCCTGGGGCCAAAGTAGGAGTTGCACTCACCTCATTGGAAATGAACACTGCCCACTTTCTGAAACACTCTGCAGGCTGAGAGAGAGGAAGAAATTCCTCCCTGTTTGTTCGATCAAGCTAAAGAAACATGGCTTCCCCAAAACCCAAGGGCAAATTTCATGAAGTCCTCAGCCCAGGCTTTCCAGCCACTGTCCTCCAGCTCTGGCCATTGGTGCCTGTGCCTGTGCAAGAAAGGAGGAGGGATGACCCACGCAGAGAGAAAGAGGTCCACCACGCAGCAAGGCTGAAAACTCCCCTCCCCACCATCACTTGGGAGCCAGGCCATCGCTTGGTGGCCCCCACAGAGAGTTCAGTGAGTCACTAGCCCTTCCTCCAAGCAAGGCTAAAGGAGGACAAATCCATTTGGCCAGCTTGCCCCAAGCCAGCGAGGGGGCTGTGTGCGCATACATCTGTGTGTGTTTCCTTTGGTAACCCTTTCAGGATGAAAAGCTGGGCTGCCAAGCAGAGTTTAGTTTAGGCCAGTGTTTCTCAACCTTGGCAACTTTAAGATGAGTTGGACTTCAACTCCCAGAATTCCCCAGCCAGCCTATGGGGGAGTTGACCGAGGCTCATTGGGTTGTGTGAACTCACCCAGTGGGGTTAATTGAGGCAACTGTGCTTTAGTTGGCTAAAAGACAGCAAATAAAAGCTACTTATAGTTTAAATTAATCAAGAACTGATGTAGAGGAATCCTGGAAACTCTGGATTTTTTTTCCGGGTTTGAATCCTATTTCTGCCCTGAAGAAGCCTCAACTTCTCCAGCTCTGGTTTGGAGATTCAGTACCAGGGCTACCTTACAAGGCTGTAGCAAAGATTACCACCAGTTCAAATTCCCCAAGCAATGGGAACCTGTTGTTGTTATTATTAGTTTCCTCAGGCTAAGCGCATTTTCGGACTTTTTCACGGGCTGGGTTAGGTGGAAAACGATGGACAGCTTTTACAAAATCAGACACGCTAAAAAACAGCCGGGCGCCCCGCAATTATGAGACATTTCATTTCAAACCACCTTGGAAGCCTGGCGAGCAAAACACGCCCCCCCCCAAAGGGGGCTTAAACGACAGGCCCTGCGGAGAAATGTCATTTATCGCGCTGCAAAAGCAAATGGAGGGGAGGGGGAGAACAGTCACTTGCAGCGCAGCTGGTCTTGGCTCCAAAAAGCGCAATTAATCTCGTCCTCCGTTTGGAAAGAACAGAAACGTTGCGCCCCCCCCCCCCGCCCCCAATGAGCTTCCAGGAAGGTGGGCCGGGCGGGTGGCGGGCATTGCCAGGCGCCCTGCTCTTCTGGATAAACAAACCGAAGAAACGCCCAGCTGCCGGGCAGCCTCCGCTCGTGCCCCCCCCCGCCCTGGCAGGACCGGCGAGGCAGCCCGAGGTACTCCGTGCGTCTTCGAGCCCGCCGCAGGGCAGCCGCCGGGGGGACGGAACGGCATTGTTTGGTTTGGGAAGCCCTCCCCGCGTCGCCGGGCAACCAGCATGGGGACCAGCCGGGAGCGGACCGCGTCGCCCGGGCAACCGTTGTTGCTCCATCAACAATGCGGGCCGGCGCAGGGAGCGCAGCCCAGGCCGGCGGGCTCGCGGGATTAGTCGCACATCTGCAGGCAGCGCCCCTGCGGCCCCCTTCCTTCCAGCCTCCACCGGAGGAAGGCGAGCCTGCCCGGGCGGCTCGGAGGGGGCGCGTTCGCCGCGCAAAACGAGGGAGGTTCCGGGGGCCCGGCGATCCCAGGCAGGGTCGAGCGGGGGAGGAGAGCAGAGCGGCTCGCGCACAGCTGCTCCGCCGCTGGCCGGCAGAAGCCTCCCGCCGCCCGGGTCGCCGCGAGCGGGGCCGCCGAAGCAGCGCGAGCCCCGCCCGGGCGCCGGGCCTCGCCCCCCGCCCCACCCGCCGCGCGACAGGCGGCCCTCGGCGACCTTGGCCGGGGATAATCTCGGCGGAGGAAGGACGCTTCTGGGGCAATCCTCTCCAGGAGGAAAGCGCGCGCAGAAGGTCGCAGAAGTCTTCTGGAGTCTTCCAGGCGCGTTTCTGGAAATGTTAGAATGCGCAGAACGTTTCCGAGTGGGGCCGAACAGTTGCCTTCAGCGCTACGCCTGAGAGGATACCGATGCGAATTAAAACGATGCCTCTAAACCACGTTTCTCAGCCTTGGCCTCTTTAGATGGGTGGACTTCAACAGCCAGAGCGGCTAGCTGGGGAAGTCTGGGAGTTGGTCCACCCATCTTAAAGTGGCCAAGGTTGAGAAACCCTCCTCTAGGCGTATGCAGAGTGACAACACCTCTAGCAATGAGGGCAGGGAGTTGATAGCCAGCTGTTCTTCAGTTCCTTGCAGACTCCCTTCTGCTTGTGAAAGAGGAGGAAATTCTTGCTCACCTGAGTCTCCAGTCCTGCCCCCTTGGAGACGCTTGAATGAGAGGCTGCCCTTGGGGAAGATGCCCGTTTTCTAGATTCTTTGCAATGCAGCTTCAGGCCCACTTCCAGGATAGAACCTCCCTCAGTCGGCCTTTGGGACCATCTTGGCCAATGATGCTCTTGGAGACTCAGTGGCTTTCAGGAGTGTTGATCAAGGTGTCCGTCTGAAGTGGGAGTCACAGGAGCAATATTTATGGTGGCTCCACGCTTACTCAAGTTTCCAGAAAGTAGTGTTGAGGATTATGGTTCTTCTCTGGAGTAGTTAGGGCCAGGTTCCTGAGGGCTGAGTTTTATCCTCATTACCACTTAAGATCTGAAGGTCACCACCAAGGGAAGGGATCATCCACAAATGTAAACTGAGGTGCCACCGATATTCAGATGACATCCCACCTTCCTTCCCCTTTTCACCTTTCAGGTGAGAAAGTGGCGATCTTGCATCAGGCCTGAATGATGGCCATTCAGTTGAACCTCCGTCCAGGGAAGGTGGAGGAAGATGGGTGAGCTGTCCACTGCACAGGTGCTTAACAGGTTCTGCAAGGTTGTAGTCCCCTGGAGAGATGGGTGCCCTGTCTGGGGTGCCTCAAGAGCCATCACTGCTGCTGTAGGCACAGTGGGCTTTGGAGACTAAGGATAACTTAGCAACTTGGAGGGACCATTTCTGGACAGAAGTGGCCTGGCATCACAAGTCCATGTTCTGAGAGACTTTTAGCTGGATGACAGGAATGAGCAGGACACAGGATTCGCTGTTTTAAGCTGCTTTAGAAACTTCAGGGAGTCTGAATCAGAACAGGAGAGTTATGAACCAGGGCAAGCAGTGATGATCCTACAGCTGCTGGGGCAAAATCTTGGTCCTGACGCTGCTTGAACTGATGAATGGCTGAACAGCCCTTCTACCAAGGATCCTTCAGTCACATTCCCTCCAGGTCAGTGTTTCTCAACCTTGGCAACTTTAAGATGGGTGGACGTCATCTCCCAGAATTCCCCAGCCAGCACGCTGTAGGTGATCCAACCAATGAAATAAGCCAAGGGCTATAGCAGGAGGGCCTTCTCGGTAGGGACCCTGTTGTGGAGCTTCAATTGCACCAGTGTGGCTGCCATTTTGACTTTTTTGACCACACCCTCTGGACACCCTGGTGAAAGACCCAGCACTGGACTAAGAGATCCCTCCTCACCCACTCCTCATTTAGAGTGTACCCATTCTACACACAGATGGTAGCTTTGAAATATCTTATATCCTACTTATTGCTTATTGATTCTTTTTCATTGCTTTACTGTTTTTCCCCAATTAATAACATTTTTAATAACTCTGTAATGCAGCCAGGTATTTTCAGTTATAGAGCAGATCTGGAATACAGTAATTAAAATAATATATTTCAAGAAAGGAGGGAAAGCTAGTTTATTCAAGCAGGCATTTCACGGAGCATCATTCAGAGGAGCATGTGTGCGGTGAGCCCATGCTGGCCAGGCTTGATTGCAAAGCATAATGGTTGGTTTTCTCCAGTGCAGGCTTTCACAAGACAGGAGAAGTGCAAAGCATGTACATAAATCGAGCTCAGCTCCTGGTAACGTAAGGGACACGGCCATCTAGGGGTCTTTTGGCAAGACTGTGGAAGTGGGTATTGCTTTCTTTCTTGTAGGATGCTCTAGCCCACAGTCTTGGATTCCCTGGTGGTCTCCCATCCAAGGACTTGCCAGATCTGACCTGCTAAGCTTTTCCAAGATGAACCAAGGTAAGCTAGGTTACTGCTACTTTCTTTTGACAAAATACTTCTGAAAGATGTTAAAATGGGGATTATAATGAGAGGACAGGATGCACAGTACTTGATAAGGTGCTGGGGCTTGAGTCAGAATCACAGAATGAAGTCGGAAGAGACAATCTAGTCCAACCTCCTGCCCAGGGCCAGAATCCAGGACCACAGCATCCCCAGAAGACAGCCATTCAGCCTCTGTTTGAACACCGCCATGAAGCGATTTATGATCTCCCAAGGCAGTCGGTTTGATTGCTCTTACAGATAGAAAAAAGTTTTGATGTCCAACCGAAACCCACTTCCTCGAAGTTTAAACCCCTGGTTTCTTGTCCTGCCTTCTGGAACTGTTCTGCCCCATCAGATTCTTGAAGACAGCTGTCATGTCTTTCCACAAGCTTCTCTTCTCCAGACGAACCATGCTTGATGCCTCCAGCCATTCCTCATAAGCTTTTTTCCCCAAACCCATTAGTATCTTGGCTGCTCTACTCTGGACATGCTCCAGTTTGTCAATGTCCTTCACAACATTTGGGCCACCTGTGCTGTGGTCCAAACAGCACTGAATGGAGCGGGACTATGACTTATCTGGACATTCTGTTGATGCAGCCTAAGGTTGCCTTTCTTTTTTTGTATCACACTGCAGAGCTGTGACTTTTGCACATTGCTCCCTATAAATCCATGCCCTGCCATTGCTGTCTTAAACTGCAAATCGTTTTGTTACTACTCCACAATGTTTCACCTTCTGATTTGTCTTTACATTTCCCCCCTAAGATCACATATTTCACTGAGAAACGTGCCATATTCAAACTGTTGAGAACTAGGTCACAAAGTCTGGTGACCTACACGTTCCAGCAAACTGGGATGCTCCCATCCACACATTGCCTGGAAAAATGATTACTGGATAAATTGGCCATAAAATCTCCAAAGACTGGCTTTTTCAAGCATTCCAATTCAGGGCTCAGAGTGCAGTCCGGCTGGGTTCAATTTCTCCCTCAGTGAAAAGGCTTCCAGGCTTTGGGGGGTGGGGATTAGGCTTTGAACAACCTACATCGGTGCTAAGGCTAAATGTCAGGGGAGGGGGGGAGAGCACAGATACAATCTAAAGCTTCTTCCTCCTCAAGAGTTTTGGTGCCCAGGAGGCAAAAGATATAACCGCCCACCTTTGTCTCCAGACCAAAGGAGTGTTTGAGCACACGTTGGTTGCCTGGGAAAGACAAGGCAGTCCTTAACTCTCATAACTCTCATTTAGGCACACTGCCACCGTTTGCTCGCCCTCCCCCCATAAAGGGGTTGCAAAGAAAGGACAATTAAACAAGCAGGTCCTAGTCGTTTATCTCCATGGATAGGTTTTTCACCCTGCAGACAATCACAGCGGGGTTCAGGAGGTCATTTCTCCAGTTCTACCTCTTAAGAATGGCTTCACGTGGGACTTATTTTAAAATTGCACAGAGTTTTCACATCTGACAGAAGCATCCACTGGGGAGGGGAAGTGCTTTCTGCATGAAATATTTGGCACAAACCCTTCATCCCAAGAATTTCCTGTAACTAAATTGAAATAATATCAACTCTGTTGTTATTTGCATCGCAAATACTAGTTAGTTAGCTTCTAGGCTAGAGAGTTATCTTCTTGTATTCTGGGAAGTTCCACGCACCACATAAACTAATGTTTTTAAATCACTGCACGAGTATTTACACAAATTCCCACTCCTGCAAATGAGCAGTGAAGTGAGCAGACGTAGGGGTCTCTCACACACACAGTTTCCTCTCTAGAAATAACTTCCCCTGGCCTTGCCTGCAGCTCTGCTGAAGTGATCCAAACACTCCTTTTGTTCCATTGAGTGTCACAGTCTGACTAAGCAGGATTGTGGTGATGACGGCAACACCCACAAAACCAGCAAGTGAAAAAGTAAGCAGAGGTTTCTGTTTATAGGGCGGAGATCTTGGAGACAAGACACGGGACACTGACCTCTATGGCAAGAATTCAGGGAGGCACTTCTGTCTCCTGTTTGTCAACCTTCCAACATTGCCAGGAGGCGGTGAGTCTCTAAACAGTAACTGCAGCTGCTGTGCTAGCTGGTCTGGAAACTGAACCCTTGAAGAATCCTCTGGAGAGGAACAACAAACACACATCCAGAGGCACGCAGATGGATTTGACAGCACCTCAGAGGCCAGATCAGTATATCTTTCAGCCCTGCTACGTTTTTGTCTATTGGTGGTGGAGAAATGCAATGAGATTGTTGGGGGAATCTTGTTGGCATCCTTTGTGATGTATTTTAACATTGCAGACTCGCCTGGTTTTAACTGAGAAAAAGATGGGCTACTTGTTAAATAAATAATAAGGACCTTGATAAATGAGAAGGGTGAAGGAAAGGAAAAGAAACTACAGAAATTCTATAAACAATTTGAGTTAAGTCTCCAAAAACAGGTTGCTATGGTTGAGTCATGTTTTCCACATGAGCTAGGTTTTATGGGGACTGAGGTTCCAGACCAGGGGTGTACAACAACCTGTCCCCCCCAAACCTCCAGACTACTTCCAAAACTTGCCACCAAACTGTACATTTTATTGTAACAAAAGAGGAAAGAAATATATGGGGAACAACTGTATTTAAATAAAATTCCAACCAATTACCCTGAAATTAAATCATGTAGTCTTCAGTCCAGTCTTGCTTCTTTTTAAGGTCTGGCCCTTGGCCAGAAAGAAACCACACTCATTCAGAGCAGGGAACAAAGTTATTACAGGCCAGGTTACAGGGAGGCATCCTGCTGAGTGCGTGCCCGAGAAGCAGCATCCAAGTGAGCTCAGAGGAATGCAACTGCATGGGCACATCCACATTTTAGACTTTATGGCCTGAGACTGAATATCCTATTAAAAGTTGCTTTCAGGCCAGAAAGATTTAAGTGGAATAAAAGCAAACAGGAAGAGTATGTTGTTTTTCCCATTTTAATTTTTCCATATCCTTTTCAGAGAGAGGCAGAGAGAGAGCGGCGGAGGGGGGGGGGGGAGCAATCAAAACTTCATGCAATTGAGAGAGAATCCAGATCTTCCCAAAATCCATTTCCAAGCAGATGTTGGGGCTGGAAACTTTCCCCAGGAGAGACTGGTTGTATCTAACCAAGAGCCCACCTGCTATCTTGTTCCCAATAGCCATTAGCCGCAGACTTAATTGTTAATTATTGGCAATCAAAGTATGTGCAACAGCAGGACAGGGAAGGAGAAGGAGGCCCCTCCTGAGATGCTTCAGCCTGAGCCCAGAAATGCCTTCTCTAAAAACAAAGAAGCAAAGCTTTTCCTCCATACTTATCAGCAGAGGATTCTTTCACAGAGCAACTGTTGCTCTTAACACATCTTCACCCCTGCAACTGACTCAAGTTACAACTGGTTTGTTTCTTTTGCAAACCCATCACCTTTTACAGTCAAAAGATGCCAAGGCAGCCGCCTGTTATTTACCCAAGGGTCTTGGTCTTTCAGGTAGAGACTGCCTCTGGACCCGGAGGGTAGCCTTTCTCGCAGTACATCACTCCAAGGGGCTGATCATGATAAAAATGAAGAATATAACTCAAAGGTTAATGGGTGCCTACAACCATCTTGGGCACATAATATATGCTACATAAAAGCCTCTCCTCCCACAGATTGTATTATGACTTTCTCTTTCCTCCCAGTTAATCCGAACGGGCTTGCTTACGATGCCCCGGGTTGTCTCAGGCTGAGCTGGAGGAATGCCACCCAGAATATTTGACGGCACTGATCCCTTTGCTCTCTAACGTATTTGTAACACTTTGGGTTTAACTTAACCTCCTTTGGGCATTTGGTCTGCATTTTTGCTAAAGTGCTGAGACACTTCAGAAGTTGGTGGTAGAAAAAGTTGGATCCTGTTCCTCCTCACTGTTGCACGTTTCTCTTCAGGGGAGAAGAACTGATCCAAGCAAATGTTTGCTTGCCTTTTATCTGACTCTGTTCAGGTCTTCTTCACGGGGTATGAGCCTGGGCATGCATTGGCGGGTTTGGCTAATACGGAATAATGTGGAGGAAAAAAAAGATCTATCTATCTATCTATCTATCTATCTATCTATCTATCTATCTATCTACCTACCTACCTATCTATCTACCTATCTATCTATCTATCTACCTACCTACCTACCTACCTACCTACCTACCTACCTACCTACCTACCAGGAAGGGAGATAAGCACAGTTAGCTCTTGTACAAGTGGGGAACCTCAAGTACTCAGCTTTTTTAAATGCAGAGAGGCAGAACCCAAGCCCTGCTCCCTATAATGTTGCCATCAGATTGTAACGTTTAAAATGGCAGAAAATAAAAAGTTCGTACATGGCACAAGAAGTGATTGTATTAAATTATAATTGTTTAATTATAGTTAAATTTAGTTGTAATTAAATTCAAATTCAAAGGTCGATTGGCCTAAAAAAAAGTGCACTCCTCTTTTAAAGGAACTAGATTGTGGTAGGATGCTAGTCTGGGTTTCTTAATCATTTTTAGTGATAAACATTATTAATCCTTAAGGCTGCAAAATGTGCAGTGCAAACCTTATGCATATCAATGAAGGAATTAACTTAGTCAAAACTGCTCTTGGAATCCAGCATTGGCAAGACTGGGATCAGCTCTCAATCTCAACTGGTTGATGTTTCCAAAGGCTGTTATGAGAAATGGAAAACCGAAACACTGACTGGAAAGAATGGGTGCCTTTGTTGTAAGGATGGAAAGCCTTTCACCCTTATGTATGCAAGGAGAGGGAAAAGAGAAAAAAACCCCAGCAACAACAGGAAAAAGAGACTTTGAAAGGTGCAGTTACCTTTCTGAGGCAGATCTTGAGAGGTTTCAGGTTTGGCACCACCACGGTTGGGTGGCTGAGTTTGTTTACATAGCACAGCATCTCCAGGCGAGAGCAGGACAGGCTTTTGCAGGACCTCCTGAACAGCCAATGCTGATCAAGAACAAATGTTCCGAAGGAACTTCTTATGCTCCTCTGGAAATCGTCCCACTATTCAGAAACGTGAAGAATGGAGCCTTGCTCTGGGTCTCTGTGCCTGGGGCTGCGCCGACTTTGAAATAGGGGTTTGGTCTCTGACAGCCACAGGGCTATACCAGTAAGACGGCTGTCATCGCTGGGAGGACAGAGACACAGATCTGGGTTCTCTTGGAAGCTTGCTGTACCTATTTTACTTCTTATATCAGTAAACAATAACAGCAGTTCAGTAGCTTGGTCTGGGTGGGTGCCATGGACCAAAAGGAAGAGAACCATTCCAGTTTAGAAGAAAAGCCCCACCTCAAGGGCTGACACCTGCTGTACGGGCCAAAAGACCCCATCTGGCTCATCCCTACAAAGACCCTGGAGAAAAGCCCGTGAAAGCTCACGCTGAGTGAGAGGGACCTGTCACTAATCTGGCCCAAAGCAGCACTTTATCAGAGCCTCCTGTACCCCCTGGTGCAGACACATTTCCAGGTAGGGCTCAGAAAAGTTAATGGGAAAAAGGAAGGAATGATGCAAAACCAGCAGAAGGTCAACTGTGCTCTTGCCAAACTCCACGTTCTCCCATGCATTCAAAGGCCTGGGAGGAGCTGGGGTCAGAAATGTGCAGCTTGATCGAGAAGAGTCACCTTAAAGTACTCCAGCTATATGCCCAGCTCAGTACACCAGCAATTTCATTCTGCTTCCATTCCCTGAGCTCCAGAAATCCATCCTCCCAAGTTTATTTAGCTCTAGCATGTTTTCCTTCACAGGCTGCCTCAAGGCAGTGCAATCAGGTGTCCCCTTTTATCCTCCCAAGAACCCTGCAAGGTAGCTTGACCGAGAGGGAACGGGGTGAACAGCCAAAGCTCAGCCACGGAGCTTCTTGGCTGAGTGGGGTCTGAACTTGCAGCTCTCCAGGTCTGGACCGGCACGCCAACCCCGACGCCGTCCAGGCAGAGATTTCCAAAGTGAAAGCAAACACATCCATCCACCAGCAAGTGTAAGGACAACAGTGGGACCCTCCAGGCCGAAAGCGAGAACACTTCCTGGCAGCCCTGAAAAGAAACTTTACTGGAGACAGCAAGGGAGGGAGAAGAGGACTGCCTGTTGCAACATCCACTTCCTCATTTTGCACGGAAGAGGCTTGCCACCGACAGCAGGAGAACGAAAGGAAGAGCTGAGCTGGCACCGCTGTGAAAGGACGCGGGACATTTAAGGGAAGTGAGAGCTGCAAGGATGTGAGCTGTGGTCCGGATGAGGCTGACGTGGGCAAAGAAAAGCGAGAGCAAAAGGGCTGACTTTTCAGTGTGGCCTCAAGATGTTCCAGAGCTTATCTCCTGTCCTCTTTAAATTTAACTGCCTTATCAAACACTTCCCTTGCTGGTTTTGAAGTGGGTGCTGAGAGGGAAGGAGGAATCCAAAAGTTATTGTTGGCATTTAAAAATGATTTGAAGTTGCCCCACTCTGCTCTTAGGCATAACTTCGCTTTTCGGACCATAGCTCCTGAGCATACCTAGCTGCCCTATGCTCTTGTTTCTGAAACTACCTCAAACTAGTGAGAGATAAGGAGGCATCGCCATGGTTACCAAGGGGCTCCAAGAAGCCAGAAAAGGGGAGGGGGAGATGTCTCTGGTGTGAGACAAGGTAAGATAAAACCAGTTTGGAGCAGTTTGACCTGTCCAAAGTGATACTTAGCAGAGATCTTTTAGGAATGCATTAACTCTTGGCCCCCCCAACCCCTATTAGCCTAATAAAAACCACACCCCACATAGCTAATCACCTATTTACCATGAACATGTGATGTGTTTAGTAGTAATATGTATAGTATGTAATAGTCTGTAGAGGGGGGTAACAGGAAGTAGGTCAATAGGCAGACGGAAAGAATGTGACCTCAGAGTACCTAAGCCAATGGGGAAATGGGGAGGAATGAGTGTCAGCATAGGACTGAATAAAATGTGCTGAACTCTGTAATAAGGTGGGGGGCTTCTTATTTGTAACGAAGCCCACCAGCCTTTGCAAACGTTTCAATAAACTTTACTTCTGACTAATCCAGAGAGAGACTCATGAGGGCATTTCTCACAGTGCTAACCTGCTTTTCCCACTTGGCTGCCTTTTTTAGGACGTCCATCCTTAACTCTTGTCCATCAGCCTTTTACTGCCTGCTGGGAACAGTAACCCTAATCAGCGGTGTGTGGCCAATTGTGTCTTGGCTTAATAAGCTGAGATAGGAGCGAGCCTTATGCCCACACGGGAAGACTCCCTGTTAAGGCTTCAACTTTGTCAGTCCTTCAGATTGTTCCCAATGTATAAGAGTTTTCCCAACCGGATGAAAAAGAATTACAATCTACTACTTTCTAAGGAAGTGAAGATTCAGCAAAAAGGAGTGTCATTTCAGCTTCCTGAGCACAGGTTTGATCATCTGTGGTGGGGATTGTGGGAGTGTCTCATAAACAGATAAACCAGCTCCACCATCATAAACACACCATTTTTCACACAACTGAGTGGCACTATCAGTAAACGCACACTAATAACATCGGGTTTTATTCCCATTCTCCTTGCACGACTTAGATCTGCACTGTGTCACTAAGTTCATTTGAACTGTGAGGAAAATAAGTTTTCAGATGAATGGGATCGTTTAAATCAAGTTGAAACATAAGGAATTTGGCTTATCCTCTGGTTCACACCAGTCTGTTGTAAACCTTATCAGAACATTCCCATGGCAACCCTGAATCTGTCCTCAAGATGCCAATAAAGGATGTCTTCTTTCTGGCATTTGGCACCCTAAATTGCCCCCTCCTTTTGACCTGTTTCTTCTCACTAAGACAATTGTTTTCTATGAAGATAGTAGACAGCAGAAGGGCAGGAAGTAACCCGAGATCTATTACTTATTAATATGTATGTATGCATCATTTTTCTCTTGTCTGAAATGCATAAATATCAGTGCATTTCTCTTGTTTGGAGGGGTGGCTCTCACCATCCTTCTGGTGGGGCCCCTCCAGTATGAACTGTTTATATAATAAACACTGCAGGGAGCCTTGATTATTTCTTTGGGTCCTGTGCTTTGATCCACACCAAACTCAGAACTCATATATAGCTCAGCCCTTATCCAAAACCAGATACCAACCAGGCCCACCCTTTTGCAGACCGCAGTCCTGCTTCTCTCAGGTTAAGTTTGCCCCAAGGTTTAGAGAGTTACCGACAGTCTTGAAGCAGCCCAGCATGAAACTGGAAAGGAAGGCCCGGTTTTGCTTATCTGAAATCTAATCTCAAACCCTGAATCAAGAGAGGAGGTTCTGCTCCCCCGCAGCAAGTCCTGGCACGCCAGCCAGACAGAAGTCAGCTCCAGCAGGAATGTCAGCTAGACTTTTAACAGTGCTGGCATTTGAGTCTCGAGAGGGGAGGGGATGTTTTAAATAGATCTCAGCAGCTCTGGCCAAGACCCCTTGGTTGCCCAGGACGGAATCACGCCAGGATCTGCACTGCACCCAAGTTCAGTCCTGTTTCTTGCCATTCCCCTCAAGAGCCCTGAGGAGTGAGATGGTAGATCCAAGTGAGGAAGGAGCCCCCAGCTCCCCCTCTGCAACAAACAGCAATGCAAGAATGCCGGAGGATTTATTTTCTCTTCCTCACACACACATATACGGGCAAAACAGATGGAGGTTTGGGCTTCCATGCAAATGCACCCAGAGCCAGCCCCAGCAAGAAAGTAGGGAGATCCTTTACACTGTACAGTTTTACTTTTACAGCTTGCAAATTTAACCAGGATTTGCCAACAGCAACAGGACTCCAGCAGCAGTCGCTCACACGGCAAGGATGTCACCTAGGCGGCCCTCCTCTTTGCCACCCATCCTGACGTGCGGAGGCGGGAGGAGGGCAGGGAAGAGGAGAAGCCCAGCCACTGCAGCCAACAGGCTTACGGAGCCCAAGAGGGTGTTTTGGCCACGGCACCAGAGACTTTGGAAAAACAGGTTTCCATCGGTCCCAGATGGAGAACAATAATTGCATCTTCTAGTGTTTCTCAACCTCAGGAACTTTAAGACGGGTGGACTTCAACTTCCAGAATTAGACGGCTGGACTTCAGCTCCCAGAATTCCCCAGCCAGCAAGGCTGGCTGGGGAATTCTGGGAGCTGAAGTCCACCTTCTCAAAGTTGCTGAGGTTGAGAAACAGGGTTCTAGGTGACCACCCGATCTCAGTTTAATTGCCATGGAGACCACCTGCCCCCTGCCCCACTGCGGCGAGGATTTAAACCCCAAACTCAGCCCCCGACGGGCTCCCTCCGGCCGCTCCCCGCACTCAAACTGCCGGGGGGGGGGGCGGCGGCTGAGCAATAACATTCTGAAGGGGAAGCGTGTAAACAAGTGGGGGGGCAGGGCCGAGCAGCCCTCAACGCGGGGCAGGCGATGCGGTCCAGCTCGGCGCTCCCGGCCCGGGGGACCACCGCGGCCGCCGAGGGGCCCCTTCTGCCCGCCGGGGCCTTACTCGCGAGGAGCGCTCTCGCTCCAGCGAAGGGGCAGCGCCGAGGCGCCTCCGCCACCTGTTGCGCCGAGCCTCCCAGGGCTTCTCCCGGGAAACTTCCCCCGGGCTCACTCCGGATCAACGCGGCGCGCACCCCCACCCCCGGAACTCCTGTCTGGACAGCGGCCCGCCCCCCGCGCCCCCCGACCACGGCGAGCCGATCCGGAGTGACTCCGGTTCCGGATGCGGAGTGACTCCGGAGGGAGCCCGCCCGTTCCCCGGCTTACCTGGCCTCCCCGGGGCTCCCGGGCTCCCCGCGGGGCTGCGCTGGGCTCGGGCGGCCGGGGGTGCGTGCGGCGCCGGCGGCGGCTCCCGTTGGCAAGTAACCGTCTCCAGGGCTACGGTCACTATGGCGCCTCCTCGCGCGGGGTTTCGAGGCAACTGTTGCTAGCCTGCCCCGTGACGTGGCGGCCACGCCCTCCAGGCGGGCCCTTTGGCTCACTCCGATTGGGCGGCCGAGGACGGCTGTCAAAAGGCGGGGGCTGGAAGGCGGCGGGGGGCGGGGCCGGCCGTTGGCGCGCGTTTTGGCGCGAGGCGTCTGAGGAAGGAAGCGGAGGCGCGGGCGGGGCGGGGCGGCGCGGGGCAGGGCGCCTTCGCTCAGGGACAGCGGGGGCGATGAGCCCCCCCCGCTGCTCTGCCCCCCATCAAGTATGCAGCTGCTCTAAGTGGCCCCCTGCTGCCCAGCCCGCTGGGGACCCCACGTTTAGGCTCTCAGGCACCCACCCTTTTTGACACGGCTGGCCTGGGTCAAGGCACCTGTGACCCCTCTGCCTGCCCCATTAACCATGGTTTGCCGGACGACGGTGCTCAGGCTGTTGCCGCGGGCGAGGCCGTGGTGGGTGCGACTCCCATGGGACCAGCTCCCTAAGGGCAGGTGAGGGGCCCGGGGCGGTCAGGCCCAGGACGGCATCTCCCCCTCCGCCGCCAGCAGGAAGGACAAGAGCACCGGCCGAGGGGGGAGCCCACGGCCGGGCCGGCTGCAGGCAGGAGTTCACCCGGGACACACTTGAGAGGTGCTACAAACACACAAGGCCGATCTGAAGCTTGCATCTTTTTTATTCGGAAACATTGCCCTGACATGATTCAACAAGGTCTTATACAAACCTGGGACCACATAAAGAACAGCTTACCCTTAAACGGATGTGTGAAAAAAGCCAAAACTGCCTCAGCCGACAACCGGAATTTCAGCTTAAAACCGCTTCCCCCGGCTTTTGCATCCCGTTTTGCTGGGACTCTGCTTGCAGAAGCTGGGAGTTCAGGAAGCCGGTCCCCAAAAATTTGGGGCAGTGCTGAGTTGGGGAAGGCTGACTTAAAAGCTCACCGTAAGGTAACCACATTTGCAAGGAAAACGGAGTATGAAGGCTTCCAGGCTCTGAGCCAAAATCTGCACGTTTTACAAAAAGCTAAAATCCTTAACTTACAGACCTTGTTACAATATGTGGTGACCATCAGTTTTCGATAGCCTTGAAAACACCAAGAAAAATAACTCCTAATAAAAACTGACAAATTAGCACATTCGATTCCTTAAGACTTAGCCACAGTGAAATCATAAATTACAGGGAACTTCTTACTACTGCACTCCATTTATGGGGAAAAGAGATGACCCTCCATTGCAATATTTATTTAACAGTCTTCCCAAGAAAATACAGCAGGCTTATTAACCTTTTCCCATATCCAATGTGGCCCCCAGTGTTTATGCTATAAGTTAAAAGTGATTGAGTTCACGCTCACACTCTTAAAAGTTACAGTCCATGATTCCACCCCACACAATCTTTAGACATCCCTCCCCATTTGCTCAAGGCCTCCTCACCTACACTGTAATTCTTATGAAACACCAAGTTAAACAAGCCTCTTTGCACAAAAGAGACTGATATTTACAAGGGCACCTCTAGATAAGCTGAGTGATTTTCGTATCAGGAGCAATACTTGCAATTTTATATAGATTTGTGGGGAGGGGGGCACAGCTGACCAACCTAATCTCCCGCCTGACAATTCAGCTGGAGGCGAAGTCTCATGTTCACACAGAACAGCAAGTGCAGGCTGACCTCTGACTGAATCGTAAGAACTAAATCCAAGACTGATGCTCACCCAGGTTTCCAACCGTGTTCCCAGGATGCTTGTAGCACTGTGGGCAAAGCGAAGAGGAACTCTTCCGCCCCTTCCTTCTTCCTCGAAACTCTGAGAAATTAGTCCCACGTGCCACTTAACGGACTACCTTAGTGGCACAGGACGGACAAAGCGATGCCCAAGGTTTGATGCTGAAAAGGCCCTGCTCCTTGAAGGGAGCTGTGCACACCCCAAGTTGAACCTCACTATGTAAACATGCACCCCAGGTAAAAACAAGCAGAAGACTAAGTGTGCCGGATTTCCTTGCACGAACAAGTGTTCTACCAGATGTGCAACGCTGACACCGGACACCTGTGGAAGGAGAAAAAGTGCTCCATGCAAAGACTCACCCAATGAACTACGATATTGCACCACAAGAACACACAGTGTTCACCCAGTCTGTGGCTTTGCCGCAACATTTTCCTTTGGTTCGCTAAAGACCCCCCACCCCACCCCTGGAGAGACAAACCCTGAGGTTGGTACGTTCATTTCGGGAAGATGTACATGGGGGTCAAAGCAGCCAGGGAGGGTCTTCCGGACACTTCCGACCAGCACAACAAGAGTCCAAAGTGCAGAGGAGGATCCTGGCTTGGGGGAGCGCAAGAGAAAACGACGGCCAAGGACAGGAAGCCGCCTTTATTGAAAACCTCATTTATCAAGGAAGAGATGATGCACCTCATCTGAGAAAAGAATCCTGTGAAGACGCCGGACTTCTAATAGAGGCAGGCTGAGATAAGGCCATCCCCGTTCAGAGGTTATTGGTGTTTGATGCTTCTGAGTAGAGTTGCTGTATCTGGTCTTGGTACATCTTGACTACTACTGGCCTCTTCAGCTTCATTGTTGGGCCTAGGAGGCAGACACAGATGGTCATGTTAGTGCCTAAGCCCTCCCCCAATTTAGTTCCCCTGCCCTCCATCCCCCCTCCCACCCTGTTATTACCCCCTCCCAGGGGGTGCTGGTAACAGAAAGAGACAACTCTTTCTGAAAACATGGAAAGCCGAGATCCAAAGGGGGCTATTTGCTCCCTTCTTAGTGCAATGGGGAATGGGCTATCAGTCCCTATCCCCAGACAGATGCAGTCTGCACAGCTGGCAGTCCTGAGCTAGGAGTCCCGTTGGGTTGTCACAACAGACAGCTACTTCCAACTGTTCCCATTAAAAACTGTGAACAAACCATTGGAGGTATTCTGCCCTGGAGCAATGCACCACTGCACTTGGAAAGGTGGACGGGCTGGCCCTCTTCCAATTCAGAGGACGAAGGGCTTTTAAACCACCCCAGGGATCTCCATGCCGTTCTCCTTGTGGGGCTTCACAAGCCTCTTTTAGAGAGCATCGGCTAGGAACTTGTCTTTCTAAGTGAAAGCTGGGAGCTGTGCTGAACTCCACAGATCCTGCATACTGGCCCCTCCATCCCTGCAACTCTACACCTCGCGTCATTTGACCCCCCAGCGGTCTTTGGCCACCGATCACATGGAAGTGGGCAGCCATGCCAGCCTCTCACCTAGCTCTCCTCCCTGGATGGAGAAGTCCTTGTCCAAGAGGACCCATTTCTGGATTTTCTGTGCGTTGGAGGTGGCATGCTCGTTGACTTTCACGACCCCCTTCTGGATGGCGGTATACACAGCCACGTCTTTGTTCCCCACGATGTCAGAGACTTTAGTGGATTTGCTGCCCAGTTTTTGGCAGAACTCAATGGCTTCTGGCGTCAGCTCATCCTCCGACAGCCCCGTTTCTAAGTTCACCTTGCTCTAGAAAAAGAGAAGAGTGTTGGGGCAGCCATAGAAATGGTTGCACTGCCACCCTTTGGCGGTGGTGGTGGCTGGCACTGCCTTGGTGTTTGCCCAGAAAGGGGTAGCCGAGGGGGCGTGCAGGCACCCACCCACTCAAGGAATGTGGAGTATGGGATAGACCTTGCAGTTCAAGGCAGAGGCCAGAAACACTGGCCCCTTGGAGACTGTTTCTGAGCCCCATCTAAGTCCTCTGCAACCCACTGGTTTAGACCCTCAGCAGGAGCAATTCGGTCCTCTCCCAACAGCTCACTGGTGGAGCACAGAAGAGGGCAGAAGGGGGGAGGACTTCCTCCCTCCACACTCAACCCCCAGCATGGGATCAGCCCCATGCTAAGCAATTCCTTTGGAGCATTTATGAAAGAACAGACAAGCATTAGGAGACTGGATCTTCTATAGAAGGACAGGATTCTGCAAAGCTGAAGAGGAGAGACATCCCTTTGCAGCTTTCAATTAAAGATCCTAGTCCACAAGCTTTCAACTATCACTATACTTGAAAGTTTCTGAAAGTGAACTTGTTTTGCCTGGGACTGACATCCTCGACAACGCCTTCCCCCAAGGGGTGACTTCCAGGTGCACCAGAATCTGGAAAACACATCTGGGAAGCCCAGTTTGGATTGATGGGGGTGGGAATGGCAGTGGATCGGTTCCTGGGGCCTGTCTCCCCACTCACGGGCCCCAGTGCCTAGGGAAGGCCGGCACTCACCTTAATGGTCATCAGCATGACGAGATACTTGGCTTTGTCTCCCACCAACATGACGTTGCTGAGAATGGGGACTGCCTCTTTGACAGCATCTTCGATCGGGACTGGAGGAATATTCTCTCCCCCCGCGGTAATGATTAGCTCTGGAACAGAGGTGGGGAAGCCCGGGCCATCAGACCCTCAGAAAACTGACTTGGTTCACACTGTAGTCTGTGCCGTGGTGGATGGGATAAACAGCTAGTTTGCAGCACAAACCAATATTCCCTGGTTTACCAACCATAAGCTCTGGGGAGTTACAGAGAGCTCAGGGAAGACAAGGCATTGAGTGGACCGAGTTAAATCAGACCCAATGCTGGGGTGGGGCAGGATATAGTGCTGAATGCAGGTTGCCATTCGTTGTGTTTTTGGGTATGTGGGGCAAGGAGCTTCCTCCCCTTGGCCTTGGGCCACTTTTCACCCGGATCATTGGGCTGACAAGACATACATCAGCAATTATGACTTTCCCAGTAAGGAAAAGCTTAATTTTTAGAAGGAAAGTGAACAAGTTTTCCAAAAGTTATGGGGTAAAAAGCAAAACGAATCCCTGCCCAGGGAAACACAAGGATGTCCAGAAGCAAATCTCTGATTTGTGAAGCTGGTTCCAAGTTTACTACAGGCACGGAGGAGAGGCAATCTTCCCCTCTAAGTTGGTCATCCTGGCGAGGAGTTTTGGGAGTTGTCATCGCACCACAGTCTAGAAACACCAGTTTGGAGGGGCTGCACCGATTGCAAACGCCAGCTCTCGGCCACTATTTTCTGCTTTTGGGGGCAGAAATCGCCATCTCTCATGCAGCCTCCTCCCATTTCCGTTGTAATGCAGCAACCCTGCACCCACAGTCCCAGCTGGGGAACCTTCCACACTTCCTCTCCTCAACAGACAGTACAGAACATGCACCATTTCCCATCTAGAGAGATGCGGCCAGCCCGTGTAAGGGATGAGTTGGGGCCTTTGAGGTCATCCAATCCAACTCCCTGCCACTGCATCCCTGATAAATGGACATCTAGCTTCTGTTTAAGCACTTCCAACAGAGAAGGGACTGCCACCTCCGGAGGCAGCTGTTCCATTGGTGCACAGGCCATTCAGGTAGTCCTCACATACCAACTGCAGCTGGGACCGCAACTCCATTAACTGAACTGTCACATGACCATGCGGGACTTACGACATCAGTTCTGCTGCGGTTGTTAAGCAAACAACCATGGGTCATTAAGTGAGACATCACATGACTGCAACTTGCAACTTCCTGCCAGCTTCCCCATTGACTTTGCTTGTGAAGGGTGCAAATGGCAATCACGTGACCGTGGGATGCTGTGATTGTCGTAAAAGTACCTAGTTCAAACTAAACACGAAGTTGCAAAACTCTTAACTGGACTACACTCTGCTGAGATGTTCTGCCCATGGATCAGGCCCAGCCTGGCCCACACTTTGTATCATGACCCGGGGGCTGGATTACCTTTGATCCTCCCCGTGATGTAGAGGAAGCCATCCTCATCATGTCGACCCAGATCTCCGGAATGGAGCCAGCCCTCAGCATCGATTGCCTCTTTCGTCTTGTCTTCCATGTTCAGGTAGCCCATGAAGACATGGCGCCCGCTGAAGCAGACCTCGCCGACTCTGTCGTGGTCAGGCTTGAAAAGCATGGTCTTGCAGCCTGTGATCTCCCTGCCACAGCTGGGGGGGAAGGGGGCAAGCAAGGGGTCAAGGGCTGGGTGAGTGTGCCCCACACACAGATTACCCACTGCAGGGAAGCACAGCAGAGTCTCCACACCCACAATGTTATAAAATAGTGTTATAAAATAAAACCTAGGAGCAATTTCTATTAAAGCGTGAGGCCTCTGTGGGATAGTTTAACAAAATAAAACAGAATACACTAAATCCTGATTTAACAGTCTCCAGTTTAGCAAAGTTTGGATGCAACAGACAATCTGTTTGTACACTGTCTGCTTTAACAGGCATTCCTTCCCCATTAGTCCATTAAACCAATTGCTTACCAACCATACTGAAGTTCACAACCTCTTCCCCGAGTAAGAAATATTTCCCCTATGAACGTCCTATTAGTCAGCACTTGCTCTGTCCAGTTTTTTATTTCAGAGGTTTCCCCCCACCCACCATTTCAGCTTATTCACTCTTCCAAACAGTCAAGTGTAAGATTCCCATTTTTCACAGCTTGCCAACACCACGCTGAAAATCTAGACTTTCCGAGCACAGCAAAAGGAAACCCTAACTCTGCCCCAATGGGCTGGAATTCTCCCTCGACAGTGGGAAATTCTGTGACTCGTCAGTCTGAGCACGCATGAATCTGCTCCATCCTGGGAAATTTAAATTTACCGCTGGCTACACGGGAGGTCAGTTAAATCAAGGCACTGAGAGGTCTCCTAAATAAGAAAAGCTTTCAAGTCCCCTTTCTCCCCAGGCATAAATATTCTGTGCACATTGAGTTTCAACCCTCCACGCCCCTACCTTGTCATCCTGTACGACTCTGGATGAGAAACAGTGTGAGGACCGGAGCTTTCGCTCATGCCGTAAAGCTCGTAGACCACAATGTCCAGGCTGAGAAAGTATTCCAAGGTGTCCTTTGTGATTGGGGCTGCCCCTGTGTAGCATTTGTTGCAGCGGTCCAGGCCCAGGGCTTTCCGGACTTTTTTATAAATGAGCGCCTTGGCCAGCCGGTAGTTCATCGGGAGTTCGGTGCACCTGCGGGAAAAGCTGCATGAGGCTGGAAGGAACCACATCTCTCGGGCGAGACCCTCCTAGGGCCTGGGAAGACGTCCAGCCACTTGGCAGGGGGACGGTCAAGCCACGACGAGAGGGGCTGGCCGGATCCCAGAAAGCCAGAGGTTCAAACTTGAGCGGGCACAGGGAAACGAAGGAAGGGGCAGGAAAATCCTGCCAGTCTGCCCACTGCAAAGCTAGGGACCCCAGAACCCAGATTGCAAGGATTTGGGGTTATTATTTAGAAGATTTTATACATAATAAAATGTATTTCGGTATTGGTCAGGTTTATACCGCACCACCACCATCATAAAGAGGTTCTCGGTGGCTCGCAATAACAAAGAACATTAAAAAACCCTGAAAATATATAGGGAAATACATTAACAAGCCAAAAATGTAATACCAGGTATCCTATTGAAAACTCTCCATAGTTTAGGGTAAAAAGATAAAACCAAGCGAAAGGGGAACTTCATGAGCTTGAAAGTGGTTCACTTAGGCCAGTGTTTTTCAAACGTGGCAACTTCAAGGCAGGTGGACTTCAACTCCCAGAATTCCCCAGCCAGCATGCTGGGGAATTGAAGTCCACCTGCCTTAAAGTTGCCAAGTTTGAGAAATACTGCTTAGGCCATAATTCAGTGCACTGCTTTTAAGGTGTATTCAAATTTGGAGCAATTGCCAGTTTGAGAGCTCTCTTCCCCATGATATAATTCAGTCCCCTTTTAAAACCACGCAAACTGGCAGCCATCACCACCCCAGGAAGCAGCCAGTGCGACAGCTGAACTCCGCGTTGTCTTCAGAAACTCTGCTTTTTATCTGTCCAAAATCTCCTACATTCAGTTCTGGTGAACAACTCAGTTTTAACGCTGCGTGTTGGAGCCAAAAATGTCTCCCTCTCCACATTCTTTGTAATGCGCATGCTTATATATCCGTCTGCCGTGCCTCCCCTGATCTGGCTTTGCCCTAATCTAGGTGGCCTCTGGTCCATCCTCAAAGTGGAACTGCTTGTCCTCTTTTCTGCGACTTTTCCAGCTCCACCACCCCCTTTTTGAAAGGTGACGGCCAGAACTGCCCACAGTTCTCCACGCAATACATTTGTATAAAGCAGTGTTTCTCAATCTTGGCAACGTTAAGGGGCCTGGACTTCAACTCCCAGAATTCCCCAGCCAGCATGGGGAGTTGAAGTCCAGGCCCCTTAACGTTGCCAAGATTGAGAAACACTGGTATAAAGGCATTCGTATGTGGTTCTTTTTTAAAAAAAGAAAAAGAAGTTCCCTTCCTAATAATTCCATTTCTCAGCATGGTTTTCTTATTTTTATTTTTAACACAATTGCTAGAGAGCGAGTGGACATTTTGACCGTGTTACAAGTCTTAGTGATACCATCTTAGCGATACCATGCAACATACCGCAGCGAGATAAGAGAAAGGGTTGTCTGTATTTGCCAAAGAGGCAAATACAAGTTTGGAGCAACTACTTTGTATTCCCAGTGAGGCAAAAAACGCTTTGTGTTATCTCAAGCTTGGAACAAAACAGCATTTCAAGCCACAGATTCAAAGCCCATTGTTGATTTTTCATTCTAGGGCCACAAAAATAGCCCGACATTACCCACCACCCAACATACAGAATAGTGGCCAAGGGGATGATTTAATTTTCCTTTTTACACAACTCCCATAATCAGTAAAGGAAGCAACCGATCAAAACACCCTTTGTGGTCTGCCCGTACGACACTCAGAATTGTGGCATTGGGTTTTAAAAAAATCATAAAAAGGAGGCAAGAAAATTGGGGGCTGCTGCCTGGCCCTGTAGGCGTGGGGTGGAGAGCAGGCAGCCAAGGGCCGATTCCCACGATGCGGATGAGAAAGCCATTCGGCGATCCATCAAGTGGGTATCAAGAGAGAGAAAATATTAAAAGCCCCATCTGTGCCTATGGTTCCCAGACCCTTGGAAGAGAAAAGCAGCGGTCAGCCAGCAGGGAGACCTCCTGGCCAAGACAGAGGACGCACAGGCGGTCCGCCACAGGTCCTGGGAGGATGCGGGCAAGAAACCTAAATGCGGCAGCCCATGGCGAGGTTACAGGGGCAAATTCCTGCTTTGCCCGTAAGGTCAGCCTCGTCCTGGTGCTTTTGAGCCTTTCAAGCAGTGGCGGCCTCCTCTTTTGAACCAGGCTGCCCAGTGACCACCTGCTCTGCCAGGTGTAGCCACTGTGCCCAGGGAAGCTACTGGTGTGGTGGTCTAAGGCGCAGGAGAGCTGCAGGGTTAGGGATGGTCTTGGACGGTTTAAGCCAACACTTCGACTTACTAACCCCCCAGTCAGCTTAATTTCGGGGTGCTTCAAGGGGGGCAACAAGCGTTCAAAGCTTAAGACCCCTTTGCCCCACTTTCTGTACCTACTGAAAATCAATCCCAATATTGCAGCCTCATCCCTTGACAGGGGGGCTTTACACCCCCAGACGTAAAACAGGGGCTCCAATTCAGCCGCCGGCATCATCCAGCGAGCGCAGGGCACAGGCCTGCAGATCTGCGTTGGCGCCCGCCCCAGCCTCGTACCCGTTCATGCGCTTCAGGTTTGTCTCCAGCCCGACCGCCTTGGCCCAGAAGGCGATCTTCTTCTTCAGTGTGGAGGACTTGGACCCGACGGATTTCATCCGCTCCTGCATCTTCTCCCACACGCGGGGGACGCCCATGAAAGCTGTGGGTCTCACTTCCCGGAGGGTGTCCACCAGGCTGCCCTGCAAGACCAAGACAAGGGGGGCTGCTGGGGAGATGACTGGAGCTCTTGCAGGGGACCAGGTTCAGCAGGAGGGGGACAGAACAACGGGGCCCTTGAAGAAATCCCTTCCCGTGCGGTTCTGGCCCCCTCCCCTTTGGGACGTTGCTCGCAGAGCTGGAAAAGGTGCAAAACAGAACCGCCCGAATGATTATGGGGCTAGAACACCCCCTAGGAAGAGAGACAGGAGTGTCCAGGGCTTATAGCTTGGAGCAAAGGCAGGCACCTATTTACGTATTTAGTTAGGCCTCTGCTTTGCTCTAATAGTGCTTCGGAAAATAAAGCATTTGCTTTCAAATGCAGGTTTTGCAGCAGCAGCACCTGACTGACCTCAGCAGACTGGCTAAATAGAGACAAACGTCACTAGCATTTGGATAAGAGACCACCAGGAAATACCATAACCATAGTCTCACAGCTAGGAAGCTGAAAACATACTGTGGAAAAACCACTTCCGTATCACTGCCAAAAAATTACAGGTAGTCCTTGCTTAGTGACCACAATTGGGACCAGCCACTCTGTTGCTAAGTGATGCAGCTGCTAAGCAAAACACTGTGTGACTGTGACAGACTTATGTCACTTCCCATTTGGTCGCTAAGCAAGACACCATGTGGCCACATCTTGTGATCTTACTGCCGGCTTCCCCGTTGACTCTGCTTGTCAGAAGGCGGCTGTGAAGGTTGCAAATGGAAATCATATGATTGAAGGATGCTGCAACAGTTATAAGTGCAAGGACTGGTCATAAAGTTACTTTTCCAGTGCTATTGTAACTTCAAATGGTCACTAAACAGGGCAGTCGTTAAGTGAGGTCTACCTGTGCTAAGGAATCAAGCCGGACTCAAGGGAAATTTTGCTTTCTCCATTTAGTGACAGCACCTTGCCAACCCTCAGGCTTAGTACTTGAGTGGGACGCCACCAGGAAATCCCACCACTGAACATATTCATGGGGGTTTCCTAGGAGCTGAGCTCAAGTCAAGGTAGTATTTACTTTTCTTTTGTCCCACCCTAACCCATTGTCCAGCCTACCTCACAGGACTGCTGTTGTGGGGAGTATATGAAAGGACAACCTCGCAAAAGCCACCTTGACCCCCAAAAGCAGCGTTCCTCAACCTTGGCCACTTTAAGATGTGTGGACGTCAACTCCCAGAATTCCCCAGCCAGCCTTAAAGCGGCCAAGGTTGAGAAACACTGCCCTAAAGGAAAAGCAGGGCATATAAACTTACCTTGAGAGCATCGGGGTCAGCGAAGAATGTTTGCACGCCAAAGGTGATGGGCAGCCAGATGTCGATCATCTGCGCGGCAATGTGGCTCAGCGGAAGGTAGCTGACCACGCTCTCCTGGTCCTCCAAGGCCGTTTTCAGGCCCACGTACTCCCCGGAAGCCCTGGCCGTCCATGTGATCTGGAACACAAAGGTGGCTTTGCAGAGGAATGCCTGGCCCCCGCAGCATCGCAGGGCGCTAAGGCTCGCAGAGGAAAGATGGGCCACCTTCGGCTATTACGGCCCCAAAAGGAAAAACAGGAAGCCCGTGGCCGCAGTCAGCCTGGGTGTCCACAAGGGCTTCCCGATCTAAAAACGGAAGGATGGAAGAGAAAGCTAGAAAGGAGAAGAACTCTTCCTTTGCTTCAGTAAAGATCAGAAACTGCTATTTAAACTATGTCAATCAGAGAAGGAAGGGGGGGTGTCTTAAAATGGTTACGGTTTATTTCAGGTTCATTCAGGCACTAATTCAAATATTAAATGCACCATACAGATTGGTCTGCAAAAGGCAGGAAATGCATAAAGACATCCCCATCCCACTCATTCACTCCTGCAAACCTGCCTTGGAATCTCTCTGGGGAAAAACAAGATGTAGGTGGGTCTGCTTTTTCAGCGCCAAACATTTTTGAGTTACTACCCCTAGTAAACTGTAATTCTGACCATCTGTTGTTAAGTATTCTCCTTTATCGTGACTCTCCATCACGTTATCTGCTCACCTGCGTTCAGTCACATTCTTTGGCAACACCGTCGTTCCCATGATGCGTGCCAAACTTGTGAGTTGCAACCGGGCCTAACACAACTGTTTATTCTGCAAAGGAGGGGGGTCTCTCAGCAGCCACCCCCCGTTCTTTGTCACCTCCTTAATCTTGGTAACTTGCTAAATCCCAGAACAGCAAACTACACCAATGTGATTTTTGCCATGAAATGGAAAAGCAGGGTCCCCCCAGTTAACACTTGGAGAGGGAGCCACCGGGAACCCCCCCGCCTGAAGCCTGGGGGCAGGCAGCAGCAGCAGCAGATCCCTTTTCTACCAGCTGCCAAGAAAACCGCCCGGGCGTATCGGTGGAAGGCCAGGAGCTGAGGTTGATTTGCACACCTTTCACCAACATCAAGAAAGGAATGTGCATGAAGAAATCACAAATCGTTCCCCCGAGGGTGAAAGTTGCAGGGCATCCCTGCCAATTCTCCCACGGAGAGCAAAGATGGCTGCCCCGCAGAACTTCTGCCTGCCTCTTGCTATGGAGCAATATTCTACCTGAGCTCTCCTTCTCCTGACCGTCTGGGGCAGGGCGTTGCAGGAAAATAACTATGGCTGCATCTGCTGGGGGGGTGGAGAACGCTCCTAGCTCCCCCCAGCCTTGCCCCAGGCGGGGCCCTCCTTCCTCCAGGAGGGCAGGGAAGGCCACTTGTAGCCCGGCTGCTCCTCCTCTGACGAAGAAGGGGCCATTCCTGGAAGGGCCCTGGGAAGGGCCTAGCAAGGGTCCGGGCGAGCAGGCACTTACGTTGTCATGGCTGAGCATCACTCCCTTGGGGTTCCCTGTTGTCCCTGAAGTGTAGATGATGGTGCAGCACTGGTTGGCCTTCAGGCTGGCAAGGATCTTATCCAGCTGCTCATCTGGGACGGAGCTGCCCAGGGCCATGAACTCGTCCCACTGCCCAGAAGGAAAAGCCCCCACAGCCCAGGTGAGAAGAGGCAGCCAGGCAGCCATGCCCACGTTCAGGCACCGCCCCCTGGTGATCAGAAGGCGCACGGCACCAGGTCTTTAAAAGAGGGGCTGGCCTTTCCCCCATCCCAGTCAAGGGGTATCATATCCCCCCCCCGCCCGGCATTGTCAGTCCAGAGGCAGAACCTTTTGCAAACGCTTTGCCCGCAAGTAGAATAAATCCGGTCAAGGTAACCAGCGACGTATGGCCCCTTGCGGGATGCTACTGTTCGGCAACTACAGCCCTTTGCCCAGCAGCAGGGCGGCCCGAGAGGTCCATTCAGAGGTACCAGCTGCCGCTGGGTTACAAGGCTCCCTGCGTGACCCCGGTCCAGTCCCCATCTCTGCACGTAACGCTCCCTCGCAGAGAAAAACTGAGGCAGCCAGGCCAGAGAGCCGGTTCTTGGAAAGCATCTGGTCCTGGGGGGGTCGGGAGTGGGACGAGCCCTAAAAGGAACTGAAGATACTCACGCTGTAGAGATTCGGCTTCTTCTCTCTGATTTCCCCGCTGTACTGGATGATGGCTTTCAGGAGAGGCAGCTTCTTCTCTACCTGGGGGGGAAATGAGGGAAGCCTCAGACAATCCTGTTCACTGGGATCCTCAGCGACGCCTGAAAAAACACCAACTCCCTCCAGGGAGCTGCTTTGGGGCTCCAAAGCCCCACCACATCTCGCCCGTCTCGAGGAAATAGAAATGCCATCTCAGAGCTCACCCTGCAAGGGAGTTTGAAGTTCAGCCCTGCGAGGGAGAAGCCAAACCTTTTGGGGCACAGGATCTAGGCTGTTGCCCTGAACAGCCCCTGCCAACTCCTTTGCTGGTCTTTTGGAGCTGTTTTGGGGATGTTCCCATCTTTTTACAGGTCATCCTCATTTAGTGACCACAATCAGGACCAGCAACCTGGTCATTAAGCGAAGCGGTTGCTAAGTGAAACCGCCCCTGCGTTTTTGATCGGACTTCAGCTTCTCTTTGCTTTACGGACCTGCAAAGGTCATAAATGCAAGGACTGGTTGTAGTGTTACTTTTTCATCACCGTCTTAACTGCAAACGGTCGCTAAATGAGGCAGTTGCTAAACGAGAACAACCTGTATTCTCCTTGTATGGTTGCTGTTGCTGTTGTGTTTTTATTTAGCTTTGGATGTCTTTTATATTGGATTTTTTTTGTAAGGTAAGCTGCTGAGTGTTGTTCTATTGTGGCAGCATAGAAATACATTTAATAAGCCAATACGTTCCGCAGCGAGCCCTCTTCCACATGATTTGGGAGCGCAACAGCGCTGCACCAGTTTTAGTGCTTCCACGCTCCCCCATCCAAAGCACGCAGTCTTTTCTTTAACGGGTAAGCTTCTTTCCAATCCCCAGGGACAGCTTCCCCCTTGAAAATGGGTGGAGAACTTCTCTTTCCTCTGGAGCAGTATTTGTACCATCTGGCTGGCTGGGGAATTCTGGGAGTTGAAGCCCACACCTCTTAAAAGTTACCCAGGTTGAGAAACACTGCTCTGGAGAATTTGCCCATTCGATTCTTGGCAGAATTTGGAGAGGCCATTTCAGCCCTGCACTTGCCCACCGGCTTGGGGCACCTCAAGCCAACCCTCTAAACACAGCAAAGGGAAGGAGAAATCCTTCTTCTCGTGTGGAGAGCATTGACTTAGAGATGGGGAGCACTGCTCCGGTCAGCCTGAAGCCCCTGCTGGAGAAGGTCTGGAGCATTTCCGTGGGACAGTTGTGCTCTCTGCAGCCCTGGTCAGCCCACGCCCGGAATACGGCGTCCACTTCTGGTCACCACAGTACGAAAAGGATGGTGAGGGGCTGGGAAGCGTGCAGAGCAGCGGGACAAGGACGGTGAGGGGCTCGGAGGCGAACTCCGAGGAAGAGCGACTTGATCCGTTCAGCCCAAAGAAGGGAGGGCGAAAGAGGCCACCGGAAAACGGCCCTCCAGTCCATGGAGGGATCTCCCGGGGAGAGGAGGGGGGTTCTTCTCCAGAGCCCCCGAAGGGAAAACAAGGGGCGGCGAGGGGGAGCTCTGCAGAGGAGACCCCGTCTCAAAAGGAGGAGGACTGTCCTGTCCGTGAGAGGCGGGAAGCGGTGGACCAGCCTCCCGCCTGGCATCACGGAGGGTCTCAAGGAAAGGCCGGACAGCCCTTTGTCTGCGACGGTCAGAGGACGCCTGCCCTGGGGAGGGGCTGGACTACAGGACCCCCCCCCAGGCCCCTTTCAGCCCCAGGGATCTATAACTCACCTCCAGGATCTTCTGGAGCTGCTTGTCATTCTCCACCACAATGATGTTGGCCCCGCAGTTCTCCGCGACATAGTGGCAGGCCTCAGGGGAGTTGGTGGTATAGATGCCAACCGCAAAACCCCTGCAAAGAAGCCGTACCCTTGAAAGCCCACCTTTCTCCCGCTCAAAAAACACAGATGGGACGTGAGACCCACCCACCGTCTCCTTCCTGAGGGCCTCTGAGAAGGGTCACTGCATTTCCGGGGGGGTGCTCTCTCTTGCCCAGCATCACTTTCCACACACCCCTTGGAGACTTGGCTCCCCCCACTGAGTCGCCAGTGGGGTAAGGGGAGTCACTGCTGAAGGTTTTGCGCCAGAAGCACCAAGGCAACCCTCGCATCCTATGCAACGGCACTGGAAGCCCCCCTCGGGCAGCTTCCCACCGCCCTCCTAAGTGTCCCGAACCAGCCTGGCCCTGCTCCTTTGCCCCGGAATGGGCCACCCGAGCACCTGGGGCACCATCTCCGCCTCAGGAAGGGGGTCTTCTGGCACAGGAAATGGTTTTGTGCCAGGCCCCTGGAATATCGCCACAAGCTGCTTCCTGTTCCAAAGAGCCACATCCGGAAACGGAGCCCCCACCCACAAGGCTCGGGGCAGCCCCATCTGGCAGAAAAAGGGAACTTTCCGAGAAGGGGCGTGGGGGTTGCTGGCAAAAAACCAGGAGTCTGGGAGCACCTTTTCCGACTCACAAAGGCGGCTCGCAAAAGTGCCTGTCTTTTGATAAAATGCGTCGATTGCAAGCGGGGCTGCCGGGATCCTTTCCCGAGGAGCAGCAGAGAAAGAAGCGAGGAGCTGCAGAGCCCCGGGGGTCTGCTCCTTGTGCTGGAAGACCCCCAAAGCCACTCCTCCCTGCACTTTGCCTGCAGTCCCAGAAGCCCTGAGCTCGCTGCCGGATTGGCACCTCCTGCCACCCTACGGAAGACTAAGAGGAGGGCCTGATTCCCCCTGCAGGCCAAAGCGGGCCCCGGGGTCCCAGCGTAGAGTGTGGTGTGAACGCAGACTTAATCCCAACCCTTCTCCCACACAGACTTCAGACAGAATTTCAACCCAGAAAGTGGGCCAGGAGAAACCAGGATCTACCAGGGGATCTGTGCATGATTCACTCAATTGGCAAAGATTTTTAACTCTAATACAGTGTTTCTTAACACCTTGGCAACTTCAAGATGTCTGGACTTCAACACCCAGAATTCCCCAGCCAGCATGGCTGGCTGGGGAATTCTGGGCGTTGAAGTCCAGACATCTTCAAGCTGCCAAGGCTGAGAAACAGCGCTCTAACTTGGGTGACCACGATGACCCCAGACAGCCTCTTCAATTTAGCAGCGAAAACTCCAAGAACGGGGAACCCTGAGGGGTGGGCTCCCCTTCTAGCACTGGGGCTGAGCCAAGGGGTCCCCACAGCTGCAATTCCAGAGACCCCCTTTGCTCTGACCCTAAGTGCAAAGGAGAAGAGAGGGAGGGAGGGAGGTCGCTGCAGCACTCGGACCCTCTGCATCGGCCAGTAATGAACCTGCCCACGTTGGGGACGCCCCCCCCATTTCTTTCCTAAGTGATTCCCCAGGAGGCCGGGCGGGGGTCCTTCCCTTACCCTGCAAAAATGGCTCCAATGTCGGCAAGGAACCACTCCAGCGAGTTGAAGCCCAGGATACCAACGCTGTGGAAACGCGCCAGGCCCAGCTGCCGGAGGAGAGCAGAGACGTGAGTGAGCCCCCTACCCAACGCTCCCGCTCGCTGCCCCACCTCAGAGTGCCAACTGCCCGTGGCCCCAACGCAGCGGCCGTCTGGCCAGACCCGTCGCCCCTGGATTCCCCAGTGCCAGCCTCGGGGCCTCTCCACTGCCCAACCTCACAGGGCTGTGGTGAGCCGAAAGTGGCAAGGTGAAGGCATGAGCTCCTTCCCCCTCCCGTCCCCATCACCCCCGCCGGACCTTGAGGAAGCTTTTGGCCGCCTTGCGGCACTGCTCGTAGTATTGCCGATAGGTCAGCGTGGTCCACTGTCCCTGCTTCTTCGAAGCCAGCGCCGGGAAGTCGCCGTACTTGTTCACGGAGGCCAGGAAGAGCTCGTGGACAGTGATGGGCAGCTCGGAGCCGATGCCGCTCTCGTCCACCCGCAGCCTGACTTCCCCGTCGCGCTTGGTGGTCCACACCGGCCCCGTACCGAATCCCCCTGGGGAGGAAGAGGCAGAAACCGCCCTGCTCTCCAACGGTCGGAAGAGGGAACTTCCAACGGCCAGGCTGGGTTGGAGAGAATGCGGCTGTTTTTCCAAGGGGCCCCCCAGCGCTGAAAGTCGGGCCCCAAACTTCCTTCCCAGCCAGATCCTGCCGGACTCCAGGGCGGCCCTTGAGGCCGGAAGTCTCCCACCTCCTGCTCTCTTCCCGGGGACGGAGTCTGGATGGGACCTCGTGGCTGGAAAGCCACCTGCTGCGCTGAGCGACGGCCCTTCCCCTAAGAACGCCACAAGGCGCCAGTCCTCATGGCTCTGAAGGAAGGAGCAATCGAAACAGCAACCCAGAATGCAGCTTTCTCCAAGTCAGGCCTAAACTAGTCTTGGCGTGACTGGCAGCAGCTTGGCAGGGATTCCAGTAGCCCCCAGCTGGCAGTGGTGTTGGGGACCCTCGGTCTACCAAATTAAGTAGGGGGACTCGATCACAGCCCCACAGCTTTCCTCCCTTCTTTCCAAGGGTTACGTCCCATCCATTCTCAAAGATGTTAAAAATTAGACTCCGGAACTTGCATCTAAAAATGGCCTCTGAGCACACGCAGAGTTCTTTCCTCTCCCGCTCGCCACAAAAGTAGCCAGCTTGCATGTACCGTAGAATTAAACTAGATTTGAACTGCTCCCCCACCCCGTCTTGCTTCGGAAGCCAGAAAACACTCTTCCCACGGCCAAGAGGCTCTCAGGAGCTGCTGAAGGAATCCAATTCTCGCAAAGGGGCTGCTTCCTGGCCAAGGGACGGGGGCTGTTTTATGGGATACGCCCTCCCCCAGGGGCCGGCGGACAACCGGACGACCGGAAAAGGGAGCTGCAAACAGGCCCATTTCAAAGAGGCTTGGGGTGGAACCAAAGGAACTTTGGGGGGTATCTAAGAGGCCGAGCGGGGCAATATCTGCCGGAGGCTGGGGTGTTTCATATCCCTCTAGTAACTGCAAGGATCCGGTGCCCTGGGAGGCAGAGGTTTGAAAGGATTCGGAGGCCCTCTGGCCCACCCCTTCCTCCATGCTCAAATCCAGTGTTTCTCAATCTCAGCAACTTTGGACCAACTCCCAGAATTCCCTGGCCAGCCATGCTGGGAGTTGAATTCTGGGAGTTGAAGTCCAAAGTCGCCGAGATGGAGTGGCACCGCGCTAAACCATCCCTGACAGGTAGGCCGTGGGCTTCCTAGTGCCTCCCTTCAGCTGTTTCGACTACCTTTGCCTTGCGACATCTCGGCTTCCGCCTCCTCCGCCTCCTCCGCGGGCTGCCTGGGCTGGTTCTTGGCGCTGCAGGAAGAGCAACGGGAAAGGTCAGACCGACCGACCGTCCCCCAGGCGCGAAGGAAGTCCAAGGTTTCCCCTCGCATCCCCAGGGCTATTCGGGACAGCAGCGAGGAGGCCCCACTTAAGGATCCCATCTCAAAAAGAGGAAGGATGGCCCGGATAAGGGACCGTCCGGATCGCTGGCTACCGAGGCAAGCGGCCAGCCTGCAGCCTCGCCAGGTCCACACACAAACCACCACCTGCTGATTCGACCCCAGGGCTGGGACAGCGTCCTGGGACATCCCCGCGAGCAGGCTGCTTTGGGGGTGGCAGGGAGGCAGCCCCAAAAGTGCCACCCGACCCAGTCCCTGGCACTTTTCAAGCTCACGGAGGCCCTCGATTTCCCTGGGGAATGGTGGACGGGAGAGGCAGGATTCACCAGGCGGGCAGGTGGGCGCTGAACTGCAAATGCCGGGGTGGTCCCCGTGTCACCGCTGACTTTCTGGCCACGAGGGAGAGAAACACGGGACCCAGCCGGGACCCAGGGAGGGCAATCGACACAGGCCTCCCCGCGACCTCCAGGGAGCTGCAGCCAAGCCATGGTTTCCGGAGATCTGCATACAGGACGGCTAACGGGAGACCCACCATTTTATTTCTGCCCCGGCCCAATGGGTGGAAAATGCTTCCATTCCGCTCTAGGACCATCCCAATCTTCTGAATCAGAACGGAGACCCTGGAGCAAGGCACCTGGCTCCGGGATCCTCAGACCCAGTTACGGGGGATGAATTCTGCCTGGACGAACTTTATTCTCCCCCCCAGTCATGGTAGAGGAATGATCCCACCCCTGCGCCTGTTTCTCTCCCCACCCCACTTTCTGTTCTCTTTGGAGTTACAGCCACTGCCACGGCTTGGATTGAAGCAGCAGGTGCAACGTGCCAGGCGTCTATAGCTGCTGTGCAAACACACACACACAGACACACCTGGAACCTGCTTAGTTGCGCCTCTCCCTCTGCAGGGTCATGCAGCTGTCTCCCGTTCACTATGTGGCATCTTTCAACTTGGGTCTGGGAGGAGGATGGACTGTGACGAGTTCCCGAGTTCCTCGTCTTCTGGAGAGCAGGCTGGTCCCCAAAGGGGCGCCCCTCTCCCTGCCCCCAGGCAGCAGGATGGTGCCCTCCACGGCGATGATCTGCCGCTTCTGCCAGCCCAGGTGTTCTAGAAGGCCTGCTTGTGAGGTCACCCGCAGTGCCAGGCCTCCGGGGTTCTGCCCTTGCAAGGAAAAGGGCTGGCCTGAGCGGCCTGGCAACCGGGAGCAAAGTGGCACTGTTGCGCCATGCAGGGGAGGGGCAGGCCTGATTCTGCCCAGGCAACAGGTCCCGATTCCAGACTGGCTTGTTCGGGAGTCCTTATGCCATCAACGCTGCAGACATGCCACTGCAGAAACAGCATTCATTGCTCCCTCAGGGCTCATGTATGTCACCCCAAGGATCACCAGGCCCTGGGGCTGCCAAGAATTTGTACCTCTCGGAAATTATGCCACTTAGGAGACCATTCAGAGTCTCTCTTCCCTTCTCCTCCCTCCCTCTTTCCTTCCTTCCTTCTTCCAACTCTTTCCTTTCCCCTCCCTCCCTCCTATTAAAGTCAAATTACAAGGATGTGCCCAATCTACGCTGAACTTGCTTTAAACACATCTTTCAGTTCTGTTCTTTTTACTTGTGGTTCTCATTCACCTCAAATTCAGCTAGCTGGAGTTTGGGGCTCTGCAAATGGTCCATCACATCATCCTGGGGTTTCCTAATTCTATGGAAAGGAAGAACGGAGCACACGCCCACTAGATTTGGGGAGAGTTAATTTCAACAAGCATAGAGAAATTCTTGCAAGGATCCCAAGGACAGAAGTCAAAGGGAGGCTGGAAGTTCTCAGACATAAAACACGGGGAAAAAACAACCCTGTGCTTGTTCAGTTAAAAGAGGGGGCAGCTTCAACTGAGCTGAGGATTAAAAGAAACTACAGCAAATGGGGAATAACAAAGGAAGCTATCAGCAAGTAGTTCCTATCTATAGGAAGAACTTCAAAGAGGCCAAAGTACAAAAGGAACTGAGGTGCCCAGAAGAGAAGTTGGAAGGAAGGAGCTTTTTTGGGGCTACGTAGGTAGAAAAAGGAAGAAAAGCCCATTGGACCTGCTGCAGAGAGAAGCTGGGAAGCTCTGAAGAGGTGATGTTCCGTCTTTGCTTTGGGCTCCTTGAGGAGGAGTGAGTTTAAATCTCCAGGATCAGACCAGCTGCAGCTGAGCGTCTTGAAGGAGCCTGGGGTGCCACCGTGGAGCCCCTTCGCATGATCTCCGAGAAGCCACGGAGGACAAGAGCAGACCCAAAGGCTGGTGAAGGGCCAATGGCCCCTCGGATGTTCTCCCCGTCTTCAGAAATGGGGACCAAGGAGGATGGAGAACTACAGACCAGTCAGCTTGATGTCCAAACTGGGCAAAATGCTGGAGCAGATTATTCTGCCTCTGGTTTGGGAGCATTTAGAACCAGACGCCTTGCTTGGCCCAAATGGAGCCGCTTGGGGATTATCAAGATTAAATCGTGCCAAATCAACGTGATCTCCATTTCTGATAAAACGGCTGGTTTAGGCAACAACGGAAACGCAGTGGGTGCAGCACACCCCGACGGCAGCAAAGCGTCCAACAAAATCTGAGAATCTGGCAGAGGAAACTGGTTTAAAAACAATAGCCAATCGCTAGTAAACAAACAAGGGGCATGGTGCTGGCAGGATAAGCTATATGTCCCTGCAGACGCTAGGAAGTGGGTCTTGCAAAGAAGTCACGACAGCAAAACAGCTGGGCACTCTGGCTTTGTGAAAACTTTACATCTACTCAGGCGTCAATTTTGGTGGCCAACTATGAGAAAAGATGTAGGGGAATATGTAGCTACATGCCCCACGTGTGCAATGGCCAAGAGGAGGGGGGGCAAACCATTGGGGCTTCTACAGACAGTGGCAAACCCAGAGACTCCTTGGAAGCAAATTTCCATGGACTTTATTGTAGACCTGCCTGAAAGCAACAAAAAGACAGTCATCTGGGTAGTTACAGACCTTTTTTCCAAACAAGCCCATTTTGTGGCATGCCAATCCCTTCCATCAGCCCCCAAACTGGCTAAATTATTTATACAACATGTCTACCGAGCTCATGGTGTCCCAGAACGAGTAATTTCAGATCGCGGGGTCCAGTTTACCACCGTGTTCTGGAGGGCGTTCCTAAAACTACTGGGGGCATCGCAAGGCTTGAGTTCGGGGTACCACCCCCAGATGGGGGGATCATGCGAACGTCTGAACTCAGTGTTGGAACAATATTTGAGATGTTTCATTAACTACCAACAAGACAATTGGGATGAACTGTTACCGTTTGCTGAAGTAACTTATAATAATGCGGTGCACCAAAGCACTGGCCTCACCCCTTTTAAAATAGCTATAGGACAGGACTTTGTACCCATCCCAGAACTACCTAAACAGTCCACTCAAGTCACTTCAGTTGATGAATGGGTCCAACAAATGACACAAGTGTGGCCTCAGATTGCTGCGTTGTTGAAGGAGGCCAGAGCAACGTACAAGAAATTTGCAGATGCTAAGAGAACCCCAGAAAAAGACTGGAAAGTAGGAGATAAGGTTCTTTTATCTACCAAGCATCTTAAATCATTACAACCTTCCAGAAAGCTCGCTCCAAAGTTCGTAGGTCCTTGTGTTATTGATAAAGTGATTAATCCAGTCTCACTACGATTGCAGATGCCTGCTACATTTAAAAGAATCCGTCCAGTCTTCCACTGCGACCTGCTTAAACCCTACAAAGAGTCGTCTCAATGGCATCCCTCCCCATCTCCACCTAAGCCAATGATGGTTGAAGGAGAACAACATTTTGAAGTTAAAGAAATACTGGACAGTAGAAAACATAGAAGGGGGATTCAGTTTTTAATTCAGTGGACACATTTTCGTAAATCAATGGCTGAATGGGTTGACAAGAAACATGCAAAGGCTCCAGATTTAGTTAAAAAATTCTATAATGCTTATCCTACAAAGCCTTAACAATTAGTATTGTTATTGTATCATATTTTCCTTTGCTTCTTGTTTTTTAGAGTGAAGAATATGAGTCATCTGACTGACATCCTCACTTGTGGAGGGGCGGCATGTCAGAATCCTCGCAAGATTTGATAGCAGATTGTTATGATGGCTAGTTTAGAAATTGCTTTTTACATGCTGCGGTTCTGCCATTGTAAAAGTGGGGGGGAGGGAGAAGGAATGGGAAACCGTTAGAAGCAGATGGCTCCTTATCACAGGTGCTGGCATGCGCAAGGTCGTACCAGCAAGGGAATCAGGAGACCAGGAACTAAGGGGGGTGAAGGGGGGGGTAAGGTAAGAAAAACAGCTCTTGGTGCGCTCAGGCTCAGTCTTAGCAATGCTTTGGAACTGTACACTTGTCCTCAATAAATGAACTTTCTTTTGAATCAATATTGGCTGCAAGGAAAGTTACTGGATTTGGGACCGGCAGGTGGCAGCTCGTTACAGCTGCTCCTCCACCCTGGCTCTGCCTTGAGCTGGAGGGAAATGTCAAGCCACTCATCGCAAGCCTCTGCTCCAGGCCCAGAGCTCTTTGGCTGACGGAGGAGCAATTCAGAGGAGGGTTTAGAAAGCACAGCCGTCAAATCTGCAGACCGCACCAGGATACCAGGGGCAAGAAAGTCCTTAGAGAGCGAAATCAAGATTCAGGAGGATCTTGACAAGTGAGCACATCAGAAAGACAAATTTCAACAGGGACCGATGTAAGGCGCTACATCCGAGTAGGAAAAATTAAATTCAGGAGGAGCAGGACAAAACCGGGCAGCAGGACACAAAGAAAGGAACTGGATGACAAGATCACCATGTTTCAAGGAGGACATGGACACCCCGGAGCCTGTCCAGGGGAGCACAGCCAAGAGGACGGGCTTAGGAGGAAGAGTTCGAGGGGTTCAGGTAGCCTGGAAGCATCAGAAGGGCTCTCGCGTAGAAGATGGGGCAGAACCGCTCGGCATCACCCCAGGAGGTAGGACAAAAAGTACGGGCTTCAAATTTTGAAGCAGTAGATTTCAAGTGAGCCTTAGGAAAAAGGCCCCTGCTTTATCTGGACCACTTCTGGTCTCCCTCCAAGCCAGCCTGGGAAGGCTCGGTTGTGCATAATCCTAACACGAAAGGGCTTTATTCGCACAACACTTCCTCGCTTGCCAGCACGATCCTAAAAGGAAGGCACGCTTGCAAAACGGCTTTTGCCAGAGGCTGCCCTGGGGCCACTTCACCCCTCAAAAGAGACCAGAGTTTCAAGGCCTCCAGCTTAGAATGAGACTTCTGGGTTGTCCTTCCCGAAGGCGGATGCCAAGAAAGGCCTTGAGGGAGGTGCTTCCCAGAGGGCTCAGCGAAGGGAAACTGAGGCGGGGGGTGCCGGACATCCCAGGCAAAGGGTCTGGTGGGCCTTCTCTAGCAAAGAATCGTGGCCTCACCAGCCAGCTTTGAAGGGTGTCTTGACCGTGGCTTGGAGCCTCTCTGTGCTTAAGCACGGTTTGTGAAAACGCCACAACGCAGCAAGGCCCTGGGTGCGAAAGGTCTCCCAGAGGCCCCCAAGCCCCCTTCCCTGCCTGGCCTTGGGAGATGGGCTGGCCCCACCCTGGCTGCCATGGGTAACAGTGCCCATGACAGGCTCCCCGCCTCTCACCGGCCCGGCCCCTCCCCGCCGGCTACACCCCATAATTCACAAGCCACAGAGCTGGGTTGGCACAGGACAGTCACCTCAGAGCCATCCCCCCACACCACAGGGCTGGCCGCCTGGGTTGCCATACTCAAGCCGTCATTAGAAAACCAGTCAGTTTTCTTCTCAGGAGCTGAAACCAGAGAACTTTCTTTGAGGAAGCAAAACCGAGCCTGTTAGGACTTGTGGAGCTGTGGGGCAGCCGTGCCCCAATTCCTGGGCCTGCTTCCCGTTCCTCCCAGTCCCATTTGCCACTTGGGCTCACGTCCTTGGCAAGCACGGCAACAGGGAGAGATGGAGAAATAGCTGGCATCCCGGAGGATGCTGGGAGAGGCAGAATCACCCCCCTCCCTAGCAGAGGACAGCCCGCAAAGCCAGCAGCAACGTCCGAGACCTCTCGATTCCAGCAGACAGAGCGAAAGCAGAAAGTAACACACACACACACACAGAGACGTGCGCCTGGTCCCTCATGCTGGAGTCTAGTTCCTCTGATGCATCTCTGCGAAGGCAGTTCAGTTCGTGGAAACGCACCCCATGGAGAAATTCAGTTGTGGGGACAAATGGCAGCTGGCATGGAGCGTGCGACAGTGCCCAGCCCTGGGAACAGCAGCCCTTTGTTGCCGAAACGAAAGCGGGCACCTCACGCGCAGCCAGAGCTTTCCTGCATCCTATGCGGCGTGCCTTGGGCTGCTTCCCACCCGTCTGCTAAGCTGGGGGGGCAAACCATGCCTTTTTGATTGGCCGTGCCAGCAACTCTCCGCCCGGAATCGGCATCTGCCTTCTGCCCCCGGTGCACGAGCGTGGACTTTGGGAACTGGGTGGAGAGTGGTTGTGACTTGACGCTTGTGCACCGGGACCCCCAGCCCAACCCTGCCGACTAAGGATTCTGGGAACGCAGATTCCCCCTCACCTGGAGAACAGCTGAGAATGCTGGGATTCAAAGCGGGGGCGGGGGGCGCCGATGAAAGATGCTACCCATTCAGGAAAGAAGGAAGACCTCCTTTCAGGCTGGTTTCCCCCTCTGGGCTGAATCATGGTTTGTTGAACAAGCCATGATGGTCTGGTTTCTATACACCACCGAACTACAAGCCACGCTGGGCAGTCCATACAGTAAAACCTTGTTCCACCAGATCTCCACTTTGCGGGTTTCAGGTGCAGCGGATAAAATTCCATCCTGATGTTTCCCCCCAAATAATGTCCACCATTAAAGTAATCTAGAGAAGGCACTTACATCTAGGTCAGTTTACCTTAATTTCAGAAAATCTGCAGGGGCCGACATCAATTGCATAATGACGCTGCACCCCAAATGATAAAAACAACACAGATTCCATGCAAATGTTTCATTATTTGCATAACAGTATCATTCTTCAAGTAGCTAAAAGTGACACAAATTGCTAATTTTTAGATTTAATGGACATTTGGGAATGACGGACACGCTCCCCCCCCCCCCCCCCCAATCAGGCCATTAAACTAAGGTCTTTCTGCTCTTTGTGCTAAATCAAATCCAATCCAGCTATGCAATGCCTTGATGTGATGGATCAATCCAGCTTCTAAGAACATCCTTTTATTTTAAGGTGGTGCATTTTCTGCCTGTGCCATCGTATGTCCTTATTTATTTATTTATTCATTCATTCCTTCCTTCCTCACATTTATAGCGCCGCCCATCTCACAGAACGTGACTGGGCAGCGCACCATAGAAACAAGCATTAAAACGCCCCATCATAAAAATGTGTGCCACCGGGGGCCGGGGGGGAGGCAGCGAAGGCCCCACGCTGCCCACCAGCCCAAAGAAGAGGAGGCGAAGCGCTTACCCACCTTGGTGAAGAGGTGGCCACCCAAACGTCGCTGAGCGAGACGTCCGTCGACTCTGAGAAGGGAGGCGTCTCTGGCCCCGTGGGGACGGATCCTGCCACCGTGGCGGGAGTTGCCATCTTGCACAAGCCTGGCGTGACAAGGAAACGAGGCCTTCAGACCGTGTGGGCACGGAGGAGCTTCGAACACGCTGCCAAGTTTCGCCTGGAGTGAGAAAGCAAAGAGGCGGCTCAGCGTCACCCTCCTCCAAGTGTGTGGAAAGCCACCCGCAGAGGGGAAGAGGAACAGAAAGGAAGTAGTCATGAATAAATGCTTACGGGATGACTTCACGGACGGAAGAGGCCAGCTGGCTGCTTTGTGACACAGGCTAATCCAGCCTTTCGCAAACTGGCATCCGCAGGTGGACCGGCCTTTGCCCGCATAACCGCCCAGCCAGTTCTCTGGGGCACTCTGGGAACTACAACCCCAGACAGTTGGCAAAGGTTGGCCTAGACGACCTTTCAAGGTCCCCCCAAAACTGTGTTTCTTGAAATAGAGTCAGTGAAAACTCGACCCCCTTCTTCCCACCCCGTGAATATAAATCCCTGCACGATTCTCGCCAGCCACCAGAGACCATTCTTCCACGAGACACGGTTTGCACCCATAAGGCACTGCCCAACCCATAATTGCTAACCTTCCTCCTTTCACACCATCCCATTCACCCGCACTAAGGAAGAACCGTTGCCTGGTTTCTGTTATCTGTCTCCCCCCCAGGGCCACAGGTTTCGCTGATTCAATGCGTAACCCTACCAGTTTTGCTTTAAACCACGAACGAGCTATTTCTAAAATAATACAGAGTACGAACGAAGAATAAAAATAACAGCAGGTGGAGAACGGAGCGCTGATCCAGGGAGCGGCTGGGCCTCCTGCTGGATTCCTGCGCGGAGCAGGAGGCTCAGCCGGATGACCTCAAGGGCTCTTCCAATGCAGGGAAATAAAGCAGCAATCCTTCCTGAGATGTTTCCTGGTCAAGGGGCACCAGACATTTAAAAGCTGCACGACAAAAGCAAATTACTTGCACCACAGTGAGATATCAGGGTTTTTTCTGGAGAGGGGGGAACCAACATATGTGGACATTACAAAAAAACCAGAAGAGTCACGGGAGGAGGAATTCCACCCCAAAGCCAAACCCCCGGGTCTTGGAATATCGGCCGTTTCTAGCCCTCCAGCTGAATTCTTCATTTTCCTAACATCTGCTTCGCTTTTCATTTAGGAACGGTTACGGGCATCCTTCCCTGCCAGCAAAGCCAGAAGCAAGACGGTTTGGTCCAGGCATGCCTCTGCTTCATCCACCCCCCCGCCCCAAATCCTGCCTTGCTGCCTGGGGGGAGGCGGCGTCCCGGGAGGGGTGTCAGGAGAACACGAGGCAGCAGGGCCGCCCAAGGCGCGGCGGTCATCCTGGCTAAAGCCAGCAGGCGCCTCCACTGGGCAGAGGAAGAGGCCGGAGGCGATGATCATTTCAGGGGCAATGGCAAAGGCACCGTTCATGCTGCGCAGGGAAGGCCACGGTGAGCCACGCCTGTGTCTTCACCCAGAAAGCCACCTGGACAGAAACAAACCGACGGACCATCGAAGAAATCAGCCCAGAGTTCTCACTCAAGGCACGAGTGATGAGGTGCAAATTGTCCGACTTCAGGCACACAATGTGCTCTCTGGAGGAGGCTCTGGTGCTGGGAGAGGCAGAAGGAAAGAGGAGAAGAGGATGGCCACCGGCCAGGGGTTGGGCTCCGTGACAGGGGCGATGGGGGCACCCTCGGAAGAGCTGAAGGACCAGGGTGGGGACAGGTCATCATGGAGGGAATCTCTCTGTGTGCCTCTTGGAGCCTAGAACGACTTGATGGCACCTAAGCAAGGAAGCCTCTAGATAAACTGTTTCAGAGGAACTCCAGACATTCCAATAAATATTCAAAATCAATCCTTTTTCTTCGGGGTGGGTGCACGTGTGCGTGTGACAGAAAAAAAACTAACTCTCCAACCTAAAAGAACTCGGGTTTTTCTTGTGCCTTCCTGACATCTGGATTTCCCCATTGTTGAAATGTCGGGGGGGGGGGGAAGCATAGGAAAAGGGAAGATGCTTCTGTTTCCTCTTCGGAGACGGGAAACGCTCTCAGACCCGGAGCCTGATGCTCTTCGGAGAGCAGCTGGGCTTATAAAGCCCCCCCCCGTTTTATGTCAAGCCGGTGCCCCCCAGTTGAGGTCACAGCCATTGCTGCCTCGCCATTGGCGGGGCACCGTCAGCCCATCCGCCTCTAGCCTTCTATGGATCTGGGCCTGTTGTCCCCCAATTCCCCTCCCAACCAGTTTTAATCAGCTTCCGGCACACTGGAACATGCAAATGATTTGTGCTCCCTCGATCGGAAATAACGTCCAGTTCTGCTAAAGAGCTCCCGGGCAGGCAAATAAACCACAGCGAATCCACTTCCTGTGAGACACCCTGGGCAACCCCAGGGTTTTCTCTGAGAAAAAGAGGGGTGGCATTTCCCGCGTGCTTTGGCCACAGGCCTGCTTATGCACGTTTCTGGAAGGAGAAGCTCCTCGGAGCAACCGAGGGGAGGAGTGGCTTTCCTGATTTAAAACTCGCTCACTGCAGGGAGGTCAGTTAATGTCTAACGGGTCAAAAAAAGGCTCCTTGGGTCCACAGAGCCAAGCAACTAGAATTTTCAGCTAGACTGCCTCGGATCATTGAAGCTCCCCTAAGGTTTTGGGGCCCACGGTCAGCGATAAATCTGGTTTTCCCTGAAGCTGGATCAGGCTAACTTCCACCTAGTCTGGCATCCTCCTTTCTGTATTGGCTGGAGAGGACAGGCTGCTAATGAGGTTGCTCACTGGTAGACTGCCCTCAAACAGGGGGTTCAGTTTTCAAAGCTGTCTTGCCCTGATCCTGAGAAAAATATTTTAAGGCAGTGTTTCTCAACCTCAGCAGCTTTAAGATGTGTGGACTTCAACTCCCAGAATTCCCCTGGCTGAGGGAATTCTGGGAGTTGAAGTCCACACATCTTAAAGCTGCTGAGGTTGAGAAACACTGTTTTAAGGGATGCGCTGTGCAATTAACTTGTTATCCATCTCCTGTTCCGAATCCCATTTTGACCGCATGAAAGTATTCCATGCGCAAATACGGCTATGTCCGTTTCGCTGGGACGCTGCAGGAAGCGCCCTGGGTCAAAAGGTTTCCTTGTCCTCCCTGTTACGATCTGAACCCAAGCCAGTTCCCTTTGGATGGCTTGATTATTTACTCTTGGTACACTGGTTAAAAATTAATTACAAGTGTAAAGTCAAGGCTGTGGCAGGGGATCTCAGGCGGCCGGAAACAAAATGGAGAGGTTAGGGTATAATTGTGGCAGGTGCGGAGAACCGGAAGAGCCGCCAGCCCACTCCCAGAATTACTTCTCTTCCCCCCCTCCCCAATTCCTGGGAGAACAGCCAGGCCCAAAGGCCTCCCCAGGCGATGAGCCAAGATTTCTTTTCCCGTTACAAGTAACGGGACAGTTCTGCACAACTCACCAGGCTAACCGCTTTCACGTGTTCATTAGTCACTAGCGTGCTTTGTCTATGGCAACCTGCACCATCAAGAAGGCGAAACCACACAGGAAGAGGCTTAGCTTTCCAGTTGCGTCTCATTTGGTGCGCTCGCTGGCGCCCAGATAAGCTCAGCCAGAAAGACACCCAAGCTGGTCAAAGGGCCTGTTTTTACAAGGGAATTGGAGACACAGGTGAACGCTTCCCGCCAGCAAATGTGCCAACGTCAAGGCAAGACTCCAATATTTTTAGCAACCCTCCAGCAGAAAAGCTGCTTTGTCCTTGGATCAAATGTTTGAACGGCACGCTAAAAAAAACCCAGACTTTGGACAAACAAGAATTAGTGCCAGGAAGGAATCTGGCCAGAATAGAAGGAAGGAATATATTATTCCAGTGTTTCTCAACCCTGGTGACTTTAAGATGGGTGGGCTTCAACTCCCAGAATTCCCCAGCTAGCCATGGGGGTTGGGAGTTGAAGCCCACCCATCTTAAAGTCATCAAGATTGAGAAACACTGTATTATTCTATACCAACAATCCTCAAGTTAAATTCATCTTAGAAACAGCAGCTGGCCTCACACATTCTGGCTTGAATTTAGTGTATAACATCAATCTGGCTTATAAACCATGATTTAGAGCTTAGCATGTTATGTGAACGAACTGCAGCTAACTCAACAGTTTAAAGAAGCAAAAGCAGGGCCCAGTGAATGAACCAGCCAGGATCGGATCCAGAGCTGAGGAAGGACTTTCGACTGGGGTCTCCAACAAACTGCCTCTCCCGGAAGCATTTCAGGACTCTCAGCCCTGCACAGGGGCACTCTCACCTCTTGCAAAACTAAAGCTGGAAAAGAGAACTTTTAAAAAATCCAACTGCTTATCATTTGCACATTCCTTTGTTGGTTTACGGCACCAAACAGGAACTCCGTTTTAACAAACTTTAGGGCACGCAACTCTTAAGAAGCCGGGTTCAGACGACCGCCCAGAGCCCCTCTTCCATCTCTTATCGCAGAGGGAACCTTTAAGGTGGGGGCTTAAGGCAATGCACCCGCCTTCCTGCAAACACGGAGGACGCGTTCTCCGTTTCACTCCGCCGGAATCTTTCTCCACTTAGGCAACACACGCATTCCCAATTGCATAGGTCTCGTGGGGAAGAATATATGGAAGATGCCAGGTTGCAAAAATACTAAAAGTCTTAAACTCAGCAGCATAAGGCCACTGGAGCACACTCAGGGGGCAAACTCTACCCCGTTCTGCCCCATTCCTGTCCTGCCAACAGCAGTCAGAAGCACCAGCAGCCGGCTTCTTCCGACATCCGTGCAATGCTGGAGCAGGACGCCCTCCCCACTCCCCCCCCACCAGGCTCTTTTCCACCGATGCTCCTCCACCAGGCCTGCCCAAATCCCAGGCTCAGCCAGCCGCACAGACAACAGCCTCGTGCTTCCCGGCGGAGGGGCTGTTTTTTACCCATCAACGGTTCCGGGCTGACACGTCCCCCCTAGAGCCGCCCGTTGCTCAATGCTGCTTCTGCTACACCTGCTGCTGCATCACCCAACCCTTTTCGACCAATGGGAGGGCCAGGCGGCCTCATCCCAGCATCGTCACGTGCGGGCCGTCCCCAGGCGCGGCTCGGATGCCTGCCAGGCTTACTGGATCCCAGAGGAGGGAGGGAGGGGCGCTGGCAGGCAGATGCTCTGAGGATCATGTGGTGCCCGTGCCCTTTCACCTACAGAGGGGGACGCATGCCAGGCAGCCACCCACCCAGCCCTGGGGGTGAGAGGCGGCGGTGGGGCGGGCGTAGCAAAGCATGGCCCCAGCACCCTCCAAGACTCTGAGCAGGCGGCTGTTGTGGCTTCAGAGCCGGCAAGAGCAGAGCTGGGTTGCGCTAAGAAAAGGCAACTTCCAGATGAGAGGAAGCCGGTGGCATGCTTCACGTGGCCCTCTCAGAGAAACAGACCCACGAGTGGGCAATAATACTGCTCAGAGAAGCAGCAACCAAGGGCTGCCAAAAGAGATTGAAGGAATTGGGTTTTGCCTGGAAAGGAGACGGTTGGGGAGGGGAATTCTGGGAGTTGAAGTCCGCCCATCTTCAAGCGGCCAAGGTTGAGAAACACTGACCCAAAGCAGATGGCAGGTCAGGACTCCTCGTTCCAGAGGGGAGGACACAGACTAGTGGGTTTCAGTTACAGGAAGGCAGAGTCTGACCGAAAGCCAGGGGACAAACTTCCAAGACTACACCTGCCTACGTGGTCACCAAGAGTCAACACCGACTCGGCAGCGGACGATCCATGCGAAGCAATCCAAGATTGGGACCCATCTCCCAGGTCATGGATGAGCATCTCTTCAAGCAGAGGCTGAGCAGCCCTGCTTTAATTGGGATTGTTCCCCTGAGCAGGGTGGGGTGGGGTGGACTGGATGGCCTCATGGACGCTCTCAGCTCTAGAATTCTACAACAAGGCAAGGAAATAACTCCCTTCTGGTTTCAAGGGAAACCGGAACTACTTCGCTGAGAAATTCAGCATTAAAAAAAACAAGGAAAGAACGCCAGAGATAAGGTGTGGAAGATTTGGGGCAAGAGAAGCTGGAACCCGACTCCATAAGAGGATCACTAGAGATGCATTTCCAGAAGATTACTCATTACTACCCAGAAACCCCGCTTAGGGAGGCTTCCTGAGGAACAGGGATGAATGCAGCTGGTCCACAGTGACCGGCTGCAGGATTTTAGGCAGAGAAGGAAGAGATGTGCAAAGCAGGTGATCCTCCCAGAAGGACTGCCGCACCTTCCCTCCAGAGGCCACACGCAAGGAGGGGATGTACCAGCCAAAAGAAAAGAGGCTCCAGAAGCTGAAGACCTAGCTGGGAGGGGGAGGCTTTTCAAGGTGTCTTCGTAGAAACACTCCCACCTCTGGGACAGTTCTAGCACCCCTGATCTCGGCCGTCTTCATTCCTGGGAGCAGAGGCTGCCCAAGTGTGAAACTGGCCATGGCTCCCTCGAGCAGCCCGGCCGAGTCAGGACAGAGTGACCAGGAGCCATGTTAACGGCAACAGAATTTTGCTTTTGCGTCCCCATTTGAGTAGAGCAGTGTTTCTCAACCATGGCAACTTTAAGGCGTGTGGACTTCAACTCCCAGAATTCCCCAGCCAGCACGGCTGGCTGGGGAATTCTGGGAGTTAAAGTCCACACGCCTTAAAGTTGCCATGGTTGAGAAACACTGGACTAGAGGCACCCAATTTCTGTTCCCTCCTGGATCTTTCCTCCTATATCGGTTGTGATATCATGCCCCATGGTCCACAGCCCTCTTGGGCCAGGAAGTCTACCCAGCAGCACGTCTCCTTCTCTGCCTTTTGGAGAAGAGCTTCCCTGTTGCAGTGAAGCATCCCTATGGCCTTTTCTCCCACGTGTGATTGCATAAGCCACAGTCACTGACACACTGGAGCATTGTTTGAATCAGGAAGCGGCTGAGGAGAAACCAGAACGATCCAAGGAGGTGGGTAGTCTTGTGCCGTATGAACACAAACCTGCTTGCGTGGGAGGGCACGCATCAGGGAAATAACATCAATAAACAGCAAGCATTTTATGACTGGGTTGTGCTTGTTTTTGTGCATGTATATACGCCAAACAAGTCCCAAAATTATTCCTATTCGTCCCAGGGAAGGCACCCAGCATTTTGGTTCTGCCTCTTTCCGCTCTGCACAAAAGCTTCCGCCTTTTAATTAAATTTATATATGCTGGTCTATGACTAATAAAGATCTGATTTAAATTTGAGTGGGGAAAGGTGCCGTCGGAGTCCTTCTGATTTGGGGGTCCCACTGACTAACACGGCTCTCCTCCTACAAAGGCCAGAATTTCCGTGATGCTTCCACAGCGGCCCTCTGTGCGCCTGGCGGTGGTCTCAAGGGAGAGGGGCAAGATCCGTTAGGTAAGTAAAGGAGGCTGAAGCGGTCCTTGCAGCCCAGGAAGGGAGGCTGTGACCAGAGGGGGCTCAGGCGGGCCCCTCCCTGCTCCCTGGCCATGGGGGGGGGAGGGCGGCCCAACCAGGCTGGCGAAAGTCTCAATAAAGCAGACTTCCGTTCTTCCAGTCTGATCTGGTCTACCCTGCAGGGCTGGCAAGTCCTCCAGATACGATGTCTCCCGTGTTTAACGTGGTTTTTCCCTGACAGACGGACACCAACTCCCGTAGTTCCCAGCCTAAACGCCCTTTGGCAGCTCGTTTGCGGAGGGTTGTTTGAAGCAGCGGCTGGATGATGAACCCCGCCGCGCCCCTCCGGCCTTTGTCCCACGGACGGAGCAGAGGAACCGACGGGAGAGGAGCAGCGGAGGAGCGTTCCGGGGGCTGACCGGGTGGGGGCAGCCGGGGTTCCCGGGCCCCTCTCCGTGCACCGGGGCAGAAAGCCGCGGCTTGCGGAGAAGGCGCCGGCTCCGCGCCTCACGCCCGGGAGAGGATTCCGCTCTGCCCCCGGAAGAGCGCGGGAGCCCTGCAGAGCCGCCCGCTCGCCGGCCTCGGGAACGCGCCCAACCTGGCACTCGGGATTTCCCTTCGCGGATCGCGCGCGCGCGCGGGGCGGGCCGGGCGAGGCGAGGCGAGCACCTGCGCGCTCTTCGCCGGCGGCCAGAAACCGCGTCGGCGGGAAAGCAAAGCTGCGCCCGGCCGCGGCCCCCGGGCCACGCGGGCCGCCCGGGGTGGGTCCGGAAGCATCCGGGCAGCGCCGGGCTGGCCAGACCGGGAGAGGAGCTGGATCCTTCGGCCCGCCGAGAAAGCAGGTCCTCCAAGAGGGGCGCGGACCTGCCGGCGGGGGAGCGCGGCCTCGGACGGGGCCACCCGCGGAGGAAGGCGCGCCGGAGAGGGGCCCCGTCGCCGCCGCGACCGCGCAGCTCCCGGAGGAAGAGGCAGGCTTCTGGTCCTCGACGCTCGGTGTTTTTGAGGGGGAGAGAAAGGACCCTTTCCGAAACCGCGCCCGCCTTCTGGCGGGTCGGCAAAGGCCGGCCACCTGCCCCAAGCGCCCCGGCGTCGGGTCTCTCGCCGCGGAGGCCTCGCGCGCAGCGGCCGGGAGCCCCGCGCTTCTCCCCGCACGCCCCCCCTGCCCCCGGCCGCACCCGAAGGAGAAGTGCCCGGCCCGCCTCGGCGCCCGCCCCGGAGCTAAGGCTGCTCAGCCCCACCGGGTCCCGCGCGCCCCGCACGGCTCCGCTCGGCTCACCTGCCGCGGCCGGGCGCCAATCGCGTCTGAGCTCAGCGCCGGTTGCCCCCCACCCGCCTCTTTTAAGGGCGGCGGGGCGGGGGCGGGGGCGGGGGCGGGGCCTGCGCGGGCGCGCCTCGCGGAGCCGGGGGCAGAAGCAGGCGCGCCGGGTAACCCGCGGTCGTTGACCTCCGCCGGGCGGCCAGAGGGAAGGGAAGGGAAGGGAAGCGCAGCGCAGCGCAGCGCGGGCCACGTGGCCGAGCGGCAGGGGCGGGGGCCGCTCCCGGAGCCGCCGCACGTGCCAGGCCATCGCAGCAGGCGGGCCGCGCGCCCCCGCTCGGCCTTCGCGGGGTCGTGGGAACCCAGCCCGGGGCGGGGCCAGGCGGGCCAGCAGCGGCGGACTTTGCTGTTTGGAGTCGCCCCGGTTCGTGGCAATCAGCGCGTGTTCTGAATCGCAGGACCGGCGCAACCTGAAAGAGCGCCCGGCGCCGGGTCCTTCTGACGTGCGGGCGCCGCCCCGGGAAGGGAGCGCTGCTGGCGGCGTCTCGCCGTTGCCTAACGACCAACGAGCCCCCCGCCCCTTGCCTGCCGCCCGGGGGAGGGAGAGGCAGGGGTGCGGCGCTGCCTGCGAACAGCCCCCCCGCCCCCGCTTCGGAAGACGTGCCGGGAAATCGAAGCAGTTACAAATAATCATCGATCGCCCTGATACGTTGCCCCATCCCCAGCGACCCTGGGCGGCTGCCATCCGGACCCCGAATGCCCTTGGGGTGACTGGCAGTGCCAGCCTTGGGGTAGGGTTTTACAGGCCGATCCCGCACGCACACGTGCCCCCCACCCGGTTTCTTTCTTGCGGGGTGCTCTGACCCAGCTGGCCCCTGCAGATCCTGGGATGGCAACTGGGTGTTTGCACAGCAGCGGGCAGCCCTGGCTTCCGGTGATCTCGGGGTTGGCAGCCGGGGCAGCTTTGGTCCAATATCCAAGCCGGGGGAGGCGAGGAAAGACACCCGGGGGGCTTGGGATCCGGGACGGTGCCTCCGAGGGGCCCCTTGACTCGCAGCCTCAGGGACTCGGGCCCTCAATCCATTGCAGGGAGTTTAGACTGCAGTGAGACAGGCGGTCCGTGGACGGGACTCACCCGGGCGGGCTGAGGGGGTGACCCAGAGTCGGCCTGTCCCCCTCCCATTCATGGGATTTAAGTTAAAACTCAACTTGTAAATGAGCCTTTAATCCGAAAGCAGTGTTTCTCAACCTTGGCAACTTGAAGACGGGTGGACTTTGACTCCCAGAATTCCCCAGCCAGCTGTGCTGGCTGGGGAATTCTGGGAGTCAAAGTCCACCCGTCTTCAAGTTGCCAGGGTTGAGAAACACTGCTTTCAGATACATACATAGTCACTAACTAACTCAGTATCCTCCAAGCAATTCCCTCACACTAGACCTAGTTTGTAGTTTGGTGTGCACAAGGAACCGAAATGTCTCCTGGGCAAAGCAGGCCTGGAGGTAGCGTGCCCCGTGAACTGAGCCAGGACTTCTGACCACAGGGAGTCCCCAGTTTAAGACCGACTTCCGTTCCCAAGGCCTGTCCTTAAGTCGAATTTGTACGTAAGCCGGAACAGCACGAAGGTATAATATGGTATAAGTAGTGTTGTGCAATGAACTCGAACCGTTGTGTATTTAACTCAAACCACTGTGTATTTAACTTGAATTTTGCTACGATAGGCGCCGCTCTTAACTATGGGTCATCTGTAAACTGGTCGTTCTGAACCCAGGGACTACCTGTGCATATTTATTCTTAGCATTTCGGGTCACACAGGATGTTCATCCGGCACCAATTTTTCCGTGGTTTCTGAAACTGCGGTCACTTTATGAGTGCGCTCAACACACCTGAAACCCAAATTGACCACCAGAGTTTGGTTTGGTTACTCCTGGTGACTGGAGGGGAAAGACCCATCGTCTGGGCCTGGCTTAAACAACAATTTAAGCTTTTAAATCTTCCAAAGAGCGTCCTATAATTTCTTTGATCCCATCCATTTACTTTCCTCAACCTTGCCAGATGCAGTCCCATTTTCCAGCCCATCAGCTGTTCCCATCACAAGCTCAAAGTATTTGAGTTTCTGCTTGCAGATCAGGTAGTTCTTATTTCTTCCAGAAGCAATCAGTTGGCCTGTCCACCATACTTTTAATCTTCAGATTTGAGATTTTGAGCTGTTTGCCTCCTCTGTGGTGCTCTTTCTAAATTCCAGCTTTTGCAGCTCTGCACTGCCACGGGAAGACCTTTCTTTTATGGACTCTGATCTTTGTGGTCACTGACAAGACACGTGGCTCTATTCTTCTTTGGGAGACCTTAACCAAAGCTTTGCTTGGCCGAGACCTTAGCACAGGAGTTCAGTAATCTACATATTTTGCTGCATTTCCTTTCCTTGGTATAGATACATACGCCCATCTTTTTCAAGGCCTTTGCTACACGCTCACTTTGTTGACCCACCGCCGTCAGCACTCTAAGTGCCTCTTCTCCTGCGATTTTAGTCAATTCAGAGGATACTGAATGGCACCAGGTACTTTCCTGCTCAGCAGCCACTTGTATACCTCACTTCATAGCGGAGTCAGTTCCTAAATACGTTTTCTCTGGATAAAAGTGTGTTATTCTATAATCTCATTTGTAAAATCTTCCCATCTTCTCTTACTCTCGTTTGTCTCTTCCCTGTCTACTCTTGAGAATTCCTCCCGGAGCTGCCAGTTTTCCTGTGATTTATCCAATTGTCCTAGAAGCTGCTCTCGTTTCCCTTTCCTTGTTATTTTCCTCTGTTGGATCTTCATTATGACATCTCTCCTTACTCTTTCTCGCTTGCTGTTGGAAGTTTGCATTCAGCCATTCGTCCATTCTTCTTGTTCTAAAGGTTTGTATTTTCCATTTCTCTTCTTCAGTTTTCTTAACTTGAGTGTTTGATGTCTTAAGAAATCTTAAGATTTAATCTTAAGAAATCAAAAAAGGTTGATGCGCCAGGAAGATAGCTTGCTCAAAAAGCCACTTAGATCTTTTTCACTTGGAAATGTTGGGATTTTATTTTTTCTGCTTTCACTCTAACTCTTTCCATGGCTCCTCAGATTCTTTTACACATGAATTGAGCAACTGAATCTGTTATTTATAGCAGTCTTACACAGTGATGGAATGTTCTCCAGATCAGAACTTCCTGGCACATCAACCTTTTTTGATTTCTTAAGGTTAAGAAATCTTAAGATTTCTTAAGATACCAAACACCTGCATTTCTTAAGATTCCACCATCTGCACCTGGAAAGGTCTTGGCTTGGTGGATCATAGCCTACCTGATCAGCAGAAGTCCACGCAGTAACTTCCTGCGCAGCAGTTGTGTTTATGCCGAAGCAGCTGTTTACAAACTTCTATTAAACTACTTCCTGCATTACTGCTTCACCCAGTCAACAGTCCTGCAGTTCTGAGTTCTCCCAACTTCTGCTTGTAGCTACCACTAGAAGCACTGTGCCTTCCTTGATGTTGTACTTTCCAGGTCACCCTCCATAATAGGGGCATAGCCTTGAGGGTCTCTGGGAGTCCTCTAGCCCCACAGAGGCCAGGTTGGTGCAGGGCTTCAGACGCAAGGGGTTGCTTTGGAGCCCGTGGGAGCCCAGCTGTTGTTTGCAGGGTTGTAGCTGAGCAGATGATGTCCTTTGGAGCGGTGTTCCTCAACCTTGGCGACTTTAAGGCGGGTGGACTTCGATGCCCAGAATTCCCCAGCCAGCATGTTCTTCCCAAGAATGGACGGGTTGCCATCCGCACCCTCCGCGTGTCCCTTGGAGAGAATCATGGTTTGTTCAGCCCAGTTTTCCAGCTTTGCATAACACACCAATCCACACACCCTATTTCAGCCTAAGCCGATGTACAAACTAACCACAGGAACTAGGTTGTCTAATGCACAGGGCTACAGTCTGGCTGAGCTGTTTTTGCACCGGCCGCGTGTCTTGCCTCAAAACCTGGAGCTCTTTTCAGCCGCAGCAATGCCTCGCCTCCCCCCCCCCCCGTGTTTGGGGGCTGAGGGTACCCCACCCTGCCTATGCAAAGGCTGTCCCAACACCAGTTGCCGTGGGCATGGCTGCGGGCATCTGAAAAGGCCATCGAGACGCTTGCACCATTCACAGCTGTGCAGGAGGGAGAATTTCCAGCAGGTGTGGAAAGTTCAGCCTAGGGCTCGGTTTGAGAGTCCTTCCTGTCTAAAACCCAATTCTTCCGTTCTTGTTCATCAGGCCTTTTATGGTTATTTCCCTAAGGGGGGGAGGGGAACCCAAGAAAGCAGTTGTATCTATGCCCCTATTTAAAGCTACAACCTGAATAACTAGCTATTTTTAGCTACTCTCCCCATGACTCAACTTGTTAACAATTCTATTGTTTGAAGTAACTGAAGCAAGATTCTTTGGTTATTGTAACTGTAATTAGCTGGCCTTTTACTATTTAGAGCGGTGTTTCTCAACCTTGGCAACTTTAAGACATGGGGACTTCAACTCCCAGAATTCCCCAGCCAGCATGCTTTAAGACATGTGGACTTCAATTCCCAGAATTCCCCAGCCAGCATGCTTTAAGACGTGGGGACTTCAACTCCCAGAATTCCCCAGCCAGCATGGCTGGCTGGGGAATTCTGGGAGTTGAAGTCCCTACATCTTAAAAGTCGCCAAGATTGAGAAACACTGATTTAGAGGACAAACACACACAGTTCCCATGGCTTTATTTTCGTTTGCTCAGCTGCTGGGAGCCATGCAGCCAAAAATGCCATCCCATTTTTTCCCCATTACGATGGGCCTTTTCTCACCACATGCTGGGGGTGGGGGGAAACCCACACATGAGGACGTACCCTGTCCATCCTGCGGACGAAACACTGATTTGGCCTGCAGCGAGAAGGGCCGAAGCTCAGCATTCTCTCTGGCGTGCTTGATTTCCACCTGCGTGGCGACACACCTACGGCTTTGGCTCGCCAGAATGCAGGTCACGTTTCCCCACCAGCACACAAGCGGGAAGCCCTGATGGGTTGGGGGAGCTGCAATTTGCCAAAGCACAGAAAGCAACCAGGTTTACACAGCGGACTAAACCAAACTTTACTTAACCATAATTTTAACCTTAATTTACTTAACATTCTGCCCCCTGAAGTGAGGCTGGGCCCTTCCCTGCTCTCATTTAGGAAGTCTTTTGAGCCCTGGTTGTGTCATCAGGCCTGGGGGTCTTTAGACGGCTCCCCCGTCATCTATTTTAAAATTTAAAATTTTCAAAATTTTGGATAAGGTTTAAACAAACACTTTTTATCTTTTATCATGATTGTTTTTATCCACTTGTTATTTTATTCAATTGTTGTACACCGCCCAGAGTCGCTTTGTGTGGGACGGGCGACTATATAAATGCGACATGTACATAAATAACAACATTAATTTGTTCGGTGAACCACAACTGGGAGGCCACAGCCAAACCGAAGCCCGTTACGGCTTCAGGCATCGCGTGGACGGAGCGATAAAAGGGTGGATCCCGGGCTGGCTGTGAATGTCCAGGAATGCGCTCGTGGATTTACAGCTACACTTGCACCATCGGCGTAGCGCTCGAGGGGTAGGCTTTTTTCCCAGGCCCAGCAAACGGGGTTAACTGATGGTCCAATGTTCGGTGTGAAACAACAAACTGGGTCAGTTCAGTAACCAGGATCAGTGTTGCTGGGTGAGTGCAGCTTTGGTGCAGCTGCAAATGTCTCTTGCTGGGGGGGTGGCCTTTGGAATAACGGATGAAGCTCCGAGCAGGACGCCTCAAAAAGAGAGGACAGTGATGAGAAAGAGGCAGGGGAATATAATTGCAATTAATAGAGGGAGTAGATTGTTCCCCCCCCCCCAAAGGAAAGCAGCAGCCTCTGGAACTTTTTAGTTAGAAAGGAATGGCTGGGGGTGGGAGGGGAGGGATCATACAGGCACATAAAATCAAGCAGGGGGAGATACCCTTGGGGGGAGAGGATAAAATAGCATTGGGGGGATAAAATGTAAATGCATTTATAACGGCTACAAAGAAGGTCGGAAGCCTCTTCCTTATACTTTCTTCTTCTTTTTCTCTGTATTTCTTTTCATTTCTATTTACTTATCACTGTTCTTTTACCTTTCTTTCTCTTTTCTTTAAATTTGTATTGTTCTTACTTTGGAAAAAAAACTCCAATGAAAATTAATACCAATAAAAAGAAAACACTGGGGAGGATTTCCCACTTCCTCAATATTCTCATCAGGATAATCATGGAAGGCGAACATGGGGAAATTCAAGGCGAGGACAGCGCCGGGTTTCCCACGAAGTGCCATTTTGGGCCCCAGCGGAAGGGGCCGACAGGAGGGCTTAATGTACCTCTTCTGGTCAGAAGGCAAGACCTGGACGTCTCCCTTCCCGCGCGTGACGCAAAGCTTTATTATCCATCAGTTTTCCTGCAAATACGCAGGAGCTGCCGACATGGTACGAGAACGAACATGGGAAGAAACACGTCGATAGAAAAACACTCTTCGCGGCAGCCACGTGATCGTTTACAAAAGCCTTAAAAACTTGACTGTTTTCCTAGGTGTGAGGGCCAAGATGAGTTAAATTAAATTAGATTGCATTAATTTGGGTTAACGAGCCAATTCCCCTTGGGAGAGGGTATGACTGTGAGCCGGGTCGCCTATTATGGGTTACGCTGCTTGTTATCTTGGCTGTTTCTGGTGGCAAGCTGCCAGGAGTCAGATCGTTCAAGTCGGGCAACCGTATCAGTCCTTTAAACAAATAACACTCTGACCCTTCATCTTCTTACAGGTGTGGATTCTGCCCCTTCCTGCTGGGCGGCACGTTCGGCTCCATCTTTGGTGAGCAAAGAGGTACTTCACGGTAAGTCTTTTAATAAAACGGGTTGGCTTGAAAAGGCGCTCCCAGACTTGCCTTTTTTTGCTACTGTAGACTAACACGGCTCTCCTCCCACATTACCTCTTTGCTCCCCTTGCGTGTGCTTGAGGTATTATCATCATTTATTACTTTTATATGCTGCCCAACTCCCAGTGACTCTGGGCAGTTACAAAGAAAAATATGAAAAACAAGAAAAAAATTGACAAAAAAAAAAGGAGTAAATGATGACAAGAACTGGACAGAAATGAAAAAGAAACAGACCCACCCACTCGAAAGGGGCTTTGCTCGCCCTCGCCCAAGGCCTGGGTGAAGAGAAGGTCTTCAGGGCCTTTGAAACACCAGCTGAGCGGGGGCCGTTCAGATCTCGGGGAACCTCATTCCAGAGGGCAGGCGCTGTGACACAGAAGGCGCGTTTCCAGGGTGCCTACCGACGGCACTGTTAATCGATGGAACCTAGAGCATGGCAGCCCTGCCAGATCAGAACGACCGGGCAGACACCACGGGAGACCGGCGGTCCCTCAAGTATCCAGGCCCTTTATAGGTAGCAACCAGCACCTTGGATTGCACCCAGTAGCAAACCGGCAGCCAATACAGCTTGTGAAGCGGAGGTGTTACGCGGGCATACTGAGGCATACTGCCGCATTCTGGACAGCTAGAAGTTTTCGTGTGGTCTTCAAGGCCAGCCCCATACAGAACACATTGCAGAAATCAAGCTGTGTGGTGACAAGGGTGTGAGTGACTGTCTGGAGAGTCTCCCAATCCAGAAAGGGGCACAACTGGCACACCAGATGGAGCTGTGCAAAGACCCCTTTGGCTGCAGCTGTCAGCTGCTCTTCAAGCAGGAGTCCAGGAACACCCCCAGATTTCTCATCGCCCTTGAATGGGGAAGTGCCACCCCACCCACAGTCAGGAATGGAATATCCCCAAATGTGGGTGTCCCAAATACCCAGAGCCACTTGGTTTTGGGTAGGACGGAGCTGGTAGATTCTTAGTGTCCTGAACACTAAGTGTCAGATTTAGTCTGGGCAGAAATGAGGAAGCATTTGGAGTTAATCTTGAGCATAAAACAGGAATCTGGTCTTGGTACCTCCTCATATTTGTGGAACATATGTGGATCTCCTTTTGATGAGAGGGGCCCCTAATTCCCCATCTTTCCTAGCCTAGCATCAGGCCTGCCTGCCTACCTTCCAACTCAAACGCTGGGAGTCCAGGCAGTGTACAATATACTAAAACCAGAAGACACACACTCAATTAAAATCCAACCAGACATTAATAGGGTGACTAGGGACACACTTTTCTACTCCGGTCCTCCTGGCCCCCATGCCTGAGGAAGAAGCCAGCCTTTTACTGCCTTCCTGAAGGCCAACTGGGGGTGAGGGGTGGGGGGTGTTCTAGGGGGCAGGCACTGCAATGGGAATACTAATGGGAAACTGGCTGATGGGTTCAAAGGGAGCAGCAGTTAAAGCCCTGAGAACCACTGTCACATCCCAAATGTGGAAGAGCACATGACTTGGAGCTTGCACTGCAGAGGAAGGAGGCCCATGTGGGTGACCAGGCCGTGAGGTCCCCAACCATCCAGTAGGATGGGAAGCCTAAAGCCACAGCCTGGCTCTCCAAGATGTTTACTGCCAGCCCTGTGCTCTCCTTGATACCACCATTCAAAGACCTGACAGGTCATCTGGAAGCTCTTGGTGGCACTTGGTGTCTGGATGCCAAGATGGCCTCCACTTGGAAGGCTGAAGCTCAGGAGATGCTTTTGTTCAATTTCCAGGCGCAATGCGACAACCAATCTGGACCTGGCGTAGGATCAGGATGGAGATCATTTGGACATTTTGTTAGATGCCGTAGAGGTTCCTCAGCCATTTCCACTGGGACAGAAAGAACAAGGGCTCCTGGGCCAGACTGGGGTGATCAGGAGTAATCATTCCTTCAGCATCCCCAACACAAGACAGTGTTGGCGGAAAAGTTGGTTTCCTCTGCTCTGTTGGCTTTTAATTGGGTGAATAAGCACCTCACTTCTCCTCCAGTTTCCTTCATTTGGTGCCTTTTCTCCTTGTACTTGGAAACAGGTGGTGGCAAAAACTGGCTTTCTTAGGCTCTGAAACCTCACCAGATAAGTGTCTCTGCACTGGCTCTCAGGGGTGCCAAAATCTCTGTGGTTGTCCACTCAGCTTGGATGTGACAGCATCAGTCTGAGGAGCATCGTTTGCTCACTGGATGCAAGAGCACTTCCACCTTACGTGAACGCATTGGGGGCTGGAGGTGCCGTGCTGTCACGGGCCTTTTATTTCTGATGCCAGCCCAACAGAGGGGATTCCCTTCCCTTCTGCACCTCTCTGCAATGTGGCTCCCTTGCCTCTTCCGCTGTCTCTTCTGTGCTGAATGAGAGAGACTCGAGGAACCTCCAAAACAGTGGTGAAACCATGTTTGAAAGCAGCCTCCGCCAAGAGCTCGACAGGCATGGAGGGGGCCATACAATGAAGCAGGCGGCCTCCCGTTTCTCCGTGCCACCCCAACAGCACCTGAGTTGGAACTGGCACCGGACTTTTCACTGCCACCAGCAGGAGGACCGTGGAACGTGGTCCTGGGATGGCAAGAGAGTGGGTCCTCTCTGCCCGAAGTGGCCGAGAGGAGCTGGTCACATCCTGCCATCCACCATCCTGTTTAGGCAGCACGTCAGGCAGGGTCCCTGGCAAAAATTGTGCTGGGAGAGCAGCTAAATAGGACTTCTAGCGGCTTCTGCGGTGGGCTGGGGACGAGCCACTCTTGCACAACCCTTTTCTCCTTGGGGGACAGCCGGTGTGGCGCGGCCTCTCCAAAGGCCCCAGAGCTGAAAGGGCCCAGGAAGTCAGACGGGCAGGACGGGATGCAGGAAAAGCACGGCTCTTTCTCCTCGCACCTGCCCTGCTCTTACAATTTAGAGGCAACTGCGGTTGTTTGTGGAGCAAAAACGGGCAGACGCAAGGGGGAGTCGAGGACCCGTAAGAGAAAAACTTTACCCCTCCTCATTGTGACTTTCACCTTTATTTCAGGTTCTCTTTTTCCTATAAAACTCCTCCATAAATTTCACAAATGTAACAAAAAGCTTAAAAGTCAGGACAAAAAAAACAACCCCATAACTTATTACAAACATTTCCCTCCCCGCCCCCACACTTTTCAACGTTTGTTTTGGACTCGCACGACAGGTGTGTTTCTGACACCTTATCCAGAAACACTCCCCGCCTACTGCTTAATACGCTCTGTTGACAAACCCGGCATTTAATACCTTCCCTTCTGACAGAATGCAGCCTTAAAATACTCGCCAGAGAGAGCAGGAAGTCCTTGTTCACTTCAAGGGTGCCAGTTCCCTCTTTGTTCTCAAGGCCTAGGCCATTCACACCCCCACCCCACCAACATGCGCTGGGAGTGCCTCAGATAGGACAGTCAGGGCTAGAAGTACTTGGCAACAAAAGGAAAAAAGAATGCGACCGGTTTGCCGTAGTTACCGTTCTGACGCAGCTGGTCAGAGGCGAGGAGACAGGAAAGTCCCTCCCTGCAGGAGGGAATCGGCTGCTTTGGACTGTAGACCTCACCAGGCACCGCCACTCGTGCGGGCTTAAGGATCCGAAGCCTCTCCATCTGAAAAGGACTTTTTTCAGGGAAATTAACTGCAAAGCGGAGAGCACGCAGTCCCAGGACGTTGCTCTCCAAGATACTTTGACTTCAAAATACCAAAGAACGGATGCAAGAGAAGAAATCTCCAAGACAAGATGGCACACCTTACCAAAATTTTAAAATCCTGTTGCACTCACTTGGGAGGATTAATTCTACCTATAATATCCCGCTGTGAAAATACGTAGGCGCTTCAAAAGGTTTCAAAGTGGGAACTCACCGGGGAGGACCTCAAGTCCGGGGAGAAAGTCAGTGGGTCAAATTTTGCGGTGAACAGAGTGGGCTTCTGAGCCAAGGTCTTTGGGCGATGGCCTCAGAGTCCAAACTTCCTCAAGAACGGCTTCTCAGAGGGGAGGGCAAAACAGGTCCAGGGAGCAGGACTGTGGCTGCAGCTCTTTCACGGGGGGAACATTCACTTTTAGTGCAAATGGCAGCCATCAACATTACTGCCTGCCGCCAGAGATGGGAGGGCCACCTGCAGAAAAATCCAGTCTATAAATCCCCCTGGCTGCCAAAATGGGGGCGGGGGGAGGGAATTGAGGGAAAAAAACAACCCAGAACCCACCTACTTGTGAAATACTTTGCTTTAGCAAATGGACAAAATAATAAACCGCATTGTAGGGATGTCTGTCTGTGAGCTATTCCGCTACAAAAGAACATTTTTTTCTAGCCTGGTTCTTCTGTGGAAATAATAATTCTGCCAATTATTTGTTTCACCAGCTGGCGAAAAGGGATGTTTTGGCAAGCCGTGTTTCCAGACTGACTGCCAATGTCAGATGACCCAAAGCACAACGTCCGCCCTTCCTTCAAAACAGTGTGTTAGGGTACTGCCTGACCTCATGAGAAGCACCACGAGAATGCAAATGTGTTTTTGAGTAGCATGCTTCATGCACGCTTCTTATTAAATCATCAGAAGCACAGAGGTGGCTTCATGGGTCCCAAAATTCATAGTGCTGCGCCTCCTGGTGGCCTGCGGGCAAAGCTTACTGGCCAAACCCAACAGGGCAGGGGTCCTCAACCTCAAGCAACTTTAAGATGCGTGGACTTCAACTCCCAGAATTCTCCAGCCAGCCATCTTGGCTGGGGAATTCTGGGAGTTGAAGTCCACCCATCTTAAACTTGCTGAGGTTGAGGAATCCTGCAACGGGGATCGGCCCAGCCAGCGGCTTGCCTTTGGCATCAGAAAGTTACTACCCCTCCTTAATGCTTAGTAAGGTCTGGAATTAATATCGGAAATAGTTTATACATGATCAAATTGTACTATTCCATGTACAAACCACATATGCTTCCATTCGCCACAAATTTCCTTCCAAAAACAAATAAAGCAAAACAGAAACCAGGGAGAAAATAGCACTGGAATTTCTAAACATTCATGTCTACTCAAATGCTGCCTCCCTGCCTCGCTCCCAGAAACTTCAGGATTTCCAAAATTTCACAATAATGTAAAATCTAGATGACTGGACAACTTGGGGTACAGCCCATGTTTACAGGAAAATTTGCTCAACCTGAGCTCCATCCACTTCAGTATTTCCCCACAGGCCTGCAAAAATTCCAGTGGAATGTCAGGTGAGAGACTTGCCAGCCAGAAAGCAAAGCGCGGAGTCTTGAGTGGGGCAGGGGACGTTGTTTGGAAGTGACAGCCCCATTCCTCACACTCTTTTCCAGCTCTTCAAAGTGATTTTTCAGAGGCTAAACTAACCTTTTCCTACTGATGCCTTCAGCTATGGTGGACAACTCCCTTAATCCCCCACCAACACGGACTTTAGCCCTCCAAAATGGCATTCTGAGCGCTGTAATCCAAGGCGTCAGACGGGAGAAGCTTGAACGAGAAGAAGGAAGCCCAACGCGGTGTCCCTTGCTCAAGAGAAGACGCACGAGACAATCACATCACACCCACAAGTACCAGGGAAGGGAGGAGGAGGGAGGGAGAGAGGGCACGGCCCTCGGAGGCCCAAGCTGGTCAGCCGGTGTTTGGGTTGTCGCCTGATCACAAAGCATCGAAGGCTTTGGGAAAACAGGTGGTGGGGTGGGGAGTCTAAGTACAAGGAAGAGTGTGGTGACCCAAATGACACCCCCCCCACAAATGCTGCCCCGAGGCACCATCTTTGGGGAGATGGGATGCAGGGATCTTCCTAAAAAGCCGAAGCCACGTCTCCAAAGCAGTTGAGACCCCACACTCCCCTTCCCCCAGCCCCCAACAAGAGTATTGCCTTAATCAAAGAACGCCCTTGCCGACCCCCCTCCCCAGCCCTTTCTGCCTCCCCAAGAACGCAGCTAAGTGCCAGGACTGCAGCCATCTGGAAGCACACGGAAGATCTTTTTCCTTTAAAGCAGCTTTAAGTGCCAAGGCAAATCCACAAAGGAGGCGTGGTGGCAAAAGGGTAGTTTTGAAGCCGGGCGGGGTGGGGGTGGGTTGGAAAATGTCAGCCCTTGCTTTGGGAGGACTCGACCAGCAGTGCAGTCTTTACAGTGCATGCGGTCACTGCTGAACACTGAACGCCCAGGACTGGAAGCAGACCTTGCGGCGGGGCTGCCCCAACTGTAGTGTTGCTCACCAAATGCCGAGCCGAGCAGAGCTGGCAGCTGTGGGGGCTGCCACTGCGAAAGCGGGCTGTGCCTCTGCGGGGGCAGAAAAGTCTGGCGTGACCTGGTTTCTTTCCCGCTTGGCACTGCCCGGCCTTCCCCAGAATTTCTCCCTGGCAAGGCTGGGAATTCTCCACCAGGGAATTCTGCGCCTCGGTTAAGGTGATGCAAAAGGTCAGAGCAGCACTCGCAGGTGACATTTCATACACTGCAAACAGTCATCAGTACACAGAGAGACAGGAAAAAAGGTAACCTCAAACAGGGATCGGGGTCAACATGACCTAACTCAGATCAGCTTATTGCCACGTCAGTCTTTGTGTGTTTTAGGTAATCAATTGAAGAGAGAAGAATCCAGAACCAGGGACAATTTCCTGCTAAAGGAAACAGCAACATGACAGGGTGATTCCCGCGCAGAAACCTTTAGAGAGCTCCAAGCAAAACACTCGTCTTCTGCCCTGATGCACGACCCCGTAACATTTGACAGAAGATGGAGGTGGAGATCCCGCATCCAGGTTCCTGACAGTAGACCCCCCCAGGGGGGCTTCCTTTTCAGTAGGCATATACAGGATCACGCAAACTTTTCTGTATACATGTAGCATCTCTAAATGTTAAAAGGGGGGAGGGGGAGAACTCCTCTGCATATTCATTATTTAGCGTCTTCCCCCTGCCTGAAACACTCCGTATGTCGAGGCTAGCCAAGCAAGGAATATTTACAAATATTCCAATTAGTTGTCCAAGAATATCAAAGTCTGTTTGCAAACCTTGGGAGTTTGCAGGTATTCCAAAAGAAGAAAGAAAAAATGTTTCCATGATTTATCTCCTCTTCCCCTCCAAATTGCTAGCGTGGAGGCCAAAGGAGAAAATGTTTCTTTGAACAAACACAGGATGGAAATTTTGGCAAAAAATTACTTGAACACTGATGGCAAATTGAAAAAAAAAACAACAACAACGCAGCACAGACGGGTCCATTACAGAGCTCAGCGCAAAAGGCATTGGGTGCCTTTTGCTTCTCTGTTTCTAAATGCTAAAAATTGCCAAGAGACATTTTGAACAAACAAACAGAAAATAGCACAAGCCCTATTTCACCACTCCTTGCCCCCTTTTTTTCTTTTTTAAATCTTAAAAAGCCTTAGTGTGCCCTCCCTAACCCTCTGAGACCTTAAGACCCAATTAGGTCTTTTTACACCGTACACACACACACACATATATATATATAATATATATATATATATATATATTATATATATATACATATATATCTAAAACAGACAGCATACAATAACGTAGTCCTTACAGTCAAAGCAGATCAAAAGGGGGAAAGAACAAGGCTTTCTTCCAAGAGACGGGATTCCGCGCAGCGTCTAAAGCCTTGAGGGCAAGGCTGCGGGCAGCGTCTTCAGCGGCACCCGTGCCAGAAATCCCTCCAAGGCACCCTGGCCTTCCAGCCTACCTCGTCCGAGCGCATCGCACCTGCACCCGGAAGGCTGTGAGCCCAGAGCCGAGCTGAGCCGAGCCCAGGGCAGCTGGCAGGGCAGCGGTCTTTGGCCCCCAGTGCAGTTAGGCTGTAGCAAGCCCAACGTGGCCGGGTCGTGGCCCCAGGAGGCTGGGAGGGCAGGTGGCACGGGGGAGAGAAGCCCCACGCCCCGCAGGCGAGCGGCCGTAGGTCCAACGGAAATAAGCGCTGCGTTTATCCCAGGCTGGAGAGATGCCTCGCAAGTGTATTCCTTAAAACACCCAGACAGACGCTCTTCCTCTAAACGAAAGGGGTTCGGAAACGAAGACGAGCCCAGTTTGTGCTGCTGGGACCAACCTGCTCTCGCTCTAGCGGGTTCCAAGCAAGCGTCGGAACGGGGGGGGGGGGCGGGCAGAGGCGAGCGCTCAGCTGAAGCCCAAAAGAAGAAACGGAGCTGGTGGCGGCAGCGGCAGCAGCGTGTTGCTAGAGCGTGGCTGATCCCTAAGGCAGTGCTTCAGGTGAGACGAGAGAGTAAGGCAGTGGCCCAAGTTCACGGCCCCTTTCCTAATCCCAGAGAGACGGGGATGCCGGTTTCCAAAGAGAAGCTCGGGGGTTCTGCTCCGAGGCCGAAGGTCACGTAGCCACAGCCTCCAGGTAACTCTGCAGCTTGCGGACGGTGGTTTCGTCCAAGGAGAACAGGTCGAAATCGAAGGTCGTGTTGGTGACGTTGAAATGCCCCGTTTCTTCAATGAGGTTTACGATCTAGACCGGTAGAACAGTGTTGAAGTTAGACCTGAGGCCCCACCACGACATGCTGAAACTTAGACCAGCCTGCAGCTACCTCCCTTCTTCTCTCCTCTGGGTCTCTGCCCGAGCCGATTCTGAATTTGGAACTGGCTATCGCTCTTTGCATCCGCTTTACTCTGGGACGTGCCCCATGCCCTCTGAATTGCGCTGGGCGATAGCTCCTCAACAGGCTTCCTATGTCTGCCCCGACTGGCAGGCTAGGAGCTGTTCTCTGCCCGCCTCTACGTTTCCTGGAATTCCCTGGGTCTGCTGGCCCAGGGCACTGGGAATTCTGGGGGCTGCAGAGGCCAGGCGGGTCATCTGCCAGAGGCCCTTGCAGTGAGCAGGGGGCTGGACTAGATGACCTTCAGGGTCACTTCCCAGTCGGGGATTCTAAACACAGTGCCTTCAAACTGGTCTTGCCCACGCTTCGCCTTCCAACGTGACGCTCTGTAATTATGCTGCAAGATGTCGCAGGAGTTAATGCTTTCCCCGGGGCCCTAGCCTACTCTTGATGGCATTCCCCTTCATTTTTATAATCCTCCTTCAAGTAAGGAGGATCTTAGGAGAATCACATGATTACATGTAAAGGTAAATCCATGTATTTGACATGGTGCAGCAATTTAACGCTGCTTCTGGGATCTTGGGTTTATACCGGTTATTGCTGGACGCAGCAACTGCGCAAGGCAATAGGAGACAATTCTGAAAGCGTGTTTTTTCCCTCTGACTGACCGGACGGAGCTGAGAAATGATCTTTCCCTCCCTCCTCCAGCAAAGCCACCCAGACACGCTTCCCACCTGCTGCAGCACGTTCCGTTCTCGTAAAGCCATCAGCCGCCGGTGAAGCTCCACCAACTCATCCGTGTAGGCCTGGGGGGGAGACAAGTTAGGGGTCTCCATACCTGCCTCCGTTTGACGGCTTTTGTGGAAACGGAGGCAAGGCATGGGTTCAACAGGGAAGTCTGAAAGACAGGATCTAGTATGCAGACTGGTCAGGGGGACAGAGACTTCTTGGGACCCTCCAGGGACTGGCCAGCATTGCAGCAAGGAGCAAGACAGAGGCTGCTGCTGACAATCCAGATGCACCACAGAGAATTCTACTTTCTTCTGACGCAGTAAAGAAAAACCAGCGTCCAGGCAATGGCTCGGCTGGAATTCTCCGCGTCGATTATCCTGAGCAGGCGCATAAGCTAGTGGGACAAGGGCAAAGGTTTGCCACCTTACCATGTAGGTTCTGCCCTCGAGATCTCAGCTTGCAATGAAGAGCATCAGCTGGGGGTAAAACTGGAGACTGGCTCTACGTTCTGGTGAGCCAGAGATGTGCCAAACCTGACCAGGGCTGCCCTCACCATTAGCAGGGAATGCAGCAGGTGGCACAGGCGATCCCCTTGCAAAAGGCCTCGAGGGACTGAAGGCAGGTGGATGGCAGAATCTAAGTTATGAGGATAATTTGGAAGATTGCGACTCGCAACATAAGAGGAGTAAAGGGCTTGAGTTTATAGCTCTTTCATTTTGTTAAAGGAAGAAAGAAAATGATGAAGGAGCTAACATGTTATGTCAGAAACAATGAACTGGTTGTTCTGGAATTCATAGGCTGGAGACAGTGGCAGGTTATGCTCCAGTGAACGGTAGGGTGAGTCTGGGGAAAAAACAATTCACCATTCCAAATGCGTGCACTCCGTGGGAAAGATTATTCCCTAAGGTGGTTTGGGAGAACAGGATGCTGGAACTGAACTGCCGGCTATGTAGGTGCTACCACCGAGGAAAGTTTGTGGCCTGTGCTACCTCCACGGAGACCCCTGGGAAGAGAGAGCCACGTCTCATGAAGACCGAAGGGGCCTCGCCAATTTCAGCAGGGGGGTGTTTATATACCGTGCCAAATACGCTGCCCAGAAACTGGGGCCAAAAGGAGAAGCCTGAGGCAACGGGGGGAACTTAAGAGATTGCCAGGACGCTACCAGGGAGAACCTCCAGTCTTAACCCTGCAGGTCAGAAAGTCACAAGAATCGCTGAACTGTGGAGGCATGACTTCAAGGCCAAGGCCCGCAGCCTTGGAAAGCTGCAATTTATTCAGGAGAAGCAAGCTCAACAGATGCAAGGAGGGTGTCGCCCTGCACCTCAAGAAAACCTATTTCCTTCTTAATAGATCAGGGGCATGCCATAAACGTAATGCATCTGGATCTCAACAAAGCCTCTTAAGATACTCCCCTTCATAAAATGGTAAAATGTGGGCTAAATGAAACCAGTGTTAGAGGGCCTCACAGTTGGCTGAAGGACCAGCCCCAAAGAGGGCCGATAAAGGCTCTATGGAGTGGAGGGCCCTGGGGCAGCTTGGTGTAATGGTTAAGGCACCAGACTGGAAACTGGGAAACCGTTGAGTTCTAGTCCCACCTTAGGTAAAGCCAGCTGGGTGACTTTGGGCCCATCATACCCTCTCAGCCCTAGGAAGGAGAAGGCCAGGGCAAACCACTTCCAAAAAAATTTGCCAAAAAAACTGTAGGGACTCGTCCAGACAGTTGCCAGGAGTCACAAGTGACTTGAAGGCACCAAAAAGAAAAGATTTAGCTGTATTACTTTTTCTTATCTCCTGCCTTTAATTTCTCTGGCTTGCATCTTCTGATTCCCTTGTCTGCACACTGCATAAAGTCGCTGACCCTATGGCAAAGCGGAGACTCTGCAGGCAAGATGCCTCTAGCATCCGTTCAACGCCCTGCTTCGGGGACTGATCAGAATGATCATGGGACAGAAAGGTTATCAGCCAATCACATCAGGCAGCAAACTCAGGGAAGGCTCCTGGGAGAGGCTGCCAGGCTAAACAGACCTCCATTTCCACCCAGGGCGGCGGCTCTGACTTTACCAAAGCGCCCATCCAAGACAGGCGGGGCTGCAAAGGACCCCACCTGTTTCTGGGTACCTCCACAATTCAAAAGACATACCTTGTCATAGGTCCCTTTCTTCAAGATCTTTTCTGGTTTATTGCAGGACTCTGGACTCTTTCTCCCAGATACCTGAAAGGGTTTGGGAGGGAAACCAGAAAGTGAGTGGGAAGGGAACAGGCAAAGGCCAGGAGAGCAAAAGCAGTTTGTTTCCCAACTGCCAGATACTCCTCCCTAACCCTGAAAGTGAGCTTAATCCTGCTGTTCTGCTGTCCTTGCAATGGGGAATAAAAAAGGTGATCAGGAACGAGGACCCACCATCACTACCACCGCCACAAAAAGTTGCCCTGCAATGTTTCAGGTGCTGAACCGAGGCAGAGATCCTGCCCTGGAAGATGCCCAGGACTCCCATTCACCCTCCCTTGAATTCCACCTCAGCCAACCATTTGGCTCCTCTGTGTTTTAGCACAGCCTTCCCTACCCTGACACCTCCACGGGAGCTGCAGAGCTGACCCATTTGGGGGTCCCCTGGCTGGGGAAGGCACCCCAATCTTTGGGATGGAGGGCTTTTCCTCTGACCTGGCTGCGAGGAGGAGGAGCAGGGTGGACTCCTCCTCTTCCCAAATTAAGGTAATTCAGCTTGTAAAAACAAGTCAGGAGCGCCCTGGGTCTTCTGATCCATGTGGTTTTTCATGTGCCCCAGTTCCAAAGAACCCCAGTTCCCTATCTGGACAAAGTGGGGCGCTCCCTGTCTCCTCACTGTGGCTCCGCCAGAGGGCTGACTTGAGGGCTAGAGGCTGCTGGCTTCACAAAGCGTCCCAGGAAGGGTCCTGACCTTATTGTTAGAGGAGGGCAGTTTCTGTCGGGGAGGAGTTTCTCGACTTGGCAGGCAGGAGTCTGCGCTGTTGTCAGTGTCGCTGTCACTGTGACTGAGTCTGAAGAAGCAAGCGCTGAGAGTTAGTGGAAAAACTTGCAGCCGGGGATGCGGGGGAGAGGTAACGCCCCACCCAAAGTAGGAGAGAAAGGCAGGCAGAGGTTATGCTTTACAGAAGGGGCCCAAGAACTCAATCGTAAGGGTCCTCCGCTCTCGTCTCATTCCTCTTCCTGACCATAAAGACCTGGGCTGCACCAGAAGACCAGAGGCGGCCTAGGAGACCCCAAACGGAGGGCTTCTGCTGCTGCTCTCACCTGGCCTCTCTGCTGATGGGGGTAGACTTGACCGCCACCTCTTCTCCAGAAGAACTGTCATCATCATCCGACTCTTCCGACTGCAGGTCTTCCACCATGGAACGTAGCGGTCCTGGAGGCAGGAAGCCGAGATATCAAAAGGGGGATTTGATAAGGAACTCAAGTCCAGGGCTAAGAGCTGTGTTTCTCAACCTTGGCCACTTGAAGATGGGTGGCAATGCTGGCTGAGGAATCCTGCGAGTTGGAGTCCACCCATCTTCAAGTGGCCAAGGTTGAGAAACACTGGCTAAGAGAAACCATGGCACAAGGCGGTCTGAATTCAGCCATTCTAAGGGTTGGGTGCAGGGGACCTGAATGCCTTAGCGTGCTCACTTCTGGCGAGGTGGCCTGACACAATCAACCAGGAGTGGCCTGTTACGGCACCAGCTCCCTACAGACTTATCAGTTTAATGAGCTGAAGATGGGCAAAGAATTTTAGGAGGCGCCATGATAGGCAAGAGCGTGACTTAATTTAAGCATGAACTGGATGTTACTATTATGGATCTTTGCTCGCGTTTTCTTTTGTATGGTTTTCAATTCTGCCATAAGGCCGCCTATCAAGATGTATCTTAAAAGGACATTAATGTACTTATGAGACGTGTAGGGAAAAAATCATTCCTGTATCTCACAGTATGGGGGCAATGCTGGCGTACAACTTAGAGGTGTTGTAGGAAATCACAGAAGTTTGGCCATTAAGAGGCACTGACTTTTTGGCATAACTGGTATAAATTTGGTATAAATTGGGGGTGATTTATGAAGATCAGCCAGCAGCTCCACCTACCAAGGGCTAGATGCCTAGGGTTGACCATTGTAGGTTCAAAATGGCAGAAATCTTCTCTCCGGAAAAGATTTGCAGAGCGCACAGTGAGGGCCAACAAGAGGGTAGCTTTTCACAAGCAACTACTGCTTGACAGGCCCGCTGGGGTCGAAGAGGTTTTGCCAAACTTCTGCCGCACCTAGCCAGATATTTGGGGGATCAGTAAATCTGGCTAAGCAGGGGGAGGATAACACAACTGACTTGACCAACTACCTGGTGGGGTTTCCGGCAGGAATCTCTTCCCCAGCAATCTCTAGAGATGCCAGGACTTAAATGCAGGCAAAACGGGAACCTGAGCCGAAGCTTCAAGAGTAACTACTAGTCCATCTGTTTCATTCCTATTTTCTCAGCTGATTCCACCTGGCCACTATTTTCAAGTGATGTTTTATTCTACAGGCTGCCTGGTGGAAAATTAGACTTGAAAAGCAGCTTTCAAATTTGTGGAAGACAGCAAACAGTCCCGCCTGAGAACAGCCGTCTGAGAATGCCTTGAGGATCAGCTCCACCGAGAATTAGTGAGAGGGCCGGCAGGAATTGCCTCTGCATCTGGCCAAGCGCCACCATTTCTCAACAGGGCACCAATTTTAAAAAAGCTAAACCCGAACGGAGAAAGGAGCTAACCCTCCAGGAGCTGATCAGAAACCCATCTGCTCTACTTCCTGTCCCTTCCAGTGAGAAAAAAAATGCCACTGGGGAGTTTGAAAACAGGCCGGGAGAGCAAAATGCCTCCCTTCTGCCCAGACCCCTCCCCAGCTGGTGCCAAACAGCTCACGGCCTCTGACAAAGAAGACAGCCCACAGCGCCTGTGACGAGTCATCCCAATCGCTCTGCCGGAGAGACCAAGGCCCCAAGCGGCTGTCCAAGAGGACCGTGCTCTCAGCTGCGGGACAGAGGCAGCCATGCCAACCCACCTCATAGGGCCACTGGGGCCGGGGCCCTTTGGGAACTGAACCACGGCCCTTTCAGCATTCGGAGACGGCTGGGCCGGGGGGGGGGAGGCGGCACTAGCCGACCGAGGAGGCCGATCTAACAACTGCCCGAGACCAAGGCTCAGTCCGTGCCAGGGCTTTGGGAAGGGGGCGCGACCGCATGCAACGCACCTTGGCTGTGGTTCTGAGACGGCTCGAAGTCGGAGTCAGAGCTGGAACTGGAGCCGGAGCTGGAGTTGGAAGGGCTGGATGCGGCAGACTTTGCCGCCCCCGGAACAAGAAGGAGAGAAGAACGTCAGCCGGCGGAGACCCCCTGCCCCTTTCCACTTCCTCAGAGGGATTTGGGGCAAGTCTCCCTCAACTGCTACTTCCAGAGGTGCTGGGCTCTGCTCCCTGTTGCCAGTGACCCTGCCAGCTGGGGCTAATGGGTGCTGTGACTCCCCTTCTTCATTAGCCAGGCTTCAGGGCAGGGAAAGGCATTCTGCAGAACTGAGGGTGGGAACTGAATGGCATTGGTCAAAGAGCAGCTCTGACAGAGAGCACCATGAAGGTGATTTTTCTTTTCAATGAATAAAGAGAGGGAAGAGTTCCTCAGCTACCTCTTGAAGCTGACTTCAGCTTTTCGGAGAAGAAAAAATCTGCACATTGGCTTTCTAAGGGGAGGGAGGGGCTTGTGGCAGGTCGCCTGTTCTGCTCCAAACTGGCTGGCACGTCCCAGGAGCTCCTCAGATCTGCCAGGCCGGGGGCGGGGGGGCATTCACAGGGACGGGCAGAGCAAGGCTGCCTTCAAGAGCACCCCTACCATGAAAGATGTCACATGAGACAGCCCTGGCCCCTGCCCCCCGGCTCAGCCAGGGAGCGCGGGGGCGAGTAAGGGCAGGCCCTCACCTCTGATTTGAGCGAGGCCTCATCCTCCGAGTGGGACTCCTCAGCCACGGCCACCTCCACGGGCTTTTTGATCGCCTTGGCTTCGCTCTCCGGCTTCGCCTTCTCTGCTCTGGCGCCGGGCTTCTCCTTCGCCGGCTTCTTCTCTGCGTACGAGGGTGTCCGGTGGGAGTTGGCAGGGACGGTCTTGGCTCCTTTGGAGCTGTTCTTCTTCAGCTTTTTGGCACTGGGTTTCGGTGACTCCACCGTCAAGGGCCTCTTGGCCGAGGGCTTTCCCTCAGGCGGCGGGGGGCCGCCCTTGGGAGATGCGTTCTCCAGCTTGTGCTCCTTCAGGGCTAGCTTGGGCTCCTTGAAAGCAGCCTTGGGGACCGGCTTCTCCTCCTTCGGCACTTTGTTCTCAGCGTGCTTCTTGGAGGGGTCCTTCGCAGGCTTGCCGGCTTCCCTTTCCAGGTCTCGAGAGGAGTTTTTGCTCTCGGAATCTTTCCTGGGCCTCTCCCGATGCTCTCGGGTGACTTTGTGGGGCTTGGAGACTTTGCTGCCATCTTTATTCACCTCCTAAACGTCAGCAAAGAAGCCGCAAAAAACATCAAGGCCGCCAAGCCAGAGACTCTGTTTGGTCCAAGAGAAGGCTCAAGAAGTTGCTTACAAAACAGCACCAGTGTGGATGATCTAGACCTGACACAGCTAAAAACATCAAATTATTCCACTGGAAAAAGGAGCATACACCTTCAACTGCCTCTTAAAGATGGCAGCTCTGCCTTTGCTTGAATACTTTGAATGAAAGAGATGCCATTTCCTCCTAAAGTAACCGTGTTGACCGACTCATGCTATTAAGAAATTCCTCACGCTTAGCTGAAATGCGCTTCATGAGGATTTCTGCCAACCACTTTGTCCTGCACTCTGGAGCAGCAGTAATAATGTTGGATCTGTTTTCTGCATTAGAGTCTTTTAATTACAAGAAGACAACCACTATAGTTCTCCTCAATTTTCTATTTCCCACAGTAAGCTATTTCCACCATTCCTCATTAAAACAGTTTTCTTGGTCTATGGGATACTGTGTTATTAACTACTGGCATAGCACTATTAGTGAGAAACTATTTTAAGAATCAACTGTCCCAAGATGGTTTTGCTGTATTTTAGGATTAAACTTTCTTTTCTGAAAATTATCATTTATACATATATGTGTTCTGTTAATATTTTTAAATATTTTCCTTTTCATCATTTTCATCACTACATTTAAAGGAGAAGAAAACAGTTGAAACAGTGGCAATTTTAGAGAAGAAGGGGGGTATTTTGGAAAGAACTTCAAAAATAAGAGGGAAGGAAACCACAGCAAAGGCTAAAAGGGGTAGGACTCGAGGTGTGTTCACCCCTAGGAAAAGATTTCAGAGGTCAGGGCAAGAACACACTTTGGCAATCTTCAGCCAACTCAAAAGGCCAACAAAAGATTTAAAAACAAATAATGTAAGATTTACATCTAAAATCCAGGGGCTATCTCTGGGCTCCAGTGGGGGACAGAACAGCTTCCTTTGTCTTTGCCAAAATTCTGGAATATTTCTTTGAATAGCTATGACTGGAGGACAGAATACTGAGAGTGAGCGAAGTCCTCTTGACCCAAACACTTATGGAGAATCAATGCAATCATTTACGTGCACACATACACGGAAACACACAACCATTTGCTTTAAAAGTCCTCTTTCAAGATAAGCTTACTGGGATTTAAAAAGAGGGCCAGGTAAGGTATCTTGGCTTTTTCAGCTTTAATGGCCAAGATCTGCAGGGTCTATTTTTTCCCTTTGTATCCTTGCTATGAGCGTGGTTTAATCATCTATGTGAAATGGAGTTCAGACGGTGGAATGGCGTATACTGGAGGACCCTCGAACGCCAAGCTCTGCAGGCTGCCTGGATGCACAATTCTGTGGCTTTTCTTTTAGGGTCCCCCTATACGGAACGAGAACTCCTAGGGTTAAGTTTCTAGACATTATGATTTTTAAGTCAATTGAAAATCCACTCTCCGTTTCCAAAGCTTTTCCAGAGGGACTCACCTTTGATCCATGAGATGGTTTGGACTTCTTTGGATCAGAGAAGGCAGAGAGGGGGATTGTAGGAAGCATCGGGTAGTCAGGACTTGGCCTAGACACAGTTTCTGCCCCTTCCGGCATTACCATCACCTGGGAAGAAACCAACTGATTATCAGTGCTGGAAGCTCGAAGTCTGCTTCTTATAAGGCAAGACTCCACAGTATGGCTCGGGAACCCTGGACAATGACTATCCGTCAACGAAGCCACCAGTGGGCTACTCTGGGGAGAATCAGATTTACTTTCTGTGCATTCTGGAGGAGTTTACGGTGTTCACTCTTAATCTGCTGCTTATCCATTTCAGAGTTCTATGAGTCTCAGTTCTAGGACTGTTATAAAGAGGAAAGGGAACTCCACACCTTTTCTAACGTTATTCTTAAACATACTGTAAATCTGAAAGAATCAATATAAAAGTAAAGAAACACACATCACAATACCGTTTTTTCATTAATCCCTGAGTACAATTTTTGACTTACTGATTTACATACTGCTTCTTTATCACCAAGACTAATCCAGGTCAGTGCATGTACGTTATGAAAAGTAAAATCAAACAGAGGTATCAAACACCACAAAAACAGCAATTACAAAACAACGAATCTACTTAGATTGTGTTACATTCAGAAGTTTAACAATTAAAATGTTCATGATTTCTTTAAGCTGCCTGGAGGAGCACCAATTTAACCTGCTGTAGAAAAAAGACAGAGCTAGTACCAAATGTATCTCCAGGGTCACGTGCCCACACAAAAGACCCTCCTTTGAAGACAGAGAGCGATGCTAAATAGGACAGAACCACAAAACAATCTTCTTTCTTCTAGTCTCTGCAAAGACTGCACCTGTTAATTACTCACCCCTCCAGCTTTGAGGAGTTTGTGACGGAATTCCTTGGTAGGGTTATTAAAGGTGAGCTTCTCACATCGCAAATGATTAACTGGGGGGTTTCCTTCCAGGTTTAGAAAAAGGTCATAGGTAAAGCAAACTTTCTTCGGTTCCTCCTGAAAGCAGAGGCAAAAATCTCAAGATGGGGTTTGCAATTATGATGTGAGTCCCTATTCTGGCATTTGACAGCAATCAGTCCCTGCGTTCATATTACTAAAATAGTAACATTAGAAGAATAGAGCATAACAGAGAAATGCAGTCCAAACTCCAACCAGAAGCCACTCCACACAACCACACAGTTGGCAAAACCTTCTGTGAAGGTTGTCTGACAATCCAAGGGCTGCTGTTGAGGAGGCCTTGTAACGAATAAAGAGGCATCCACTTCAGATATATATTATATATACTAATAATAATACATAATAACATTACGTTCAGATATAAATGAAATCTCAGCCAGACCACGGCAAAAGTCTTGTGCTGTCGTGCTCAGGCTGACGCGTACAAGAGCAGACCCGGGAACGACTTAGCTAGGCTGTCACCATGCCATGGGTGGTGGCAGAAATGCCCTTCAGAATGCCATAGGAGTTTCTCATTTAGTTTGCCAAATGCATTTTGGACGCGAAGTTCTGTGTTAAGGGTTCGACTCTCTTTCAAGACTTGGGAGGCATGATAATTAATTTGGGGTGAGAAAGAACAAACAATACTGTACGCTTCCAGAAATATCTGTCGGGGGTAGATCAGAATTGGAATGCCTAAAACTACAAGAAGCCTCATTACTGTCTTAGGAAAAGAGCAAGTTCTCTGTCCATCCAAATGAACAGAGACTCAGATCTGGAAGGGCCAAAACGGGAAGGTGAAGTTGTTCCAGGGGCTGGCCAGAACAAATCCTACCTTAAGGAAATGAAATGCAAGGAGAAAACAGAAGAAGCAGAGAATAAAATTATACCTTATTTTTGAAGTAGACCTCAATGGGCATAATGAAGCCAGCATAGCCAGACTCCTCCACTTTATAAGGGGGTTCTTTGCAAACTGAGGGAACAAAATAACATTGGTAAACCTCCACAGCAGCATTTGTAAACCAGGCAAACAGAAAGGACAGAAATCAAAACTACGTGCCCAAAGAAGACACTCTCCTACCCATAATATGACCGACTTTGTCAGGATTAAAAGAAGGCCCTGTATCTGAAACCGCCAGAAGAATGCCTGTTACGATACTTTAAGCTCACGCTCGACAATGGTGACAACTGCACGGAGGGACAGCTTAGCCGATGCGCGCCTTCACAACAAAAGCATGGGGACATAAGCTGCACCCCACTGCTCCTACCACCCAGGCAGCTGAAAAACAAACTCCTCACCCCAGGTACATTCCTTCCAGGATGTGGGGGCTACTAAACTTCAGTCCTGTGCAGGAATAGCTTACAGGTAGTCCTCAACCTACCACCATTCGTTCAGCGACCATTTGATGTTACAACAGCACCGAACTAATGGTGGTTATGACGAGTCCTCGGAATTCCGCCCATCCCAGCACCCCCACGGTCACGTGATCGTGATCTGGGCGCTTAGCAACCAGTTCACACTTATGATCGATTGCAGTGCCTCATGATCATGTGACTATCATTGGTAACCTACCCTGTGGCTTCCCTAGAAAGTCAGTGGGGAAGCCAGCAGGGAAGGTTGCAAGTCGCAGGGATAAGTTTCCCTCACCCACTCACCCTCCCACAGCCCCTCTGCGCTCACTGCACCAGCCACTTGTGCACCCGTGTACCCTCCCTGACCTGACCCTCGCCACACCTGTTGCACACCCCTCGCACCTCCGCAACCAGCATCTCTCATGCACCCCCTCACATCCTCCCCGACCTGCACCGTCACACACACCCTCGCACCCCAATGCACCCTCCCTGACCCACCCCTCTTGCATACACCCCTGCACTCTCACACACCCTCCCCTGCAGCCCCGCACACCCGCTCAGTCTCCCCCACCCACCCAGCAGCAGCCACTTACCTGCCTGCCGGCCTGGAATTTGCAGCTTCCTGCTGGCTTCCTCACTGTCTTTGGTTGCGGGAAGCCAGCAGGAAGTTGCCTTGCCTACAGACTGGGATTCGGTTAATGATGGCAACGGGGACTGCAGGGATTGCTGTCGCGAAGTGATGCAGTTGTGTTTTATGACTGCATCGCTTAGCGACAGCAATTCCGGTCCCAATTGCCATTGTAAGTTGAGGACTACCTGTGCTATTAAATTTCCAAATTTTAAGATCCTGGGCTTCTATATTTCCCAACTTTGTTGGTGGGGGGGGGGGGGGAGAAAAAGAGAAACACCCCGGGGACATAAAATAGGACCATAAGAACACTGTGCTGCTTCCCACAAAGAGCCAGGGAAGCCTCACAAGCAGTCCACCTCCGTCCACAGAGGTCTATGTCTGCAGAACATTCTGGCTTGAATCCTTTTGGGTCCGTTTGGATCCATCACATTAGGTCCAGTTAATGCAGAACTGTACTTCCCAACCTGGACCACAATGCCTCTCCAAGAAGCCTACAAGAACACCCATCTGCCCAGAGAGGAAGTCATAAGCTTGCCTGTTGGTACAAGATACGCACAGGCTGAAACACACGTGGCCATACACACGCACTCACCACGTTTCGGTTTAGGGAAGCTCTGATGGAGTCGAAAGACCACCCTCTCCACAAAGTGCTGAATCTCAAATTGCTCTGGGCCACGTACAAACACCATCCAGTCATGGGTGAACCCCTCAGTGGTGGGCTTCTTGCGTAGCTGGGCACGGTGTCCAAGCTCCAACTTCACCTGGACTGTACACTAGGAAGAGGGAAGGTGGTGTGCAATGGGAAAGGCAAGGGAAAAAGGAGGGAGGGAGAAAAACCAAGGTGAAAGTGTGCTTTTAGTAAACCGGATCTAACTGGTGAACTACAACTGTCACTTCTTAAAAAAAAAGTTCCACCAATTGTTTATAGTCCAGGAAAGACAATTGCACAAGAAGTGATTGAATTCACTTGTTTAGACCAGCTTTTCCCAACTAGATGGGAACTCGGGGATTCATGAAACAGCTTATCTGGAGGATATCAGTTTGGAAAAGCTGATTTAGAACCTAATCTTTCAGGACTTATGCTCTACTCAAGTTGACTCACAATTATTCGAAACACAAAACTGTACTGCAGATTAATTTCTCTCACACACACAAAATACAGATCAGCTTAATGCAAAAAGCTCCATCCAGATTACAGATACGTGTCTATGCGCCTCTTCCAACTCTATGTTAGGACTTACCATGTAAATATAGGGTAATATTTACAAAGCCCCTCCCATTGCTGTTTGGGGGCAAAGGCGAGTCTTGAATCCTTCTAGAATCTAGCTCTTCTAGCATTTAGTGGAAGAAAGGTCTTTCCAGCTCAAGCAGGTACAAGAGCAAAGCAGCTCAAAAAGAAAAAAAAAAAGGCGGGACCCACATTCTTCCCCTTCGGTTGTTAGCATTTTCTGTCACTTCCAGGATACGGCTACCATGAGCTTGCTGGAATGAAGGGACTAGCCCAGGGCAGACAGCGCCAGCACGGCCCTTTTCAGCCTTACAGGCCCCAACATCAGAATCTAACCTTGACCTGAAAACTTCACTGATGCCCTGAGAAAATAAATGCCTAAAAGCATAGAGTCAGAAAAGCATAATTACAGGGTCGGGGGCCCACTGGTCTGTTCAGGAATAACCCCCACTTCCGAACAGGACCTCTGATGGGGCAATACATGATGGACAGCAGCTGGAGCTCATTGGCGCATAAGCTGAAATTAAACCCATGCTCAAACAGCTATCAGGAGGTAGATACTAGCCCAACTAAAAAGCAGTCTGAGCATAAATTATCTAGCAGGGTGAGTTACTTGAACAGAAGGTATACAACTGCTGGAGGTGTTCTGGCAGGAGTGTTGGTGGAATGGAAAAAAAATAAAAAAAGTCAAGATGGCACCTGTGACTGCATGACTGAAGCCCCATGTCTGTTTTATGTGCATTGGGGGCTTTAACTGTGCAGCCTCCATCTTGACTTTTTTGCTCCCCTGCGCACACCCGGCATTCTAGCAAAGGGTTGGACCAGATGCTTCAACTTTTACGAACAACCACCTTACATATCTGAAGACGCTCAATATTTGGATGTTGATGTAATCCTTCCCTTGTTTTTCAGATCAGATGCCCTGAATGCTTTTAAAAGTAGAAAGGAATAGTATAAATCCAATAAATAAATAACTAAATAGCTTCCCTTCCGCATTAATCAGAAGGCTCATCTCTCCCAATTACCAACATTACTTGTCTTGGGTTAGGTTGCTACAACACACTAAGCTAATTTGTGGTTTACTATGATGGGTAAGCTCAATGCTGTTTATTTTTTATTTTAGTTATTATTTACAGTTTACTACGTTGCACAATTTTCAATTATTTATATAGTTTATCTGTTCTAGAGTCCTTTGTTCCCAGTCTTGCTGTACAGGTACTCCTTGTTGAATGACCACTTGTTTAGTGACCATTCAGTTATGATGGCAAGGAATGAGGAGGACTTATGACAGGTACTTGTAGTTGTGGCAGCATCCGTGCAGTCACATGATTGTGATTTGAGCACTTGGCAACCAGCTTGCAATTATGCTGTCGCAGCATCCTGCGACCGCCATTTGCAACCTTTGCTGCCAGCTTCTGACATGCAAAGTTAGAATGGGGATGCTGTTCTGGTGTGGAGGTGACGGCAGCTGCAGCAGCACTGGTGGAGAAGCAAAAGAGAGGCTTGGGGGGGCCAGGCCCAGTGGGGGGTCGCAAATGGTGACCACATAACTGTGGGATGTTGCAACTGCATGGGGTTCACCTAACAGCGGCAACTGGGATTGCTGCAACTGCCGTCGTAAGTCAGCATGGTCACACTGACTTGACACACCGCGTTGCTTAGCAACAGAGTTGCCCGTCCCAATTACCATCATTAAGCGAGGACTAACTGTAAAGGGAAAAGTGAGCTCAAAAAAGCCAACTTGGCTTTTATAGTTGCCCCCACAATACCAGTCTGTTAAATTAAGGGTCTATTATATTTTGAAACAACAAAAGGCCTGCTGGATTTCCAAATGACCTTCAGATTGCAGCTGCAGCAGCAGGAAGAAGCGCAGCATTTCTGTAGCAATCAAGGCATCACAGAAAGACTTCACTGTTCTTCAAGTTCAGGAAAAAGATAGACTCTCCTAGAGAGAGACTTCCAGAAGTTACTATGCATCTGGAATTGTGCTATACATGGAAACAAGAGAGGGAGGAAAAGAAAAAAAAAAGGGAAGCAGGGATACCAAACATATATATGTGTGTGTATAGAGAGAGAGAGAGAAAGTGAAGTCTTTGATATGTCTAAATCCAGACATATCAATAAGTCAGACCCTGTCTGGGCTGGCAGCTGCAACATTCACTGATGTGTTGCACTAACAACTGAATCACATGGCAAGTGGACCTGCTGCACCTCCTGTTATCACCACAGACCAAGGTCTTTTCACTCATCCCACCACCTGCTAAGACTACGTGTGTAAACAAAGCTGCACCTCGCACCTTGACACCAGGGGTGGGAAATCCGTGTTCCTCTCTGTGTTGCTCAACTACGAGCCTTAGCACCCAAACACCTACCACTCCCGGTGGGCGTACGGAGCCAAGCGCAGGCCACACCATCCTTCAGAAAGCCTTACCTTACGCATCAGGCACACCCACATTCACGTTACACACCGCCACAAAGCGCGTACGTCGCGAGCACAGGCACATACGTACCTGCATCTGCACGCGGATGCCTCCAGAGGCAGGCAGGGGGTGGGGCTGGGGTGGGGCTGGCAGGCTCCAAATGCAACGGTCGGGGCTGCCAGCTTAACCGTTGCCTCTTAGGCAACGCAAGAGACGGCGGCCCCATCGGGGAGGGACGAAACGAGGGGGAGCCACCGCCTCGGCTCCCGCCCCACGATCCTTCCCCCGGCAAGGGCCAAGCTCCCAGCCGAGGAAGCCACGCCCCTTGATGTGGGCAAGGGCAGGCTCCTCCCCCGGCCCACCATCTTCACATCTGGGGCAGAAGCCCCCCCATCCAACGGGGGCGGCATCTCAGAAACCGCCCCCCCGCAGACAGACGGGAACGCCGCCCCCGCTGCACTCAGGCGGGCGGGGGGCACGGCGCGGGAGGGCCTCGGAGGCGTGGCCAGACCGCGGCTGCTGCCGCCAAGCCCCGCCCCCGACGGCTGGGGGCGGGGCCGCCCGCCGCCCAATGAAGGCTGGCCCCGCCCTTTTCTGGGAGCGGGGGAGGCGAGAGAGCGAGAGCCGCGGCGCCCCTCCTCCTCCTCCTTATCCTCCTCCTCCTCACCTGGTTGTCCATGGCTGGGCCGGGCCGGGCCGGGCCGGGCCGGCCGGCTCCCCTCACCGCCTTCCTCGCGGGCTCGGGCCTACGGGGCTTGGCCTGGCTCGGCTCCCCCTCAGGGCTCGGGGCGCGGCTGCGGCGGCTGCTGCTCCTCCCGCCGCCGCCTCCTCATGGCTCGGCGCCGGCCTGCCTGCCTGCCTGCCTGCCGAGCGGGAGTCGGCCTGGCGTGTCCGCGCCGCGCTGGGCCCGGCCCCCTCCGAGGCGCTCTTTCGCTTCGCCGCCAGCGCTGCTGCCGCCGCCGCCGCCGCCTCCACACCGGAACCGGAACCCCCTCCCCTCGAGACGAGCAGCCGTCCCCGCCAATGGGAGCGCGCGCTTCGGCGCCTCTCCGTCCCGCCAATAGGAGCGCGGCGCAGAGGGCGGGAATAACGGCCGCCACCAGCGGGCCAATGGGCGCGGGAGGGGCGCGTTGCCACGGCGACGGCGCAGCCCTGCGAGAACGAGGGAGGGAGCCGGCGGAGAGCGGCTAGTCCTCATTGAGGCACCTCTGGTCGTGGCTGCGTGGGAGCCCGGGAGTTCCCCGCAGGTTCGCAACCTCCGGGGGGGGGGGCCAACCTGGGCTGCAGGGAGAAGCCGCGCCGACAGGCAGAGGATGAAGCGAAGTCCGTTCCCCTGGGCCCCAGAGAGAGGGACCCCACTGGGGGGATGGCCCCCACCGCCCTCCCCTCCCTCTCAACCTGCGAGGTGGGGTGGGGGCTTTTGACTGGGCAACAGTTCTGGGCCCTGCTAACATGGGGGATTGGGGGCTCCCCAGGAAGGGCCCAGGCAGGGCGGCAGAGCTATTCAAGGGGGGGCCGGCCAGGCGGAGCAGCCAGCGAATCCACACACACACACACACACACACACACACACACACACACACACACACGTACGTACGTCCTGGGGGCGGAGGGGGGAAGCAATGAAGGCAACCAGCAGCCAAGTGAAAAATGGGAATTTTTTTAATGATTCGATGAAAGGCAGCACAAGACGGACGCCGGCACTTCCTTCGGCCTCCCCGGACCCTACTTGTAAGAATTCGCTTTGTGCTTTGGCAGGAAGGAGAAGTCGGCAGGAACGCGGCCCAGCAGCATCTCGCTGGAAAGGAAAAGAAAGGCAGGCTGCTGAGGCGGCAAGAGTTCGAAGGCCGGCGAGGCAGGACGCGGTAAAGCCCTTTACCTGATCTTAATCCAGTCGTCCACGTTCTGACTCGCCATCAAGGTCTCCAAGTAGTCTCGGCCCACGTAGTATGGGGGCCTTTCGTTGATCCGCTGCGGCAGACGCTCCAGTAAGCCGACCGGAATGTACCTGAGCGACGCCAGAAAGAGAAAAGGAAACGGCTGCAGCGCAGATTTCCTCCACGTGCGTTTGGTCGTGAACGAAAATGACGACGCTGTCACAATAAACACGCATGTGATGGTTTAGTTTGCTCTCTCTGCAAACCTCACACGTCATCAGAAAATGAGGTTTGAGCTCCCCAGGTTGGCAAGACGGGCTTCTCCAAGGCACAGAGCAATTTCTCAAAAAACAACAACAGAACAGAAATTCCTATGGGGTGCCACATCTAGCAGAAATAAATACGCCTAAGATACAAACTTCTGTGAACTTAAGTAACCCAGGGTTTTCTGGGCAGCGCTACCCTGTCTGCGATCAGTGGCTCTCTTGCTGCTGTTCCCGCCAGCCAGCGTTTGCCACCGATCCTAGAAGACCGTCCCCCCGCTAGTCACTCCAGTCACGCTCGTTTCCTCATGCCGCGATCATTTGGCAGGACCTACAGGAACTCTGAGGGAGCCGCAGAGGAGAGGTTGCTACCTGCAGAGGAAGGAGAGCCACTCCAGCAGGAACTTCCTGGTCTTCTCCACCCCCTGCGTGTCGGAGCCCCAGTGTTCCAGGCCGTAGCTCGTGTAGTCCTTAAGGATGTCGAGCCTCTCGGTGGAAGAGATGTCCCAGTGCCGCTGTTCTTTGATTTCAGTGAAGATCCAGGGTTTGATGAGCGCTCCCCTGCGACCAAGAAGAACCATCGTGACAACACACAACATCTGTGGAGCCCTTCAGAAACGCTCCATCCCGAGGAAGGCACGAGGGAGGACCAGGGCAGGCAGCCGCTTTCTGCTGAATCAAGCCTTGGTTCATTAACTCAGTACCGCTGCAGCAAGACAGCAGCCTCTCGCCAGGTTTCCCAACAGGGGCTGGGGGCTGAACCAAGAAAGACTCCCGTTCTTGTAATTTTGAACAAAGAGGTTCGTTATTTAAAGAGGAACTTGATGTGGGCTGCTAGCGTTTCTCCAGGGGCTGCAGACAGGTGTCTTCCCCAGCCCCACGTGATGGATGGAGACGAGGGCATCCTTCTCCAGCTCCATGAGGAATGGCAGCTTCTTTTTTGCTCGAGAAGAAAGGCGGAGAAACTACTTACCGCGCAATCATGATCCCTGAAACTCCGCTCTGCATGGCTCGATCAGCATCTCCGAAAGAAAAGATATCACCATTTCCTGTGCCGGAAGAAGAAACACGCGCCCGAGGTTGAAGGGGAAAAAATGAAAGCGCTTCAGTTTCCACAAGCAGAGGAATGGGAGACGTGGCGGGCTGCCCCTCTAAATTTCATCGGCAGTCTCAACCCCGAGCTACGCTTTGATTTGAAAAAAGAAAATGGAATGAACCGAAACCGAAGCGGGGGCTGACACGAGCTCCTGCCCTTTGCGCACATGCGTCCTCCGCGGTTGCTTGGATGGCTGCGGGAGGCCTCTGCCCAGAGGCCTACGTCAGTGCTGGCTGGGGGCTCGCAGGGGGTCTGTGTGGAAGCAGCCGCGGGAAGAGCGACGACAACGGTTACCGTGAACGACGAGCAGCGGCCCTACTGCGTCCTCCGCCCTAGTCCCCTGACCCCTCGATCGAGCCCCGACCAACTGCGAGCAGGGCTTAATCAGGTCAGTGTTACTTTTTCCTCTGGATTCTTCCTGCCTCTTCATCTGGCAAAAACGCTCTCAAAAGTCGCCTCTTCATATCCTACCTTTAGTTCATCTCCTTAGCCTACTGCACCGATTCATTCTGTTATTTACCTCTGCATTTTCTGTTTTAGTTTGACTTCATCCTGATTCATCCATTTTACCTCTATTCCTAGTTACCAGTGTAGAGGTCTATTCTACGGGAACGATCCATTCTACATCCTGAAGCGGCTCTCAATCCCGCCTCCCTCTCTTTAACTCCCACAGCCGGTTACTGCTGGGGTTTTGGGAGACACCAGGGTGGCTGCTCTGGTGCTCTACAGCCTTAGAGTTAACGTTAGCATAATTGGAAGGCTGCCTGAGAGGAGAAGAGGACCCTTTCCTTTCTTACGCCGCCCCCTTCTTCTCCCAGCTTCATCCCCTCTTGGGACAGAGCCTGTAACCGCCTAGCATCCTGTTCTCCACAGCTCCCCAGGTCTCTTCCTTGACTCAGCATCTGGGATACTCACAAATTCAGTGTGTGCTACAAACATCTTTTGTCCTCCTAACCACTACAGATTTCTCACTTCTTTCTTCCCTTTTTCCGACCGCCACTGTCACCACGCCATAATTTGAATCTTGAGTGTTGGTATCTCCCCCCTCTGAGGTCATCCGGTCCTTCCCCTTGCCTACGCCTACTTGTACACAGCTTATGAGAGGCAGGGCGGAGAGTGTCACCGCCTCAGCCGACCTCCCCTAGGGCACTGGCTCTGACCTACAGAGCCCCTGGATGGGTTGCCGGCGATCGACAGATGTAAAAGAAGCTAATTCTAACTCTTTCGGACCCAGAGAGAATTTGTTCGTTCTAGTCAACAAGGAAAATCTGCAACTGACTGTCTCCTCAAATGCTCATCCCGCAGAGCAAGCAGTAATAGGCAAACGAGCAGCAAGGAAGAAAGGGCTTGGCCTCCCGTCACTACGCTCTTTCATCAATCTACAAGTTAACTTAATTGCTCACCACTGATAGACTTGAATACACTGAGTCTCACAGAAACGAGGATTCAGAGCAAGTGTCGCTGCTAGCTTTTCCCTCCTCTGCTATCACTACCACCCTGATTCTGCTTGGTCCCTCGGTAGAGCCGCCTGAGCCCCCGGCAACTGAAGGATCTTGGGACTGAGAACGGAGGCAGCTGGCACCGCACTCTGTCTGGCAGACTTCTAAAGCGGCAAGGGGAGGCAACAGAGGCAGGCCAAAGACAGAGCTAGGGTGGCACCCCTGTGGGAGAGGCATATTCTGAGATGGGAAAAAAGCCAGGGAAAAAGATGTCCTGATGGGGAGGGAAAGAAATCCAAGAGAAGCAACCAAAGCCAGGCCAAGGCACGTTCAACTATCCTGCAGTGGCTGAATGTGCGCAAAAGCCTAGAGGCCGGGAGACAGAAACCAACACCAAGTGACTAGGAAAAGCTGAGCTGAAGCCACCTACCAAAAAGAGGCATCGGGCTGGCCACTCTGGCACACTCTGCTATGTACTCCCAGTCCGCCACCTTGGTGTACCTCTGCTCTCTCGATCGGCCATGAAGCTGACAAGGTCAAAAAAGGTACAGTTGGCATTTATGAAATACAGCAACATTTCGGTCGCTCTAAATAAAAGCAACGCGGGAAGCAGCTCCCCTTCTCTCTCCCAGTGCGTTGCTAGAGAAGCCCTTTTCTAGGGCTTTTCCCAAGTACGGGACAGGAACGCTACTGCTCCCTTTCTCCTTATCCTCCTCTGACTGGGAACAACCAAGGAAGGATTAACACTCAGGTTTGCCAACCTAAGTAACCAGGCATCCATGCCAACGGGAATAGGAAAAGCAGAGCGTCCTATACCGTGACCAAAGAGGCTCCCCATTCCCGGAGGTTGGGGATTATTTTGTGAGCCAGGTTAGTTTTCTCTTGCACGCCTGTCCTGATCTTAACAGTCAGGGGAACATCCAGGACCTGGGGGAGAGAGAGAGGGGGAAAAAATTAGCCAGGCAGTTTGTTTGGGAATTCCACGCTTGATAGGATTCGCTTTCCTTGAACTGGCTCTTTTTTAACAAGACAGAGAGCCAGTGATCAATTGTCTGCAGTCGAAACAGGCAGCAGGATCATAAGAAGATGAGAAGGAGTCATGCTGGTTCAAGCCAGAGCCCATCTAGTCAAGCCTTCTGGGGAAGCCCACAAGCCAGACAGGAGACTGCCAGATCCATCATGCCATCAAGTCTACACACATTCACTGAAATGCAGCCCAGCAAAAGGGAGAGTTTCAAGGACTTAGAAAAAGCGAAGAGAACATGAAATGCAACACAGGTAGGAATCAGCTGGGAGGTGGCCGCTCACTTACGGAGTTCATGCCTCGGACTATTTGCTCAAACTTATTGGTGCGGGTCATCAGAGCACATCCACCACCCTGGTAAGGGAAAGGAGAAGAAGGTGACGTATGCCTTAAGAGATTATGCACATCCGGAGCAGGAGATGCAGTCGAGGTTCCGATTTCAGCTTGGGAAACGTCCTCCTATGGTGGTTCCACTTGGGCTTAAAAACAGGGTGCACCTTGAAAGCGCTACCCCTGTGGCATCCTTCGCACAAGAGCCAAGGAGGCTTCTGCACTGCTTCTGTGCAGAGCCAAGAACAAGGCTGGTGAGGAGAAGGTTCCTAGGAGGACTCAGAAAAACTCATGGCAAGCGTGGCATTACGAAGGAAGTCACGGGTCAGCAAGAAAGCGGCACCTTGGAGTTGAAAACTCAGCTAATTCTTCTGTTACCTGGGAAAACAGATGCCTCCCTTTACTGTTTGCCAACAGCTTCCATCCATAGGAGACCCTCCCAGAACGGAGGGATTTGCAAACCTGAAATTGCCTAGTCCACCTGGCTTTGACCCTGCAGTTCTCACTGTAGCTCTCTAACCAATGTCTCCAGTGACCGGCAAACTGCAGACGGAGCTTTGGACCCCCAGGATAGAAGACCCGTCTTACGGAATTTGTTTCATAAGGCACAGAGCACACGGATCCCAAGCAAAGCACCAGCCCCCAACATCACACTTGTTTCCAGGAACAGCTCTCCAGCACACGTAGGGCGCTGGAGGCACTCCTCAAAAGAAAAGGCCAGGTTGGCAGAGTGTCCTGGGGACTAGAAGAGGTGGCAGGAAAAAACCTACTAGTCTGTCTGGCAAATAGGCACTTGGTGACTGGCTATGTCTGTGGGGCAGCCATTTTGAAAATGGGCACACCTTTTTCCATGGCAGCCATTTTATAAGACCTCTCAGGGCCCGATTTCAAGATACTGAGTGTACCTGTTGCTTAAAAGGGTTATCCATGGTGGCCTCCCTGTAACAACCCCAACATCCATGGAACCACAGGTGCAGACGCTTCATTTTCTATACCTCCTTTACTGATTTCATTCTACCTATTTCCTGAGCGGACCAGAGATGGAAAAACGCATTTGAAAATGCAGTAATATTCTTTGATGTATATCCCTGAGCCTTCTTTCCCTGAACGTCCTTCTAAGTTGTAAACTCACTGCAGCAAGAGCTAGCCTTTCTCTCAATCCACCAGATAAAACGAAGCTGTGCTTCGGCCAGAAGCTACTAGTTACCTTGTTATAGACCAGGTCAATTGGGCAGCCCACGTTAATATCAACAAAATCCACCTCGATGGTTTGGTTCAGGAGCTCAGCACATTTGGTCATGGTGTCTGGAAATGCTCCTTCCAGCTGCAAACAGAGGAGATCCCGAGAGTTAGAAAGGCACCGGGGAGCCCCTTTCCAGGGGATGCCACCATGTCCGCTGCTCCCTCTTTGTATCGTTTCAGGATAAGACGTTTGCTGCAGACAGAAGGTTGAGCTTTTCAATTTAAGCTCAACCTGAGCCAACGCCCTCTCAGGCCCCTGGGCCCTGTTCCCATTCTGTGCCAGGAAGCTACCTGAACCCCAAAGAGATCCTCGGTGTCATGCCGCTTCAGCAACGCCCATTCCGAGGACTGTCCCTGAAGGAGGTTGGTGCACACCGCCATCTCGCCACAGGTGACGTCTGCCCCGTAGCCTTTGCATATTCTCCGGAATGGAAGGTTCCCACACTGAAATCCCCAGGAGAAGGAGGAGGTTAAGGCTGCCTGTACCTTTTCTGACACACACTTCTCAACAAGCCAGACTGGATTCACATTTAGAAACGATGCTTTCGGGAGCGACATCTTGTGAGTGAGCAACAGTCCATCCCCTGCCCGTGACGTTTTTCTTTCATTTTGGGCAACTTTCTGATGTCCCATTGTGGCCTTCATTGCTTACCAGCAGAGGTTCTGATGCCACTTCCTGGGGGCTGCACATAGCCCTCCCCTCACTTGGCATAGCTCAGTGCCACCGCAGTTAGGATAATGGCAGGGGCTGGCACCCCAACCCCACTGCAGTTGCACCTTGCCATGGCTTTAGGGTGAGAAGGGTGGCACCAGCGGCTGCTTGACCAGCTGCACTTCTCAGCCTGGAGCTACAGGCGGAGGAGCTGGGACAGCAGAAACGGCCTGGTCTGCCCTACCCGAGAATGGTGTATCAGGTAATGTCACATGCTAATTCTGCATTCCCAGGGAAACTTCCGTGCAGCCAGCAGCCTCATTGTCCACGCCCTGCCATTCCCCACATGCCCAGCTTCCCTGTCAATAGAACCTCAACTGTTACTGCGCAGCCATCAACCCAGCCCAAGTGGCCAAAGGGAAATGGTGGCTGTTTGGCAGGACATTTCTCTATTTAATACCTTTATGCTGAATGACCTACTGTGTTATTCTTCATTTGCTTCATATTTTACTCACTACTGAATTTTGTATCGGTGTATGAAGTTTTGGCTGGGCAGCTAAGGTACTAGTCCTCATGGAGCCCTCAAGACAATTTGAGTTGGAGGCCCCTGCTCTAAAAGGCTCAATGGGTCATTGTGCCCCTTGGAACAAAATATCTAAGTATGAATTCATTCAAGCTGCTTAGTAGTTTGGCCAGCAAAGAAACCACTCCCTTGTTGCTAAGTGTCATAATTTTAAAATACAACAGAAATAAATGTAAGGTTTAAAAAAACGGGGGTGGGGGACTATCCCTTCCTTTTAAGACATGGTTTGTTTCTATTTCAGGGTTTGGATGTTCTTAGAAGGGAGGGGAGTTACATTATTAGATACCTTCTTAGCACACTCTTATATTAATATGAAGAATACCCGATAATACTAAGAATTTGCAAGACAGCAAGACACCTGGTCTCTGCCCCTGAGAAACCCAGGAAAGATCTTAAGATTTAGGAACCTGAAGACACTGCTAAGAAAGGGAGAAAAGCTGCAGAAATCACCGAGGCGGGGAGAAGCGGAGGAAGGATCATGGATTCTTTCAGGAGAGAAGGAAGCATTGTGGGGAAAAAAAAGAAATAGGAATCCTGGAACTAGGTAGCATGACAAGAACTGCCTAGCTGTTCTCTCTCCTCCTCAGTCCTTTCATCTGGCTTCCACATACGCTTGTCAACCTGAGCTCAAATCCTCAGCTTTCTCGCTATGTTGGCAAACTGCATGCTTCAATGAGAAAAACTCCTCCGTACCGTTGTCAGAGGGGCCAAATAGAGCTTGCCACGGAGATCTAGCTGGAAGAGAAGCACAGGAAGGAAAGAGAGAAACGTGAGGATCAAACGCACCTTGTGGGGAATTTGGTTCCTACTCAACCAATCTTAGTAGGCAAAAACTGTGCCATTTGTTACTGGGGGGGGGGGGGGTGTTTTTGACCCTACAAAAGTCAGCAGCCCCTGGACGGCATCCCTCATGAAAGTCTCCTCTGCCTGTAAGGCGACGCCAGCCAGAGGAGGGGGCATCAGCTGGAGAGACAATCTGGCTCCATATCAGTCCCTCCATCTCTTAGTGCAACAACTGGGAGGGACTGTTTCAGAACCCCCCCCTCCTGCTTTCAGCTTAACTCATAGCCCTTTCCTGGGTTTACCTTTGGTTTCTCAGACGGCCTCAGTTTCACAATGTCTTCATCCGTCACGGCACCGGCTGTTTTCAGAGCAGATTCTGCTGGTGGATTTGCACTTTTCAAGGTTTCCAAAGCAGAATCATCTTTTTTTGATACATTAGAATTGTCCGGTGCCTCCAATCTGGCAGCTTTGGGATCCTCTGTTTCTTCAGAAGGGGAACAGTCTGAGACCCCTTTCTCCCCCACAACTGCCGGGGCAGCTTGGTTCCCAGGCCCTCTTGCGTGATGGGGCTTGCCCAGAGAACGAAGGTACTCGCTGGATTTGGCAAAGGACATTTTTTTCTTGCGCAGCTGCTGCTGAATGTCTTTGCTGAGGCTGTTTCGCACCACCAACTTTCCTTCCCACTGCTTCAAAAGGTCAGCATTCACTATATTCTTGTAGTCCTCTCCCAAGTGAGCTCCAGCGAATCGGCAAGTGGCCCCATAAATGCACTTGCCAAACGTCTCGAACAGCAGGCAGCGCTCCCCAAGGTCTGGTGGCTTTGTGGCCATATATTCCTTAAGGTCATGTAGGAAACGGCACTTAGAGCCATAGAAGCATTTTTCAGTACGTTCCTTCAGTGAGAGAAAGATAGTGCTGTGATGGGGGAAACTGGTAGAAACTAGTTTTTTTTTTTTTAATGCATTTTACAGGTAGTCCTTGGCATACGACCATTCATTTAGCAATTGTTCGAAGTTACAATGGTACTGAAAAGTGACTTACAACTGGTCCTCGCACTTACAACCATTGCAGTGTCCCTGTAGTCATGTGATCAAAATTCAGGCACTTGGCAGCATCCTGGGGTCACGTGAACACCATTTGCAACCTTTCCAGGGGGCTCCTAACAAGCAAAGTCAATGGGGGAAGCTGGATTCACTTAACAACCGTGGTGATTCACTTAATGACCGTGGAAAAAAGGTTGTAAAATCGGACACAACTCACTTAATGACTGCATTGCTTAGCAATGGAAGTTCCGGTCCCCACTGTGGTCGTAAGTCAAGGACTACCTGTATACAGGGAGTCAATTTGATTCCACAACAAGCAAAAGGTCCTTGTCTCACCAACCCCCTGGCCATCTGTCCCCTTAGCTAATGCATTCTTCTCTTTTGGGACTCGCTGCTTCCTTATTAATTTCCTCTCAAGTCTATCCCCCAGGCTATGTCAGGTTTAGTCCATGAAACTCCAGGAGACAATACAGATTCAATCCAGCAAGGTTTATTTGGCTTAGCCTATACAGAGAATCTTCCCAGACTGAGAACAGTTCCCAGGGTCAATCCGTAAACACTCCTAGCATTCCTCAGGGAGGGGCCAATCTCATCCTCTTATCTCTCCCTCGCTGTTCGGGGGATAACAGTACATGCTTGACCCCCCTTGCCTGGCCGTTCTCTGCCCACACTCTCACAGGCTATGAGGAAAGCCATTCAACCTTTTGTTTGCTCTGACCACATGCTCTTCCTGGAATCTCTGTGCTGCTTCCTGCCCACTGTCCAACTTCCTTCTCACTTTTACAGCCTCAGTGATCGTGTCCACCTGCCCTCCTTCCACTCTTTGTTCCCTGGTACAGTTTGTGATTTGGCTCTCCTCTCTTTGGCTACCTCTTGTGCCTGGAATGGCCTCCTCAAACCTCTGAGTGCCAAGCCATCTCTCTTACTTTGGGCCTTTTGTTTAAAGATTTTGCTACAACTATCCAGCCTTTGGAATAATCAGATATTCCCTCCCCTGGTTGCCAAGCTGGGGGAAATCAAAATCATCCTGAAGCAGGTTTCAATGAGCCTTCAGTTGTGACGGTTTTGCTTATACCAGCCCAGTGCCACTTCAGCTTGCCAACAGAGGCTGGTCGTCCATGGTGACCCTTCCCTCCACTGTAGTGCAACAGAGATACTCAAGACTGGGCTAACTCCCATTACAGCCTCCTACATTTTTACTAGAGTGCACCTGTCTGCTGGCATTGCTTGCAATTTAGGCTCAAGCTAAAGATGGAGGAATTCAAATAGATTAGGGCAGTGTTTTTCAAACCTGGCCACTTTAAGATGAGTGGACTTCAACTCCCAGAATCCCCGAGCCAGCATGGATTAGGGGGACAGGAAAAGTGAGGAGGGCATTGCCACTCCTCAGAAAGCCATGCCAGCAAATAGAGCTGATGTAACAAGAGGTGGGAAAAGACTTAACTTGGTTGTGTTGGATGGCGCTGTTGTGTAAACAGAAGCAGCCATCCCATATTCCTTAGTGTTCAACCAAGCCCTGTCTTCCTGAGCCACCTGTGGATGCCTCTTCACGCCAAGGGTGCCCGCATCCATTCTCTGTGGCTTCTCCTCGGTCTGAGGGAGGCAGCAGCAGAAACTCAGGAACAGGGTAACGCAAGAATTGCCCTGCTGGATTGGCCTTATCTGGCCCACTCTCACTACTGTCCAAAGGGATGGCCTCACTGAAAGTGTTCCTCTGCCATTTCGGCTCCCAGCAACTAGTACTGCAGGACACGCCATGATGATACAGAATGTGGTACATAGCTATTAAAATGAAGAGTTGCTTTGTCTGTTTTAAAGCCATCCAAGGAACGCTAGTAGCAGAAATGCAATTTCAAGCCCTGGCAAGTGGATTCATCTCTGTGCACATACCACACACGCACAATTTACCTGAACTACTGAGGGACACAAGCGGTCCTTCTCGTAGTGAGCTGGCTTCATGCACGGACGGCTCTTGTTCTGCCCTCGAAGCCTCTTCCGTCCTTGAGGCTCTTTGATGCTTTCATGGGCAACTTCTGGGGGCCTCTCTTTGTCACACCCATCCGTTTCCAACTTCTGTAGCTTGGCAGGGGGTTCATCCAGCTGTGCGTCAAGATGGTTCTCTGCCCCATCTGGGTCATTTCTCAGCTGCTCTTCCTTGTCAAGATAGGTGTGAAATTCCTCTTTTGTAGAGCGATATCTCAAAGGGAGAAAGATTGCAAGTTAACAGTCAAGGCTGATCCCAACTCACCCATGGCTGCTGTTTCATGGAGTCAGAACAGGAAGGGCATTTCAGTCTAGAGACAAGTACACATGTCAGGAGGCATTTGTTTCATTAACTTGGGATTTTAAGAAACGTCTTTTGCCAAACAATGGCAATATATTTCCAGAATTATATCCCATCCCCCCACCGCCAAATCTATTAATTGAGCAGGCAATTCCCAAGGGTTTTTTTCTTTTTTAAGGTTTGCATGTGACCTTCAGTGCTCACTGGACTAAACCATGCAAGTGAGTCATTTCTGTTGGCAGTTACTTGGAACAAAACAGTGCAGAGTCATTGGTTTTATTTTATTTTATATGATTTGCTTCTTTAAGCGTAAGCTGCACACAGAGGTCTGAAGTCAGGCAGCCTCTAAACTGTGTTAAGTAAATAAATATTTAGTTAAGTAATTTATATGGCCATCCACTGGCAAATTGCAGCTCTGGACCGCTAACGTAAGATTAAATCCAACACATGGCTGGAAAGTTAATTTAAGCGCAAGTAAAATATTACTATTGGTTGTTCCATCTGTAACTTTGTCTTATATTTTGTGTTAACTGTTGTCTTTCACTTGTCGCACACGTGTTTCATTTTACCTCGCTTGGTAAAACCAGTTTTGTTTATTTTACAGCTGCATCTCCTGTGATGGGGCAAACAAATCAGCCAGATTCCTTCCTCAGGTGGCCTACTTTATTCATCTCATTCCTTCTCAAGGATTTTACTTCTGTGCCAGAGACACCACTTTTTTTCGGGGTCCTCCTCCACTCGAACGGGCAAACCCGCCGGCCCAGAAGCGTAACCAGGCGAGTTTTCCTTGATCGGGAAATAAAACAAGGAAGGGCTCCGGCGGAGAGTCGCGCGGGTGGAAGCTACGGCGCACTGAGAGGCCCTCTGGGTGAACGCATCTGGGAGAAGCTGCGAGGAAACGTAGATGCGGCCGATGCTTTCCCTCCCCGCCTGGCCGGGTCCCAGCGCGCTTCCCGTTATTGGCAGGGGCCGTTTCGCTGCGGCGCGGCCGCTCCTCGGCGCTTGGGGTGCTGCTTATCCTGCTGCCCCGTTTGGCGCCTCCTCGGGGGTCCGCCGGCCGCGGCTGGAGCAGCCGGCGGGGCTCCCCGGCCCGCTCGTTCATTCGCTCAGTGGCAGGGAGGGGCGCCGGCGGCGGCACCCGCTCCCACGGGGTTCTCGGGGGGCCTCCCCGTCCGCTGGCCCCAAGGCCGGGAAGGGCCCGCCGAGGTCCGGCCGGCGGCGACTGCCCTCCTGCTGCAGTCTCAGCCCCCGGAACTCGCGTGGGGCGGGGCAGGGGGCACTGGAGGGCCCCCGGCTGCTAAGGCGGGGGGAGAGGGCCCGGGGCGGGGGGAGGGCTGAGCCCGGAGCGGTAGGCCGAAGCCCCGGGGCTCCCGTACTCACTGGGCTCGGATGGGGGCCACTCCGGCCGCCTCCATGGCTGGCCTCCCCTCCGACCTCCTAGAGCGGCCTACCCGGAAGCGCTGCTGCTCCTGGCGGGCACGGAGGGGAGCCTAGAGCGGCCCGGATGTCCACAGACGCTCTAGGAAGTGCCCTCCATGGGCAACGGCGGCCGGGGCGGCGCTCCCGAGGCTGGGAAAGGCGGTGCGAAAAGGGCGGGAAGGCGCCTCCGAGCCTTCCCCCCGCGCGGGGAGTCATTTCAGCCGGGCCTCTTGAGTTGCTTCCAGGAGCCCTTTTAATTAATGTCTGATCAGAAGCCGGGATTGTCCCTGCACAAATAAAGCCCCTTCTTTGCTCGGCCCCCTCAGCCCCGCCGCCCGGGCTCGGCGGCGCGACGGACTCCCTCCTCAGCCAATGACGGCCGAGGGCTGCCGGAAGCGAGCTCCGTGGCGACGAGGGCGGGACCCTGCCCGGAAGCCGCGCGGGGCCGGGAAAAGGGGCCCCGCCGAGGCAGAAGAGCCCGGAGGGGGACCGCCGCTAGCCGTGCACTCGGATCGACCGCCTCGGAAGAACCCGCCGCTCCACCGCGGCGGACTGCCCCCCCCCCCGCGCGCTCGGAGCGTGAGGACTAGAACCTTGGCTCACGTTCCGGCGCAGCCGCGGAGCCTTCGTCGAGCGGCCCGCGTCTCCTCTCCCAAGGGCGGGCGAATCGCGCGAGGCCTGCGGGACCCTTCGGGCGAGCGCCTCTCGAGCTGGGCCGCCTGAGGGAGCGGACTCCAACTCCCAGAATTCCCCCGCCCGTGTTAAGGGCCCGGGCCGAAAGGCGCCGCTCTGCGTAGGCGCCGGCTCCGAGGGGGAGAGCCTGGCAAGGCTCCTCCCGGCGCGGGAGAGCAGAGCAGAGCAAGAAATCCGCCGAAGCCTCTTGGTCGAGATGGGCTCCAGCCCGCTTACCCGCCTGTGGACTGGGGGGTGCCTGCCTGGGCTGCCTTTGGAGGCCTGCCGCTGGTCGCGGACTCAGCCGCGGCTGTCCCCTCGCCTCTTTGATAACGGATCTGACCTCCCTCCCTCGGGGTGGCAAGGGCAAGGCCCTTCGGGGCCAGACTCCCCAGAGGAAAGCGGGGCAACGGGTGCAGGGAAGCACGCAGGGCTTCAGATGCGATCAGCGGGACAGCCCGGCTAAAGTCACTCCTGGTTGCTTCCTTGAGTGAGAACTTGGATCTCAGCATAGATTCAGGTTTCATTGTGGTTGAAGAGACCATCGGGCCTCCTGCTTGGATGTGGTTAGGCAGGTCCACTTTTCTCCTCCTCCTCCTCCTCCTCCTCTCATCTCTGAATGTGTCTTGTCTTTGCCTTCTTCTGGGGTGATTTTCATCCCCTCATCCAAGAGTCCACAGTCTGAAGAAGACCATCTGGGCCTGCAGTTGGGATAGGGTTAGCCAGGGTCTCCTTGTTCTTTTCCCCTTTTTCTGGAATACTTTCCTCAGCCTTATAGAGTGTGGAGGATCAGTGAAAGAATGTGGAAGAAACTGGACACTTCTTTACCCAGTAAAGGATGTCTTGCCCAGTAAAGCCAACAAATCAAAGCGTTTAGAAGCTAAATGCGTCTTCCTAATCACCCTGGTGGGAATGATGATAAAGGTGCAGTCTTAACATTTCATCAGGTGTACCTTTGTGTAAGTAGGAGTGCACGGAAGGTTTTGGGGAAACAAAAGCTGGATTCCATTTGTCAGGCCTCTCAAGAAGGAGTCGGTTTTTCAGAGACTGCAGGAGGCACTGTTGTGCCATACCAGAAAATGACAGTAAGTAAATTTACTTACTCCCTGCGTTTGTATCCCACCTTAGTCCAGTGAGTCTCAGCAGCTTACATGATAGCTTATGTAGAAAAATATGAAACATCCACAGTATGATTAAAAATGCTAATTAAATCACTATCATAAACTTCAGCCCAAAATACACTATATAAAAGGAAACAAAGAAATAAAAGATGGTGCAGTGCATGAACTCCGTTAAGGGCTGTCTGAAATAATTCTGTTTTTAACATCTTCCTGAAAACCAACAAGCGGGGGGCGGGGGGCGGGGGGCAAAGTACAGTTGCAAAAAGGACACTGGAGCGGCTCCTTGCGACAAAGTTCCACTGAACCAGCAGAAATCCCAGACAGTGGAGTCTGTCCTTCATGGGGAATTCTTCCAGTTTAGCTCATTTCCAACCCCATTTAGGTAAAGAGTTGCGATGTTAGTTTATTAGATATTTTAGGAGACACTGAAGAACCCTTTACTTTTGTTAACCTGTCTCTTCTGAGGAATTATTTATTATTATTATTATTTAGCGTATGGCATACAATGCCAGGGAGTCTACAATGTTTTTTACACACGGTAGATGTTCTGGCACCAGCAATTGCTAGTTCATTTATTGCACTGAGGAATGCATGCAGAAAACTAAGGGAACTGGTGGAGAGTTAAGAAAAAAGAGAGGCACTGGACAGTTGGACAAAGAAAAAAAGGAAAGGAAAAAAAAGGCTTTGGATGTAGAATAAGAAAAAGCTGGTAGCCTTTGAAATAATTATTCTGCAATTAAGCCCTTGGGAGTTTTGGCTAAGGTGTTTGTAAAAAGAGATCACTTTTATGATCTGTTCATACAGCGTTGTTAAATAAAACTTCAATTGTTCCTAGTCGACTGGTCCATCTGAATGAGTGAAAAACAGAATCTAACCCTTCCTCTCCATGTCTCAGATGCTCCCCTACTAGGAAGAGAACCTGTAAGAGAGGAGATAACTTTCAAGTGGCATCTGGCTAGAAAGTGCGTGTTTATCCCCAAAACGAACCCAGAGGAAGTTCCAGCACTTCTTGTCAAAGACATCGCAGTGGTATCTGTGCTGTGTAGCTCACTACGGCACCGTGATGCCCCTTGGCTTGCTGGAGCAGCTTCCTCTAAGCCCCGTGTAGATGGGGACTCTGATGGCAAGCCAAAGGTGATGTTTGAAGAGATCAGGGTTCTCTGCCACAACAAGTTTCTCTCCTCCCTAAAAACCCTTGCAGTTCATGAAGTTAGGTTCATGGCTAAACTGTACAATAGGCCCGAACTCTCAATGTTACCTTGCACTGTGCCCAAAACTAACTTGGTGTCTCAGGTGTCTGAGGGTCAGCAAATTTGTGTGGGCTGAAGAATGCCACAATGAGAACCAGGCTTTCCGGTCATCTGCACCTCATCCAAAATCAGCTCCCTTAGCTATTTATCTGTTTCTAGCATCCTTTAAAGTTCTGTCTTTAAAGCCCTCCAGCTCAAGGCCCCTCCAGCTGTGTTGGGACTACAACTTCCAGATGCCCGGCCAGCCTAGCCCCAAACCCCATTGGCTGAGAATCCCGAGAGATTTCCCAGGCACCAGGAATCTGGTAGCTCCTTTTCCAGCTCACAAACATCATTAACATTTCATTAAAAGGCAGAAGCTTTTGTGAGTGGCAGTTTCTGCCTTTTAATAAAATTTTGTGGGTTGGAAAAGGTGCTACCAGCCTCTTCCTGATTTTTTTTTTTTTTTATGTCAGCATAGACCAGTGTTTCTCAACCATGGCAGTTTTAAAACTTGTGGACTTCAACTCCCAGAATTCCCCAGCCAGCATGATCGACCCAGCCACCAGGATAGACCAACATGGCTCTTCTACCATTCCCAAAACACCAGGAGTGCACAGACTGGGGAGAACTGCCCATGTGTTTGGGTGCCCCGTTCTTCAGACCTTCAGCAACTTTTGAGGGGCTGGATCCTGCTGGAAGTCTTCCAGGGAAACGGAGACATTGTACTGGTGTTTAGCCCCCAAAATATTTCCTTTAATCAGGTGGGCACTGGGATGACCTTGAGCCTTATTTTGTAACTCTTATTTCATACTGTTGCACGCTCCACCCGCCCCACTTCTCCCGGTCTCAGATCCTGCTTTAGACTTTCCTCTGTGACACATTGTACAGCACTCTAGTCTGCTGCACGCAATAGCCATCGCCTTACTGAACACCTGCAAACATTTAAAATGTGGCTCTCCCTCCCAGCGTCTTCTGGAGATGATTTACTGTTTAGATTTCAAATGCCACGATAATCCTGCTTTAAAGGATAAATGTAATGGAACAGATGCTACTTCCACAGCTTGGTTCCTGTAAAAATTACCTCATTGACTTTTGCTTTGCTGTTGAAAAATAGTCCGACGCCTTTACTTAGTGTACGCCTCTACTTTATTTTCAAAACATCTTGTTCCTCAGGGTCCCAGAAACCTCATTCAGCCAGGCGTTCAAAAGCAATTATTGTGCTGAATTTGAAAAACGGTGCAATTAGCAAGCCGTTCACCAGGCCCGTGCCAAGAGCTGAGCTTTCGCTCGGGAAATGGCCGTAGCTGCCTGACTTGTCTGGACTCGGAAAGGAAGGAGGGCCGGGTTCGGAAGTCCCAGGCCTGTAGCCTCAACGGGAATTTGGAGAGCCGCGTCATGGAAGAAAGCAAAAGGAAAGCCCTTCTGGGCCCTTTCTGCAAGGACGTGACGCACAGTCACCTGGAGCTGGGCTCGAAGGAGATTTTATTTCCTCCGCGGCAGCACCTATTTTCAGCAGATTCATTAGGCAACGGGATTAGATGCCCAGAGGGCAGGTCCTGTGCAGCTCAGGCACAAAGACACATTCACGGATCTCGTCGAGCGACAAGCTGCTGCTTAACTGTGGTTTGCCAGCTGTCGCTGCCAGTGCGGGTGTCCTCCAACAAGGGCTGGGTGATGTTTCTGATGGCACAAGCCCCTGCGGGTCTGCTCAGAAGGGACTTGGAAGGGCTTGAGCCCAAGTTAGGAAACCCTTGAAGAGAATAAACAAAGCAAGCTGAGTACCTGTGCAGGTATGAGGCACAGGTCTTTGTTCGAGGTACAGATAGGCCCCATTTTCATTTCAGGAAAATACTCCGCGTGCCTAAAGGTTTCTCCACAAGCAGGAGTTTTACTGTCTTCCCCGGCACGATCAGAGATGGACCCAGGAGGGCCTCCCCAGAGTCGGATTTTCTCCCTTGATGCCACCCCAGAGAATTCCCTGCTTTTGCTTGTCAGCTACAACATCGCTGACAGGGGGGCTGCAGAGTCAGACCCCCCCTCAGGCATTTCCAGTCTCTTAGGGCATTCTTTGCTTGGGGATCCTAGAACCTCCCCCCCTTTCATTATGCCCTAAAGGAATGCTAATTTGTTTGTTTGAATTTATTGGCCGCCCAACTCCAGTGGGCTCTGGGTGGTGTACAAAACTAAAAAACTTAAAAACAGCAAGAAATGTTAAATCAACAGGCAGCCCAGACTAAAATAAACTGCTAAGAAAACCCACAAAAGAAAACGGGCCCTTAAACAATGACAAACATCAACCCCGGGCCTGGGGCCAAAGCCAGGCTTTCAAGGCTTTCTGGGCCCCTCAGAGAGAGGGCCCCGTCCACCGCCGTTATCTCGGGGGGGGGAGGCTGTTTCAGAGGGTGGGGCCGCAACAGCGAAGGCACGCTTCCCGGGTTCCACAAGAAGGCAAAGCTTCATGGAGGGACCGGAGGCACCCACTCTGCTACTGGGCGGGCAGAAACGGTTGGAGACGAGGGGTCCCTCGGGTATCCAGGCTCTGTGTCACGCTGTAGCTTCCGGGTGGTCTTCAAGGGCAGCCCCATGTAAAGCGCATTGCAATGATCCAATTTTGCTTGCTAAGCAAAACAATCCAGTTTTGCTTAGTTAGTAGTTGCTGTTGACATCAGGTGGAGGGCGTTGGCTGGGGAGCACTGCAGGGGATGGGTGCTGGAGTCCCACCCTCGGTGGAGGCACCAAGAGGGAGAACCTGGCGTTGGTGCCTTCCTTCCACTGCACTGTTTCCCCCCCTTCTGCAGTTCACACATCACTGGGTTGTCCAGGCATTTCTCACCATTTCCGGTTTGTCTGCAACTTCTTTTTCTCCTTGCTTTGCTGCTCCTGTGGGGAATTCCACCTACGTCCCCCATTTGATCCTGGGGGGTGCTGCTTGTGGGCATCTAGTACAAGCCACGGTGATCTCGCGATGTCACCATGATGCCCAAGATGTCACTGGCCCCCTGCAGATGCACGAATGACGGACATTCACATCTGTTCTGCTGGATCAGCCCCAAGAGACGTAGCCTGTGCTTGGCCACGCAGGAGCAGCCCAAGTGGGCCCCGGACCCCCTCGCTTCCCTGCCCAGGACGGAGAAACGCTGGAGCCGCCCTTCCGGGCAAAGGAGGCCCCCAAAGGCTTCTGTCAGCGCCCGGCCACAGGGCAATCTCTAGCCCCTCCCTGCCGGTGGGGTGGGGGTCTTTAGGCCCTGAAACGGGGATCGGGGCCCGCTCTCAGGAGCGAGAGGGAAGTGCTGGCGGGCCAGGAGGGCAGCGAGCTTGGCGAAAATGGGAGGGGCAGCGTTCAATTTGTTGACTGTACAATCAGTCACCCGCTCATTCAAAAGCAAAGCATCTGTGTAAGGTATATATTAACTCCAGTCAGGATAATGATTAAAAAAGGAAGAAATTGTTGCACAGGGATGCATATTACAAGGAAGGAACCACACATGGAAAGGCCAGTTTGAAAGGGGTGGAAATGATGCCGCCCAGAGTCGTTACGGAGTTGGGCAGCCTAGAAAATGGAAGGAAGGAAGGAAGATCAACTTTTTAAATTTTGAAAAAGCTAAAATTCAAACTCAGGGTATAGCTTTAGAGGCCCTTTCAGTAGAGAAAGAAAGAACCATAAAGGAAAACAAGGGGGATGTGTCCCCACAAACAATATCTGTGCTGGGGGTGCTGAGTGGCTCCGGGATGGTGAACAGCTCTTGAAATGGGAATGGGAAACGGCCTGGGGTGCCCTTGACGTGGGTACGGCTGCCTGGCAGGCAATGAAGAGGTCATGTTATACTTTAACATTTTGTTCGGGTTTGGCCCACCCCGCACCCCTCTTTGACTCATACAATATATTTTTAGGACTGGATCCAGGTCCACTCATCTTGAAATCAGTGGATTCCCATTTGTCACGGCTCACAAAGGGCCCATTGACGCCGCAGCCCCTTCCTAATTCTGGCAAGTCAGGACAAAGGGAGCCCTTTGTTGATCTTGCTGCCCGCCCAGCAGAGGCTGTGGCAGTGTCTCTGGGCCACCCGTGCCCATCCTGGGCCCCCACAGCCAGGCCTCCCCTTCCTTTCCCCTCTTTTCTAGAGCTGCTCGGGAGTCCTTCCCCCTCCAAGCCAGGCGCTCCATCGGACTCGAGAGCTGCCATCATTTCCACCCCTTTTAAAAGGTCTACATTCCCCACCCCCACCCCACCCCGTCACTGTTGGGTGTTCACATTCCTAAAGGCCTGTTTCTACTCTCAGCTTCTCTGCCCCTGCCAGTTCTCTTCTCTCCAGTCATCTCTTTGCTCTTCTGAGAGCCAGCTGGTCTAGGGGTTAAGGCCCCAGGCTGGAAACCAGGAGGCTGTGAGTTCTAGTCCACAATCAACGGATCAACATTCGGCTGATCCGGGAAAAACGGGGACCCTGCACATGCAGGAAAAATGCTAGGAAGGGGGGAAAAAGTTTTGCTCTTCTGACTGTAGGGAGCGTTAACGGCCTGTTGCTTCTTTGCTTCTGTACCTCAAGCTTTAGCTGACCTAGTGACTGTGTGGCTAAGGGTCAGTCTAGATGCTATAGGAATGCTTTTGCAAGTAGGGATTTTATAAAAGTTACAAGATGCTGAGCATGTAAAAGTTATGCTGACAGTAATAGTTTTATAAGAGGAAACGGAGGAGAAATGTGGTTAAGCCAAAAAGGACATATGTCTCGCTTGCTTCAGGAGTCATGAAAAGGGGACACATCTGCAGTTTTCTCTTTTTCCTAAGTAAGGTAAAAATAAAAATAAACATTTTGCCCTCCTCCTATATGCTTTCTGATGACAAAAAGTATAAAAGCTGTTGTAAACTGTTTTAGGCTGTGGCTGTTCTCTGTCTTCTTTCTGCCAGCCAGACAGAGAGTGGTCCACCCTGCTTTTCTCGTGGCCAAAATAAAAGCTGAACTTTCTTTGGAAAAACCGCGGTCTAGAGTCTTATTTGAAACTATAGATTCTGGGCTAGAAAACCTTACATGACCATCTGATGCAAACTGACTTGGGAGAACGCCTGCTGGTTCGGCCACGGCATCCTCCCCAGCTGCCCACCGTGTTGTTGGACGTTCCTTTTTGGACTGGCCCAACTTGCATGGTCAGTCCAGGGGCTGGAGGAAGGAGGAGTCCTATGATCAGCAGCAGAAAAGTCAAAGGATGCTGCATCGGATATGGAATCCTGGATCTTTGTATGCCGGGCAGGTACGCTCCGGCCTGGTCATTGGAGGAGGAGAACTGGGTTAGTCTACAGGAGCCCAAAATCATGGGCTGCCATTCACGAAAGCTTCTGCCTTTTAATAAAATTTGTGAGTCGGAAAAGGTGCTACCAAGATGCCTTCTCATCTCCTGTTCTACAATCAGGAACTTTCTTCTAAAATGTGAAGTAAGATCTGAGTCCTCATGGTTAAAAAAAGAAGAGTGGATTTTTAGTTAGATCGGTGTTTCTCAACCTTGGGAACTTTAAGATGCTGGCTGGGGAATTCTGGGAGTTGAAGTCCACCCATCTTAAAGTTCCCAAGGTTGAGAAACACTGAGTTAGATTCTTCCCTATTGCATCTGAACAGCTGTGGATTGCACCTTTTGTATACCAAAGTGGAGATGTTTTCAGTCCCCCTGGGTCTGCAGGAAAGCTTGATTTAATATAGGAACCTAGCAAAGTTCCTTTTATGAAACTGATCCCCGAGTCTCCGAGCACAGGGCTGCCGACACTGACTCACACCAGGGTTGCAGGCAAGAATCTTCCCCATCTCGGCCGGGAGATGTCAGAGGGTGCGTGCGGGTGTGGACTGGGGACACCCATTCCGCCCTGGTCGGTCAGAAAAATGCAGGATCCCGCGGCAAACAGAGCACGATGCCGGCAATTTTACCTTTAACAACAGGAAAGCTTCCAAAATGGTCCAGGGAGGATCCATGGGTGCCTGTGAAGGGACCAGGCCGCCTAAGCAGGAATGTAAAGGCACGAGTGGAGCAGATAGGCAACCAAATCGATTGGGGTTTTTCTGGGTTGGGGGGGAAGAGGGGAAGAGAAGCCAAAAGACTTTGGTAACCGAATTATCTCCACCAGGGTCATACCAGAACAGACCACCAGCAGGCAGCATCTCTCCCTCGCTTTATTTTATCTATTAAATGTTTAAAACTGCCCTGTAGCCAAAGTTCTCTGGGCGATCTACAATCAACGGCGCTGAAAACAAAAGGATGGTCTGAATAAAAACATATACAACAAAATGCAAAATAAAAACACCGTATGGACTAGGCAGTTGCAAAGACTAAAACCATATAAGTCAAAATGCAATTAGGAGCCAGGGAAAAGGCCTGGAAGAATAGAAGGGCCTTTGCCCGGCCCTAAAGGGATGCCAGTGTGACTGCCGACTGAGCCTCACTGGGGAGGGAATCCCCCCCCGAAAAATCTCTCCCCTTGCAGAGGCCCAACTTGCCTCCTTTGGGGAAGGGCCTCACGAGGTCGGGGGAGGAAGGCGCAGGACACAGCCGTACAAACCACCCCTCGGATCGGGTCCAGAAACGGAGTGGTGAAGGGCTGGCGGGACAGGTTTGTACTGGCCTCTCTTCCGAACCAGCAGAAGCTTCCCGACCGTCCTCAAAGGCGGCCCCAGGCACAGCATGCGGCGGGGCAAATGTGCTGAAAACGTGGCTTGCTACGGGGCCCATCAGAAGAAAATCTCCTTCCTATTAATCTTGTCTCTGCTGGTGCCTTTGTGCAGTTTTCTGGGCAGCAGAACAGGAGTGCTTTGTGCGTGCCTTCTTCCTGGAGCCAACAATCCTGACATTTCCGGGTGGTCTCCCATCCGAGTTTTAACTATACGTAATCCTGCTTAGTTTCCCAGCCTAGAGAAGGCCAACAAAGGGCTGCCGTTCGTTAGCCATTTGGCATCTCCAATGGGCTAGGATACAGCTGCCACCACCCCTGGCGGGTGGGATGGACTACTGTTCCCATCATCCACCCACCGGTCCCAACTTCTTCCCTGCAGACAGGCCAGCCAATAACTGAGTGCAGACGAGTGCTGTTGTTTTGCTTCCTTTTCCTGCTGGGGGAGAGAGGTGTGAGATAAGCCAAGCTGTGGCCTGCGTGGGGTTATCGCTGGGGCGGCACTGCCGGGGGGGTGTGAGCTTCGAAAGCCCGCGAGTGCAGCACCCTGCCTCGCCTCCTGCCAACCGTTGGGAGATAACCACGCAGCAGCCCGGGGGAAAGTGCTGCCCGCCGGTTTCCACTGCTCTCCGGACGGGAGCCGTCACGCCGCCACCTTGTAAATGTCACGGGCACCCTTGCCCGTCCTCCCCTTGCGCTCGGCACATGCGGTTGGTCTTCCCAAAATAGGCCTTGCTGCTCCCGGGTTGGAGATGCCGAGGTGCCCAGTTTGCCTGCGTTGGGAGGGGCAACAGGATGCTCAGCCGGGCCCCCGGGGAGAAGCAGGGCTAAAGGGGAAGGGGGCCTCTTGTGGCGCAGGGCTCCAGCTGCAGGGCCACGGTGGGTGCACTGGCTCCCTTCCAGCCAGGTGGGGGGACAGAGCTGGAGGCCCCCAACTCCCGGCGGGCGTCGCAGCGGGGGAGGGTGACAAACTGCAAGCGCCATCGTTTAAAGAGGATGTGTGGCACGGGGGGGGGGGCAGAACGGGCAGAGGTTGCCCAACACTCAGCAGCAGGAATGTGCTGGAGGAGCCCTTATCTGGGTGGGGCGCTGAGGGGTGGGGGGGGCAGAGAAGGCGTCAGCGTGCTTCCCACAGAAAGTCGGCTTTCAAAGCCTGGAGACAGCCTGCGGGGGGGGGGCCGGGGGGCTCACCGCCAACGGTGGACGTCGACTCTCGCGGCCGCTGGCTGGCCCGGACGGGCTGGCCGGGGGTGCGGGTAAAAATCAGGGGGCACCTGGTAGCGCCAACTTCCCAGCTGCAGCTCCTGCCGCCTAATCCAGCCTCGGAGCTGGAACTTTATTAAAGATGCTCCGATCTTCGGTCCCCCCGGACCAGCCCGGCTCCGCTCCGGCAAAGCCTCTACGCCGCCAGAGCTGGAGCGCCGGGTTGGGGAAGACACCGAACGCATCGCCTGAAGGCGGCGTTGCTCGGCCTGGGCCGCTTGAGGAGGGGTGGGCTTCAGCCCCCAGAACTCCCCCGCCAGCCAGCGGCTGGGGGGCTTTGGGCGGCCCTGGCTGGATGCGACGCGGGCTGCCGTCGGGGAGCTGCGCTCGCCCGGCCAGCGCGCCCTTCTGCGCGCCCCGCTCCGGCTGGCGGCCCCGCGCAGAGCTCCGCGCCCGGACGCTCGGCTCGCTCTCCGGGGGCAGCTGCGCGGGCGGGGGGTCCGGGGCGCCGCGTTCGCCCCCCCCAGCAGCAGCAGCAGCAGCAGCAGCAGCAGCAGCAGCAGCAGCTCCGCAGCCAGCGCGGGGGGGGCGGCGGCTTCCCTCCCCGCGGCCCGGCTGGACTTGCCCCGGCGTGGCTCCAGGCTCCCCGGGGCGAGAGACGGCCAGAGGGGGCTGCCCTCGAGCCAGCGCCTGGGTGGCCTTCCCGGCCCGGCCCCCCCGCGCCCTGGGAGCTCCTCAGCCGAAGGAAGGAGGCGGCTGAACCCGCCACCGGGGAGGGACTGAAGGCTGCGGGGGGGGGGGGGCGCTCGCGTGGCCGTTGCGCCGTTCGCGCGGGGTCCTCGGCGCGCCCGGGCCGGCGGAGAAGTGCTTGGGCGCGGGAGGGGAGGGCGGGGGAGGGGCAGTTGCTGATATAACCGGAGGAGTCCGGGGGGGGGGTGTCAAGAAAGTCACTCCCTCCTCTTCTTTGACCATCCCTGGCTACAGCTTTTGGGAATCCCTGTCCTTTTCCTTCTGCGAGAAGCACACATGCAAAAAAGGCCCAATTAACCAAAGGATGTGCCCAAATAGAAGCGTGATGTACCGGTGGCCAAAGGGCTTCAAGTCCCTGTGAGATTAGAGTCCTGCTAGCTCTCCTGACCCCTCTTTCCTGCGTTTCTTCGCCACTCATTCCTCTTTCTCTGTCAGAGGCATATGCGTCGTGTTTCCTTCAGGGCTTCCGGGGGGGATATGTGGCTTTCCCTCTCAAATTTTTCCCCACCACAACCCTGCGAGGGAGGTTGGACTGAGAGAGCACAGCTGTGTTCGTACCACACGCTTGAGCAGGTCAAGGAATGAGCTGGTGGCTCCGCTCACACCACATGCTATGCTTGGTTAAGGTTAACTTTGGTTAGGTTTCATGGGGTTGAGTGTGCTTGGTCAGCAAACCCAGAAAAGAGTTTAATCCAGTCACCAGGTTAAGGGGTTTGTGAATGGAAGTAGTGGCTGACCTGGCCTCATGGCGAAGCTGTTGCAAAATCCCGGGTTCTGATCCACCCTCCTTGCGTGGCACCAGGGCTGGTCCCTCTCTTAGCTCAAGTTACCCTACAGGCTGTGGAGGGAAAACTGGCATATTGCCTTGGCTTTTGGAGAAAAAGTGATACAGATAGTCCTTGACTTACGACCACAATTGGGACTGGAACTTCTGTTGCTAAGCCATATGGTCGTTAAATGAGTCATGCCTGATTTTACTATCTTTTTTGCAGAGGTTGTTAAGCAAATCACATGGTCGTTAAGCGAATCCGGCTTCCCCCATTGTTTTTGCTTGTTGGAAGCTGGCTGGGAAGGTCGCAAATGGCGATCACATGACCCCAGGACCTGCAACTGTCGTAAATACATGCCGGTTGCCAAGTGCCCAAATTTTGATCATGTGACTGTGGGGATGCTGTGATGGTCGTAAGTGCGAGGACTGGTTGTAAGTCACTTTTTTCAGTACCGTCGTAACTTTGAACAGTCATTAAACAAATGGTCGTAAGCCAGGACTACCTGTATATAAATCTAAGAAACAAGCAATATTTTAGGAGCCCGACACTCTGCCAACCACTTCTCCGGCTCAGCTGTTTGCATTCTGAAGATCCTGCAGGCTGAAAGGCAAAAGATGGATTGGCTTGTGGATGTTTCCCCAGATCTCGTGAAATTGAACACTCTGCAAGATTAGCATCTTCAGGAAGACTGGTGTTCAGTGGGCCAGTAAATTGCAGTGAAATCCTTCCGTCTGGATTTGTGGAAGGGCTGAATGAGTTGGATCCATTTAGCCTGGCAGAAAGATCATGAACAGATGGGATGTTCTGCAAATATTTAAAAGGCTGCCATGCGGAAGAAGGAAAAAGGTTTTTCTCTGTTGTCTCTTCGGGGAAAAACTAAAACTGATGGCTGGAAATTGCCAAGAAGCGGGCTAACCACAAAGGGCCTGTTTGCACAACACAGGTAACCTGTTTCCTGGATTGCACAACGCACTAAACCAATGTTTTTCCACCTTGGCAACTTTAAGACGGGTGGACTTCAGCTGGCTGGCTGGGGAATTCTGGGAGTTGAAATCCACCCATCTTGAAGTTGCCGAGGTTGAGAAACACTGCACTGAATCATCACACAAATGATGCCAACTGCTGCCGGTATCTCTGAGCTTCTGCAGGAGAAGCTCTGGCGGCTTCTAGGCAAAAGGGAGTGGGGGGAAGCCTGGGAAAAAGGGAGGGTTATAGGGTGGGACTGTCAGCGGAGTCCTTTTATCCAGGTGGATCTGAGGATCCTGGGTTCTGTAGTAGTGGATCCCTGCACGGTGCTGGGGGTTGGGCCAGATTATCTCCAAGTCCTTTCCAGCCCTCCTTCTAGGGCTGGAAGAGAACATCTGCCTGCTGCTCACCGTGGCCATTTTCCTGGAAAATCCACCGGCTGTTTGGCATCTTAGAAAGCTGGTCTCCTGTGATGGAATGGAATGATGAAGGCCAGGCTCAGGGAGAAAAACATTTTCTTTCATCTCCTGAGGAGCAAGGGAGAGATAAGAGGATGAGGCTGGCACCTCCCTGAGGAATTCGCAATGTTGTGGCTGGCGTTACTTGGGAGCTGGGTTTCAGTCTGGGAAGATTCTTGCTAGAGGTTGTAGCTAATAAACATAGCTGGACTGAATTTACATGGGGGTCTCTTGGAGTTCCTTGGGCTAGGCCTGACATCAATCTTCCCAGACTGAAACCCAGCTCCCAAGTAATGCCAACCACAACATTGCGAATTCCTCAGGGAGGTGCCAGTCTCATCCTCTTGTATCTCCCACGCTCCTCAGGAGATGAAAGAAAATGTTTTTCTCCCTGAGCCTGGCCTTCATCATTCCATTCCATCACATCTCCTTTCCTGACCCTCAAGCGGTACGTCTGTTTCGAAGGGAATCTGGACATTTTGTATTGGGGGGGGGAACGTTATTACCACTTTACCTAAACTGAAGGCGCAGCAGGGGATAGTTCCAGCAGTGGCAGCAGCAGCTTCTCAGAGGCTCTTCTCTGAGCGTCCTTCAGAATTGGGTGGCTGCAGTTGGGCCAAGGAATAGCCTCTCTCGGTTGAGACTGACTTCACGGACCCTCCCAGACTGGTTTCTTAGCAGTGATACAGATGCAGTTGACCACAGCCTTTTCCAGGGTGGTTTTTTTCTGCTTCCCAGTGTAGGCTGCAGCTTTGGGAATTTCCTGGTGGCGTCCCATCCAAGGATGAACCAAGCCTGACTCTGTTTACCTTTCTGAGATTAGCCAAGGTTGACTAAGGACTCAGGTGGCAGCTGTAGGCATTTGGGGATAATAACTCTCCAGCTTTTCCCTGAGTGGAAGCTGTATTTTAGTAGCATCCTCCTGAAAATACCCCACTCAGAGCATCCCCACTGCGGTCTTCTCTTGGGCTGGGCACGAAAGGGTGGGAAGGAAGGGAGGCTGCTGGCAAGAGGACGAATGAATGAATTTATTTATAAATATAAGCCACCCATCTCACAACAGTGACTCTGGGTGGCATACAGAGATTTAAACCCAACAATTACAAACAACAACCCGTGGTGCCCAAAGTAAACAACACTTTCCGATCATAAAATCGCACTCCCAACTTCCTGGCCTGACAGCTTGGAGAAACAATGGACTGCTGAAATGGAAGACAGGATTGTACAAGATATTTTGTTTGTTGATATATTCCATCTTATTGATTGTCAAGAAAAATAATACATATCCAGAAAACTGTTGGAAATGAAGTCATCAGATTGGATCATTTAGTCACACCTGGTGGCAATGTCTTAAAGCTCAACAATTCTGGAAGATAATTCATCAGAGAATGAAACATTTTAAAGACTGACTTTTCTTTCTTGCCAGCTGTCTTTCTGTTAAGCATTACTAAGTCTTATATTTCTACAAAGTATATGAACTTGGCTCTGTATAGAAAAACAGCTGCTAAGATACTTTATGCTTTTTTAGTGGAAATTACACATAATTCCTTCTTTAGAAGATTGGCTGTCTAAGCTATGAGAGTATGCATGAATGTCAAAAATAACTTTAACAAACAACTCTGATACTGAATTTAATTTAACCTAAAAACCATGTATGGACTATAATTTTGCACATGGACTAAAGTTATTACATCTAAAGTTTACGTTTCTTTCAACATAGGGCTTTAAAAAATTACATTTTGCTTGACTTGTTATAACAAGGGCAGACTGTTTCAGGCTGGATAGAAATGCCTAATTAATTCTTTATTCTGACTGATGATTCTTATCCTACTGGCTGCCTTTGCTAATTATTGATTATTGATTTGATTTCAATAATGGTTTTAAAGTGCTAATTTGATATAAGATTAACTATATACCAGTGTTTCTCAACCTTGGGAATTTTAAGACATGTTGACTTCAACTCCCAGAATTCCCCAGCCAGCATGGCTGGCTGGGGAATTCTGGGAGTTGAAGTCCACACGTCTTAAAGTTCCCAAGGTTGAGAAACACTGGTATATACTGTTCGAACTTAATGTTACGTTAAAGATTCTTATTCAGTGTTATATACCTTGTAAATCTCTATCAGGAAAGAGAAGAAGAGGAGGACCACCAGCAGGAGGGATGGACCCAGTCACAGGGGCGATGGGCCACCCTTGGAAGCGCTGAAGGACTGGGATGGGGACAGGTCTTCGTGGAGAAAATCTGTTTATGTGGTTGCTAGGAGTTGAAAATGACTTGATGGCACATAATCAATCAATCAATCAATCAAAAATCCCCATTTCTTTTTTCTTTCTTTATTTTGGAAAGGAAAGGAAAAGGGAGGGAGGGAAAGAAAGGCGAGCCCAGGCAGGAGTGCTTCACACCTCCTCAGCCACCTCATCATGCAGTAATGGCCAGAAGGCCACACGTGTGCAAAAGAGCGTGTCTGACATTCTCTTCTCTTTGGAAAGGAAGACCCAAAACACATTTTCTCACGTCAGAGTGAGAACTGGAAGTGCAGGATCATTTCTGTGCCCGCGGCAGCTGTAATTGCTGGGCTGGGAAAGAAGTTAGTCACCCAGGCTAGCGCTCGTTCCGGGCCATGGATCGTAATTGGAACCTTCATGTCTCAGAGCAGTCTACCTTCAATACCTCTTCCGAGTCCAACCTCTGCAATGCAGATGGTTCCAGGATTTTGTGCAGCTCCTAGCACACCGGGGCATCGAACAGCAGCAGCAGAGAATCAGCTGATTGCCTGCTAGGTGGGAAATGTAGCTGCTAAGGGCCAGGCTGAAGCGAACTCTCAGGCAATCTGCACCTGTTGGGTTCCCCCAAACATGCAAGGTCAAGATTCATTCTTATTTCTGCGGCTGGGCATTTTCCTTTCTCAGGTCCTGATTGGACGAGTGCTGCTTTATGCACTCCCTAGTAGCCACCAGCCATCAAGAACCCTCAACGTGCATTTGAGCAAATGACTTTCTAGCTGGTGGTTCCCCTTGAAGGAAAATGACTGAGTTTGGGGCAGTTTAAAGCCAAAAAAAAGAGAGCCCCTTTTGCTCTGCGTGCTTCTTCCCTCCCTCCTGAGATGAGAGAAGAAGTGGCGTGGTGTGGGAGCCCCAGAGACCCCATCGCCACTGCCAGAGCGACTTTGGGGAGCTGCCTGGCACCCCATGTTCCACGCAGGAGACCAGTAGGAAGCATCCTGTGATGGGCGTGGCTGGTGGGTCAGACTGGATCTCTTTGCAGCAGGGTGAGTCTTGCTGCACTGCGGCACCCCATCAACTCCCAGATGTGCTGAGGCCTTTCCTCAGTTTCCCTGGTGGGTCTGCAGGACCCCCCACGGAGGCAGCTCCTGATGTTCTACTCGCCCTGTCCAGTAGCCTGGGTGGAAGGGCCAGGCCCGCCGATTAGCTGGCTGGCACCCTCACCTTCTCCCACCCCTTCCATCGTTCAGCTCTGGCTTCTTTTTCTGCTGCCCCAAATTTGCCCAATCCCAAGAAAATAAACACCCCTGGCAGCTCCCGCCGCTTGCTGGCAGATGGCTGTCACCTGCGCAGTCTAAACAGTGGGGGACGGTTCAGGGGTTTCTCGGGAGAAGTCACGTCCCGGGCCAAGCCGCGGGTCTGCCTGCCTCACACAGCCTGTCCGGGAGGCCAGCGTGCCAGTTGCTAAGCAGTCTGGGCACAGAAGCGTCCCAGGCTTTGCTCCTGGGTTATCCCTGGACCTTGGAGCCCAGGCGGCCGACTGTCTTTCGCTCCCCTCCTGTGCCCGTTAAAGCAGGCATGGACTGGATGAACGGGCACCAGCTATCAATGCCCCCTTATTGAGAGGGCTGGGGGCTATGTGAGAGGTTTCACCCGCCCCGCCCCGCTCTGGTGTCCATTCAGGGGACATCAGTGGGGCCTTTGGAAAAAAGTTCTTCTAAGTCCATTCAAGATCTCCCTGTTACGTTGCCAAGCCTGCGTATCTGCTGTAAGCTCCCAACGTTGCTGCCGGTTCATTTCCTCCGAATGCCACTTTAATCCAGAGCAGGTGGCAGCATCTGGCTAATTTTGGCCGAACCCAGAAGCCAAGCAGGGTTAGGTTAGGTTGCCCTTGGATGGGACACCACCCGGAAATTCCTCCCTATCTAGGAAGGTGACACTGACAAACCATGTCCACTCTGTAGCCAGGGAAACAACAAGATGTGTTCACGTATAAATGAGCTGAATTCCAGGGAAATGTTACTTTCCTTTCATTATTGTGATTTGTGTGACATTGATAAATGCATTAACTCTACTTTTATGTTGGACCTTGGCCTCCTTTGAAAACAGAAAGTTCGTAAGTCTGTATTTGATTGTATTTTATTTTATTCTAAGATTTGATTTTAGAAATGGTCCCATTTCTCCTTTGTTGTGTGAGTGTCGGCTCCTTTGTCTTTCTGCCTTTGTATTTGCACACAGATGCGCAGCTGTACTTGGTACCAAACAAAGAAGGGAACAACCCAAATTTAAAGGGAAAGTTGCTTTGATTTGGGGGCTTTAGGGGGGCTCTTTCTGTTTGGGGAGGCCTCTTATTTTGTGGACCATCTCTTTTATTATCCACAAACGTAGCTTGAAGAAAATCTGTAAGCCTCATTCACAGAGTTGTTGGCTTACAATTTTATGTTCCTTGTCAGTACTGTAGGCATGAGTTCTCCCAAATAAATATGTTTTGTTTTATTTTAATTGTGTGTCTGCCACTTCGCACAGGGGGCAGCGGCCTCACGTGCAGCCACGTTCTGGGTGCTGCAACCCGCGTGGTAGCATTTGGGGGACTGGGGCATCCCGACCCAGTGACTGGAGGTTCTGCCCCCCCAGACTCCTTTCCGGTCCCTCCACCCAGGTGTGTGTTGGGTGAAAGCAGTGCAGGGAAAGGGGGGATGTGTCTGTGTGCATACTTGGATCAAAGATTCATTGTGTGTGCTACGTTGTAAGGTGAGCGGACGATGCGTGCATTAGTACAGAAAATGGTGCATACACACAGAGAGGGGCACACCTAAACCTAAATTTCTTTGTATTGAGATGAAGCTTGATCAGGGACTGAGTGCAGGTGTTTAGGAGACATTGTGTGTGTGTGTGAGAAAATTCAGAAGACTGATGAAAGTTTCTGCCCTTTAATAAAATGCGTGTGTTGGAAAAGCTGCTACCAGACCCCTTGGGTGGTGTGTGTGTGTAAGCAAGCTCGTGTGTAAGTGCGTGCAGAGGATCGTTGAAAAGGCCCCAACCAGTTCAGCCAAGCCGGTCCCCTTTTGGTTTGGCGACAGGCCCGCTGGTGGCCCGTCACCCCCTCCTCCCCCGGCCTGGGCGGTGGGCAGCCGGTGGCCTTGGACTGCCCAGCAAGGGGGCTTATCTCTCTGCTGTGGAATGTGCTCGTTCAATCGGAGTGCAGATAAAGCGGCGCTTTGCAGCCCCTCTGGGCCGGGAAAGGGAGAGCAATTGGCACAGCGCTCTGGAAAGCTGGCCACGGGTTCCCTCCCCCAGATCCAGAGGTCTGGGCTGCTAAACTGTGACTCTCCATTTATGGTCAACCTCTATGCCGGCAAGCGGCCAGCAAATCTCCAGTCACCTGCTTTAAAGGAACCGAACCCGGGGAGCGGAGCAACGCTGGACGTCCAGAAGACTCACAAAGGCTTCTGCCTTTTAATAAAACGTGCCGCCTGCAGACGTAGGAGACATGGGACTGCAGTGGTGAGCCTGGCCAGATTCACGATGGCCTGGGCCTGACGGTGGTGTATGGCTTGCACAAATAACGTTGCACGTGCTATTTGTGCAAGCAAGCACATTAATCCCACGGAAGGGAGCAAAAAGCTACAGATGAGCTCAGCGTTTTGGAAAACGACTCCGTTCTGGAATTAATTGTAAAGAGGAATGCGGGAAGAGGGAATCTGCTGATTCTGTGTAGCTTGGAAGTGCAGGTTTCTCAAAAGAAAACGGGCAGATTTACACAAAAAAGAGAGGAAGGGAAGGAGCAGCCTTCTGGGCGGCTGCGGAAGCAAGCGCCCAGACTGGACACTTAGGCCGTGCCTCGTGTGCCCCTCCCTAGTTGTAGGGCCGGGAGGGGCTCTTGAGGTCCCGCAGCCCACCCCCTCATTCCGCAGGGCAGGACGTCACTGCAGCGTCCTGGACAGAGAGCCAGGCCCTTTCGGCTTCAAGCCCCGAGAACCCGGTTGGATTGCGAAAATGAAGAAGTGTGGTGGAAACGTTTCAAATGCACGCACGCACGCACACGCACTTGCAGCAGAGAAGAGTCCACCTCGGGTCACACCAAAGGCGGATGCCGTTCCATGCCCATCTCTGCCTTGTGTTGCGTCGTTCCTCAAGCCGGGCCTTCTTCATCTGTGGGACTACAAGCCCCATCGTCGCCAGCTGCCACGGCCGTTCCTTAAGCAGAGCGACTCAGCCGGAGGGCACCTTGGCTGGAGGTCGGCCGCTCCCGCGTTGTGCCCGGCTGTGGATTTACTCTGTGATCTTCCAGCCTTCCCCGTGTTTATTCCTCAGGTTAAAAATAAACCAGGGAAACAGAATCACCCGGGCTGTGCGGCTCAGAGACCCTCCGCACGCTGGCTCTGAGAACAGAAGCTCCTTGGCAGAAGGACAGAGGCTCCCGCGCCAAATTACTTGAGGGCCCCGGCAGGTCACCACCCAACACAAACAAGGGGTGAGGATCGGGCCGCCGATCCGGGCTTCTTCAGAAGCGAACCTCGTGGACGGGTCCCACGCCCAGGGCTGCATTCAGGGTCCCTGTGGGTCTGCACCCCACGAGGAGTGGCAAGATGGGGTGTTTCTGGGGGCTGCAGCAAGCCGGGGGGGAGCCTGTTCTGTTCCTCCCCGCTGTGGTCCGGAGGAGCCCAGAGCCCCAGCCAGGCTGGAGAGACCCCGCTCCCAGCCCTACCCAGCGGGGAGGCCGGCCGGCTGGTTCACGGCACGGACTGCGAGGATGAAAAGCGAGCGTGCAAAGAAGGGGACAGGGCAGGGATGGGATTCCTCTGGAGGAGCAGGTGACTCGAGTGATGCGTAAGTGATCAACGCCGTTGGGTGACATCTGGGCCCCTAACAGCAGGTGGCCGTGAGTGCAGCCGTGGAGTCCGCTGAGGAATAAGGCTTCTTGGCTCTGCCTTTTTCTAATGCCGGCTTAAAGCCTGCGGGTTCAAATGCATGCCGCTTGCCCTCCTGGATAGATGTGTGATAACTGAGTATTCGCACTGGGAGGAAAACTCCCCGGGCGTCCTTAGAGGCTTGTTCTCGTGAAGCACTTAGCTGGGTTATTAGGGAAGCAGGGTGGTGTACTGTGGGAACCGCCAGCCCTCCAAGGTAGGCCAGGTCAGGAAAGAGATTCCACAAATCTGGCCGGAACTCTATTGATAGAGGAGACCCCCCCCCCGAAACTCTGAACGAGGGAGAAGCCGACCTCAGCTTCTTTCCCACGCTCCCGCTTTTGCCCGGCTTAAGTAAGCTCTTGTTTATGCAACCATCTGCCCCACTTCCCCAAGCTCCTCTCCGTGGCTTTCTAAAAAAAAGTGAATTAACTCAGGCGAGGAACGCCCAGGCGGTTGGAATTCACCCCCGGACCGGCTCGGGCTTGTGGACGTTTAAACGGGCTTCTCCTGGTCCGTTGCATCGCCCAATAGATCACGCCTGGCACTATTTTGCCTACTTAGTCCTCCCCACAAAAGAGCTGGAGAGAAGGAGCGGCTGAAGGAGCAAGCCCCTCCCACAGAGAACTCTGAGCCACGCCCCCTGTTTCCTGCTTAGCCAATGGGAAAGGGACTAGTGATATGATGAGGCTCATCTGCAACACAGCTGTCTTTCTCAACCTTGGCCCCTTGAAGACGCGTGGACGTCAACTCCCAGCATTCCCCAGCCAGCAAGGGGCCGAGGTTGAGAAGCACTGTCCAAAAAAGAGGGGCAAGTGAAGGAGGAATGCTAAAGTGCAAGGGGGCGCTTCCAACCCCCCATTAGTGCAGGCGCCATTCCCGTGCATCGTCTTCCTTCACCGGGGGCCGGCGAGCCTGAACTCGAACATCTCCCACGCAGGAACGGGCCCCGTGGCGGAGTCATGGGCCCCATTCAGAAATTCCTCCCAAAGTTTGGCCCAAACGGAATTCCCTCCTCCTTATCCCCCCCACCCCTCGGTGTACATCTGGAGTTAGGCAGGCCACACGGTGGCCCTTCTTGGCCCCCAAAGACTCCCCTCGACAGCAGCCCCCAGCTCTGTTTGGCAGGCTCGTTTAACCAGGATTAAGATTACTGCGGCCGGCTGAATGGATCCACGGGTGCTTCCTCTCCGGCCCAGGTGCCTGGACCCAAAGCGGTCCTGCCAGGGGGAGATTGGCCCCTTCCTGCCCCGCACCTGTTCCGCCCCGGCAGGCCCTCGCAACGCTCGGATGAAAGGCAAGAGGCCCTCCACTTCATTGCCATCTGCGATCAGAGCAGAGCCTCCGGGCCAGATGTGGAAACACCGCCTCTCATCCCCACTTTTCTTCCTTTATGTCCCAAAAATAAATAGAGAAACAGTTATACGAGCCCCTCTTGGTTTCTTCCGGCCGGGGCACGTGTGCCTGCGAGCGAATGCTGGAGCAAGCCGAGCCTTTCTTGACATCATTCTATCTTCTTCTTGCTGTGCAAATAAACCACTGAGATTGCTGTGGGCCCCAGGATGCACGGGGATTTCCCGAGGTTTGTGTGTTGGTACGTGTGTGTCTGGGTGTGTAATTTCTGGAAGGCTGTCCAAGAAGAAGATTCGGAGTGGAACAGAAGCCAGTTGTTTCATTCACTGCCATTCAGAGAAATGGCTTTTAAAGGGAATTCGCGAGAGGGCCTTTCCACATCTTAATAAATTTCTTAATAAATCCCACCCCCAGTTGGCTAAATGGAAGCCCAGCCTAGAGCTCTGCAGCTGGATGAGCCCCACGGGCCACGTGGTCCGGTTCCGGTTTTCAGAGCGGCTGACCCGATGCCAAATGCGGGCCCACCAAAGGCAAGTGTGCAAGGAGCCTTTCGGTCCTGGCGCAGGGATAAGCATGGCCCTCCCTCCTTCCATGGCTCCACTGAGCCCCCTTTTCAAGACAAATTATTCCCACCCGAAACACCACTGTGTGATGTTGCAGCAAGTTCCATAGTTAACTTTCCCCTCTGTGGAGAAGGGTCAGCCCCCCAGGCAGACCAGACCAGGCAATCCACTCTTACTGGAAAGCTAGAACTCCTTCGACTGAGACTGGCTTAACCACAGAATCTGGCCAGCCTGATTGTGCTGGACCTCCTTCCCCACCCCCTTATACTCCCGTGAATCGGGGGGTGTCTGTCTGAGCCGCTTCCGAATGTTATCTGCCTGTTCTGGACTTCAAAAAGCCTTCAGCCCCCTTTGCCTGGGCAAAGCTCCCGTGTATCGCCATCAAGGCCATCTCCCGACTCTGTGCCCCAAGCCCCAAAGCCCTTCCTTTTACCTGTCCAGCATCACCCACCTTAAGCTCCCTGGAACGCTCTGAGTCTGAATGCTGGGAAGGAGAGGAACGAATTTCTTTTTATTCTCTGCCGCGGAGATGTTATCTACCTCGATTAGGTCTCTCCTTATCAGAGTGGGGGGTTCTGGGGCCTCACTCTTGTACGTTTCCCATCTGTTTTGTTTTTTGGGGGGTAACCAGAGCAGCAGGCAAGAATTCGCAGCACAGATGAACGGCGCCTTGATTCTGTTGTTCCCTGATGAGCCCAAACTTGGCTTTTTCTTGTGGGCCCTTTTCCCACCGCATCGCTGACTGGATTGCCATTTCTGTGGAAGTGCCACCCTAACTTGACGGTCCTTTTCTGCTCAGACCCCATCAGTCTTGGTGTTCAGGGGTAGTCTACCTCTTTGGGGTACCTGCTGGAAGGTCAAAACTCCATTTAAAGCTTTCCTAAGCTGCATCTTGTTGCTCGGTGCAGAAAGCAAGATTTATAGCCAGGAAGAAAGAAAGAATGTCAGGGGAATGGGCTGTAAACCCCACTTTTCCCTAACATGCTAGATATCTCCATTTAAGGCATTTTCTTGTCATATGGATGCAATTAAAGAACATAAGTGGTCCAATCCAGAAATAGCCTGAGCACCACCAGTTCTGTTTGCGACGGCGAGGCCTTAGTGGGTCACGTCCTCCGGCGTGTTCCAAAGCAATGGCATGAACGGTTTGGGGGAAATAGGATGGGTTTTGGGAACTTGTCACCTCCTTTCAGCGTCTGGGCTGGCTGCAACTTGAAAGGGCCCGGGAGCCTCAAAGATTAAATGGCTTCGCAGTTAAGATGCTTAATTTCTTCCTGTCGTATCTGATCCTATTTGCAAGGTTCCCCTCCCTCCCCCCCCCCGAAAAAACCCTTTAATTTGCAGGGGATCCAATCCACGAACCTGCTTCAGAATAATCAGCCCTGACCCCAAAGTTTGCATACAGCAAGAAGGTTATTTACAGGGAGGTCTGCGGGCGGGGGGGGGGGGAGGGGAGTGTCAAAAAGGTCAGTATGGTGGCCACTGTCATGCAATGAAAGCCCTGCCCCTTTTTATGTGCGGTGGTGGGTGCCATCTTGACTTTCTTGACCTTCTGACCCCCCTGCTAATTTTAAAACGGCAGGGAAAGATTCTCAGTGCTGCTGGGTGGGTGTTGCAGAGAAGGAGGAAGGAGAGAATTGGCAAAGCTAGTGTGGTCTTGCTTATTTTTGTAGTCCTGGGAAGGTTACATTCCAGTGTTTCTCAACCTTGGGAACGTTAAGACGTGTGGACTTCAACTCCCAGAATTCCCCAGCGAGCATGGCTGGCTGGGGAATTCTGGGAGTTGAAGTCCACACGTCTTAACGTTCCCAAGGTCGAGACACACCATCACACTCTGGCTTAGTGCTACTTGCAAAAGACCCATTGCTCAAACTTTACGTTGCATTAACCCATGTCAAGCTGGTTGCAGCAAAGACCTCGTTGAGGTGAAACGCAACTGCGGTGTAAAGACATCTAGGATATTGGGACAAAGGCTAGACCTCCCCGATGGGCTGGGTCCCCGGGGGCCTGTCTCTGAAGCTTCTTCACCGAAGCCTGCTTCTGCCCACGGCTGTCCATCTCGACGAAAACCAGGTTAACGTTTCAAACTGAGCTGAGCCAAGGATTCGGCCTCCGGTGATGAACCGGAGGGGAAACGTCCTGCGGTGCAGGCCCCGGAATGACGCCGTGGGGAACGCGGCCGCTCGTGCTTCCACCGTGCCTTTTCTCCTGCAGCAGGCGCGGGGGAATTTACCTGCGGCTCGATTTAAAGCGTTTGGCCTTTTCACGGCAGCGGGCAACGAATCTTCAGCCACACCAGAAGGCACAGCACACGGTCACTCATCTTTATCGCCCAAAATAGCCTGAAATGGGATGGTAGGAGGCCGCTCCCGAAAGTCAGATTTTTGCATTTCCCCCCCCCGCGGAAAAACCCCTGGCGAAGAAGGACTGAGCCCCACAACCCTTTCCCACTTTTGGGCTCCAGGGGATGCATTTCCTATCACGAAATACAGAGAACATTGTGCTCGTGTTGCTACCTCAATGGCATCTGTTCTCCAGAGTTCACCGTGAAGGTTGATGGAGAAGGATGTGGAAGGAGTGAACATCAGGAGAAGCTTCTGAACGGCAAAGGCCCTCGGACAGTGGAACTGCCTGCCTCAGGAAGAGATGGGTGGCTGGGGGTCTTAAACAGAGGCCGGGCAGCCGTCTGGGGTGGACTAGATGCCCTCTAAGACCCGGCTCGCGTCTAGGACTCCTTTCGCTGCCCTTGGTCCCAGCAGGCGAGGGCTGGATCGGTTCTGGTCCCCGTCAAAGACGCCTCTGAGATGGAGCGACCTGAGCAAGGCGGGGATTAACGGGGAGGAGACGGTTCCCGAGGCCCTTCCGCCCACCGCCTCCAGCCGCCCGGAGAAGCACGTTATGCGGCTTCACGTTCCCCCCTCCAAGAATTTTTATTGCTTTGCTGTGTGTATATAAGCCCAATGGTCCTGGAACAGGGGAAGATTAATCACGGACTCTGTTGTTAGTCTGAGGACATTTTTTTAATGCCTTCACTTTGATTCATCCGTCCGGTCGGCATGCGGCACCCGCCCGGCATTCCAGGGACCTTGACAGCCTCCCGGTGCTTCTGCTCCGTCTGGGGAGAGACGGGGGCTGCTGACCTGATGCCGCCACGCTGGTGCAGAGGCGAGGGTCCCGAGCCTCGGCAGCACCGCCGGGGGGCCTGGGGGCCAAGAAGGGCCAGGCCTGGTCAGTCCGTGGAGGGGAGGCCAGGGCAGGAGGGCAGGCCGGGAAGTCCAAGCGACGTCCCCGAGGAGCGGGGTGGCGGGCCATTTCCACGAACACCAAAGGGACTGTGACGCCAGGGAGATGTTCCTCTCCAGGAAAACGCAGCTGCGGTCGGGGGCAAGACCCTGTCGGCCGCAGAACCCCTTTTCGATCCTCAGCAAGGCTTCCGGGAGGGCCGGAATCAGTCAACTCACTGGCCACTCGCGTGAACCACCGTTGTCATGCCTGAGATGGCTGGGGAGGATAGAAACTGTAGTCCAATACTTTTGGAAGGCTGGATTTGACCCAACAATGTAGAAGGGCCCACAGTGGGGCTCTTCGTAAGACGGTCTCCTCTGGGGTGCATGTGTGTTTTTTAAATCAGCCCTTCATTCAGAATCATGAGGACTGGAACCATAGTTTTGTTTTAAAACTTAGCAGGCGCCCCTTTGCTTTGCCCCCAGAGCCAGAATTCAGTCCTGGAAGGGTTGATCGAAGGTGAGATGGACCCTTCTGGCAGACGGCGGGGTCGGGGGGCCGGGGGGGGTTGTCGCTCCTTCTGTTCAAGGCAGTTCTGCACCCACCGGGGGGATCAGCAATGCAGCAACTCCTGCCCTCGTCACCGCCCAGCTGGAGGACCGTGCACGTGGCCCTTCTTGGGTCCCTCCTTAAAAGCTACTCAGGAATTACAGTTGGCCCCCGATGCAGCAATCCCATCCTTTCTGGCCCCCGCCACTGGGGGCACGTCACCCCGGTTTCATGGACCCTGCGTTGGCTGGCAGGTGGTTTCTGGTCCAATTTATGGAGCTGTTTTTTATCTCTCTGGCACCCAAGATCTGCAGGAGCACCTGCTCCAACCAGGACGCCCGATCAGTGAAGTCCAGCCGAGGGAAGTTTATCGATCCCGTTTCCGGGAGGTCTTGGGGGGTGGGGGGCCTGGAGTGAGAAGGGGCTGCTTCTCCATGGTGGTGCCAATACTGGAACGGCCCCCAGGCTGCGATCGGGCTGCGCCCCCCGTCCCCCCCTCCCCCGTTGACATTTCAGAAGCTTTCAAAGACATTACTGTTCCAGTCCTGATTTTATCGGGCCATTCTTCATTTTCTGTTCTTTTGTTTGCAGTTTTCTGCTCGATGGTGCTGTTTCACTGTTTTTATAGTCGTGAAATTGTGGATGGTTTATTAGCTTTTATGCCCCATGTGAGCCGCCGAGATTCTCTGGATTGTGGCAGGGTAGAAAGGTGGGAAATGAAGACCAATCCGTCAATCTGGCCCCCTCATTCGTTGCTGGACGGCTGGAAGCCCGCAGGATGCCGATGGACTCGGGGAGGGGCTGCGGGAAAGGAAGGCATGGGGGGAAGGATCCCCACTGCAACATTTTGTTGCCGCGCCCCCATCCCCATTCTGCCCAAGCCAACAAACCTAGAGAGTCCTGTAGCCCCGGACATGTGCGAGCAATCAGCTCGAAATGACGCCAAAGGAAAAACGGCTGGAATAATTTTAGGGCCGTACGTTAATGTTCCAAGGGACAACTTGGATTTCTGCTGTGGTTCCAGCAATGCCATCCTTTATCCTGAATTCCCTTTCTGTTGCCAGGAAAAAAGGGAAGGGAAGGAGGGGAGGGGAGGGGAGGAGAGGAGAGGAGAGGAGAGGAGAGGAAAGGAAAGGAAAGGAAAGGAAAGGAAAGGAAAGGAAAGGAAAGGAAAGGAACGGAAAGGAAAGGAAAGGAAAGGAAAGGAAAGGAAAGGAAAGGAAAGGAAAGGAAAGGAAAGGAAAGGACTGGCTGGTGTGGTGGGGAGCGCTTATATCAGCTAATGGGGGGAGCAGGGCATCCAGCGGCTGGTCCCACGAAGATCGGCTTCCACCGCCAGGGCCGTTTCCAGACACGCTGCTGGCCTGGGTGATGGAAAGGGGCAGGTGGCCGCCGGGCCTTGCTCCCCCTGGGCTTCCTCTCCAGTCTCCCCAGGAGGCACCCTCTGCCCCCCAGCTCGCGGACCCTGTGTGGCCAAGAGGGCCCCTCGGCTGGGGCCGGGCAAGACGCCGCTCCCTCCCAGCCCCGGGTAGCCACTGGGTCCAGTCTGGCTTGGAAGCAGAGCCCGGCGGCTGAAGCTCAGGACCCGCCACGGCTGGACACCCCAGGCTGACCGCTGGCATGGCCCAGATCCCCGGGGTCAGAGGGAAGCTGGCAGCCGCCCAGCCGCAGCCTGGGCGGAAGCCTTCCGGGTGGAGCACCGAGGCAGAGCAAGGATGAGGAGCCCAAAGCCCAACCTCCAGTCCACCGGGCGTGCGTGTGTGTCAAAAAAGTCAGAATGGCACTGAGTCTGCACAGTTGAAGCCTTGTCCCCATTTATGTGCCGTGTAAAAATCTTTTAACCTAAAGTCTTAGCGTTCGAGCTCTAAAGCATCTGTTAAATTAGAAGAGATCTTCAGTACTTGGATAGAATTGACTGTAACTTTTAATCTTGTTCTGTGAATTATCTTGTTCCAAGTACCGCTGCCAGTCTTCAGATGTTGCTCGGGTTTCATGAACCATCTGAAGTTTTTAAGACGATCTCTTACGTTCAATGACTTAAAATCATTTATTGAAATATTGAAAATTCCAGCCTAATTCTATGATGCTCGTAGACCCTCTGTGTATTCACTTATTTCGCCTTCCTGGATTTCTCTCCTTTTATTTTGCCTCTCTTTGTTCTGCAAAATGCTTAATTTTTTAAAAAGCGTGACACTCAGGCCAGATCCGCACCTCATGTCAAGCCCTGGTTTATGTGACCGTAACTGACTGGAGTCCCCCAACGCGCTCAGCCACACACCTCCGTCTGCAGACTGCCCTGGCTGGTTTGTGCACCACACTACGGCCCGAGGCGGAAAAGTCGCCGGGGATCGCTGGCTGGGCATGGCCTCCCTCTGGGGCTCCGTCGGAAGCCGAGATTCGCCTCCTCCTCTTCTGGAGGCCACGTCTGCGCTGCTCAGCCCGTGCCTGCTGGTGCCCCCCATCCTGGCAACGCATGCCAGCGCAAGGTAGCAAACTGAGGCTGGGGCTTCTTTAGATGTGCAAGAATGTGGAGCCGGAAAAGGGAGACCGGCTCTTTATCCATTTCCTTCACCGACACTTAGATGGAATTTTTCCGACTGAGTTCCTTCTCCAGCCTGTTCTGTTCCCCCCTTCTTCGTTTGGGGGGTCTCTTTGAGGCCGTACCCTTGAACGGCAGGCGTTGGCAACAGTGTTTTTGCCTGTGGAGTCCTTGGGGCTCTCTGGGCTCGGCTGTTTTCTTGCAAAGGTTTCATTACCTGGCTAGGTAACGTCTTCAGTGCTGGAATGGAATGGGGTTTGCTCTCTGTTTAATTTTTTTTAAATATATGTTATATATTTAATATACGTTATATATTTTTATCCACACGGTCCCACAGACTTGCCCGTGACCCCTTTCAGTGGAGGAGTGGGGTTAAAATGCTGCCCATAAATAAACTGAGGCAGGCAGGCAGGCAGGCAGGCAGGCAGGCAGGAGAGATGGATGGATGGATGGATGGATGGATGGATGGATGGATAAAAGGAAGGGAGGGAGGGAGGGAGGGAGGGAGGAAGGAAGGAAGGAAGGTTGGTTCTGTGGGAAGAGGAGGAGGAGGAGGAGGAGAAGAGCAACGCCCGGCCCATCCTTCATGCTGGAAGGAGGGTCTGCAAAGCAGCCGCCCTGTGCTTTTAAGAGCTCTCCACAGCCTCAGCTGGCCTCCCTGAAAAGCCATAAACTGAAAGCAATTTAGGCTGAAGTCCAGAAGCAGGGCTGGGGGGGGCGTGGGGGGGTGAAGAGGGAAGAAAACCAGGCTTTTGAGGATGGTGAGAATCCACTTTCCACTGCCTCACCTTTGGCCTGCCCTGGCTCCCTCTTTGCAAGCCAGGATGGGAACTGGAGGCGGGCAAGGGTAGACTGGAACCTTTTCCAGGCATTTGGGATTGAGTTGACAAAGTCCAGATGGATTTGCCTTTATTTTAGGGAAAGGTCTTCTCCCTCTTGGTCACTCAGAGCAGCCACCCAAATCTCCGATTTCTAAAAAGAATCAGGATGGGGAAGATTAATCGAAGGGAAAGAGAGAGAGAGGGAGAGAGAGAAGACGATGGGTTCTGGCATCAAGCCGGAATGGGAGAGCCGGCTTGCGGACCAGGGCTTGCAGCTGCGCCAACTCTGGGTCCCCAGACCCCGGGGCCGCCCCGAGTGGCCTGCCGTTGCGGGTTTGAATACCACAGGGGGGCAAACATGAACTGCATGAGAACTAACCCTGTGAATTGTATTTAACTCACGTTGTAGGAAGGCTGGGCGGCTGGGGTTGTTCAAATTGCTGCTGATCGTCCCTAAAGTCCTTTGGAGTTTGGCACCGGGGTGGAATAGGAGTCAGGAGTCTGGTAGCGCCGTTTCTGACTCACGCATTTTATTAAAAGGCAGACGCATTCGCGTCTGCCTTTTAATAAAATGCGTGAGTCAGAAACGGCGCTACCAGACTCCTGATTTTTGGATCCCGTGCACTAACACAACTCTCCTCCTGCAAGGTCCAGGATATTACCAAGTCGGATTCTGCCCATCCGGTATGAACATTGGCAGAGCACCTGCAGAAGATCCCCCCCCCTTGTTTTTCTTCCTCCAATTTTTCTCCACAAGGCTGATTTCTTGGGCAACTTCCTTTGATTCTTGGCGATTTTGGTTCCAGGGAAGGGGTGGGAGAGAAGAGCGAGGCGTCTGCTGAAAGAAGGGGCTCCTGGGTGGGGCTGGGGCAGGGGTCCTGCCCCTTTTGGCCCCCCCTGCAACGGCCCACGGAGATCGGAGAAGGCGGAGGAGAAAGCCGCGGCTTCTCTCGTCTTCTCTGGCTGGTAACGTGGTTTTTTCCCTCCACTGATTTATGATGGAGTCATTCATCTCGTGATGGTCCTCCCCCAGGTTGGCACAGGTTGGCCAAAGGGGCAGCGCTCGTGAGGGCCACAGGCGGTATTTTCCAGAAGGCCCTGCCTTGGCCCCTGGGAAGGCAGAGAAATGTGACATTTGCCCCCCCCCCCCACAAATCTGCCTTGCCGCTGCTGCTGGGGAGTCGGCCATGCTGGGCCAGGATGGGAAGATTTCGCCTCCAAGGGGCCGCATGTCCCCGGATGGGCATCACTTTGGCTTGCAAAAATCCACCCTAACAGCCCCGCTTGGCGACCAGGAGGGCAATGGAGGAACTTAGAGTCGTGCCAGAGAACAAGAGCCAGCTTTTTGGGTGGGGGAAAAAAGGCTGCTGCATGGCAATAGCGTGTTCCTTCGCATTGAAATGTCAATCCCTAGGCAGATTCATGAGGACTAGAATCTTGCGCTGGTTTTAGGAGAAGAGGACGGGGCTCTGTGCTAGTGCCCTTGTGGCATGGAGAAGTTTCAGCCCCAGCAGCACACAGGGGCAAGGCAGGGGTTTGAAATCTCGGAGCAGCTCCATCCGAATCCTGTTTCCATATTTCATGCTCGAGTAAGCAAAGAAAAGCAGCCGCGGCCGCTTCATACCACACGCTAAGGCAGAGGGTGGTTCCCGCAGCCTCTGAGCCGGGTCTGGTGCGTCGTGTGAAGCCAGCCCCTGGGTCCAGAGCTGGGGGATGAGCAGCGTCTTGCCTGCGGAGGCGACGGTTTGCTTTCGCTGCAGCTCGGATGGGGCGGGAGGACGCCGAGGGTTGCTGCACTTTGCACATCTGTTCCCCAAACATCTGGGCTTCAGCATCCGCCCAAGAGAGGAATAAGCGCGAATGCAGTTTGGGTTTCCTGGCTGCGCCCCATCGGATTGCCAGGACGGGTGTGCACGGACCCCGACTGGTGGCTGGTAGGCACGCGATCGCAGTGCTAGAGAAGCAAATGTTTAGTTTCAGGGCTTCAGTGTGAAGTCCTGGGATCCTCAGAGGCCATCTAGTCCACCCCCTCTGCATAGCAGGGTCTGCTAGAGCTTCTCTGACAGCCTGTGTTTGAAGGCCTCCAGTGCAGGAGAGACTGCTACCCAATGTAAGGGTGGCTTGGGGCAAACGGTGGTGGTGGGGGTCATGTTTAGCAAGCTTGAGAGATCTCTCCTGGAAAAGAGCTAAGGGGTGGAGGCTGCTGCGATCCAGCCCAGTGCAAAGCACACCCCGCTAGGACTTCCTGCCTGCCCAGCGTGCGCCCTGCCTCTCAGCCAGAGACCCATGCTGCAAACAGCAAAGCGCGATGCTAGTCCTCATGCTTCTTGAAACAGGGGCCATAGAACCAGGAGGATCGGAATAATTTCCTTCTCAGGGGGAGAGTGAAACATAAGTATGGATTTTGCATGCATGCAAAAGCTCCTGGGCTCAGCACTTTTGATTTTTATGGCGCAGCAGGAAATTCAGCACCGGCATCAGCTCTTGGGGGCGAGTATGAAGTCTTTGGCTGGGCCAGAGGAGCGGAGAGAGGGAAGGGCCTTGAAGGGTGGGAGGAAGAGCTGCTACCAAGGCAACGGTCAGAAGAGAGGGTCTTGGGCCCAGGCCAAGAAACGAACGTGAGAAAACACTTTCAGACAAGCCCCTCCCTAGTCCACATGAAGATAAAGCACGTTCAGATTTGCTAGATTCTGTTACTTTAGCTGTTCCAATAAAAGTAGTTTTATAGCGCCGGTTTCTTCTTCTGGTCTACCTCGCAGGGCCGACTGCCAGGTGGAGGGTGCTTTGGGGGCAACCTGGTCTCTCCCAGGCCCCAAGGCCACGCCTGCAACCTTTTCCGCAGCCCCGTGCCCGTCAGCGAAACGCTCAGGAAACAGGATCCGCTCTTTCCCCGTGAAAAACTCACGAGAGCCCTTGAGAGAGCGCGTCCCCCTCACGCTGCCAAGAGTTCAGTTAATTTGTGATTACGTTCCATTTAATAAGACAGGCTAAATATTTAAAATAGATTTGTGAGCACTGAGGCCGCAAGATCTGAGCAAAAGCGCGCTTGGCGAGGTCCCGGGGCTGATCAGGTTACGGCGAGCTCCAGATGGAAATGATCAGAGCCCCGTCCCTTCCAGGCGCGGTGTGACAGCGTCAACAACAACACAAACATCAGGAAGGGCATCAAACAAGAGCAGATCAACTCTTGGCTTTCATCCCGATAATTCAATTCCGCCTCTGAAGCAGAAGTAATTGCAAGCTGGTGGCTCGGCTTGGAGGCCGGGTCTCCGTCTGCAGATGACAGGGAATTGGAGGCCGGTCACCCGCAGGAGATGGTCACTCGGGCAGCCAGAGGAGGAGGAGGAGAAGCCACCGCGGAGTGCCAGCTTGGGAAGGAAAGCAGGGCGGCATTCGGACCTCTCTAGGCCACGAGCCCAAGACTCAACAGGGATATCCAAGAAGCCCGTGGCCCTTCAGATGTTGGTGAGCTCCATCAGCCACAGCCTGTATGGCTAGCCATCGGGGACGATGGGGACTGTAGTCCAACAACTGGTGGGACACAGGTGGCAATGAACACCCTTCCGTTCGGGTGATCTGGCGCACCGATCGCCGGGCTGCGCGAAATCTCGCTGAAATGAGCAGGGAGAGGACTATTGGTTATTGGCCGTTCTGTCTCGGCCTACGATCTTCCCGGTGTTGCTGTGGGAAAGAGGGTCCGGGGTGGAGGCTGGGCACCAGGGGGAATGGGCTGATTGTACGAGCTGTCGGCCGGTGGGACCGGCTGCCTCCTGAAAGGGGGCGTTCTCCTTCGCTAGAGGTCTTCAAGCAGGGGCTGGGTGTTCATCTGTCTGCGACGCTGGGGTGGATCCTGCAGCGAGCAGAGGTTGAGATGGATAATCCCTAAGGCAGCATCTCTCAACCGCGGGAACTTTAAGACGAGTGGACTTCAACTCCATGCTGGCTGGGGAATTCTGGGAGTTGAAGTCCACTCGTCTTAAAGTTCCCGAGGTTGAGAAACACTTCTCTAAGGTTCCTTCGAAGTCTAGGATTCTGCATCTTGGACCAGTCTCTCGTTGGATTTTTAAGCCTGCAAGCCATTTTTGACGGATGGCTGGGAAGGTGGGCCCTGCCAGGGGTCCTTCGGGTCTCCCACCGCCCGTTTTCTTCCACTTGCCGTCCGCCGCGGTGAAGGAAGCCTTCGAAACGCTCCAGAGCCTTGCAGAATCTGTTTGCCGGAGGGGAGCAAGTGGGAGGCTTGCGCGAGCCCACTCTGCGCCTCCGGCCTCTATCACACCCCTCCAATGCCGCGAATGAACTTGCGGCCACACGTCTCCAGCCCTGCCGAGCTCCCTGGCGGCAGGAGAGGCCGTTCTTTCATGCTCGCGCAGATCCACCCCCCTTCGATTTATTATCTAGCCCCACCCTCCCTCCCCAGGCTTCCCGGGCGAACTTAATCCTCTTCTCCAACTCAGATCAATAACTCAAAGGAAATGCCAAACGCTTTCCAATTGCCGTTGCTCCGGGAAACTGTTTTTTATTGGTCTATCCACATGTTGGATATATGCGCCCAAAGTCCTGACGACTCTCCCGCGGAGGCCTCCGTTCCGGCCCAAGCCTCTCTTTTCCGCAAAAGGCTCGCTTCTCTGAAAGGGAACCTGGAGGTCACTTAGTCTCACCCGTTGCCCCCACGCAGGCATCTTCCCTTGTCGGCTTGTTTGTTTGATGCTGGGGCTGGAGGTCTCACAAGGTACAAAGCCCAGGAGATCAAGAAGATGAAAAGCAAATCTCAGAAGTTGTGAAAAAGAAAAAAGAAAAAACTGGGAGCAGAAACAGAAATCGGAGGAGCCAGATTTGGAATTCTGCAGGGATTTTAAATGAAAATATTTGCAAGAAACCCAGCTGAATAAAAAGTTTGTGTCTAACGCTAAAAACTCGACCGAGTTACATTTAGATGCAAACAATCCTGTTCCAAGGGCTTCAGAGACAAAAACAAACACTTCTTAGTGTTTTGAATCTGGGCCAGCTCAAATTTTTGGGTGGCCTTGATGGAAATGGAGACGTCTATTTATTTGATTTCTACACTGCCGTCTCCCGGCAACTCTGAAATCAAGCTCAAGGAATCAACGTTTCAGCTCCTTCTTTGGGGTGGGGGCAATGGAGGGGGTCAGCCGCTGGGGGTTGTTTCCTCTGACACCTTCGGCCACCTGCAGCCTCCTTGGCTGCTCACCCCTCCCCGCTGGAAAGAGCCCCCCTCCTGTCCCTTGCACTGAATGGAAATGTGGGAAGCCAGAGAGGCTGGCCCCAGGAAGGAGTGGGGGGGGGGGAGGGAGGCGTTTCCACTTCCAGCTTCAGAAAATCCTGGGGTCTCTTTCCTGCCCCCCCCCGAAGAATGCCACCTTTGGTGTCACTGACGTGGTATATCATCTGTCTGTGTGCGGGTGGGTGGGTGAGGACTCCAGAAAACAGGGAATTTCTCAAAGCATCAGAGGAGCCACAACAAAGAATAAAGGCAGGTTTCTGGCCAACACCAGTAGCTGCTAAGCAAACAGCTTAATGCAAACCAGGCAGAAAGAGGAGAGGAAGATCAGAGCACGAGGGGAGAGGAGAAGGCCCAGCGAGGTTTGCCTCCGGGGGCAGGTTCCTTCTCCTCGGGAAGCCGGCTCTAGTTTCCCGAAAAGGAGCAGAGCTTCGCCCACCAGTTTGCACCACTCAGGAACCGGCTCGGCTCGGGATCAGTGGGAAGTCCGGATGCCAGCTTGCGGCTTACATCTTGGGTGCCCAATGTGGTGCTTGCGGGTGCCAAAGTGCCCAGGGGAAGCTGTGCTGGTGCCCAATGGACTCTAGGCAGCCTGATTTTACTTTTATTTTTGAAAATAATTCCACTTTTGGGGGAAAAATGCCCCCAGAACTAGCCTGGGCAGATCGGAGGGTCGGCCGGCAGCATCATCATCATTTTCCTTTCCACTGTGCACGGTGCCACGTCGTGCTTTCTCGGCGGCCCCAGCCTTGTTGTATGGCAGCTTGTTTTAATTGTTTTACCAAACTGTTCTTTCCCCAGATGTTTTCTTGTTCCTACTTTTGGGGCTTCTAAAGAAACAGCGCTGTAAACATGGAATAATAAACAAATTAATCACCAAACACATTTCCAAGAAGCGATGGCGGCGTAGCTGGGCTTGGAAAGGTGCCCCCGCCTGGGAGGAAGGCAGAGATAAACTGGGTGGCCAGAGAGCACCCGGGGGACTGGAGGAGCACCTCCCTGGCCTTCTGCTCAGTGGGCGGGGCGCAACAGGCCACACCCACCCCACCAGCCATTTTGTGAGAGTGCCCGGGACCTGTTCTCAGCATTCCAAACTGCCGAGCGGGATTGCAGGCCCACCTCTTTGTTCCGGGCACGCTGTAGGCATCTTTGGACCAAAACGTCTTGTTTGTGGAAGAAATAAATACCCCTACCTGGAAAGTGTAAGGGTCAGAGAGGAGGAGAGAATCCCAAACCAGCTGTGCTCGTCTCGGGATGGGGCAGGGTTTGGCCTGGCTTCACCCTGAGTGGTGCAGTCAGGTGTTTTCCAGGTGACACTGGCAATTCCAGCTTCGCATAAAGCCGAGTGAGGGAAGAGCCCTCTCTGAGCGCCAGGCCTGTGTGGCGCGAGAAGAGGCCCGCAGTGGGAGGAGGCTGGTCCGGTTCTCCAAGGGCCTTCCTCCTCCTCCTCCTGCTCCTCCGTTTCTCCAAGAGGCCAAGACGTCTGAGTGCAGCTTCTGATGACCTGATCGGTGACTCATGCAGAGAAGCCGCAGGCAGCCTCTTTCAGAGGCGGCTGGCCTTCCCTGCACCAGAGCCTCAGTCCCATCTAGGCAGAGCTCTTCACGCCTCGACCGGTCCACGCAGCAGGGCTGTTATTCGTGCAGAGAAGCCTCAGGGTCCTCGGGGGTCTCTCTGTGTGAAAAGAAAACCTCTTACCACCGGGACCCCCTGACCCCCCTGGCTGCAGGGAGGCAGGTCTGCCAGCACTTTTAGGACGTTGCTCAGTGGCTCTTCTCGGCAGGCTTTGAAAGATCCAGATCGACTAATCCGTTTCAAGCTCCTGCTTTCAGCAAAGCGACGGAGATCAAGCTGAGCTGTTTGGTGGAGTGGCTGCTGATTCTCTCCGGGAGAAAAAGTCTCCGTAATATCTTTCAGGTGGACAGTAACCGCCCCTTCCCCATCTGGAAACCTCCTTTCCATGGGACAGCTGGAAAGTCTTAATGGCCAACATCTGCCTGGGATAATTGGCCAAGAGAGAGACAGGATGGGGTGGATCCTGTCACCCTTCTGGAATGAGGAGATGAGTCAACACACAGGAGCGATGCGGAAATCCAAGGACTGATCTGGCTCCGCAGAAACGGGCAAAGAGAGGAACGGCTTCAGCAAAGAGACTCATGTTTAATGGCAGGCGGGGGGGGGGGGGGGGACACCGGCAGCAAAACAGTTTGCTTCTTCTGTCCCAAGCAGCTTGGGAAGAGAAAGCACGGGTATCATGCATTTCAATGCAGCTTGATGATGCAAAATTAACTATAGTGCACTCCTCCCTCTGTCTCCCCCCACCTCCCCCCCCCCCCACCAAGAGGGAGAGAGGGCGGAAGTAGATATGGATGCCAGCTCTGGAAGACAGCTCCAGCACAAGTGATCCAGCATTTGAACAGACACACAGACAGGTTGGCACGAGGTCTGTATACATTTGATCGCTGTTTCTGGCATGGCTGGAGAATTTCAGGTGTCAGGAGTATCCACAAAGTGGGGTCAAAAAAGTGAAGATGGTGGCTGTGACTGCATGATCGACCACATTCAGAGGGGTGCTGTGAAGATCGTGAAGGGCCTGGAAATCAACTCCTGTAAGGGAAATTGAAGCATCTGGCGATGTTAGTTTATAGAACAACATATTGGGAGACATGCCTGGGGTCTTCAGATATCTGGAGGGTTGTTCACAAAACAGAAAGTGGATTTATCCTATTTTGCTGTGTTCCTCAACCTTGGGAGCTTTAAGATGTGTGGACTTTAAGATGTCCACACATCTTAAAGTTGCCAAGGTTGAAAAACACTGAGCTGAACTGCGTAAACTACAGAAAGCTGTGAGTCTATCCCGGTTCCTCCCCTCACTTCCCCCTTTTCCAAGCTAAAATGCCCCCTGATGTCGCTGTATCTTTTCCCTGGAAGAAATTCGCTCACCCAAACCATCCTTTGGTGACGCTGCCGGAGGACAGCCCTGTTAGTCTATGGTGGCAAAGATCAGAATGATCTTGGTAACATCTTTTTGGACTCTCACGAAAGCGTCTGCCTTTTAATAAAATGTGTGAGTCAGAAAAAGTGCCACCAGGTCATTTCTGATTTTCCCATCCTTTGGAGAATTGGGTTTGCCTTCTGCAGTCCTGTGTGTGTACACATGCGCGCGCACACACGCAGAGACCACCGCAGGGGCCCGAACGCTACCCGGAATTGCCTGTGCAGCTGGACTGTGGATTTAAGCACATGGCAAATGTTGTTTCCTTTCCAAACAACAGAATCGGTGGCAACATCTTATCTCCTTTTTCCCCCATTTTCTACCGTGCGTTGAATGGATGTCTTTGATTGGGGAGCGTGGCGCCACAAAGCCACCCTTTCTACATGCTTCTTTCGGAAAAAGAAAGTCTGTTTAGCAAAGCAACTGCAACTTTAACTTGTAATGTTAACCATCTGGCTGAACCGTCTTTGGAGAGATCGTCATCTTTGTTTATATTAAGGTTGCAATCCAATCCTTGGTTCTTGGGGATAATCCCTGTTGAACTAAGTGGGGTTTGCAGCTGAGCAGGGGGCAGTGTCAATGTTGGAGAGGTGAAGGGCCCCCCACCTAACAGTTGAAACCATCTCCTTCTTTCTAAGAACCGGGGTGTATTCACACAACCCTCCAGACTCAGCAAATGGGGAGCTGGTTCGTAGGCAGTCCGGGGGAACCCAGGGCGTGGCTTCGCACGCCGGGCAAGCCAGACCTGAAGCCATCGTGTGGTTGCAGGGTTGCGTAATGCAGTCGCAACATCCCAGTTGCACACGGCTAAGCTGGGTTCAGAGGTTCAGGAGCTGCTGCATTCAAACTTCTGTTTAATACAGTGGACTGTAAGGTTATGCAATAACAAAGCAGCTATTCTGTGATATGCTGCAGAAGATTAACCTGGTGCTTAATCAGTGGATAGATGTATTCCCTCTCTGTGACCCCCCCCAACAAAATAAGCCCAGGAAGTTTCTGTGGCAGCCAGTAAATTTGAACCCAGTTCTTACAACTCAAACCGGGCTTTTCTTTTGCGTTTAGAAACAGAAATTCCTCAGAGTAGCAGGATTTCCCCACCTGACTTTTCTCATTTCCCTTTCCGCTAAGTTCTCAAGTGTGGGTGGGGCAGATTCACAGTAGATCCCTCTGTGAGCCTGAGGGCTCAGTGGAACCTCCACTTTTGGAAGCAGTCTACCTCCCAACAGCGTATCCCAAAGTCTGCATGGAGAATTTTGATTGCCTCCCTTTAAGCCCTAGGCACTAAACTAGAGGGAGCTTTGCAGTATCTGTGGGAGAAGCCTGCTGACATCTCTTGCGAATTTCCCTTACTTCTCAAGAGCCTCTGAGCATGCACTGAGTACCGTCACTAGAGCCAGCCCTTGCAGGTCTGCTGGCAAGAGGTAAGGATTGCCAGATATGGACGTGGGTCGCGCCTCACCCCCTTGCCCTGTTCCACCCCTCGGTCCCCACCTTTACCTGCAGGGGAGGCCCCATCTCTTCAGCAAGCTGGAATTTGTTTGAGGGCTGATGAGTCAAAGGCAAGTGGCAGCTGGACTGGGTCCCCAGGTGAGGTGGGGGAATTCAAAGGGTCTCAGGAGGATGGGATCCAGTCTGCTGCAGGGTGCAGGGCCACCAGTGAACCCAGGGCCCACGAGGCTGGGCCAGAAGCTGCCAGTGAATGCTCCAGGATGCTTCGCACACAGCTGAGCCGTGGCACCACCAAAGCAAACCCCTTGGCGCACACCTGGTGCATGCAACGTGGCAAGTGCCATTTTGTACGTGATCTCCCTGCTTGGGTGGCCTGTATTTTAAGTTGCAGTTTTCTGATTAGCATCTCCGAACAGCAGTACAAGAGGTGCCAAGTGCAAGAACTGAGTCGGAGAGGGGTGGGGGTGGCGTGTGTCACCTTCAGTTCCTGCATGTCGACACTTACACCCTGCCTGCAGCTTCTGCCGTTTACTGAAATGCGTTCGCTGGAAAAGGTGCTACCGGACTCCCGATTTTTCCAAGGAAAGAGGCAGATCCTGTGAAAAACTGTAGAAGTTCTGCCCTTCTAAGCACGTTTTCTGGACCTACTGGAGATCAGTGCAGCGTGGCCTTCCCACCTTGCAGGCCTATAACAGTGTTTCTCAACCTTGGGAACTTTCAGATGGGTGGACTTCAACTCCCAGAATTCCCCATCCAGCATGGGAATTCTGGGAATTGAAGTCCACCCGTCTTAAAGTTCCCAAGGTTGAGAAACACTGCACGTCATCATTGATTTCTTCCTTGGCTTTCCCAGGGGTTGTGACTCTCTCTGGGGTGAGAAGGAAAATCTGCATATGTCCCAAATGCCATTGTTACAATGCATGTTTATCTGCCTTGCCAGGAAAGGCGCATGGCACGTGAGAAAGCTGGGATACAGGCCCAGTGGCTGCAAAAGACCCCCCCCCCGTGCATCTTGCTAAGCCCCCTCTCAATAGCGCCCACTTCTCGGGGGACCCTCGGTGGCCTCTCTCCCGACCAGCGTCAATGCCCTGGAACGGCTTGGCTGGGCTGCCCCTTCGGTTCCCCTCCCTTCCTTCTGGACGAGGGTAGCTTCCTAGAGGGCAGAGACCTGCAACGTAGCCGGATCGGAGGATGCAGTCCCAGAACCGCCAGGCGGAAGGGGCGCCAGAGGCCATCCAGTCCAGCCCTGCTCAGCACCGGGGGCCCGACGGGGTCGGGTCCAGCCTTCGCTTGGCGCCGCGCTCTCGGGCTCCCGCTCCTCCGACTGCTGGGAGGCTTTCCCGAAACCTCCCGGGGAGTCGCTCTTCCTCCCTCCCTCCCTGGCTACACTGGCGGGTCGGCGGGGGGCCGCAAAGGGCCAGGGCGACCTCCAGGCGGGCGGGGGGGCGCCCGGGGCATGCCGCGGGTCGGAGGTCTAGGCGGAGGCTCTCGCCCGCCCGCTCTCCGGACACCCGGCCCCGCTCGGGCTCCCGGAGCCGCCGCAGCCTCCGCCCGGGCGAAACCCGACACCCGCAGCCCAGCGGCGGGGGGCGGGGGAGGGGCCTGCGGCCACCCCACCCGCCGCATCTCGGCCGGCGGCTGACACTTCTCCGCGCCCCGTCCGCCGCCGCCGCCGCCGCCGCCTGGGGGGCGCGATCCGACCGGCGCAGGGGTCCCGCCGCCGCCGCCGCGCGCTCGCGCCTGCCCTCCTGCGCCCCGCGCCCTGCCGGGCCGGGGGCGCGGCGCGGGCACCCTGCCGAGGGGCGATCCGGAGCCGCCTCCCTCGGGCGCCCGCTCGAGCATCGCTGCGCCGGCGGGCCGGGAGAGGCGGGCCGGCGCTGGAGCGGCGGAGGGCGCCGGGCGAAGGAGCCCCGCGGGCCGGCGCCGGAGTCCCCCGCGGCCGGGGCCCGGAGCCTTCCGGACGCAGCCCCCGCGCAGCCCGGAGCGCCTGGCCGCCTCGCCGCGCGGGGCCCCAGGATGAGTCCCGGGCGCCGGGCCGGCTTGGATTCCGCGCGACGGCGGCGGCGGCGGCGGCGGCCGGGAGCCGGGACCGGGTCCCCCGGGGGGGCCATCTGAAGGCGGCCCGCGTGCCGGCGCCATGACGCCCCCCGTCCGCGGGCCCCCGCGCGCCTGGGCGTGAGTCTGGCTGCTGGCGCGCCGCTCGGGAGGCGGCTTTTGCGCGCTCGGGGTCCGCCCGCCGCACCCTCCTCGCCCGGGCGGAGGGGCGCGCTGCGCAGGAGCCCGGGGGAGAGCGACGGGCCGGCGAGGTAAGGCGCGTCTCTTGCTCCCGGGGCCGGGGAAGCGGGAGGCGGCCGGGGCAGGTGGGAGGAAGCGGCGGATGCGGAGGGGCCTGCGGGTCCGGGCGGGGCGCCCCTCCTGGCTGGGGCCCGGCTCCCCAGGGGCCTCGTCTGCGCGCCCGGAACATCTGGAGCCGGTGCCTTGGGCGTGCCATCTCCCGTTGCCCAAGCTGTGCAGAAACAGCCCGGTGGCTTTTTAAAAAAGGGTTCTGGAGCCCCGAAAACGCTTCCCCAAAAGGCATTTCCAGGACAGGCGAAACATGTGGCTGCGTTCACACAACATGCTAATTTCAGATCCTTTAAAAGTGGGTTAATTACCTTTGGCTGCTGGGCCCTGCCTTTGGACCCATCCAGGCGTTGGGCGGTCCAGTATTGTGCCAACCCAGGCATGGGGTGAATTTATTTATGAGGAAGTTGTCTGAACACAGCCTGCCAGTTGCCGCCTGGGACCTCTTGGCCTCCGGGTGCGGATTGGGTCCTTCTTGGGCATGTGGGGGTGCGTCTCCAAGCGCTTATGCCCTCCCCAGCCTAACAGATGACGAAATGCTTGGGAATTCTTCCCTTCTTTGATTCTGACATTTGGGGAAGGGGCCGCACCTCCCCTCCTGGCTGGGCCAGGTGCTTCCAGATGAGCCCCTCTTATACGTCTGCCTCCACTGTGAGATGTTGCAGAAGGTCCAAAAAAGGGTTTACGGACGGCCCAGATCTTGTTTTGTATTTTCCCGCCCTGTCTCCAGTGTCTTTTCTTTCCTAGAAAATTGGGGTGGGGGTGGGAGGCAGACTAGCGCAGCCCCTTTTGATCAGGGGTGCTCCTTCGGAGAAAGGGAATGATTGCTGTGCTGCGAATAGCCAGCTTTGATCTTAGATTTCTGTGCTGTCCAGACTTGGCTAGAAAATCTGTTCCAGCAGATCCCTGCTGCAAATTCCTCTGGAATTTAAATTAATTAACTAATGAATTAGAATCCCATATTTCTGATATCCAGGGTAACTACCAGAGAAAACTTGCAAGAGCAGGAATGACATTGCCCACATATTTTAGCAAGATTAAACACACATGCGTACAGAACCGCAGGCACAAGAGAGTCAGCGTTAGGCTCATGTTTTTGTGTTAGAGGTTCGGGGCAGAGGGAAGGCATTTACCTCCAGAAATCATCAGGGTCGTCCACTCAGTCCTTTTGAGCCTGTTTTCCCTTTGTTCCCTGGAACGATGTGCCTTTCCCTTAAAATCGTGCTGCTGGCTATTTTCAACGAAGTTGTGGTTACAAAGAGGGAAAACAATGTTTTGGTTTTAGAAATCTGCTTTCTTTAAACAGTGTCTGTTATATAATGCTACGTCTCTGGAACTTGCAACTCTTGTTCAGTGCTGGTTTGCTAGAAAGGCAGGGGTAGGATTTGGGGGCATTTGAGTTTATTACAATATATTTCTGTGGCAGCTGCCCCGTGGTGCTGCATAAAGTAGGGGATTGAAGTGAGGCGGGATGTACGGGGGCAGCAGACCTCGCCCTGTGGCCACGCAAGATCTTCTCGCCCCGGACCAGTTCAGGAGAACCTCAGTTGCAGGTGGATCTCTTAAGGCCCCTTGCTCCAGATGGATCAGGGGGAGGTCATTCGGGTGCACAAAATCCATGCCAAACTCTGAATCCTTACCCCATGAGAGTCGGCGGTTGGTATCTGCTGGTGCCCGGCCAGCAAAGTCTTCTTATTCTGCTTTGCGGCTAAGCTCAAGTGCTTGAAAAACAAAGTTATTAAATTGTTTAGAGTTTTGTCTCTGATGGAGGGGGAAAAGCCATCGAAGAAATATTTCAGCTGGTTTTGTGAATCAGAGGATTCTCCCTTTCAAGGCCCTCTCCCTCTCCCTGTCTGCCTGATGGATGGGGCTTCGGCTGTAAATATCGCCAGTTGCTCACTCCTCTGCAGAGTCACTGTTGGGCACCGCCGGTGCGTGGGTCTTATAAACTTTTACTGCATTATAGTTTCAAGTGCCTTGCAGAAAGGTGGCGGACTCTTGCCAAGCAAAGAGCTTCGCTAGAAGAAGGGGGTCTGTTCTGCATGCCCCCCTCCCCCTGCTCCCCCGCGCAGGGCTTGGTTGCCCGTTCTCTCAAGCCGTTCCTGCCGGACGGGTCAGTTCTGTGCCGTGAGGGAACCGAGGAGAAAGGAAGTTGGAAGAGGAGGCATCTGACCGAGTGGCGCCGATCCGGTCTTGCCCCTTCACATCAGTTTAGGCGCGGAGGTCGGTCTCTGCCCCGGAAACATTGAGGTCAACCTGTTGCCCGTGTGAAGCAGGGTTCTTGGAGAGCCCCCTCCCTCTGCTCCAGGGACCAGAGAGGCAGGCGACTATTCTGGAGATGGACAGCTCGGGCATCACCACATCGTTGCTGGTCCTGCAGATGCTCTCCTCGGGCCCATGCGCTCCAGCCCGTTGGGCCAGCGGCAGGGAATTAAGGGAGTTGTGGTCCAAAGCCTAGCCCTGTGGTGAAGGTTCGGAGCAGGGCCCTCCCCTCCTCACTGTCATGAGAACGGAGGCGCCCGCGCACACCCCGGCATTGAATCACACCAGGCTGATGGGCCTGGCCACGGATGACTTTAGTGCCAAGAAAAGCGGCCGGAGTCCATTATGCAAATTGGGGGAAATGTGCTCAACTCCCGGTTTTGCATAATTCTGGCTTTCCTCATTGCGCGCCGGAGCTCAGTGTACAGCAGAGCCCTCCTCCCTCTTGTGGGAGATCTCAAATTAATGACCCTGGCTTCTTAATGTGCTTCTGGGCCTCTTTCTCGCGGTTGTTGCTGCACATTGTTTGAAAGACAGAAAGGAAGTTTGCAAGGCGGTGAAGTTCTTAAATCTGCTCCTAACCGGGCTTGTCTCCTGGGGACCTCAGGGGCACATCCTGGGCTCTTCTCGGCCACGGGGCAGCAGCAATTTTGGAGATTTCTTCTTTGCCCACCCTCCTGGATTCCCTGGTGCTCTCCCATCCAAGGCCTGTCCAGGTTTAACTCCACTTAGCTTTCCGGAGATAGCCGAGTCAGCTGGGCACGCCACCTGTTAGGCCAAAAGCAAGCTGGTGGTTGGTTCAGATCCGTAAATGGGGGCATGAAATCCATCCTCCATGACCAGGTCTCACACTGGAGACCAAGCAGCCACGTTCTCTCCTGTCTGTGGCCGCAGGACCTAATGGATGAGATGGAAATGCTGACTACGAGAAGAACGTTTTCCGCAGGAATGGTGGCTTGGCCCTGCAACAGATAGTGGGGTTTCCTTTCAGCATCTGGGCAGCTGTTGAGAGCAGATATTGGGGTTGCAAAGTTCACGTGCTGAGAAGGGCATGGGCTAGATGACCTCCGGGCCCCTTTTTCGGCTTTGGTGTCTTCAGCAAAACCTGGTCTTAGCTCCTCGTCTGCCATATTTTTCTATAAAGTTTTATAAACGTGGGAAGTGCTTCTCACCCCCCCCTTCTTTGTTCAGATGAGCAGGTCTGGCTCCCTCACCAGTCAGGGCCTCCTTCTTTTTCCACCTCCCCCCCCCCCGAAAAACTGGCAAAAAAGAAGCAAAGGTTTTGCCAATGGCTGCATTAACTGGTCAGAGAAAATCTTGGCAGCTTGGTTCGTCCCAGCTCGGATTCTATGTCTGTGCTGGCCGGGGGAGAGCTTACATGGGTGGGCCCATCAAGTTGATTTAGGGTGCGCTGCATAGCGGAACCCAGAAAACAGATTAATTTAGGGATCAGGTTGGATGGGAGGTGTGAAACCCAGGAAATTGGTCTGCTAATCCAGAAGAGGCCATTAGAGGTTCTGGGGATTCTGCTCTAGATGGTGCTTTATACGCCAAAGCGGTGGTTCTCCCTGAGAACCTTTCAAGGGGCCCCGGCGTCACATAAATAAATAAATAAATAAATAAATATTTTACGATTTCTCGGTTTTAATTTCTACTACAGTAAATATGGATAGATAAAACCCATATACTGTAAACCAAAGCTCTTTGGGGTCCTCGATTATTTTTAAGAATGCAAAGGGGTCCTGAGACAAAAGTGTCTGAAAATTGCTGCTCTAAAACAGTGTTTCCCAAGTTTAAGATGCGTGGACTTCAACTCCCAGAATTCCCCAGCCAGCATAGCTGTTGAAGTCCAGCATAGTTGAAGTCCACGCATCTTAAACTTGGGAAACACTGCTCTAAAGTATGTAAGTATACCTTAACTTACTTTCTAAGCAATGAAGTTACTCAGGGGTTATTTGTGGGACTGCTTGCCCCCCGTGGCTTCTGCCCACCCCACCAGATCCAGCAGGGAGGGCGTGTCCTGGATCCCTCCCATCAAACAAAGTCACTTGTGGGACCCCGAAGTCGTGCCTGCCTTGTGGCGGACCCTGCCCTGTGCCGCAGTGCCCCTCCAGAGATCGAGAGGCCCTGAAGCGGTTAGCTTTGTGCCAGGCTCTGAAGACCTCCTGGCATTCGGGCTAGGAGTCTGGGCAGACCGTGCCGTGGATGTGTTCCTGCTGATTATTGCTTTTACCTCGAGCGTCTTGGGTCGTTGCAGGCAGTGGTGGTTCTCATCCTTGCGCTGCTGTGGGATGGGCAGGAAAATAAATATTCAGCCCCGGCGTGCAGCCTTCGCCTCGTCGGCTTCAGCCGCACCTGGCCAACTCTGGCCCGGGTTCGGCCACCCGGTGATTTGGTTGGCTGGATTTTCTCCAGGTTCATCCCCACGACCAACGCCCCTGATGTTGGCGAGGCCAAGGGGGGCCAACTGGCTGAGCCCTCTGGTGGGTTTCCAAGGCTGGGGGGCCTTGCAACTGGCTCTCCCCAGCTTTTAGACCAAGACCTTCGCCCTGTGGGGCAAATTGCTCTGGTTCTGGCATCAGTCTATGGATGAAAAAAAAACCCTCCCGTAATTGTCATGCAGCTGTCTTTAAATCTCAGCGTGCATATGGTTGCAATATCCACATTTTTCTGCCTCAGTGAATGTTTGCCATCTCTCAGCTGAGAATAGGAGGGCAGCATGCTAAGAATTCAGATGCAAAGAATAACAGGCCAGAGCTGCCCTTCCCTCTGATGTGGGGGGGGGGTCGTCCCAAACCTCAGTGGAATCTCTTTCCTGTCCTGTTAAGAAAGGGCGGGGGGGGGGTAACTTCCACTATTCCAGAAAGAAAGCTCTTCCTTTGGGAAGGGTGTCCTTAATGCATTGTTTCTCAACCTAGGGGACTTTAAGATGTGTGGACTTCAACTCCCAGAATTCCCCAGCCAGCCAGAATTCTCCCAGAATTCTGGGAGTTGAAGTCCACACATCTTAAAGTCCCCTAGGTTGAGAGACACTGCCTTAGGGCTTCCCTTTCATCCTCCATTGAACCCCCCCACCCAAAACTTCAGGATGCTTAGAGATTGTAGCAAGCTGGGAGGGAATTTGGGAAGGGAAGGGATACCAGCACGAATTCCCCATTTTGCTTCCTTCCAGAAATACCTTCAGTTCCTCCAGCCGTGATTCGCTCAGCTCCCCAGTAGTGCAATTCTGTGGGTCGGCCCGGGAAAGGCCATGGCATTAGGCCCTTGAGAGCGGCTTCAAGAGGACTTCAGAGGGTGACGCAGATTGGGGGAGCCAGAGCCCCCCGGCTGAGTGGGATGCAGGGCTGAACACGCTGTTGGGCATCGCTTTGCATTGGGAAGGGTGACCTCCCAGCCGCGTGATATGCTGATGTGGCTGGCATACATGTCTTTTTTTCAACATGCATTCAGCCTTTACTTGCACACTTTATTTTTCTTTTTGGCTTCAAGGGTACCTGGAAGGAAATTGTGCCTTTCACTGTGGCAGTTTCCTGGGGCTGAAAAAAGAGGTCGGGGAACCTGCACATGACTTCTGATGCTTCAGTCTGATATTATAGAGCAGCGTTTCTCAACCTTGGCCCCTTTAAGATGTGTGGACTTCAACTCCCAGAATTCCCCAGCCAGCCGTGCTGGCTGGGGAATTCTGGGAGTTGAAGTCCACACATCTTAAAGGGGCCAAGGCTGAGAAACACTGATTGAACAGGTGGGGCTACACGGTGTGCCTTGCTGTTAAGAAAGCTGATTCCACCACGAAGCCGCGGCGCATCACTGACCACCAGGCTGAGCTGCTGGAGCACTCCTTGCATTTTGACACCGCTCTTGCCCCCGAGGCAGGCGCCCTCAGGAAGACGTTCTTGGGGCTCCCCAACCTCCCTCTGCCCAGTTCAAACCATACCGGCTCCCCAGTCCAGCCCAGCGCCCTTTTTCTAACGCGAAGCCAACCAGAGATTCTGGAGATCTTGAGCGAATAAATGGCACGCTGTCCTCAGAGGCAGACTGCTCTTGAACATGCAGGTTCTGGGTGCCTCGGGGTGGTGGAAGGGCCTTTCCTTCTCAGCTTTAAAAACATCAGCCAGTGTCCACGTGCGTGTGCCTTCGAGTCAGTTTTTGATTCCCGGCGGCTGCCTGGACTAGTCCCTGCAGTTTTCTTGGCAACATTTTTCGGAAGCGTTTGCTTCCTTCCTAAGGCTGAGAGAGAAGGGTCGGCCCAGGGTCACCCAGCCGGCTTCGTGCCTAAGGCAGGACTCGAACTCACGGTGTCCCACTTTCTAGCCTGGTGCCTTAGCCTCTCCACCAAACAGGCTCTCTCCTATAATGGGACCGAGACTTACATTAAAATATTCTTATTTATGGGCTTGACACATTCTGCTAAGCCACAAAGAAGCCACAATTGGATGGGTTCTTTCGGCGTGCCAAGCATCAGCCGTGGCTGGGTGGACCAGCTCATTAAGCCCAAGCCAGCCACTCCTACGACGGCTTAGCAGGTTGTGCAAACCGGCTTTTGCTGCAGCAGAGGGTTTCTGGGCTCTCTGCGGCGCCGGTTTGGCCCCCTTTGCCTCCCCTCTGGCTCTGGGCATTTGCAAGAGGCCAGCCGACCATGGGGCAACCCTGTGCTGCCTGTCTGATGCACTGTGGATCGGGTGATGCCCCACCAGGGCTGGGATGGGGGGAGTTGCAGAAGAACATCTGGAAGCAGCCTTTCCATGTTCATTCGACAGATGTTTGAAACGTTCAAGGGCCCTGTCTTTTTTTAACCGCCTCTTTATTGCTGTGAAACCAGCCATGTTTATAACAGGCCAGCAATGTGATTGGCGCTTGTGGCGCTTAAAAAGTGACGAGACGGTGTGAAGGGCTGGCAGAAGCAGAAAGAGGCGGGCGAGTGGGAGGTGAGGAGTCCTACGGCCACCTTTGCCATCTTCACAAAGCCGTAGAATCCCAGGGTTGGGGAGGACCTGAGGTCTTCTAGTCCAACCCCCTGCTAGTTAGTTCGGATGGGCTAGAAGTCTGATTTTCCTTATGTATGTAACTGGTAATTGAAGAATGGCTAAATAAATAAAGGAACTTTTAAGCTGTTTCTTACTTATGTGAGTGGTACATGTGGAGCGTGAGTGATAGCTGGAGAGGGGAGAGTGATCTACAGACCACACAAAGGGGAATGAATGAGAGGTATACATCAGTCAACCCTGGGGCTGAAAGGGGCCTGGGGGGTCCTCTAATCCAGCCCCTGCCCAGGGCAGGCGTCCTCTGACCGTCACAGACAAAGGGCTGTCCGGCCTTTCCTTGAGACCCTCCGTGATGCCAGGCGGGAGGCTGGTCCACCGCTTCCCGCCTCTCACGGACAGGACAGTCCTCCTCCTTTTGAGACGGGGTCTCCTCTGCAGAGCTCCCCCTCGCCGCCCCTTGTTTTCCCTTCGGGGGCTCTGGAGAAGAACCCCCCTCCTCTCCCCGGGAGATCCCTCCATGGACTGGAGGGCCGTTTTCCGGTGGCCTCTTTCGCCCTCCCTTCTTTGGGCTGAACGGATCAAGTCGCTCTTCCTCGGAGTTCGCCTCCGAGCCCCTCGCCATGTGGTAGGTGTGGTAAACAAGGGAGCTGGCCTTGATGGAGGGAGGCAGGGGCTTTGGCCTTGGCAGTGATGGAGCCCCCATGAGTCCAGCTCCCGCATCCTTTCTCGCTACACCAGAAGGCTGCTGGACGGAGGGACAGGAACAGAGCTTGAGAAAAGGCGGGTCTATACGACGACCCCACAAATAAATCACGTCGGACTCGGTTTTTAACCAGCTGACGTTGATTCCTCTGTTGAAATTCTAGAGCTGTAGAATTTCTGCCTCAAGCGCCATCAATCCGCTGTGAGCTCTCTAATTCCCCCCAAAGAAAGTCCCCAATTTCCCATTGTCCTGGTTCTGAGTAAGCCACAGATTGCGGCAAAAACCTTGGAAGCTCATTTTCCTGGACGCAGAGTGGAGTCCGGCCAGAGATTAGCTGTGTTTCCACAAGGTGCCAGCCCCGAGGACTTATCCGATCCTAGCTCGAAGTGCCGGATGTCCGTGGTCCCTGGCATTGCCTCAGGGCAGAGCATTAGGCTCAGCTCACCTTGAATGCGCAGCCCCTGCACTTCCGAAGTGGGGCTGAGAAAGGTGCCGGCCAAGGGGGAGATGATTCGGCTGTTCTGCTCTGCTGCTTTGAGCTGGGCGGCCCGTAACCCTGGCCTGCCCCTGTTTGCCTGCAGAAAGTGCCCGGTTCTATTTTTGGCATTTCCAGGCAGGAGGGTTGGGGAGGCCTGAGAGCCGCGTTCAGCACTGTGGACTCTGTTGAATCACACGGAGCCACCGGTTAATTCGGACAAAGGATGTGGGCAGTCAAGGAAAGACCTGAATTTGGTGGGGGAGCTTTGCTCCTGCCAGGGCCCAGCAGGACGGCCACTCTCCGGCCCCATCTGCGGATCTACGCAGGTGTGACAGGGTCTTCTGCCGTGGGGTGTTTGTGTGAGAGAGAGAGGGAGAAAGATGCAGCAAATCTGGAGCAGGTGCCATGAGGATCCGGGTCAGACTGCCAGCTCAGGTTTGTAAAAATCTGGAGGCGCACCAGGTGTCAGAAAAGGGTTGGAATTTTGCAGCTCACATCTCGAGATGGCCCTGAAGGTTGAGGCATCTCTGGAGTTCGCACAGCGCAGGATGGGGAGTTTTGTCCACAAGTTGCAAAATGCTCGGAGGACGTTGAGGAGCCCCTGTTCCTGGAAAGGACTGAGCTTCCCTTCGTAGGACGAGTTCAAGTGGGGGCTGGACCCCCACCTGTTGTGACTGCTCAGGGCAGGGATTTGCACTGGGAAGTAAGAATCCGAAAGGCCCCTTCGGCTCGAGGGTAACGGAATCCATCCGTTCCAGTGTCTCTCGGTTTCCCAGTTTTGCAAAAATGTCAGATTTAGTTTGTTGGATCTGAGAGGTTGTTTTTAAAGTTTACAGTAAACATTTTGTGCATTTCTGGGCATTCAGCCCCTAACGTACATTCTTTGCAGTTTTCCCTTATATAGTGTGGTTTTGTGCATTTCTTTCACAGATGCATGCATTTTTATGCAGTTTCTTCCATCAGTTACCCATCTATCTTTCTATCATCTGTTGTAGTGAACTGCATGCTGGCATTTGGGGGAAGCAGCAGGAAATTAGAATAACCCACTTTCTGCTCAGACGTTTGCTAAATGCATTTCGCCCCCACCTCTAATCCTCAGTCATGGGGCAGGACAACTCCTGTCCGTCAGAATAGCTGTTGCTCAGCCAGAGGGGACAAGATCTGGCGGGTTCTGGATGGCTGTTCTGCCGCTGGCTGTTGGCTTCGGTGGCTCCTTGCCGCCGCATCCTCCTCTGGGCTGGGGGCTGCATTGAAGCTGTCCTCCCTCCCTCCCTCCCTCCTTCCCTCCTTCCCTCCTTCCCTCCTTCCCTCCTTCCTTCCTTCCTTCCTTCCTTCCTTCCTTCCTTCCTTCCTTCCTTCCTTCCTTCCTTCCTTCCTTTTTCCTCCTCCTCTTCCTCCTCCTCCTCCTCCTCCTCCTCCATCTCCCCCTCCCTCCCTCCCTCCCTCCCAGCCATTTATCTGGGGTGGTCTGAGGGTTCCTGCCCTGGGCAAGGGGTTGGACTAGGGGACCTCCCAGCTCCCTTCCGATTCTAGGTCACTGAAGATGGTGGGGTTCAGATCACCCCACATTGCAAGTGTGAGGCTCAGGAGGGGGTCTGTCTTCAAATCTTTCGCTTCTCCCTTTTGGGTGCTTAGAAACAGGTTTTCAAACTTTTTCTGGACATGGAACCTGTTAGTTGAAAAAAAAAACTCAGCTCAGAGGAGAAGCTCCAGTGATAGAAAATTGGCTGTGTCTGAAGCCTTTTTTCTCTTTAATCTCTCACAGAACCCCACCGAGTTCTGCAAAATCCAGTTTGAGAAACTCTGATTTAGATCAAAGGGTGGTTTTGAGAACAATGTTGGGAGGAAAAGGCAATTCTTCAGGGCAGCGCCAAGTTAACCGTGAGATGCCACATGGCCTCAGGAGCTGGTGTGGGAAGTCAAAGGCTATTCATACAGATCCTGGGGTCTGGGGGGGGGAATATTAGTGGCTGGAGGGCTGACAGACCCCTGCCCAGAAACCCCAACAAAGGCTGCTTGCCAGATGATGCAGACAATATGGCAATTTAGATATGAAGCAGGTTCTGTTTGAATCTGTTATTTATTGAGAATCTTGAGGACTAGAGCCTTATTTTATTTTAGAAGGGACATGACACAGTGGCAAAATTACTGCTTTCCAGGTTTGAAAGTTAGCCCAATCCATACAACAGTGTTTCTCAACCTTGGCAATTTGAAGACGTGTGGACTTCAACTCCCAGAATTCTGGCTGGGGAATTCTGGGAGTTGGAGTCCACACATCTTCAAGTTGCCAAGGTTGAGAAACACTGCCCTACAGGATGGGTTGGGAAACCACAACTCCCAGCAGCCACAGCCAGCCTGGCCAACCATAAGGGATGCTGGGAGTGCGGGTTCGTTAATGGGTGGAGGGCCCACAGGATCTCCAAATCTGAATTTCTTTTATTTTATTCCCCACCTTATATGACCACTCATAAATATAAGTTCTCTGGGAAAATAGAGGGCAGAATGGCACATGTATGATGCAGTGTTTAAACTATGACAAACAGAAAGACATTTATTTTTTCTATTGAGAGGGGGAAAAAGGCCGTGCATCGTTTGAAATGCAAGTTATTTAAAGCCGGGTGGAAGACGAAGGTGCTGGAAAGACGATCAAAGGCAGATTTCACTCCGCTGGGTACACAGGCCAAGGTCTTTGAAGAGGGCTTGGAGCCAGTTTCAAAAAAAAAAGGTTTTCCCCAAGCTGTTCATGACTTTGGAAGTTAAAATGGGGGCTTGCAATTGGGCCAGAAGCGGAGTGGGGAGCGTGGCAGATGATAGAGCCTGATTGGAATGGAAAGGCCCGGGCTGTGGGTCGTCCTCCCCCAAGCATCTCGCGGACCCTTAGACACGGATGCATTTATTCTCATATAAGGTTTCCCAGCGCTCAGAAAAAGGCCTGGCTGAGAATAACCGCACGGAAGAGCAAATGTGTTAAACTCCAGCACAGGACTCTGGGGGTGTGTATGTTTAAAATGTAATTGATTGATTAGGTGCCACTAAGTCCAACCGCCAGCACTGTAACGTCGTCCATCCCCCGGCTGCTGGTCGTCCTCTTCTCCTCTTTCCTTCCACCTTCCCCAGCCTCAGCCTCCTCCGGAGAGGAGAGCGGCTGGGTCTTCGCATCGAGTGCCCGAAGTAGGACCATCTGAGCTGGTCATCGGTGCCTCGGGGCTGACTGCTTGAGGACCCACCAGTTTGTTTTCTTGGCTCTCCTCGGTCTTCTCCACGTCTTCTCCAACACCAAAGTTCAAAAGTGTCAGTCTGTAAACTACATATATTGACAAGTGATGAGCATGGCTAATCAGCCCTTCTAAAAGCAGTTCTAGCTGTCCACCTGGCAACCTGATTTTGGCCCCAGTACAATTTTCTCGCCTGGGAACCATCTGGCCTACCTTAGTCTGTAGTGAGCAGGCCTTTTAGACTCCGAATGCCATCATCCCCAGCCACCCTGGCTAGGGGTGATGAGAGTCAAAGCCCATCGTAGGGACCCAGCTGGAGGGAGGCATCAGAGGATGGCCCTGTCCTGCTTTTATGCTGTTGGGGGGGGGGGGGAATTTGGCAACAAGTCTTCGGGGGTTCATTGCACATGTTGCCTTGAGTTTGAGGCATCCACCGGGGGAGGTCAAGAAAGTCAAGATGGTGGCTGTGATGGCATGATTTTACATCGGTAAAAAAAGGGTGGGGCTTTGATCTGGCTGCTGTGGCCACCATCTTGACTTTCTTGACCCCCCCCTTGTGGATCCCCTTGTGCTGGTTCGCATTGTCTGTTCTTGGGTGCAGTTTGGTCAGATCAGCGGGGCAGAGGGAGCCTTGATTACGGGGAGTCCCCAGTTTAAGACCTACTTCCGTTCCCAAGATCTGTCCTTAAGTCGAATTTGTACGTAAGCCGTAACAGGATGATTGCTTAATACACTGTATAAGTAACATTGTGCAGTGAACTTGAACCATTGGGTATTGAACCTGAACCACTGTGTATTTAACTCGAATTTTGCTACAGTGGGCTCCGTTCTTAACTATGGGTCATCCGTAAACTGGGCATTCTTAACCCAGGGACTGCCTGTAAAAAAACAGTCCCGGTGGGTGGGCACTGGGTATCCGTGCAGACAACCGGCGGCTGAGAAGGAAAGGGAGGCAGGTGGAAGGAAGCGCCAGAGGCCCCCCTGCCCCCTTGGCAAGAACGTGGCAGACCCGCCACGCTCCTGTTGGGGCAGACATCTCCTGGGACAGTGCCGTGGTGCTTCGTGCCGTGTTGTTCTTGGCTGCGGCTCTGCAAAGCCTCCCCAGCTATTTATTACTGGTTCTTGTCAGCTCCTGACCTGCCCCGATAAATAAAGGAAGCCATTTGCAACAGCTTCCCTGTCTGTCTGAACCAGTGTTTTTCAACCTTGGCAGCTTGAAGATGGGTGGACTTCAACTCCCAGAATCCCAGAGCTTTGCTGGCTGGGGAATTCTGGGAGTTGAAGTCCACCCATCTTCAAGCTGCCAAGGTTGAAAAACACTGGTCTGAACCCTTTTTCCTTTGCTTGACCTTGGAGAATTTTTTAAAATATTATCATTATCATCATCATCATCATCATCATCATCATCATCATCATCATTATTATTATTATTATTATTAAAATGTATATGCTGCCCATCTCCCCTAGAGGCGGCTGACAATTAAAGCCACACTTAAAATTTCTTCGGTTGAGAGAGAAGAAACTTATTAAAAAAAAATCAGAATGGTATTCCTCCCTCCATTTAGCTGAATTATTCAAAGGTGGGGGGAATTGAAGAGAAAAGGTTAAATATTCTGTTTCTGTCGTTTTTTCCCTGCCGTGGATCTGTGTCTCCTAAGAGAACTATACAAAGGTTATTTTAGTTTGTATAATGAGGAGGGATTTTTTTCCCTTCCGCCTCTTTATTGATCGGTTTGTAGTTGGTTCGTTGAGGCATCCAGGGCTTATCGCCCACCCCAATCCCACGGACTCGGGGGGGCATGCAGCCGCCCCCCCAAGGGAAACCCAAAACCGTAATGGTGGAGAAGTAAATCAGAACGGTTTTCAAAACAAAAAGGCATCACCGCAAAAGGCAGAGATAAACTGCCGTCAGCTGGCCGGGACCAGAAGCGCATTGAAATAAAACAGCTTTAACCTGTTTCTGGAGTTGCTGCAAGGTGGGGGCCGCAGTACATCTGGGGGGAGGCTCAGCCCTGCCCTGCAGACACAGGCTTAAAGTTGGCTTGCGCGGTGCGCTTTCCAAACTCTGCGTAAGCAGTACTGTGGGTCCTGCCATCCGGCCCAGGAGGGGATCCTTCCTCGGGCACAGACTTTGCCGGCACCTGGTTGTCCCCCAGGGATGAAAAAGCCGCTCTGATCCAAGTCTGGGGATGTTCTCAGGTTCTCCCGTCTTGTCGTGCTGGTGGTTGTGAGGACAGCGCCAACCGGAGAGCCTGCTTGGAGATCCAGCGAGACCCAGAGGGGGCACGGAAGTCAGGCATCTCAGTGGACTGAGTTCCAGGTGCAGGAGGGATCCAGCCGCGAAGAAGGTCCTGGGGAGAAGTGGCTGCGAAGCTCTGACCTGGAGGTCCCGGCCCGGTTGACGTGGGGCTGGGGCTGAAGGTTTGGGGTTCTGAGTTGGCAGGGTCTCCAGAGGCATCTGGCAAGACTGCCCGGGGCGCGCACAGCGTCCCCTCCCGCTCTGAGGAAGAGATCGTGTCGCTGCCTGGGGGCGCACAGAGTTTGGCCCCATGGTCCGGTACGCTCGGGTACCCCACAACCTCTGAGCCACCTGGGTCCCTGCGGCTCTCCCGGTGCAGTTCAAGGCGCTGGTTGTCACCTCTCAGGCCCTACCTGTCGCCCACGGAATCTGCCCCTCCCAGACACTCCAGTAGGGTGGGCACCTTCCCAGAAACCATGCCACCTCATGGACGCAGGTGTCGGGGCCAGGAGGAAGAGGGGATGAATCAGCCCTGATCGCTTGGTATGATTGTCTGGTTTTTAATGAGAATTGTTCTCCTTCTGCGGCTTGTGGCCAGCCGTCCCAGTCGCTGTGCTCGAGTTGGGCGGCCATATAGATCCCAAATCGATGAAGAAAGAAAGTGCACGGCCCCCGGGAAACGGCCTTTGGCTCCTGAGCTGCAGTGGAGCACCCCCGAGAGCCACAGGGGAGGTGGCAGCCGGGGCTGTGCCAGGTGGATTCCAGCGGTGCCGCTCGGCTTGTGTAAGCTTGGCAAGGGGGCCCGGTTTAGGCCTGTGTTGGCAAGCCTCACCTGGCACCTTTCTTTGGCACCACCGGTGTGCCCACGAGCCTGCCAGGAGATAATGGATGGTGCTAAGGAAGATGAACCCTCACCCTTTTAACATCGTCATCAATGTCCTGGAAGGAGAGTAAACAGAAAGGAATTTCCTGGCAAGGCTGCCTTGGAAGATGGGCGGCCTCCAGGCAGTGCCAGCTGGAAAGCACCGTTTGAGGCTCTCCTGCGCCTGCCAGAGGGGCAGCAGAACAAGGTGCTGCTTTTGCCTCCTGCCCCTCCTTGCCAGCCCCTGGCAGAGGACCCACCCCGTCTCGTTAATGTCCCGGGGTCCTTGCAGGGCACCAAAAGATTAAAATGCGGAATGGATCCAAACTCCAGACCACCTCTTCCAGGACTTTGTCCTGCCCCCCGGCCCCCCAGCGCAGAAGCGCCCCCACCCTGAGCAGCAGCTCCCACATCTGGTCATGGGTGAGGCTTAGTGTGGTGCAGAATGGGGACGGCGTCTAAAGCCCTCCTGAGCTGGCACAGATGTCGTGAATCAGGTGGCCCTAAATGCCTGAGGTTGAAATTCCCAGGATGCCCAAAGACCAGGTGAGCTGGTATTCTGGGAGCTGCGGTCCCAGCCCCCCTGTGGGGCACCCGTCGGGCGCGTAGCTAAAGGGAGCTTGACTTTATCTTCGATCTCACAGAGACACATCGCACCCAGAGCCGCATCCGGGAAGGGCATCTTTCACTCCGCCATCCCGGGGCCTGTGGGAATCCACACCCCTCCGCTGGGTCGTGCGCATCTTGCTGGTGATGCTGGCCTGGAGGGAGCTGCGCTTGTTTGCTGGGTTTCGGCAGCCTGGCAGCCGGCAGCCCTCGGGAAACCCTCCAGCCTCCCATTTTATGGGCCAAAACCATGTCCGGCTCCTTTCTACTTGTGCGAGAGGAGCCCAACTTCTCTGCTTGTCGGGTTTGCAAAGAGGAGAGGGTTCGGCTTTGTTTCCCTCGGAATCTGCTCCTGCATGAGGGTAACCCCCCCCCCCAGTTGCACGACTCTGCAAGGGTATGTCTTGGGCACTTGGATGAGTCTCTGCTTTGCCTCCTTGGACCACTTTCCCAACCGGGTGACTTCCGGCGGTTTCCTCTTCATCTCCAGGGTTCCCCTCTAAGGCAACCCAGAGTTCTCACTCGAGGCACCGATGACCAGGCTCAGTGGTCCCACCTCGGGCACGTGATGCGCAGGCCCAGCTCTCCTCTCTGGAGGAGGCTCTGATGCTGGGAAAGGCGGAAGGAAAGGGGAGAAGAGGACGACCAGCAGCCGGGGGAGGGACTCAGTTACAGGGGCGACGGGGGCCTGGAAGACCAGGATGGGGGGAGATCCTTATGGAGGAAATCTATTTAGGTGGTTGCTAGGAGTCAACGCTGACTTGATAGCATCAATCAATTGATCGATCAATCCTCTAATGCATCTGGTGGGGGTCTTTGGACAGCTATTTTGGGCTGGGTTAGCCATGCTAAGACAGACCATAGGTAAATCCAGCGGTCCACCTGCAGCTGTATTGCCATTGCCTTCTTCCAGGGTGGTTTTTCAGCTTTCTGGACTATTCTCCAGCCCTGGGATTTCCTAGTGGTCTCCCATCCAAGGACTCACCTGGTCTGATCATGCTTAGCTTTCTTTGAGTTCAGCAAGGCCTCCTAGTTGCTGCCCCAGCTCTGATAGGGTGGCCGGCCACTTCTTCAAAGCCACGAGGATGGGAAACGATCTTGTCAACGGGGTTCCCTTTTAGGCTGCAGGCGTGGAGCATGGGCAGAGTCCTAGCAGCGTCTCCAGGCGGGGGCTAAAAAAAGATTCTTCTGTGAAGCGGTCGAGCGCAAGGATGCTGTTGTGGAGGTTGGGCGAGCCCTGGATGGACCAAGTTGGTTTGAAAGCTAATTCCCCCCCCGAGCGCCGAGGACTGGAGTCCTCCGTCTTCCCTGCAGCGGCAGCGGGAGCTCAGGGGAGCGGATGCCGAGAGTGGGGGGGCCTTCCTGGCATCTGCAGGGACAGCTGGTGAAACGCTGGGTGGGGAAGGCTGAAAATCTGCAGCTCGCGGGGTGGATAATTTGACATCCCAAAGCAGGGCTCCAGTTTTCATTTCGGCTTTGTGGGTTAGAGATCTATCCTAATTTCTTGCAAGAGGACAAGGCGGGTTCCGTAGGGTTCTCTGTTCATGTTATGCCCGCAACAACAACCCTGCGAGGTAGGTTGGGCAGAGAGAGAGTAAGTGACTCCTCCAGTACCACTCCGTGAGTTTCCATCCTATTTGAAACAGCCTTCCCCCCTCCCCGCCCACCAGGACAATGGACAGGGTAGGGGTGAGAGGGAAGGGGTTCTAGATTTGGCCCCTGGAATCTCCCCGTGGGGGTTGGAAATGGCTTTTTTTCTGAAACTTTGATGGGCTTCAGCCAGCCTGAGAAGACCAGCTTGTGGAGGCGTTGGATCACCACTCCCATAATCCCCTTCAGCGGGACAGTCCATGGGGCAAGCGCCAGAGGTAGCCTGAGTGACGTGGCCAAACCAACTGATTAAGGATCCGGCATCTCGTGGTGTTTCTGGAGCTGCCGGGAGCAGGGGGCACCTGGAGATGCCTCGCCAGCGTCCCTGGGGGCCCTCCTGTGCCGTCTGAGGACCGGGGAGAGACCGATACTGTCCCCGCCCTTCTGAGGCGCTCCGACCATTTCCAAACCAGGTTTGCGCGCTTGGCCTGGGCTCCTCCGAAGCAAAATGCTCAGAAGCCCGAGGCGTTCGCAGGCCTCCCCCTCTGCTTGTGCCGTCCGCAGTGCAAACGGTGCTCCGGCCCAGGTCGGGTTGCAGAAGTGAAGCTGCAGGGTGGGTCTCTGTAAATATTTGGCCTGTGAGCCGCTCGTCTCCCCCCACGGTCATGCTGCTTCCACATGCAGCGAGATGAGATGAGAAAATGCAGCAACCCCCCCCCCCCCCCGCTTTGAGATGCAGAAACAGCTGCTTCCAGGAGTCTCTTCTGGGGGCTTCCTGTCCTGTTCCCATCCTCTGGACAGGCAGCTCAGCCTTCCCCAGCCTGGTGGTGCTTCCAGATGCCCATCATCTGAGCCTGCCACGCTGCCCTCATCTTGGGGGGGGGAGATGATGGAGGGGTCTGGAGGGACACCTGATTGGAAACACCAGAGCTCAAGGCCCCCCAGGCTTCAATTGTGCCCGCTGTAATTTCCAGCCGGTGGGAACTGCCGCCCCAAACCGTTTTTCTCCTCGTTCGTCCATTTCCCTTGGTGGCCCTCCCCCTCCCCCTGGAATGTCAGCCCCCCCCCCCGCCCCGCTGCTTCGCCAAACTTGCAATGGATCCTCACCTCCACTGCCCTCCCCTCCCCTCTGTCTTGTTTCTTTCCTAATGGACTTTATTCTGCAATTGCAAAACTGACTCCATATCGCGCTTTTTGCTGCGTCTGCTTGATTTGGCCCCCCGGGGTTGGTAATCTTTTATTTTTATCCCTGACCATTTATAAAGTTTGGGAGGCGCGTTTGCAAGCCCCGTTTCCCAGGGTGCGAGCTTGGCTCCCTTTCCCTGGCCAGCAGAGCTGGCGAGGGGTTTCCCCCAGAGCAGGATTCGAGGCCCCGGGATCTCCTCCTCTGTCAGTGGAAGTGGAGTTGCGGGGAAGGGGAGTCGGGTGGGTGGGCCGAGCCCGGCCGACGTCACCGGAGGACTGGCCAGCGGGGCAGGAGCATCCCCGAGCCTCCCTCCGGTTGTGCTTCGGCCTGGATGGAGGTACATGAAACGGAGGGGTGAAAGGAATCTGTTGTTAATCATCTTCCAGCGCAGGCAGGAGACACCCACAAGTCCTTTCTCTCGGCACACCGCCAGTAATTAATGGAAAAGAGGCATGGCGAGGGGATAAGATGCGGAGATCAACGCCCCCCCCCTTTTCCTCGCTGAGAAAAACTTGCTCGGTTGCGTCCCTGCCAGCTTGTCCAAGTTTGTCATGTACAGCTGGTTTGAGGACAGTCTCAGAGAGATTTTGAAGGGCCTGAATATGGAGGATAAAGGCAATTTATGTCTTCATTTGGAATGGCGAGATCCGCAAGGGCTTCGCTTGGCCGCAGCAGAGAAACGGGTCAAGAGGCTGCCGACCGGAAACGGCTCTTCTGGTGGTTTTGGGGCCGGACCTGTTGCTGGATTGACCTGGGGATCCTGAGACTCAGCCTGGGGTCTTCTGCGTCCAGACCACACGCCGAGGAGTGAAGCTAAACCAAGGTGCTGGTTCCAAGGAAGGGTCTGATTCATAAAAGAAGCCCCTTCCCCCAAGGCAGTTTTGGAGCAGCGGTATCCCAGAAAGGCCGGAGTAGGAGCCTGGTAGCTGGCTTCAGATAGAACAAGATCAAATTTTGTCTCGGAGCGTCAAACGCAAAATAAGTGGTTCTAGTTACAGGAAGGCAGATTCGGACTGCGCGTTAGAGCCAACCTCCCAAATACAACCGCAGCTTGATGATGGAGCCGGGGCCCCAGAGAGGCTCTGGGTTCCCCTCCAGCAGAGGCTGGACCACCATACGTCTGGGATGTTTTAATTGGGATCCCTGCATGGGACACGGGGTTGGACTAGATGGTCTCCGGAGACCCTCTCTAGGATCCTGAGTTCTTCCAGCAAGCAGGGCTTGCAGATAGAACAGGCTAGAAAAGTCAGGATCCTTGAAAGGGACGCTGGAGGATGGGTGCTGTTTTTACATAAATTTCATTTGCGCCTGAAAGCAGGGTGCCAGGGGCAATGCGATGGTCCTCCTGAAAGTTTGGAGGTTTCCTAGTTAGGTCCATCACTTTACCTACAAGAATTGTAAAAGAAATAAATCCCCCTTTTTCTTCCAGAATACACTGCCTTTCACAACTTGCTCTTGCACCATCTCCCTGAACTTGTTTGCATGAATAATTTAACAGCCGATAATTTAACTTAACTCCATCTACAAATTCATCTGAGTCCAATTTTGTCCTTTAACAAACATCAGCATTTACAGGGCTTGGGTGCAAAAGCTGGATAACGCCAACCAGGAAAAGAAGTTACGGTGGATTTCCAGAAAGAGTCCATGGGAGACTCGGAGATTTGGATGTCCAGGCAGATTTGGATTCAGACAGACCCCCAACTGGTTCGGTGGTCTGAGTCTGTATCTGCCCTTTTTTTGAAGCACATTGCTCAAAACTGAGGGGCAAAGATACGTGAGGACGGTAATCTTTTCTTTTAAAAGCCTCTTGCTTCCATTTCTCCTTCTGCCGCTAAGCAGACCCCCTAAACGACAAGGCAGCCCAGAGGGAAACTTGGGAGAAGCACAAGCCAGAGCAGAGACGTGTGTGATGCAAAATCCCCGGGGGATTCGGACGTGGGAAAGTTGGATGTCTCGTCCACCTCAGGTGTGTCGTGGGCAGGCACGGGGCAGGAAGAGGGCTGCTCCTTCCTCCGTTTGAGAAAGGCCAGCACGGCCTTTGGGGGGTGTGGAGGGCACCCTGATGGAAGCTGCCTCCTTTGGGGGACCCTCTTCCACCAAAGCCACAAAGGGGTGGGGGGAGCAGGAGGTGTCTTGGCAACACGCCTTTCGCGAGAACCGCCAAGAGAATCTCACCAACTTCTGGCCAGCTGATGGGAGATAAATCACCATTTCTCTGTGCCTTGAATCATCTCTGTTTTGCCAAGATAAACTCTGGAAGGCAGGCCTTGCTCGCTCCCGCCATCTTCAACGGGACGGAACGTGTCTTCCAGCTTGGCCCCCAAATACAAGCTTGTTGACGGGGCCAGGATCTGCCGCCAGATTATCCGTCATCCAAACAACCGGGGCTTTCTTTAGGTTTGTTTTTGCTGGATGGGATTCAGAGCCGTCCCGGGGGGAAAAACAATAACAATAATCAGGATAAGAAGGGAGCGTGCGTCTTCTAAGTTGGACAAAGGCGCGAGTGTCTGTTCTGGCTGCGCGCTCAAACAGAAGGCAAGCGCGAGACAAGCCGGGGCCTGGGGTGGACGGTCGCTCCTCCCGTAAACCCAGAGTTGCCGTGCAGGATCAGGTTGCCGGCCCATCAGCCATTTCTGCTGTGGGCCACCCTAGGTCTTTGGCCTTCATCCCCGCTCAGCTGGACTCCTGCACTGCGCTCAGCGTGGGGCTGCCTTTGAAGGTGCTCCGGGGCACGTCCTCCAGTCCCCGGATGGTCTTTGTCGCTCTCCTCTGCACCTCCCTCACCTGGGAGCCTCCCTCTGGAAGTGAGACCCCCGGCGCTGTACTTGGGACTCCAGGGCACGTGAATTGAACACAGGTGAATGAGCAAGGTCAGCTGCTTTGAGGTGTCCCGGGCAGATCCAGGGTGTCTTCTTGGCGGCCTTCTTGGTTCTGAGATGTGCTTTGGAGGTCCCCGTCTGCCTCCTGGGCATAACCTCCCAGTGCGTCTCAACCTTGGCCGCTTGAAGATGGGTGGACTTCAACTCCCAGAATTCTGGCTGGGGAATTCTGGGAGTTGAAGTCCACCCATCTTCAAGCGGCCAAGGTTGAGACACACTGCTCTAAAGGATCTACTGTTTTCCTGGCTTGGAAATGCTGTCATAGCTGGACGTGGGGAACAGACAGTCCTGTGTAGTCACTTTGTTAATGTTTAAAACAAGGAATTGGATTAACTTTTATTAAATAACCTTAAAATGCTTTGTCGGGAGGTTCCCTTCATATTACAATACCTCTGTCAGCTCCGGGTCCTTGCCTTCCCTGCAAGTAAATCAATACTTATCAACCTGTCACAGGTGGGGAATTTCCCAGGGCTTCAACCGCCCCTGCTTCTCACCCGTCTCCCAGTTCCTCTCTCTTCATCCCCCCCCCCTTTTCCGGAAGATTAACTGGAAGGAGTTGCCCTCCTGCCAATCGCCACACATCCCAGGGTTGTGATTTCCCTGTGGCCTTCCATCCCACCATCAACCCAGCCTCATTCTGCTTCGCTTCCCAGACCAGGTGAGGTTGGTCGAGTCCTGCCACTTGGGTGGTGATACATATAGAGCATGGATTTTGGCCAGGGGTGAACCAGTTGCCGTGTCTCATCTGGTCTTTTGGTGCCCAGGGAGGCACTGCTCTCAATCCCAGGATCCGTGGGTGCACGGGGGCAGTGGGCGCTGGATCTCCCAGGGCCAATTTGCTGACCTCCCCTGTCCAGGAACATACAACGAGGAATGTAGACCCGGCTGCAGCTTGAAGGCCGAGCCATCAAAAGCAAATCAGGGCTGGGTTCAAGGGAAAGGTTGCTGATTGCGTGTCTGGGAAGGCCTTTCCAGCTGTCCAACCGGGGCAGCGCGGCCCTTGTCCCTGGAGGAAGAGCTCACGAAGAAGCTTTGGGGGTTGCAGTGATGACGGAATCTAGGCTGGGAGGGCGCAGGCTTCTGCATAGAAAGAGCACGCCCCTGTTTCATGGGCCTCGTTCTGCAACAGGAACGGGAGGGAGGTCTGTTCGATGTGCAGTGTTCAGAAAGTGCTCCGATCCTGTTCCTTGCACCTCGACCGGCCCGTTCCTCTCTCTCTCTCTCTCTCTCTCTCTCTCTCTCTCTCTCTCGTGAGGCTATTCACCTCGCGGGTTGCAAAGAAGGCTGCCTGCAGGCGAGCGCATGATACAAGGAGAAGCTTCCACTAGAGATGAGAGGACGATGATGTGCCAGATGCAGAGAGGAAGATGATGCATGAGAATAAATGCATACTTTTAAATTCAGAGTCGGAGGGTGGAAGTTGAACAGGACGGGGCTTGTGTTTAAATACTTGGGAAACGGGCTGGATGTGATGAATTCACGTCTTCATGACGCGAATGCTGATGCTGCCCCCCCCTTCACTCCGGCGTCTCCAAGTATTCTTGAGAATCTTCGCAGGGGTTCGGTGGTGCCCACAGGAACAACTGTTTTTACTTACACGCTGGAAAGAAAAAATGGGGGGGGAGCGAGGAGGCCTGTTCTGCTTTTCTATCAGAGATCCTGTCCCTCCCCCTCATTTTGCAAAATTTCTTCAAGCTTTCTAATCCAGGCCTTTTCCTAAACATCTTGACAATGTCTCTTTAACAAACAGATGGGTACAGGGCGGGGGGGGGGGGCGGTATAATTGGAAAAACAGATCTGTCAACACTTCCCCTGTGCTGCCAGACTGAACTTGCTGTTTGAAATGTCCTTCCTTGAGGTTTTTTGGGTTTAAATAAAAATGAAAGGTTAGATAGGAGAACTTTCTTGGTTGTTATATCCTACCTTATTATACAGGTAGACCTTGCTTACCAACTGCCTCATTTAGTGACTGTTCAAAGGTACGATGGCACTGAAAAAGTAACTTTATGTCCAGTCCTCGCACTTACGACCATTGCAGCATCCCACAGTCACGTAATCACCATTTGCACGCTTCCCAACCAGTTTGTGACAAGCAGAGTCAACAGAGAAGCCAGTAGTAAAATTGCAAGTCGTGGTCATATGATGTCTCACTTAGTGACCACGGTGCTTAGTGACGGAGTTGCCGGTTCTGACTGTGGTTGCTAAGCACGGACAGAGAATACTAGACAGAGCTTCCAACCTCTCCACACCCCTCCCCACCACCTCTGTGCGTTCTGTGTCAGGCTGGCTGAGATGCACAGAGAGCAGAGAACGCCCCTCGGGGGGTTTGACACCTCACGTGAACGGCTGGAAGCTAAAGCAAGGCGGACTGCATGAAATTCCCAGCTGCTACAACACTCTTGTCTGGCTAGAGTCTGTCTCCAAGTTAGCCTGGCACCACGGAGGCCTTAAGAACGTCTGAAGAGTCATCAGGCATCAGGACTGAGGCCTCTGTGGTTTGTGCCCCAGAATGGAATAATGTGAGGTAGACTATCCTTGTTCATGGAGGCCCAGTCTGCTTTCATCCCTTGCTTCACTGGACAAGCTTGATTTGATCAGTCGAAATGCAGGGCCTCCGTCTCCGGCCATCCAGCAAGGGTGCAAACGCCCGGCAGTGCGTGGATTTCTCCCGCTCCGTGCCCCGGCCTCGCGATCTCTCGAGGCCGGCTGCAATGCGGGGAACCATCGCCGTGTCTTGAGGAAGGTGAAGGAGGCCATTCTTTAAGCCCACGCGCCGCCACACGTGAAGCTCTGGCAGAGAAATGCTGCCTGGGCCTTTCAGCCGTGGCAGGCGGAAGTCAGCATGGGTGGCTAGAACTGAATGCCCCCCCCCCCCCGTTCTCCTTCTGGCGCTGGCTTTTGAAGGTCTTTCCAAGGACAGCAGCGTTGGGGAGTGAGGCTCGTGGGGACGGGGTGGTGTCCTTGCCCTTATGTAGTGTCAGCCCTTTGAGGTAGGCCAGGTCAGGGAACAGACCCCACGAGAAATGTGAGAACTTTGTTTTGCTGGTGGGGGCGATGACTGAGGATCTGGAAAGCTGAACAGCGTTCGCCCTCCGTCCGTCCCTCCCTCGCGCACCAAAGAGCGCCATGGCGGGGCAGTCCTGAGCCTTTTCGCACGCTTGCCTGTCTTCCCGGGCTAAGCCCAGGTGCTCCTGACGAGCGCCGCGAGCCTCCTCCGGGGTCATCTCCGTCCTCCTCGGGATTCGGTGACGGGCGGGGCTCCCTTGCCATCTTCCGCTGCCCCCGTTGCACTCAAGGGGCGCCCGGAGGCGAAACTCCCCTGAAGCGGGGGGGGGGCGCCTGTCCCACCGGGGGGCAAGTCTTGCGTTCGGGAAGGCGTTTGGGAATTTGCCCGTTCCCTGGAGGAATGCAGAGGTTGCCCACCCAATTTCTCTGCCCAAAAATCGGATGGAGAATCTCAAAAGGCTATTTGTGGTCAAGTCTCCTAAAAAAAACAGCCGGGGGGAATGTCCTCCCAGCCCCAGACAGGGAGATGGCTGATGTTTGCCGGCTGAGGTACCTTTCTCCCCAGATGATGGCCGGCTCCGAACTTGGCAACCTTGAGACGTGTGGACTTCAACTCCCGGAATTCGAATTCTGGGAGTGGAAGTCCACACGTCTTAGGGTTGCCAGGTCTGAGAAACCTGGTCTAATCCCTTAGCTGGGGGGTGGGGCTGAGTGCTGAAGACCCCAAATGGGGCGACTGATGCAGGAAGAGGAGGAGGAGGAGGAGGAGGAGGAGGAGGAACATGCTTGGGGCCGGGGGGGAGTCTGCAGGGCATGGTCAAGATGGCAGCTGTGGTAGCGCGGCCGAAGCTCCACCTGCTTTTTATGTGTGTTGCACATAAAAAATAGGAAGGGCCCCGATAGCGCCATTGTGCCTGTCATCTTGACTTTCTTGACCATACCTCGGGGACACCCCTGGTCCTCAGGAAGGGTCTGTCATGCGGGAGAGCCTGTGGGGCTCCTGCAGGCAAGACAAGAACCGAGGGCAGAAGGGAGGAGGATTTCAGAGAAGCCTTAGGACAGCGTTGTTCAAACTTGGCCACTTTAGGACGTGTGGACTTCAACTTGCAGTCTTGAAGGCTGGCTGGGGAATTCTGGGAGTCGAAGTCCACACGTCCTAAAGTGGCCAAGTTTGAACAACGCTGCCTTAGGAGAAGCGTCCCCTCTTACCGGCTGGGCGGGAGGTCTCCTGTGCCGGAGGCCCTGAAGCAGAGACTGGGGAGGGGCCGGGGTGGAAGAGGTCCTCGGCCTTGCAATAGGCATCCTTCCGTCCTGAGGTTCTGCAACCGATGCGCCCCCCTTTTGCGAAAGCCCCCCAGCCTCGCCTCTTTGCCCCTCTGCCTGAACCTCTCAAGGCGGTCACTTCACCCCAGGGCTTCGCGGGCGATGAGGGAGACGTGGCTCCCTCCGGATCGCTGGTCCCCCGCGGGTCATTCAGAATCTGCCTCCCAGAACTGGCACCCTTTATTTCGGGTCCCCCAGTCTGGAACCAGAGAAAACCGGTCCCGGCCATGTCAGAGTTGCAGGCTCGGAAGGGGCCCTTGAGGCCACGCAGCCCAGCCCCTGCTGTAAGCAGGAGTCCAAATTCAGGCATCGGCAAGGGGTGCCTGTCGTGCCTCTGCTTGAGGAGCCCCCCGTCCCTGGGCTGCGGGTTGCATCCCGACCTCCTTCCTCGGTCAGCACGGGGATCTCCTAACCTTCGTTTGGCGCCTGCCTTCCTGGGACTCGACCGTGCACCTCGGAGGAGGAGGACCCCGATCCGGCCAGTCTCCTCGGGCTGCCCCAGCTTTCCCCCCCCGCCTCTTTTCAAGGCTAAATATGAATGAGTGTGAGCTCATGAATTCTTGGCAACCGGAGCACATCAAAGCGCTTCCTTAAATGAGCCCTAGGACAGGAAAAAATATGTCACTGCGTATTAAAATCGAAAAACCATTTTCCCTAAAGTAGCAGGTTGGGGTAGAAATGAAACAGAACGCTCCTTTTTAAAAATAAAGAGGACGGCGACAAGGAGCTGAAACAGAGGCCTTTCCAGCGCTTAAGCTTGCAAACGAGATCCTCTCTGCCATCTTTGCACTGACCCTGCGAGGTAGGCCAGCTGGATCCCTCCGGCTCAGGGGCAGGGCGCTCGCCAAGGCCTCCCACGGCAGGGGCTGAAGAGGCGCGTCCCGTTCTCCGCTGCGGGTCTCTTCCTCCCCAGAGCAGGAGCTGAGCCCGCTGACCGTTCGCGGCCGGCTGCTCTCTTTGCAGCGGGAGAACCTCTGTGTGTGTGTGAGAGAGAGAGAGGTTTATTGATTGAATTTTATTTTGCACGGCTGCCTGTCTCATCAAGTGTCTCCGGGTGGCGGACGGAATTTTTTAAAAATAAAACCAATCAAAGTAACGCAGTTCCTGTCCACCCTGGCTTTCTGGCTTGGACCCCGGCTGGAGTTGGGGGGCAGCGGCTCAGCTGGCTTGGCTGCCCTTCCCCTTCCCCTTCCCGGGCCTGATCCTGCTCTCGCTTTCTTGGAGAAGATGCTGGGAACAGGCTCGCCTCCCCTCGACCAATCTGGGCAGCAGCCCTCGGCCGCCGGATCTGCTCTCCCAAGCCCAAATGCGGGGAGCCCCGACTTGGCTTGCCCCTGTGTCCCGATCCCCACGGGCCTCTGGGGGAGTTTGCAGGCGGGAAAGGAAGGCAAGAGTCGTGGGGGCCCCCGGGGCCTCAGGCTGGCCGCTCGGCTTCGGTCCATCTGCGACGCCGCGTGGCTCTCCGCGCATTCGATGCAATCCTTGGCGCAGGTCCGCGTCTCTCCCGTTCGGCGGGGCTGCGGGAAAAAAGCACCCGCTTTAAACTCGCCTTGCCGTTTTCTCGATCAGCCGACTTCAGGGCCCATGATCCCCAGCCAGACTTCCTCATCTATTCGGTGCTTTGGCTGGGCCTTCAGGACCCTTGATCGAAGTAACAGATACCACTCTCTGATCCTTGTAGAGCAGTCTCAACCTTGGCCACTTTAAGGCAGGTGGAGTTCAACTCCCAGAATTCCCCAGCCAGCAATGCAATGCTGGCTGGGGAATTCTGGGAGTTGAACTCCACCTGCCTTAAAGTGGCCAAGGTTGAGAAACCCGTTGTAAAGCAAAACGTCCAGCCCAGCCAGGATTTCACACCCTTGATGTAAATAGAGCAGTACCAAAAAGGCGTCCTGCCACCACAGCCGGTACAATCTCTGTTTCGCTGGGTTTTACGGTTGTGAGTCTGGGCTGCTACACCTTGGTGTAAAAAGAGACCGGAGCCCCTCAGGGCACCCCCCCCCCCCGGGATTTGGATTGTGTTACGCCCCCATGGCATTATTTGGGCAGAGGGGCGATGCGGAGGAATCGAAAGTTCCCTAGAACTCTCATTCCCCCTTCAGAAATTTGCAGAACCGTCGAGGGGTGAGGTGTCGGGAAGAGCCCGTTCCTACCGAGGGCCAAACAGGCTCATTCCAACGGACCGAATGCAGCTGCTTAAGCCGACCTCGAGCTTTGAGGGCGCTTCAGGGGTTCCTTGAGGTCCCGCTGACTGACCCCCATCTCCAGAGATGGAGCTGCTGAAAGCTAAAGGGGCCCCAAAGAACCGGTTTCTGGGGACCCCTGGGATGGGGGCCGTGGTGCTTCGCTCTGTCTGTGGCCCTTGTTCAAGGTCAGCCAGGGGGAGAGTGGCCGACTCCGTTTAGGCCGTGCCGAGCGAAGGCCGTTTTTCCAGCTGTCCTCGGAGAGGGGAGAGCTGGATGCAGGACCCACCGAGAGCAGCTCTGCACGCAAAGCCTGTGTTGGCCGAGGCTTGTTTCCTCTGCCCCCCACCCCACCCCACCCCCAGGGCTGTTTTCTACCCTTCTGCTGTGAGTCCCATGGAAAGGCTCCCAAAGGGACTTGGGCAACCAAAGCGTTGATTTTTTTTTTTTAATTCGGATGGTTTGAGAGCTTTTGTTGTCTTGCGTACCGGTTTGTGTGCTTGCTCAGGGTTGTGGCTACAACACGGGCGGCTGTATAAAGTCTTTTCAAATGAATGAAACAAATGGAAAGGCAGAGGCTTCCTTGAGGCTTATTGCAGGTCTGGCCCAGGGCGCGAGCTGGTGTGCCAGGCGGGAGGAGCGTGTGCCAGGGTGGCAGGAGTGTGTCGGAGATGTAAGGACCAAGGTTTCCTTTGCTCATCCTTTGGACCCCAAGTGTTGTCTGGCTTTTTACACCAGGACATTTCTCACCACCTGCCCCCCTCCCGCCCCCAGGTCCCTCACCTATCTTGTCTTTGGAGCAGAGCTGAGCCATCGAAAGGACGGTGTTTTTTTGCTTTGGGGGCGTTTTGGGCTGGGGGAGGCGGGCAAGACACCATGCTGGCTGCGTGCCAGGGTGCGCGATTGGGGGCACCCAGAGCAGAGCATAGTTTTGGCTCTTGGCTTCACAGGTTTGCTTCCTGGGGCATCTCAGGTGGACCGATGTTCTTTGCGCCCGGCTAAGGGAGACAAGCTTTGCCAGAGCAGAGCTGCAAAATGAATCAGGATATGCCGCAGCGTTTGCCAAAGGCCCAGAGGGAGCTCGTGATGCACCAGGGAGAATGATTTCTGGACTGAAACTGCTCAAACGGGCGTAGGGTTTTGCTTTTAATTTGTCATTAAGACGGCCCCCGTCTCTTCCCTCATGATGACAGAGCCCGGCTTTCATTTCCGTACAACTGTTTCAGACTTTCCCAGGCAGCCCATGTTACACCAGAATTAATACTCCCCTGAATTTTATGCTCGAGTTTGAAATGGGAAAAAATGCATCTACCGGGGAAATTCAGAACTGCCTATATGGTGGGAAAATTGCATATTTGGTAGGAAGAGTCTGTACAAGGAAGCTATAAAATACTTTGAATAGGAATGATAATAATAATCTATTGAATTTATATGCTGCCCGACTCCCGGCGACTCTGAGCGGTGCAGAAACATGTACTGTATAACTTTTCCTGCAGATCTTAACAACACATGATATTAAGGAAAATCACTTACAAAACAGGGAAATATTAACAGTGCATACAAAAAGATGTACATCAGGATAGGTTGATACAAAATTCATCAGTTAGGGTGGGAAAATATTATATGATAGAAGGCTGAACTTTTTTTAAACGGTATTTTTAGGCCCCTCCCCCAACCAAGGGTCATGGCAGTCACATTATAGAAGCCAAGAACCGGGTCAGGGAGACCTTAAAATCAAATTGAATTACTTGATACAAAAATGGAGTGAAGGATGTCTTGATAGCCGTGTCTGTGATAATATATTTTATTTATTTATCAACTAAATGTCACAATCACACACCCTCAATACTGTCCCGAGAATCCCCCAAAATAGCAGCATACAGAACCGTCACAGAAAGCCACGCATAAAAACCGAGTAAAATAATTATATTATTGCAGGAATTAAATAATACGCCAGCTCAAATACAACATTTGCAGGACCCCTCGTCTTTCCTGGGCGAGAGGCCATCATTCCGTTTGGACGGAACAGACCTCTGAAATGAATACTTTCCAAAATTTGGGGTGACTCCCAATGAAGGCCATCGTCCAATTCGTATTGATAAGCCAATAGAGGCGCAGCTGGCTGGGGAACTCTGGGAGTGGAAGTCCATCCATCTTCAAGCTGGCCAGGTTGAGAAACACGGCAGCAGAGGATTTTCAGGTTAAGTCTGTCCAAGGTTGGAGCTCAGCATACATAAAAGCCAAGTCGTTTAATATTTTTTCTTGCATTTGCATTTATCGGAATGTGCAGAAGCGAGTCAAAAACGTCAAGATGGCAACTGCAACCGGGTGGTTGAAGTCTCATCCGTTTTTGCAGGTGTCGTGACTTTTTTGATCCCCCCTTCCTCACCCCCCCCATATAACCCCGGCAAAAGTCTTTCCTGGGTAGCTTTCAGCAGTTAGATGGGATGGAACGCGTCGGTGTGGCTAAAGGCAGAATCCAAACTTCAGAGGCGCGCAGCCCGGGAAAACGGGCTCTCCCTCGAAGGCTGAAAGCAAGCAGGGGGTGGTGTTCGGCACAGGTGGGGCCGCTTTCTAGCAGGTGAGGCTGGCGGGCTCACTCCACAGGCTCTTGGTGAGTTGGCATTCGGCTGAGGGGGGAGAGGAAGGCGAGCCCGGGTACAGCGCCCCTCCTCTTTGGGTTTCCAGGTGTGGCATCCTCCGGGCCGGGCGGTGGAATTAAGCCTGTTGCTTTTGACTCTCTTCCAGATTTCCAATGCCCTGAGCTGGTCTAAGATGAAGGTATGGAAGCTCGCAGCCATAGGCACCATGGTCTTCGGCTCCATGCTCTCGGTTTTGGTTTGTAGAGACCTGCTCAGCCGGGGCCTCAGATCCGCTGCCTTCCCTTTGTCGCTGTTCTCCAGAACTGCCGCCACCGCCGTCGCCTCCTCTCCCTCGTTGGCCCAGGGGCCAAGAAGACGTCCGCGGGAGCTGGGACGCCGCAGGTCGCTGATCTCCCAGTGTAAGCCATTTGCGTCCGTTCCCCCTTCTTCCTCTGGCGCGCAGGAACGGGGGACGTCTCCTCCGCCGGGTTTCTTCCCACTCCGAGGGGCTGCGGGGGGCCCAACCTCAAGCTGATCTTCCACTCTTGATTGCCGGTTGTGCCCAGGCTACTGCCCTGGCTCCGTAGGGCTCGGTGTTCGTTCCTGTGCCGCAGACCGTCGGCCAGCACCAGCCTTTCCCTGCCTCCGGATCCCGCTAACGGCACGGGTGCACACAGGAACGTCGCTACCCACGTCCCTACGTGCCAAGACGTCTCTGATGCTCCTAGATCTTCTCTGTAGAACCCCCACGTTTTAAAACACTTGACAGATGACCAAACCTTTTGAGATTTAGCGTGCCAAACATTCATGCGATTTTGACTTTCTCACACCAACGCTGGCCATCATTGCACAAGGGCGCACTACCTGCTACAACTGTGTGATCACCGCAAGTCTACAAGGGTTAGCAGTTCCCTGAAATTCCAGCTGATTTTCTAAAGATCCCTCTTAAAGCCGGGCATTTCAGAAACGGCTTCTCTCAGAAGGAAACGCACTTCGAAAAAAGAGATAATCAGTTAATCTCAGAAAGTTTGCTGTGAGGAAAGGCCCAAATCTAGTCCAATCAACTGCATTTTGCAGAAGGGTAATCCATATAACCCTTTACAATTAAATCCAGATCCTGCCTCCTGAGTCAGTGGGAACAAAGGATCAACTGGAATTGCGGCTGTTTGAGAAGAAAACAAAGGCTTCTCCTAAGCTGGGATACATTTGGCATTTTTCCGCTGATGTGGTAGGCTTTATTTGGATTTAATTGTATGCTTGCATATGAATGAGACTTGTATGAAAGGCAGCTGATTAGGTTGGATTTGTGTAGGTAATTAAATCAACCTTTTAAGGATTATGAAGCGCCTCTGAAATGCCAGTAAGTGCAGCAGAACAGATGAGGACATTTACTTTAACACGCTTCCTGGACACGTATGGCTGGCCACTGTTGGGAACAGGACAGGATGTGTATCATGGGTAGAAAGGTTATACTGATAGACATTACCCACATTAGCTGATTTCATGGGAACTTAGTCTGAGGGGATGTCTGCCTTTGAGTCAACAGATCCTGGCGAAGATCCTTCCTGTCCTGGATTTCACAGTCACGAATGTCTTCACGGCACCGGCTCCGCTGGCCTTTAAAATGGGGTTAGTCAAAAGTTCATCTGTGCTTATTATGAATCCCCATATGTTGCAGCAGTCTATCTTAGGGGGTCATCTGCAGAATATCAGCAGAATTTATGGACCTCAAGGAGCAAAATCACTGCACAGATTTGGCCCTCTGCACCTCCTAGGCCAATCGTGGGGAGAAATGGGACGAAGAGGACCTGGGATGTTTGCATCTGTATTGTGGGCTCCTCCACAAAATTGACTCCAGCAAATGACTGGCAAGAAATGGTCCGTGGATCTTGTTTTTTTTCCCTGGACTGGGCCCGGAGAAAAAGCTCTCAGATTGTGAGGGAAGGTCTGACTCCCTTTATGACTTTGCTGGACTTACTTCAGGGGTGCTGTGGATGACTTGCAGGGCGGATGAAGAAACAAATTCCATCCCCTGCAGAGCCTTGAGATGGCAAAAGGCGTGTCAGGTGGCATGGGGTGGCATGAAGCCCAGGCAAAGAAGGGACTGTGGGGAGTTTGTGGCTGCAGCCCTGGGAACAAGCCTTAATGAAACCTGTGAGATCGATCTCGGAAGAATGTGCATAGAACAAGGCTGCAGGAGGCGGCGACAGCTTCCACTCTGGTCCTTCTCCTGGCACCAAAGGGGGGGCCAAGCCTCTCTTTTTTGCCACAAAAAGGCACCCAGGCCTGGCATGCACAAGAGGGCTTGGGGGCCCTCCTGCCAAAATCTCGCCTCTCAGTGCAGACGTAGGAGGCCTGATGTTGGAGCAGCCTGCTGGTGTTTCGCTTAAAGTGAGATTGGAGCCTCCTTGTGCAAATCCCTACAAAAACGCACGGAAATGGAATGTTTGGCTGTATTTTAGCGTTCCACAATGATTTTGGCAGGACCTGCTCTGCACCAGAGAAGCATTAATTGTCCAAAATGCAGTTGCTGCTCGGAAAGCAAATACGAGATGAGGTGGGGCACCAGGACATGAGTGGGAGACACATCTCTTGCAACTGAGAACGAAGACATGCACATGTTTGCTGACCAACAGCTGTACGTGCTGCTTGCTGCTGTGTTCCTATCTGTGTTTTGAGTTCAATTGTGCAAGCTAGCCCAAGTTTGATCCTCCGTTCCTCTGCTCCCGTGCATTTGATGTAGCCCGTCTTGGCTGGGCTTGCAAGCCAAGCAGGATCAGGTCTGGATGGGGGAGTTTGAGGAAATCCTCGGGCTGAAGGCTAGACTGGGAAATGGGGGGGAAACGTTGCCTGAAGAATGTAACCAATCATTTCCATAGTGCCCCGAGACTGCATGAAGGAGTCCTCATTTAGCAATCACAATTGGGATCTGCAATTTGGTCATTAAGCGAAGCAGTCACTAAGTGTAACTTCACGATTTTTCAGTCTGACTTCAGCTTTCCTTTGCTTTATAGACCTGCAAAGGTTGTCAATGTGAGGATGGGTCGCAAAGTTACTTTTTCATTACCATGGTAACTGCGAAGAGTCACTAAACAAGGCAGTCATTAAACGAGGATGCCCTGTACCAGAAATTGACTTTGTTTTGACCAAGGCCCAAACCATCAGTTAATTCAGCTCCTTGCCTGTCATTCTGGGGTGGTCTGATGATTCCTGCCAGTGTTGGACTAGAAGACCTCCAAGATCCCTTCCAACCCAACCATTCTATGATTCTCCTGGGGCCAGGAGGAATTGGATTTGCCCCCTCCTTCCTATTCTCTTGTTGGTGCTTTGTCTGCACCCTAGTCCAGTGTCTCTCAGCCTGGCTGGCTAGGGAATTCTGGGAGTTGAAGTCCACACAGCTTGACGCTGCCAAGGTTGAGAAACCCTGTTCTAGTCAATTTCACAGGGCCATCCTATCCCAGAATTCATTCTCATCAATTGCATACATTTTTAGTCAGTTTCAGAATCAGGAGAGAGAAATCCTTGGGTGTGATGTTCCTAAATAGCTTCCCCTCGCAGCATCGTACAAGTAAAACTTAAAGTATAGCACTCTTGAAAATCATCATACTTAGCAATACATGACTGTCATGATCCAACACTGCAAAAAAGCTATCTTGTTAGAAATAGACACGTTTGCATCACATTTCTACAGGTAGTCCTCACTTAACAACCACAATTGGGACTGGCAACTCCATCGCTAAGTGATGTCGTTAAGCGAGACATCATGTGACCATGACATACTTGTGACCTCACTTCCATTGTGGTCATTAAGCAAATCACCTGCGGTTGTTAAGCAAGACATCACATGACCACGACTTGCAATTATACTGCCAGCTTCTCCATTGACTCTGCTTGTTGGAAACCGGCTATGTAGTGCACAAATGGTGATTGTGTGACTGTGGGATGCTGCAGTGGTTGTAAATATCTCGATCATGTGACTGTGGGGATGCTGTGACAGTTGCAAGTGCGAGAACCAGTCATAAAGTTACTTCTTCAGTGCCATTGTAACTTGGAATGGTCATTAAACAGGGCAGTCATTAAGCAAGGACTACCCGTAATGGCTACATGTACATGCATGCACTATATGTTTACTGATACACGTGCCTGCTCCAGAGAACTGGTAAGCTTGCACACAGGTAAAGAACCTTGTCCCAGCTTTATAGATAATCACATCAAGGTTCTTTCGTTTCCTTCCTGGGGCCTATTGGGCCACTAATTAACGTTTCTAGGAGTCAGTGCGCAGGGCCCCCTCTTTGGCATGTACAGTAGGTTTCTCTCCCACTGCTGACCCCTGTCCCTCTTTTAATTTCAGATAGCACTTTGTTTGAGAGCTACACGGAGGGGGAAATCCACCAACTGATCTCCACGCTGATAGAGCGCTACAGCCAGTCCATGAACTCGGGAGGCCACGAGCTGCCTCTCTTTGCCAAAGCCGGCAACCGGATGAAGCGCGCTAAGACCCGCCATAAGCCCTGCTCCCTCAAGGAGCTGGAGGTGACCATCAGCGAGCTGGGCCTGGGCTATGATTCGGACGAGACGGTCCTCTTCCGCTACTGCAGCGGGACCTGTGATTCAGCTGTGCGGAACTACGACATCTCTCTGAAGAACGTCCGAAGCATGCGGAAGATCCGGAAGGAGAAAGTGCGAGCCCGTCCATGCTGTAGGCCCTTGTCCTACGATGACGATGTCTCGTTCTTGGACGCGGGTAATCGGTACTACACGGTAAACGAGGTCTCGGCCAAGGAATGTGGCTGCGTGTGACCGAGTGGCGGGAGGGCGAAACGCCAGCGAGAAGGAAGAGAGTCTCCACCTCCCTCGGCTGCACCCAGGGGCTGCAAGCCAGGGTGCTCGTCCAAGGAGGAGCGCGACGGAGAGCAGACGAGAGAGGACCAGACGGCGACGACTGCTTTGAAAGTCTACCTCAGGGCTGGTGATGGAGGCACAGGGCCAAAGGAATCTCGGGCTGGGGAACCAGCATCTCTGGCAGGATATGCCGAGCACCTGGGGGAGAGGGGCGGCTTGATTTTGGACCTTCCCCGAGGGCTTCCACCCCTCAGCCTTCTGACCAGCGGGGTGGCGAGGCACCGTGGCAGAAGGCCGTTCTTCTGAGTCTTGACCAAGATGCAACCCTATCTCCCCTGTTCTGCAGAAGAGGGGGGCTTCCCAAGGCTGACGTTGCGTGGTTGGGAAAAAAACACGAGCGCCTCGCTCGTTCCAGGCGTTACGTGCCTGAGAAAGGGATCTCGCCTATGATCTTCGACGGATTTTGTCTGCTTACATCTTGGAGCAACCACTGAGGGTCTGCGCGGGCGAAGCCTGGGAGGTCCTCCGTTAAGTGATTCCATTTGGGAACTGGAGCAGGGCCTCAATTCCTGTCAGGCAGGCCAAGATTTCTTATTTTAAGACTCAGAAAAAGAGGCTGACAGGTTGAGGAATTCTTCTCCTGCACCGTCAGACGATGATCCTAATGTGATGTTAATGTACAGGCACAGTTATCCACAGTGCTGTGTAAAAAATATATATATATATATAAGGAATGTAGACATAGGTCTAAACTATTGACAGATATGTACGAAACCTCATTCCTCAGCTGGCACTGCATCAACTTCTTAATGGGGTCTGTCTAAAGCAGGTCCTGTACTCCTTGGAGAGCTGAATTTAAGAGGTGAGGATCCGTGGGGCATTCTGAGGCTGAACACCTGTTCTGGATGCAGAAGGCCCTGGGTTCAATCTCTGAGGAATGTGGGAAGGAGATACTCCTGCCAAATATCCTGCATTAGGCAAGACCAGGTTTAAGTGGGCCTAGTATAAGGCAGCTGTTCTAAAGTTCCCATGGCACAGAGCAGTGGCTGGGGAATTCTGGGAGTTGAAGTCCACACGTCTTAAAGTTGTCAAGGTTCAGAAACACTGGCAGAGAGAGAGTCCTGAGGACCAGAATCTTAGCTTATTTTTAGGGGACAGGCCACAGTCAAGGGTTTCAGCATCCTGGAGGGTTTGGGTGGTTGGCAGAACCCTGCTCTCTGAGTGTCTCGCCTACCTTTGGGGAGGGAATGCAGCCAGCAGGAACGGGGATGGTGCTCTGGGTTCAAGAGCGCGGCTCCCTCCCAGTTAACAGCAGCCCTTCTCATGCGTTGCTGCCCGTGAACGCAGGCAGCTCTTTGGACCTTCCCCGCCACTGAGCTGAAAGGCTGGATGTCCGTCGGGAAGAAACTCGGCCGGCAGGAACCCTCGGATCGTAGGGTTGGAAGGGGCCTGCGAGGTCATCCAGCCCACTCCCCTGCGCCCTTCCGGGTGCACTCCCCCATCCCCAGAGACTGTCCAGCCTGTTTGAAAACCTCCAGGGAAGGGGCCACTCCTTGGGGTACCCTGTGCCACTGGTGGGCAACCCTCCTGGGCAGAAGGTCTTCCTCGTGTCTAATCTGTATCTCATCCCGGAAGTTTCATCCCAGTCATTCTAGCCAGACATTCTCATGAGCAGCTGAGGGGAAGTCCGAACCCCCTGCCATGTCGCGGCCCTTCGGGTGTTTGAAGACGGCTCTCGTGTCCCCCTCGACCTTCTTCCCCGCAGGCTCCACATCCCGGGTCTTTTCACCATGCTTCGTAGGACTTCCCACTCCTTGCACCATCTTGGTAGCCCTTCTCTGGACCTGCTCCGGTTTATCAACGTCGTGAGATTCCCTGTCCCCACAGCTGCCCCTCCCCTGCCTCTGTCCCCAGTCTCCAGACCCCCGGTGTCCCTCAAGGCAGAGGGGGAGGCAGCTGAGCTGACGTTGCGCGCCTCGGGCCTCATCAGAAGGGGCCACAGAAATGGCAGCCAAAGAAATTGCAGGCAGGATTGAAGAGAGGAGGAGAGGGCACACAGCGACACCTAGTTTACACCAATCCCACTCCCTCTCCCTCTCTGTCACTTCCTCTCCTTGTTCCCCCGTCTCAGTTGTGCAGCCACGGCCACCATCTTGACTTTTTTGAATGCCCCCTTGCAGGTGCCCCTGGAAGCTGCCGCAATGCCAGCCCAGAGAAGGGTGCCTCTTCCCTGTGGGTGGTGTTGGGGGCCAAAAGGAGAGGCTCCCACATTTATGCCCTGGTTAGGGGCGAGGAGGGAAAGGCCCGTTGGGTCTCCAGCCGTGCCCGGGACTTTCCATCACGGAGGGAGCGTTTTGAGCCTCTTTCCTTCTGAGGAGTTGGGGGGAAGAAAGAGGCATGTGAGGAATGCTCTTCGCCCACCTTCCAGTGCCAACACCTGCCACCTTTCCTCTGGCGGGTTCCCCCTCCCCAAGGTCTTCACGGGCGATCAGGGAGGGAAACGGTGGTCATCTTTACCTCTTCCCTCCCGGCCATTTTGCGAGCCAGGAGCACAGATGTTCCTTGGTGACTTGGTCCCTCAGGGCGTTTCTGTGTGGAAATCCATGAGGACTAGCTGCTTGTAGGCAGAACAGCCTGTTTGGAATGGAGAGAGACCTGTTTGCCCCACTTTCTGCCGATGCCTGCGGCCGAAACGGCATTACGTTTCATCCACCGTGGAGCATCTTCTTAGCCCAGGAAGGAAGCCAGGAGGGGGGGAACGGTCTGACCGGGCAAAGGCGGGAGTCCCTGGGCCCATTTCTTCTCCCCAGGGGTACACAGTGTGGCACGGCTCTGAAATGCTGCCACTTAGCCCGGTCTGGTGTGCAGCGGAGAGGGTGGCCTGCGTTCAGAACAAAGGCACCCCGGGCTGTAATCCCCAGCTGTGTGTGGACACAAGGGCGGGCCCCGAGGCTCAGACCCTCCTGCGCACAGGCGGCTGTGGTGGCTGGGGGAGACCCACTGTGGTTTGAGGGAGTTGCGCGGGCTTTCCTTCCAGTGGGGCAGGATCAGGGGCTGCCTCCCCGCAGTCCTCACCTTGATCCCTTGGGAGTTCAGCTGGGCACAGGCGGTCAGCGAAGCCGGCCCTCTGGCTTGCCCTTCACTTACACACTTGGAAAACCAGGGGTCGTGGCCGTCAGTCTCTCTCGAGGTGTTCGGCAGCCATCTTCCTGGAACTGGGGTGCATGCGAGATGTTTGACTACCAAGCCCATCCTCCTCAGGTAGGGGGATTGTAATCCAAGCACACCTGGAATGTCCCAAACCAGGGCAGGTCGGCTGCTGCTGGCAGAGACCAGCTTCTCAAGCGGGAGTCCTTCCGAGCCCTCGGGGGTTGAACCCGGGGCCTTCCTCACACCTGGCGGAGGGTGGGATGCTGTGCCCCCCTTTCCCCTCCTGGCAGCTGGGTGCCATGGCCCCTCTCTGCTCATCCAGCACCGGTTCTTGGGTGGCCCTGCTCGAGCCCCGGGCCCCCTCCCTCCCTCCCTCCCTCCCTCCCTCGGGGTCTCTTCCCTCTGCTTCTCTGTCATCAGCAGGGCCCCATTTCGCAATGCACCTTCGTGGCGGGGTCTTTGGAGCCCCTGTTCTCCCTCTGCCCCCCCTCCCTGGCTCAAGCCCTTCTCTTAAGCCAACCCTGTGGCCGGCTGCCCATTCTCCACAGCGAACCAGGCATGGGGGTAGGTGGGAAGAAGAGGCTGGCCCCTGTTCCATCCCCATCGCCTCGGTGCTGCCCACAGGGCCCCCGGCCAACCTGGGTGCCTGCAAGAGGGTGCTCGTCCCCGACTGCCACCTTCCTCTTCCTGGCACCTCCTCACCCACCGGGCCCAGAGATCTCCCTAGAACGGCAGGGCAGGAAAGGAGTGCTGGAGCAGCCCACAATTAGAGTGCCTTCCACCAGCAGCACCCCCCATCCTCTTTCTGGGCTCCCAGGGGGCAAAGGGGGGGAGAAGGAGGGTCAGCCAAGCCCCCTTGCTGTGCACGGCCCCTCCGCCACTTTAGACCCAGAAGCCCTTTGGAACAGCGCTGGGCCAGAGCCCCCGAACCGGTCGTCCGTCTCGTCTGGGGCACTTTAGGAATGTGGGTCTGGCCGACCCCCGGCAGCGGTCCTCCCACAGGAGGCAGTGGCCTGGGCACCCAGATGGCCGCTGCTTCCCTCGGGCCAGCGGTCAGGCTGGCCCTGCAGAGGAAGGGATGGGCACGCCTCCAGCGGCTTCTCCCTTGCAGGTTTTCTCCTGGCGACTTGGTTCTCCTTCTCCGGGGACCTCATTTCCCATCCCAGCCCTACTAATGGGAAAAGTTTCCCAGCTGGAAGCCCCCGGCATCCACGGCCCCCCAGGCCACGTGCCCCTTCTGCATCCGTTCAACCTCCCCACGCGGTGCCAGGCCGGCCGGCCATCTCGTGTGCAACAAATCCCGGGTTCCTGTCCCGAACTTATTCCTGAGTTTAGCTTAAGAAGTTGATGCAATATCTCTGTATTTTATTATAGATGAGCTCTATTTATTCAAAGTAACTTATGATATTTATTTCGGTACCATCCAAAGTGCATTCTCTCTGTCGAGGACCGTTCCATCCTGTGTTCTCGCTTCCCTCGTTTTTAATTTATTGCACAAAAATGGTACCAAAGTTCACTTGACTTTTGGCCTTTTTTTTACCATTTCCTTCTGAACAAAAAGCAATATGAGTAAATGCCTTAAAAAAAAAGCAAGTGCAGTGGTGATGCGTACCCGAAGCACGGGGGCGGCAATTAAAAAGAACGACTTGAGAAAGACAAGAGGCCTTCTGTGTTGATTCCCCTCGGTGGCACGGCGAACCCGGCCCCATCACGTGCTCCGGGCAGGAGAACCGGAGCCAGGCCATTTCCAACTGGAGTCTGAACGGCGAGCTGAGACCTGTGATCCGCTTTACGCAGCAGCAAAAACCAGGGAGTTGGGCCCCCGTTACGGCCTGCAAATCTTCCGTCTGTAAATCCACCCAGCCCAGAGAGAGGTCGGCGGTTGTAGAGAACCAGGGTTGGCATCTCTGGGTTGCCGGCGTTCTCTGCGCTCCTGGAACCCAGGAGGGTCGGCCACCTTCGTGGTCCGCGGGGGTCATCTGGTCCGGCCCCTTGTCTGGGGCGGGAACCCGTAACTCCAGCCTCCCCTCCGGCCTCCAGCCGTTACTGAAACACCTCCAGCAAAGGGGAGGCTGACCGCCTGGGGCTGAACAGCTCTTATGGGGAGGGTTTTTTTTAATGTTAAACCAAAATCTGCTTCCTTGTGATTTAACCCCCTTGTTTCTTGGCCGGCTGTCCGGAACGGCTCTAAAACAATTCTGCCTTTTACCGGCTTGCTGACTCTGGAAGGTGGACGTCGTGTCTCGCTGCGGGTTTTTCTCCTCCAGGTTAAACGCACCCCGCGCATTGTGCCTCGGTTTAATTACGGCCGCTATTTCTGAAGTTGCATCTCTAGTAAAATTGTGCATAGGTACCAATCTCATGCAAACTGAGGTGGCCTCCTTTTCTTCCTTTTTCATGGCACATTTCCCCTCTCCTTCCATTAAGGGCCCCCCTGAACATTATGCATCTGCCAAGGAGAGTGAGAAATGGCCTTCGCTGTTTTTTTGCACCAACCCCTTTTTCTGGTTTTTTTGCCCTTCTGCAGAACATGCCTACAGGAACTCACTTGGCTCGGGCAGTTTCTGGGAACTATTGAAACATTAAAGAACATAAAGCTTAAGGACTAGAACAGGGTTTCTCGACTTCGGCAACTTGAAGCTGGATGGACTTCAACTCCCAGAATTCCCCAGCCAGCATGGCTGGCTGGGGAATTCTGGGAGTTGAAGTCCACCCAGCTTCAAGTCGCCAAAGTTGAGGAACACTGGATTAGAAGCTTGGTTTTCACAGGAATGCAAGGCAATAAGACCCCTGGAAAAAGATTTGATGGTGCCCTTTTTTAAAAAGAAAAGGGGGGAAAAACAGGTTTAGAAAGCCCTGAAGATTTATCTCATTTGCGGAATGGAAAAATGCTCAGTTTACATTTCTCCTCGTGCCACCCAGATTTCTGACAGCAGCAGGAACCGGAGGGGGCTGGGGAACTCAACTATCCAAAGCCACACTCTGTAAATATTTTATTAAGCATCTTTGGAGTCTCATAAATCTTCTTTTCTTGAAAGAGGAACGTAGAGTCCAGCTTGGCCCTGCAGTGGGGTTCTTTGTGGGGAGCGGGGGGGGGGGGGGCTGGGGCTGGGAAGGAGGAGAGGGTCGGATTTTCAAGGAGGGCCCTTCGGAGCATCCAGGAGGCTGGGCAGCCACAGATGCCGCAGGGAGATGCAGCCACAGAGGGACCAAGGAGCGCGCTTGGGGAAGACGCGAGTGTGGCAGGAGGATGCCTGGGACGGAAGGTCCCTGCTGGAGGTGGGCGCAGTGATGCCAAGAAGGTAGCAGTTGGCGCTTTCTTACCAGGCTGTCCAGACACCAGATTGGCAGAGACTGGGGACAACGCGCTGAACCACAGACGTGTCCCCCAACTTGGCATAAGCCACCCAGCCCCATTTTATAGACTAGTCTTGCACAGTCTAGACGTCTCTGCTTAAACATTTCAGGAAGTCAGAGGCTGATTGAACGTTCGCAAAAAGGACTTTACCATATGGAGAAGGCAGCCAGTGACCGGGGGAGAGGCCGGCTCTCCTTCGAGGGATGTGCTCAATTGGAGGCTAACGGCGGGGAGGCTTGGATTTGGGTTCTTGCACTGAACGAGGGGTTGGACTGGATGGCCGCAAAGGCCCCTTTCCAATTCCAGGAGTCTTACGGTCCCCGGATTTCTCTTTAGGAAAAAAGATGCTGTGGGAGATCACCAGCGGTCAAGATGGCAGCTCTGACCATACAATCAAAGCCCTACTGCTTCTTAATTTTAGGCGTTTCGCATATGTAACGTGTGTTTCAAAGAGGCGGGGCATCGACCACATGGTTATGGCTGCCATCTTGACCTTTTTGACCTCTCCCCCAAGATGCCTCTGCTGGTCATCCTCTTTGACACAGATCAGGGTTCCCCAAAGTGGTCAATACTGGTCCCCAAGGGTCGAGGGGACTATCCGTTATTGGTATTATTGTTATTCGTAGTAGTATTAGTTAAGGTAGTATTTATTAAATTATTTTCACATAATAAATGTTTGGGGGACGATGAGCAATCTGAAACTTCATGAAGGGGTCGATGAGCTGCAGAGTTTGGGGCCCCTGGTGCGGATGAGTGAGGAGCCACCGCATTGCAGCCTCTGGGGGTGCCAGCCAGAAAATGGCGTGGCTGCCGTTCCATCACGTTCTTCAAAATAATAATGATGACGATAATAAAAGTGATCCGATCGATTTGTAAGGCCACCAGTTTAGAAAGACTAGAGGTGGGTACAGAGTTCAAATGTCACAGATGCAGCATCAAAGCCGGGTCTCGCAGCCCACCAACGCCAGCCGCCCCTCGTCCGCCAGGCCCGGCAAGCCTCATCGCTGCGGGCGACGGGTGACAGCCGGAGAGCGGCCGGCGACTCGAGGGCAGGCGCAGAGGGCTAGGCCACGGAGGGGCTGGGCGCGGACGCTTGTATTCGCAGAGGACGCGGATCAGACGTCCGTAATAAGGTGAAAGACGTAAGGCCTGCAGAAGATGTCCAGAAGACCAGAAAACTACGATGAGACGTAATTTTGAATGTGGTGGAGCTTGGTGCTGTGAGATGCGGGTCTCCGCATGGAATTGCCAACCTCTCCTGAGCTATTCTGGCAGTGGAAGGATGTGGGTGGAGGAGTAAAATTTGGGCACCGCGTTCCCTTCAAGATCGACAGGAGGTTCCCCCAGATGGAGGCATCCGGACGCATCTGGCCCCTGAAGGCGACCTAATTGGACTCCCAGAAAATTAAAAAAAAAAAATCCAAGCAGAGAGCAGCAGAACAAACGAACGAACGAACGAACGAACGCAGCTGCTCTGCTCTTGGCCGGTAACCGGCACCTCCCAGCAGAAAACAGGCAGTTGGGCCAGCTGGCCCGTTCTGTGCCAGCCAGTGAGGAAGAAGAGGTGCTCCTGCGATGTCTGTGCCTCTGCTGGGACAGGACTGCCACGCCCCCCCACCGCAGCGCCACAACACAAAGGAGGGGCTTGCACGGTGACATCACAGTGGGCGGAGCTCGCCATTTCTTGTCCCACTTTGCGGCAGGCCCTGGGCAATATTAGAGCGACCGAAGCATCCTTATAACCTGACAGGGGAAGTCATTTCAGTGATCACGGGACCTTTTTCACGAGGTCACACAACACGCATTCCTCTCTCTTCCTCCTCTCTGCCACAACTCCTTCATCTCCTGCTCTCTGTCTCCTTCCCCGCTTTTCTATCTCTTCTTGCCCCCCCCTTTTCGTGTCTTCTCAGGAAACCTGCCCACCTGCCCAGCAGCTCGCAAAGGCAGGGGATCCCCACTTTCGTTGGGCGCCTGAACCGGCTGCTTGCGGAAGACGGCTGAGGGACTCGGGCCCGGCGAAGGGGCCCTCCCAGCCTTGGCGCTCAGGTCAGAAAAACCCCGGTGGAGTCTTCCCGGGTGTAACGTTAATTCATGTGAACCCGAGAGAGGTTTCTGGCAGGCTCCCTTCACCGTTCCTTGGACCACTTTGCATTGTCTGCTGCTCCTCCTGAAGGCTGGTTCCAGCCAGAAGAACTTGTAAAATTAACTCCAGTTGCTTTAATTCCTTGGCAACTTTTTTCTCTCTTTGCTGCTGATGCTTCCATGGATGCTGACGAAATGTTGAAGGGGGGGGGGGGGGGAGAAGCAATCCCAAATCACACTTTCTAAGGGGGAGGCTGAGCTGATGCACCCAGGCGCTTGTGCATAATTGTGAAATGCCACAGACGGCAAAGTTGCGCCACTGCTGAAGTGGGTCAGTTACCCACGAGGAAGAATCCCAGAGCCATCTGGGGCCTGGTACAGTTGTGCCAAGAATGCTGGGGGGTGGGGGGGCTTGGCGTGTTTTTCTCTGTGTTACCACAACACATGACCAGATTGGCAATCTAAAGGAGGCGAAGACAAATACAAAGGAGTTGTGGGAGGTGGCGATAAAAACTGAGAACAGCAACGAAGGGTTTTCAGGGCTCCTGTTCCAACTGGGGATCCAAGTTGAAACTCCTCGGAGCTCCAGATGGAATGGAGGTTGCAAGCCTCGCCCGGCGCAGCTCGGAAGGGGGGTCCTTCGGGTCCAGAGTTTGGGCCAAGACGCAGCTTCTCGGCATGAACTTTCCCTTGGGGTTGCAGCCTCCCCCCCTCCCACCTGCGTGGCTGCCCTGGGAGGCGGGCGGGGTGGAGAAGTGGAGTTCTGGGGGTCTGGCCTGAGGTGCCAGCGTCACACGCGGCCTCCAGAAGCCACAGGGACAGCTCCCAGAGAGCCTCTGAAAGCATCCAGAAGGAAATTTGAACGTGACACAAGGGCAAAATTATGCAGCACGAGGAATTTAATTCATTTAATTTTAAATGCTTTTAAGGGCGTTCAGGGGTGCGTGCGGGGTACGATGAAGAAAGTCAACAGGGCGGCCGCAATGGTGCGCATAGAAAACAGGCAGAGTTTTGATGTACCACCGTGGCTGCCGTCCTGATGTTTCTGGCCATACCCTGGGGATATTCCTGCCCCAGGCGTGTTTTCAAGAGGAGGCTGGGCAGCTATCAGTCAGGGACGCTGGAATTTGGAGTCCTGCCCTCAGCTGCATAGTCCCCTTCCAATTTTAGGATCCTCTGCCTGCAACTGGACTGCAGTCTGAAAAAATGGTGCGTTTGTGAAGTAGCTGACTTCACGGGGATCGGCATTTGTTCCACTGCAAGATCCCCATGTGCCTCTCTCCTGGCTGGGTTTGCTCCCCCGACAAGGCTCCTGCAGGACACCTAGTTAGGGCGAGAGATCCTTTTCTCCTGCTCTTGCGAGCCCTCAAAGGATTGGGCCAGTGGCTCAGCCCCTTCACTAGTCCAACGGTCTGGGCCGTGCCTGAGATGAGCTCAGGGGCTGCTCAGTCCCGCCCTTGGCTTCCTTTCCCAGGGAGAGCAAACCCCACCAGATCCTGGGCAGATCCAGTTTCTGCAGGGCGAGGTTTCCGGGAAATCTGTGGCCTTAAGTCCAACCTGGCCTCTAGCTTGATGCCACCCTTCGCCAAAGTCAGCAAAGTCAACCCTCTTCTGCACCTGCTGTGGCTCTCCTAAAATTTATGTGTATTTAGATGTGGGTGCTGCCCAATTACAATTGGACTCTGGGCGGCTCACAGTATCAACAACCAATAAGATACAGAATATAATGTGTACATGAACAAGACGGAGATTATTATCTCTGAAAATGCAGTGTTCCGGATTCACACCCTCCAGCTATTATGAATCGTCAAAGATCACAGCCAAGTGAGTCATTTATCCAGATGGAAGGCAGAAGGAGAAGAGGGCGGCAGAGGACGAGATGGCTAGATAGCATCACTGAAGCAATGAGCATGAAATTGAGCAAACGCAGGGAGGCAGTGAAGGACAGGAGGCCCTGGCGCAATACGGTTCATGGGGTCACGAAGAGTCGGACACGACTTAACGACTGAACAACAAATCTGTGGGGGAAGGAGCACCAACTCAAGATGATGGTCGCGATCCTGGGTTCAAAAGCCTCTCCTTTTTCCACATGCAAAAAGTGACTTGCGAGTCACAGCTGAACAGGCTGTCCTGACCTTGTGTGCGCAACCCATGATAAGCAAAGCCATTGGCTGAGCCTCTGGTTTTGTGCCCTCTTCTCCACCAATCACCAGAAAAGACACCATCCACCAATCACAGCATCGCAGAGGGAAGGGGGAGGGTCCTATTGCAGGGCTCTGTCCATCTTCTCTATGCCCTTCCCCCCTCCCCCTCCCCCCCCACCTGTTCTGTTCTGCCCTGAGCTGAATAAAGTTTTTAAAAATCGAGTCACAAAGGAAGCTAAATCTCAGCTGGTGCTTTTATGTAGGGTTCCTCCCTTTACGTCGCCAACTCCAGGTTCTCCTGCACTGGGATGAGGAAGCAGCTGGGCAGCACAGGTTACACAATGTCTGGTTAGCTCCTGGCCCCCTGATGCTCTTGCCGTGTAAAGGGGCTTGAAGTGGACCACGTTTGACCCACCCGGTGACTGGCCTTGGATGCTGCCCCAAAAGATTCCTTGGGGCAGCTGACGCCCAGCCCGCGCCTGAGCGGGGGCAAAATGGAGGTCACCTCGCAGCCACACGACAGGAAGAATGTTGCCGGGCACGTGGGTGCCATTGTTAAGTGCTGGTGAGGAAAGGCCCATCCCAGAACGTCACATTTCCAAATAAGGCAAAGAGTAAAAAATAACAAAAGAAGGATGGAAACAGGCAAGGTGAACCGTGGACTGCCGTGGTTGTAGTCCCGTGGCCACAATATCAGGTCACCAGGGCACGAGGCCTGAAGGAAGCGGGGCCTTCTGCAACCTTCCCGTCCAAGTGAGACCTGAAATGCCAGCTACGGAGTTGACGCTGGAGAGACCTCGCTGGCTTGGAAGGGGGCAGCAGATGGCGAAGGAAGAGCGTGGGTCCCACGTCAGCCCACCTTTCCTCTGCGGGGGGCCTTTCAGGTGCGCTGAAGCCGCCACTCCCAGGGTTCCCCTCAGCACTTCCAGCCCCTTGAGAGACCTGGAGGACCCCAAGGAGAAAGGCAGAGGAGCTTTGGAGCCGAGCACAGCTCCTGATGGTCTCCTGGGTCGTATTGGCAACCATAGGAAAGCGCTTACCCCTTGTCTTCTTCCGGAATAGTTTTTCAACTTCTCAGTCCAGTTGACAGTCCCAAGAACTCCTGGTGGCCTCCCATCCAAGGGCTAGCCAGGCGCAGCCCTACTAAGCTTCATTAGCCACCATGCTGGAGCACCCCGGCGATAAACACATTGAAGGAACAGCAGATGTTTACATTCATCAATCTAACCGCTGTTGCTAATAATCATAATACTCCCAAATAAATAAATTGCTAATTAGCCTGCCACCAACCTGTATACAATTTGGAAACTCAAGGAAATTAATAGAAGGCAGAGCAAATTAGGAATCCGTTGCTGGTCCAAATCTGTGCCCCTTTTGTGCCTGACAAAAATCATCCCCCCCCCGCTTTTTCAGGACCCCCTTTTATTTCCTCACGGCCGTTGGAGGACAGCACGCCATTGCTCCCGGGGCCCCTCCGGCCTTCAGCGGCATCCAAAAAGTAGGTGGAGCAGGACATTAAATAATTTGGTTTTGATTTAGCTCAATTGTGAATCGAGTGAAGCAAAAATGTTAATATGACTACTCCTTGTGTATTTAATAAAGTTCTGCTGCTGCTGCTGCTGCTGCTGCTGCTTTAAAGATGACATTTTGGTAACAACTTCCAGAGGTCTTTGCAGGCCAGAGTTAAAACTTTTCAGGGCACGTGGTGGGGCACCTCTGTCTTAGATGCGGGAGTGTCTGCATGTGTGTGCGCGTGCCCGTGTGTCAAAATACCCTTGGCTGTGCAACTGAAGCCTCAGCCCTTTCTTAGTGTGGCACAAGGGCAGGGCTTTGATCACACGGTCACAGCTGCCTACTGTTATAACGATTTTACATGTTTGTTCTGCCTTTCTTTCACTTTTTTGTTAAAGCACTTTCTATGTTTTTTTCCTCTTCAATAATAATTTTTTTTAAAAAAACCATAGTCACAGCTGCCCACCTGACTTTTTTGACCTCCCTGCGGAGGTCCCTGCTCCTACTTAGATGAAGGATCCAGTATTTCACCAGAAACTATGAAAACGTCTTATTTATTCAAGCATTTTCTGAGCAAACGGGTCGCGGATCTGGATCCTAGTCCAGGGTTCGAAAGGAGAAGAACATTAACGTCGACCTTCTGCTTCAGCTTACGTCGTCCGTAGCCACCGGAAGCATCCTCTGGGAGAAAGGCCTGCTTCCGAGGGGGCCGCGGCTTGTCCTTCGAGGCCCTGATCTGAAAATTAGTTCCGAAGGTTCCAGATGCAGCCCCAGCGTCCTTCAAGCCATCGCTGTGCATCCTGCAATGCATTGTGGGAAAATCCTTTGGCCAGGAAGGATCACGAGCCTTAGTATTCACAGACCTGCGTTTTCCTGGCGGCCGAGGAGACTGGAGAAGCACCCTCTTCCCTCTGCCCGCTCTCTACGAAGTTCCTCCTCAAGCTGCTTTTTCAGCCTCTGTTCCAAGCCGCTGCCGGCATCTGGAGCTCATTCGCGCCAGATGTTTCCAGAAGGAGAAGAATGGCATTCACGGGCTTTTCCATCCACCCAGCCTCGCCGGGAGTCCCCCCGCGGGGCAGCCGTCGCTTGGGGCGGTTGTTTTGTTTTTTCACAGGACCCGACCACCTGCCAACAGGCATCAGATGCGAGAGAGGGAGACCGGCCTCTTCACCTGCTTCTGCGTCTCTCCGGGGCCTCTCCGTTTTCTCCAAACAAACAAACGCACTTTTTTCTCCCTGCTCTCAAACCACGGGGAGCCAGCAAAGCCTGTTGGAACTCCTGTGGGGCATCTGGTGCGCACCGAAAGGAAGATGACCTTGGCAGAGAGGCACAAACTCTGCTGCCGAGGCAACAAGGGGTAAAGCACATTTTAAGCCCAGAACGCCCGGGTAACGTTCGGAAGCGGCCGAGACAGACGCTCGCGGATTCCCTGGAGGAGGAGGAGGAGGAGGAGGAGGAGGAAGAGATCCAGCACACTCAGACTCGCAAGATCCTGGGAGAATGGCTGATCTCAGTAAAAGTAGTTCCAGTTTCCTGGCCTGGGTGACCTCGTGGGCTGCCCTCGGTCTTGCATGCCTCATTGGGCGGTACCTGCGTGAGCCGCTTCAGCCGATGCACCATTTGCACCGTACCTGGGTCGGGAGGACCGGGCTACAGGAACTCATGCCCTCCTGGCCACCCAGCTAGACTACTGCCACGCGCTTGCTCAGAAACCGCAGCCGATCCAGAATGCAGTGCCCGCGTGCTTACTGCCCCCCCCATTGGGAGGACAGAGCCCAATCCCGTGGGCCCGGCCCTGGTTGCTAATTGCTTTCCAGCTATAATTTCTGTATATGACCTCGACGGCCCTTTTTGGCTTGACACCTGGATACCCACAGGACCGTCTGCTCCCTCCAGAATTGGCTTGATCCTTAGAACGGCCAGGGAGCATCCTGGCTGGGGAATTCTGGGAGATGAAGTCCACCTATCTTAAGGTGGCTAAGGTTGAGAAACACTGATCTAAATCATTTAACCAGGGGTGTTTTAATTTCTGTTCTGTATGTTCTGTAAGTCACCAACATTGTTTTGGTTGTGGTGGGTCGAAGGAGGATAATCAATCAATCAATCTGTTTGTGTTTCAGAGTCACATCATCACCGGCTTGGAGTAATGGGCTTTTGTACTGACAGGTTAGGGCCTCCTGGGGCGAGCTTCCATATTCGGCAGTGCTGTACCTTTAAAAATACCAAGTACTGGGAGAGAAGGAAGAGGAAGACGCCATGCAGGTCTACCTAGAGCTCCATCTCAGTGATCCTTAGGCTGACCTTAAGGTAGAGCTGATGGAGGCTAACATGATTGACCGTAAAATGGTATCTCGCTATTCAGAGACCACACCTCTCTAAGGACGTTGCTCAATCTGCATTTTTAAGCAAAGGAAAATAATGTGTGCTTCTCGCACCAGTAAGAGGTCTGGAGAAGTGTCATCTTCAGGGTCTGCACTTCTAGGAATCTCACGATGTAGCTATTGGCTTGGCTAATATGCCAAAAATGTACAAATCTTGTTTTTGTTTTTTTTTAATGTTTGAATGCTCACAAAAGTGTGTTTTGGAATGAAATGTGTGTTTTGTGAGTTTTCTTTCCATTTAAATTTTTTTTAAAAAATTGACTGGTGTGGGAACAGGTGAAGGGTTTGAGGAATTAACGTGTGCAAAAGGGTATGAATCTGACCCGCCTTTCTGGAGCTCAGAGTCCCAGTTACTGGGCACTTGCAAGACAGGAGAGCCATTCCTGATCAGGACCACGGTTGTCCCCTCTGGGACCTGGGGGCTCAGCTGGCTATCGGACGGGGCGGGCTGTGGGGGTTCCCGTCTGATGGCTAACCAGCATTTCAAACGGCTGTTTTCTGACACCCCAACCCGCACTCTCTTCCTTACACGAATCTGGCTTCCGTGCTAATTTGCCTCATGAAAATTTATAAATTCACATCAAAAGCTTCAGTCGGGGAATACCCTTTTTTCTCCCCAGATGGCTGACGTTTTTATTTCACCTTTTTTTGGCAGTCCTCCATGATTGTGCCACGTTTGGGGCATGCCAGAGCAAACCCTTGTAGCCAGAAACATGCAGCGTGGCACAGCGCCCAAGCGGGACAGCAAGCGGGGCCAGTGCTCTGAACACCGGCCTGACGCACGGGCTGCTCCCTGGGCCGCCGTATAACCAGGGCTTGTCCTGGTCCACGGCTCTGCCCTGGTACAGAGCGGTTAAACCAGCCTCTTGAAAATCCTCCTTTTATCATGCTTGATGATCTCTGAGGAGCAAGTTTCTAGACCTACCGCGTATGGACAAGGAGGAAGCTGGAGGAGGGTGCTGAAAAGCTGCACAGGAACAAAAAATTTCTCCTTCCACTGGCCAGAGAAATCGAGAAAGGAAGCTTGGAAGAGCATGCCGAGATCATCTAGTCCAACCCCCGGCAGGGGAGGATCCAACGTGCTGTGCTCCGGGGTCTCACACAGGCCCCCTGGAGATGAACTGAACTTTCTGCAGACCAAGCCCATAAGGCTGTGCCGAGGGGAGGCCTTTGGCTGTAATAGGCTGAGCTTCCCTCGGGTTACGGAAGGGCAGGGCGGGAAGAGAAGCAGAGCAGCCAGCAGGGGAGGCCGGACGAAGAAAAAGAGGCGCTGCGGTGCAGTGGTTAGAGCAGGTCCCTCTCCAGCTGAGAGGTCTCCGGCAAAAGAGAGGGAATCCCTGGCCTTCTGCCCTGGTGGGGGTCCCCCAGGAACATGCGCCTGGCCGCCGTGAACATGGAGGACGGGGAAGGGCCACAGAAGCAGGGCCCCAACGGGGTCCCACCCATCTTGCATAATGGGCTAGTGTGCAACTGCTGGAATGAGGGCATTGCTGGAAATGGCCATCCAGCGTCCAAACTCACCCGGGGGTGAGTTTTATAGGCATCACAGGGACCCTGTATTTCGATACCTGATAGCATTTGATGCCTGATCAAACTCTCTTTTGCAAGGCAGCTTATAAATTCGTATCTTCCAGAGTGCAGTGTAGGGTGGATATTTCCAT